>OX578286.1:35774141-37105938 GCA_951217055.1 Gerris lacustris
TGTTATTATGGTTTCTATGGGGAAATTGAGAACAATATATTCGTGATGTGGACGCCATTTTCTTCTGACTTGTCCAGGACACGTGGCGTTGACACGTGTACACAGATCATCAGCCATCTGAAACAAAGGTAAGAAGTGTTTAGGTGTACAATTAAAGATCAATTACATTAGAATTAATGGAATATAAAGCAATTGTTAGTTTACATAGTTGGTGAAATTCGCTATTAAGCTAGGACTTTGTTTGACTAGGAAATTGGTTTTTTCTTTTCTTTGTTTCCGGTTGGTTTAAGCTCGAGGCTAGAACAGTGGGTTTAACTGGAAAGGACCAGCGAATAAACTTGAACAAACTTTGGTCCGTCTATTTCCCTTCTTCAAGTCTAGAAAGACAAATAAAAACTTAATAGTTTGCTTAAAGGCAAACCTTAAACTGGCAAATGGCAAATCTTTAAACTCAAAAGAACTTTCTGACTTAAAAGTTTTGCTATCTAAAGAATGACGTTACATGACGTAAGTCGATCAAACGAAATTTCTTTCTTCTCAACAAACAGCTGCCCAAAGTCGGAGTGGCAAAGTAATCTAGGAGCTACAAATATCTATTTAAATAAGTTTAAACCACACTCTTTGAAATTTGAATTACACTTTCAGATCTTAAAACCATTCACGATCCAACTTGGTCGTATGGCAAGGGATGGGGCTTGCTGGATCCGTGCTGGATGAACGTGGAATCCGACTCTACCTTGTCGTGCGACATATTGCCAACCACCCCACTCACAGTCCAATTGTCGTACCACATTGGGTCGTTGGAGTGAGTGTCGTACGACCAAGTTAGACCGTGAATGACTGGTTTAAACTAAAACCTAGATAGTTACCAACAATCATGCCAATGAGATTGTTGTAACTCAAAACACAATAAATCTGATGATGGAAGAAGTACCTTTTATTTGGGCACCATCAGTGAACTGATGATACTAGAAGGACCTGTTAACATTGTCACTTCTTTAGTTGGCAATCATCAGTGAACTGATGATACTAGAAGGACCTGTTAACATTGTCACTTCTTTAGTTGGCAATCATCAGTGAACTGATGATACTAGAAGGACCTGTTAACATTATCACTTCTTTAGTTGGATAATAATCAGTGAACTAGTGACAGAGAAAGAGATAAATTTCGCTCTTTGAGGTTAATTTACCATTTGATGTCTATATATATTTAAATTGAAATGCCACTGACTGACTCATCACGCCATCTCTGGAATCATTGGACCTATAATCATAAAATTTTGTATATAGGTTCTGATTAGGCTCTAAATCCTCGCTAAAGAAATATTTTTTGGATCTACCATTTTGATTCAAGATGATAGCAATATATTCAACATTTGTCATGACGATATCTCCGGAACCAATTGGGTTAGCATCTTAATTTTAGGGTATCGAGGTTCCTTTTATGAAATAACTTTGTAAAAAGTTAAATTAACAACTTTAATGTAAGGGTTTTCTAGTCGGACATTTGTGTTCGGGGAGGGGGAAGGGGGGGGGGGGGTGAAATAGCG
Organism: Gerris lacustris; assembly: GCA_951217055.1. NCBI lineage: Eukaryota > Metazoa > Arthropoda > Insecta > Hemiptera > Gerridae > Gerris > Gerris lacustris. The sequence goes on from OX578286.1 coordinate 35,775,692, forward strand.
AGAGATAATGGACACTCTCTATAGCATAAAAACTAACTAGACAGCTGAACCAAAACCACAACTAATGCTTACATTAAATCTCCTTCTTTCACTCAATCCTATGACTTAATTCTCTAAAACTTAAAATGTGAATGCTGGGAATAAAGAATTCAAAAAATTCTTGATTTCTCCAAACATTTATTTTTAGTGACACACATGTACTGAGATTACCAGTAGTATTATTTGTACAATAATACTACTAGTAGTATATTATTCGTGTACAACTAATAAACAAAAAACATCTCCGCAGCCAAGTAACAACAACTGTGTTTAGAACGGATTCGTTAGAAATGTTATGCTGATGCTTACTGCAGTACAATATCTTACTGTAAATAGGCGTCGTCTGCAGTTAAGTAATGAGGGGGGGGGGGGGGGGTAAAATCCATTTTTTGAAATATGACCCCTCAAAACAGCGCATTTATGCATTCCTGAGGTGAAATTGATAATTTAAATCCTGGGGGGGCTAATTTGGTTTCTGGGAGGGCTCCCTTAGCCCCCCCCCCCTAGGAACGCCACTGGTCCCATGGTACATTGGACTAAATATCCCTTTGTCTTAATAGTAATTTAGACTAAGGACTAAGTTAATGTTCCTTTGTGTAAATAACTATTAAGAAAAAGGGGTAGGGGGGTGCTAAAGTAAAAAAGTACCGGAATATCACACTTCTGTTTTTATAAGGGGAGTAACAGTCTAAAGAAGAACATTCCGTACACTTTCTTCAGATTGTTACTTCCCTCTGTTTTTTTTTATAAGGGGAGTAACAATGTAAAGAAGTGCCACATTTTATATAGAAGCGTGTTTTAAATATAATATTATTTAAAACTATTATTATCTATAAACTTCTTCGGTTACGTTGTCTTAATAATGGAATGAATTATATAAACATGATTCTTATGGTAGGCTGGAGGGTTTATTTGGAATATGGTACTTCTTTATATTGTTACTCCCCTATGTTGTTATAGAATATAAATGACTGACTAAATAAAGGGATGGTTATCCAATGTACTTTGGGACAAAGGAATAACACATTCCTGTTTTTATAAGGGGATTAACAGTTTAAAGAAGAACATTCCGTAAATCTTCTTTAGATTGTTACTCCCCTCTGTTTTTTTTAATAAGGGGAGTAACAATCTAAAGAAGTGCCTGTGAGTGAATGGTCGAGTGATACATATTTATTTTATTAGAGAATTCGCCCTATTATGATTCTTATGATTCTACTAAAGCGTTTTTACATAATTCAATCATGAGGGTAAGCTTCTGTTCCCTAGCATGAGCCCCGCGGGACGAAGAATAGTAGAAAATAAGTTTTTTTGTCGTCTCATTCCGCTGAGACTACAGAGTCTTAAACTGGGTTTACAATAGCCTGCGGGATAATGTAAACTCACTTTAACAATTTCATTTTATTAATGTAATTCAAATATTGGGAACTTCTTTAGATTGTTACTCTCCTTATAAAAAAATAGAGAGGAGTAACAATCTAAAGAAGGTGTGCGGAATGTTCTTCTTTAGGCTGTTACTCCCCTTATAAAAACAGAAATGTGATATTCCTTTGTCCCAAAGTACATTGGACTAAACATCCCTTTGTCTTAATAGTTATTTAGTCAATCATTTGTAAAAAACAAAAAAATAAAGTAACAAGCTAAAGAAGTACCTTTTATTTATAGTACCTTTTATTTTTGTTTTAGGTTTTAGCCTTTAGGCTAAAACCTGCTTTGATGAATAAAGGAATTATTTGGCATGGACAGTTAGCTTAATTCCTTAAGAATGTTCCCACTGAAGACTCTTATCTGTGATACATAATTAAGCAAGGTTTAATAAATTAATGATAATAAAAAAAAAACATTTTTTATTATAACTTTTTATTAGATTAAATGCTTAAATCAAATATTATTAATAATACATTTTAATTTAATATGGTAATAAAATGAATTTGAATTCAATTAACTTTATAATAAGATACTTAAAGGGGATGAAACAGTTTAGAAATTACCTCATTTTCTTTAAAACTATCTTCTCAAATTAAAATTATTATTATATATTTTTTTTTTTAAGAAGTTAAGTTAGAACTGTGTAGAGATAAAAAGCGGCTAGAAAGTTAAAAATAAATATTTATTTGCACTTTTCTTCGTGAAATGTGTATTTTTTTCAAATGGTTAATAGTTCCTTTGTATCATTTATACTATTCAGTAATGTCCTGGTGACGATAAACGACGGCCCTCGAAATGTTTTGTTATTGCTAAGCTAAGTCAACCTCAATTATTCCAATAGAAATATTTGTTTGTTAGGGTTTTGTAGATACTTCTCAAAACCCTAATGCCGAGGGTGATGTGTCCGTCTGTCCGTCGCTCTTTGGTTCATAGGGCCCGAACCGTTCAAGCGAAAGTGCTGATATTTGAAACACTGCTGCAACTATTTGACACAACCACAGGAAAAACATACAGAAGTTAAAAATTAAATATGCGCATGCGCAAGTGGCAAAAATGTGGTAAACTCATTTTTTTTTTTTTTTAATTTTCGAGTGCGGTATCAAATGAAAGCTGTTGAATAGTAGGTTACAGATATGTATAAGCTTTTTAAAATATTGCATTTCTTATTGGTTAAATAAATCAGAATATACCCCAAAAAAAATTCCTCCCCTCCAGCCACTATATAACGACTGGTCCTAAAATTTCGAAATAATTCATGCTAATACCTTAGTGTGGGGCGATTCAAATTTGGGGAGCGCATCCCCAATTTTTAAAAATTGACAATTTTGTGCGCGAAAATGTGAAGTGTGCCCAAAATTTTATTTCTTTTAAATTTTGAGTTTGGTATCAAATGAAAGCTGCTGAAGAGTAGGATACAAATATATATATATATATACTTTTTAAAAAAATTGTATTTTTTATTGGTTTTATAAGTCAAAATATACCCAAATAACATTCCCCCTCCCCAACTACTGTAGAACGGCTGGTCCTAAAATTTCAAAATAATTCATGGTTATTAGCTTTATGGTGGAGCGATGAACATTTTCTGAGAAAATGTAATTTATCTAGTCGCTGTTACCGATCAAAAACATTGTGACCCCCGGGCGATTGAACCTGGGACCCTTGAGATCGAAGAAAAAAAAATCATAATTACATAACGGGTATGCTTAATCATCTACAAAACCCTAAAATGTACTTGGACGCAAGTACTTCCCCGTGATTTATTTTGATTTGTTGTTCTTCAAATACCTACATTATCTAAATAAATATTTAAATTAATTTTATTTATTTTTTCTAAATATAAAGTTAAGCCCATTGCCACGGGCCTAAGGGCTCGTATATTATAATTAAATAACTTCTAGGGTTATTTTACAACAAATCTATATGTAATATATTATAATATTTTATAACTTGTATAAATGATTAAACAACAATAAAAAAATGTCAATATAATTGTGAATTTGACTGTAATAGATAGCGTGCAAAAAAGTGTCTGACTAACATCAAGCTAGAATTTTGTATACAAGTCAATCTTTTAGCGCCCTTTAAGAATATGTGATCGGCTAGATTCGTCTGCGGGTCATAGCTTGGCAATAGGCATTTGAAAAAAACAAAGTGGTGGAGAGCGGCCATGTCCCGCCAATTATGGTGGACAGTATGATTTTTATGATCCTAAGTACAGAATTAGTTAGTAGACCAAAGATCAAGTTGATATTATTTTCACACTTGATAGGTTAGGTATTCAAATATTACTAAAATTCAACGTGGTCACCTGCCAAGGGATAAACTAACATCAACTTGATTTTCGGTCTACTAACTAATTCTGTACTCAGGATCATGAAAATCACATTGTCCACCATAATTGGTGAGACATGGCTGCTCTCCACCGGTTTGTTTTTTTCAAACGCCTATTACCAAGCTATGTCCCGCAGACGAACTTAGCCGACCACATATTCTTAAAAGGCGCTAAAAGATTGACTTGTATACAAAATTCTAGCTTGATGTTAGTCAGACACTTTTTTGCACGCTATCTCCTAGACTATAAGATATATTTTTCTCCTCACCTTAGGCCGATTTACCGGCAGGTAAATGACATTGAGTGTATATAATTGTTAATGTACGGATTTATCTATCTTTAAATAATAATATATTCACGTTTTTAATTTTCAGAGCTTTTTATTCGAACAAAAACATTAATTTTTATTTTAAATTCTATAAATTTCTTTTTTAAATCTTTGTAGATCTTGTAAAAGAACAATTTTTAGTTTTATAGTTAAACTTGACAAATTTTACAAGAATAATTTCACGCATTATCAATTTCACAAAAGGGTTATTGTATAAGAAAAAAATAAAAAATAAAAAATAAAATAAAAGCGTTTTTTCTCACTTGAGGGAGCAAATTCATTGTTAACGAAGAGTGGCTGTTACTGAACTAAGCTTGGTACGTTGTGTGTGTGTTGGAGAATTCTAATATGGAAAACAGGGTCCAAATATTAACATATTCCCAAGAGGTAAATGGTAAAAATTGGGATAAAAAAACTTATTATATATATATATATATATATATATATATATATATATATATATATATATATATATATATATATATATATATATATATATAATTTTTTTGGCAAGATGTTTTTTTTTCAGTTAAGACAGATAAGGCCTCTTTGTATGAAAAATGATTAATTCCCCTTAAGAGAGAAAAGGGTTGGCATTTAATTTTTTTCTTTCTATCTTTTAAAAGTGAAGGTAATAATCAAAATTTTTGTTTATATCTTTCTTTTAAAGAAAAATAAATTAGTGTTAAGATGTTAAGAATATATTAAAATTAAAGTTATTCGTATTTTACTTTCAATCTTTTACTTTGTTTTCAAATTATTGTTTTTCTTTGTATGTGGAGGGGGGGGGGGATTTTGGGGGGCTTAAAAAGAATTTAAAGCTCAATTTATCTCTTTGAAAAAAAAAAGTTGTTTCAGTGACATTATTTACAAGAATTTAATCAATTTTCAATTCCGGTGAAATTTGGCATTCATGTTCAGAATAATCATACCCCCCGGGAAATCGAGAAATTAAGTTTAGCTTTATATTTCCCTGAATGGTTAACCCTAAAAAAAAAAAAAAAAAAAAAAAAACACACATTGAATGTTTTTTTTTACTGTGCAAATAAAAAGTCCTTAACCCGTTCCAACAAGACATGATTTTTGTACAATACAATGTTAGCGCATGCGTATAAAAACTGTTCTAAACGATTTCCAACGGGCAACTCTTTCGATTGTTACTCCCCTTATAAAAAAACAAAGGGGAGTAACAATCTAAAGAAGGTGTACGGAATGTTATTCTATAGACTGTTACTCCCCTTATAAAAATAGAAGTGCGATATTTCTTTGTCCAAAGTACATTGGACTAAACTCCCTTTGCCTTAATGGTTATTTAGTAGTAGTAAGGTACGTAGGACGAACCACTTCAAACCTAGCAATTAGGCCTTTATTCGGGCCCTTTTTACCAGCCCCGTGGTAGAGAGTTCCAGCCACTTCACACATCATACCTCTGTACAGTGTACCGCCGAAGCGAGTATGATGTGATCATTAGTGAGCCATGTAAATCAGAGTATCACGGCGAGGAATTGAACCCAGATCTCCTGATCCATTGATGACTGAGCAGACGTGGTTTAACCCACACGGCCACGCTAGCTCCCTCCATAATGGTTATCTAGTCAAAGTCATGTATATTATAAAACAACAAAGGGGAGTAACGATCTAAAGAAGTATCCCCAGACGATAAAAAGGACGATACAAATAGGGGGGTTGGTACAAACCTAAAAGAAAGTTTGTTTGCGTTTGTCCTACTGATTATTTTCTTTCAAAATCTTCCGATTTTATCTTATGAATTTCTATACCAGCAGGATAGCATATGGGTATTAAGGTACTAGCTTAAAAATATCCCTTAACGAAATTATTTTATTATAACCTTGTGCTTGGAAACCATTGTATCAAGGCGGATGGAGACTCAATTTCTTCCTTGTTCCATAGGTACGTAATACAAAGGACCACCCTCAGGTCGAGGGAAAAATATTAAAAGAAATACTGAACAAAGAAAATTAACAAGGCAATTATTCACCGGGTAAATTAAATAAAGACACAATAATAAACTATGGAATATAATTGAAATAATAAGATTAACTTGTAAAATATTAAAAAAAAGTATGTATATACATTTAAGGTTAGTAGGATTAGTAGTGACGTGAGTTAAAAAAAAAAAAAAAAAAAAATGTGTGAGACTCTCACGCATTAGAAGTGAAACTTAAGTTCTAGAAACAGTTGATTTTATGTTCCCTCCTACATATTAATATAATATAATTATATAAATATGTCATATCTATATATATATATATATATATATATATATATATATATATATATATATATATATATATATATATATATATATATATATATATATATATATATATATATGATTAAGAGTTTAAATCGTTTCTAGAAGAAGCACGTAACTTAATTTTACTCGTATATCAAATCAAATTGCTCCACTTATATACTGTGTTCATTGAAATGAGGATTTGTTGGCTCCAAGATAAAGAAAACAAAAAATATTGTTATTACTTAAATTTAATTAATAATGGCATTGCACAACAAACCTTATTTAAATAATGTATATTATATATATATAATTTATTAAATACGCAACAAACATACTTATAAACAAGAGTTTGCAATGCCGTCACAGTCAGATAACTTCTCAAACAAACATAATTTCAATTAATAAAATATTTTCATAACATTTTAGCGAATAATGAAGAAACAACTTGAAAACAACATTTATATTATAATATATCATTATATCATGCATTTAACCCTTAATAACCTAGCGTTGCCATATGGCAACAGCAAAAACCCCTCCCTTTATTATTGTCTCGAGGGGTCCAAGTTAATATTGAACTTATTAAATGTTAATATTATGTCAATAGAAGGACTAAATTGATTTTTCATCATTAGATTTATTTGTTTGGTGCAACACGTATGCGTTAAGACAGGTTTAAAAAATGGGTTATTCCAAATTTGAGACACGGAAAGAATTTTAATTTTTTAAATTAATTAATTAATTAAATATTTTTATTATTGGTAATGAAACTATTAGAATAAAGAGTGATTAAAAATATAAAATTATTGCAGATTCACAAAATTTAATTTTTCTGTCCTAAATTGAGCGTCAATTTGAAAATTGCCATATGGCAACGCTAGGACATTAGCCTTACAGTTTTTTTTCTAAGTGGTAATTTTATTCAGTCATATTTATATACAAAGCTTTGATGTTTTTTTTGCCTAATTTTCATTTTTTATTGATTATTTTCTAAATATTTCTCAATTAGTCTCTAAATATTATAATTATTTTTGTTGAACAAGTATAATTAATAATTAGTAACAAATATTATTGGGCTATTCTTTTAAAAATAATATGTATATAATAATATCTATATTTTTTTTATTAAAATTGAATAATACATATATATTTTTAAAGGTAATAACAAATACACATGCATAAAACAAAAAATTAAGAAATAATTACATAATTTTACCGAAAAAGAACATGATACATAATACAAATAATGAAAAAAAAAAAAAAAAAAAAAAAAAACTTTTTTGTTCTTTTAAATAAATTTAGTATTTTGTTAGTATTATTTGCACTTTTTTAACCTAAAATTTATTATACATACATTTTGTAAAAGAAATTATTAAAAAATTTACTGAGAAAAAAAACTGTAGGGCTAATGTCCTTGCGTTGCCATATGGCAACAGCCCAAATTTGGGGTAAGGAATTTATTTAAATTTTTTAAAACATTTTTTACATATTAAGGGACCTCTTAACAGACAAAATCCCCAGAAAAAAAACCAAACAATTCCCCAAAAAAATAATTCGGGCAGTTAAGGGTATTACGCTTATACACCAATCCTGTGTAACGAATCTACTCCCATGGTGCATTGAATAGCGCGTTCGCCTGCTATATTAGGGGTCGGTGGATCGAGACTCATTTAGGTGAAAGATTTTTTTTACAGGGAAATCAACTGCCGGCTTAGGTCGGCAGTTGATAAAAAATCCATCACTTCGACGAATCTCGAAACACAAACTTCGATTCACGATTTCGTTTCATCTGAGCCAATTTACTCTACCGTGCCTAAAGAAGTTTCACTTAAAAAATAATTAATAAAATTAAGAGCAACTTTCGGGCTCTATAGAGCCCCATCATCAGTTCTGAAAATTGCAAAATGTTAACTAAACATTGGAAGATGGGAGTGCAGTGTCTCATACCAACCTAGCAACCAGTACAGTACCGGATGCTCGGTTGGTATGACTCCCTTCACACCCATCTTCCAATGCTTTAATAAGATGGGAGTGCAGTGAGTCATACCAACCTAGCAACCGGTACAGTACCGGTTGCTAGGTTGGTATGACTCCCTTCACACCCATCTTCCAATGCTTTAATTAACACTTTTCAATTTTCGGCACTGATGATGTCCCAATTGTGGCTGAAAGCTCCTCTGAATAGTCAGGGTGCCCATAGGCAAAAAAGTAACTTATACATACTCTTTCCAAACCTTTTTGTATGGCTTGTTTAGGCAAAGTCTGACACCGTTTTCCTCTGTGACTTTTTTTAGTTTTGGGGCGTTTTTTTTTTATTTCAACCCTAAAATTTTGACGCGTCAGACTTGAAAATCTGAAAAAGTTTTGCGTCAGACAATATTAAAATGTTGATTTATAGGGTTCAAATAATGTATCTTGAGAAAATCAGCCATTTATTAATTAATGATATTATTTAATTTTAATTAATAATAATGGATATTTATTAATATGAACTAATATTAATTAATGATTAATAACCAGCTGATTTTCTCAAGATACATTATTTGAACCCTATAAATCAACATTTTAATATTGTCTGACGCAGAACTTTTTCCGATTTTCTAGTCTGACGCGTCAAAATTTTAGAGTTCAAATAAAAAAAAAAACGCCCCAAAACTAAAAAAAGTCACAGAGGAAAACGGTGTCAGATTTAGCCTAAACAAGCAGTATAAAAAGGTATGGAAAGAGTATGTATAAGTTACTTCTTTGCCTATGGGCACCCTGACTAGAATTTTATTAAATATGGAGAGACATTTTTATTTCAATACTTAATAAATTATAAAGAAAGAAAACCAGGTTGTGATAGCGAGATGTGGCGAGACGACGGGCAGGCTGGAAGAGGTGGGAAAGGATCAGCAGCGTCCTTCTTCTCAGCACTCTGCTAGTTGTAATTCAAATGAAAAGTGGTCTGGAAAGTGACTAAAAGACCAGATGTAGAGAAACGGAAACAACTGTAAAAGTAGAGACGCGACTTTCTAGGTAAACCTACAACCTACAAGGACAATGTTAATACCTTGAGGTCTGGAGGGGCACATTGAAGGAATAATGAGAACTAAGCCGAGGAGTACCTAACGTTAATCGAATTGAACGGTAAAGTTGAATCTCCAATCCGAAGTAAATCTATTTGACTAGAAGTCTCATCTGAGTAGAACAAGGTACAAATCTCGTTTCCAGAGTTCAGACCGATCGCTTCTTAATTATGTTAAACAGATTAGCCCTTGAATTGAATAACCTAAAATCTGTTGACTCATTAAATATCCCAAAATTAAATTATGAAAGAAAAAATAAGCTTAGGTTAAACACAGTGTTCAACGCTTTCAATAACCCTTCAGCACGATATCCCCAAGACCTTATATTTTATGTCCATTCTCATTTGGATGACTCTGAATTTATCAGATAATAGTTATTTATGCACCTAGGGAGTAAAGTAAGCCATTATTCCCTGAGCGCAAAAGTTGGTTCTTGAGGTGAAGCCGAGGGAATTAGACTCTAGCCGAGGGAATAACTCTAATTAGCCCCCGAGGCGTAGTCTCGGGAGATAATTATCGCGAAGGGAATAATGGCACTTTACTCACGAGGTACATACAATATTTTATCTCCAGTAGGAAGAAAATACACATTTTCGTCCATTGCACAGTTTTTTCTTTATTATTTTAATAATAATAATAATATAATAATAAAGCCTTTATTTGGTTCCTTGATATACAGATTTGAATGTTACTACATTACAAGTATAACCATAAATAACAACAAAAATAATAATTTGAACTATTAATATAGTTTAACTATTAATATCATACGTTCATATTGTATATATCTATAGTATCTATTTATATGAAAGTAATCTACAACATAAATTTAGTGCAAATTAAAACAAACGAAACATACAGATATCCTTCCATCATAAACAATAATTCTAATTATAACAAATAAAAAAAATTACTTAGAGACTTATACTACCTGTTAAAAAATAAAAATATACTTTTTCTTTTCTTTCTTTACATATATGTATATATATATATATACACACATACACACACATACATATATATATATATACATATATATATATATATATATATATACATACATACACATATACACACATATACACACACATACACACATACACATACATATACTATATGAAATGTACTGATATCATTCTAGATGTCTACTTCTAATATTGTGCATTTTAATATTTTTAATTAATATTTAATAATTTTAATATTACATTATAATATTTTATATTTATATTGATATTTAATTAGTTTAATTCATCATTATTTTTCTTCTGTATTTCGAGGAACTAGACCCATTTCTGGGCATAGGCCTCCGTCATGGAATGCCAAAGTTCTCTGTCTTGCGCCGTCCTCATCCAGGTTGTACCAACTTCTTTTATTATGTCGTCCCTCCAACGCCTATGCGGTCTTCCTTTACTTCTCTTCTCGTCTCGCGGGTACCATTCTGTTATCTTCCTCGTCCACCTGTTATCCGTCATCCTTGCAATGTGTCCTGCCCATTTCCACTTCGATGATTTAGCTTCCTTTATTACATCTCTGACTCCAGTTCTCTTCCTTAGTTCTTCGTTTCTAATCCTATCTCTTTTCTTTACACCGATCATGCTCCTCTCCATAGCCCGCTGTGTAGTTTTTAGCTTTTCTCCATCTTTCTTTGTTATCGACCATGTTTGTGATCCGTATATGAGACATGGGATTATACATGAATCAAATACTCGGCACTTTAGCTCCATCGCCATATTACTTTTAAATATGAATTTTAATGCCCAGTACTTTTTCCATGCTAGGGATATTCTAGCGTCGATTTCTTTCTTAATTCCGTTTGTGAAAGAGACTATCTGTCCTAAATACACGGTTTGCTCTACCCATTCTAACTTGTTATCTTCTAACTTAATATTTTCTTCTTCTCTGTTTGTCATAAGCTTTGTTTTCGCAGAGTTGATTTTAAAACCTGCTTCCTTCCCCGCGTTATTGAGCTGATTTAACATAATCCTTAATTCATTTGGCGATCTAGCAAACAGGACAACGTCATCTGCAAACCTGAGGTGAGTAAGCTTCTCACCGTTAATCCTTAAACCCCCTATGTTATCCCAGTCCACCTTCCTGAAAATCTCTTCACTGGCCATAATAAATAAATCCGAAGACAACGGCTCTCCTTGCTTCACTCCTTTCTCTAGTGGGAAGCTTTGCCCCACTTTTTCCAATACGATACTGGCTTCACTCTGTATGTACGTCTCTTTAATTTTATCAACTATGATTTTGTCTATTTCTAGATGATCTAAGCACCGGTACATAAACTCATGGTTAAGCGAGTCAAAAGCCTTCTCGTAGTCTATAAAAGCCAGATAAACTGGCATGTTGTATTCCTTACTTCTCTCGATGACTTGATTAATTACATGTAGATGGTCGATTGTCGAGAAACCTTTTCTGAATCCAGCTTGCTCTATCGGTTGGTATTCTTCTAACACACGTTTCATTCTAGCCTGTAAGGTTTTTGAGAACACTTTCGAAAGCACGGGCAGTATGCTTATGGGGCGGTAGTTATTTAGGTTTTCTTTATCTCCTTTTTTATGCATTAATACAATTTGAGAAGTTGTCCATTGCTTTGGTATCTTATCTCCATTCATTATTTTGTTGAACAGAATAGTTATTATAGGAGATAGTATTGGTGCACCTAGCTTTAGCATTTCATTAGTGAGCTTGTCCTCTCCCGGTGACTTATTATTCTTAAGTGTGCTAATAGTCTTTAAAACTTCCTGTTCAAGTATCGGTGGAAAGCCTATATTTGCATGGTGTTATTATTTTAATATATAAGAATAATTGTTAGCACTTTTAATAGCAGATATAAGAGATTCGATATTAAAAATAAATAAGAATTGGAATTTAACTCGAATAGAAGGTTATTTAGATGCAGGTTATAAACATGTCAAACAAGGTCGAAAAAGCAGTGTCACCAACCTGATTTCAACAACTTCATTACATTAGTCATTCATTTTCTACTATTTATAAAATAATTTGGTTGCAATCTTTACTTTTTTGCCCTACTTTACTTTTTCTCCCTACTTCTTGAGTTCAGAGATGAAAAGACTTGTTGTAAAAAGAACCGGGAGTGGGGGAAATTGGCGTTCCAGAGGTTCAACTAGATGCCGGAGTGGCCAGAGCCTCTCTCTAGCTTGTTTGGCGCAATTTCGCACTCATTATTGTATAGTAACTAGGAAAAAGCTTGAACATGATTGTTGCAGGTCTCTCTCTTAGGGCAACCAATCACATACCTGGATTTTGCATAATCTGGTCGACTTTGCACCATTAATGAGAGCAGAGCACACACCCCCCCCCCCCCCCCCAAACATCACCAATTCACCACTCTCCTGCTATCTCCTCACCACTCCAGTCGCGCAGACCTCAAGCTTAACCCCCAAATTTTTCTTGTGTCTTGACCCTGACCTGGTGGTATCATTCCTCTCCTAAAATACTAATCGGGAAAAAAGCTTGAACCTGATTGGTTCGGGTCTCTTTTTTAGGGCGACTAATCACATACCTAGATTGGTATGTGATTGATAAACTCTGGCACGGGAGCCGTGGTGTGAACAACGCAGACAAATATCGAGGACGACTAGCCCTCATTGATCTACCTAAAGTTTATCTCGTGACCCGAGCACCTATCAGTACGCGTCAAGGGACCACCCCTACCGCTGGATCCTCTTAACCCCACCACACCCCCCCCCCCCCCCCTCTCATCTACCAAACTTATTTCCCTTATTTTGATTCTTCAAACTACTTCTCTAACTCTCCTTAAGTCATAACAACCCCTTTATTGCCCTCCGAGCTTTGCCGCTGTCCTCTTCTGCCGGGGGAATTTCTAGCGTACGACATGGGAGGAAGCGAGACAAGCAAAAAAGCTAGCCTTGGCATTTAGCGTGGAGCGCTGATGTGGCATTAGCGTAAACCTCGTGGTGATTTATTAGTTCCACGGGGCATTTAGGGTACAGGGCCACGGTCGTTTCTCACAGCACTCTATCCTTACCTCCTATTACTTACCTCCTATTCGGTACTCTTTAGGACCAGCAACAAGCTATTCAAAACTCCGATCAGTAACCAAATCATCTGTCTTCCCAAGGGATTCCATACGCCTAACCTCAAACACATTCTCTCTCCGAAACCTGGTACGAGTAAGTCCCATGTTCTCGCCTTCACTCGTTGAACCCGAAATAGTCTTTTTCAGGACCATCCATCACTTCACTTCCTAAACATTCTTTCTCAGGGCCTTTCGTTACTTCTTCACGAGGAGCGCACACCCAGGCTCGGAGATCGGTCACTCCCTACCTACCATTCCAACTCCACTACTATTCACCCACTCCCGTGTCTTCCAATACACCTTTCCCCCTCCACCCAGCACACTTTGCTTACGAGCCGTGTCAGTATACACAGTAGAAAAAGTCCCCTCACGAACATAATTATCAAAACTTCATTGCTACGTTTTAAATAATAATAAATTATTTCATTTGATAAGGAGTTAATATAATAGGTATATAGAACATTAATATCTGTTAAAAAGCTACTTTTCGAAATTATATCGTTAAGGAGAGGAGTAAGGGCAAAGTAAGAAAAGAAGAGGAATTGAGCCCATGCTGATCTTCTTAAGTTAAGAAGTCAATGCTTGGGATAAAACTTTTATTTAGGTTGAAAGAGTATATACTCGTATATTAATAAAAGATGATTCCAATTTCAACTTAAGGGGATGCGACATGTCAAGGATAATACTTCTGCCTTTTTAGGAAAGTTAACTTTTAAGACTGTTTCTCCATTTGTCGGAATATATTACTAATTAGGAATTTTTGATAATTGTTTTATCTATGCGAAATGGTAGAGGGGAGGGGGGAGGGGGGTATTAGAAATAAGCGGGTTGGGAATTTACGCAACTTTTTAGCATTTAAGATATTCACCCTTTGTAAAATAACTTAAACGTTTCTTGATGGTAGTTCATAAACTTATAAAATTAAAGAAATGTATTCAAAATAACACACTCCGTAATCAGCTTGTAAGCACAAATGTTCAGAAGAACGGCAATCAGCTTGTAGTATCTATAGTATATATTTTTAATATATTAAGATCACTGATGATGCCAAACTAATAAAAAACATATTAGCAATTGTGGCATTCATTCCCCTGATTACGGCAAACTATAGTGGTTGAAACCGGTTTGTATGAAACTCATTTGATATTATGGTTTTCATTTCCCTGATGACCACAAACTGAAGTGGTTGAAACCGATTTGTATGAAACTCATTTGATATTATGGTTTTCATTTCCCTGATGACGACAAACTGAAGTGGTTGAAACCGATTTGTATGAAACACATTTGCTATTGTGGTTTTCATTTCCCTGATGATGACAAACTGAAGTGGTTGAAACCGGTTTGTATGAAATAAATTTGCTATTGTGGTTTTCATTTCCCTGATGACGACAAACTGAAGTGGTTGAAACCGATTTGTATGAAACACATTTGCTATTGTGGTTTTCATTTCCCTGATGACGACAAACTGAAGTGGTTGAAACTGGTTTGTATGAAACACATTTGCTATTGTGGTTTTCATTTCCCTGATGACGACAAACTGAAGTGGTTGAAACCGGTTTATATTAAACACATTTGCTATTGTGGTTTTTCATTTCACTGATGATGGCGAATAAACTCATCAATTTTTAACTCTTTGAAAGTTATTCATCATGATGATTTCCCTGGAATGGAAGTATTTACAGGAACATTGAGTATCGTATGTTTAGCATAAAATTCGATTATTTTCCCAAACTCCAACCATATTCTGTTTGATATTAATAAAGCGTTGTTTAAAAAGTAAAATTTCAAAAAGATTAATTTACAGTGCTAAATCTGCAAGAGAATAAAGTTTAAAAGAGACGGAGTTAGTGAAGGATAAAAGTGAATGAGAGTCAAACCAAAAAAGAAGAGAGTTAGAGAATGCAATCAACGCAACTGGATTAAACTAAATTTACATATGTTTCCCCAAATTTAAACCACTGAAACTGAACTGAGAGTTATGAATAAATTACATGACAAACCATCTGCGATGACATCAGTATAAAGATATCAAGTGAGGTTAGATTGTTTTTTTGAAAAATTAGCAAACGTTTGATTCATTCCTTTGCAGATTATATCGTCGAAATTTAATTTTAATTCACACTTTAAGCTTGCGAACAAAAAGCTACTGTCCTATTCATAAATCTAGAAGTTAAGTATTTAAATCGACAGAGAGCTCTAAAAGAGGATTTTAGACATGGTTATTCTGTGAAAACATTTTGTCAATTAGAATTTATAAAGACTTTTATGATAAGTGTTCTAATCGATACGAAGTTTTAGAATTTAGAATGTGCTTTTCATCTATCAAAGGTTGGACAACATTTGGAAATTAGAGCAGAAGGTATTTTATTGAAATTGCACACGTACAATTTACTATTACGCGAGTATTTTAGCCTTGCTTTGACCTCGTATAGTATGACTTTTGTCGATTTCTAGTTTAATTTAGATCCTTCCTGGTCTGAATTGAATTTAAATAAAATATAAGTTGTTGTGATTTACAATTTCTAAAGTTTTAAAACAACATTTTAACCTTAATGGGTTTTACGTATTGTTTAACGGAGAAGAGAGAAGTGTATGTTTGAATAGTCTTTATGGGAATCGGTCCATGAATTTATGGTTTTCCTGAACCAGATGTGTTCATTGATTAAATCTTTAAGCAGTTTATGTCTAGCTTCACACAATAGTGGTTAAAGAACCAGTTTGAGTTCAATAGAAATCCAATTTGATTTAGCAAAGGAATTCTTTGGATAAATTATCCACAATTCTAGATTCACCCTTAATTTATCAGAACCCATGAATCGGAATCGTTTCTGTTTCTGATAAAATGGTTGTTTTTGAGTTATTACGATCTAATAAATATTAAAATTCCAATTAACGAAAACTAATTATCCGAAATATATTCATTCCTCCGGAGAGAATTAAAGTTGATCCCTAGATTTAATTTAACCCTCTCTACAACACTAACGTTTCAATTAAAATTATTTAAACAGTATCCCGTGGGGGGGGGGGGGGGGGGGTGGAGGGGACCATATTCTACGCAATAATGTGTGTTAACATATCATTAAATTTAAAAAAAGAAACATTTTTGGTCATACAGTCCTTCAAACTTTAAATCTAAAATTAATTTTTGTAGAAAAAAATAGTTTGTCAATCAGTGCCCATAGCTTCCTCGTGTCCTATAACTAGGCTTGCCATATTTTTCCAGAGGCAAACCGGGACACGAGGATTTTCTTGAGGTACGCGCCAAGAGGAGGGGGTCCGGGCCCCCCTCCGGAAATTTTTTAAAATTAGACCTTCAGAAACACGTTTTTAGGCCACTTCTTAAGTATGTATTATATAATTATTCTTTGAAAAAAATTGTTAAGAATCTCATATTGTTACATCTTTCACTCGTGTTATTATTGCACTAATTTTATTTTACCTAAAATTTATAGGTAAAATTAGTGCAATGTATTTTTTATTTGACTTACATTTTCCGAAAAAAAAATACATACGATAGGACATGCCAACAAATTAAAGTGTGTTTTCTTTTTTAAAAAAATACAGTTTCTTCACTTTACTAGTTGCTAGGTCTTAAGCCCCCCGCACACGATCAATATTATTGTCAATATGCAATTCAGTAACAAATTTTCATCAATACTGTTTTTTTATATCAATATCAACTGCGCACACGGTCAATAGTATTGACAATACTTTTGTATATTGACATGACTATTGTCCGTGTGCGGGCCGCTTTAAGGAAACAAATGAAAACGCACTCTTTAGCGATATTTCGACCCCTCCTTGGGTCATTCTCAGGCTAGAAACAATTTATTAACATAAAAAATTACTATACAGGCATTAACAAATTACAAATATTTTCACTAATTGGACATCTAATAAATGTTTTGGTAAAAAATTGTTATTCTTTAAAGATGTGTATTTTGTTAATGCCTGTATAGTAATTGTTTATGTTAATAAATTGTTTCTAGCTTGAGAATGATCCAAGGAGGGGTCGAAATATCGCTAAAGAGTGCGTTTTCATTTGGTTTCTTAAAGCCTAGTCCTTAAGATGCACGGGTCGAGTAATTTAGTATTAGTAGCCACGGTCGAGTAATTTAGTCAGTGTCGAGTATATAAATTAAGTAAACAATTGCTTGCATACGAGTCTGCAAGACATGGAGACATTTTTATGTAACCCTTTTTGGTAATGCTTGTATAACGCTCTTTTTTGTGTCGTTTTTTGGTAAAGCTTATCGAGTTTATGTGCCAAAGTAAAGACATGAAAATGTAAAAAAAAATCGACCGTGCAGATTCTTGCGTTTGTAAATTAGCAATTTAATCGAACATATGTTGTGCACAATGAAAGAAAGTACTTTTTTTCTTTTCCAGTTTATTAAGAAGTAATCTTTTAGCTTCTTCACCCATATTTTTATAATGAATCAAAAAATTATAGTACCTATAATAACAATAATAACAAAAATAAAAAATAATAAAGCAAAAAATAAATTTTATGAATAAATTTTAAAAAATTAATTAGTTTATTAGGAATAAAATTCTAAGAGTTATGGCGTTAGTCCGATGCAAATCAGAGCAGTTGAACAGAAGTTGTAGTGGGGGGGGGGGGGCGGATTTAGTAGAGTATTATCAAGAGTATTAACCTGCAATCACAACTCAGCCGACCTCTAAGCAGCGATGTAAACGAGTGCAGTTAGCTCCAACCTTTTTCTATTCACCTAGTACAGTGTACAGCGTTTTAGAATCTCTTGGGGAGGGGACGCCCTAGCGACAGCGGTACCAAGCGGGGTAGTGGGAGACACTATCCCTACCAAGAGCGGACAGACTCGATTGAACACCTCCTATACATTCCTGAAACCTTGATCCTATATCTTCTCCATTCATGTAACGTAACGCTTTTCGAGGTTAACGGCACGGGAGGCCAAAGTTGATCTTGCAAACGATCAAAGCCCTCCTAGTAGAAGGAACTCAGCCTAGTCTAGGGTCTATGCAGAGTCCTCTCTAGCCTCTAGGAGTTCCGGCATTTACTACTACCTTACAGTATAGTATAAATATATTTTTTTTTTTTCTTTGGGGTTTTAGTCCCGATCAACTGCCAGGGTTATTACAGGACGGGGGTTATCCGGCCACTTTACTCATCTAATCGATGAGATCATCAGTGTGAAACATATCTTTCCCCGCTGGGATTCGAACTCACAGCCGGGGTTTAGACCTTGGTTTCAGAGTCGAGTGCGTTAACCCCTCGGCTACACCGGCCCCATATATTATAATTGTATACTGTGTCTAATAGTAATAGGTAATACGTCTTGTCTCTCTGTTCATTATTTATTTAATTGTGTTTCGATGATGACCAGTATAAACCGGGATATCGACGAAACCAGCCGGAACTCCGGGATAGTAGCGTAAAACCGGAACGTATAGCAAGCCTACCTATAACTTACTTTAATGATTTTATGCTTTTACGACCTACTATATTACATTTATTGAATTCCCTCCTCTTTTGCTTCCGATTCAACCAAAGGTAACAGAAGAATTATGATCATTCTGAACGGCATTTTTTTATGACTCCGAATTAAAAAAAAAACTGGATTTCTGTTTTCCGATCCTGACATCGGAGAACATTCTTGTTTACAACAGTCACGTTGTCTTTTTGTCACATTACAACAGTCACGTTGTCTTTTTGTCACATTACATTAGTCACGTTTTTTTTTGTCACATTACAACAGTCACGTTGTCTTTTTGTCACATTAAAACAGTCACGTTTTTTTTGTCACATTACAACAGTCACGTTGTCTTTTTGTCACATTAAAACAGTCACGTTGTCTTTTTGTCGGTCTGTCGTTTAACATTTTTGTAAACAGGCATTATCTAAAACAGTAATCCTGTGACATTGATCCAATTTAGATGGTAGATTGTTGGTCAACCATCTGCGCACAATAAATATTACAAAATTGAAAGTGTTATTGGCACTTCTTTAGATTTTTACTCCATTGTGTTTTTTTTTTTAGAATAAAAATGACTGACTAAATAACTATTAAGACCAAGGGATGTCTAGTCCAATGTACTTTGGGACAAAGGAATATCATACTTCTGTTTTTGTAAGGGGAGTAACAGTCTAAAGAAGAACATTCCGTACACCTTCTTTAGATTGTTGCTCCCCTCTGATTTTATAATAAGGGGAGTAACAATCTAAAGAATTGCCCGTTTGGAAATCGTTTAGAACCGGTTTTATACGCATGTGCTAACATTGTATTGTACAAAAATCATGTCTTGTTGGAACGGGTTTAGGAATTTTTAGGCTATATAATTTCATAAGATAAAATGGCAAGAATTTGAAAGAAAATAATCAGTAGGACAAATGGAAACAAACTTTCTCCTGTACATATTAGTTTTGTTCCAACCCCCCTATTTGTATCGTCCCGTGGATCATTCGGGGGGTACTTCTTTAGATTGTTACTTCCCTATGTTGTTTTATAATATAATAAATAACTATTAATACAAAGGGATGTTTAGTCCAATGTACTTTGGGACAAAGGAATATCATACTTCTGTTTTTATACGGGGAGTAACAGTCGAAAGAAGAACATTCCGTACATCTTCTTTAGATTGTTACTCCTTTGATTTTTTTATAAGGGGAGTAACAATCTAAAGAAGTGCCGTTTTATTCAGGTAAAAAAAAGAGAACCATTTTGACAGATTTGGGGGCCGGTGTAGCCGTATGGTTAGCGCTCCCGACTCTGAAACCAAGGTCTAAACCCCGGCGATGAGTTCGAATAGCAGCGAGGTGAGACATGTTTCACACTGATGATCTCATCGAGTAGATGAGTAAAGTGGTCGGATAACCTCCGTCCTTTAATGACCTAGGCTGTTGAACGGGACTAAAACCAAAATGAAAGAAAAGTCTACCAATTAGTGTGATACATAAATATCTTCTTCGCATCCTATCACGTACTTCAATGCTGTTTTTCTTTTAAGACCCATTAGTGTCTAACTTATTTAATTCCCCACCTTTTAAAATCTGACTTTTTTAAATATATATATTTTTTTTTACATCATTAAAAGTATTGATATTTAAAGTGCGCAGATGGTTAAAATCATATGGGCAACTTTTGACAAACCATCCAACTTTCTTAAACATTGGATAAGTTATTTCAAAGATATAGGTGTCAATAAAAAAAAGTGTTTACCCATAAGGAAAACTATTGCTGCAAAGAGTTGAAAATTATTTGGTGTATGCATTTAATTATGAGGATAAATTTCGTTAAAATCGGATGAGTAGTATATAAAGGCCCCCATACACGATCATACATTTTGCGGAAAATTCTAGCGCAAACCTGATGTCGGAATCCTCATATCATATAGGGTTCGCACCTTATATGAGGATCTAAAGTAAAATGATTTCCAAAAACTGTCTGAAATAAAGACAATATAAAATACCCAAAGAACCACCCAAAAAGGGAAAATAATGTAATACGAACAAAAGAATTGGTTTAACGAACGTGCATTATAATATAAAAGTATTTAATGTGGCACACGCCACGATGTGTAAAATGGCAACCAGCAGTTGTTTTACAGTAATTAAATTGAGGTTAAATTAAAAGTGAAGTTAAATTAGATAAATTGTCTGTATTTGTTCCGAAACCAAATACAGACAATTGATCATAAAAAAAAGGAATTTAATGAAAGTGAAGCTTCATTCAACACGCATTCATACAAGTTAAAGTTAAGTTAAATTATACAAGACAAAATTGTTTCACACCAAAACAATCATTCACGCACACATTCACACTGAAGTTAAGTTAATGATACATAAAATTTAGATAATTTAATGGACTTAGCCGTGGAGACTTGGCCGCATGCTGCGATGAGGACTGCAAGTTCCGATGTCTTCTTCCCGGACTCGAGGGGAAGAGAAGATGTGATTTACGTTAATAAAGATGTAGCTGAGGGCCCTGAGACTAAGTTAATTAGAAAATGTTAATGAGACATGAAATTGGAGACACGTGCTCGTGTCCGGAAATGCTTCTACCAAGCGAAGAGATGTATCTGCGCGCAGATCCTGAAGCTGATTGTCGTGCCTAGTGCGTAGTAGGACGTATGATAAAAACCATATGTTTTCTACGTAAACAAGTCGCATGGAAAAGAGATACGAAATTCCAGCGAAGAGTGATGTTTGAAATGGATTTATGTTTTGAAATTTTCGAATTCGGAGACTTGAAACATTTTGTTCTTCAGAGCAATAAAAATTCTTCCGTTATTGTTTTGGTAAGCTCAGAAGTAGACATGGAGGAAAGATGTCTAATTTACAATTATATAATAGTTCTTAAAAGAAAAATATCGTTCAAGTACAGTAGGACGTGAGGAAGTTATGTACAACACTAATTGGCAGACTATTTCACTTGGATTTAACGGGCTACTAAACTGCGATATTTTCGTTATGATACCTCGCTGTGTGAACCATAAGTTTATTAAGCGATGAGTGTATGTAATTATAATTTTAAGGATCAAACAATATCAGATGTATTACCTGCTGTGTGTATGGTGTGATGACTATACTGTGTGGCGAGTAGTCGATACTGGTAGCTCCAGGTGTAAGCCATGATCGTCCTCTGAGTGCATACCGACCAGATGCTGCTATGGAGTACAGTGGATGAGAACAGGATTCATCTCTGTAGAACCATGTAGTCGACTCGAACAGGTAGGACTCTTGGAAAATTTCATATCTAAGACTGTATTCGGGACCTGTTCGAACTTCACATCTGCAACAATACAAATAAAAATTTTTCTATAGATGGTCTGATTTCTCTTGTTTCAGACAGAGTGGTGAAGCGATTCATGGAGGAGAGTAAGAAAGGACTACAGTAGGTTATAGTGGTGTTTATGAGAGATTTGAAGACCTTGATTTTGTGAATGACACATGTCTTTTTCCCGAGCGATCCGAGTCATAAACGAGAAGCTGCAGATACTTCAGAGAGGTGAAGACAGCTGGCCTCAAGATCAATGACAGCAAAACTAGCGTGGACTACTAATTGTGACTACTAGGGTCTACTAACTAACAGTGGACACATTTCTAGCATTCCTTTACGTATAGCGACAAAAAGTGGAATGGCCGAAGAGGATGTCAGGAGCCGAGTAAAAAAGGCTAATGAAACGTTCGTTCTCCTGTATTGTGTGGGGAAAATAAAGCTATTTCTAGACGGTGTAAAGGCCAAGGAGGCTCAAATGGGCAAATATCAAAGAAATATAAAATATTCAAATATGTAAATAAAAGAAAGTCCGTACATTTTCCGATATATTGAAGTCCGAAGGTGGAACACCAATTACGGCTAGACTTTATAATATTTAATGTTCTTTGAGTGGTTTGCCGATTTCCGTGAAATTAATAGACTATCGTTCACCTTGGTATTCGGATTACCAACTGCCTCGTCATGCCGGTGTCCGTCCCCACTTCTTGACCCCTTCTAACTCTTTGGACGGATCAAGAGCTCGTTTTTAGGCTCCTATAGTCCTAGTATAGTCTAGGCACTCAAAACACCCTCGAATCAAATTTTAAAGCAGCCCCTCTATATTTTTGCGAGGCAACATATGGAATCCCAAGAGAACACATGGAAGAAAACAAACAAGAAAAAAAAAGTATCAGGACGTCTTCATGAATCCTTGCCTCCGCCAGATAATTAATTTGAGATGGCCGGACGTACTAAGTAACGAGGACCTGTAGGCTGCAACAACAACAAAGCAGACGCCTGCCTCCGACCAGATTAGGTTGGATAGACCAAACTTTAAGAAAACCCCACGAAGCCGTTGAGGATTGACACTTGATGTGGTGAGAAAAGAGATGATGGGGCTCTACCTGGGCCCGGCCGTCCCAGGTAGAGCAGGAAAAAACGGTTGAAGAGGAATTATAGAAATTAGGGAATAACTTAACAGTTTACTTTTCTAGCTTAATATGATTGAAACACGACTGAATAAATGAAATTGAAACAAGTAAACACCAATTCAAGAAATTGCTTATTGCAATTTCCGATGGAGGAGAAGTTTATATAGTACAAATTGTTTAACAACCTAATTGAATGTCTCGATGTAAACATCTAATTAAACTGTGTTAACACCTTGTTTTCTTTTTGATAGAATGGAAGGTTTCAGATGCATAGGTTATGTTTATGGTTTTTGCAAAGTTTTAATAACACCTGACTCATTCATTTTGATTGCTTCGTCTAAACTGTATAGTGGTGTTTAATTAGAATAAAAGTGTGTCTTTCAATTATATTGAACAATGAAAATGAACTGTCTAAAACGCACATTTACTCTTTCTTTTACACATTTTAACTCGCCTCACCAGCACTGAAGATGACCACTAGTGGCTGAAAACTGTTTTTGTACAATAAACTTACATTTAGGCCTCGTCTAGACTGCCGAACCGAGCAGAGGAAAAATCAAGGTCTGTGCGCATGCCCAGTCTGAGATGCGCAGGCGCACTTAAGACTAGGCATGCGCAGAGACTAATGCTCGGCTCGTTTCCTCTGTTCGGTTCAACAGTCTGGATGAAGCCTTAGTGACGTCTATTCCTTCATTCCTAATAAAAATATATTGATTTCAGACAATAAGGGGGAAGTAGTCTAGACAGACTCTAGACAATCTAAATTGTTATCTTCAAGACAGAAAAAGTGTTATTCTGTTAAAAATTAGAACAACAAAAGTTTTATCAGAGTCCGTATCCTTATATGTAAATTGAAGTCATTATTTAAGTACGCAATCAAAAACCATGTATGCTGCAACTTAAAAAGTGTGGTCTCACACACATATTCAGAAAGCTAATTAAAATTTGGTCTCAAAAACTGCCTAAAATATATTGTTCTGATAAAGAAATTACGCACTTCTATACTTAAAGATTATTCTATACCAATCTATGCTCTAAATTAAAGTGTGGTTTCACTGGCACGTACATTTCTGAAAGCATACTAAATATTTGGTCTTAACATCATCCTAAAATATTGTTCCAATAAAATTATGATTTACCTTCAACGTTAACGGGCTGTTAATAGCCCGTTAACGAATGATATTATGGGAGACATTATTTATGATATTGACCTACTACTAATCTATCTATATATATATAAGGCAACGTGTGTTTGTGTGTATGTATAGTATGTTTGTTATTTATACTAATCTACAGTTTTAGTCTGATCTCGATGAAAATTTGCTCACTTGAGCTTCAAAGCAAGGAAATAGTCAAGGTTAACATGAATTTTAGAAATTCATATTTGGGTACAGGGTACAAGTAATAAATTCGGGGTCAAAGTAATAAATACTTCGTGATGCATATCGTTGAAAAGCTCTTTAAGAGTACAGTAATTGATGTTATGTACAGTTTTGTCATATTTTCATTTAGGAGGGGGGTAAAATGGAAAAATATAGCTATATCTTATTTGTTCTTTATACAAATCTACAGTTTTAGTCCGATCTCGATGAAAATTTGCACACTTGACCTTCAAAGCAAGGGGAAAATCAAGGTCTACATGAATATTCAAAATTTAAATTTTGGTACACAGGGGAGTGGGGTACAAGTAATGAATACGGGGTCAAAGTAATGAATACCCTTCATGATGCATATCGTTGAAAAGCTCTTTAAGAGTACAGTAATTGTTATGTATAGTTTTGTCATATTTTTATTTAGGAGGGGGGTAAAATCTATATATATAAAAGTCAACGTATGTGTGTGTGTGTGTATGTATATATGTTTGTTCTTGATACAAATCTACAGTTTTAGCCCGATTTTGATGAAAATTTGCACACTTGACCTTCAAAGCAAGGAAAAAAATCAAGGTCTACATGAATTTTCGAAAATTAAATTTTGGTACACAGGGGTACGGGGTACAAGTAATGAATACGGGGTCAAAGTAATGAATACCCTTCATGATGCATATCGTTAAAAAGCTCTTTAAGAGTACAGTAATTGTTGTTATGTACAGTTTTGTCATATTTTCATTTAGGAGGGGGGTAAATTTGGGATATTTGCAAATTATCTTATCAAAGAGGAGGGGTATAGAAATAAGTAGGAGGGATAGAATCTAGATATTCCAGAATAGTAAAATAATTTAAATGTTTCTTGATAGTAGTTTATAAACTTATCAAATTAAAAATAACCTACTCAGTAGCGAAGCACGGGTATCCAGCTAGTTAATTGATATTACAAGAGTTAATATTTTGTTTTTAAAATAAATGTCAAATTTAATTAAATTTTATACAAAAGATATATGCTGAATAATGCTAATTATAAAGTGAACTCTCTACTATGTGTAATTATCGTTAATAAACATGTTTGCCAAATACCTAAAATGCTTTGCAGCAAAATCTAAAGGCATGAACAAGGCTTAAAATAGTTTATCAAAGCTTGTGTTTCAAGTACGCTTTGTTCTACCTTAGACACTGCGTAGGGGCTTTTAATAACATTAATTGAACAACAAGTCGCTTTCTTACTTTGAAATTATTCTAAAGTCTAAAGGATAATGTTACAGCAACAAAACAAGTATAATAGAAGAAAGAAAATTACTTATTCTAGGATTTAGCAACAAACATCTGTTCTTCTGATATTAAATTTTAGTAATTTCTTTCTTTTTAGGGTCCGTAGACAAAAACGAGGGCCCAAAATTAACCAAACTTCCACTTGTCTGTCTTTCCATCCATCTCTGAAGCACTTGATCTTTAAAAGTGAGGAGACCCTCACCACAGCACAGGGCTTTCCCTCTAGTGGTGGGATGAATAAACAGTGTGTTATTTATGTAAAAAAAAAAAAAAAAAAGTACCCAACAAAAAAATTCAAAGCTTTGTAGATATTATGTAATATGTAATATCCCAATCACAAGGAAATTATGGGGAAACCCTAAAAAAATTATACTTCAAATATTAGGGATTTTATTTGAACGGAAATACATCATGTGAAATGAGAGGAGGACGCCCTAAGGGCACTTCTTTAGATTGTTACACCCCTTATAAAAAAAACAGAAAGGAGTAACAATCTAAAGAAGCTTACGGAATACTCTTATTTAGACTAATACTCCCCTTATAAAAACAGAAGTGTGATATTCCTTTGTCCCAAAGTACATTGGACTAAACACCCCTTTGTCTTAATAGTTATTTAGTCAAAGATATTTATATTCTGAAAAAACATAGGGGAGTAACAATCTAAAGAAGTACCTATTTTGCATTTAACTATGATGGATTTGGCAAACCCGATGCTGGTTCGGTTCACATTGATGGAGAGGTGTGAAGTCACGAAAACCGAATTTGGACTAAACAACCCTTTGTCTTGTTAGTTATTTAGTCAGTCATTTATATTTAAAAAAATCATTGGTATCTCAGTAAATAAATTTGTATAATGATAAAATATGTATCTCAGTAAATAAATTAGTAAAAAGATATAATATATACCTCAGTAAATAAATTTGTATAATGATAAAATATTGTATGGCAAATAAATAAACACGTTTTTAGAATGATAAAAGATGTGGAGTAAATAAATAAATTTGTATAATGATAAAATATTGTATAGCAAATAAATAAATAAATGTATAGAATAATAACATATGGTACAGTAAATAAATTAGTATAATGATAAAATATTGTATAGCAAATAAATAACACGTTTTTAGAATGATAAAAGATGTGGAGTAAATAAATAAATTTGTATAATGATAAAATATTGTATGGCAAATAAATAAACAAGTTTTTAGAATGATAAAAGATGTGGATTAAATAAATAAATAAATTTGTAGAATGATAAAATATGTACAGTAAATAAATAAATAAATTTGTAGAATGATAAAATATGTACAGCAAATAAATAAATAAATGTATATAATAATAACATATGGTACAGTAAATAAATTTGTAGAATGATAAAATATTGTATAGTAATTAAATAAATAAATTTGTAGAGTGATGTAATAATATGATAAATGATTATATAGACTGAAATAATTGTAATACAAAGATAAGAGATGTCAGTATAGTTTATACTTCTGTGAGTAAATATGTAAGTTGTCGTTTTACAATTTTTTTTTTTAAATTTTAAATTCAAAATTTGATATAAATTTAATTAAAAAAGTTTTGTTTTTTAAAATTAAGTTTTTCTGACTCGATATTTTGAATTTGTTCCATTTTGAGTGTAACACGACTTCTTATTTCAAAATGTACTCATTAGTTTTACTTGATCAGGAATTAAAAATCATTGAAGAGGGTGGAGAAAGGGCGGGGGTGATAAGATAATCTGATTCTGATAAGGAATAAGGTGAGAATGTGGCTGATTTTCCTTTAATAAGGCTGAAGGAACTCGCTAAAGCTAATGAAACTTCAAGGCTAGATGGAAACCTTGCCTTCTTCCCATTGATTTCTTGAACCCCGCTTTCAACCGCAACAAACTAAACCTAACCTATTTATAATCGACTCCTTCTATTAATATAAATTTTGCTTCAACTACGGAACATTTTTATTTAGTGTATTATCCTCCCTTATCTGATGCTTTTAAAAATAAAATAGTTCGGCACTTTTTAACTTTAGCACCCCCCTTGGTTCTAAACAATAGTCTCCCCAATAAAAGTCTCAAAGGTTTGTGTGTTTGTCTGCCCAAGACATTGAGACTTCTAGGGTAGTTTTATTACGCTATTTTAAGATTGAGTCTTATCACGTATAAAACTAAATCTTTTACCGAAATCTGAAGGACAATGAGTTCTACAGTTTTCTTAGTGTATATTTAATATTCCTTTGTCTTAATAGTTAATTAGAATAAGGGATATTATCACATTTATATTCACACAATAGTGATATTCCTTTGTCCCAAGGTACATTGGACTAAATATCCCTTTGTCTTAATAGTATTTTAGACTAAGAATATATGCTACTCTGTATAATATTCCTTTGTCTTAATAGTTAATTAGAATAAGGGATATTATCACATTTATTCACACAATAGTGATATTCCTTTGTCCCAAGGTACATTGGACTAAATATCCCTTTGTCTTAATAGTATTTTAGACTAAGAATATATGCTACTCTGTATAATATTCCTTTGTCTTAATAGTTAATTAGAATAAGGGATATTATCACATTTATTCACACAATAGTGATATTCCTTTGTCCCAAGGTACATTGGACTAAATATCCCTTTGTCTTAATAGTATTTTAGACTAAGAATATATGCTACTCTGTATAATATTCCTTTGTCTTAATAGTTAATTAGAATAAGGGATATTATCACATTTATTCACACAATAGTGATATTCCTTTGTCCCAAGGTACATTGGACTAAATATCCCTTTGTCTTAATAGTATTTTAGACTAAGAATATATGCTACTCTGTATAATATTCCTTTGTCTTAATAGTTAATTAGAATAAGGGATATTATCACATTTATTCACACAATAGTGATATTCCTTTGTCCCAAGGTACATTGGACTAAATATCCCTTTGTCTTAATAGTATTTTAGACTAAGAATATATGCTACTCTGTATAATATTCCTTTGTCTTAATAGTTAATTAGAATAAGGGATATTATCACATTTATTCACACAATAGTGATATTCCTTTGTCCCAAGGTACATTGGACTAAATATCCCTTTGTCTTAATAGTATTTTAGACTAAGAATATATGCTACTCTGTATAATATTCCTTTGTCTTAATAGTTAATTAGAATAAGGGATATTATCACATTTATTCACACAATAGTGATATTCCTTTGTCCCAAGGTACATTGGACTAAATATCCCTTTGTCTTAATAGTATTTTAGACTAAGAATATATGCTACTCTGTATAATATTCCTTTGTCTTAATAGTTAATTAGAATAAGGGATATTATCACATTTATACACACAATAGTGATATTCCTTTGTCCCAAGGTACATTGGACTAAATATCCCTTTGTCTTAATAGTATTTTAGACTAAGGAATATATACTACTCTGTTAATGTTCCTTTGTCTAAGTAACTATTAAAACAAAGGGATGTAGGGGGGTGCTAAAGTAAAAAAGTACCATTAGTTCTTTCCGGAATTAAAGTTCTTAAAGGTTGTGATGAACGACGTTTTGCTTATACTATCTTAATTCTGTTTATTTTACTTTGTTTTCCACTTACTAAGGTTAGTTGAATGCATTTACTGATCAAAAGTCAAACCTTTTTTCCATTCCATTCAGGAACATCATTAGTATGGACATCTTTTGATCAGTGTGTCGACCACCTTCCTTTACTCTACAGTTTCGGAAAGGAATGGAAAAAAGGGTTTGATTTTTGATCAGTAAATGCATTCAACTAACCTTAATAAGTGGAAAATAAAGTGAAATAAACAGAATTAAGATCATTTCGTTTAATTTAATTTTTTTTTTGTTACAGTACTTTACATACTGAAATAGCATTTTTGTTATATTGAAAACTGAATATCTCTGTCAATTCTCAACCGATTTTGTTGATTTAAGGCCCATTTTTCTTCAAAAGCAATCTAATTTTAGAAAACAATATAAAAAATTTAGGTAACCATTTAAGATTACAAAGTTGAGAGAGATACCGCCGAAACTATGAGATAAAAATATTTTTGGAAATCATATTATAAAACTAGGTGAAAATCCAAGGTGAGTACCATTTACATTTACTCTCTATCTTCAAAAATAAAAGAGATAACTGGGTGAGCCAGTTTATCGTGGCCACCCTGTATACCAATAATTTATATATGTATGCATAATATATATTATTGTCTTAACCCTGGTAGCTTAATGGGAAATATTTTCACCACCTTAATATATTGTGTAACAGCCAAAAAAATAATAAGCATTCTTTTTAAATTTTGTTTTTATGGGCCTTTTTTTTACTATTTCCAATATCAAAGGTGATTTTAGGGTGGTAGCTATGTTTATCACCATGCGTTAAAGGGTAAAGGTGGCTAGATGGGGTTGCAGTGGGTAAGAGGTGGTTAGAGATGGTTAAAGGTGGCTAGAGGTGGTTAAAGGTGGCTAGAGATGGCTAGGGTAGGTTAGAGGAGGTCAGAGTGGGGTTAGAGGTGAATAGAGGTGGCTACAGAGGGTTAGAAAGTGGCTAGAAAATAATATAATTTTTGGGGATTTAAGAACAAGTGGGTGTTTTTATAAAGAATGATTTTTTCTCAAAAATTCAAAAATAAACAAATGTTACCATCTTTTAATTGTGTAATAAAAAGATGGTTTAATGTCAGTGGTATATATAAATATGAAATACAACTAATGTTCTGTGCTACCATCATTCTATTATACCTCTTCTTAAATGTCGATGAATCTAAAACTTCTATTCCAATACTACTTCTTTACTGTTTCTTACTACTGCCCCCCTTAAAAGTGTTTTCACAAAGTTTCAAAACTTTATAAATTATTTCCTCCATTTGCTGTTTTTTTACTAATTTGCCTGGACTACAGTGGTATATATGAGATACAACTAATGTTTTGTACTACCATCATTCTATTATACCTTTTCTTAAAAGTCGATGAATCTAAAACTTTAATTTCAATATGTTCAGTTTCTATATCTGCTAATAGTGGCTTTGTTTACTATCCGTAATGACGCGCCATGAGGTAGGTTAAAAGGTTAAAACTGACCTCTCAGTTGTGCTCTCGATGTCTCGTCGGACACTCTCGTTCCTGGTGGCAACTCCATCTTTCGATATAATAATCCGCATAAGTCTGAGAAACCAAAATATAGTGTTTATTGTGGGTCGGTACGGTGGATTAATTAATTCGACTAATGAAACAAAGGAAGAATAAGCAAGAATCAGGTGACTTCAGGGAGGTCTCTCTCAGTGGCGTAAATAGCGCCCCCGCCAACCCCGCGGTGCGGGGGGGCGCCTGCTCTGGGGGGCGCCAAAAAATGATTAAACTGTGATATTTAATAATAAAAATTAAAAGAAACTATGTAGGCGGCATTATTTTATAAATTATTTTAGGGAGAAAAAATAAATGAGAGATAAAACAAATAAAGAGTTTAAATCAGGGTGAGAATGTTATGAGATGTTATGGTTTAGAGCTTATTGTTCAGTTTGGTTTTTTGACACTTTATTAAGTGTCACTATACCTATAATATGGGTAAGTATATCGGAATGATTCTCCATTCTTCATTTTGGACTGCTAGGAGATCTAAGTGTTTATTACAACAAAAAGTTATCTTATCTAATTCGGTTTTAGCTGTACTAGATAAGGAAATCTGTTCCAAACTTAACAAGTTATACCATACTATACCATATCATTTTTATTTCCGTGTCTGTCTGTCTTTCGCTAAAAACTACTTGTCCAATTTTAATGAAATTTGGATGGTGGATCATGATTAACTTATGGTTGGTGTTGGTCCCATATAAGTCTAAACCGTGTACGTCCATTTCTTTCTCTTTCACATGCGCACAAACATACATTAATTTACACCTATAATATCTTCAAAATTACTCATTTGATTTTTATTAAATTTGGATAGTTTGTCGAAATAGCCAGATTAATTTCAACCGTCTGCGGTCTCTAAATTTTGCTAAATCGATACTTTATTTCATGTAAAAAATCAAAACAATTTTGACTGATTTAATGAAAACGGGAGAATATTTAATAAATATTTACAATAATAAGTTTTAAAAGCATAAAATCATTAAAGTATACAAAATAGGACGCGATGAAGCTATTATGTGCCACATTAATTGGCAGATAGATGTGCATAGTTGTATATTGTCTTTTAATCTCTTAATTAGGTATTCAGTGGCTTTATGTGCATAGTATAGGTGAATAAGATATTCCAGTTCTAGTCTTTAAGCAAGGAACAAGGAAGAGTTTATTGAACAGATTATTTTATCGTCCCCACTCCATCTGTTCCAGAACTACTAAAAAAGAGGGAAAAAGAATGGGGAGGGGTGAATTTTGTAAGCCATAGGGGGCGCATTTTCAAAAGTTGCGGGGGGGCGCCGGATTTCTTAGTTACGCTACTGGTCTCTCTACATCTCGTCAGAAAACGTCTCAGCAAGCGGTGAGCGCTTTTTACTTCCCGTTCTCTTACTACCAAAGTTACTCTTTTATACTTTGTAATTATCATACACAATATTTCGATATTGAATCTACATAATGTTTAAGAGATTATCATTACAAATTAAATATGAATATAAGAAAACTAGATAGATGTATAACATTTTAGATAATATAAAGAGATTAATAATGTTACAGAGATGGTATGTTTGTTAATTAGGAAGACAATAACAAATGAAGCTATGGGGATGTATGATTGGAACCTCCTATGAACCCTAAGGGGTCGGGAGAATCTAACGTTATCATAGTATATTGTGATCATAGCATTGTGATCATTGCATTGTGATCACTTTACTTTGCACCATTGAGCATCATATATTGAGACAATAGCTTCTATAGATTACATCTATGGAATTACACACAATTGTGTTGCTATAGATATATATGAACTTGATTCTCATACATGCATCATTTAAATTATGCAAATATAAATCTCCTTTGGTTAGTGTTAGTATCAGTAACGCAGTTGTAGATTTAGATGAAAACCCCCTAATTTATAATTCAAACTTGATTGAAACCTAAACTAAACTCCACACACTTCTGTCACATTGTATTGTAGATAGGGTGGGAGTGAGTGGGTGAGTGGTAGAGGGTAACATTTGAATAATGATAAGGGTTTTAGATAATGGGTAAACTCCAATATGAAAGGGAATTACAAATAAGCTTGTGATACTATAATGTAAACACCCAACTCCTGAGTAATTTCAACTTTTAGTAGTTTTATTAGTAAACTATGATGAGTTACGTTGTTCAAACTTTAATAGTTTTTTGAGGAGGGAGGAAGATTTCTGGTCAATGCAGTCGAGGCAATCCTCATTGCACTAGGCTACTGCAGGTAGCTTTTTACTTCCTCATTTACGTAGAATAATATATAGACTACTTACTCATATTAAGTAGAATATAAAGACCGATTTCTTATATACGTAGAAGAATATATAGAATACTAGCTCATATACGTAGAATATAGACTAGTTTCTCATATACATAGAATATATATATATAGACTATTTGCTCATATACGTAGAATATATATATATATATATATACTTATAGACTACTTTCTCATATACGCAGAATATTATATAGAATACTTTCTCATATACGTAGAATATTATATAGACTACTTTCTCATATACGTAGAATATTATATAAACTTCTTTCTCATATACGTAGAATATTATATAGACTACTTTCTCATATACGTAGAATATTATACAGATTACTTTCTCATATACTTAGAATATTATATAGACTACTTTCTCAAATACGTAGAATATTATATAGACTACTTTCTCATATATGTAGAATATTATATAGACTTC
The DNA here is from genome assembly GCA_951217055.1 of Gerris lacustris. NCBI lineage: Eukaryota > Metazoa > Arthropoda > Insecta > Hemiptera > Gerridae > Gerris > Gerris lacustris. The sequence continues at coordinate 35,809,620 of OX578286.1, forward strand.
TTTCTCATATACGTAGAATATTATATAGAATACTTTCTCATATACGTAGAATATTATATATATACTTTCTCATATACGTAGAATATTATATAGACTACTTTCTCATATACGTAGAATATTATATAGACTACTTTCTCATATACGTAAAATATTATATAGACTACTTTCTTGTATACGTAGAATATATAATCTAGATGCTTACATACGTAGAATATATAGATTACTTTCTCATATACGTATACTCGTAGTATATATAGTATAAATGCTTACATACATATAATATAATATATAAACTATTTTCTCATATACGTAGAATATGTATATAGTCTACTTGCTTACAAACGTAGAATATAAAGACTACTTTCTCATATACACATATTATAAATAAAAAGAAAATATTGTCATGGAGCGAAAACTCGATTTTAATTTAGATGGATTTATTAAACACGTTTTAAGTACCCCAAAGCCCAAAAAAGTGTTTTTTTTTTAAATATCTATCTGCTGTCTGTATTTTATTTAGACGCGTGAAGCCTAAAGTAGTGTGGGCTAATTTCGGTCTAATTTGGCATATGTCCGAGAATTTAATTTTAACCCTAAAATTGAAAGCCAAACTGAACCAAACTCTGAAAAAACAAAAACAACAAATTCTCAAAAACGGTTCCGACGATTTTTTTTTGTTATTTTGTAGCCGATTTAACAGTAGCCATTTTTCAGAGAACAGTCTAGTCTCCGAGATATCGATGAAAATAAATATGACTTTATATCAGTTTCTGTAAACGACTTAATATAGAGTAGTTTATTTAAACAATTAGTTTCTGTAAACGACTTAACAGAGACGGAACTAGACCTGCTGTGGCCCGTGTGCAAGATTTTTTTTGAGGCCCCCCCCCCCCTTAGTCCAGCCGCCATTTACTTTGTACCTTAGATCGTAGAATAAACCCTGTGCTAACTTGGGGGGGGGGGGGGAGGTCAAAAACTACAAATTTTTTTGAATTGTTACAGTTTTTTCGAAATATTTAAAAAACGGTTGATTTTAGCTGAAAACTTTGTGATAGTAATATGTAGAGGATTAAATTACCTTCAAATTTCACTGGTCAAACTTATTTTTTGACCTTATAAGTAACGAGATACGAGGCTTCAAAAAAGTGCAACATTTCTCATTATATGTATTAACATTTTGTTGTAATATATTCCTTGGTCGTCCTAGATAATTAATTCTTGACAAATATAAAACCAAAAATGTAGTAGCATAAATCAAAATGAATTAATAAATGCATGTATAAAAAAAATATATGTATATATATATATTATTTTAAATTTTGGGCACGTATTTCTATGAATTTGGTGTTTTTTTTGCCCCATCACAATACTTTTTCAAAAATACTGAGTATATAAGAAAGTATAAAAGTTAATCTATAAAAGTTAGGACGTCCCGAAGTTTGATTTCCAACGGTCGGGAGTGAAAAGCAAGTATTTTAGCAGTTTTTCATGATTTTGATAAATTTTGCACTTTATGGAAGCCCTGTATCTCGGTACCTCTGGGGTCAAAAAATATTTTTGACCAGTGAAAAATGAAGGAAATTTAATTCTCTACAAATGAGCCGTTTTGAAAATATTTCGAGAAACGTGCAAACAGTTTGTGGTTTTTGACCTCTCCCCTAAGTTAGCACAGGGTCTTCTTAGATCGAAAAATTGGAGTACCACTTCTGGACACCCACTAACAACATCCCAAAGTATCGTTAAATTTGGATTTTTTTTTAAATTACCCCCTAATTTTATTACTTAAATTAGGCTTACATAGTTTTAGAAGATAAATAAACATAAAGGACTCTATTTTGTCCTAATGCTTCATGTTTCATTATAAAAAACTACTATATTAGATTATTAGGCAATAAGAATCGTAACAATAAACTACATGCCCAAATCAGGGTTAAAAAAACTTTTTTTAACCTAATATTATATCTTACAAAGGTCACTCAGGATAAAAGTAAAGGAAAGACGAAATGAGTTATTTTATGCTCTTCCAAACCTTACGTGTACACTGTATAGTATGAATATAGGAGGACAATAGGAGGCAGTGGTGGTTATGAGGGGGGGGGGGGAAACTATGCAAATGGAAGTAGACAACATAATTCCATTAAATATGTTCCAAAATGGGAAAAATATAGCGAAAACAAGAATTTTTTCACAATTTTGCACTTTTTGAAGCCCTGTATCTCGTTACTTATAGGGTCAAAATATAAGTTTGACCAGTGGAATTTGAAGAAAATTTAATCTTCTACAAATTAATATCACAAAGTTTTTCGCTAAAATCAAGCGTTTTTGAAATATTTCGGAAAAACTGAAACAAGTGCTATATGTTTGTGGTTTTTGACCTCCTGCACAGGGTTTTTTTTGTTTAAAAATTGGTGTAGTACTACTGGACACCCACTAAAAACATCCCAAAATTTCTTTAAATTCAGAATTTTTCTAGGGTACAACTAAAATAATGGGTCCAGGAAAAAAATTTACCCCCCCTTACTCCGAGGCCCGTGTGCGGCTGACCCCATGCACACGGCTAGTTCCGGCACTGCGACTTAATATAGAGTAGTTTATTTAAACAATTAGTTTCTGTAAACGACAAAAGATGAAGTAGTTTAACTTTTAATTAATTAGTGTCTGCAGATTATTAGCAAGCTTATCCATTAATTAATTAATAAATACAAAGAAAGTCTCTCCACGGAAGATTTGTTTATTTATCAAAGCAGCTTTCGGCTTTTATAAAGCCATCATCAGTCATTAGTGCCTATTTTGGTAGAACTAGAGTTATAATATAAAGAAATAAAATGTAGAGGGCGAGTCATACCATGTCGGAAACTAATGTAAGACTTCTCGCTTTATAAAAGCCTAAATCTGCTTTAATAAATAAACAAATCTTCCATGGAGAGACTGTTTCTTTGTATTTATTAAGATGACCTACATCAACACACTAATTTCTCATTAATTAATCAGTTTCTTTAAACGATCAGAGATAGAGTAGTTTAACCTTTAATTATTTAATGTTTGTAAATGAATATAAATTGCCTAGTTTATCCTTAAATTTATTAAGGGAATAATACAAAGAGTCATATTTCAGGTAAATTGAAATATTTTTGGAACGAAGTACCTTATGGCACGTTCTGGAGCCCGGGAGTGAATCCGAAACAAACGGCCAAAATCACCGTCACAAAATAACCGTCACAAAATCACCGTCACAAAATATCCGTCACGCAACCAAGCGTCACGAAACCTACAGTTGACGATAACTTGAGTAAAAGATGACCGAGTTAGTTGAAATTTGGTACACATGTTCATTTTACCAATACTTAAGGTGAGTTTGTTGGACAACGTTATCCGTCCAAGCGTTCACGCGCAACGCTCGCGTAAAAGTAAGCTTCAAATTTAAAATTGGAATTTTAGGACGGGAAAAAATTCTAACTTCATCTATTTAATGAGACAAACAACTTTTTTTAAATAACTCTTTTTAGTAAAGCAAACACAGACACTGCTATGAAGTGGTAAAGATCGCTAAATTGATTAAAATAGACCCAAACGTTTAAAATAAAGAAAACAGCGTTTGTACCGATACCTTCCGTTCTAATGTATAACGATTTTAATAAAACTTCTTACACATTGTCTAAAGTACAATTGAAACAGCCATGTAAAATGTCAACCGGATTCAAGCAGAAGCTTTAGAGTAGGGAAAATATATATTTTATAATATTTTAAATTAATAGGCCGGGTAGGTAGAAAACAGTTCTATTTCAATCCAACATCCTTTAACAAACATACTCTTTAACTATAAACTTTTTTCTTATATTCAATATATATTTATATTTTAATTTAAATCAAATTATAATTATTATTTACTACGGGAAACAGTGAAAAATACAATCCCGCGCCGTATATATTTATAGTAAGACGCTTGCTTTAATGATACAAATAATGATTTTCTTTTAATTTTTCCATAGCTCTTGCTAGGTACAAACAGTTCATTACTTTTAATTTTGTTTCTTTTCTAACTCCGCCATGTATAAGTAGTTAGCAATGTATACGTACTTAGCAGTGTGATTTTATAATTTATATTTAATGAAAAATGTAAGGAACTTCGTTCCTACCGGGTGTTCCGCGACACCACACGTATTTCTTATTTAACAAAGCATCTTTCAGCCTTCATAAGGACATCATCAGTGCCTAAATATAAACGGAATTGAGTTATGTACATTAATTAAAAGAATCAGTAACTGAAGAAGATGGCCCCTGGCCCCCTGGCACTGATGATAGTCTTATGAAGGCTGAAAGCTTCTTTTTATTTAACCACAATTTTAATTTACGTCGAGAGACTTTTTATATTATTATCTTATGATGACCACAGAAGCTCTCCTATGTTTATAATTTAATTAAATCGTTTCTTTAAATGAAAAAAGATTGGCTATATCGTCTTTTTTACCTTTAATAATAGTTTCTTTAGACTGTCAAAGATTAAATTGTTTTAGGTTTAGTACTTTCCTGAGTAGTAATAAAGGTTAAGTAGTATATAACCTTAATTGATTCCGTTAAACCTTCTTTTTACTGGTTGTTTTACGTCCATATACATTGCTTTAGGAGTAACATGTCTGATCATTATGGTATAACATGTCTGATCATTATGGTATAACATGTCTGAACTAATCAACTGTATGGTATTCAAACAATCTCTAATTAAGCCGATGTTTGGATGCAGGCGAGTTGGCTAATCAGTCAATATGATCGACTCTGTAAACTAAATAAAGATTGACAAATCTAAATTTCATAAATTTATTTGATTTAAATGCAGTTTCGCTCGCACTAATGAAAAAAATACGTGTGGTGTCGCGGGACACCCGGTAGGAACGAAGTTCCTTACATTATCATTAAATATAAATTATAAAATTACACTGCTAAGTACGTATACATTGCTAATTACTTATACATGGTGGAGTTAGAAAAGAGGCAAAATTAAAAGTAAGTAACTGTTTGTACCTAGCAGAGTTAAGGAAAAATTAAAAGAAAAGCATTATTTGTATCATTAAAGCAAGCGTCTTACAATAAATATATATTGAATATAAGAAAAAAGTTGATCATGATGAGTTTATAGTTAAAGAGTATGTTTGTTAAAGGATGTTGGATTGAAATAAGACTGTTTTCTACCTACCAGGCCAATTAATTTAAAATATAAAATATACCTCTTCCCTACTCTAAAGCTGCTTGTATCAGGTTGACATTTTACATGCCTGTTTCAATTGTATACTTGAGACAATGTGTAAGAAGTTTTATTAAAATCGTTTAACGTTAGAACGGAAGATATCGGTAAAAACGTTGTTTTCTTTATTTTAAACGTTTAGGTCCACTTTAATAAATTTATTCATAACAGTGTCAGTATTCAAATATTTAAAAAAGTTGTTTGTCGCATTAAATAGATGGAGTTTTTTTTCTTGGATTAAGTACGCTGTATTATGATAATATACCAAATAATATTGAAATAAGCGTCAGCACAGATCAATTTACTTTTAACAAGACCGTGATTATGTTTTCTTACATTTACAAAACCAAGTGACATTTTGACATTTAACAAAAAAAAGTCAAGTAACAGGCTTCCTTAACACTTTTTCCCGTCTTAAGATTTTTGAAGCTTACGTTTACGCAAGCGTTGCGCGTGAACGCTTGGGCGGATAACGTTGTCCAACGAACTTAGCCTGGGCATTGGTAAAATGAACATGTATACCAAATTTCAACTAACTCGGTGATATTTTACTCAATTTATTGTCATCGGTAGATTTCGTGACGGATTTTGCGTGACGGTGATTTTGTGACGGTGATTTTGTGACGGTGATTTTGTGACGGTGATTTTGTGACGGTGATTTTGGTCGGTTTTTTTTTTATTCCCTCCCGGGCTCGAGAACGTGCCATAAGGAACTTCGTTCCAAACATTTTCATGGACGATGAGCACTATGTTGTTAACGAAGCAATCACAAGATAAACTGGTAACTGGAGAGATAAATTACGAATTTATACTGCTTTCATAGAAAGGTATTGGATTTCCCGAGGGTTTTCCATCTGTCCGGGTTTGAAGTCGAGATGTGTTTGTTGAGTGTCCTTTCGCATTCTTAATGACATAATTACTAACAAGTGGTTTTTCAGGTTTCGGGAAATGGTGAAACCAACATCTCTGTTGAATTTCGATGGCTTCCCTTTATATTCCACTGTGATACCTGTAATTAGATGAATGAAGTAAAACATGAATACCTTCGAATTAGATTAAATTACCGAACTCCTCTAAATGTTAAGCTACCGCTGATGTTTCTTCTCCATTCAGTAAATTTATAAACGAAACACAGCGGATTCATTTGTTTATCTACTATTCTGAAAGGATAATTTCTGCTGTTGAACGTTTTCTTGTGATTTAACTATAAACTTTTTAAACAGTTCATTTTGCGCTGTTGTTTATAGTTATTCCATTATTAAATTCTATGTATCAAACGTGATTTCTATGCAAGAAAATTCATTAACGGTATCAAATTTAAATTATGATCTTTCTCTGAATTCTTTGATTTTTCTGATTGATGTATTTAAAAGACATCTTTAAGGCACTTTCGTTTTTCTTTTTTAAAGCAAGGATATCTGACCAAAAACCACTTGTGTGGTACAAAAAACGGGGTGTTTTTAGTACCACACAAGTAGTTTCTTGGTGCCAAGTATGTGGTCCAAAAAAGTTGTGAAATCAACTTTCTGTCCCGTCAAGTGAAGTTGGCACTTTCTCCTGATCCAACACTGTCAACTTAGATACTTATCAGCTTCTTCTCCTTGGCGGTGTGCCTTGCCATTTCCTGAAACTGGAATTTTAATATTCTTCAAACACCAATACAATTTCTTGTTTCACCTTCACGTTTGCCACAAGAGGTTTGTGTGGAAAGATAGTTGTTCACCTCATAGTCTTAGTTCTAGACAACTAGTGCTAATGTATGCAGGAGCATATTGGAGAGGAAATCCTTTTAACAGTGTTGTTGAAGGCTCTTCTCGATGCCACAATGATCATTGCTGTAAATATTTCCCATTATCAAAAAGCAAATAAAATAGAAATAACTACTACTTTCTTTGCAGAGGATGCGTGGAATACAAACATTAACTTTGGGTAGTACTGCTGGCACACCGCCAAGGAGAAGAAGCTGATAAGTATCTAAGTTGACAGTGTTGGGTCAAGAGAAAGTGCCAACATCACTTGGCGGGACAGTAAGTTGATTTCACAACTTTTTTGGACCACAGGCTTGGCCGGGTGTTTTTACCACACAAGTGGTTTTTGGTCAGATTTCATGACTTTTTGTACGGTACGCATTCAGCGTAGGAATGAGTTGAGGGGTTGTAGGGGGGATGAGTTGGGGGGGAATTCACTAGGGCCCTAGACAAATCCAAAAAGCCCTCATTAATTAAAATCGGTTTAGTAGTTTAGGCTGTAGATGCGTTACCGTAAAATGAAGGAAGAATAAAAATAAGAAGAAGTCATCAAAACTACAATTTTCAAACCTATTTTTCTCTACTTCTACTTGACCGATTTCGACCCTTTTTTTTATTTTGATCTACAGGACACGGCATTCAAATATATTTAAAAAATATTTAAGTAGCTTGTACGTATTTCACGCTGCAGACCCTCAAAAACCCTAGTTTGTCACCTACAGTGTAGTATATACAATATACACTGGCAGAGCTTTTGTGAAATTTTGACTTTTTGACTTAGTGGGGCGGAACGCTGCTGCGTTCCTTAATATCAAACCAAGTTAAAAAAAAAAGTATAGAATAAAAATATAATTTTGCCCAAAAATTTCGCAACGATTCTCTCCCCGTAGAAAATGAACAAAATAGTTATCATAGTAGTAAATGTATAGGCCGGGTGGAGGCTACAGGATCCGCTAGCTGTGAACCCACCTTAAGCATCTCGACCTCAGGCGATGAGGTTGATTATCTGATTATCTGTGATGAATGTGAAGAAAAAGAGTTCCACTGAAGGATTGGTGTGATTAGATAAGGCCGTAACGTAGCTAGAGGGGGGGGGGGGGGGGGGACAGCCGACCCCAGGTGCAGCAACCTGGAGATGCCAAATTGAATTCGGTGACCTTATTTTTGTTCCGAGGGTCGGAGTATCTTAGATTGTGTCGAAATTTCGATGCTGGTTTGGTTCACATTGATGGAGAGGTGTGAGGCCACGAAAACCGACTTTGTCCCTGGGAACTGAACCCTTGCTACGCCTCTGGAATAAGGACTCTTTGAATTTTCGGTATTGAATTATAGATATGTCTAGAATAAAAGGAACATTGAGTTTGTTATGGAGAGTGAGGTTGGAGACATAAAAAGGAGCATCTGTGATTTTTCTGAGGATATTGGATTCGAAGTTAGAAGGCTTCCCATACTTCCAGACCGTAGGTCATAAGCCAATTGGCCGTAGGTCCAAGCAAGTTTTAAGACTACATTAAAAGTTTAGACCTACGGTCTAGAATCATATATATCCGTTCTTTTTTAAAAGTTTAGACCTACGGTCTAGAATCATATATATAGTTTTGTTTTTGTATGATGTTGCCAGGTGAGTTCATCTATCAAGGTAACGAACAGTATTGAATTGTGGAATGATGACTTAGTTAAAAATGACTAAATAAACAATGAACTGATAGCAATGCCTTAAATAATATTAATGTCTGTCAAAACGGGATTTTCAGAAATTTTATCCGGTAAAGGAAGGAAATTAGGGTAGATTTAAAAAGAGGTGTTTGAGCCCAGACTGTTTTTCTGAAGTTAATACTTAGGGAAAGGCTTCTAATGAGGATATAAGCATATTATATTAATCCAAGATAATTATTCCAACCCAAGGATACGATAAGATTCCGGGTGGGGGTTTCCTAGATGGTTAACCAGTTGAATCAATGACTAATTAGGGATTTGTGCAAATTATTATAACCATGAGGAGGGAGGATATGGAAATAGGAGGGGGAAAGAGGGTGTTAGGAAACTGAAGCATCAAGATATTCTCGCTTGGTAAATAAAATTAATGATTCTCGACGGTGGTTTATAAAACCGTCAAATTAAATAAATTGAAAAGAACACACTTCATAATGAAGCATGGGAATTCAGCTAGAGTTAAATATTTTTAATTATCTTAAGGTCTGTAGGGTATTAAATCGAACCTTATATAAAACCTCTTATTTTAAAATTAAATTCCATGGTTATAACATACATTTATTTTAACTATTTATAATATTTTAGTATTCTTGGTTGTGAGTGAGAATACCTACAAATTAAAAACAATTCCTTTACATACGGTTAATTTTCACCATTTAATTATATTATCTTATTATTTACTTGAATTACTATCGTTAATGAAGTAGCTTACAAAAAAATTCACATTTCAGTTAATTTGCAACTTTTAATACACTTAATAAACAGGTCAAGTGTGTGCTAGTCAGCACACAGCGAGGGTCCGTAGGCAACCCTGTATAGTTTAAGTAGTACCCTATTGATGGTGTTTTTTAAAATGCTAAAAAACTTACTTTGAACTATCCTATGAGTCTGATATTCTCAAAACACATAAACAAACTTCTGATAAAGTATTTTTTGCCACTGAACCGGACTACAACCATATAAATACATCGAAAAGGCCATAGTTATAAAAAAACGTATTTTGTCAATAATTAATAAAATAATATTTTTTTCGAAATTTCCAAAAAGTGGTATCTTTACTTTTGGTCGAAGAATGTTCAGGAATTTTTTCAGATTTTTTGCACTTCACATAAGCGAGATAGAGGGGGGGGGGGGACACGTTTCACACCCACTTCAAACTTGCCTACGCTCGCCCTATCAAAGTTATAACCAAAGAATTATATTTTTTTATAATCACCTCGACGTACCCTTTCATATGATACCCCTCATGGTGTCGAATAAAAAAAAAAATTTAACCCTTAAGTTTTTTTACCCTAATTTTTTTGAAAAATATTTTTTTTATGTTGCTATATTTTTAAAATATGTGGGTAGGTACAAGAACCATACATGCCAAATTTCAAAGTGATAGGACGGAAGGTGTAGCCGTGAGAGCAGGCGACAGGACGGACGGACAGACACACACAGGAAAATATAAGGGTCCTTGGTTTTGCCTACGGACCCTAAAAAAATCTTTATTTTTTTCGAAGATAAAAAATATTTGTGACCTTTTTCAGCGAGTGTTGAGCGCGAACGCTTAAAGGGTTAACGCTATCCAACGAACTTAGCCTGAGATTTGGAGAAAGGAACATGTATTCAAATTTCTACTAAATCAGTCAACATTTACTCAAGTTATCGACGCATGCGTATACTTTACAAACAAACAGATCTACAGAGTGCATATTTTGTTGAATGTAAGAAGCAAACTTAATCTCGTTTCAATCAAGACTATGGAACTTAACTAATTAAAAATCGGTTAACCAAATGAATTTATATTTGCTGCTCTTAAGGTGCGTATACAAGCCACTATAGTAAAGTTACCTCGTGGCAACTCCTCCCTATCTACTTACTTGCTTACCAGGCTAGTAAGTAACAAGAGTTGAAGACCTGGCAACTTTACCTGCTAGTTACCGGTCTCGTTATCTACTTAGGGTTTGTACGAGCCCCGTGGCACCACCTCCTTAACTCATCAAGGAGAATTTGCATATTCACCTTAGAATCCTTTTATAGGTATATTTATTGTGTATTTTCCCCTCTTTTTGTACAATAGTAGTCTCTAAGTGGAATGGTGAGGATTTCATTACTTTTTTCGAATTTTACGAAGGACATGTGATTTTGTGGAATATATAAGACATAATGACTATAATAATCAAATTAAAAGGGATAGTTTGATGTAAAAATTGATTGCGAAGCAAGTGATGAAAGGGTAGTCCCAAATGACACCATAAGCTTTAGTCTTGCAGTAATCGCCGCTTTCATATTAGTGTTTATGACAAGATATATGTATGATTTTTCCATCAGCAATCGCAGATTATCGAAGTTTACTACACTAATTCTACTTTATCCTCAATATTCTATAGAATCTTCACCAGACTAATCCCGAAGCAGACAGTTTAATGCCCAAGGGATTCTCTTCGAGCGGTCCTTTGTCTACACTTACAATGGCGTCTTATCCATTTCCACTCATTATATCGTGAAAAAAAAGTTTTTTCACTTAAAACTAAAATAAAAGCATTAATCTTCTTCTTCTTCTTTCATTGGCGCTACAGACTCCACAGGTCCCTGGCCTGACGAACTCGCTGGCTCCGACCTCGGCTGCCAACATGTCTCCTTCAACCGCATACCTCCATCGTGCCCTAGGTCGTCCCGGAGGATGTATGAATCCCACAGGTCTGCAGTCGAAGGTCCTCCTTACCATTCTCGTCCCATCCATTCTTCTCACGTGCCCATACCACCGTAGACGCATTAATTTTACATATGCTGAGAGTGGAGGCTCCTCAAACTACTTCCTTAGTTCTTGATTTGTCCTTATTCTAAACTCATCCCCCACCCCCCTGAAAAGCATTAATAAGGTCGTCAATAGCGTAGTCCCACATTGCACTGCAAAATCTACCATCCAGCAAAAACCATATGTTTAACATGATCCTGTTGAAAGGGATCAGTTAAAAACCACATGTTTAACATGATCCAGCTGCAAACGATCAGTTAAAAACTACAAGTTTAACATGATGCAGCTGCAAATGATCAGTAAAAAAAACCACATGTTTAACATGATCCTGTTGAAAGGGATCAGTTAAAAGCCACAGTTTAACATGATCCAGCTGCAAATGATCAGTTATATAACCACAATTTTCTGCATTATTTGAAAGGCTGCAGCTTTTCGGACCAGAGAGGGTTAGTCCTGACCTGACCACGAACTAGTATGATAGAAATAATAATGAATAAATAACACAATGGGCATATGCTAGTTGACTATAAATAGCCTTATTTTAAATAAAATATGTATAAAGTGAGCCTATATTACAATAATACATTTTTAAAAAAATGCGGTGGAATGAAAAAAGTTATAAATTTATACAGAGAGATAATTAAGCTGTGGAGAGTTGAGAAGGGTTGAGCTGAAGTGTGGCTGCTGCAATTCCTCTTGGGACCTGGAGGAGATGGGAAGATCCCGCCAAAGCTGAAGCATTAATAACTCTCCTGGATGGCAAGGAAGAGTTATATCAGTAAAATCTGCCTTTAAGCCAGGACAAATGAGCTAAACTCAGATATCTGGGATTAATGGGCAGAATAACGAATAACAATAAAATAATGCTAACCATAAAAGAGATAATAAGCAATATATGGCCACTCGCATACTTCGTGTCAACTGACTCCAACTTAAACTTATCTCCGTTAACTGTCAAAGAAACTTCTTTCACACCTAATAACTTCACTAAAATGAAAGTCAAAATTTACCTGGCATCCAGAATAAATAAAGTAAACCTGGATGCCAGGGACAACTAGCACTAAAAATTCTTAACTAAACAAGATGGTCAACGGTCATGTTTGCTTGCCACCAATCAACAAACTGTCACTTTTCTCCAAAGGTTCTAAAGGTAGGTTAATGATGAATGACCGAACCTGAGTTACAGGTTGAGATGCGTAGCAGGTCTAGTATACAGAAGAAATATAGTTTTGTCTATACATTGGTCAGAATTGATTGGAAAACTCCTAAAAGTAAAGAAAAAAAAATCGGCCCGAGACGACTCAGACAAACTTTCTCATATACGAGTTCATAATTACTTAGCCCAGTGTTTTCCATTTATTAGTTTTGGTATTTACATTTAATTATTACTGAACATTTCAACAACATTTACCATAAAAATAACTTCTCCTTGGCGGGGAATCGAACCCGGGCTCTCCCTGTCCGCGTTTTAAGCTATTTTCTCAGGAACTAGATTTTTCCCGGGAAAACGGGTTATATCGTTACATTCGTATTTAAATGGACTATATTTTAGAATTTTTTAATCAAAATCGTCCGAACCGTTTTCGAGAAATAATTTTTTTTCACGTTTTTTGTTGTTTAAAATTCATTTCTCGATTTCCCCTCGGGGTATGATTTTTCTGAACATGTATGCCAAATTTCGTCAAAATCGGCTCAGTAGTTTAGGCTCCAGGCGTCTGCACAGACGACAGACAGAAATTTTTTAAAAACCACTTTTTTGGACTCAGGGGACCTCAAAACGTGTAAATTCATCAAAATCTCAAAATCTAATTTTCGCGCCATCACAATACTTTCTCTGCATATGAGAAAGTAAAAAATACCCTCTTAAAAAATTAAAGATGGCAGACGCAACTTTAAATTTGTTTTGGAGGCTCATTGCGAAAAAGCAGATTTCACCAGCGCAAACTGATTTCAAAATATCTACAACTTTGGTCCTATGACTTTTTCTCTTACCTCCATCGGTTCTACCTTAAATAGAGCTATTTTTTTTATTTATTTTTTACTTTGAGCTCTTACTGCGTCCGTAATTATTGACCGATTTAATTTCTGATTGAGTTGCTTAAATCTCACACTAATGCTCTTTAAATCGAGTATTTATTATTCTATTAATTTGTCCTAGAACTAGAGTTATTAAATATTTACTGGTACAACTGCCGTATTGAGAGAAGAGACTGGTAATTAAATTAATGCACCAGCGGTTAATAACTGTTCAATGACTTCCCAATCTAATTGGTTTTGACAACGTTTATTTTCTCATTTATTATATCCTTATTTTTAAGCATTGTTATTTATTACTATATTACTTAGTTTCGATTGGCTATTTTAGCGAATTATCGAAGAAAATTAAACTATTGCAATGGCATCAAAATGTTTGTAATGCGAAATTTTGAAAATTTTATCAATGGAAATCCGTTTTAGACCATTCTTAATCGATTCCTGAAATTTAACACTTTTTTATGAATGTATATATATATGTATATGTCACTTCAGACGATATCTCACGCTAGGATGCACTTAATAAATAAAAAAAAAATTTAAATGTCAATAATATCAAAAGAAAGGATGAGTTCGTTGGCCAGAATTTTAGGAGTTCATTTAGGGGTCAAACTTTGACAATTTAGGGTGTAAATTGTATGAAAACGTGTTTTCCATTTTAACTCTCTCTTATATGAAAATATGACAAAAGTGTACATAAAAACAATTACTGTACTCTTAAAGAGCTTTCCAACGACATGCATTTTGAAGGGTAAAAACAATTTTGACATTTGTTCCCCGTACCCCTGGTGTACCATTTTTTTTTTTTTTTTTTTTTTTTCACATAGCCAAATTCTAAACCAAAATATTCCTATATTATCATAAGCCAATAATACACAGATTTCTTTGAAAATTCGCTCATTAAGTCATGGTGCATGACTGGACTTTTTTTATTTATAAAAATATACTCCAAACTATGATTTGGAGAGTATTATATTCTTAGTAATGGAATGAATGATGTATAATATAGTCCTGATTCTATATTCGTGGAAGACTTTGGAAACAAAACTATTTAGGCATTTCATTTCATTGCTAGGCTTACATGATAATATGAAATATAGCCACTAATACCTAGCATTTGCCTCGTGCAGAGCGCGGAGTAAAGGCTAGTAAAATATATATAATACATAAAATATTCTTATTAATAATAATAATAATAATAATAGCCATTTATTAAAGAAATACAGTTCTTCAAATCGGCATTTCGCCGTGGCACCCTTACTCGGGTTTTGAGTTGCCTTAGGTACATGTGCAGAGCACACTAACACAAACTTAATTACATACATGTATAAATAAAAAATATAAATATTAGTATTTACATAAAAAAAATAATACATACTTCAATTTCATATGTTAATTTTTGTAAAGCCAGACTTGGCTGTACACATTTTTCATACGCTTGCACTCGTTTCTATCTAGTGCTACTCTCTGCCAAGTTGTTCCCCCACAAGATTTTCTCATTTCGTTCTCCCACTTTAAACAAGTTCTTCCTTTTTTCCTTTTTTGATCTCGAGGATACCAATCTAACATTTTCTTTGACCACCTGTTATCATTTATCCTAGCTGTGTGTCCTGCCCAACTCCACTTTCTTTCTAAAATGGCTTCACCTATGTCCTGGAGATTTGTTTTTTCTCTAATCCACTCATTTCGCATTCTGTCCTTCCTAGTAATATTAAGCATACTTCTCTCCATTTGCCTTTGGGCTACCCTCAGTTTCTTGATCGTGTTCTCGTTTAAGACCCACGTCTCTGAGCCATACGTCATTACCGGCCTTACACACGTTGTCCAGAGTTTTCTTGTAAGTCCCATATCTACTTGCGATTTAAAAAGGTGCCGAAACTTACAAAAGGCTCTCCATCCAAGCGATATTCTCCTACTTACTTCTTTCTCCTCGTTATATTTACTCACGCCTATTAAACTTCCTAAATATATGAATTCTTGTATTATTTCTATTTCAAAATCATCCAATCTAAGTTGTTTCGTCTTGTATACAGTAATATTCATAGTCATAGCTTTGGTTTTTGATTTGCTTATTTCTAGCCCAACTTTCACAGAATAGAGGAGTAAGACAAGGAGATGTGGCATCTGGAAAAATATTTATAAAAATGTTGGACACTGTGAGGAAAAGATTACAATGGAGTGGCTATGGTATTAAGGTTGACGGGGAATGGTTAAATATATTAGAATTCGTAGATGATATTGTAGTCGTAGCTAAAAGTCTAGATGAAGCTGAGATAATGATAAAGGAACTCAAGGAAAATCTCATGAAGTTGGGCTAGTTGGGCTAGAAAATATTCTTATTAATTAATATAAATAAAAAAACCATTCGAAATTACCTAAACAATAAATAAAAAAGTGAAAACAATGCTTCCGTTACCTTCGGTAAGCTCGGAAGCAAAAATGAGTGGAGATAGCCCTGAACAACAGCTGTTATGTTTCTTTTGTTCATTTAAATTTTTTTTCTATAACACGATGTAATAGTACGGGTAGAATGAATGATCAGATTAGTTTAACGTTAATACAGCGTAAAAAATCTCTATAATCTGCGGTAATAGAAGACAGACAGTGTTGCTTTTAAGCCTTTCCAACATACAAATCCTATTAGGATAAATTCAGGATGAAGAACTAATTCACACATTGATCTAGATTTAACATAAACTCGCTTGACGCTCACTCCAGTTAAATTCCAGTCACAAGCAATATCATGGAGGGTTTAAATACAGTGGGAATGTAATTTGAATTTCTATATTTTCCAAACTTCAGTTGAATTTTATTTATTAATTCCATATCCTCTACATCACATGATACATTTAGTTATTTAGATTATATCTTTAATTAATTCCATTAAATAATATCTGTATTAAAAGATTATTTATATCGTTATATATATATATATATATATATATATATATATATATATATATATATATATATATTTATTTATTTATTTATTATATATATATATATATATATATATATATATATATATATATATATATATATATATATATATATATATATATATATATATATATATATATATATATAAATCAATTTTAACTTAATTCAGGTTTAAATTAAATGCCAAAATAATTTAAATTTTATATTTCTTTCTCGATAGAATATATTTACTTTTTTATATTAGATTTCATCTCTATTATTCAATTAACGCTTGTGGTTTAATTGTATATAAATATATATATATATATATATATATATATATATATATATATATATATATATATATATATATATATATATGTCTATAATTTTAGCTAAATTAAACTTATATCGATGGGATTACTGGTGTGTAAAATTTCTCACCAATATAAGCTTCAAACCTAAATTAGTTTAGAATTTAGTGTCTGGAGAGTTTTCCAATTCTCTCAGACACCATATTCCCTAATATTTTAAAGATAATCCCTAAAATCATTAAACCTTTTCTTATTGCTCCTGAGCTTACCGAAGGTAACGGAAGCTATGTGATCGTTTAAAGAGCGAAACTGTTTGATGTCTCCGATTTCAAAAATTCCAAAACGTAAATCCGTTTTAGATATCAGGGAACAATTTTATTTCCGTGTCTGTCTGTCAGTCTGTCTGCCGCTCATTAATTTTTGCGAACCAACATATCTTAAAAACTGCTCCTCTGATTAAATTTGGATGGTTGGTCATAATTAGCCTATTGTTGGTCCCATTTAAGTTTCAACCTTCTGCACCAATTTTTTTCTTTTAAACATGCGTACAAACATACATTTATTTACATCTATATCTTCAAAAGTACTTATGAAATTCAGTTGGTTTGTCAATCATAGTCCGCTAATAGTCCAGATCAACTGTCTGGTCTTGTTAAATTTTGCTAAATTAATACTTTAATTCAGGTAAAGAATAAAAACAATTTTGATAGCTTTAAGAAACGAGGAAATATATTTGGAACTAATAGGTTGTATAGGCATATAATCATTAAACTCTACGAAATAGGATCGAGGAAGCTATGTGCCACACAAATTGGCAGACTATTTTTATATTATTCTTGCTTAGAGGTGAAACAAATTGTGTCATGCCCCATGAAGTTTTGACGATTTCTAACACAGACAACACATAGACAACTTTTAAAAGCAACTCAATTGGACTAGGGTGGCCATAAAACGTGCAAATCCATTAAAATCACAAAATCGAATTTTAGCACCACCAAAATGCTTTCTCTATTATATTATTTAATGTAATACTATGTTACATTATATAAAATATATTAAATAAATTATAAGAGAATGTAAAAATTGCCAATGTAGAACGAACGGCACTTCTTTAGATTGTTACTCCCCTTATAAAAAAAATAAAGGGCTCCCCTTATAAAAAAAATAAAGGGGAGTAACAATCTAAAGAAGGTGTACGGAATGTTCTTCTTTAGACTGTTACTCCCCTTATAAAAACATAAGTGTTATATTCCTTTGTCCCAAAGTACATTGGACTAAAGATTCCATTTTATTTATAGTTATTTCGTCAAAATCATTTATATTTTAAAACAACATAGGGAAGTAACAATCTAAAGAAGTACCGAACGAACTAATAGAGGTATGTAAGTAGAGAAACTTACAAGAGAGAGGAATTAAGACAAATTGTTATTATAATAAATAACTTTGTTTTCTGGGAAAATCCACTTCACGATGGGTTTTAAATCTGACGCTTCGCTTCCACTAATTAAAACATCTTCTAGGGTGTTTACTCGAAGCAACAGAAAGATATAGAAATCCGACGTTTCGCTTTCACTATAATCATCTTTAGAGGTGTGTTGCAACTTAATGTTAACTCAAAGTAACAACAAGATATAGAAATCCGACGTTTCGCTTTCACCACTATAATCATATTTAGAGGTGTGTTGCAACTTAATGTTAACTCGAAGTAACAACAAGATATAGAAATCCGACGTTTTACTTCCTCCACTATAATCATCTTTAGAGGTGTGTTGGAACTTCATGTTAACTCGAAGTAACAACAAGATATAGAAATCCGACGTTTCACTTTCACCACTATAATCATCTTTAGAGGTGAGTTGCAACTTAATGTTAACTTGAAGCAACAACAAGATATAGAAATCCGACGTTTCGCTTTCACCACTATAATCATCTTTAGAGGTGTGTTGCAACTTAATGTTAACTCAAAGTAACAACAAAATATAGAAATCCGACGTTTCGCTTTCACCACTATAATCATCTTTAGAGGTGTGTTGCAACTTAATGTTAACTCGAAGTAACAACAAGATATAGAAATCCGACGTTTCGCTTTCACCACTATAATCATCTTTAGAGGTGTGTTGCAACTTAATGTTAACTCGAAGTAACAACAAGATATAGAAATCCGACGTTTCGCTTTCACCACTATAATCATCTTTAGAGGTGTGTTGCAACTTAATGTTAACTCGAAGTAACAACAAGATATAGAAATCCGACGTTTCGCTTTCACCACTATAATCATCTTTACAGGTGTGTTGCAACATAATGTTAACTCGAAGTAACAACAAGATATAGAAAAAACGATGTTTCACTTTCACCACTAGAATCATCTTTAGAGGTGAGTTGCAACTTAATGTTAAACCGAAGCAACAACAAGATATAGAAATCCGACGTTTCACTTCCTCCACTATAATCATCTTTAGAGGTGTGTTGCAACATAATGTTAACTCAAACTAACAACAAGATATAGAAATCCGACGTTTACTCGTCGAGTTAACATAATGTTAACTCGAAGTACAAAAAGAGGGGCAAACAACTGATTTCACCATGAAGCAATTAAAATTTGTATAATAGAAAAATATTCTTGAAAGGAATTAATTCAATTTGATGTAAAAAATAATTGAATTAAATGTTTTATGTCCATGTAATTAATTAATTAAAATTTAATATAGCCAGTTTTGAAACTCATATTAAAAGGTAGCTGGTTTTGAAACTAATTATTGTGATAAAATAGGGGAAACTCACGTGTATCAATACTACTTATTAATATTAAATATTAATAAGTCTTGATTTTATTACCTTTTTGTGCATTTAAAATAATACAAAAAATCGGTCCGAGACAACTCAGACAAACTTTCTCATATACGAGTTCATAATTACTTAGCCCATTGTGTTCCATTTATTATTTTTCGTAGGTACATTTAATTATTATTGAGCATTTCATCGAAATTAATCATAAAAATAACTTCTCCTCAGCGGGGAATCGAACCCGTCCTCTCTATGTCCGCGTTTAAAGCTATTTTCTTAGGAACTAGATTTTTCCCGGGAAAAAGGCTTATATCGCTAGGTTCGTATTTAAATGGACTACATTTTCGATAAATAATTTTTTTTTTTTGAGTTTTTAAGGAGTAGCTTCCCCAAATTTGGAGCTAAAATTTATTTCACGATTTCGCCTGGGGGTATGATTTTTCTGAACATGTATATTTGGCATACACGTCAAAATCGGCCCAGGAGTTTAGGCTCCAGGCGTCTGTAAATCCATAAAAATTTAAAAATCGAATTTTCGCGCCATCACAATACTTTCTCTTTATATGAGAAAGTGAAATACATTAAAGAATTTTTTTTTTTTATATACAAAAAATTAAGAACATCATTGGAATGGAAATAGTTGTTTTAAAATTTTAACTAGAACAAGAAAATTTGGATTAGCTTTATTAAAATATAATAAAGAAAATACTATAACTAAAAAAAATATGAATAAAAAATAATAATAATTTATTTTACAATTTTTTGGTTTCTTGAGTTTTCATTTTTAACTTCAGAAATTTCAATATCCATAATTAAATTAAACCAAAAAAGACAGAAAGATTCCAGCAAGATAAAAGTTTGCAGTCAGATGATTGTACAATAACAAGCTGTGTTTTACAGAAATCCCCTAGCGGTATTTCTGTAAACTACAATTCCCCTACCAGACCACTGCAGATAGCTGGTTTTGAAACTAACCTTAAACTTTTATTTCAAATTACTTATAGAAGAAGGCCTCTTTTGAAATTAATATTCAGGCTACAGGTAGAACACATTAAAACAAACAATTTTTCAATTTTTTGTCATGTCGGTTTTCAAACTAGACGACTCATATCTTAAAAACTACTCGTCCGATTTTAATGAAATTTGGATGTTTAGTCATAATTATCCATTATTGGTCTAAAATAAGTTTCATCCTTCTGCACCCATTTGTTTCTTTTTTTCTACATGCGCACAAACATAAATTTATTTACAACCATATCTTCAAAAGTACTCATCTTTTTTTTTTCGAAATTTCGATGGTTTGTTCCAAGTAGCCAGCAGATAGCCCTTAATTAATTTCTACCGCTTGTGCACATTAAATATTGCTAAATTTATACTTTTAGTCGTGTAAAAGATCCATACAAGAAAGAGGGGGGGGGGGGGGTAATGAATTAGACAATAATTGGTTAAAAAAAAATTAAATTGGTTAGTAAAAGCATAACATCAATAAAGTACGTGATATGATGCGAGAAAGCTATGTGCCACACTAATTGACTGACTTTATTTTTGTTGCTTCAAGTAACACTTAAAGCAACCTGAAGATACTTCCAGTAGTTGAAGCGTGATGTCGCACTTATAACACTTCATGACGCAGATTCCTCCGTTATTTACTTATTACGAGACAAGCAGCGGAAGCCTTGCACCAAGTTAATTGGTAATAATACTAATTAAGCCACTCCAATTAATAATAATTATTTAATTGCATACAATGTGGCACAAGTTAAACCAATTAAAGAGATGTATATGTTTCATCCACTGAATCATATAGAGTTAATTAATAACAAATGGAATTCTTGTGGGCGAAGGTTGGGTCAAACAATAAATGGATTGGGGTAGCAATCTTGTCAACCTATTTGTAACATTATAGTACTTAAATATTCAATTATGTTAATGTATCTGTTAATTGTTAATATAAGTCATACCTATTGTTGAGATGTATCGCTAATGTACATGTATTATACAGTACCAATGCTTTCTCAACCTTTACTCATGATTATGTGAGCCTGCCTGTGCTGTACGAAACCGTTCCGTTAACTACTTCAAAAATCACTCGAGTCAAATCGCAAGTATCAATTTAGCAAAATTTAAGGAACACAGACGATTGAAATTAATCTGGGTCTATTTTTGACAAACTATCCAAATTTCATAAAAATCAGAAAAGTACTTTTGATGATAAAGGTGTAAATAAATTAATGTTTGTGCGCACGTGGAAGAGAAACAAATGAGCTCAGAAGGTTTAAACTTATATGGAACCAATGGGCTAAATATGACCTACCATATAAATTTCATTAAAATCAGACGAGTAGTTTTTAAGATATGTTGGTTAGCAAAAATTGAGTGACAGACAAACACGGATCCTAAAATGTTCCCTGGTGTCTGGAACGGATTTCTGTCTGGGAATTTTTGAAATCGGAGACATAAAAAAAAAAAAATCGTTCTTTAGAACTATCATAGATTCCGTTTCCTTCGGTAAGCTCGGAAACAAAACACACTTCTACAAAATGTCAATTAATGTATCTGTTGATTAAATAATTAAATAATAAAAACGGAAGCCTCTCCACAAAATAAGTTTTAATAACCAAAACTAGCTTTCGGCCTCTCGGCCATCATCAGTGCCCCTACAATGACAGTAAAACAATGATATATAAGTACTAACATATTATAAAAAGAAACAAAGCACAGTAAAAAGTTAAAATAGAATAAAAAATAAAATATTAGGTAACAATAAATTTGATAAAGAGTAAATTTAAAATAAAGGGGGGGGGGGGGGGTCATAAATTTAAAATGAGAATACAAATTAATAAAAATAAAAATAAATTACCGGTAAAAGGTAAAGAAAAAACCCGACGTGGAGTCAGAGTAGAGACAAATAACGGACTGGAGGGCGGGGAATATGACTAAGCGTGTCCAGCAGGATAGAAGATCCGCCTTCCCCCCTCTCATTGAGGGATAAGTCCCCCCAATTGCTAGGTTTCTTCGAATCTCCAGACTCTCCAGGGAGTTAAGTTTGGGACCTTTAGCCGTAAAATGTAGCAACGCCACTTCGTGCTGTCCCTGTTGGTGCCCTGTATCTTGGAGATGTGCGAAGAAACGTCTGTCCGAGTTCCTCAGGTGTTCACTGACCCTGGTTCGAAAACGACGCCCGGTTTGGCCCACATAAGACGAAGAGCAAATACCGCACTTTAACAAGTAAACCCCGCTACGGTCCAAAAGGTCTACCTTGTCCTTAGGGCGAGAAAGTATACTTCTAAGGGAACCAGATGATCTTAGCGCGACGGCCATTTCGTGTCTCCTTAGAAGACGTAGCATTTTTTCTGTAAACTCACCTACATAAGGCAAGGTGCACCAGCGTCTAGATTGGGGCACGGACTCTGGTTCAGTGCGAATAGTCGCAAGAACTCTCCTGCGTTTCTTCTTACGAATGAGTTTATCTACAATGGCAGAATCGTAGCCGTTGGTCTACGCTATGTGGGCTATAGTAGCCTTTTCTCTATTGTAAGCTAAAGGTGAAAGAGGGACATTCAATAATCTTTCGATTAGTGAGTGGAAAGCAGCCATTTTTTGGGTCCAGGGATGCCGTGATGAAGCGGGTATAACTGTGTCTGTGTAGTTGTAGGTTTTCTATAAATGTCAAATGAAAGCTTGTCATCTTGCCGGGTTATAGATAGATCTAGGTAATTAAGAGTCTGATTAACTTCAACTTCACAGGTGAACTTAATCTTAGGATAACAGTTGTTGAGATATGAGAGGAAGTTATGAAGGTCATCCCTAGAGCCTAACCAGATGCAGAATATATCGTCTACATATCTTTTCCATGCGTGTATATAATGAATATACGGGTTATTCACGTCATGTACGAATTCTCTACCAAAATAGTGCATGAAAACTTCTGCGCAAGTGGGGGCAATCGGAGAACCCGTAGCTAAACCTTCTGATGCCACATAAAACATATCTGTTGATTCATTATTTATGATTCCAATTATGCGTCGTGGGGACCAAGGTGGCTTTCTGTTTGACCAGGATGATGCAGTATTACAGTCCACAGACTCCACTTTCCTGTTTGACCAGAATGATGCAGTATTAAAGTCCACAGACTCCACTTTCCTGTTTGACCAGAATGATGCAGTATTACAGTCTACAGAGTCCGCTTTCCTGTTTGACCAGGATGATGCAGTATTACAGTCCACAGACTCCATTTTCCTGTTTGACCAGGATGATGCAGTATTACAGTCCACAGACTCCACTTTCCTGTTTGACCAGGATGATGCAGTATTACAGTCCACAGACTCCGCTTTCCTGTTTGACCAGGATGATGCAGTATTACAGTCCACAGACTCCACTTTCCTGTTCGACCAGGCCTAAGACCAGCTTTTTCATAATTATAATGTTAATTTATAACTTAAAATTCCTGTATCAAGAACATTAAAAAGAAAATACAATATTCTTTAATACCATTCATTGGCTATGAATCACAATAAACGGGGTTACAAATTAACAATCATGAATAAGGGAACACATTTTTGCCAACAAGTTCTTGAACATGCCACGGCAATGCACAATAATATGTTTAAAAAAATTAGCTATCTGCTTTCTAAAACATGTTACGCATGTTCAATCGTGAATAAGCGAAGTTGCGTTCTAAGAATTAGGTTATAAATTTTCCATCACAAAAAGCGATGCTGCATCATCGAGTCAGATTTCAACCTCTGTCACAAATCCTAAACTGATTTTTTATCTTTATCTTACACATTTCGTCTCACCGGCATTGAAGATGAAGAAAGCAGGCTTTGTACAATTAACTTACTTAAGTAGAGAAAAGTCTTTATTTATTTTTAAGTGAAGTTGCGTTCTACGAAACAGGTTTGTCATTCTCAATCACTAATGAGCGAAGCTGCATTCTACCAAGACAGGTTACAAATATTCACTTGACATAAAACCTCAACCTTATCCCAAGTCTTTAATTAAAGTAACTTCATTGTAACAACATGCAAGTGAAGATGTCTGCAGCATATAGAATGAGAAACGTGATCTTCAACAACCTGAGTTTTGAACTTCAATTCTTTTTTTTTTTTTTTAGAGTTTACTGAAATCTCATTAAACTTTCAAGATTAAAATGTCTCGAGATTTATAATGTTTCAAGTAACTTAAATGTATATAAAGTAAAAGTTGAGAGAAGATTAATGACCAGAAAATAGTTCTGTATTTAGTTTTCAAAGTTTCCAATGTTGTCCAATCTTTCTAAACTTAGACTTCCGAATCTTATTAGAAACAGATTTGGTGAAGCTCGATCCTTCCGTCTCTTCAATAACTTTAAAATGCTCTCTTAATTTATTTAATCTGAGTGTTTGATTCAATTTTTATATACTTAAATTCTAACTTAAAAAAGATTTATTTTTATATCTTTTTTTTAATATATAAAAAGACAAATCTCTGTATAAAAGATCTTGCAAAAACCGAAACTAAACCGTGCCACCGATATGCCATCGTGCAGGGGACGGCAAATGAAGAAAAATGAGCTCAAAATCAAGGGGGGTTGTTAAGGTTTTAGGTATTCCTTTCAACCGCCATTCCCAACTTAGGATAAGGCGCTCGGTCCCCGGTTCTTAATAAAAAAAAAAAACGATCTATAACTATTATACAAATTTATGTTTAAAATACATGCTTTGAAGATATTTATAACTTACATTGTTGTGAAAAATATAATATATATGCAGATCACGGGGGGGTTGCACCTTTCTACTAAGTCAAAAAGTAGGTTAAAAATTGATTACAAAATTGTACCTCACAAAAAAATAAAAAACGCGAAAAGCTTAGCTCGACGCGCGGCCTGCTTTATCTATGACCTCCACGGAAGAAGTTGGTTCCAAACTAACTTCCTCTTGACACCGCTTTATACCTGAAAGGAAACTTCAAGTCCTTATCTTTTTTTTATTTTTTTAAAAAAGTAATTAAAAAGTACATTTTGCTTCCGAGCTTACCGAAGGTAACGGAAGCTAAGTGATCGTTCTGAAACTAAAAATTTGATGTCTCCGATTTCCAAAATTCCAAGACAGTAATCCGTTTCAGACATCAGGGAAAATTTTAGTTTCCAGTGTCTGTCTGTCATTCAGTCGGGTCTGTCGATCTGTCACTCAATTTTTGCGAACCAACCTATCTTAAAAACTACTCGTCCAATTTTTATGAAATTTGGATGGTAGGTCAAAATTAGCTTATTGTTGGTCCCATATAAGTTTCAACCTTCTGCGCTCATTTGTTTCTCTACCACATGCGTACAAACATACATTTATTTACACCTCTAGCTTCAAAAGTACCCCGCAGATAGCCCCAGATTAATTTGAACCGTCTGCGCTTTTTAACTTTTCCTAAATTGATACAAAAAATCAAAATAATATTTACAGATTTTAAAAAATCGGGGAAAACATTCAAATTAGACAATAATGGCTTGTAAAAGCATAAAATCAATAATGTTCGTGATAGGATGCGAGGAAGCTATGTGCCACACTAATTGGCAGTCTAATTAGTATACACATATATTAAAATATATATATATATATATATTCCCCGAGGGGGGGGGGGGGGATTTACTTTCTCCCGTAAGAATGAGTATATGAGAATATTGTGATGGATTTACACGTTTTGAGGACCCCTGAGTCCAAGAAAATGGTTTTTAAAAAATGTCTGTCTCTCTGTTGTCTAATGATATAAGCAGTTTTCCCGGGAAAAATCTAGTCCCTGAGAAAATAGTATTAAACGCGGACGGAGAGATGACGGGTTCAATTCCCCGCCGATGAGAAGTTATTTTTATGATAAATTGTAATTTTTACGATTAATTTTGATAAAATGTTTAATAATAATTAAATGTACTTACAAAAATTGGAAAACTAATAAATGGAAAACACTGGGCTAAGTAATTATTAACTCCTATATGAGAAAGTTTGTCTGAGATGTCTCGGACCGATTTTTTTAATAAATTTTGTTTAATAATAAATAATATCATTTGTTTAAAGTAAAAGTGATTTGATCTAAGTTATTTCTCATTTTCTACTTTTCGTCCTTGGGAAAGAATAGTATAGCAATATTTTAGTTATTTTATTCTAGTTTAGTAATTTTGTAACTTGTAATAAACGCAGGTACTTTAAATATGTCTTCTAATATTAATGAAAGATCGTAGTTTATTTCTGTCAATGCATTTACATACCTGCAATTAATATTGTAAAAGAATAATCAATAACAACAGCGTAAATTGAACTATTTAAAAAGTTTAATATTAAATAACAAGAAAACCTTTAACAAAAAAGATTCGTCGATTTATGGCCTTGTTTATAACCTGAACGGAAGGTAAAAAGACGATTCTGCTTTGTTCACCTAAACGGAACGCAGCGTACAAGAAGAGAGTGTTAGGAGAAACATGCAAAGTTCCTTGTCTCGCCTTCGTGAATTGTTATCTATATAGCCCGAAACACGCGGTGATCCGCAAGCTATGACTCAAGCTAATAACCATTCATAATGCTGATAACAGTGATAAGATGTCAGGTATTGATTGTTAACAATGCAATAGTTACTTTTGCCGCTTGGAAGCACCACCTGCTGCCACTAAAAGTTTGAGCAACTTTTAGAAAGTTTAAGGGTTTTAAACTACGTTTCCTCTACCCCTTCAAAGTTCTTTAAATTTTGTAATAATATAATTCTAGAGTTTAAGTCTAATCTTTTTTAAAAAAAGTTGCCCTGTTCTAAAAATAGAATTCTCAACTTTTCAACTCCACCATTTTTACATTAGGGTGGTGAATAGGAATCCACTAAACAAACCCCGATTACAATCGGACCAGTGGAACAATGCGGGTCGACCTCTGTAAATTACTGGAAAACTGTTCAAGAAAAAGAACTAGAGATAACGATGAAAAGAAGAGATAACATAAGAAATAGGAGGAAGTAAGAAAGAATGGAGAGGAGAAAGTACAAAGATAAGACGGAATGTAGCAAAATAACTCAATGACCTATGTTATGACCTCGTATCTGGAGGTCATAGCAGTGCCCTGGCCAAGTCGAGCACAGCCGTACCATCCGTTACTGGAACCAACTCAAGGCACTTTGGACCTCCCTCCATTATCATATAAGATACTTAGGTATATAAAATTAATTCTAAATTAGAGTTCATTACAAACTGAATCAGAAATAAAAATTTTACACCTCTACCTATAATGGTTCATAAGATATATGATGTTCTTTTTATTAATTATTTATTATCATTAGTGTTATTATAATTAATATTATTGTCATTAATGAAAAATTACAAAGCTCTCAGTCGCTTGTTACAAGTTGTATTAAAGATAGGAAGAAAAGAAGAAAATAAAGAAAACAATAAAGAAGATATAAGAGCCTAAAGTTTTGCTATTTTGTTACTGATATATTGACAGACTCACCATAATTCTAAGCTACTTCTAGCAATTCTAGAAACTTGAATATTTGTATATAGGTAAAGTTTAATGTACAAATAAACATTTGAATCAAATTATAATTATTATTAACAACGTGAGACAGACAGAGAAAAATAATAAATGTACTCCAGCGCCGGGATTCGAACCACAGGCCTCCTATATTTCCAGTATAGACTCTCTAACCAACAAAGCTACACTGAAGAATAACTTCCTCTGTTGTTATCGATACCAAGTCCCGAATTAAGCTTTCAATTTTTTCACATATGTAGGAATCGACATTTACGATAATAGAACTAGACCGAGAAATAACGTCTATAATTATAATAAACATTTGTCATTCACAAACATTGTCAAAATATTTTGAAAAATTAAAAAATTATAACTTGCATTGCTAGTGCTTTCTAGTAAAGAACTTTGAAACTAAAGTATTTTTTTACTCTCATTAATAGAATATTATATTCCCTTTATTGAGTGTTGAGCTCAAAGATTGTATACTTTCCTACTCGTCCGCACTGGTACACCAAATAACTGTTAATTCAATTTGAACACCCCACCCTTCCTTCTCCCTTCTTCTAAACAATGATTATTATTTCATGTAATCATTTATTTCCTTTTATATCCTTCCCTTATCTTTTCTATCTTTTCTTATATTATTAAATTTGTACATATTAAGTGTACAAAAAAAACAAAAAAAAAACAAGAGGATAAGAAACGAAAAATTACTTACAAAAAGAAGTCAAATCGCAACAAAGCACACCTTGATGTGTTAAGTGATATTTTTTGAAAATTTATAATTTATTGATAATGTGAGCCCTTATGAGCAATATTATCAAATGCACATATATATGGTAAGAGTATAGGATTGCTCATTTCATGGTTTATATTAATGCCGAATCAAGCAAAATACAGTTTTTTTTCCCCTAACATATTTCAAAAACTGAATATACAAATTGATTTTTTTGTAAAATCAAAATATTGTCTCTCAACACATCTGTGAACTAATGTCGATTAAATCAGGTATTCCAAACACACGTACCACGTGTTTGCTTTCATTTCATCAAAAATTTTAGAGCGAATGTGTTGGTAGAGAATTTGTAATTCGATTAAATTGAGTTTATAGTTAAATCAATAAAAAAAAAAAGCTCGAAATAAAAATGAAAAGGAAACGAAATGAGTTTATCTTTAAGTGATTTATACGTTTGACAGGAAAAAAGAGATGTTATAACAAATCTATATATAAAAAAAAGAAATTGGTTTTTATTAATGGTTATCATAGATAGCTAAGAACTACGAAACAAAGTTACTAAATGGTAATAAAAATGTGTGATAGTGATAAGGGAGGTAGAATGTGTTTGTGTTGGAGGGAAAAACCGATTTGAGTGTTATCATCTCTGTCCTATATAGATAAGGGTTTATTTTTTTTTAGAAGTATTTTGAAAGTGGAGAAAAAATAGGACTTTTGTTCGAAGTGGGTGATAAGTCGAAATTAAACATGCTTTTATTTTAGCAGACTAAAAATTAAATGGTTTTCTTAAATTGCATTCATAGGAAAAAAACTTAAATAAAAGTAAAATGAAATAGTTAACAAGGGCAGCAACAAAAAATAATGGTCTCTATTACAATAAAAAGAAATTCTTTTGAAAGTTTCCCAATTATTTTAGCTATTGTGATTTGTTAACAATAATACGCCGGGGAAGTGTGACGTCACTTACCTAAAAAAAAGTGTGTTTTGTTACGTTGGCTAATCTGCGCTGGCTCATAACAAACAATATACTTCTGGGGTTTATCAGTGCTATTTTATTTTATTATTATTTTTTAATCAATTTTATTAATTTAAAAATGAAAAAATGCCTCAATGCTTTGAATTTGGGTGCAACCATAGAGCCTTAAAAGATAAATGTCACTTTTACCGCAATACTAATCCATTTTCTGTGTGGCGAAACATAATCTGTAAGTAAGTTATCTTTTACATCTTATTTGAGTTATTTGTGAGAATTATTTGTTTTATCATCTATAATGTATACATTTATTGGCTTATTAATATTAATGATGTTACTGATATATGATAAGGTTAAAAACAGTTAAAAAAGCTTTTAATTGTATAAAAAGAGCACATATGTAAGTAAGTTATCTTTTACATCTTATTTGAGTTATTTGTGAGAATTATTTGTTTTATCATCCATAATGTATACATTTATTGGCTTATTAATGATGTTACTGATATATGATAAGGTTAAAAACAGTTAAAAAAGCTTTTAATAGAATAAAAAGAGCAAAAAACTATTAAATGCTTACAGAACACTAGTAAACAATGGTTTGTTATGAGCCAAATAAGATAACCTGACAAAAAAACCGTGGAGGGCACCTGACGTCACAGCAACCTTCGTCACTTTACGTAACCTCTCTGACGCGACGTATTATACAAATAAGCACCGAGTATAGAGACTAAATAGAGGTGTTATAATGTAGGAGAAAGGGTGTGGGGAGTGGCACCAGCTTCCCCCTCCCTTAGAATACCAACAAGCTATAAAATGCAAGACTTTTCTCAGTGTAAAAAGGTAGTGATATGACAGGAGACAAGTATTTAAAAGGTGTTTATATTATAATTTGAAAACTGACATCTTGACAACCAGGACGAAGGTTTCAATCTTAGTATTCTAGTGGTGGGGGAAAAATGGTGCTCTCTGCCTTCCCTCTTTTGCTACTTTATTTAGTCTCTATACTATGTGCAAATAATAGTATACTATGTTACTAGGCTGTGTGTTAATATTGCCAAGGTAAAGAAAAAACACTTCACAGTCCTGTAGCATATGCTATTTTTTCCGTGGTAGCAGACAATGAAAAACATTAAATATTATTCAATAATAAAAAGAAGGTTACAGAAAAAAAGAGGTTACACTATAACAAAAGATAAATAAAACTCATTGACATCTAGCGGATTTTAAGCGTACTAACAAGCATATCTACAAAGATTGCAGCGCTAAAACGGAAGTTTTGATAACTTCCAGCACGAAAGAAACAATTATTTTTTACGTCCTAGGACGTAAACGTTTTTTTCTTTCGTGCTGGTAGTAATGAAAAGATTTTTTAAGTCCACGTAATGAAAAAATAGATTTTAGCTATGTTTTTTAGGCTCTAAAGTTACTATTTCACAGCCTACCACGGAAAAAATTATCATTTATATAACCAATTAGTGTCCCAATGACGCACCTCCTAATGATTTGTTATTGCTAATCTAAGGCAACCACATTTATTCCAGTAAAAATACATGTTTGTTTTGATTTGTTGGTCTTTAAATAGATATAATAACTTATCTATAAATTTACTTGATTTTACTTTTTTTCTAATTATAAAACTAAGCCCGATGTCACGGGCTCGTTATAAATAAAATACTAATTATTAAAAAAAAATTAATACTTATTATAATTATTTATATAAATAAATTGTAAAAATGTAATAAATGATTTTTGGGCACATCTTTAATTGTTACTCCCCTTATAAAAAAAACAGAGGGGATTAACAATCTAAAGAAGGTGTAAAGAATGCTCTTCTTTAGACTGTTACTCCCATTAAAAAAACAGAAGTGTGATATTCCTTTGTCCCAAAGTACATTGGCTAAACATCCCTTTGCATTATTAGATAAAATAAAATAGTCAAAGCCATTTATATTCTCAATAAAATACGTGTAGTCTCGCGGGACACCCGGTAGGAACGAAGTTCCTTACATTTTTCATTAAATATAAATTATAAAATCACATTGCTAAGTACGTATACATTGCTAACTACTTATACATGGCGGAGTTAAAAAAGAGACAAAATTAAAAGAAATCATTATTTGTATAATTAAAGAAAGCTTCATACTATAAATATATATTGAATATAAGAAAAAAGTTGATCATGATGAGTTTATAGTGAAAGAGTATGTTTGTTAAAGGAGTTTGGATTGAAATAGGACTGTTTTCTACCTACCCGGCCAATTAATTTAAAATATATCTCTTCCCTACTCTACAGCTTCTGCTTGAATCAGGGTGAAATTTTACATGACATTTTTGACATATATAACAAAAGTAATCAAACCAAGTCAAGTAACAGGCTTCCTTAATAACACTTTTTCCCGTCTTTTGAAGCTTACGTTTAAGCGAGCGTTGCGTGTGAACGCTTAGGCGGATAACGTTTTCCGACAAACTCAGCCTGGGCATTGGTAAAATGAACATGTGTACCAAATTTCATCTAACTCGGTGATCTTTTACTCAAGTTATCGTCATGTGTAGATTTCGTGACGGATTTTGCGTGACGGTGATTTTGTGACGGTTATTTTGTGACGGTGATTTTGGTCGTTTTTTTTCGGTTTCACTCCCGGGCTCCAGAACGTGCCATAAGGAACTTCGTTCCAAAAAAACATAGGGGAGTAACAATCAAAAGAAGTACCGATTTGTGTACCATATTTAAAAATTCTCAAGCTTAAAAACTGCGTGAGTTATGCGTGACACAGACAGACCGACATCCAGCTGAAAACCACTCAAATGATTTTATATCACCCTAAAGAGATGATTCCTTTGAAATCTCGGGTTCGGATTTTAGGATGAAAACAATTCTTTTCCTATAATACATTCAGAGAAGGGGAGAGAAAAGTAAAAAAGGATTTCTGAGAAAGAATTTTTGAATTCAAAATGATCAGAGACATTCTTCCTTTATCTTCAGTAAGCTAGGAAGCAAAAAATCGAACGTAATCTTAAAATGCCAAATACTCGTACACACTCACACAAATATATATATATATATATATATATATATATATATATATATATATATATATATATATATATATATATATATATATATATATATATATATATATATATATATAACAAAAAATTATGAACAAGAGGTAAAAGAATAGACTATTTAAGACTTGGTTAAATTGCGGTAGAATTTTAAGTTTTTTTATTTGTTGTTGAGTGAATTATTCAGCTAGTAAGCATTAAACCAGAGTTAAGCTTCTCCTTTACAAATCCAGAGCAAAGTTTTGGCAAAGTAGAAATGATTCCAGAGTTGGCAGCGCTTCCTGAAACTTGGGGAAAACCATCTCTTACTTTATCCGACATGGTCCCGGCTACTCACTTCCTTCCCCACGTAGAATTCCTTGTTACCATCTCATTCCAATTCTATTTTCCACTTATTACATTATATTAAACAAACGTTACAACTTACAAGAGCAAACAATCTCAATTAAATAGCTAATTAAAATTTATTAACTAGTAGTTCTGTGAACAGTAGACCTCGCGACGTCCAAAAATGAAAAATCTTTTATATAAACTTGTAATGACTTCAAGGATGATTCCTGCCAAATTCGGAAGTATAACATTTGAAGACCAACAGAAAACAAACAAATTGATTAATAATTATTTAAAAGTTAATAATTTGATTAACTAATTAATTAGTGGTTAACAAATGAATTAATTAATGACTGATTATTGTATTGTAGCCAGTAATAAATAATTTGTAAAAGTTTCGGCTTTCTAAATAGTCGGAGAGTTGGTTACATTTAGTTTACAAGATTAGGAGACAGATTAACCAACAAAATTATTAACTTATCAATAAATAGTTAATTAATTAATTAACTATAAACTGATTATAGTATGGTTGTCAGAAATAAATAATTTGTGCAAGTTTCAGCTGGCTAGGTTGTCAGGAGTTAGGGCAATTAAGGTAACAGTATTTAGAGGCAAGTGAAAGTAAAATAAGATAAATACGCAGAAAGACTTACAACAATAACAAATAATCTTAACTATTATGAAGTATACATACATATTCTTGTCGGCGAAAGACAAAAGAGACTTGTAGGTAATGAACACTAAAGCAATAAAAAATGAAAAATGGCGATGTGTATTGTAAAATAATAAATAAAGTGTTGCGCGCGCATGTGTGAGCGCGCAGCCCGGAGTTAATGCAAAAATAAGTCTTTTTCCATGTAGTAACTTCCTCACTTCAAAGAAGATCAGTCTGGGTCCATTTCACTTATGTTTTTTCTTCTTTTCCCCAAATTTTCCCTTTTAGGGATTTTATATCAGAAAATCCCTTTTTGACAGAGTCATATTGTTTTATAAATTACATACCAAACACAAATGATTCTATTTTACCGTTTCAATTGGTGGTGATAATTACTCCAGTTAGGGGGACATGGTTTAAAGTACGTACATGCCATCATCTTTAATGCCGATGGGACAACTCTTCCACAAAAGTTTTTTATTTAAAAAAAAAAAACACAAACTTTAAATGCTAATGTTTTAGTGTCATTGTTCTAGAAATATTTTCATGACCACTTCCACTATGACTGTCATTTTGCTTCAAAGTTTCGGATCGTAGAAAGATTATTTAGCAACCACAATGAAGTTTTTGCTACAAAGGAACATCACTTTTCATATTTTAGTATACAAAAAAGAAATAAATGTAACAGTTTAGTATACATAATAAAGTTTAATAGAAGAAATAAAAAAGTTTTTAAAAGAATTCGATTGTAACGACCCAAATTTTTTGGATTAACCAAGTAATAAAAATCCTTCACAAATTTAAAAGATAAAATCGAAACATTAAAATGGAATAGAAGAGCTATACAGAATTAAATACAGTGTATATCGAAAAGAATATATAGGTTGAACCAGAAAACTCTTTCTAAATAGAATCAACCAGCATATTTCAGATGTATAAAAATAAAATTGAAAAAACTGCCTTAGCACAACAGGCAAAGAATTTAAACCATAAAATTAATTTTGAAAAAGCAAAAATATTTGAGTCACAAATAAAACATCAGACAGATTGGTTTTTGATGCAATACATATTGGAATCGAAGAAAATAGGATGAATGACATATTAGATGCAAATTAAATAGATACATTTTATAGTGCAGTATTAACAAATACAAATAATAGTCTGTTTGTGCGCATATGAAAGGTTAAAACTTAATTAGGACCAACAATACCCATTGTTCTTTTTATGGCATACAATTTAAATTTAATTGAAATCAGACTGGTAGTATTTAAGATAAGTTGGTTTTCAAAAATTGAGCAATAGACCGGAACCAAAAATGTTCCCTGATGCCAGAAATTGGTTTCTGTCTTGGAATTTTTGAAATCGGAGATTTCAGAGCGATCACATAGCTTCCGTTACCTTCGGTAAGATTGGAAGCAATAAGATTAAATAAATAAATTAAGAGAATTCATCATGTGTATGTAGTTATGTGGGAATGTATGTTTGTGTATACAATTGTATAAGTATGTACCTGTGTGTAATTAAAAATTAGACAATATTGGTAGTAAAAGCATAACATCGTCAAATTACATTTTTGGACGCAAGTAAGCTATGTGCCACACTAATTAATAATAATTATATTTATTTATTTCCTCCAAAATTTAAATTATGGTACTTCTTTAGATTATGTTCAAAAACGGAGTAACACGTTTTTGTAGAATATAAATAAATTTGACTTAATTACAATTACTACAAAGGGATGTTTAGTCTAATATACTTTGGGTCAAAGGATCACTTTCAGTTTTTATAAGGGGAGTAACAGTCTATAGAAGAACATTCCATACACCTTCTTTAGATTGTTACACCCCTCTGTTTTTTGTAGAAGGGGAGTAACAATCTAAAAAATTGCTCAAATTATTACATTGGATTACATAGTAAGAGTATGTTTCACCTAGAGACAGATGAAATAGTTGTAGTATAAATAATTTATTTTTATGTAATTAATAATTAGCATAGCAATCAACAGATAAAAACTATAATATACAATATAAATAAAACGAGTTAAATAAATGTGTTATAAGATGCAATTAGCAGACAATTTGTACACAATTATGTAATTAATGTAATTGGGGTTGGTAACTAAATAAATGAGTCCCAATTCTTAAATTGCGAGAAATAATTGGACAATATGGTGGGAATGGCATCCATGAAGGAGGGAAGATGAAAAGCCAAAGAAACCTTCTGCACATCCACATCTCACGATAAAGAAAGGTATAGACTGTAGAAATTTAGTATTTCTAGACCGTGTTCCAGAACCCATTACTTTATCCTACCTTCAAATTACTAAATTATCGTTAAAGGGAAAATGTAAACAAAGGTGTTTTATCCATGAAAATAAATCATCCGGTTTTCCATTAAATAAGCCGAGTTAATTTGCACATCCTTCTAATTTCCCCCTTTTACTTTCACAGAGAAAATTTTCTACCTTTTCCCATAAATTATCATTTAATAGTTTTCCATTTCTAGTTGCATAAATTTTCAAGTGAAGATGGGGGTTTTCCCAAGTAGTAATCTTGGTTTTATAGCTGCTTTTAGCTTGGATTTCACAATACTAATATTCATGGTATAAATGATAATGATATTAATTTGAAAACAAAGAGCTATACCAGTATTATCTTCTGCGGCCTTTACAAGATACAAAAAACAACTATTAAACTATTAACTAAATAATAAAGACGTTATCTTTCTCCTTAATTGTTTTTAATTAAGGTATAAAAACTTATACAATTCCGTATCTAGCTAAGTATTTACCTTAGTCTAAAACTTAATATTGCAGATACAAATGGGATGTGAACATCACTGAACAAATGTATTATATCCTTTTTGGTTTGAAGGTAACGACCGCATCTTGAGAGATATCTTGTCCAAACTTCAGCTTCTACTACTAATAGTGTATTCAGAGGTGTTGAGCGTCCTGAAGTATATACTCAGAGGTGTTGAGCGTCCTGAAGTATATACTCAGAGGTTTTGAACGTCCTGAAGCATATTCAGAGGTGTAAGCATCCTGAAGCATATACTCAGAGGTGTTAGCATCCTGAATCATATACTCAGAGGTGTTGAGCATCCAGAAGCATATACTCAGAAGTGTTGGGCGTCCTGAAGCATATTCAGAGGTGTTAAGCATCCTGAAGTATATACGCATAGGTTTTGAGCGTTCTGAAGCATATACTCAGAGGTGTTGAGCATCTAGAAGCATATACTCAGAGGTGTTGAGCATCTAGAAGCATATACTCAGAGGTGTTGAGCGCCCTGAAGCATATTCAGAGGTGTTGAGCATCCAGAAGCATATAATCAGAGGTGTTGAGCATCCAGAAGCATATACTCAGAGGTGTTGAGCGTCCTAATGCTCCCTCAAAGAAATGGAATGAACCGGGCTGAATTCTTTGCCACCTGGTACAATAATACAAAAATTTTCCTTTGCAAAAACTTCACCTTCTTAAAAATAACTAAGCCTGTTTGGATGTGGGTAAATAAGGAATCACTGATACTTCATGGATACCATTAAATGTATTAAGTAATGAAATGATAAATTAGGAATGCCACTAAAACTGATCTAACACTGCAGTGTTACGCCACAGTTACCCATAAAAACGTATATGATATTGAAATAATACATCGTGGATACGTCTAAAACAGAAATAATGATGCATAACAGATACCAATAATACTGATCTGACATTGAACTGAACTAATATATCACGGATACAATCTAAACTGATCTGACATTAAAATAATACGCCATGGATACTACTGATACAGATCTGACAGAAATGATCACAGATACGACTAATACTGACGTGTGTGCTAAACTAATACAGCACGGGTGCAACTAAAATTGATTTGATCATCTGAAATAAAAATAATACATCACGAAAACCTCTGAAAATTATCTGACAAAGAAATGATACGTCACAGACACCAGTAATACTGATGTGACGTCGAACTAATACGTCACAAGAACAAGACGCAACTGAAACTAATCATTAAAATAATTTCAAGATAAAAAGAACTTTTTATATACTACGTTTTTAAATTTTCTGTTGAATCGTATGTAATGTTGATAATATAATTGTTATTGTTATATAATATACAATGTTAGTGAAAAAAAAAATAGTTCCGAATTTCTTTACTTCACATAAATGACAACCATCTAGAGAGCTGATCTTAAACCTATAAAAGGACAAATCTTTGTACAACGGATCTCCCCAACACCAAATCTTAATCGTGCCATCGATATATTTGAAATAATATAATCGATATTTCCTGTTTTGCTGTCATTCAATGTTTATCTATCACAAATGTGAGACCCGTCAAAATGAAGATTGCGTAAATATGGGACATGGCAAAACAATTAAAATAACTTGTGGATATTTTCCCAACTAACTTTCCGTACAGCAAAATTTGCTGAAATCCAATTAAATTTTGCTGAAAGACGGCTAAAAGTATTAAAATAATGCATTGTCATCGTGTTCTGAGCTATGCAAAAAGTTTCAAATGTCTAGCTATTCGGGAAGTTAGTTAGAAATCGATTGCCAGATTCGTACTGGACAAACAACCAAACAAACAAACAAGAAATCAAGCTAATAAAAACGTAGTAACGTAGTAATAATACGCCATGGAAATGATGCGTCATACACCATAATAACTGTTGTGACGTTGAACTATTACGTCACAAGATGCAACTGAAAATGATCTGACATCAAAATATAATACGTTACGGATATCATTGAAACATGGATCAACTGCACAATAATTCAGAATGCAACCAATAAATATGGTCTAACATTGAACTAATACAGTCATGGATGCAACTAAAACTGATCTGGCACTAAACTAATAAATCACAAATGTTACTAAAATTGATCGTTCCTTTGCGTTCTCACTGATACTACTGACACTTATCTGACATTTAAATGAATAATCAATTCAATTCTACTGAAAACTGATCTAATACAGAATAATAATCAATTCAATTCTACTGAAAACTGATCTAATACAGAATAATAATCAATTCAATCCTACTGAAAAATGATCTAATACAGAATAATAATCAATTCTATTCTACTGAATACTGATCTAATACAGAATAATAATCAATTCAATTCTACTGAAAACTGATCTAATACAGAATAATAATCAATTCAATTCTACTGAAAACTGATCTAATACAGAATAATAATCAATTCAATTCTACTGAAAACTGACCTAATACAGAATAATAATCAATTCAATTCTACTGAAAACTGATCTAATACAGAATAATAATCAATTCAATTCTACTGAAAACTGATCTAATACAGAATAATAATCAATTCAATTCTACTGAAAACTGATCTAATACAGAATAATAATCAATTCAATTCTACTGAAAACTGATCTAATACAGAATAATAATCAATTCAATTCTACTGAAAACTGATCTAATACAGAATAATAATCAATTCAATTCTACTGAAAAATGATCTAATACAGAATAATAATCAATTCAATTCTACTAAAAACTGATCTGATACAGAATAATAATCAATTCAATTCTACTGAAAACTGATCTAATACAGAATAATAATAAATTCAATTCTACTGAAAACTGATCTAATACAGAATAATAATCAATTCAATTCTACTGAAAACTGATCTAATACAGAATAATCAATTCAATTCTAATGAAAACTGATCTAATACAGAATAATAATCAATTCAATTCTACTGGAAACTGATCTAATACAGAATAATAATCAATTCAATTCTACTGAAAACTGATCTAATACAGAATTGTTAAGTCATACACTTAACTAAAGCCGATGTGGTACTAATATAATGTATCACAATTGATACTGAAATGTATCTGACCTATTTGATTGAATAGATGTTTTCCTCGTCAATATAAAATGGTAACCACAAACCAAAAGACCATTTCTTAGTTCGCGATTATTTTTAGATCATCTATTTTCTTTATTTAAAAAAAAGAAACAATAGACTTATGAAAAATGTTGAACCGAACAAAGTTTTTCCAAAAACATATCAATCATATTATCTTAAGACTCTTCTTTTTTGTTTTACAACGAAAAATATTGATATTGACTTGAGAAAAGTTGTTTTTTCATCTTTTCCATCTGTAAGTTTTGTTCTTTCCAATGCTACGAAGGCATTAGTTTTTTTCTTGGATAGTTTTTCTTGGATAGTTTCTCTTGGATAGTTTTTCTTGGATAGTTTTTGTACTTCTCTTCATTTCCTCGCTGTAATATTGCATCATGTCGAATATAAGAGAGAATAAAAGTCATCTTTAACTTTTCTCTTTAAAAAAAAAAAAAAAAAAAAAAAAAAAAAATGCTCTTAGGAAGGATTTTTTTTTCTTTTAGCCTGAAGCGTATTTTTCCAAATAATCTTAAGTCGGATTTTCTTCTTTAGGTATTGTATTTTGAGGTTCGAATTTCCTCTCACGCTTTTTAAAGGATTTGAGTACATTTTACTTTTTTTTTATAGCTGTCTGAAAGATGTTGCAGCGCTTTTCACCCCGCAGCGATTTTTAGAATTTCATTTATTTTTTATTTTTTTTTTTTGTGATTCTTTAAAAATGCTTTAAAGGAGACGTATTTTTTCCATTATGGTTATTATTGTTACGTTCTAATAAATTTTGTGAAACGGCACATTTCTTGACTTTTAATTCACTCAAGAAATTCTATAGAAATGACTAGTTTATAAATATATATAGTCTATTGGTTTTCAAGGAAAAGTCATTGTTAATAATAAAATCTCCTGCTTGTTCTAAAAGCACTAAAAATTGTATTATTTTCTTAACTTTTTTCTTCTAAGCTTACCGAAGGTAACGGGAGCATTGCGTGAATGGTCTGAAGAGCGAATTATTTTTATGTCTGCAATATCAGAAACTCCTGGACAGAAATCCGTTTCAGACATCAGAAAACATTTTTGGTCTTGTTTCCGGTCTATCGTTTAACATTTCTGTGAACCACCATATCTTAAAAATCTACTCGTCCGATTTTGATTAAATTTGGATGGAAGGTCACAATTAGCCAATTTTCTACGCCCATTGGTTTCTTTTCCACATGCAATCATTTCTTTTTATTAACATTATACAGGGTGGTCCAAAAGTCTCCCCACACCCTCTTAATTTATGAACGGTTTGAGATAAATTAATGAAACTTGGGGGATCTCTACCATGCAAAGGGAAGTTTGTTTTCATGCAATCACACACTAGGGGCAACCATTGTGGACACTATCGTGAATATACTGCATTGCATACGGCGTACTCTTTAAGGATTGCAGGGATATACATGACCCCAAGAGCCTGAATTCTATGATATCATTACTGGATTAGAGAGGAGGGGCTGTAGGCTAAGAAGAGAGCACACTTATCACTTATCATCCTAATTCGGTTAATGACATTGCTTGATTTGTATTGGGTATTATACAGGGTGGTCCAAAAGTCTCCCCCCCCCTCTTAACTTTTGAACGGTTTGAGATAAAATAATGAAACTTGGGGGATCTCTACCATGCAAAGGGAAGTTTGTTTTCATGCAATCACCCTCTAGGAGCAACCACCCACTTTGCCACCAGACCACCCAACATCAAAATTTCAAATTGGAGTGTATACTTTTGATAGCATATTTGGATTCTACGGTGAAAAATAATAAACTTTTACTTGAAACTATTTTTTCTATCTCCAATATTTTGCCCCCCACAGGGGAGCAAAGATAGCAAAATAACCCTTCCAAAATAGTAAAAAAATAACACTTAGATCGTTTTAATATCTAAACTGTTTGAAATAAATTAATGGAACTTTGGGGATCTGTATGATATAAAGGGAAGTGTGTATTCATCCATTCGCGTACTAGGGGCAACTACCATTTTGCCCCCAGGCGCTGAAATCTACCAGTTTTATACCTTTGCCCCCCTATAGGGGGCAACATATTGGAGATAGAAAAAAGTTTGAAGTAAAATATTTTATCTACGATTGATACGAAATATAAACATTATATCTCTGTTTAGATGCGTAGAAAGTAATTATTTACGTACTTGTATTCATTGCGCATGCGCGTCTCATAGTTCTGAAGAATTCCTCTTCTTTACCACGCTAGCGCGGTAAAGAAGAAGAATTCTTCAGCTTTACGCACGATTAGCGAGTTTGTTTACATTTAACAAGACTAATTTGCTGTTTGTTTAATAAAAGTAACTTTTATATCGAGTTTTTTGTGAAAATCAATGAGTGATTTAAATGATTATGACGAATATGAGGAGAATAATACGCCTCCCGAAATAATTCGGCACAAAATACAACTAATGAATTAATGTTATCTTTATCAAAAGAGAAATACGAACTTGTATACTGGAAGTTTATTTTTTTCCGTATTTATAATTTAAATCTAACAATCGTAGATAAAGTACGGTACGCAACTCGTGCGAAAACGGCATTTTGCATAGCTCGTGTGGTTTTACCACCCTCGCTGTCGCTCGGGTGCAAACTCCACACTCGCATGCAAAATGCTACTTTCCGCACTCGACGCGTAATGTACTGTAAGGGTTATTTTGCTATCTTTGCCCACCTATAGGGGGCAAAATATTGGAAATAGAAAAAAAAGTTTCAAGTAAAAGTTTATTATTTTTCAATGTAGAATCCAAATATGCTATCAAAAATATACACTCTAATTTAAAATTTTGAATTTGGGTGGCCTGGGGGTAAAGTGGGTGGTTGCCCCTAGCGGGTGATTGCATGAAAACAAACTTCTCTTTGCATGGTAGAGATCCCCCAAGTTTCATTAATTTATCTCAAACCATTCAAAAGTTAAGAGGGGGGGGGGGGGACTTTTGGACCACCCTGTATATCTAATGAAGTCATTCGATGTTTAAGAAATTTGTATGTTTTTTGCATAAAGTAGGTCCACTGATAAGCTCATATTAAATTAAACCGTATGGGTATATGAAACGTAGCTAAATCGATACTTTCATTAGAATGTGTAGCTACATTAATTAAATTAATGATTCAACAGACAATAAAAATTTGGGCCATTATAAATAATTATATTCAATTCTTCAACTAAAATGAACTGAATTTGCATTTGTGAATATAAAATAATAATATGTTTATTTTATTTATCGCATTTACAATATAAAAAAACCTTTACATTTTGAAAACAAAAACATTAAGCAATGACCTTGTATGGCCGTCTGCTGTGAGTAGTGATCCAACACCTATTCCTCAATCTCAATACATTTTAGACATCTAACAAACATTTTATTTACAATTATTTAGTTTTAAAATTTTTTTAAATAGACAAATAATTTAAAAAATATAAACATACAAATAAAAATAAACAATAATAATAATTTAAACAGTTTAAATTAAACACAGTACATATTGTTCTCAATGATAATTTAGATACATGCATTTATTCGTTCACACACACAAACACATACACATAAAAACACACACACATACACATTTACAAATCAATATTATATTCATTTTTTATTCATTCATAACATTTTTAAACATGCATTTTGGTATATTTCTTGTAAACTTACAGTATTAATGTATTGACTATTATTTATTTATTCTAATCATTATTTTATCTATCAATTTATTTTATTTGTTAATTTATTCATTTTTATTTTAATCTTTGGTTGTAAGCCTCCGTAATATATTTGTAAAGAGCTAAGAAGTTTTTTCCATTTAGTATCGCGTATACTTCTTGAGTCTCTAGGATATCTGTGTTAAAATATCTTTGTCTTATAGGGAGGTAAGCAGGACAAATGCTAATAAAGTGCATCATATCTTCAGGCTCCCCTGATCTGCACATTTTACAGCATCTCTCTTCTTCATTGATCCACGGCTTATTACTGAGGTTTAGCAACTGCCCTCTGGCTTTAAGTATCGTACTTATATAATTAATGCTGGCACCATCCTGAATGTAAGCTTTATCGGCCAGATTGTAAGTAAGGTACTTGTATATTTGCCTAGAGGAGTTTCGGGCTTGTTCAGTGCAGCATTCTATATGTGTCTCTGATAATCTCTTAATGAGGCTTGATAAATATTGTTGCCAGATATTAGGTTGTATCTCATCCCAGTTGCTCTCTATTCCATGAAGTTCACTCAGTCTTTTCCATTCTTCGAACCACGCGATCCTATATTGTATCACCTTTTTAGCCAAGATATTTGGCAATCTATTATTGGGCATTTCTAGGCACTTTTGGATATAGCTTGAATGTAGTTTGAAGGAGTACAAATGTATTGGTAGCAAGCCTGTCTCTAATGCTAAAATATAACTTGGGGTATATTGCGGCAATCGTAGAATCCTTTTAAAAAATACTCTTTGTACACGCTCTATTTCTTCAAAATGTCGGTAGCCCCAAATTTGGGCACCATAGCAAAGGATTGAACGCGTCACTGCATTAAAGACAGCGACTTTCTTGGAGTAAGGGATGTCATAATTATTTAACACCTG
Organism: Gerris lacustris; assembly: GCA_951217055.1. Classification (NCBI taxonomy): domain Eukaryota; kingdom Metazoa; phylum Arthropoda; class Insecta; order Hemiptera; family Gerridae; genus Gerris; species Gerris lacustris. The sequence continues at coordinate 35,853,856 of OX578286.1, forward strand.
TTTCCATGTAACGTTGTAACTGAGTTTTGCTTGTGAAATTCTTTCTCTGAAATGGTGATTGAGAGACAGCTTGGGAGTAAAAATAATCCCGAGATATTTGTAGGAGTTAACAATATCCAGTTTATTCGACCCGTAATAAAATGTTTCGTACTTTCTTAGCTTTCCACCGTTTCTGAATACCATGACTTTAGACTTACTTAAGTTAACCCTCAGGTTCCACGATTTGCAATATCGTTCAAACGAATCTATCATTTTCTGCATGATTAGTCTGTTCTCGCACAATATTACTAGATCGTCCGCGTAAGCCAAGGCACTGATAACGGTTTCCCCGAATCTGACTCCTCCGTCAAAGCACTCAAAGACATCGTTAAGGAAGAGAGAAAAGATCACAGCACTTAAATTACACCCCTGCTTTACACCCATATCTGTATCAAAAGACTCTGTAACTCCATCACGGCACCATACACTGGACTTAGTGCCTTTATACAGGTTTTTTAGGACATTGATCAATTTTGTTGAGATACCTATATTAGAAAGCTTATAAAACAACACTTTCCTGTCTAATGAGTCGAACGCGGCTTGTAGATCCACAAAGAAACCATATATTCTTCCTTTTTCTTTTTTAACTTTCAGTTCGATTAGAGACGTCAAGGTAAATATATTGTCTAAGGTAGAGTATCCCTTACGAAATCCCGCTTGAAATTCGCTTAAGATATGATTGCTATCCAGCCAGGTAAGTAAACGCTGCAAAATTATTCCTGTAAAACCTTTGGCCAAAGAATCTATTAAAGAAATCCCTCTGTAATTTGTTACATCATTTCGATCGCCCTTTTTATGAATCGGAAATATGAGGGATTTCTTAAAAGATTCCGGTACATTGCCTGACTGATAAATTGTTGCATAAAGCTTATGTAATTTTTTAACAAAGAACGGGGGAGCGTACTTATAGTACTCACTAGGGATTCCATCAAGTCCGGGGGCTTTATTGTTTTTCATTCCTGCGAGGCTCTGCATCACCTCATCAAGTTCAATTTCTTTATCCAAAAGAAAATTACATATCAGAGGTTCGGCGTAACTAATGCATTCTACTTTTAATGAGGGATTCAGAAGCCTGTAAAAATGATCTACCCAGTCATCAGCGCTAATATTTTTCCCATTGCTGTATTTCTTAGTCCGCAATTCTTTAGTTTTTTCCCAAAGTTCTTGATTAGTTTTAATACGACTAAGGGAGACACTCAGTTCATTATAATAACACTTCACGGCTTGTTTACGAATTTTATTGTACTCTTTCTTTGCGTTAAGTAATAATTTTTTGACGAAACCAGAGTTAGTGGAGCGAAAGAAGTCCAATAATTTAAATACTTTGTTTCGGGCTTTGGCACAATTATAGTTAAACCAGGGTTTTTTGAACGGACACTTAGAGGTAACTTCTTTCTCTTTTTTTGATACTGAGTAAATCAATTCCGTAATTGCAGTGACCCCTTCATTTATACTTTCAGCGTCAAAATCCCTTACTAAATTTACTTTCAGATTTAATTTATCGTTGTAGTTTTTCATAGCGTCTTGATACCATTTTAGTTTAGGTATACAATTGACCGCGATCCTGCTTTCAGCTGAATGAACTCCTGGACTTTCCAATAGTAAACGAATAGGAAAGTGATCCGAGTATATTTCTTTATCCGGATAAAACATTAATATATTTTGCAAGAAACTGAATGAGACAAAGCAGAGGTCAATGACCGATGATCCGTTTCTATTAATAAATGTATAATCACCTTCTAAATCACCGTTAATACGACCATTCAATAAAATCACACCGTAATCTTCACATTTCTCTAATAGTTTTCTACCTCGACTGTCAATTACCGAATCCTTAGACTTACGCTTACCTCTTAAACCGAATTCTTCTAATATATTATCTGGTAAGTCCGGACAGTTACCAACTCTAGCATTCATATCACCTATTAATATTAAATTACCAAATTTAGCTTTTATCAAAAAATCACTGAGATGGTTAAAATCCGTCTCCCAGTTATTTGGATTGAGGTAGGTGGGTACTATACAAATATTTGTCCCGCTTATATTTATTTCAATAAAAACAGTATTACCGTCAAGTTTAATACAGCTATCAGTAGAGTTGTGTGCTAGGGCCTTAGTCACAGCAATTAGCATTCCTCCACTGGGTCTTCCTTTCCTATGATTTTTTACTGCCGGTGTCCAAAGTTTCTCGTAGTCCTCCAGATATGTGAATATAAAAACCAGCCTCCATATATTTCCAACATTTAAGCATATTTCACAAAATTAAGGCTGAAAGTTGATTGAAAACCGGGTTTTTCACACATTTAATGATCAGTATTATTAAAATGGTTATATTTTCAGAATGTCAGAAAAACACTTTTCACTTTTCCTCACCTTGCCGCGTTTTATGGGAAAAGTATTGTTTGCTCCCAAACAATCAAGGTACTTCTTTAGATTGTTACTCCCCTATGGTTTTTAGGTTTCTGTGCAAAGTACAAAAAGAAACCTTATATAACGGCTCTGGATGTCTGTCTGTCTGTTCGTTGGTGTCTGCCCGTTGCTTGTTTCAATTCATAAACTACTATAGCTAGGAACATGAAATTCGGCACACAGGTGCATCTTGGCATTTTAGACAACTGGACACATTTTGGATTTTTCACACTTAATATTTTTAAGATGGCGGCCAATATGGCGGGTGACTAAAAAACGTTCTTAGTAACTATGACATGTTATACATCAATTTATAGGTCTTGAAGTGTAAAAAAAGAATATGAAATTATTAAAATTTTACGCTTAAAAGATTCAAGATGGCGGCCAATATGGCGGGTGAATAAAAACAAGTTTTTAGTCACCATGACATGTTATATATCAATTTAAAGGTCTTGAAATGTAGAAAAAGAATATGCAATTATTAAAATTTTCAAGATGGCGGCCAGTATGGCGAGTGAATAAACTATGTTTTAGTTACCATAACATGTTATACATCAATTTAATGGTCTTGAAGAGTAGAAAAATAATATTACTATTAAAATTCGTGTAATTATATTACACTTAATAATTTTAACTTTAATGTACAGAAACCGGCGATTATCCTCCCACGTACTTACGTGAAGCGCGCCTTACTTGTTTTAGAATATAAATGACTATTATGACAAAGGGATGTTTAGCCCAATTTACCTTCGGAAAAATGAATATTAAACTTCTGTTTTTATAAGGGGAGTAACAGTCTAAAGAAGAAAATTGCGTACTTCTATAGATTGTTACTCCCCTTTGATTTTTTTTATAAGGGGAGTAACAATATGAAGAAGTGCAACAATCAATATGCAGAGTCAGCGAAAATTTAAAAAATTCTATCAATTTATCTATTTTGGTTTGAGATAGAAAATTTGGATAAGTTTTATTGCGTTTGGACGCTAAAATAAAAAAAAGTCATTATAATAAACTGTTAAAAAGTTATATCTGTTTTAAATAAACTTTAAATTACCGCTTGAAATGACTGGCTCGACATCCTGGTTAATGAACTCGTATGATTTGTTATATGTTCTTGTTAAATGATCCTTCCGGTGTACTAAAAGCACGTGCTTGATGCTTTACAACTTTATTTTATTTTGATCTTGAAACGAGCAATTCGGCTAAATTTTTTTGTGAGTCAAGTCGTGACATGATTATTCAATTCAAACTGTGTATAGATTTTTGCGACTGAATTCTTTATAAAAACGCCAATGTATTTGTTTGTCAAAACTCTTTATATCATCCCAGAATCACGTAATCTTCTTCTTTTTTTTCTTTAGTAATTTAAAATGTCTTTTAGAATCGATAGTCGTTAAAATGGAACAGAGACACCTGAGCTAGGAAGTAGAGAGAAAATTATTCGGATAAATGAAATACGTTTTCTTTAAATTTTAATTGTTGCGATATTCAGGCACCTTATAATATATATATATATATATATATATATATATATATATATATATATATATATATATATATATAAATATTTAAAAAAAGTCTCTTATATATAAATAGTTGACTATTCTTGTTTTATTCACTTCATGTGCCCTTTTTCCATTTATTGTTCGACCTCCCTGTGGGACGTGGTCCTTGGAATCAGCAGTTGCCATAAGAAATTGTGTCGTCCTAAACCTCATCGACCCGCTTAATATATTTTTTGGTCCTTTGAGCCGGATCTCATGCAGTATTCTAATTGATTTAACATTCTTTAACCCAATTCCAGACTTATTAAAACAGTCGTATTGAGTTCTTCATTTTAGTGATATGAAATTTTATCATTTGGTTTGTGTTTTTATCTGTGTAACGATGACTAATGTAAAAAATTAAATGATTTCAACGGACAACAGAATAGTTTTTGGAAACTTTACTCTTAATATTTTTCAAGAGGGCGGCCAATATAGAGGACGAATAAGAAAATGTTTTTATTCCGCATGACGTGTTATACTTTGTTCTAAATGTCTTAAAGAGTAGTTAAAGAATATGTATGACATATTTTTAATTTTTTGCTGGCATTATAAAAACAAATATGACAGAAATAAAGGTGTAGAAGAAAATTGTATATACTTATACGGAATGATACATATAATTAAAATTATACTTCTTTAGATTGTTACTCCCTTAAGTTCTTTTTAGAATATAAATAAACTAAGAATAAATAACTATTAAGACAAAGGGATGTTTAGTCCAATATACTTTGGGACAAAGGAATATCACACTTCTGATTTTATAAGGGGAGTAACAGTCTAAAGAAGAACATTCTGTACACATTATTTAAATTGTTACTATCTTTTGTTTGTTTATAAGGGGAGTAAAAATCTAAAGAAATGTAATTTTAATGCAATTTTCAGATGTATCAAGAAAATGTAAGTTTTTCGAAAAAAATATTGCTGGTGCACCCTAGTTCTTTACATGCTTCATCAGTACTAGTTCTTTACATGCTTCATCAGTACTAGTTCTTTACATGCTTCATCAGTACTAGTTCTTTGCATGCTTCATCAGTACTACTTCTTTGCATGCTTCATCAGTACTAGTTCTTTGCATGCTTCATCAGTACTAGTTCTTTACATGCTTCATCAGTACTAGTTCTTTACATGCTTCATCAGTAGTAGTTCTGCAAACTTAAATAACTAGGATTTCTATTACAAACCTAGTCTGCAGAATAGGAAAAGATGAATATTGTTTGTCGTAATGGTTTTATCGTTAGTTGTTTATGTTTAAACGGGAATGAGTTGAAACATTGCTGCTACATTGGAAATTTTATGTACGCTTCAATGACGATGTCTGTTCAATAGTGAAGAGGAATTTATGTTAGCTTTAGGAGTTTAATGGATATTGCTGTGGAATGGACGATTCTCTACAACATTGTTTGTAGAAGCCAAACCAACAAATGTTTGTATAATGCCAACAGTATTGCTTCATCTAGACAAATCAATATTGATTTAGAATACCGACAGTAAATTCCAGACATTTTATTTTTTTCAAAATCACCAAAATACAAATTTCTAGTAGAAATGAAATAGTTGTTGAAATTTAAATTTTGAAAAACTTATTAACACATACTGGTATCCATAATAGAATTTATTCACATATACTGGTATTCAAAAGAGAAATCATTCACACAGAAGAACATTCCATACACCTTCTTTAGATTGTTACTCCCCTCTATTTTTTATAAGGGGAGTAACGATTTTAAGAAGTGCCGAAAGTTGGTTGTTTGGACTTATTTCATTTTTCACCTGAAAAGTGTGCATAATTGAGTTAATTATGACCATAAATTAAAATTTAATTTAATTAATATATTTGCATAATCTACAGAAGTCTTAAGTGCTATGTAAAGTACACATAAAAGAAAATACAATTAAGAAAGACAATTCAAATTATTATTTCAAAAAGTTTAATGATTAAAATAAAATAAACTTTGATCGAAGAACTTTGGTAAAATCTTGGAAATATTACGTTAATTTGTTAAATACGCCTGCAGCAATTTTGTGAGATGATAATTGGTCAACTATGAACGATATTTTGACTTCAGCAACTTCATTGTGGAGTACTAAAATTCATAGCAACATGTTGTACCAAAAATTGAAATTAGACTGCAAGCCGGTTTCTTTAACTCTGGAAATTTTGATTGTGACCCGAGTTACTAAAATTCAACTGTAGAAGTAGATATGTGCTACATTTGCAATGTCTCATCTTCTTTCACCTCTAATAACTTAAATTTCTTAGCCAATTTTTCAACAAAGTATTTTTTCAGAAATCAAAAATCTATCTTCAACAATATCACAAATAAAATTATTTACAAAATATGCAAAATGTAGATTTCATACTTTTCAAATTTTCAAAACAAAAAAAGGATATACATTTTGGAAAACAGATATACACGACTGTCTGACGCCGTTTATTGACGTCTGAAACAGATTTCTGTCCAGGATCTTTTAAATTTGGACAAATTCAAAATCGTTTTTCAGAATGATCCTAATAATTTCTTTACCTTCGGTAAGCTCGAAAACAAATCATGCATAATACCTCAAGATAGACCCAATGGAGTTTTTTTTAATTTTTTAGCGAACAGTATACGCGATGGGAGATTATAAAACCACTGTTGGAAATACCAAAAATAGAAGTAAAGTTTGCGTAGAGGAATATTAATTTGATTTTAAGTTTACTAGCATAGAGTAGGGGAGGGGGCATATATAGGGACATATATATTTGGGGGGGGGGGAGGCAAACATATATTTGTTTTCCCCGGAGTTAATCTCCAGTCTTTGGCTTCATTTCAAAGTGCTATATAAATTTTAATTCCGTTCACTTTGCAGTAAGGGCAACTTCATCGCTTTCGTCTGCTAAGTCATTCCTAGTTAATTAGTTAAAATTTTAGGATAGAGAAGGATCAGTCAAAAGTAAAAATCCAAATATTTTTTAATTACTAACGTTTCCGAAAAAAATAAATTCATTTTTAAGGTAAAAAAAACAACAAGAAATTCTCATTTTTTTTAATCAAAGTGTTATTTCTAATTTATTTCTCTACTTATCCATTATTATAAGAACATTATTTTCATCTTTATTTCATCCCTGAAAAAATGAAATTCAGTCAGTCCGTCAATATTATTGTGAACTCTACCAATCTTAAGAACTTAATGTCCAATTTTGATGAAATTTCTACGAATTGTCGAAAGTAGCCCGTATATGATCCTATATCAATTTCAACCGTCTGCGCAAATTTAATATTCTTTAGAAATAATGTTGACCCCTCTGGGAATCGAGACAGATTCAAATATCATTTTAAGTGCAGAATACACTCTAAGGCACTTCTTTAGACTGTTACTCCCCTTATAATAAAAAACAGAGGGGAGTAGCAATCTAAAGAAGGTGTACGGAATGTCCTTCTTTAGACTGTTACTCCCCTTATAAAAACGGAAGTGTGATATTCATTGGTCCCATTTTACATTGGACTAAACATCCCTTTCTCTTAATAGTTATTTAGTCAGTCATTTATATTCTAAAAAAACATGGGGGAGTTACAATCTAAAGAAGTATGCACTCTAATTTAACATTCCTCCAATATTAGGACGCTAGAAAGCAATGTGCTACAAGAATTGGCAGACTATTCTTTTAAAATTAAACCAATCATTCTAGAATTCTTGAGGATTTAAAGATTTTTATTTTATGAAGGTTTATTTTAAGGTAGTAGGGTAACATATGGGTATTATAAGCTACCTTAAAAAAAAATATTCCTTAACGAGAATTTTTATTATACCCGTGTGGTTGAAAACCATTGTGTGTGCAACCCCTTGAAATTCCTTTCAATAACCCTCCAGAGATAAACCGTTCAACACAATATCCCCCAAGGCCTTTTATTTTTTATCCATTCTCATAAAAAAAAATGTTTTGTACATAATAAGATATTTTAAAATTGTAAATTATCAGATAAAATGTTTATTCTTTCATACCTTACCGATCATTCTGAAGGTTGAAACTTTATAAATCTTTTATTTTACATATAATCCAAATATCACAGGCTGACAAATGGAACATGATCCACGGATCTATGATCCATTTTTTAGGTAGGTGCCTCTTAACCCATTAGGTGGTCCCATATTAATTCGAACACTTTGCCTAGTGCCCACAATTGAAATTGCATAAAAATTAATCTAACCCAAATGAAGATAGAATCAGATCCAAATCTCATGTAACCATTTGTCCAATAATACGACCCAAAGAAGCTATGTGTCACACAAATTGGCAGATGAAACAGTATTATTTTTGAAGGGATTAATTCCACTGATCGACTCACTGATCTATCACGATATTTCTAGAACCACTAGATTACTATGATCTATGGTCATGAAAATGTTGTACAAAGGTCCCCCCTCATAGTTACATGCAAAATAGGTACTTCTTTCTATTGTTAATCCTCTATGTTTTTTTTTATAAAATAAATGACGAATAGTAATAGTAGTGGTTAGACGGGAAGGACGAACCACTTGTTCGAACCTAGCAATTAGGCCACACTGGGCCCATTTTACTAACCCTGCGTGGTGGAGAGTCCAGCCACTTCACACATCATACCTGTACATGTACATTGTACCACCGAAGCGGATATGGTGTGGTCAAAGCGTGGGGGAAGAGAACCCCTTAGGGTTTTCCTCGCCCTGCTCCGTCCTCGAACCATAGATACAAATAACATCATCATGACACGGATCGAACCCACATGAAAGCGTGGGGGAAGAGAACCCTCAGGAGGTGTCCCTCGCCTTGCTCCGTCGACGATTCATAGATGCAATTCAGAGTACCATGGCACGGGATTGAACCCACGAACTCGAGTCGTCTCAACTCAGTGATAGCTAGGCAGGCCGCCTAGAGTACCTCGGCCACGCTGGCTCCCTAAATGACGACTAAATAACCATTAAAGACAAAGGGATGTTTAGTCTAATGTACTTTGGGACAAAGGAATATCACACTTCAGATTTCATAAGAGGAATAACAGTCTTCAAGAAAATCATTCCGTAAACCTTCTTTAGATTGTTTCTCCCGTTTGTTTGTTTTTTATAATAGGTAGTAACAATCTAAAGAAGTGCCGCAAAATTTGTCATGGCGATATCTCCGGAACGATTTGCACTAGAACTTTGAAATTTGGAAACAGTTCCCTTTTTTATGATACGAAAAACTTCAATGAAATAGGTCTCCATTCCGACATTTTATTCAAGATGGTGTTCATGTAAGTACTTATAACCAAGTTGGAATTAATTAGATATTAAATAGGAATTTTCGCAATTTATATTTTGGATTCATGGGCACATAGAAATAGGTAGAATCTGGATTTCTTTAAGGTTTTATGACTGAAATTACCCACTTCGTAGAAATGCACGAGAAACGAGCATTTTTAATAGTTTTTTGAATAGATCTCATGTTTAATATTTCTGTCTTTCGTGGCCTTTATTTTTATTATTATTATAATTATCATTATTATTACTCTTCCGAAAATAATCCGATTAAGTTCAGCCATTGAGTACAGTACTCAGAAAGGAAAAAAATAGAAAAGCAACTTAAAAATAAAGAAGAAAAAATGGAAAAATGAAGAAAATAAAACAGCGGCAGACTAGAGGACTATGGTGGTTGACAAATTAGGAGTAGAATTCCCCCCCCCCCCCCCCCCCCAATGCTGGATATAATTGGATTTTCCGGACTCGGTCTAAAAATAAACTAGGAAAAGCACTCTCACAGATATTTTTATCTTATTGAAAATTATGACGACATTTTAATTTCTAATTGCTCCAACGAGATAATTATAATTGTCCATTTCAATAGACTATTAATTGGCGATTTTTATATTTTTGCCAATTAATATTTTTTGGTCGTCATCTTAATTAGCTTGGTTTCTTTTGTACGTCGTTTTATTGCTTTTTGAAAAGAAAAAAGTAATTAGACCATTTGTATCTCTTTTATTCAGTTATGGCTATCATTTTAACTAAAGCATATGAAAATATAAAATAGTAACAAAATAGACTGCCAATTAGTGTGGCACATAGCTTCCTCGCATCCTATAACGTACTTTATTGATTTTATGCTTTTACAAGCCATTAGTGTCTAATTTGTTTCCCCCGTTTTTTTTTTTAATCTGTCAAAATTGTTTTGATTTTTTACATGAATTAAAGTATCAATTTAGACGGTTCAAATTAATCTGGGGCTATCTGCGGGTTACTTTCGATAAATTATAAGTTTTATACAAATCAGATAAGTACTTATAAAGCTATAGGTGTAAGTAAATGTATGTTTGTGTGCATGTGGAAGAGAAATAAATGAGCTCAGAAAATTAAAACTTATATGGGACCAACAATGGGGCTAATCATGATCTACCATACAAATTTCATTAAAATCGGACGTGTAGTTTTTGAGATATGTTGGTTCACAAAAATAGAGTGACAGACAAACCGACAGATAGACATGGAACCAAAAATGTTCCCTGATGTCTGAAACGGATTTCTGTATTGGGATTTTTGAAATCGGATATCCTTCAGACAACTATGTCCCGCAGACGAACATAGCCGACCACATATTCTTAAAAGGCACCAAAAGATTTACTTATACACAAAATTCCAGCTTGATATTAATCACACACTTTTTTGCTCGCTATCTCCTGGACTATTATTATCAAACATAAATTAAAGTGTTATAACAGGTGGTTGTTGTCTTTTGTATCCAATTTCCAGCGTTAAACAAATTTGTATTCATCAATATCTCGGATACAAGATTTGTCTCTGAAAAACGACATATATGGTATATATTTGTATTTTAAATGTTTATATTTGTTACTCCTGGAACCTTGGTTGAGGAAATGGAGGATCAAAATAAACGAACAGAAAAGTGTGCATGTCACCTTTGCTCTTCGTCACGCCACATGTCCTCCAGTCATCCTTTATCAAGCTCCCATTCCTCAGTCCAACTCCGTCCGATACCTTGGCCTTACCCTTGACCGTCGATTAACATGCCAACTACACACTAAGACAAAACGTACTGACATCACACGAAGATTCAAGTTACTGCTCGGTCTTCTGGATCGCAGGTCTAAGATTTCTCTGAATAACAAACTTCGTATCTACAATGTAGTCTTAAAGCCAGCTTGGACCCACGTCTAGAAGTGTGGGGCAGCACCAAGCCTTCAAATTCCAGTCGTCTCTAAATCCTTCAGTCAAACATTCTTCGAAAAATTACCGATGCTCCTTACTATGTTTCCAACCTTACTCTCCATGAAGACCTAAACGTTCCTTTTGTCCGAAATCTATCCGAATCCCGATAACGAAAGTTCTACGAATCCTTATCCCATCGTCCTAATCCTCTTGTACAACTCATGTCCTCTCAACATATTCCAGGTAACCCTCCAAGACGTCTGAAGAGGCAGTGGCCTAGGGATCTACTCTTATAGAATATTATTATTGCAATCTATTATTATTGTCTATTTCTTAAATCTTAATATACATTATTAATTTACTTTATTATTACTTAAATATTTTTTATTATAATTATTTTACTGTATAAATCGCCAGGAAGTGTAGTCACTGGACTACTTCTTCTTCACGTTGCTCCCACCATGTTAAACAATAACATCATTATCACTTGTTACAATGCAATGATGTGTATTTGTGTTATAAATGTGTAATTGTGTTAATAAAAATTAAAAAAAAAAATGTTTATATATATCCTCAAATGCGTCCTATATCAGAAGCAGATGATGCGGAGGGGGCTACAGAACGACAGCGCCCCATCTCATGTTTTCAGTCAAGTGACTGCGTTTTTAAAGAATTTGTATCCCAACCAATGGATCTCAATAGATGGTTCAGTTTGTTTCCATCCCAGGTCAACAGACCTAACACCACTTTACCAATTTCTCTGAGGGGAATATCCAGTCGGTGGTTTATGTGAAAATATCTCACAGTAAGGATGAATTTCTTAAAAGAATTCTAATGGATGCAGCAACAACAAAAACAGAAATTCTGCTGAAATGTTACAGCAAGCTTTAATAGCACTTTTACACCATGGGTACTTTTTATATAATCGGCTGTTATTTTGAATAAAAATTGTAAATTAAAAAATAAATCAAGTGTAACATTCATTCTCTAAATGTATTTCTTTCCTTAAATATCAACTTTCAATGATTGTATTTCGGTTTGAAAGCATTTCAAAGCAAATTTTGCTTTCAAAGAGCATTTTGGATAGAGCAACTGCTGTATCCAAATTGGAGCCACTTTTTTATTAACTATGCTCCCTCTAACCTAAACGAAGTTCGCCGGGTCAGCTACAGTATTGTATAAAAATAAATCTAACCCAACAGAAGATCGAATCAGATCCTAATGTCATGTGACTATTTGTCCAGTAATACGACCCATAGAAGCTATGCGTCACAAATTGGCAGATGTTGTAATATTATTTTTGAAGGGATTAATACCACTGATCAACTATCTCAATATATATAGAACCACTAAATTACTATGATCTTTGATCATGAAAATGTTGTACAAAGGTTCTCCATCATAGTAACATGCAAAATAGGATTTCTTTCGATTGTTAATCCCCTATGTTTTTTAAGAATATAAATGACAACTAAATAACCATTAAGACAAAGGAATGTTTAGTCTAATGTACTTTGGGACAAAGGAATATCACACTTCTGATTTCATAAGAGGAATAACAGTCTTCAAGAACATCATTTCGTACACCTTCTGCGCATGCTCTTTGAACCTTCATAATATTAACCTCCACTGACTCTCCAAATTTTTGCATTGAAGAGGATGGCACTGAATGGAGAGAAGTATAAGGGTTGCTGTCGGGAACTGCGCTCTCTAACGAGCTAATTGCGAACCCTGCTCAATAATTGTGATAGCTTAACAATTAAATTTAACATGTTCTTGCTCAATCAACAGTAATGATAAGCTGGCCCTATGGCGAGGGTCAAATATCCGATACAGTGTGGGATGCTAGAGTTACCATGGAAACGTAAGGGAATGCATCCGTTTACCTTGCTGGCCCACTTCATGCCAATCATTCCAATCAATCCTCCATATTTATTTAAGCTCCAATACTTTTCATTTCAATGTTACAACATATGCGTTAGATGTTGCATTTATGTTAAATGAATTCTTTCTTTAACAATCAGTTTGTCGTGTTAGTTAATTGGTTTTTATACCAACGTTGTTTGAATTAAAAGGGAGAACACGTGTATTCTGGGAATAAAGGAAGACGTCACACTAACACAAAGTTAGTTACAAGTGAGTGGACAATGGAATAATAAAAACGAAAGCCTCCCCACATTCATGGAATTTGGAAATTAAAATTAAATTTTGTAGAGAAGCTTTTGATTTTATTATTTCAATGGCATCAACTCCACGTGTACACTTATTCTTCTGAGTAATCAATGTTTAATCTAGTTTTAATTTGATTTCACCTCTATTTTTCCACTTTAACGTGAATCATAACGGATTTTGGTCAAATATAAAGCACACCAGGTGAGGCAGTTGTTTTTATGGAAGGGGGAACTTTAAACGCTTCGTAACACGGGTTTTACGAAAAAACAAAGACATCTATCACTTTATATTTTACTATAACCGTCTTCTAGAGATTGGAAAATGTGTAGGAAGAAGTCAGACGTGAACATTAAACAAATATAAAGATCAAAATTGATCAGATGATGATTAACAGATCAGCTGAAGTGGTCGAAACCAGGCTGATGTGGTTTTGGCACTCATTTTAAAGTTAGTAAATAAGGTTACATATAAAAATATTTAATTGGTTAAGATGTGTTTAGACGGTTCAATTTCATAGCTCCATGAGATTGACACATGACTGAATCAATGAAATTGAAACATGTAAACACGAATTCAATGAAATTGCTCATTGCAATTGCCGATGGAAAAGAAGTTGAACTAGTTCAACTTTTTAAGCAATCTGATTTAATGGCTCTATGGAAACATCAAATTTACTGTGTAAACAGCTCGTTTTCTTTTTGATGGAATGGAAGGTTTCAGCTGAATAGGTTATGTTTTTGTTCATAGTGATTTTTTCCAATGGAAGGATTCAGCTGCATAGGTTATGTTTTTGTTTTTAGCCATTTTTTACAATAAAAGGTTTTAGCTGCATAGGTTATTTGTTTGTTTTCAGCCATAAACACCAATTCAATGAAATTGCACATTGCAATTGCCGATGGAAAAAAGTTGAACTAGTTTCAGGGACCGCGGAACTTATTTCAGAGAGAGGGGGGGGGGGGGGGATTATGATACGTGTATTGCGGGTTTAGCAGTTTGCTAAAATGAAACGTTTTTAGAAATGTCAAGCACCGCAAAACTATTTTAAAGAAAGGGGGAAGACAAAATACAGAGGACTAATGTCCAGTTTGTGTGTAGAGGCAACATTTTCTAAAAAAAAAAAGAAAGAAAATTAATTTAGTAATTATAAAACAATAAAACACTCAAATTAAGCAATTAGGTTTTTAAAAAAGCATAATGATAAACATCACTTTACATAATAAGTTATGCTTTTATAAACATTTCTATAGAATATTTGCACTTAAAAACATACTTATTGCGTTTAAAGAGATAATTTACTATACGTGCAAATTATATTATTTAAATTTACATTTTTTTTTAGAGATCTTCACTTAACTAAAATTATCATTTTTATTAAAAAAAAAAACAAAAAAAACTTTAATATCATTGAGATCAATTTATACATTAAATTATACTTTAATGACTACAATAGAGATCCATTTGTATTATTATAAACTATACATTAATGACTATAGTAGTGACCACTTTGTACTTCAAATTATACTTTAACATCTAAACTTTTACAGAGAATAACATATTTAGAAGTATCTCTTAGTGACTTTTTTACTTTCTCATATAAAGTATTGTGATGACGCGAAAATTCGATGTGGAGATTTTAATGGATTTACACTTTTTGAGGTCCCCTGAGTCCAAAAAAGAGGTTTTTAAAAAATGTCTGTCTGTCTGTCGTCTGTCAGTACACCTGGAGCTTAAACTGCAGGGCCGATTTTTACGAAATTTGGCATACATGTTCAGAAAAATCATACCCTGAGGCGAAATCGAGAAATGAATTTTAGCTCCAAATTTAGGGGCGCTACCCCCCAAAAACTCTGAAAAACATTATTTCTCGAAAACGGTTCCGACGATATTAATTCAAAAATTTAAAAATGTAGTCCATTTGAATATAAATCTAACGATATAAGCCGTTTTCCCGGGAAAAATCTAGTTACTGAGAAAATAGCTTTAAAAGCGGAGAGAGAGAGGCCAGGTTCAATTCCCCGCCGAGGAGGTTATGTTTATCATATATTTTGAAAAAATGTTCAATAATAATTAAATGTACCAACGAAACCTGATAAATGGAAAACACCGGACCAAGTAGTTATGAACTCGTATATGAGAAAGTTTGTCTGAGTTGTCTCTGTCCGATTTTTTAAATATCTATACTGCTATAAAAAAACACTTTAGTAACAACTTCTAATTATTTATACTTAAATAATAATAATTATTTATTCTAAAACTTATACTTAAGAGTTTTTAGAATTAATTTGTAATTTGCATTAGTATCATCATAAAAGTAGTACCTAGTAATTTTGATCTCGCGATGAAATTCGACTAAACTCAATAGCATTTATAAAAATAATAACGATCACATAAACAAATACAATTTTATCTGTACCTTATAGCTAATAAATTCAAAATAAGACCCGAATTGATTTGGAAACGTGCGTGAACCATGGATTTGTTTAAAAAAAATCAATATTATTGTTTTAAGTGTTATATGTTCATCACTGACTTTTTGTATACTATAATTATCTGATTAAATATAAATTTTAAAGTTTATTCTAATGTGAAACATATTGTAAGTTGTAAGTTCAATTATAATAATTATTACAAAATATAAATTAACAACATGATACTAACGAGATACTCGTACACTCAAACTCCACTCTCTTACAATCATCAACTTAAACCTCAACAGATTTTTTACAGCATCAGTATTGTTTTTTATATATCTAACATAAATAGGTAATATACCAGTTAACCGAGGGGGGCGATGCCCCCCTCTGTTTACTGTGGGGGGGGCAGCCGCCCCCCCTGCCCCCCCCTGTTCCGCGGTCCCTGACTAGTTTAACTTTTTAAGCAATATGATTTAATGGCAATCTGATCTATGGAAACATCAAATTTAACTGTGTAAACAGCTCGTTTTCTTTTTGATAGACTGGAAGGTTTCAGCTGAATAGGTTATGTTTTTGTTTTCAGCCATTTTTTTCCACTGACTGATTCAATTTGATTGCTTCATCTAAACTGTATAGAGCCGTTCAATTGGATTGAAAGTGTACCGTTCAATTGCATGGAGCAATGTAATTGAACTGTCTAAACGTACCTTTATCCATCCTAGATTTATTTACCACTGTTGAGGAATTCCTTTATCTAAGTCAACGGACATTTAGCACAACGAACTTAAGGAACATTAATATTATACTACTAACTACACAATGAGATAAAGGAACATTACACTTCTGCATGTAAAGGTGATAACATTACTTAGTCTAATTAACTATTAGCACAAGGGGAATATTTCCACATTAAATTTGAGGTAGGTAGCCTAGTAAATGAGTGACCTAGTTTTTTTGGGCAATTATCATTCATTTTAATGACGTGATTTTAGTCAAAAACTTTTAGATTTGACTATAAAGATAGATTATAATGGCCATGTCTGTTTCAAAACTTTACATTCGAAGGTAGAAGTAAGAATTTAAGAGTTATAAAATACGCTTTAATTTTAGAGATGTTTAGAAATATTTATAGATTAACCTCTTATAAGCCAAAAGTACAAAATAAAATGGAAAGCTTACTTTTCCGATATCCATCTTCCGTGTATGGGAGGTGGGAAAAGGATTTCCGTGCGTCTGTCCGCCTCCTTGACCTTCTCCTCGAGCTCTTCGCAGGAAAGTCCTGTATCCATTCCATAACCTAAATCAAACAAACAACATTATGAAAAATAGACTTATCAATAGCACAAGTTAAAGTACGCAGACGGTTCAAATCAATATGGGGCTATCTGCAGGTTACTTTCGATAAACTGTAAAAGTTTCATTCAAATCAGTTAAGTACTTTTGAAGCTATTGGTGTAAATAAATGTATGTTTGTGGAAGAGGACCAAATGAGGGCCGATGAGTAGTCACATGAGATTTGGATCTGATTTGATCCATTGTTGGGACTTCACAAATGGGAGCAGATGGTTGAAACTTATATTGGACCAATAATAAGGTCATTATGACCTACCATACAAATTTAATTAAAATCAGACGTGTAGTTTTTAAGATAATGTTGGTTCGCAAAAATTTAGCGATAGACCAACAGACAGACACGGAATCAAAAATGTTCCCTGATGTCTGAGACGGATTTCTGTCTTGGAATTATTGAAATCGGAGACCTAAAATATTTTGGTTCTTCAGAACAATCACATAGCTTTAATTACCTCCGGTAAGCTCTGAAGCTAAATATCTAAAAACAGATTAACAGATTAATTACTTGTTAAATTAATTAAGGAGTTAATTGATCAATTAAGTAATCATACTATAGAGAAGAACAGTGTGTAAATGTTAAAATACACTTTAAAACAAAAATAAATTATAATTAAAATTAAAAATAATACAAATTAATCAGATTAAATTATTTTTAGATTGAACAAAATTAAAACCCTTTTAAATTTTGAAAGTCGTGTATTAGAAATTAGAGTGGTGTTAATCCAATTATCGTTTATTTTAGCTTAGTGTTTTTTCTTTTTTTAGTCTTTCATAATTTCGACGAATTATTCATTAGTGCTTATTTTAATTTTTATTTTTATATATATATATATATATATATATATATATATATATATATATATATATATATATATATATATATATATATATATATATATATATATATATATATATATTACAAAAGATTATTAATTTAAGAACTGGTTTTCATTTATAATATCTGCAACATTAGGTTTATATTTCTAATGAAGTGAACACGCCAACCCTGTGTCATCCTTTACATATGTATAAGCCATGGTCACTAATTTTAATCTAAATATCGAACTTGATGGGAAACAAGATAAATAAAACATATAGTTAATTAATTGAACTATATATCAATTAATTTGTTAGATTGATTATGATTACTTATCTATTAAAATTAATTAATTTTTTGTATAGAATGATTTTGTATTGGTACAGAGTCTATGTGCTAAGAATTAGCTCGATTGGATGACAGGAACAGGGATTATTAGCCCTCCAAAGATTTTGACGACAAACGATAGGGATTTAAAAAGTGGGATAGAAATACCAAAACTACCAATATTTCCAAATTTCAACACAAAAAAGTAAAATCTATAGCGTAAGAGTCTAATAAATCTAGATCCTTCAGAGGAAACTGTGTCAAAGAATTTACTAATCCCTTGGTTTCGGAACCATTGGAGTCTAATAAATCTAGATCCTTCAGAGGAAACTGCATCAGAGAATTTACTAATCCCTTGGTTTCGAAACCATTGGAGTCTAATAAATCTAGATCCTTCACAGGAAACTGCATCAGAGAATTTACTAATCCCTTGGTTTCGAAACCATTGGAGTCTAATAAATCTAGATCCTTCACAGGAAACTGCATCAGAGAATTTACTAATCCCTTGGTTTCGAAACCATTGGAGTCTAATAAATCTAGATCCTTCAGAGGAAACTGCATCAGAGAATTTACTAATCCCTTGGTTTCGAAACCATTGGAGTCTAATAAATCTAGATCCTTTAGAGCACACTGCGTCAGAGAATTAACGAATCCCTTGGTTTCGAAACCATTGGAGTCTAATAAATCTAGATCCTTTAGCTTTAGAGCACACTGCTTCAGAGAATTAACGAATCCCTTGGTTTCGAAACCATTGGAGTCTAATAAATCTAGATCCTTTAGAGCACACTGCGTCAGAGAATTAACGAATCCCTTGGTTTCGGAACCATTGGAGTCTAATAAATCTAGAACCTTTTGAGGAATCGGCGTCAGAGAATATACGAATTCCATGGTTTCCAAACCATTGGAGTCTAATAAATCTAGATCTTCCAGAGGAAACTGTGTCAGAGAATTCCCTGGTTTCGAAAACGTTACAGGGTGGTTGTCAATGGTGGTTCCTCATGATGAGATCCTTGACTGTGTTTTTCTCCAATGAGTTATTTCGACTCATCATGCAAGAGGTGTAGTTCAATAACCAAACAACGTGTTGACTCAAAAAATTGTAAATGAAATAATTGATCGGTTTCGGCTGATTTAAAGTAGCCTTTTTCAGATAAACAAGAGGTTACTGGATCGATTTGGGAAGACTTGAAACTAACAAACTTAGCAGAGTTATAGCCAAAGAAAAAGTATATAATTATTGGAAAGTACAATTTGGATTTTTAACAAACTATAAAAACAACATATCAAAAATTAAACAGATTATTGAAAACAATAACAAAACTCAACAGGAAGTACAAGTGGAAGTGAGTACTTGTACTTTCGAAGTCGATCCAGTAACCTCTAGGTTATCTGAAGAGGGCTGCTTTAGAACAACCGAAACCGGTCAATTGTTTTAATTACTTTTTTTTGTGAAGACATTGTTTGGTTATTGAACTACTCCTCTATTATATCGTCATTAGAGGTTTTTTCAAATGACTCCCTGCAGAATGATCCCAATAATGGAGATCGGAATCTAGGGATTTACAAAATCTCTGACGCTGTCTCCTTCGAAAGATTTACAGTAGGGTCATGAGTTATAATTCTAACGGAGTGGTAAAATCGATATAATGATGAGGGAAGTCAGTAAAATCTCGATATTTTGATATTTTACCTTCTATAGCCGATAAAGTCTCGAGCGCCCAATGGTTTTTACACACTATTTTTTTTTTTTTTTTTTTTTTTTCCACGCTGACAGATGTTTTATATATGGAAGGACTTAACAATCTCTTTTT
Organism: Gerris lacustris; assembly: GCA_951217055.1. Classification (NCBI taxonomy): domain Eukaryota; kingdom Metazoa; phylum Arthropoda; class Insecta; order Hemiptera; family Gerridae; genus Gerris; species Gerris lacustris. The sequence continues at coordinate 35,873,906 of OX578286.1, forward strand.
TTTCTCTCAATCGGTATTTAATTTTATATATCTATTGTTAAATCCATAACTGACGTTTTAAGATTTGGATTTATACCCATAAATACATTTCCATCGACAAGTTTAATTCCTTTCCTGTCAGAAAATATCTCATGGAAAAGAGATAAAAAAAACAAAACAATTCTCTACAGAAATAAGGATTCAGTTTTATTAAACCCACCAAAAAAAAAAGATTCATCTTTATATACAAACTAAATCAACTAGAAAAACAACAAGTAAATAAAATAAAGATATAACCTAATTCCAACGTTGTAAAAATATAGAAATATAATTTTTTTTTCTTCTCTTTTGAAAACCAAGAAAAACAATTGTAATTCTGTCAGAATAATATGCTTTAGATATTTAGAAGGAGGCAGTTTAATGCTTGGAATATGGCTAGACAAGCATGAAATATATTAATATTGACATTTTTAAGTAGTTGAGTAACGTTTAAATGAAAAATATGTAGAAAATAACGGAGAGATAAGAAAAAATTATAACATAAAATGTGTGTTATATTTTTGTAGCTATAACTAAATATGATGCTGTAGAAGTATGATATTCCTTTGCATTTTTTCCTCCCTTTCCTTTTCTTACAAAATCATAATCAAGACACATGGAGCAGTAATTTTTCAGAAAAATCCCACCCCGAGGGGAAATTGAGTTTGACGGTCTACCACCAATAACAAAAAAAAACATGAGAACATTTTTATTTTTTCGAAAACACTACCGACGATTGTGATTAAAAAAAAAATCCATATTGTAGTCGATTTATAGATTGTTGTCGAATTTTAAAACTAAAAACTCTGAAAAGGACAAGAGATAACAATATTTTAATTTTTTTCTCCCGATATATCAGGGTCATTAACCAGGGGATAATTTATAGTTTCCGAGATATTGATGAAAATAATTATGATTTTGCTGAAAATCGAAAAACCATGATACTATCGGATGTTAAAATAAAAACATTTAAATTTTGTTATTTATTAAAAAAATTATATATATAAAAATTGATATTATTGGATTTAATTATAGTCTGACTATGTATTGAGAGAGTATCTTTCGTGTTAGTCGTACCAAATTTTTTCTCTGTGAGAGAGTAGAGGCAAATTTCTTTTTTATTCCTGCCCAACCTTAGGCCCAATGCACACAGAAGAGGCGAGAGGCGGAGGCACGCTTCTTCAAAATGAGTGAAGAGGTGAGGAAGAGGCGTCGAGGAGGCGAGAAAGCGGCGCCTGCTCTGTGTGCATTGGGCTATATGTTTACATGGAGGAGGCGTGTTTCACGCCGCGCCTCCACCTCTCGCCTCTTCTGTGTGCATTGGGCAGTGGCGTAGGTATTCATTTTTGAAGGGGGTGGATTGGCACCTCCAATAAGGGGGGGGGGGGGGGGGGGTAGATACTCTCTTTATCAGTGCTCGATTTCTAGAAATTAAGGTGCCAGACTACAACCTACCCTCTCTCTACCCCTCCCCCCCCCCCGCTATAGGAGGGGGAAAATTTTGGAAAATAAACGTTCAAAAACAGCATTTTAAGCAGTTTTAGACATAAACCCATGTACAAATTTTTATTTTATTTGTAATTTTATAGCCCCTTCAAATCTGACGGGGGGGCTCAAGCCCGATAGCCCCCCCCCCCCCCCCGTTCCTACGCCACTGGCATTGGGCCTTAGAGTCAAGTTTAAAATATGAATGAAATGATGGGCGCATAAAGTTGAAAATTATATGACACCAAGAATGGGCTAATTATGACTTACCATCTAAATTTCATTGAAATCGGTCAAATAGTTCTTAAAAGATGGTAAATCGAAAGTTAAGACACGAGACCATAAATGTTCCCTGATGTCTGAAACGGATTTCTATCCAGGAATAAAATAGCGATGTCAAACAAAAATGTGAAGATAAAATGGGTGTAATTTCTTCGTGAGGTAGATTACGAAAACGCTTAGTTTTATTTGTTAACGAACTTACGAAATCAATTTCATAATCGAGTAGTGTCCTAGCTGTGACAACGACGCACATCGAAATTATATGTTATTGCTAAGCTAGGGCAACCACATTTATTCCAATAAAAATAAATGTTTATTTTGATTTGTTGTTATCTAAATGAATTAACTTTTCTTAAATATAAAATTTAGCCCGCTACCACGGGCTTAACGGCTCGTATATGATAAGTCAAGTAAACAACTCTTTAGTTCAATTTAGATTTACAAATCTGTTATCTTGATATTTTATCTTTCGAGAAGATAATGTAGGATGCTTGAGGTTTATTTAAGATATTTGTCTGAGATATATAGAGAGGTAAAAAAGCAGGAGAGTATATTTGTGAGTACGAAGGAGTATTTTCTAGGTTCTCTCTGCAAAGCAGATAACACCGACTCTTCAGTTTTGTTTGCTCAGGATCTCTTTTTAGAAATGTTTAGGTTCCTTACGTCAGGGATCCTTCAGCTCAAATCAACCTGGGTTTTACTTCGACACCAAGGAAAATTCTTTCATACATCACCTGAGAAAGGAACACGAACTATTACTTAGAAAGACTACAGTATTTGGCTAGATCAAATACACATCTTAAAAGAGAAATATAGATAGAATGATAATGTGAAAATTAACAAATAGATTTAGATAATGATAAAGGTAACACTTTTATTAGGGTTTTTAGGCTCTATAAAATCAAGGACAATTTTATGGAATAAGGCCACGGTTCCTTACAATAAGATCACTCGGTCCTACAAAATATTACTTGTTAAAACCCTTACCAAGAACTCATGGCTATCCCTCCCTTCCCCCTCCCAAAAAAAACTTTCTCCAACCTCTTCCAATTACATCGAACCACTCTAACGACCTTCAACCACAACCACCCTAACCACCTCCAACCACCTTGAACCAATTCCATCCATCTCGAACCACCTGCAACCTCTCCAACCATCTTCTAAACACTTCAACAACCTCCAACCACTGGGCGGGGCCACATGTCCACACCGTGTGACGGCCGTGTGTTGGGTAGCATACGGTGTGTAATAAACCTATGTAAAGGCGGAAATACACATGCTAGTAAGAAATCATGCCAGTGGCGAGTTACTAGCAAATCAGTAGCTGGCATGCTGCAGACGCTGTGTACATTTGCCAATGAAACAGCATGCAAGTATCATCCAGATGATCGGTCTTGTGCGAGCTACTAGCACAAGACAATACATATTCCAGTCACAGTTCTAGTTTTGAAACAGGCACACGTTTCTTGCCTTCTCTTAGCAAGAATATATTATGAAATAATTGTATTTGATTTAATTAATTTTAATAGTTTTATTAATTATGTTTTAATGTACATTCTGAATGTATCTTTGCGGAATGAAATTAACTAGATTGTTCTGTTACTCGCAAAGAACTGTTTTTTTAAACACTTAAAAAATAGTAATAAGACACAAAGAGTGTAGGTAAAAGATTGGATAGCTAGAAGGGAATTAGATACATGGAGCGAGTCAGTGCCTACTAAATGAAATGCGGTTCAGTGACGTCAATAATATTATTAATCAATTGCGAATGCTTGCGGAGAAAGTAGATGAGTTGTTGTCAGATACCCGCGAAAGGAAGAAACGCATCTGAAGACTGAAGGGCTGAGGGAGAGACTCGTGCTAGCTACTAGCAAACTTGCGCTGGCAGGCCTGTTTACACGTGCCTTATCAGTTCCCCAACCCTAGACTTGTGCCACTGGCAAGACATTTGATGCTATTTGATGTATACACATGCCAGTAGCTCACCTCTGCGAGCTACTCGTATGTTTTTGTGCGAGTAACTAGCATGTGTAATATGTGTATTTCCGCCTTAAGGCATTGTCCACACTTGTCCGCACCTCACCCGACACTTTAATTAGTTTAGTTTACTTGTTGACGGGCACGGTGCGGTTCGTTCTTCATTTCAATTACATCTCATCTACTACATCTACATCTTCACCTTTTTTCAACTTAAAATTATTCTTCCATTTAATTTTCTGGAACTTTATAATTATTAAATTCAATTAAATTTTGAACACTTAATATTTATTATGTTAAAAAATAGACTGCCAATTGGTATGGCACATAGCTTCCTCGCATCCTTTCACGTACATTATTAACCCTTAACTGCCCGAATTATTTTTTTGGGGAATTGCTTGGTTTTTTTCTGGGGATTATGTCTGTTAAGAGGTCCCTTAATATGTAAAAAATATTTTAAAAAATTGAAATAAATTCCTTACCCTAAATTTGGGCTGTTGCCATATGGCAACGCTAGGACATTAGCCCTACAGTTTTTTTTCTCAGTAAATTTTTTAATAATTTCTTTTACAAAATGTATGTAAAATAAATTTTAGGTTAAAAAAGTACAAATAATACTAACAAAATACTACATTTATTTAAAAGAACAAAAAAGTAAATTTATTTATTTTTTTCATTATTTGTATTATGTAACATGTTGTTTATCTGTACAATTATGTATTTATTTCTTTATTTTTTGTTTTATGCATGTGTTTTTGTTATTACCTTTAAAAATATATATGTATTATTCAATTGTAAAAAAAAAATATAGATATTTTTATATACATATTAATTATAAAAGAATAGCCCAATAATATATGTTACTAATTATACTTGTTCAACAAAAATAATTACAAGATTTAGAGACTAATTGAGAAATATTTAGAAAATAATCAATAAAAAAGGAACATTAGGCAAAAAAAACATCAAAACTTAGTATATAAATATGATTGAATAAAATTACGACTTAGAAAAAAAACTGTAAGGCTAATGTCCTAGCGTTGCCATATCGCAACTTTCAAATTGACGCTCAATTTAGGGCAGAAAAATGAAATTTTGTGAAACTGCAATAATTTTATATTTTTAATCACTCTTTATTCTAATAGTTTCATTACCAATAATAAAATTATTTAATTAATTAATTAATTAAAAAAATTAAAATTCTTTCCGTGTCTCAAATTTGGAATAACCCATTTTTTAAACCTGTCTTGTCACATACGTGTTGCACCAAATGAATAAATCTAATGATGAAAAATTAATTTAGTCCTTCTTTTGACATAATATTAACATTTAAAAAGTTCAATATTAACTTGGACCTCTCCAGATAATAATAAAGGGAGGGGGTTTTGCTGTTGCCATATGGCAACGCTAGGTTATTAAGGGTTAATTTAATATTTTATGCATTTACAAGCCATTATTGTTTCCTCCGTTTTTTTAATCTGTCAAAATTGTTTTGATTTTATACTTGAATTAAAGTATCAATTAGGCAAAAGTTAAAGAGTCCAGACGGTTCAAAGTAATCTGGGGCTATCTGCGGGCTACTTTCGATAAACTATAAAAGTTTCATACATATCAGATAAGTACTTTTGAAACTATAGGTATAAATGAATGTATGTTTGTGCGCATGTGGAAGAGAAACAAATGAGCGCAGAAGGTTAAATCTTATTTGGGAGCAACAATGGGCTACTCATGACCTACCACCCAAATTTCATTAAAATTGGACGTGTAGTTTTTAAGATACGTTGGTTCGCAAAAATTCAACGACAGACCGACAGACAGACACGGAACCAAAAATAATCCCTGATGTCTGAAACGGATTTCTGTCTTGGAATTTTTGAAATCGGACACCTAAAATTTTTCAGTTCTTCAGAAGGATCACATAGCTTCAGTTACCTTCGGTAAGCTCGGAAGCAAACAAATTCTACTCTTCATTCAAAATGGAGGTTTAATTCATTGAATTGGTTTAATTCGTGGTCATTGATTAAATTAATTCGAAATTGTTGATTTTTTCATCAATTATGTTCTTTCTCTAAGTGCCACCATCACTAATTCATTGATTGATAAACTTTTTAATATTTTATCTCCAGTAGGGAGAAGGAGTTATGATTTTGGATTAGTTTAGAGGGACTAAAGTAAGCCTTTTCTTCCCTGAATTCAAAAGTAGGGAGAAAAAGTAAAACCAGGGAGAAAAAGAAGGATTGCCAACTTAATTATTTTATAAATAGTAGAGAATGAATGGCTAATGTAATGAAGTAGTTGAAATCAGGTTAGCGACACTGCTTTTTTTTCTTGTTTATCATTGTTTATAACCTGCATCTAAATAACCTTCTATTTGAGTTTAATTCCAATTCTTATTTGTTTTTAATATTGAATCTCTTATATCTGCTATTAAAAGGGATAACAATAATTGTTATTTATTAAAATAATAAATATAAACTGTGCAATAGATGAAAATGTGTATTTTCTCCCTACTGGAGATAAGATATTGTATGTACCTCGGGAGTAAAGTGCTATAATTCCCCTCACGATAATTATCTCTTAGCTAATTAGCGTTATTCCCTCGGCTGCGCCTCGGGAATTAAAAAGTCTAAGGCCCTCGGGATTTAGGGACCTTGGTTCCTTCGGCTTCGCTGCAAGAACCAACTTTTTTGCTCAGGGAATAATGTCTTACTTTACTCCCTAGGTGCATTAATAACTATTATTTCCTTGAAAGAGCTGCATCAAACATGAGTGAGCATCAAACGTATACTGTCGGTAAAAAAAAACCACGGCCGTCATACTGTGCGGGAGTGGTGCGGACATTTGTGGCTTCCCTTTACCGTCAGATGGTTGTCATACTGTGCAGATATGCAGATATATGTTCGTGACTGCGTACACACAAATTTACTGACAGAAACCGGACCTCGCTCGAGGTCCTAAAGAAATTTTAACTTAATACCCTTTTTGCCTCAATTCTGCTATATTTAGTCGTCACCCAGTAGTCTTAATAGGTTGAAATAAGAGACAGGACAAAAAGAAAAGACTTCGAGGAATATATGAAACGGAAAAACCGGAAAATATAAGACACGAAGTCATGCGAGACATGAGTGGGTCGATTTGGTTTCAACTCTACACTCATTTTTTTTTCTTTACCTCGGAATAATACATGAATTCCTAACATAAGAATAAATGCAGTACTTTCCGGAGAAGAAACGTGTGACTAAATTCAAAACATGACGACAAAATATTCAGTAAATAAAATTCCTTATTCACTTATTCAAGAGAATTTTTGAGATATTCGTACAAAGTGTCACTCTCTATTTACTCTAAATATACACTCTCTATAATAAATTCGATTCAAGTGTTTTTCATCTTTTTCGTATTTAGAATATGAAAATCATTTTTTTTTTTTTTTAAAAAAAGAAAATCTTAAATTTACTCTAGATTCAGAAAAGTTCAAATGTAGGTAGGATTTTTATTTTGTCCTCGAAGTAGGAACGTGAAATTTCTTAATAAAAAGGATCCACTTGAGATCTCACGGATGCAAATATTTTTATCAAGCTGAGAGTATTTTTTCCGAGGTTTAATGTTAATAGTATTGCTCTGACTACCCCAGAGCTGGGTCCTTCCTGCAAGTTGCCTATTTTTCCTTTAACTTTATACCTTTAACCTTCACTTCTGAAACTTGATTTTAACTTGCGAAGAAAGCAATTTATAAGCAGTCAAATGTGAAATAGAGAATCTGTTGAACACTTTTAGAATATAATTATTTAAAGTTTTACTGCGAAGTACAGAAAGAGGAAATATATTCAGATATGCATGATGACGGTTGTCGGGTAAAGTTGTCTTTAGCTGATTGCAGGACATTTGCTGTCCAGTCCAATTGAACCTAACCCGTTCACACAGGATACAAATTGTTGCGGCAGTAGACGTCGAAAAAGGTCCAATACAGTGTGTATCTCTCGGATTGGACAATCAGACTTGCACAAAATAAGACAACGGTACTGTCCTGCTACGTTAGCATGGTGACAAATGTTGCAACTGTACCGTTATCCAGATGGTGAGGGCAGCTGGGCGCATTTTGTTGTCCTCAGCTTACTACCTCGAGACAGTAGCTTGCCGGCGTCCAATTGGCTAGGCATTTGGACAAACGTGTTTACACGTATAGTTTAATGCCAGTGAACTGTTTTCAGACAACCCCCCTTCTACGATGCCAATTCTCAGACTCAAGACGGGTTCACACAGGGGGCAATCAAAGATAACGCTACAGCGTAAGGTGAGTATCCTCTATCTTTCCGCCGGTTGACGCTCAACGTGGATTTTATACGGCGACCCTCTGCACACCCGGCTATCCAGCGTTGGACGTGATTTAAATTGTCATCTCGAGGCTCTTTCATTAAAGCAAGGGTAATTAAAAAAATATTGAATATTAAGCAAATTCATAGTTAATGATGAGTTGATAGTTAAAGAGGATGAGTGTAATAGAGAGTCGTGTAGTGGGTTGCTTTGGTGCCTTGCTCCTATTATCACAAATTTACACGCCTAGGACATCTCCTTTTCAACTATTATAAAATTTATCACTTCACTTCACAAAAACTTCTACTTGTATCAGTTGAATTTTTACAAACATTTTTCAATTGTACTTTAAACGGAGTTTTACTAAAATCGTTTCTTTAACACGTAAGATACTTTTTCACTTTCTCCATTTGCATCTATTATCACCTCCTAACGATCTTCATCACTTTCTGTCATTTATATCCCATTGACAGGATTTAGCGATCTTTATCACTTTCTAACGTTTAGATCCGATTTACAGGATTTAGCGAACTTTATCACTTCCTAGCAATGACGCTGTTGGTTTTATTGAAGAAATTTCTATGAAAAAAATGTTTGCCTCAAAAAATAAATAAATATATCATCTTTTCCCATCCCAAAATTTAAATTTAAATTTAATTTGAAGCGCAAGTTTACGTGAGACAACGGATAACGCTGTCCAACCAACTTAGCCTGAGCATTGGTAAAAGGAACATGAATACAAAATTTCAATTAAATCGGTCAACTTTTAGTCAAATTATTGTCGTTCAAGTAAACGTCCCTGACAGACAAGCAATAAAACTGACATGTTACATAATATACATATTTTGTTAATTGTAACAAAATGCTTAAAAAGAAATGTTTTAGAAAAGCAAAGCTTTTTAACGAAAGGGAAGTTAACATTAACAAAAGACACTCAAACCTTATAATGAGTGCTGTCACTGTACAGAACAGAGATCTGTGCTTGATATTTTTCATTTTATTAAAAGATAACAATTCAAAAAATAAGGGAAGGTTAAAAAAGAAAATAGCTTTAACGGGAAGTAAAATTAGAAAGTCAAGGAAAGAGTTAAAAACTAAATAAATAGAACTAGAAGAGGGGATAGAGGTAAGTAAGAGTAATAGTCCAGGAGATAGCATGCAAAGAAGTGTCTAACATCAAGCTAGAATTATATGTATAAATTAATCTTTTGGTACCCTAGTACCCTTTAAGAATATGACAATATATATATTGTCATAGCTTGGCAATAGGCATTTGAAATAAACAAACCGGTGAAGAGCGGCCATGTCACGCTCATTTTGATGTTCAATCTGATTTGCAAGATCCTGAGTACAAAATTAGTTAGTAGACAAAATCTCAAGTAAATGTTACTTTGTCTCTTAATAGGAGACCGCTTTGATTTGGAGTAATATTTTAATAACTAACATATCAAGTGACAAACTAACATTACCTTGATTTTTGGTCTACTAACTAATTTTTTACTCATGAACATGAAAATCACATTGTCCACCAAGATTGGTGGAGTATGGCCGCTCTCAACAAGTTTGTGTTTTTGACATTTTCATGTTTAGGCTATGGAACATAACTCAAAAACGTTACGTTACTTTTAGCTTTTTCAAATGCCTATTGCCAAGCTATGTCCCGCAGACGAACTTAGTCGACCACAATGTTCTTAAAAGGCACCAAAAGATTAACCTTTATAACGGGTGGCGCAGCGCGGATGACCACATTTTAAATGGTTACCATGTGCTTAATACTAGAGGTAAGAGATTGAAATAAAACACATTTTCTAGCAACAATGTGGAAGTTTATTGGACATAAGTCAAAGTTTCAAGTATGGAAGATAATGTCCGATAAATTACGTCCTTGTCGATTTACACATTCTTAGAGGCGCTCAGCGAAGTTGCACATCACATTCTCTAACAACTTGTCAGGAAATTCAATTTTTTCATCCCTATTCAAAGGATAACGAAATGGATACTGACCACATATGAATCCAACAAGAGAGCCACTGCACCTTGGATCGCGTGCGTCAAATGTTTCTCGGGTCGTGTGATTGCCGCAATGGTGTCGCTCCAAGGCCGCCACGCTCGCCCAATCACAGCTCGTGTGATTTTATCTTACAGGGATATCTAAAGACCAAAGTTTATGTCGACAGACCACGTACCCTTGCTGAGATGAAGGACGCCATCTGCCGTGAAATCGCTAGGATTCCTGTCAATATGTTAGAGAACGTGATGCGCAACTTCGACGAGCGCCTCCAAGAGTGTGTAAATCGACAAGGACGTAATTTATCGGACATTATCTTCCCCACTTGAAAATTTGACTTATGTCTAATAAACTTCCACAATGTTGCTAGAAAATTTGCTTCATTTCAATCTCCTAGCTCTAGTATTAAGCGCATGATAACCGTATTTAAAATATGGTCATCCGCGCTGCACCACCTTGCATAATTCTAGCTTGACGTTATTCAGGCACTTTTTTGCACGCCATCTCCTAGAATATAACGAGAATTAAGAGAGAAAGATAAATACATAAATAGCAAAAGCAATCGATAGAGATGGAAGTATTACTAGTGTTTGGAACAAACTTTCTGATCTAGTACTGCTATACCGCATTCCAGATTAGATAACATAACTTTTAGTTGTATAACTTTTAGTAATATAAACCTCAATCGGTGTAGCTTTTAAATCTTTATTTCGACACTAATAAAATGCCAAAAAACATTAACGTCAAGTTTCGGCTTTGGGAAAGTCACGCATCAGCGAATACCTACCTTAACCTCCTTCATAACCACTTCGAACCACCTCAAACTAGATCCAAATTTACCTGCATCAATTTACCTTACGCTGCTGAAGTTATTATTGAACATGGGTCCTGGAAACGCTATTTTTGAATACTAATGAAAAGACATTATATAAGTTACTTTTCTAGGGTAAAATCAAGTTATCAAAAAAATAGCAGAGAACAAAGATACAATAAACTTGGCACAATAAAAAAATTAGAATATGTATAGAGAAAGTTTGTGTCAGTACCTCAAATGGATTTTTTCTCTCTTGGTGCGGAAAAAAGAGTTTTGAATAATTAAAAAAAAAAAACGTAACTGAATAAAAAAACTTTTTGACTAATAAAATCTCTCTTTTGTTATTGTTTCTACTTGTAGAAACTTGATGTTATCCTTCGATTTATTTTTTCTAATAATAAAATTTTTAACAAAACTTCTCTCTTTTTTTTCGTAGATTGAATTATATATTAATAAAAACAAGAACAATTTAAAAAAAAAAGAAAGAAAAAAACAATCGCTAATATTTATAAGCTGGGATTTTCATTAATATGGAAATCAACTAATGTTTTAATTATAAATTTAAACAGCTTTTTTTTATCCAGATTTTAAAGTTGACTGCTTTATTTTTCCATTTTTTTGGCGTGTGAGTTAAAAAAAAAAAAAATCAACATAGTGGAATAAATGGGGGGGGGGGGGGGATAGGGGGTTGGATAAATTAAAGCAAAAACATCAACAAAAAAAAAGCTATGCAAAAGTATAAAAGTAAAAAAAAAAATGATAAAAGATATCCCTGCAGTTTTGTTATTCCATGAATAGATAACAATATGATCTACACATCTGCATACATCTGCGGTTTTCATTTTCTTCAGTGACTTAATGTCTGAACATAAACTGTGTGCAGTGAGTAGCTTGCGTGTAGAATTGTGTTGGTCTCAGGCAGTGGCGCATCAAATAGGGGAGGGGGTGGTTGATAGAGCTAAACCCCCACCCCACAGTTCCCAAGGAAATATATAGACTTACTAGAAATACTATTTAGTTATTCTAAATCGTGAGGAAAACAATTAAAATGTATTTTTTTTAATAGTTTCTGCACACAAAACTCATAGAAAGAGTTACGATTTTACTTCTACTTTTTAATAGTCTGGGTTTCAGACCCCCCTCCCCCTTCCCCTCCTCAAAATAATACAGAGTGCACCACTGTCCTTAGGATTAAACAAATGGTCAGACGCCTGCCGGGTTCTCTTAATTTGTCTCATATATACTCAACCCAACCCAAACTTTCATGCTAACGATTTTGTTATATGGGCTTAACAAGCCCCCCCCCCCCCCCAACACTCCTCCCACTGGTTAGGACTTCTACCTTTTAATGGTCTGAGTTTCAGCCCCCCAGAAGAAATGCTGGGTGTACCACTGGCCTTAGGATTAAACAAATGGTCAAACGCCTGCCGAGTTCTCTTAATTTGTCGCATATGTACCCAAACCAACCCAACCCAAACGTTTACTGCTTAACAAATCGGTTAAAATTACAATTACAGATTAATTTTAGTCAGTCATTATGTTTCATGGGTGGCTGTATTTAGGTTTCAATTAAATGTTTTGTTTTTTTAATTACCTAAGTTCTAGATAGTGTTCCGTTAATGATCCTGTCATGCAGGAAAATTAACAATGGAGTCTGTTGATTAGGAATAAAGAAAGACGTCTATCCACTACAGTAACTAACTTTAGTGGTGGGACGTCTTTCTTTATTCCTAGAGTAAACATGGGTTTAAACACCAACTTTTCACACTTAGTGTTGAGGGAATCTTCAGGGATCTTGTTGTTCTGTGGAAGTAAAGTTAATACAACGTTATCAAATCACTGTCATCCAACGATTTAGGTCAAAAGAAGTATCCAAAATCCTTCCCTAAACATTTCCAATAAACTCCATCAAAATGTTTCGCTTAATTATTCCAACTTCAAGTATAATTTCATGATTTTCTGGTTTTCCCCAGAACCTTTGAATCAAGCAAGAATTTTTTTTTTTCCAAATTCCCATTGCCAATTCGAGGTTTTCCAAATTTTTAGCTTTTTAATTAAGAAAAAGGTAATTTTGGTAGGTTATTTAAGTAGACCAATAGAAATATGCAACTCTTCTTTCAGCCTTTAACTGAATCACTGTTTTGGTTAGTCAGCAATTATATTATCATTTCCTCGAGCAATTAAAAGAAATTCTGCAGAGTAAAAGTTCCTTAGGAGAGATAGCATTTTCAAGTCTTACGCTCCAAGAAATGCCACCTACTAGAAAATGCTATTTCGCATTCCCAAGGGTACAGAAAAGCCGTTATATTACGAGGGATAAAGAGGAAAAATGGAGCTGGAAAACAGCACATTCCTCTAAAACTAGAGAAATGATTGTATTTCTTCCTAAATGAATAGTGGAGTAAGTTGATTTGGTTCAAAGAAAGACGTATCTTTACTACAGTAATTAAATTTAGTGGAGTAAAGTCTCTTTTTATTCCTAAAATAAACATAGTTTGTTTCTAGATGAACAGTGGAATTAGTTGATCAGGAGTAAAGAAAGACGTCTCTCCACTAAAATAACTAACTTTAGTGGTGGGACGGCTTTCTTTATTCCAAGAGTAAACATAGTTTCTTTTTAAATGATGAGTGGAGTCAATTGACCAGGAATAAAGAAAGACGTCTCTCCACTAAAATAACAAACTTTAGTGGTGGGACGTCTTTCTTTATTCCAAGAGTAAACATAGTTTCTTTTTAAATGATGAGTGGAGTCTGTTGATCAGGAATAAAGAAAGACATATATCTCCACCAAAATAACTATATTTAGTGGTGGGGCGTCTTTCTTTATTCCTAGAGTAAACATAGTCTCCCTCTTAAACAAAATAGCATTGACATGTGACAAACGTTTTAGTTTTGTTAAATAAAAAAGTTTAACATAAATGTTACATTTGTTCAGTGAGGTAAAAATTAGTCAAGGTTAAATAAATTCAAAGGGATTGATTGGAATAATAGGCATGAAGTGGACAGTAAGGTAAAAGGGCGCATCCCCTTACGTTCCCATGGTAACTCTAGCATCCCACATGCCACACAGTATTGGATATCTGAGCCACATAGACGGTAGCTCATTATTACTGTTGATTGAGCAAGCATATGATAAATTTAATTGTAAGATAACACAGTTAATGAGGAGGATTCGCAATTAGCTCGTTAGAGAGCGTAGTCTCTACATTATGTTTTATCCTCTCCCATACCACACTTTGTAGCGACATTGGAGATCATCAAAAAGGTTCAAAGAGCATAGAAGTAATAGAGGAAGCATAATGAATATAAAAGTGGCTCATACTTTGGATACAGCAGATGCTGCTACAAGTGGTTTGTGAGAGAAAAGTGAACTAATTTTATCAATTGTCATCAAATTATTTATAACAAGATTAATCAAATATGTTATTGAAATAACAGTCCAGTAAAATCGTAGTAAAAATGGCATTTTTAAATAGGGTAGTTTTAATTTTTTGGTGTTGCATAATATGATGGATGGCTGATAATAAATCTAAGTTTTCGACCTTAGCAGACCTCAGGCGAGGACATTGCGTTACTGATCCAGCTCTAGGACAAGTTGTACCTGATAAAGCGGACCACTCGGTTTCCACAAACGTTGAAGTACCAGAGCAGAATATATTCTTTGAAAAACGTGGGACAGGTGAAAACGCAGATGTCATGTATTTAACGATTTCCTTTAAGCACGATGACTAATCTTAGCTTGAACATTTCTTCAAGCTTTCAGCGTTTGTAAAATTGCATTAACACTTTTTTGCCAAGGGAAGATGAAATTTCTTTCCGTGCTCAAGTGACCGTTGCTATTTTTCTCGACCCTAATACCACACTTCACTTGCCACAGTCACCAAGACAGGAGGAAGCTTCCTTGCCTCACTATATAGAGGCAACTATAAAACCCAAAATCTCAACCACCTACGGTTCCAGAGGTTTGCGAAGGCAGCAACAAAAACCTTTTTCAACCTATCCACATTGCCATCAACTCAGGATGCTGCACAATTTCTTTCTTTGCGGACTTCTAAGTAGGTAACATTTTCTTCTGTTGTTTCTTCTTCGTGTTTCTTCTGGTGGTTCTTCTTGTTTTTGTTTTTTTCATTTTGTTAATTATTAGTTTACACCATATTGCGTACTATATTACTTATTTCAACTGATACTGATGACTCCACATCATCACTACTTTGATTTTCCGTTCCATAACTTTGTTATGAAGGAATGCTTATACATATCTATCTACCTTTCATATACATAAATATTATATTATACTACAATATACTATGAAATTATTTAGTAATTGTGTAAATCCTGTTTTTCTGTGATAAATTATAAATATATAAAAACGACAAAACTTTACCAATCTATTTCTAAAATTTGCATTCAGACTTACCTGTAGTTAAATTAATTTAAACTGCTCTATCTCGGCAAGTATTGGGTATACAGAGACCATTTTGTTCTTACTTTATTTCAAATTAAGTTTACTTTTTTACATGGTTATTTTTGCCGAATAATTGTATCTTCGGTGCCAGAAGCGGTGGAAACTGAAAAGCACCTCTTAAATTGGCTTATTTTGGACATTTTCCGAAACTTTGAAAACCTGTATCTTGGAAATTATTGGATTTGTATAAACCATTTTAGTCTAATTTTGTTAAAAATTTAGCCTTCTTTGAAAGATAATATACTTACTTTTACCGTATAGCTCCTTGGGGGGGGGGGGGGGGGGACATTTACGAAAACCTAAAAAACTTCCAAAATTTAGCAATTTTTCAATTTCACAATGATCCGGAGATCTGCTGAGGTTGAAAACGTAGATATATAATTAGCCATCCATCATATACAACATATAAAAACATCAAAACTACCTTATTTGATGTAAAGTAAAATGAACCATTTTACTTGACTATAAGAAGATGTGATACACAAAATGTTTATGTAAACTACCTTATTTGATGTAAAGTAAAATGAACCATTTTACTTGACTATAAGAAGATGTGATACACAAAATGTTTATGTAAACTACCTTATTTGATGTAAAGTAAAATGAACCAATTTACTTGACTATAAGAAGATGTGATACACAAAATGTTTATGTAAACTACCTTATTTGATGTAAAGTAAAATGAACCATTTTACTTGACTATAAGAAGATGTGATACACAAAATGTTTATGTAAACTACCTTATTTGATGTAAAGTAAAATGAACCAATTTACTGGACTATAAGAAGATGTGAAACACAAAATGTTTACGTAAACTACCTTATTTGATGTAAAGTAAAATGAACCAATTTACTGGACTATAAGAAGATGTGATACACAAAATGTTTACGTAGAATATCAAGATAAAAAGAACCTAATATCCACACACCCTGAAATAAAATCCATTTCCCCACCAACTTTGGACATTAAAAATTGTTCAAATAAGATTGATATTTAGTTATAACATCTTTGAACAGTTTTACATTATTTCACACCATTGAATTCTAATTATTCAGCTAAAAAAATAATGTTTATCTAATTTTTTTATAACAATTGTGACGTTCAACTTAATTTCTGGTGGAGTCTTCAATTGTTTCCTTAAACGAAGCGGCGAAATATTAAAAGTTTATTTCCAGAAGATGAAATATATATATATTTAATTGGTGAAAAATATCAAAACAAATAAATAAATAGTGTAATAAAGAGATGTATACTTCAATAAATATAGTCCAAGAGAATTTCTATTTAAATATATAAAAAGAGAATCACCAAAATAAAAAATAGAAGGAAATGAAAGAAGAAAAAAAACATGGAAACCTATACAAACAAATAGAAAACTATTATTCTTTTATCCGATGTTTTGTGCAGATAGATTTATATGACATCGTGAAAATTGAAAATACGTATAAAATGTTTTATAACTTTTGTCATTTTATTTTTGTAAAAACACATTTATGTATTTAGTCAATTTTATAAAGAATTGAATTTAATTTAATAAATAAAATAACTTTTTTGCACATGACAGTTTTTTTAATGAATTTAGTTTAATATTTTTAAATTGAAATTCTTTTTAGTTTTTGTCAGTGTAATCAGGGGAATGAATCATTTTATAGGAAAACTACATATACCGCAAAATATAATCCATGTATTTTTTATTTTATTTCTATTATTAGTTCTTATTTTATTAATTTATTTTTTTATGTGAACACAATAGATGTCCTCATATCCTGTTATAAATTCAATTAAAAAATTAACTTACCTATTCAAAAATGAGTATATATGAAGCGCAACCAAATAAATAAATTAGGGAAAGTATAACATTACATACAACATTGAATAAGGGAAACCATGGACATTATTTAAAATGAGGGGGGAAGGGTTGAAATGACCTTGAAGGTCATGATCAAAAACGTGGTGTAGGCCGTGGTCATGGCCGCTGTTGAAGGGAAAAATTCAGTTATTTCGCAATCCGCAATACAAATTAGAGGTTCCCATTGGAAAATCAATTTTGACCTTGGAATGACCTAAGTCATGCTCAAGGACATGGGCAAGGTCATATTTTACGTAAAATTTCCTGCGCTTTCCAAACCCGCAATAAAAAAATAGGGGGTTCCCATTTAAATAACAAAGTTGACCTTCAAATGACCTTGAAGGGCCAGGTAAAGGTCAAATTCAAGGTCACCATATATATATATATACATACAATATACATATATATATATATATATATATATATATATATATATATATATATATCCTGTTCAACTGTTCAAACATCAGACATTGCGTCATTACGATGTTGGCTCGGCATTACGCCATGTCCTGCTGCATTTTCGTCGCGTCCAATCAGGAGCCCGACGATGCCCACCCAACTCTGGACCTAGACCAGATGTAAAAGATCAGATATAGGGCTTATCAGAGACGAGCGTGCTCTCATACCGCCATACTTGCTTGGCTGGCAAAACACAACAGCAATTTAATACCGTGTTTGCACACTGCAATAGGCTACATAAATTGTGAGAGACACTCGTCTCTGATAAGCCCTATGTCTGATCTCCTACATCTGGTCTAGGTCCAGAGTTGGGTGGGCATCGTCGGGCTCCTGATAAGTCAGACGCGACGAAACGATGCAGCAGGACATGGCGTAATGCCGAGCCAACATCGTAATGACGCAATGTCTGATGTAGGAACAGTTCCTATGTGTCACGCTTGCGTGGCACATCCCTTGGTGTCTCACAAATTATGCAGCCTATTGCAGTGTGCAAACACGGTATTACATTGCTGTTATATATATATATATATATATATATATATATATATATATATATATATATATATATATATATATATATATATATATATATATCTCCATACTATAAAGCCGCATGGCTAACTGACTCACTCACTCACTCACTGACATTAATGTTTGCCCACTTCCAGAAGAGCTAGAGACTTGAGGTTTGCGCCATTCGACGCGCAACGTCCATGTTGTGAACCAAAATAATTATAAAAAGTTTACTTTTCCCACTCCTTCCCCCCTAAAAAAAATAAAAATGGCCGACTTGATTTTTAAGCTGTTTTGGGACTAATTGCAGCTAAACGGTAAGTCGTATTGGAAAACGGACAGCACCAGCGGTAACTGATTTTGAAAGATCTACAACATTGGTCCTATGACTTTTTGTCGTACCTCTATCGGTTGTACCCTAAATGGTGATAATTTTGGTATTTTTTTCCATTTTTGTCTTTGAATGGTCATAGTTTCTATAATTATTGACCGATTTTATTTCTGATTGAGGCGCTTGAATCTCACACTAATGCTCTTTAAATTGAGTATATTTTATTTCATTAGTTCATCCTACTTGCTTAGAACTTGAGAGTAAACTTTTTCCCGTGTGCCGTGTCACGTGACCACTTTTTTTGGTTTTTAATATTGTGTCGTATATATCATTTGAAAGGCCTTGATTTGTACATTAAAGCTATTTTATTTGTTTATTTTTAAAAAATTTTGTACACGTACTTTTGTACCGATTTATAATTTTGTTGTAGGTTAAAGGGTTTAAATATTTTTTTTGTTATTAGGTTATTTTATTTTTATTTATTTATTAGTAAAATGAATGCCTTTTTGAATTGTTTTATTTTTTTTATTTAATTTTGGTACCTTGCCTTAGAGTACAGGGGTACAAATGTTTAAGTTAATCTTTTAAATATGATGTATATTGTTGAAACGCTCTTGAATAGCAGATTAATTTTTGTTATGTTCTATTTTGTGTTATTTTTAGTTTTGAGGGGGGTAAAATTGAAAAAACATTTTATATTGCGGTTTTTAAGATTTGGTTGCTGTGTTATTTGTCTATTAAATAAATTATATGTGCACTAACATTTGGCCTATGTTAGATCCTTTGTTTCTCCGAAAAATGTTGGTTAGTACCAAAGTTATTAAATAAATATTTACTTCAATAGTCAATAGCTTTCATACTTTGTTTCTTTGTTTGCTTTTGTTTGTTTATTTTGTCATTTATTGCGAATTATAACAGTATAATTAACTCACCTGATGGCTACAATATCCCACAACCTCCTACAACATTACCAGATATTACAAGTACCAACTACTATACAAGTACCTGGCATATATCTACCTGGCCACTCGACGGGCAAAGGCTGGCCGTAGGCCAGCCAAGACCGGCGAGTATACATATATATACCGGGTCGGATGCTGAAAGCTTCTAATTTTTTTTTCTTCTTGGGCTTTGGGCTACAAGGGATGATCATTAATACAGCTATTTTTTTACTTTTCCTCACTACTAATAGTAGGAAAAGTATTGTTTTAAATCATTTTTATATTTGATGCAAATTTTTGCTCATCCCTGGGCATCATCTGTATCTGTGAGTATTTGGTGGTGAATTAAGTAACAATTTCAATCTTCATTTAACTATAAAAGATATTCAGAAGGGGGAGTAACCTTCTAAGACAAGTATTTTTCAGTTACTCATAAATAGGGAAGAGTAACAGATATGATAATGTGCATCAAATATAAAAAGATTTTAAAAAATAGCTAAGTTTTTTAATGATCCTCTTTTAGGCCAAGAAGAAAAAAAAAAAGTTATTTTAATGGTAAATTATGATAATATGTACAATTATAATTAAATATAACCATAAAAACTCAAAACAACTAATTAATGAGAAACACTGGACCAATTAATTATGTACTCGTATAAGAGAGTTTTTATAAGTTGTATAGGACGGATTTTTTTTAGTAGTAATATGGTAACGGTAAAAGAAAACTAACCTTGCTAAAGTAGGAGTTTTTTTTTTAGTTGCAGTAACCTAAGGTAACATTTTTATCAGAAAATAGCCCTTTCACTAGAGAATTGCCTCACACAATAGAGACCATTTGCCATTTCTTCTATGTAGGTGAGGAAGTGAGGCACACAAAAAGGGTTTAACTTGGTTAAAAAGGAAAGTATTTTCATGTGCCATGGCATCAAAAGGTTACTTAACGCTTTAGAACTTAGAAATCTCGTATAAAAAAAATACGTGAGGCACAAAGTCCTGTTACTTCTAACTTTACTTGAACTTTTTACTTAATATATTCCTTTTTATAATCTCACTTAGCATTTGTAACAACGTACGTAATTTTTACTTTACATTTTTTTTAACTTTCTCGTATATACGTAATCTACGTTGAGATTTAATGTTAATGGATTTGCAAATGTTAAGGTCCCATGAGTACAAAAAAGTGGGGTCTTTAAAACATTTCTGTCGTCTGTGCATACACGTAGGGCGTAGAGCCTATTTACTACTGGGCTGATTACGATGAAATTTGGCGTACATGTTCAGAAAAATCATACTCCGAGATGAAATCCATAAATGAATGTTAGCTCTAAATTTACCACCCATTCGAAATTCTAAAATTACGTGAAAAAAAAAAATTCTCGTAAACGGTACCGACGATTTTGATTGAAAAATTAAACTCAATTTACGTATGCTAATTATGAAGCACATAGCTTCCTCGTATCCAATCATTGGATGAATGTAAGAGTAATTCAATTGAACTTTTGCCAGATTTGTACCGGACAAACAAACAAACAAACAAACAAGAAACCAAGTTAAAAAAAACGTAGTAAAATTGTGATTAGTACAGTTTTGCTAATTAAGACTTGTAAACTAGTTTATAATTATCATTAGCTATTTTTGTTTTTTTTTTACTATTTATTTGTAACATTATTTTAGTTATTGAGTTTTATTCACTATTATTTGAGTTATTGAGTTTTATTCACTATGATTTGAGTTATTGAGTTTTATTCACTATTATTTGAGTTATTGAGTTTTATTCACTATTATTTGAGTTATTGAGTCTTTTTAACAGTTAATTTAGTTAAATTCACTAATATTTGAATAAACTTGGTGGATCCCGGGTAGACTAACAGCTAAGATAAACAGCTTAGTTTTCCGGTGAAGATGCTTCCAGAAATGCTATCCTTTAGATGCTTCCAGTAATGCTATCCTTTAGATGCTTCCAGTAGTGCTCTCCTGAAAATGCTTTTAGTAGTGCTTTCCTGAAGATGCTTCTAGTAGTGCTCTCCTGAAGATGCTTCTAGTAGTGCTCTCCTAAAGATGCTTCTAGCAGTGCTCTCCTAAAAATGCTTCCAGTAGTGCTCTCCTGAAGATGCTTCTAGTAGTACTCGTCTAAAAATGCTTCCAGTAGTGCTCTCCTGAAGATGCTTCTAGTAGTACTCGTCTAAAAATGCTTCCAGTAGTGCTCTCCTGAAGATGCTTCTATTAGCCCTCTCCTAAAAATGCTTCCAGTAGTGCTCTCCTGAAGATGCTTCTAGCAATGCTCTCCTAAAAATGCTTCCAGTAGTGCTCTCTTGAAGATGCTTCAAGTAGTGCTCTCCTGAAGATGCTTCCAGTAGTGCTCTCCTGAAGATGCTTCCAGTAGTGCTTTCCTAAAGATGCTTCCAGTAGTGCTATCCTAAAGATCCTTCCTGTAGTTTTCTGTTGAAGATGCATCCAGTATCCAATAGTGTTATCTTGAAGATGCATCCAGTAGTGCTCTACTAAAGATCCTTCCTGTAGTTTTCTCTTAAAGATGCTTCCAGTAGTGCTATCCTGAAGATTCTTCCAGTGGTGGAAGCGAAACGTTCGACTTCAACACCTTCGTGAAACGGATTTCACCGGAAAACCAAGCTGTTAATATTTGAGCAATTGAGTTCAATTTACTATTAATTTTATATTTATTCACTATTCATAATAATTCGCGTAATTGATTAAATGCGATAAGATCTCTTCAACTCTAAATTATCAATAACCTTATTGATAATTTTAAATATAAATAATAAACCAATTGTAGCAAATCAATATTATTTATTAGCCTTTAGTTAATATTTATTTATTTTATATTGTGAATGGATGATGAAGGATGATTTTTTTATTTTGTTTTTATGATAAGGGAATAGAAGGAAATTTTATTTAAAGAAAAATATATTTTATTCATTAAAAAAAAGAAGGAACGAAAATATAATAAAGAAATACATACAAAAGAAAATTTGGAAAAAGAAGGTGATAGATAATAAATATTTATTTTTCCAAACAGGGACAGAAAACATCTTTAATTAACTGAAAAAAGACTTTTAAATAATATTAGAGGAGTATTCTTATTTTTAAAAAAAAATGAAAATTTTAATAAATTAAAAAAGGGGAAATGAAATATGAAAAAGGGAATCAAGAATATGAAAGGAAGAAATCGATAATTTGGATTGGCAAATAATTGAATTTTGCAATTCCAAAGTGGATTGGTACTAACTAACTACAAGAATCTATAAAACAGAATTTGAATATTATTAAAAAATATATTTATTTTGTTATATATTGAGAAAATTTTACCCAATCAAATTTTCAACTTTATTTCACAGTTTATTTATTATTCGTCTCTTTATGTAACTTCTTTTTTTTCTTGTTTTTTCGTCTCAACCATTGAGATTTCATTACATTTTTTCAATTCACAATCATAACTTTTTTAGTTTCAATAAATTCTCCTCAATACACATTATAAAAGTTAATAGTTCTTTTTTGTCTCAATCATCGATATTTCAATATATCTCAATAAATATAACAAGTACCATCGCAAGACCGACTGTCACGAAATAGACCGATGACGATAACTTGAGTAAAAGTTGACCGATTTACTTGAAATTTGGTATACATGTTCATTTTACCAATGCCCAGGACGAGTTTATTGGACAACTTTATCCGCCCAAGCGTTCGCGAACAATACTCGTGTAAACGTAAGCTTCAAATGCAAAATTGGAATTTCGAACGGGGAAAATTCTAACTTGATCTATTCAATGAGGCAAACAACTTATGTATTAAAGATCGCATTTATTAAAGCGGACCTAATCGTTTTAAATAGAGAAAACAACATTTATACTGATATCTTATGTTCTAACATAACGATTTTAATAAAACTTCATACACATCGTCTAAAGTACAATTGAAACAGGCATGTAAAATTTCAACCTGATCCAAGCAGAAGTCTTTGTGAAGTGAAGTGATGTATTTTATAATATTTTAAATTGTTTAGGCCGGGGCGTGAGGATTAGGGAATAGTCCTGTTCCCTCATTACTCGGCACTTTACTACAATCGTCCTCTTTAACTATAAACTCATCATGATTAACTATTTTTTAAATATTCAATACATATTAATTACAAGACGCTCATTTCAATGATAAAAAAAAAATGCTTTTCTTTAAATTTTACCTTACTCCGATAAGTACAAATAGTAAGTTACTTTTTTTTCTTTTTTTTTCTCTCTTTTTAAACTCTTGCAAGTATAAGTAGTTTGCATCGTATACTTAGCAGTGTGATTTTATTATTAATATTTAATAAAAAAGCCTGTATGTCCGGCTACCGGGCGTCCCGCGACACCGCAAGTATTTTTTTTTTTTTTTTTTTTTTGTCTGTGGGAGATTTATTTCTATGCTAATTTTATTCCATGCTGAAGCTCTGCCCTCTGCCTGGTGCGGGGCGTCGTTGGATTTGGCCGAGGGTCCGAATCTCTAGTAATGGACATTTTAATTTTTAAGTATGGTTTCCTTTCATCTTTTTTCGTAAATCTAAATGTAGAACATCTCATTGCCTAAAGCTCTTCGTGTTAATGGTTGGTTAGTTCTGGGCTGAATTTGTGACCACCGCCTTCATCTGAATTCTCCTTCATCGATCCATATACTTTAAACCATTAGTTCAGTATGTATATGTAGATAAGTTAATTTTATTTTATTTGATGTAATTATTGGGGTTGGTTTATCTCCCCGTAGTTAAAGACCGTAAAAAGAACTCAGCTTTATATATAGTCCACAGGCCACCATAAGAAGTGAGTCGCTGATTGATAAAGTTTTCTTACCTTATGGAATCGCTTATTTATGCCTTGTCCACCGATGAATTGGGTATATGGCAACTGGGCGCTGGGCCATTTCTTTTTTGTTGACATGCCAAACTTGCCCTTCTGCGGGAACATTGAAAAGAGATAGATAAAGTTTTGATTTTCACAGGATCGTTTAATTAAATTATTTTAAAAAAAAGTCCAGTCATGCACCATGACTTAATGAGCGAATTTTCAAAGATATCTGCGTTTTATTGGCTTATGATAATATAGGAAAATTTTGGTTTAGAATTAGCTCGGATGAAAAAAAAAAATTTGGGACACAGGGGTACGGGGTACAAAAGTCAAAATAGTATTTACCCTTCAAGATGCATGTCGTTGGATAGCTCTTTAAGAATACAGTAATTGTTGTTATTTACACTTTTATCATATTTTCACATAAAAGGGGGGAAAAATGGAAAAAACACGTTTTTATGCTATTTTTGACCCTAAATTGTAAAAATGTGACCCCTAAATGAACTCCAAAAATTCTGGCCAACGAACTCATCCTTTCTTTTGATATTATTGACATTTTAAAATTTGTTTGAAATTTTTAAGTGCATCCTAAGGGGAGATACCGTCTGGAGTGACACATATATACATATATACATACATATATACATACATACATAAAAAAAAGTGTTAAATTTTAGGAATCGATTCAGAATGGTCTGAAACGGATTTCCATGGAAAAATTTTTCAAAAATTCGCATTACAAAAATTTTGAAGCCATTGCAATAGCGTAATTTTCTTTGAAAATTCGCTAACAGTGCGGTAAAGGTGGCCACCGATAAGAGTGGGCCGTTTGGGGTGTCCACCGCCCCAAATATATCGCTTTGCGGGGACGTTAAAAAGAAAACGGCCCACTCATATCGGTGGCCACCTTTACCACTGTTTTTTAAATAATTTAATTAAACGATCCTGTGAAAATCAAAACTTTATCTATCTCTTTTCAATGTTCCCGCAGAAGGGCAAGTTTGGCATGTCAACAAAAAAGAAATGGCCCAGCGACCAGTTGCCATATACCCAATTCATCGGTGGACAAGGCATAAATAAGCGATTCCATAAGGTAAAGAAAACTTTATCAATCAGCGACTCACTTCTTATGGTGGCCTGTGGACTAATAAAAACACCCAGAAAATACAAATAGGTATTGGTAACTCTTTTAAATCTTACGATCCTACCAATAGAATTCAAAAAAATAGACTGCCAATTGGTGTGGCACATAGCTTCCTTGCATCCTATCACGTACTTCGTTAATTTTATGCTTTTACAAGCCATTATTGTCTAATTTGTTTAATTGTTTTCCCCGTTTTTTTAATCTGTCAACATTGTTTTGATTTTTTACTTGAATTAAAGTATCAATTAAACAAAAGTTAAAGAGCGCAGACTGTTCAAATTAATCTGAGGCTATCTGCGGGTTACTTTCGATAAACTATAAGTTTCATACAAATCAGATAAGTACTTTTGAAGCTGTAGGTGTAAATCAATGTGTGTTTGTGCGCATGTGGAAGAGAAACAAATGAGCGCAGAAGGTTGAAACTTATATGGGACCAACAATGGGCTACTCATGACCTACCACCCGAATTTCATTAAAATTGGACGTGTAGTTTTTAAGATACGATGGTTCGCAAAAATGAACGACAGACCGACCGACAGACAAACACGGAACCAAAAATGATCCCTGATGTCTGAAACGGATTTCTGTCTTGGAATTTTTGAAATCGGAGACCTAAAAATGTTTCGTTCTTCAGAACAATCACATAGCTTTCGGTTACCTTTGGTAAGCTCGGAAGCAAAAACATAAAATAAAATAAAAAATGTGCAAGTCACAATATATTACTTCATTCTTCTTTACATAGACATCAATAATTCTCTTTCTTCTTCTTCTTCTTCTGGGCTAAATCGTTTTTGAATTATTTTATTCTTCTTTTTCTCTTAATCACCTATAAATTTATCTTCTATCCTTCTTTTTTTGTAATATTAATATTTCTCTATAATATTCTTAATCTTGTATTAATGGTCTTCTATACATTATTTCATTTTTCTTCTTCTCTTAATAAACTATATTTCTTCTATCAATCTTATTCTCTGACATACATATTTCTCTATATTCCTATTTTTGTCTTGTTACTTTTCCTCACTACCTATAGTAGGAAAAGTATTGTTTTTCATTATTCTTCTTTTATACAATTTATACATATTTATGTATTCTTCTTCTTGTTTAAGCCATCGATATTTCTTTATATTCTCCTTGTATTTTAGCTTATATATACGAGCATTGGTCTCTGCGCATGCCCACTCTGAGATGCGCAGGCGCACTTGACTGGGCATGCGCATCAGAGACCAAGGCTCGGCCCTTTTCCTGTGTTCGGTTCGGCAACTTAGACGAGGCTTTAGAGTTATTATTTTTTTAATTGTTTTTATTTACTGACAAACCTGTTTCTTTTTTAAGTAACAGATTTTTCTACGATTATTCTTCTTCTCTCAAACATCGATATGTCTCATGTACAATAAATTAGTTTAAATAGAAATCAAAATGTAGTTAAAGTATCATTAAGTTGTTGAAGAGGTAACATGTTGTGATCGATAATTTGATAAGGACAGAATTAGACCGGAGATTAGAATTAGCAATTAAAGATACGTTGAATCAATACTGGAAGCGACTCAACAAACCAACTTGACTCAACTAACAAAACTTGACTCAAGCACTCGTCATCCCTCGACTTAATTCCTTGCAAAGTTTACTCAACTAAGATTAGACGACAAGGTATTGTGGATCAAGGTAGAATTTAGTTTCAAGTAGATTTAGTAATCTTGTTATCATTTAAGACTCCCCCCCCCCCCCCTACTTCCAATTCAATACAAGTTTCTGAGTTGAGAATCTCTCAAACAGGTGGATTTTAGTTAGGAAACATTGAAGCCACAAGTTTTGTCATGAATTCTTCGGGATTAGATTTTAACTAGATGGAATTGCGGTGAGTTACAAAACAAGTACCACTAGGTGACTTAATAGAGAAAAGGGTACTTCTTTAGATTGTTACTTCCCTATGTTTTATTTTTTTTTTTTTAGAATATAAATGACTTTGATGAAATAACTATTAAGACAAAGGGATGTTTAGTCCTATGTGTTTTGGGACAAAGGAATATCACACTTCTGTTCTGATAAGGATAGTACAAGTCTAAAGAAGAACATTCCGTGCACCTTCTTTAGATTGTTACTCCCTCTGTTTTCTTTATAAGGGGAGTAAAATCTAAAGAAGAACATTCCGTGCACCTTCTTTAGATTGTTACTCCCTCTGTTTTCTTTATAAGGGTAGTAAAATCTAAAGAAGATCATTCCGTGCACTTTCTTTAAATTGTTTCTCCACTTCGTTTTTTTGATAAGGTCAGTACCTGTCTAAAGAAGAACATTCCGTGCACCTTCTTTAGATTGTTACTCCCTCTGTTTTCTTTATAAGGGGAGTAAAATCTAAACAAGAACATTCCGTGCACTTTCTTTAAATTGTTTCTCCACTTCGTTTTTTTGATAAGGTTAGTACCTGTCTAAAGAAGAACATTCCATGCACCTTCTTTAGACTGTTACTCCCCTTTGTTTTCTTTATATGGGGAGTAACAAGCTAAAGAAATGCCGAGAAAAGTATTACAGTAATCTAACTAAACAACGCAAAAACTATTATTATGTAAGAACAAATATAGATTTGTATTGTTACATTCAAGCACTAGCCCGAGTGCACATTCAGAGTTAGTCAACGCAGGGCAGTTTTTTCATCCGCTTAAATATACAAGACCGTGCGAATTGTTGTGATTCTTCCCACATCACGTCTCTAAGCTTACGTGGGAGGATATTGGATTAATCCTCTTCCAGACTGGTTATACGAATAGAGGAATTGGTCTTTACGCATCCCCAGCCTGAGGTGCGCAGGCGCACTTTAGACTGGGCATTAGCAGAGATAAATGCTCGGTTTTTTTTCTCTGTTCGGTTCGGCTGTCTAGACGAGGCTTTAGAGTTATTATTTTTTGAATTGTTTTATTTACTGACAAACCTATTTCTTTTTCAAGTAACAGATGTTTCATTCTTTTGACATGACATTTAAAAAACACCTACACTGTTGGACTCCTAGTAATACATATACGGAATCTTCTCTTGTTAAGTTTCTGTGGCTTATTTCTTCTGTTTTTTTAACTCGTTTTCAAAATAGTGGCAAAAAATGAAAATTTTGTATTATAATAGTTACATATTCATTCAAAAAGGGAGCTAGCGTGGCCGTGTGGGTTAAACCACGTCTGCTCGGCCATCACTGAATCATGAGTAACGAGATCATGGGTTCGATTCCTCGCCGTGACACTCTGATTTATATGGCTCACTATTGATCACATCATACTCGCTTCAGCGGTACTATGTACGGAGGTATGATGTGTAAAGAGGCTGGAACTCTCTACCGCGGGGCGTAAAAAGGGCCTAATTGCAAGGTTCGAACAAGTGGTTCGTCCTACCCGTTCTAGTAGGAAGTACTAGACTACTACTACTACTACATATTCATTACCTCCTACTCAAAATGAGCTTCAAAACTATGTATAATATGTATGCTGACTAAAAACCATTTGTTATCCGCCATAATTATAAATCCTAAGTCGCTCGATGTTAAAATTCAAACTCATAATAAGGAACATACTCAAGGGAGATACTAAGAGACTCCAGAAGAAGACGCTAATACCTCTCCACGGCACATATAGTTTAGACATGATAT
Source organism: Gerris lacustris (assembly GCA_951217055.1). Classification (NCBI taxonomy): domain Eukaryota; kingdom Metazoa; phylum Arthropoda; class Insecta; order Hemiptera; family Gerridae; genus Gerris; species Gerris lacustris. The sequence goes on from OX578286.1 coordinate 35,902,978, forward strand.
GACTCAATTTTAAAATAACGTAATAAAACTGGAAACTAGGAGTCTAAATGTCAGCACTTCCTTAGATTGTTACTCCTCTTGTAATAAAAACAAAGGGGAGTAACAATCTAAAGAAGATGTACGGAATGTCCTTCTTTAGACTGTTACTCCCCTTATAAGAAAAGAAGTATGATATTCCTTTGTCCCAAAGTACATTGGACTAAACATTCCTTTGTCTTAATAGTTATTTAGTCAAAGTTATTTATAAAAATGCTAAAAAGCTTACTTTGAACTATCCTATGGGTCTGATATTCTCAAAACACATTAACAAACTTCTGATAAAGTATTTTTTTGCCACTGAACCGGACTAAGACCATATAAATACGTCGAAAAGACCATAGTTACAAAAAAACGTATTTTGTCAATAAAAAATAAAATAATATTTTTTTCGAAATTTCCAAAAAGTGGTATCTTTACTTTTGGTCGAAGAATGTTCAAGAATTTTTTCAGATTTTTTGCACTTCACATAAGCGAGATAGAGGGGGGGGGGGGCACGTTTCACACCCACTTCAAACTTGCCTACGCTCGCCCTATCAAAGTTATAACCAAAGAATTATATATTTTTGTAATCAGCTCGACGTACCCTTTCATATGATACCCCTCACGGTGTCGAAAAAAAATAAAAAAATGTTTAACCCTTAAGTTTTTTCACCCTAATGTTTTTAAAAAATATTTTTTTTAAGTCGCTACATTTTTAAAATATGTGGGTAGGTACAAGACACATACATGCCAAATTTCAAAGTGATCGGACGAAAGATTTAGCCGTGAGAGCATGCGACAGGACGGACGGACGGACACACGCAGGAAAATATAAGGGTCCTTGGTTTTGCCTACGGACCCTAAAAACATAGGGGAATAACAATCTAAAGAAGTACCTTAATGTCTTGGGGAGACAAACTCACAAACCTTTGAGACTTCTCTAGGGCAGACTATTGTTTAGAACCAAGGGGGTACTAAAGTAAAGAAGTTCCATACTATCAAATGCTTTTTCCAAATCAAGGAAACAAATGTGTTACTTCTTATTATATTCTACACACTTTTCACAAGTATGAAGTAGGGTGAAAATCAAATCTTGTTTGCTTCGTTGGGTCTAAAACAACACTGGGTTTCAGCCAAAGAAACAACACTGGGTTTCAGCCAAAGAAACAACACTGGGTTTCAGCCAAAGAAACAACACTGGGTTTCAGCCAAAGAAACAACACTGGGTTTCAGCCAAAGAAACAACACTGGGTTTCAGCCAAAGAAACAACACTGGGTTTCAGCCAAAGAACCTTTGATTTGTTCACTAAGACATGTGTCAAGCATCTTACTGTACAGTTTTCCTGATACGCTTATGAGCGTTATTCCCATATGATTGGAACATTCTCTGTTGTCTCCTTTCTTGCAAATTGGAACTGTCACCCCCTACCTTTCAGTCTTTCGAAATCTTCTTTTCCTTTCACGCCTGTTTCAAGATCTCAAGAAGCAGGTTTGGTTTCACCATTTCCTTGTTGGTTCACCACTAAACATGTCACCATTTCTGTGGTAATCAAGTCGACGCGACGCTTGCTGTTCTTCCTAATTTCATCTTACAGATGTCAACTCCAACTACATTGTTATTGTAGCTTCATTTCCTAAGCCTCTTTCATTTAATTCCTTCAGTTCCCCTTCCTGATTTCTTGGTTTCAATCTTACCAGAAGTTCACAGAATTTCTGCTTTTGCCAAGTTTAAAGGTTTCTTTTCTTGTTTAGAGGTTTGACTTATTTTGTTTTTATAGGATGTGAATGAAATAAGGCCTCAGAAAAATTATATTATCAAATAAAAAATACTTATGTGGTCTTTTCGCCGACCCTAGAAATATATACGTTTGCAAAAATGTTAATGCTCAGGCCGAGATAAAAAATGTTCTCTGATGTCTAAAATGCATTTTGGTTAAGAAAATTTTGGATTTGGAAATAAAAATAATTTCAAGATAAAAAGAACTTTTATATACTACGTTTTTAAATTTTCTGTTGAATCGTATATAATGTTGATAATATAATTGTTATTGTTATATAATATATAATGTAAGTGTGAAAAAAAATAGTTCCGAATTTATTTACTACACATAAATGACAACCATCCAGAGAGCTGATCTTAAACCTATAAAAGGATAAATCTTTGTACAACAGATCTCCCCAACACCAAATCTAAAGCATGCCATCGATATATTTGAAATAATATTAATAATATAATCGATAAATAATATAATCGATATTTCCTGTTTTGCTGTCATTCAATGTTTATCTATCACAAATTTGAGACCCGTCAAAATGAAGATAGCGTAAATATTGGATATGGCAAAACAAATAAAATAACTTGCGGATTTTTTCCGAACTAACTTTCCGCACAGCAAAATTTGCTGAAAACTAATTAAATTCTGCTGAAAGATGGCTAAAAGTATTAAAATAATGCATTGCCATCGTGTTCTGAGCTATGCTAAAAGTTTCAAATGTCTAGCTATTCGGGAAGTTAGTTTGAAATCGATTGCCAGATTTGTACCGGACAAACAAACAAGAATGCAAGCTAATAAAAACTTAGTAAAATCACAAATTTGAAACCCGTCAAAATGAAGATTGTATAAATATGGGACATGTCAAAACAAATAAAATAACTTGCGGATTTATTTCCGAACTAACTTTCCATACAGCAACATTTGCTGAAAACCAATTAAATTCAGCTGAAAGATGGCTAAAAAATAAATAAATAATGCATTGTCATCGTGTTCTGAGCTATTCTAAAAGTTTCAAATGTCTAGCTACTCAGGAAGTTAGGTAAAAATCTATTACAAGATTTGTACTGGACAAACAAGAAAGCAAGCTAATAAAACCGTAGTAAAATAGGTGTGAAAAATATTAGTTTTTTAAAAATTCAAATGCGGTGATCAAAGGACAGTGTTGCCTAACAAACATATAAAAATCACAAATGTAAATATAGATCTATAAGTCTAAGGACCGATACAATCTGATGTTGGTACCAAAGTTCTTCAACACGCCTATACAAAGTTCAACAGGTTTTTAAAGCACCCATCTGGTCCTATATTAATTTAAACCTTACGCACCCATTCCTTTCACTTCCGCATGCGCACATAGTTGTATTTATTATTACCTATATAGTATATCTTTAAAAGTACTCAATTGATTTGGTTGGTTTGTCAGATGTAACCCACAGATGGTCCAATTATAATTTTAACCAATTGTGCTAAATTGATACTTTAATCCATGTAACAATATCAAAACAATTTTAACAGTTTTAAAAATAAAATGGGGAAAAATTAAATAAATTAGACGGTAAAGAGTTGTAAAAGCATAAAATCACCAAGAACGTGATAGGATGTCCTATTAAGAACGTGATAGGATTGATAGGATGTTCTATTAAGAACGTGATAGGAATGATAGGATGTCCTATATTAAAAACGTCATAGGATTGATAGGATGTCCTTTTAAGAACGCGATAGGATTGATAGGATGTCCTATATTAAGAACGTGATAGAATTGATAGGATGTTCTATTTAGAACGTGATACGATGTCCTATATTAAGAACGTCATAGGATTGATAGGATGTCCTATTAAGAACGTGATAGGATTGATAGGATGTTCTATTTAGAACGTGACAGGATGTCCTATATTAAAAACGTCATAGGATTAATAGGATGTCCTTTTAAGAATGCGATAGCATTGATAGGATGTCCTATATTAAGAACGTGATAGAATTGATATGATGTCCTATTAAGAACGTGATGGGATTAATAGGATGTTCTATTTAGAACGTGATACGATGTCCTATATTAAGAACGTCATAGGATTGATAGGATGTCCTATATTAAGAACGTGATAGAATTGATAGGATGTTCAATTTAGAACGTGATACGATGTCCTATATTAAGAACGTCATAGGATTGATAGGATGTTCTTTTAAGAACGCGATAGGATTGATAGGATGTCCTATATTAAGAACGTGATAGAATTGATAGGATGTTCTATTTAGAACGTGATAGGATGTCCTATATTAAAAACGTCATAGGATTAATAGGATGTCCTTTTAAGAATGCGATAGCATTGATAGGATGTCCTATATTAAGAACGTGATAGAATTGATATGATGTCCTATTAAGAACGTGATGGGATTAATAGGATGTTCTATTTAGAACGTGATACGATGTCCTATATTAAGAACGTCATAGGATTGATAGGATGTCCTATATTAAGAACGTGATAGAATTGATAGGATGTTCAATTTAGAACGTGATACGATGTCCTATATTAAGAACGTCATAGGATTGATAGGATGTTCTTTTAAGAACGCGATAGGATTGATAGGATGTCCTATATTAAGAACGTGATAGAATTGATAGGATGTCCTATTAAGAACTTGATAGGATTGATAGGATGTTCTATTTAGAACGTGACACGATGTCCTATATTAAGAACGTCATAGGATTGATAGGATGTTCTTTTAAGAACGTAATGGGATTGATAGGATGTCCTATATTAAGAACGTGATAGAATTGATAAGATGTCCTATTAAGAACGCTATGGGATTGATAGGATGTTCTATTTAGAACGTGATACGATGTCCTATATTAAGAACGTCATAGGATTGATAGGATGTTCTTTTAAGAACGCGATAGGATTGATAGTATGTCCTATATTAAGAACGTGATAGAATTGATAAGATGTCCTATTAAGAACGTGATAGGATTGATAGGATGTTCTATTAAGAACGTGATAGGAATGATAGGATGTCCTATATTAAAAACGTCATAGGATTGATAGGATGTCCTTTTAAGAACGCGATAGGATTGATAGGATGTCCTATATTAAGAACGTGATAGAATTGATAGGATGTTCTATTTAGAACGTGATACGATGTCCTATATTAAGAACGTCATAGGATTGATAGGATGTCCTATTAAGAACGTGATAGGATTGATAGGATGTTCTATTTAGAACGTGATAGGATGTCCTATATTAAAAACGTCATAGGATTAATAGGATGTCCTTTTAAGAACGTCATAGGATTGATAGGATGTCCTATATTAAGAACGTGATAGAATTGATAGGATGTTCAATTTAGAACGTGATACGATGTCCTATATTAAGAACGTCATAGGATTGATAGGATGTTCTTTTAAGAACGCGATAGGATTGATAGGATGTCCTATATTAAGAACGTGATAGAATTGATAGGATGTTCTATTTAGAACGTGATAGGATGTCCTATATTAAAAACGTCATAGGATTAATAGGATCAATTTAGAACGTGATACGATGTCCTATATTAAGAACGTCATAGGATTGATAGGATGTTCTTTTAAGAACGCGATAGGATTGATAGTATGTCCTATATTAAGAACGTGATAGAATTGATAAGATGTCCTATTAAGAACGTGATGGGATTGATAGGATGTTCTATTTAGAACGTGATACGATGTCCTATATTAAGAACGTCATAGGATTGATAGGATGTCCTATTAAGAACTTGATAGGATTGATAGGATGTTCTATTTAGAACGTGACACGATGTCCTATATTAAGAACGTCATAGGATTGATAGGATGTTCTTTTAAGAACGTAATGGGATTGATAGGATGTCCTATATTAAGAACGTGATAGAATTGATAAGATGTCCTATTAAGAACGCTATGGGATTGATAGGATGTTCTATTTAGAACGTGATACGATGTCCTATATTAAGAACGTCATAGGATTGATAGGATGTTCTTTTAAGAACGCGATAGGATTGATAGTATGTCCTATATTAAGAACGTGATAGAATTGATAAGATGTCCTATTAAGAACGTGATGGGATTGATAGGATGTTCTATTTAGAACGTGATACGATGTCCTATATTAAGAACGTCATAGGATTGATAGGATGTCCTATTAAGAACTTGATAGGATTGATAGGATGTTCTATTTAGAACGTGACACGATGTCCTATATTAAGAACGTCATAGGATTGATAGGATGTCCTATTAAGAACGTGATAGAATTGATAAGATGTCCTATTAAGAACGTGATGGGATTGATAAGATGTCCTATTAAGAACATGATAGGAGGCGAGGAAACTATGTGTTACACAAATTGGCAGACAATTTTGTTATCTACTTCATGATATCAAGTTATCTAGAATTTCTTTTCGTCGTTATCAAATCACAATGATATTAACAGCTTATAGAATTGAGATAAAAAATCAATATAAACTCTAAAAGCAAGAATGAGCTTACAAAGTTCAGTTTATTAACACCAATCTTCTCCATCATTTTCTTCATTTCCCTAAAGAAACTTGTTAATGAAGATTTAGAAAAGCGTCGAGAAAGTCATCTTCCCTTAACTGGCTTTTCTCTGTTTTTCGTCGGGAATGTTCGGCAACCTTTTCCATCCTCTAGAGCCAAGTTCTGTTTTATGAGTATTTAATACCGCAAACGAACCGTGAAAATTTCGCTTGGCAACTCCTTTATCTTTTATGTCATCCCCATTTTTAATCGGGGTTCTATTTTAGTGAATGATTTTTATCAAATCCCCCTTTTACAATAACGCAAAGATTCTAGCTGCATTCTCAAGTATGGTATTCATGAATCAAAATTTATTCTCAGCCATATTGAAACGTTTTAATATCAAATCCTTCCTTAACAAAATATTTATAAATTTCAATTTCTAATTATTTATGGGACCTATTTAAGAAGTAAACTGATTTCTGCTTCCGAGCTTATTGAACGGAAGCTATGTGACCGTTCTGAAAAACGAAAATATTTTTTGTCTCCGATTTTAAAAATTTCAAGACAGCAATCCGTTTTAGACATCAGGGAACAATTTTTGGTTCCGTGTCTGTCGGTCGGTCCGTCGATTTTGGGAAACAACATAATATCTTAAAAACTATACACGTCCGATTTTAAAGAAATTTGTATGATAGGTCGTAACTAGCCCATTGTTGTAAGTTTAAACCTTCTGCGCTCACTTATTTTTTTACACCTATATCTTCGAAAGTACTCATCAAATTTTTATGAAATTTGGATAGTTTGTCGAAAGAAGACCACAGATAGGCCCTGATTAATTTTAACAGTCCGCGTTCTTTGACTTTTGCTTAATTGAGGCTTTTATTCATATAACAAATTAAATCAAATTTGAAATATTAAAAAACGAGGGGAAACAATAAAAAAATTAGACAATAATGGCTTGTAAAAGCATAAAATCAATAAAGTAAGTGATAGGATGCGAGGATGTTATGTGCCCCACAAATTGGCAGTCTATTTCTAAAAGAACAGTGTATCTTCCAAAATATAGAAGATAAATAACTAAGGTGTCTTGACAGGGTACATACCTTAATACCTTGTATTGAAACATTTGTTCCAACCAAGCTGGGAATCATCCTCAGGATCGTCATGGGCAAGTGTAATGGATAAAAGTCGTTCCAAACGTCGCCTCGTCCATTTGGGTCTGTGTTTCAACCGTTCTCCAAACTGTTCCAACCTACAGTCTATGCGAAATGAGTTTTAGTGTGTTGACAGAGCGGGAAACCCAATAAGACCTCAGGATCTTCAAAATTCTCATAACTGATTTGGCATAGACTGTTAGCGTGGATCGTTTATCCTTTTTCTACTTCCCCACGCTGTCAACGTACTAAAACTCATTTGGCATAGACTGTAAGCATGGATCTTTTGTGAATCGTTTATTTTTTTTTTCTATTTCCCCGTGCTGTCAACGCACTAAAACTGATTTGGCATAAATTGTATGCATGGATTGTTTGCGAATCGATTTTTTTGTTATACTTCCTCGCGCTGTCAACGCAATAAAACTGATTTGGATATAAACTGTAAGCTGTGCGAATCCTTTATATATGGGGACCAAACGATGCTAAAACTGCCAGTTTGTACGACATGCGCAATCAAGTAATATCAATCGTCACACATGTTCAACAGAAAGGTTCCCAGTAGGTTAGGTTTCCTAGAATATTTTTAATACTGTTCGAAAGAGATTTCCAACTTGACGATGAGTTTATAACAGTACAAACTGCGCAATCACTTACGCATAAAGCCTGGCCTAAACAAATCCTAAACGATCCGTGGGACGATTTAAAGGGCTGCACAAATAGTGAGTGGGAATAAACCTATAGTTTTAACACGTAAACAAAAATATAATACGATGTGAGTAATTCACCTACAGGTAACAAATCTATAATGTAAACAACTTAATATTTTAGGCAGATTCTCTTCAACAAGATTTGTTGGACCCCCAACCCCAAAAGGTAAACCGTTACAAGGTACAATGTTACATATCTGCAGTAGTTACCAAAGATATATATGGTATGTTTTACATACATGTTATAAATCTATAATGAGATCAAAGATTTATATGGCAGATTATACTGGCAGATTATATATGGCATACTTATACATGGCATACTGGCAGATTATACTGTAGGCTCTTCTTTAAATTGTTACTCCCCTTATAAAAAAAACAGAGGGGAATAACAATCTAAAGAAGGTGTAAGGAATGTTCTTCTTTAGACTTTTACTCCCCTTATAAAAACAGAAGTGTGATATTCCTTTGTCCCAAAGACCTCAGGACTGAACATCCCTTTTATATTATTTAGTCAGTAATTTATATTTTATTAAAAAATCAAAGGGGAGTAACAATCTAAAGAAGTACCATACTGTATGTATAGGGTATAATATATTTGTATATGAAATAAATAAATTTACATATTCATTTTAATTTACTTGTATTTTTTATTTCATTATTTTTGTTAATAATAATTATGAAAAGAAAAGATTTATTTAATTAAGAAATAATTGAATTAATAAAAAAGATATATATATAAAAAATCCTTTAATATATAAAATGTGGGTTTCGTAGAAAGGATGTTTAAAATGAACGTGAGACAACATAATGATCTAGTGAAGGCTAAAAAAGATTCTTTCAGCAGGATTATTCGCCTGGCAACGAACGTGCCAAGTTTCAGCAAATTGTAAGAGCCAGGCTAAATAAAAAAAAGAACCCACCTCAAACGAAGATACGCACCACGTAACAAAGTTTTTGACTGGGATATTCAGAAGAACAAAACCTTCATCCATCTCAAATACCCCTTATACTACAACCTTACAATATATATATAAAAAGTAGAAACAACTTAATTTTCATCCTTTTTAGACCAAACTTAGTGTTTAGTGGTTAAGATTTAATCCGAAATCTTTCATTTATATGAAATAAATAAAATTAATAACTAAATAAATGAAAATAATCTAAAGAAAATGTTGCTCTTTTATTATTATCATCTCTTTTCATTAGATATTGTTCAATATCGAAACTAAGTCTTCTCAGATATTGATTGTATATATAACAATAGATTGGTTTTGGCTGTTCCAATAAAGCTTTCCGAATAATATTGTCAAAATTCGAATGTTTGAGAAGTTTTCAGTTACCTTGGATCAAAAAGTTTGATTAAAAAAACTGACTAGACAGAAAGTTTCTTGCTCTGTTGAACTCAAAGTTCTATTTTTTAGAAATGTAAAACTATATGATGCATATCATTTATATGTATGATAAACTCGTCTCAGACTTTCTTTATATACCGGTGGCTTCAGATAAAAATTTAATATTGAAAATTGAAATGCAAAAAGGCAAAAAATTTAAAATTTATTAAAATTAGATTTTTCTTTTTATATATAAAAAAAAAAAATAGATAATGAAATCAAATAAAGAAATTGGTAGAAGGTAAGAAATTAAATTTTTAACGGTAAAAGGAAAATACAAACAATACATAACGTAAAAGAAAACCTTTAAAAAAATCTTAGAAGATAACCTTAAAAAACAAACAAAAAAAGTTAAAACAAGCATTAAAAAGTCTAAAAGGGAAAAAGAAAGGTAATCCATCTGATAACTTGTTTTTGAAAAAAAAAACGAAAAGTCTCCTTTTTAGGTTAAAAGAACAAGATTACTTACTGAAGATAAGGAATAATTTAAAAGAATATTTTGACTCAAAAGATTAAATAGAAATTTAAATAAAGAATAACATGAAAAAGTTCGGTTTACAATTTTAATTACATTAAAAGAAGAAATTTCGGTCACAATTTCACAGACTATGATTACATTGAGAATAGTTAAAAATATGTTTTATCCGAAAAAACTTTAATTATAGTCCAGGAGATAGCGTGCAAAAAAGTGTCTGACTAACATCAAGCTAGAATTTTGTGTATAAGTAAATCTTTTTGTGTCTTTTAAGGATATGTGGTCGGTTAAGTTCGTCTGCGGGACATAGCTTGGCAATAGGCATTTGAAAACAAGAAACCGGTGGTGAGCGGCCATGTCCCGCCCATTATGTTGGACAGTGTGATATGATCATGATCCTAAGTACTAACTTAGTTAGTAGACCAAAAATTAAGGGTACTCTTATAGAAGAGGGCCCCCCTTTTTGTTTTTTAAAGAGTTTATATCCCTTAGTCTAACTACCTACTAAGACCAAGGGATATTCAGTCCAAAATGCTTTGGGACAAAGGAATATCACACTTTTGCATAAAAAAATAAGTATGTATTCGGTTGTCAGAAGGTATATTATATTAAAAAAAAGTGGGGGGCCCTTATCTATAAAAGTGCCAAATCGTTAAGTCCATGATAGTTTGTGACCTATTGGATGACCTCTTTGATTTGGAGTAATATTTGAATAATTAACTTATTAAGTGACAAACTATCATCAACTTGAATTTTGGTTGACTAATTAAGTTCGTACTCAGGATCATGAAAATCACACTGTCCACACCATAAAGGGTGAGACATGGCCGCTCTCCACCGGTTTGTTGTTTTCAAATGCCTATTGCCAAGCTATGTCCTGCAGACGAATATCTTCTTAAAATAAGTCATCAAAATATTTATAAATACACAAAATTCTAGCTTGATGTTAGTCAGAAACTTTTTTGCATGCTATCTATGCTGGACTATTAGTTGAAATAAATAAAAAAAAGTCCTAAATAATATTGACGAAAGCTCTTTGAAATAGTTATTTATGTCACTAGGCAGCAAAATGGAATTTTGCTGACAAGTTTTTTAAGTTTTAGTTCCGAGCCGAAGGCGAGGATAGGCTAAACAAATTTACTGCTGAGGTGAAGCCGAGTCAGAACAATTACATTTTGACTTACGAGGCGAAGCCGAGGCAGGAAAACGTTAATTACCTGCTGAGGTGTAACCGAAGCAGGTAATCTTAAACGAGTAAAGAATGTTTCCTTTGCTGCATAGTTATATACAATATTTTATCTACTAACGGCAGAATAATTACATCTCAAATTTATATCTCAATTTTTAGCGATTTTTAAAAATAATCACTGTAAAATAATAATATTAGTTTTATTATTATAATTTTTAAAGGTATTTTCAAAAAACATATAAATATTTAGCAGAATATTACGCTTAAATTTGAATATACAAAAATGAACAATGTGGAAGAGTTCATAACCTGAGATGTAGTAACTTTTTCTTAAAATTTGGCAGCCTGTTTGTTATTTTGCTGACACTTTGATATTTTGCTGCGTGTTTTTTTGACTTGTTATAAAAGAATCAAGAAAAATTACATATTGCAGATTGAAAACAGTACAACAATGCCTAATTTTGCTGCCGTGAGTAGATAAAATATAGTTTTGAATAGGAAATTCTAGTTTTGCTAGTGCCACATAATAATGATATGTATGCGTAATACACAATATAGAAAATTGATTTGATCTTTTTCCTATGAATATCTTTATTATATACATATACTTGGTGAAGACCATTTGAAAGGGATCCCTTTATCATCCCGAGATAAAAAAAAAAAGGTTTGTATATTTCTCTGACCCAAAGGTTTAGCCCTTTCTTCTTGATGCGGTTCAAAGTAGTCTTTTCCATTTTGTCAAAATCAAATAAAAAAAAGCCCTTTCTACCGAGTTTTTTTTTTTTTTTGAAATTTTACCATTATTTGGATTTTTCGATTCATCAGGTGATGTCAGTCAGTGTTTTCTCTTTTGCTTTTCTTTCGTAATATCAATTTTCTCATGGCGTCTTAATGCAATCAATTCGTTTTACTATTATATAATTAAGGAACTAGGATTTGAAATATTATATTAAAGAAAAAGAAATAATGATACTTAAAATAATTCATCCTGGCACCAGTTTTCGAACTCTGAATCCTTGAATTCAACTCCAGTGGTAAAAAAAGCATTGAGCTACAGTAGTTCTTTAACTAATGCATGATGCACTGCATGAAGAACTAGCGTAGAAAAATTTTGCATTTGGCTCTTATATCTCTGGTTATAATTGAAGTATTATAACGATATATTATAAGTTTTGGTTTGCGGGTATCTTTATCATTTTTATAAAAAACTACCTTTTTTGGTGGGTAATCATTTTTTCCGTCATATTGGTTGCCGCCATATTAGATTCAACTTTGAAATTTTAAATTAGGACACCCATAATGTGATACATTTTTGGAAATGTCTTAAACAAAAGAAAACATTTGTCGCAAACCCCAACTTTCTATCTACTCCCGTTCAAACATGGCGGACACTCAAAGTTTAAAAATTTACTCTTTTTTTCTTATTTTCAATAGTTTAGTTACAGACTAACTTTCTCATATAATCTCGGTCCCAGATCCCAGATAATATCGTTACTTATAAAGTCATAGTTTGATAAAACATAGATATTGATAAAAGTAAATCTGATTTTGTTGAAAATCGAAAACAATGAGTAAACAACCACCTGTTGAACACATTTTAAATAATATAAATTAACTTATTATCATTGAAGCGAGCTTAATGCAATAAATATTTAATATTATATTCTTGTTTTCTGGGATCTGGGACCGAGATTATATGAGAAAGTTAGTCAGAGTTGTCTGGAACCGATTTTTTTATATGTAACTAAACACTAAACTATTGCAAATAAGAAAAAAAATCGGGTACGGGGTACCTCGGAACTTTTCCTCACTTCAGAGGCCACTAAAGTGGCCTCTCCTGCTGCGAAGCAGCAGCAGGAAGCAGCATTGGACGTGGTCAGTACTTGGATGGGTGACCGTTCTGAACAAACTGATTTATTATTATTCTTCAAAAAAAACTTATTTTTAATACCTATATTTTATTTAATTATTTAAAGTTTGGCGGCATTTTGACAGATGTAAACAAACTTTGACGTCATCAAAATTATCGCACTAATAAATAATTATATTCGCTTATAACTTTTAAACTAATTATTCATCGTTTTTTTTTATATTTGTTCCTTAATTATTTCCGGTTCCAACGATATGCTATATGTCAAAAACCTATTTATACTTTCAGTATTATTAACCGTCAAAGTTTAAAAATGTATAACTTCAAAATGGCGGCCAAAATCAAAATGAAATTTAGTGGGCTTGTTTGTCATACAGAGAGGTACATTCGAGCCAATTTTCAACTAGATCAGGACCATTTTCGAGTTATTACGATTTTTTTAAATTTTTGCTGACTAAGCAAACTGGGTTCAAGATGGCGGAAAAAGATGATTTTCTGGGCGGCACAACTACAGGTTAGGACTGATTTTTCTGCCAAGTTTCAACTCTCTAGGTTAAATACCTTGGGCGCTGCGATGATAACACACATACACAAATACATACGTCATGCTGAAAACCACTCAGAAGGTCTTAAAAACACCTAAAACGGATAATTCCGTTGAAATCTCGAAAAAACATTTTTTGGTGAAAACAATACTTTTCCTACTATTAGTAGTGAGGAAAAGTAAAAAGTAAATTTTTAAACTTTGAGTGTCCGCCATTTTTGAACGGGAGTAGATAGAAAGCCCGGGTATGCGGCAAATGTTTTCTTTATTTAAGACTGTTTCAAAAATGTATCACATTATGGGTGTACTAATTTAAAATTTTCATGTTTAATCCAATATGGCGGCAACCAATATGACGGAAAAAATTATTACCCACCAAAAAAAGTAGTTTTTTATAAAAATGATAAAGATACCCGCAAACCGGAACTTAATATTTCAATTATAACCAGAGAAATTAAGTCATTTCCGAACTTTTGGATCACCCTGTATAATATGACATCAGTTTATTTTTAAGGCTAGTGTCTTTGTGCCATAGAGGTTCTAAGAGCTGGGTAATTTAACCTCTGGTTAAACCTCTAGTTATTATGGCATGGTATATTTTCTATGTCACGTTTTCCTTCCTGTAGGCAGGTTAAACATGTATATTCATACACTTGTTTAAAAGTCATTATCGAAAGCTGTTTAAAAAGTTGTCATGAATGTTCCATACGCCTTTGTTGCGTTTTATTGCTTTGCATAAAAAGCTTTTGAAGTTGCAATAAGCATTTGAATAAAGTGGAAGATTCAAAATCAGTCATTTAGAAAACCTCTTTGAAATTTGACGACAGTAAAACGATTCAATGTTTTGGAAGTTTTATGAAGCATTTTATTGCCTAAATTTGTTTTTTGTTTTTTAATGACAGAATTTTACCTCTTACATTTAATTTTGTAATATTACCGAGAACTATTTTTTTATTTTAATATTGTCTTCAAAAGCCCTTGTAGAATACAGAAGGCAGGTGCCTTCTACGAAATATTGTAATCAAAATGCATTATTATATTACTTTTAAAGATAGGATTCATTTTAAAGCGTTCTACTAAATCTAAATAAAATTATGTTTTTTCTCTTCATAAAAATACCTAATTAATAATAAAGAAAATCACAGAAATCATTTGAAAAATGCCCAAAAACATAAAATTATCTATTATGTTGCAAATTATATCTAAACGAATTTTTCATTTTCATTAAATTCAGCCGGCGTATTATTATGTAAGATTTTACGGCAAGTATTCAACAGGTTTTCACCTAAAACAAATTACTTTTCAAAAGCATCTCAAAAACAACATTTTTCCCGTGAAAACTACTTATATTGTTATATTTTTTTTTATATGGACTAAAGAATTTTTAGAACTTTAGAATTTTTAATTAAAATCGTTTCGAAAGAATACTTTTTTTCACATTTTATCATTTATATATCATTTTATATACTAGTCGATTTCTAGTTGACTAAAATGGATAGTCAAAACTAGGAAAAAACTGAGTCGTACTAGGAAATTCTAATTTTGTCTGATTTTGGGTTTCTCTAGTACCAAATAAAATGTTAAAGGTAACTAAATGTTTGTACTTTTCCTCACTAATAATAGTAGGAAAAGTATTGTTTTCACCAAAAAATTGTTTTTCGAGATTTCAATGGAATTATCCGTTTTAGGTGTTTTTAAGACCTTCTGAGTGGTTTTCAGCATGACGTATGTATGTGTGTAATCATCGTAGTGCCCAAGGTATTTAACCTAGAGAGTTGAAACTTGGCAGAAAAATCATTCCTAACCTGTAGTTGTGCCGCCCGGAAAATCAACTTTCTCCGCCATCTTGAACCCAGTTTGCTGAGTCAACAAAAATTTAAAAAAAAACGTAATAAATCGAAATTGGTCCTGATCGAGTTGAAATTTGGCTCGAATGTACCTCTCTGTATGACAAACAAGCCCACTAAATTTCATTTTGATTTTGGCCGCCATTTTGAAGTTATCAATTTTTGAATTTTTAAACTTTGACGGTTAATAATACTGAAATTACATATAGGTTTTTGACTTATAGCATATCGTTGGAATCGGAAACAATTAAGGAACAAATTTAAAAAAAAAAAAAACGATGAAATTATATTAATTAGTTTAAAAGTTATAAGTGAATATAATTATTTATTAGTGCGATAATTTTGATGACGTCAAAGTTTGTTTACATCTGTCAAAATGCCGCCAAACTTTAAATAATTAAATAAAATATAGGTATTAAAAATAAGTTTTTTTTGAAGAATAATAATAAATCAGTTTGTTCAGAACGGTCACCCATCCAAGTACTGACCACGTCCAATGCTGCTTCCTGCTGCTGCTTCGCAGCAGGAGAGACCACTTTAGGGGCCTCTGAAGTGAGGAAAAGTTCCGAGGTACCCAGTACCCGATTTTTTTAAACTATACTGTGACACCTTCCAGCTTGGATATATTTGGAATAATAAGATTTCAAACCAAAATTAGTGGCTGTTTATATTTTTCTAAAAATAGGGAGATTGTACTTTGAAAAATATTTACTGCCATAAAATTAAAAGTCTTCTGCAACTTTGTACTATTTGACATCGAAGTGTATTTAAAAACATCCATAAGGTTAGAACTGCGTTGATGAATACGGTGACGTATGATTGACAATTCCAGCAACATCTCTTGGAAGAAGATTGGTGACTTTTATTCTGACAAAAGAAAACATCCTTGAATGTGAAAAGGAATTAATCTAAATCAAGAGTTACAAATCTTGCTTTTTCTTACACACTTGAAACTGTCCAAGAGAAAATTAACTATTGTAAGAAGCAACGTAGACACTCTCTAATATATCATGTTGTAATCGAATTTTTTTTTTTCCCTCCAAATTTTCTCATTCGTTAATATATCTTGTACAATTTCGTTCACGGATTTAAATTAAGATTGATAAAGGGTTTTTACAATATCATTATTCATTGTAAATACATTTACAGGTACTTTTTTAGATTGTTACTCCCCTATGTTTTTTTTAAAATATAAATGAATTTGACTAAATAACTATTACGTCAAAGGGATGTTTAGTCCAATACACTTTGGGACAGAGGAATATCACACTTCTGTTTTTATATGTGGAGTAACAGTCTAAAGAAGAACATTCCGTGAACCTTCTTTAGATTGTTACTCTTTTTTATAAGGGGAGTAACAATCTAAAGAAGTGCCCATTTACACATAGATCTTGAGCTATGAATGCTAGCCCAAGAGTAATACTCTTGAGGTATCTAAAACATTTTGATCATTCTGAAGAACGTTTTTAAAGTCTCCAAATTTAAAAATTCCTAGACAGAAATTCGTTTTAGACATATGAGAATAATTCTGGTGTCGTGTCTGTTCTTCAACATTTTTGTAAACCACAATATTTCAAATATGGTACTTCATTTGGTTGTTACTCCCTATTTTTTTTGTTTGGAATATAAATAGCTTTCACTAAATAACAATTCTAAGACAATGGGATGTTTAGTCCAATGTACTTTGGGACAAAGGAATATCACACTTCTGTTTTTATAAGGGGAGTAACAGTCTAAAGAAGAACATTCCGTATACCTTCTTTAGATTGTTACTCTTCTCAAATTTTCTAACTGGGCTATTATACCCCCAAGGCACTAGATTTTGGGGGGAACATAATTTTCGAAAACAATTTTTTTACAAACCATAAATAAAAAAATTGTTATGGATAATATTGTGTCGCCCTACTTTAATATGTTTTCCACTCTCAAGGCAAATGTCAAAAAATTAAAATTAAATTTCAATACAACAGTAATTTTAAATAATTAAATGACTACTGCAAAGACATTTTTGTCAAAGACTACTGCATACACCCTTTTAGTAAGTCGTTTTTAAATAAATGTAGTATACAAGTTCCTTGTCATCTTTACCTTTTTATTCTTTTTTCCATTGGCACATGGAATTTGCAGAATTTTTATGCATAAAATGGAATATTTTATATTGAATGTATTTTAAGAATCTTTCTTAATAATCCGGCAGTTAAAATTAGGGAATAAGATGAAAACTACTCTTGTAGATTCCGTATACCTTCTTTAGATTGTTAATCTCCTCTATTTTATTCTAAGGGGAGTAATAATCTAAAGAAAAGTGCCTCAAAAACTAATCATCCAATTTTGAATGGTCAGAAATAGCCAATTGTTGGTTCCATATTAATTTCAACCTTCTAGTACTCATTAGTTTCTCTTTCTAAAGCACCCATTACTTTCTCTTTCAAAAGCACCCATAACTTTCTCTTTCAAAAGCACTCATTACTTTCTCTTTCAAAAGCACCCATTACTTTCTCTCTCAAAAGCACCCATTACTTTCTCTTTCAAAAGCACCCATTACTTTCTCTTTCAAAAGCTCCCATTACTTTCTCTTTCAAAAGCACCCATTACTTTCTCTTTCTAAAGCACCCATTACTTTCTCTTTCAAAAGCACCCATTACTTTCTCTTTCTAAAGCACCCATTAGTTTCTCTTTCAAAAGCATCCATTACTTTCTCTTTCAAAAGCTCCCATTACTTTCTTTTTCAAAAGCACCCATTACTTTCTTTTTCAAAAGCACCCATTACTTTCTCTTTCAAAAGCACCCATTACTTTCTCTTTCAAAAGCACCTATTACTTTCTCTTTCAAAAGCTCCCATTACTTTCTCTTTCAAAAGCTCCCATTACTTTCTCTTTCAAAAGCTCCCATTACTTTCTCTTTCAAAAGCACCCATTACTTTCTCTTTCAAAAGCTCCCATTACTTTCTCTTTCAAAAGCTCCCATTACTTTCTCTTTCTAAAGCACCCATTAGTTTCTCTTTCAAAAGCACCCATTACATTCTCTTTCAAAAGCTCCCATTACTTTCTCTTTCAAAAGCACCCATTACTTTCTCTTTCAAAAGCACCCATTACTTTCTCTTTCAAAAGCACCTATTACTTTCTCTTTCAAAAGCACCCATTACTTTCTCTTTCAAAAGCACCCATTACTTTCTCTTTCAAAAGCACCTATTACTTTCTCTTTCAAAAGCACCCATTACTTTCTCTTTCAAAAGCACCTATTACTTTCTCTTTCAAAAGCACCCATTACTTTCTCTTTCAAAAGCTCCCATTACTTTCTCTTTCAAAAGCACCCATTACTTTCTCTTTCAAAAGCACCCATTACTTTCTCTTTCAAAAGCACCCATTACTTTCTCTTTCAAAAGCTCCCATTACTTTCTCTTTCAAAAGCACCCATTACTTTCTCTTTCAAAAGCACCCATTACTTTCTCTTTCAAAAGCACCCATTACTTTCTCTTTCAAAAGCTCCCATTACTTTCTCTTTCAAAAGCTCCCATTACTTTCTCTTTCAAAAGCACCCATTACTTTCTCTTTCAAAAGCACCCATTACTTTCTCTTTCAAAAGCTCCCATTACTTTCTTTTTCAAAAGCACCCATTACTTTCTTTCAAAAGTACTTTTTTTTTATTAATACTTGTATACAAAAGGACTCATCTCATTTTTTAAGAAATTTGAATGGTTAATGAAAGTAGCCCTTAGATAGTCCAATATTAATTTCAACCGTCTCGCACATTAAATAGTCTGCCAATTAGTGTGGCACATAGCTTCATCGGGTCTTATCACGCACTTTAGTGATATTATTAATTTTCGAACCATTATTATCTAATGGAGTTCTAGGTCTTCCGGTGGTGACTGCGTCATAGTGGATGATGTTGTGGCTTGACCAAGGGTAGAACCAAGCATCAACTCCTGGGATATAATCCCTCTCCCCAGACCTACCTAACACCCTTGATGTAATACTTAATGCAACAAACAGCAGGTATTAACTTAGGCCTCGGACAGGGATATAACCCCCAGCTTTCGACCATCTCCTACAGTTCACGTTGTTTTTCTGATCAGAACAACATGCTCTACCCTGAAGATGCCTCTAGCATAAGAGGCGAAACGTCGGAAACATCATCCACTATATGCCGTCACCACCGGAAGACCTAGAACTCCATCGTGAAACCAACCGCGGTAGCCTGCGCACCATTATTATCTAATATAATATCTATTATAATCGTAATTTTACAAGCATTAACTGTTACTTCAGTAAAATAATTTTGCACAAGAACTTTACTCACTCTTTGCTGTAACATTAATAGGAGTTTGAAATTAACACCCTTATCACTCAGATAAAGACCTGATGATGCCCAGGTATAGGTGAAAATTTGCACAGATCATATTGTTTTAATAAAAATATAGATTTTTTTCTTTAATATTCATCCCTAGAGCCCAATAAGAAAAATAATATGTCTAATTTAATACATAGACAAATTAATCTTAATAAATTCGTACGTTCGTTCGGAACTTTAAACCTTTATAACATCGCTTCAAGACATCGTATTGAGAAAATCGAAAAACTTATGGTGCAAACCCAAACATCGACGTTTTGGAGCTACAGTCGCTTAAGCACGAAATCGGTGTGTCGACGATAACTTCAGTAGGCTTTATTTAATTTCAATTTCCTTTGGGGTACATATGTGTCGTATATACTTTTTGAGCACAACCGCACAAGCGGTTTGGGAGATATTGGCATTTTAGTGTTTTTATAAAAAAAAAAAAATCTTTGGTCAATTGTGTCCGTTCAGTTGATCGTATCCAAACAAATTTTGCGTTAAAATACGCATCTTGTAGACTACTTTTGAATGAAAATTAGCATGATTACCAAATATCGAGTATAAGCACCAAAAAATTAAACATAAAAGTATCAGTGCGCACTGCACTCTTGCTCACGTATTGACACCACAACATTTCATGGAAGTCATGTGTGGGATTTCCACACCGGTACTTTTTTTTATCAATCAGGCTTTTAATTAAGATCTTATGAATTGTAAAACAGGGTAATAAAATAATCAATAAATATTACATACACCCTTTTTAATAATTACAGTTTATTTTAATTATTAAAATTATTTTAATAATTAAAATTATTTTAATAATTTTTAATAATTCCTTTTAATATTTTTATAAGGATTGCAGTTGTTGATTTATTTCATAGAAGTTTCAGCTTTCTTGAAAGTTCAAGAGTGAGTTAATATTTATTACAAAATTTGTACTTCGCAAACAAGTGAAGTTAAATTGAAGAATATAAAAAAAGTATAAATAATGATAAATTATTTCTAATATAAAGTGTTGGCAAACTGCGTGAAAAGGCTTACATCAAACTAATGGAAAGTTTGCCCAAGGCATTTGACTTTCCCCCATTATGAGATGAGAAGACATGAAAGGAAATTTCAATCATTAATTTTAGACGAGGAAATTAAATCGATTTTTCATCAGAAATATTGGATAAAGAGGAAAATTTACACGCTTCTTATAATTCTGAAGCTCAATGTTTATCAACCAGTGTGTTACTAAACACGATATTTCATGGAAAACATTGCTAACAATGATTAAAAGTTGAAAAAGTGTTCTTTTTGTAAACATGTTAGTGTTTTTGCCACATCAATGAATATAATATTTCGTCATTCGTGTTGTTAATTGTAACGAAAATGAGGTTTTGGGTGATTGAACAATTTCCCCTCATTTAGATGGTAAAATATCCAATGTGATATACATATATTGTAAACATGTAACCTAAACATAAATAACCTAAAATAAAAGAAATATAACCTAGAAACAAATATGTATATATATATATATATATATATATATATATATATATATATATATATATATATATATATATATATATATATATATATATATATATATATTTTTTTTTTTTTTTTTTTTTTATACCTTTTTTGTGAGGTATTTATCAACATTAAAACTTTCCTTAAAAATTTTCCCACGAGCGAAGATTTTTACTACGTTTTTATTAGCTTGCTTTCTTGTTGGTTTGTTTGTCCAGTACAAATCTTGCAACCGATTTTTAACTAACTTCCCGAGTAGCTAAACATTTGGAACTTTTAGAATAGCTCAGAACACGATGACAATGTTTGACAATGACAATTGTTTTAATACTTTTAGCCATCTTTCAGCAGAATTTAATTGGTTTTCAGCAAATTTTGCTGTATGGAAAGTTAGTTCGGAAAAAATCCGCAAGTTATTTTATTTGTTTTGACATATCCCATAGTATTTACAATCTTCATTTTGACGGGTTTCAAATGATTTTTTATTTTAGAGGTAAACATTGGATGACAGCGAAAAGTAAACAAAGAAATAAATTAATTGACGTGTGACACCCAGGTTTGTTTACACTTGTGTCCTAGTTATAGGTTTAATTTTTCTGCATCTGTACTTCTTTACTTGTACACATTTTTCTTCTCTTACTGTCCCTACACAGGGGCATATCAATGGCACGGTTTAAATTCGGTGTTGATGAGTTCCGTTGTACAAAGATTTGTCCTTTTATAGGTTTAAGATCAGCTCTCTAGATGGTTGTCATTATTATGTGAAGTAAATAAATTCGGAACTATGTATTTTTTTTCACTAACATTATATATAACAATGACAGTTATATCGACGGCTTGGAAGAAGACTGTCACAAAACCGTGTTTTCAAACTTTACAGGAGAAGCAAAAGAAAAAAGTGACTATTTTTGATGTCGAATTTATTGACCTTATGGTTGTTGGATTTGCTTTACATTATAATAACTTCTTCTATATACTTCAGAAAACCTAGCCATACCACTACTTTTTACATATTAAGCTCAGTGCCTAATTTTTAGGCAATTTTTTAATTAAAATCAGTACTTGTGACGATATTCCATAAAAAAGCGTAAGCAAATTGCATATTAGTACATAAGGGTTTATAATAATTTGGTAAAGCATTTTACAAATTAACATCATTTATTTACTAAAATTAAAAGTACAAAAATCAAAATCATACATAAACTATATAACATGTCTAATAAAACGAGATCAGGCACAATTCTATTCGCAGTCTTTGTCTTTACTTAGTAAATTCAGTGTTGAAATAAATAGGAACTGTAAGTGACAAGGCTATTGCATTTAGACAAGTAACTTATTTTTAAATGTTCTTTTGTTTCATATAATTTTTCTTAAATAAATTAAGACAAAAATAATAATACTGAAAATCAATTGACTTAGGTTCTTAGTCTATATAAAAATAATAATACTGAAAATCAATTGACTTCGGTTCTTAGTCTATATAAAAATAATAATACTGTAAATCAATTGACTTAGGTTCTAAGTCTATACTAGTGCCCATAAAAATAATATCACTTTTCCATATTTATATAATAATGTCATTTAGATTTTCCAAATTACCTTGGACTCTATATGGCACACAATCTTTTAAGTTGTTACACATTAAAAATAAAGATAGAAATAAGAAAATATAAATACTGATTTCTATAATTTATTCAAATTGAATATTGATTGAATAAAATAAAATGAGATCATAAAATGCCATGACAATGAAAAGTAAAAACAGTCAAATTGAAATAAGTTGAGACACAAATAAAACATTTAAAAAAATAAAAACAGTTTGAGTCTTTATTAAGGAATCGATAAATAATTATACAATCATTGCTGCAATAAACATTCAACTGCATAAGCAGTATATCATGCATAGGTATTGTACGCTATGCTTGTATTTTTCTTACTTATTAAAAAAAATAGATATAGTATAAATCATAATATCAGGTAGGTATAAAACGTTAAAAAAAGAAAGAAAAAATATTATGATGATTAAAATTCAAACACAAATCAAACAAGTTATAAATTTTTATGTTTTCATAAAATGAAGGAATATTTTTTTTTACTTATTAATTGAACTAAAGCGTCCTATTTTACCATTGAGTCCAGTTTTTGTTTATAAGCTGATGTTAGTTTAACCTTTTTTATTTCGGTTGATTTCCATCTTGCTGCTAAACTTTTGTCTTCCAAACAACTTAAATTGATAATAACATCACCTTCACAAGGCCTGGAGTCCAGGTATCCCACGGAACAATCTACTGCCTCCAATTAATAGACTAGATTAGAGGGTGCTCAACTCCACCCCAATGCTGATAAGAAAGTTATAATCAAAATAACATACACATGAATGACAATAGTCACTAGTCACCCACGCGACCACTGCAGGGTTAAAACTCCTATTGGTAAATAAATATAGGGAATACGACGGAGAACACATAGATAAGAAGTAGTAGGGTTAACGATTTCGTGAACGACGAAAGGTTACTAATCTACGGTTGACAATTCTAAAAAATAATTGTTATAAAATTATATTTATTAATTTAAATAAAGCTTTATTTTAGTGGAAAACTGTTATAAAATAATAATATTGTTACAAAATGATATAAATGTAGATAACATTGTATGCAAGAGGGTCACTTTTTAAAAAAATAATTGTTTTAAAAAAATAAAAAAATAATTGTTTTGATCAAAATTGTCATAATATCGCACGTATGACGCTTTGATCAATTCATTTAATAAATATTTTATGGGTTAAATAGTCATAAAAGCATTTGTGTCGTTATTGAACAAAAATTAGATATAAATGTCTTCTTACCTTATTATGAAGACTGCAAGAAACACTTTTGTGACAGTTTATTAAAAAAAACGCGACGTTTCCACTTAGATGCCAAGTTGAACACTGATTTGTTACAGTTTAGACCATAATACTAATACAATCCTCTCTAATGTCAGACTGGCATTTCACTCATTCTGGCGTTCTGTATTTGTACTAGAAATATGACAATATTCTACATAAAAGTACTACTCCTTAGGAGTGTTTTGGTACAAAAAAAAGGTTTTCTCAAAAAATCGGTTTTGTGACGGTCTTCTTCCAAACCGTCGATATTATCAACATTACATATGATTCAACAGAAAATTTAAAAACGAAGTATAAAAAAAAGTTATTTTTATCTTGTAATTATTATTAAATTAAAACATAATTTTCCTAACCTAAATAAACACAACATTCAGGCTATTGAATAGTAATTACACTGATTTATAATTAAGATGGTATTAATGTGGTAGTAGACTAATATCAGCCAACTAGTGTGCCAAAGTTTCATGGCATAATATAGGTTGGGATTTGTATGCCATGAGGTCAAAATGGTTAGAAAATACTGCCTAGCAAACATGCGTTTCTGAAATTTCAAAAGATGATTCTCTAGTTTTAGAGAATTTATAATCTGACCATTTCTTAGGTTTACACAGCTGACATAGCAACACAATATCCTCTTGTCATTCATTTCATACATAGTAGAGTCTCGCTTATCCGGACCCCGCTAGTCCGGACATCCGTTTAATCCGGACGGGCCAAAAACTATGAACAAATTGGAACCAGGGCCTGTTCAGATTTATGAAAAATTAAGATAATTGGAGTTTCTACTTTTATTGTCTATTAAAAATTTATAAAATGGTTCCTAGTTAGTTTACAGGTGTATATTCCAACGTTCTAACACGAGGAATACCCGGTATTTTTGTTAAAAATAAGCAGATTAAGAATAATTAGGAATAAGTAAGAACATCGATAAATCTGTTTCGGTTCCATAGAAATGTAAGGGGCGGAAGATATAAAGGTAGTGTATTCCAATAAATACAATTTTATGTGACTGAGATGGGGAGACAGTTTTAAGAAACATATAGCGGCGGCTCAACGCAGTTCCAAGAAATTTCGCCAAGCCACCAATGTCTAATGTCTCAACTGAACTCTGTGAAATGATTATCGTTCCTCGAATTTCATATCGGAACACAGGAAGTTCTTCTCAGGAAGTCCCTTCTATACCTGCCACCTGCTTAATAGATTGTCATTTTATTTTAATTCATTTGATATTCGGACTGGTGACAGAACAGTTCTTAACTTAAATAGTGGACCTACGTTGTACAAGCATGTTTTGGAGACTAATAGAAGTAATTTTTACGATATAAACATCGATTTTAATAGTTTTACCCTACTAAAACTTGTTTTACAGACATTTCAAAACTGATTCCGTTTAGTCCGGACTTTAGGTAATCCGGACTGGGTCCGGTCCCGTCAAACCCGGATTAGAGAGACTCTACTGTAGTTGCATAAGCCCTTTGGCCGGGCCCCAATTTGTAAATGGGCTAACTGGGCTATTATACCCCAGGGCACTAGGTTTGGGGGGAGCATAATTTTCGAAAACAAATTTTTTACAAACAATAAATAAAAAAATTGTTATTTATAATATTGTAATATGTTTTCCACTCTCAAGGCAAATGTCAAAAATTAAATTTCAATGCAACAGTAATTTTAAATAATAAATTGACTACTGCAAAGACATTTTTGTCAAAGACTACTGCATACACCCTTTTAGTTAGTCGTTTTTAAATAAATATAGTATACAAGTTCCTTGTCATCTTTACCTTTTTATTCTTTTTTCCATTGGCACATGGAATTTGCAGAATTTTTATGCATAAAATGGAATATTTTATATTGAATGTATTTTAAGAATCTTTCTTAATAATCCGGCAGTTAAAATTAGGGAATAAGTTGAAAACTACTCTTGTAGATTATTGTTGCTTCTTTTTACTAAAAACTTCTTTTATTTACGAATGGATTATAGCAGTACTGTAACCAATCTGTATTCATCAATTTCACCCTTTACCATGTACACTACTTGGAAGTGTTCGTGTATATGTGTTATGTGTGAACGTGTTTGAGTACCCTATTGTGCGTATGTCAGTATCCGTGACAGGCCAAAGCCTGTCACGGGCTGTTGAGCCAATTATTATTACTGTTATACATATTAACTGTTATATAAAGAGGTGAGTGTTTGTTGCTTATTTGTACGTAGACACTAATCTCCCCAACTACTGGACCGAATTGAAAAAAGTTTAACAAAGTATCCCTTGGTTCGTCATGACTGCCAGAGGCTATAGGCGGAGATAACATGCCATCAAATTGGGCAAGTAGCTTGCATGCTAAAAGATGGTATTTGCCAGTAACTGGCAGGCTAAGGATTTTTATTAAGGTTTTATCTGCTTGCTTGTCAGCTACAGGCATGCCATTTAACATAAAAACGTGCAATTAGCTGGCATGTTTTTGTTCAAGCTACAGGCATGTGTATCTTCGCCTTATGTATCGTAAATGTGGAACAGGAAGAGTGTACACCTGAAGGGCTCTTTTTCGTGGCGTTCTGATTTGAATCAGTAAAGAGCGGTACAAGGTCCTGGGCCCTGGATATGAACCCACGCTTTGACACTCTCGTGTACATAGCTTACTAATGACCACTATATTCGCTTTGGTGATACTAGTAGTAGTAGTAATCTAGTACTTCCTACTAGAACGGGTAGGACGAACCACTTGTTCAAACCTTGAAATTAGGCCATCCCTTAGACCCTTTTTACGCCCCGTGGTGGAGAGTTCCAGCTACTTCACACATCATATATTTGTACATTGTACCGTCGAAGCGAGTATGGTGTGGTCATTAGTAAGCTATATAAGCGTGCGTAAAAGCGTGGGGGAAGAATCCCCATAAAGGGTGTCCCTCGCCCTGCACCGTCCTCGAACCATAGATACAAATTACATCATCATGACACGGATCGGACCCACATCAAAGAGTGGGGGAAGAGTCCCCATAAAGGGTGTCCCTCGCCCTGCACCGTCCTCGAACCATAGATACAAATTACATCATCATGACACGGATCGGACCCACACCAAAGAGTGGGGGAAGAGTCTCCATAAAGGGTGTCCCTCGCCCTGCTCCGTCCTCGAACCATAGATACAAATTACATCATCATGACACGGATCGGACCCACACCAAAGAGTGGGGGAAGAGTCCCCATAAAGGGTGTCCCTCGGCCTGCAACGTCCTCGAACCATAGATACAAATTACATCATCATGACACGCATCGGACCCACATCAAAGAGTGGGGGAAGAGTCCCCATAAAGGGTGTCCCTCGCCCTGCTCCGTCCTCGAACCATAGATACAAATTACATCATCATGACACGGATCGGACCCACACCAAAGAGTGGGGGAAGAGTCCCCATAAAGGGTGTCCCTCGGCCTGCAACGTCCTCGAACCATAGATACAAATTACATCATCATGACACGGATCGGACCCACATCAAAGAGTGGGGGAAGAGTCCCCATAAAGGGTGTCCCTCGCCCTGCTCCGTCCTCGAACCATAGATACAAATTACATCATCATGACACGGATCGGACCCACACCAAAGAGTGGGGGAAGAGTCTCCATAAAGGGTGTCCCTCGCCCTGCTCCGTCCTCGAACCATAGATACAAATTACATCATCATGACACGGATCGGACCCACATCAAAGAGTGGGGGAAGAGTCCCCATAAAGGGTGTCCCTCGCCCTGCTCCGTCCTCGAACCATAGATACAAATTACATCATCATGACACGGATCGGACCCACACCAAAGAGTGGGGGAAGAGTCCCCATAAAGGGTGTCCCTCGGCCTGCAACGTCCTCGAACCATAGATACAAATTACATCATCATGACACGGATCGGACCCACATCAAAGAGTGGGGGAAGAGTCCCCATAAAGGGTGTCCCTCGCCCTCTTCCGTCCTCGAACCATAGATACAAATTACATCAT
Organism: Gerris lacustris; assembly: GCA_951217055.1. Lineage (NCBI taxonomy): Eukaryota > Metazoa > Arthropoda > Insecta > Hemiptera > Gerridae > Gerris > Gerris lacustris. Next base: position 35,931,159 of record OX578286.1, read on the forward strand.
CATGACACGGATCGGACCCACACCAAAGAGTGGGGGAAGAGTCCCCATAAAGGGTGTCCCTCGCCCTGCTCCGTCCTCGAAACATAGATACAAATTACATCATCATGACACGGATCGGACCCACACCAAAGAGTGGGGGAAGAGTCTCCATAGAGGGTGTCCCTCGCCCTGCTCCGTCCTCGAACCATAGATACAAATTACATCATCATGACACGGATCGGACCCACATCAAAGAGTGGGGGAAGAGTCCCCATAAAGGGTGTCCCTCGCCCTGCTCCGTCCTCGAACCATAGATACAAATTACATCATCATGACACGGATCGGACCCACACCAAAGAGTGGGGGAAGAGTCCCCATAAAGGGTGTCCCTCGGCCTGCAACGTCCTCGAACCATAGATACAAATTACATCATCATGACACGCATCGGACCCACATCAAAGAGTGGGGGAAGAGTCCCCATAAAGGGTGTCCCTCGCCCTGCTCCGTCCTCGAACCATAGATACAAATTACATCATCATGACACGGATCGGACCCACACCAAAGAGTGGGGGAAGAGTCCCCATAAAGGGTGTCCCTCGGCCTGCAACGTCCTCGAACCATAGATACAAATTACATCATCATGACACGGATCGGACCCACATCAAAGAGTGGGGGAAGAGTCCCCATAAAGGGTGTCCCTCGCCCTGCTCCGTCCTCGAACCATAGATACAAATTACATCATCATGACACGGATCGGACCCACACCAAAGAGTGGGGGAAGAGTCCCCATAAAGGGTGTCCCTCGGCCTGCAACGTCCTCGAACCATAGATACAAATTACATCATCATGACACGGATCGGACCCACATCAAAGAGTGGGGGAAGAGTCCCCATAAAGGGTGTCCCTCGCCCTGCTCCGTCCTCGAACCATAGATACAAATTACATCATCATGACACGGATCGGACCCACACCAAAGAGTGGGGGAAGAGTCCCCATAAAGGGTGTCCCTCGGCCTGCAACGTCCTCGAACCATAGATACAAATTACATCATCATGACACGCATCGGACCCACACCAAAGAGTGGGGGAAGAGTCCCCATAAAGGGTGTCCCTCACCCTGCACCGTCCGTGATTCATTGATGCAATTCAGAGTATCATGGCACGGGATCGAACCCACGACCTCGAGTTGCCTCGACTTATTGATAGCTGAGCGAGCGCCTTAAGGCGGTCGGCTACCCTGGCTCTTGGTGATACTAAGTACAGTGGAAGGATGTGTGAAGTTGATGAAACTACACAACGGGGCTAGTAAAATGGGCCTAAAATAAGGCTTAAATGCTAGGTTCGAATATAGGGTTCGTCCTAACCGTCTTATACTAATATAATACTAGGACCTCCTACTACTATTGAATGTGTTTCTAAAGATTTGGATCTAACTTTGAGAATCTTGTTCAGGTCTAAGTTGAATTATTAAGGAAAAGGTGTCAGTGGAATGTTTATTTTAGAGGGAAATTGCCATGCCGAGATTGCTCCAAACTTCCATAGACGAGGAAATCAGTGAAGTTTGCGATATTACGTTAACTCCAATCGAGGAATTAGGTAAAGTAGCTTAAACTTAAGTAAACTTGGTGTTTGTGTAGATAATCTCTTCAAGAGCTAAGTTCTTAAGGCCTTGGTGGCTAAAACCTTGGACCCTAAAACGTGTCCAGGATATTAATCGAAAAGCTTGTAACATGTTATTTTGGTTTCAAGCTATAACACCGAGAATCGATCATACCTTTTTTATGATCAAAAAGGAGTATATTATTTTCGCATGGATCTTTAGGCGTTTCTTTGTTTCTTCATTCCATATGAATTCTGTTCTCTTTTACATAAAACAATAAAGCTGGTACTTAATTGTTCACCTACTTCCAAGATGGGCTTTCAAACTCTCCTGACAATGTTTTATTTAGTACCTGAGCGTACGTAGGTTTTAGGCTGTTGCACAAAGAATAAGTCAAATGGATATTTGTTTAATATGAACTTTAATAGAATAATAATAATAAATTTAATTGTACTTAAGTACAAGAGTACCAGTTATACCGTTTGTCTCTTCCAGTTTGGTGGCTCGTTATCCTGGATGGTGCTGATACACTATTGAATGTGATAGTTATTTCATATGTTTGTGTTTACGAAAACATAACTTTTTCCGATTTGGTGTTTATTACATACAAACATAAGGTTTTGGTCACTTAACTTTCATAACTATTTTCAACCCTATCTTGTGAAGGAGTTGCCTAGCTTATCTGGATTACGAGAGCATGAGCATTTGTTTCGTTTACCACGGCGTTCGGGCTCTTCATCTCTATGCCTAGATCTGTATACCGCTACAGGTTTTATCTGCACTGGTTCATGTCGTTCAAAAATGTTGGTAGTTTGAACAAAAAAATAATCATAGAACTTCGCTTATGCTTAACTAATTACATCTTAGCTTCAGACTTGGTAACCATCAAGGGCCCAACTCTGGGGTGCTATGGTACTCGAGTGCCCAGCACCAACCACAAAGAAAAATGTTAAAAAATAGACAATAGTAGAAAAGAATAGAAGGAAAATTGAAAGATAACAAAATAAATGTCCATAGACTAGGAACAAAAATTAAATTTAACCTTGAAACTGTAATGGAAATTTTCATCAAACAATTGACAGTTCATAGCCATGGTTTATTTACGAGAGACACGTGAGAATTGGAAATTTCACAACGATTTTAATTGTTGCACTTTTACCTTTCATATGAAAATAAAAATGAAAATGAAATTAGCTTCATTGACACTTCTTGTGAAGCAAAAGCCTCCCCTTAAGGGGAAAACAGTTTTGTGGCAAGAAAATTATAAATAACAAAAAAGCATTTCATCAATTCCTCTTCTAATTATACATAACTTTCTTCCAGCAATTCCCAACCTGTGCCGTTCTTTGCCACAAAATGCCTAGTTTCTCCACTATCATCCCTCCATCTTCTCCTAGGTCTAACCTCTCCTTCTTGAGTAGTTTAAAGGTGTGCAGTCTGTTGTGTGAGTTTAACCCATCTATCACACCTTTCACATATATTAACTTATGTTTGTACAAAAGTAAATTATTGCATATTCGAAACTCTTCGAACTCATGCATAATTGTTGAAAATAGTGTCTAATAAAACAATAGATTATGTCTCATGTCTTTCATGAAGTATTGCTCATTCAAAAACACCTCAACATGTATTTTCATTACCAATGAATCTCTGTTGAGTTCATCTCCTTAAATCCCATCATGACAATTATACAAGTCTAAAAATGATGAAACAATTTAATTAGTCTTTCAATTTTTGAAGCACATAGCATCTTCGCGTTTTATTATTGGACGAAATCACAAGGAAACTGAAAGTGTAGTTTAGACCTGTTTCGATTCCCAGTAGGATCGAACTTATTTTTATTTAATATTAAATGTGCGCATATGGTTAGAATTAATATGGGAACATAACTTTGGTAAACCATTTAAATTTCTTTAAAACTGATTTCTATCCATGATTTTGTTCTTCAGATTGATATCAAAGCTCCTGTTACCTTCGATAAGTTCGGAAGAAAAAAATAGAATGCCAATTAGTGTGGCACATAACTTCCTCGCATTGTTATATTGTTCATTGTCTAAAGACTATTAATAGCTTTTAGCGATCTTTTACACTTCATAGGGGTGTCGCTGTTGGTTTTAGTAAAAAATTATATTTGTAAAAAATGTTTGTCTCATTGAATAGATGCAGTTAGATTTTTTCCCCGACCTAAAATTCCAATTTTAAGTTTGAAGTTCACGTTTACGCGAGCGTTGCTCGTGAACGCTTGGACGAATAACGTTGTCCAACGAACTCGTCCTGGGCATTGGTAAAATAAACATGTCTACCAAATTTCATCAAAATCAGTCGACATTTACTCAAGTTATCGTCACACGTTTCATAATTCGCGGACGCACAGACCGACAGACAGACAGACAGACACGAGACCAAAAATGTTCCCTGATGTCTGAAACGGATTTCTGTCTTGGAATTTTTAAAATCGGAGGCATAAAAGTTTTTATTTCTCAAAAGTGAACACAATGCTTCCGTTACCTTCGGTAAGCTCGGAAGCAAAATATAAGACTACGACTTAAAATAGCTCTCATAATTCTCTAGCTCATACTCTAAATACGTTTTTGAAATTCCTAAAGACATAAATCTAGTTTTGAAAATCTTTGCATTAAGGACGTGTCAATTTTGATGTTTGTTTACGAAGGAAATTTCCATATCGTGATTTCTCCTAACTTCCTTAGATCTGGGAGTAAAACTTTCTCATGTTACGTTAACTTGACTCGAACAAGTAGGCAATGTAGCTACAACTCGAGTAAACTTCATGTTTGATAGTGTAGCAACTTGCTAATTAATTGAGCGATGAATGAGTTCAAATTTTCAGAAAACAGGAACACTTTATAATTACTTTAGGAAACTTTTATAAAAGATATAAAATCTGACTGACTGAATCTAAATACGGAAAAGACGGTCTTGGCTTAACTAATGATAATCGATAATAATTGAATAGTAAAGAAAAATATGATCGGATACTTCCCAATGTCTAATTAAAATTACTGATTAAATAACAACTAGATACTAAAAATAACTAAGACAAAGGGATGTTTATTCCGATGTACCTTGGGACAAAAGAATGTCACACCTCTGTTTTTATAAGGAGAGTAACAGTCTAAAGAAGAACAATTTGTACACCTTTTTTAGATTGTTACTCCTCTATGTTCATTCAAAATAAAAATTACTGATTAAATAACTATTAAGACAAAGGAATGTTAGTCCAATGTTCTTTGGAACAAAGGAATATCACACTGCTGTTTTTATAAGGAGAGTAACAGTCAAAAGATGTGCCGATGGTCGATTTTTTATTGCTTCCACTATTTTCTATTGCGCTTGGGGTCTAACTAATTTTGAAGCAATATTAAATATGAAATTAAATATCCCGCATATTAAAGTCCGCTGACAGCCGCGCCGTCCTCCTCTTTAAGGTGGTGTGTCATGTTGTTGCTTCAAGAACATCATGTTGCACCACAAGAACATCATGTTGCACCTCAAGAACATCATGTTGCACCACAAGAACATCATGTTGCACCAAAAGAACATCATGTTGCACCACAAGAACATCATGTTGTACCACTAGAACTTCAAGTTGCACCACAAGAACATCATGTTGCACCCCAAGAACATCAAGTTGCACCACAAGAACATCATGTTGCACCACAAGAACATCATGTTGCACCACAAGAACATCATGTTGCACCACAAGAACATCATGTTGCACCAAAAGACCATCATGTTGCAACACAAGAACATCATGTTGCACCACAAGAACATCATGTTGCACCACACACCTCAAGATGCTTCCAGTAGTGGAAACGAAACGTCTGACTTCAAACTCATTGTAACGCTGATTTCACCGAAAAACTAAGCAATTTATTACCATTAAATGCGAGTCAACCCACAGAAAACTACGCACTAAGCTTAAACCAAAGTTTCGTTTACGTGGAAATAAGTAATCTCAGTTTTATGGAACATGTTTTCTTCACTGGGAGTCTCAGAACTCCAAGGTTATTAAAGGATTTGGGTTGAGTTGTACAACAAGCATGCAATAATTATTATAAAACATGTTTTAAGCCAGATTATTGTTAGTGTTTCTACATTAATTATAGAAAACCTTATACATTTAGGACATATTTATGGGATAATTGATGAACTCTTATAATATTATGAATTATAAACTGTTCTTCTAATCCACAGAAGTTCGTTTAAGTACAATAAGTGCAGATGGGTTGTTCTCGAATTTACCAGAGAAAGAAGAACGGTCACCTAAATTAACAGGTTACCCGGTTCGTATAATCAATTAATTGAATTGTGTTAAATAATTAATATAAAAATGCCATTTTTCAAAACTGGTCTTATTTTCAAACTTTTTTTTTTGTTTTGTTACTGTATTCTTCACCTTAGTTGTATCTATGTGCAAAATTTAGGGAAGATTGAATGACGGTAAGTGGTTCAAAATTGGGGTAATAGGTGTGCGATGAAACTTAAAAAGCAAATAAATTTGCGCCATTTTTTGTTTTTTTGGTTTCTGTATTCTTCACCTTAGTTGTATCTATGTGCAAAATTTGGGGAAGATTGAATGACGGTAAGTGGTTCAAAATTGGGGTAATAGGTGTGCGATGAAACTTAAAAAGCAAATAAATTTGACGCCATTTTTTGTTTTTTTGGTTTCTGTATTCTTCACCTTAGTTGTATCTATGTGCAAAATTGGGGGAAGATTGAATGACGGTAAGTGGTTCAAAATTGGGGTAATAGGTGTGCGATGAAACTTAAAAAGCAAATAAATTTGACGCCATTTTTTGTTTTTTTTGTTTCTGTATTCTTTACCTTAGTTGTATCTATGTGCAAAATTTGGGGAAGATTGAATGACGGGAAGTGGTTCAAATTTGGGGAAACGGAAACGTGCGATGAAACTTACAAAGCAAAGTAATATAAGACCAGTAAAAAGAACAAGAGGATAAAGAAACGAATAATTAATAAACAAATAGAAGTCAAATCGCATCATAACACACCTTGATGTGTTTATTTCCTTTTATGTCCATCCGTTATATTTTCTTATATTATTATGCATTATATAAGTAGTACATGATAGGTGAATGTTGGCTTTTTTTATCATTTAATATATGATATTACTTACATACTAACTAACCAACTCCAAGCCGGAACAGCCCCTGGTAGGCCTGCCAATGGGCTGATACAAATATATGTGTAATGGATGAGACATATGATATCATACTATGTAACAGTACATTACGCGTCGAGTGCGGAAAGTAGCATTTTGCATGCGAGTGTGGAGTTTGCACCCGAGCAACAGCGAGGGTAGTAAAACCACACGAGCAATGAAAAATGCCGTTTTCGCACGAGTTGCGTACCGTACTTTATCTACGATTGTTAGATTTAAATAATAAATACAGAAAAAAATAAACTTGCTGTATGTAAGTTCGTATCTCTCTCTTGATAAAGATGGCATTAATTCTTGAGTTGTATTTTTTGCCCGAATTAATTATTTCTGGAGGAGTATTATTCTCCACATTTTCGTCAAAGTCACTTGATTCACTCATTGTTTTTCACTAAAAACTCGATATAAACAGTTACTTTATATGTAAACAAACTCGCTAATCGTGCGTAAAGCTGAAGAATTCCTCTTCTTTACCGCCCTAGAGTGGTAAAGAAGAGGAATTCTTCAGAACTATGAGACGCGCATGTGCAATGAATACAAGTACGTAAAGAATCACTTTCTACGCATCTAAACAGAGATACAATGTTTATATTTCGTATCAATCGTAGATAAAATTAATTAAATCTGGTTGATTACACCATGTCGTGGACTTGGTAGGATAATACCATGCGAAAGTCCTTTAAGAAGAGAAAATCAAAGGAAACGAAACACCCTAAAGGATCTAACCACATCAAAAGTGGTTGAATATTTCAGGAAAATATTCGCAGACACGGAATACACTTATTCGAAAAGACACCGAGAGACAGTTTGTGACTGCTAAGACAAAAGCTTTCTTAAATAGTTAGAATAATTCATAAGCTTCGTCATCACCACATAATCCATATATGCTGATTATGAATGTCCATTATCTTAATTTAAACACTAGTGTGCAATGCAGTTGTCTGCTTGCAATATTGAGCTGAGCCTGCATTTTAATCTTAAACAATAAACATTTGTATTTATAAACGGCTAAAATAGGATCAAAAATTTCAAGATAAAAAGAACTTTTTATATACTACGTTTTTTAATTTTCTGTTGAATCGTATGTAATGTTGATAATATAATTGTTATTGTTATATAATATATAATGTTAGTGAAAAAAAAAAAAAATAGTTCCGAATTTATTTACTTCACATAAATGACAACCATCTAGAGAGCCGATTAAGCCTATAAAAGGACAAAACTTTGTACAACGGATCTCCCCAACACCAAATCTAAAGCGTGCCATCGATGTATTTGAAATAGTATATATTATATAAACGATAAATAATATAATCGATATTTCCTGTTTGGCTGTCATTCAATGTTTATCTATCACAAATTTGAGACCCGTCAAAATGAAGATTGCGTAGTATGGGACATGGCAAAACAAATAAAATAACTTGCGGATTTTTTCCGAACTAACTTTCCGCAAAATTTGCTGCAAACCAATTAAATTCTGCTGAAAGATGGCTAAAAGTATTAAAATAATGCATTGTCCTCGTGTTCTGAGCTATGCTAAAAGTTTCAAATGTCTAGCTATTCGGGAAGTTAGTTAGAAATCGATTGCCAGATTTGTACCGGACAAACAAACAAACAAACAAACAAGAAAGCAAGCTAATAAAGACGTAGTAAAATAGTAAAATCTCTATTTTTAATTAAAAAGCATTTTTTCCTGTTTTTCTATTTTACCATGAAAATATCACAAAAGTGAACATAACAATAACTGTACTCGTAAAGAGCTTTCCAACGACAAGCATCAAGAAGGGCATATACTATTTTCACTTTTGTACCCCGTACCCCTGTGTACCAATTTGGACCATTTTAATTTATACCTTCCTGTGGTTAGTCACTATGACGGTGCCGAATTTCGTGCGAATCGGTTCAGCCGTTCAGGAGGAAACTTTTGTACCCTGTACCCCGTACCCCTGTGTACCAATTTGTACCATTTCAGATTTATACTTTCCTGTGGTTGGTCACTATGACGGTGCCGAATTTCGTGCGAATCGTTTCAGTCGTTCAGGAGGAAACTTTTGTACCCCGTACCCCTGTGTACCAATTTGGACCATTTCAGATTTATACCTTCCTATGGTTAGTCACTATGACCGTGCCAAATTTTGTGCAGATCGGTTCTCATCATAATAAATGTCGTGTAGTATAAGAGCTTCGCTTCGCTCAGCTCTTATACTACACGACATTTATTATAATAATATAATAAATATATTATTAAATAAAATGACAAACATTTTATATTATGTGATGAGACTTAGTTTCAAAAACATACATGGCATCCATGTATGTTTTTGAAACTAAGTCTCATTACATAATATAAAATGTTTGTCATTTTATTTAATAATATATTTATTATATTATTATATATAGATATATTGTATTATTTCAGGAGATAAATTGTAATATTATATAATATTTCTTATCCATTATATTTTTACTACTAATTCTTAGAAACTCTGAAATAAAAACGTATTTCAAGAGGTAATTTATATATATATATATATATATATATATATATATATATATATATATATATATATATATATATATATATATATATATATATATATATATATATATATATATATATCAATTTCAATTTATTCAATTTTTAATTTATTTATTATTGATAAAATTACAAGAAATTCTACATGCATTGCTTAATACACTTTACATTTAACAATTTCAAAAATTTACTTCATATTTGTTTAGCTGGCCGCAAAAGCAAAAACTTGAGCGCCACTCAGCTATTAAAGACTAATTTACATAAAAGTGCTTTTAATATTATATATAAGTTGGTAGAATTACTTTAGTGTTTAGTAATATTATTTTTTAAAGATGCTTTTACAGGATTATGATAAATACTAACTAATAACAATATAAATATATATATTTATATATATATATATATATATATATATATATATATATATATATATATATGTATGTATATATATGTGTATATATATATATATATATATATATATATATATATATATATATATATATATATATATATTTAATTGATGTCTGCCCAGAGGGAATTTACTAAAATTTGATCCCTAAGGGAAAATGGAAGGGGCACTCAGGTTAGACTTATGTTCTGGAGCTAGGAATTTAATACTTATTGAGAATGGCTTCCCCATAGAATGTAAAAGCCTATATCCAATTTCAACCCAGTTTTGGAAATTATATTAGGTTCATGGGGACATTTAGGTATTTTAGCTTAGCAAATTTTAATGTTCCCTGTCTTATTTTATAATTATTATTACCTAACAAGTATCGTCTGTATTACCGTGGTCACACTAAGGAGTGTGTTTAATTTATTTTTTTTTAAAATTATATGTTTATAAACCACCGTCAAGAAACAATAAAATTCTATTGCTAAATAATAAGTTTTGTTTTTAATGTTTCTTATTCTAATGGTAGTTTACAAATCTATCTAAAAAAAAAAATTATATAATAATACACTCCGTAGCAAAGGTTCAGAAGCCCAGCTAATATTATCAAATAGAAAATAGATTATTTATTATAATTTTTTTTTTATAAGACAATATTGATAAGAGATAAAAATTTGTAACAATAATTACTTATGACTGTATAAGCTCTGTGACAATTTTTGAGTAATTGATATCAAATTGTTGATAATAGTATATATTATCATAGAAAAGAAATTGTTGATAAGCCAATAATAATAATAAGAGATAAATATGTGTAATATCAATCACACATTGTGTCAATCTTGAGAAATTCATATCAAATTTTTTAAAAGAGTAAATAATATTACCATTAAAAAAAAAGTCAGAAGGGAGTAACAATCTAAAGAAGGTTTAACGTTATGTTTTTCTTTAGACTGTTACTCCCCTTACAAAAACAGAAGTGTGATATTCCTTTTTCCCAAAGTACATTGGACTAATCATTCCTTTATCAAAATAGTTATTTAGTCAATGACATTTATATTTTAAAAATATTAGGGGAGTAACAATCTAAAGAAGTACCATAATAATAATATAATTTCCAAGCTACACGAGTTTTTTCATAGGGCCAGTTCCTTTAGACCAGTCTTTTGGCGCTTCCCATGAATGGTCCAATTTTTAACTATGGTCAACTTAATGCTGTCCCGATGTTCGCCTTTCATTTCATCATCATATACGCAGTATGGACAGTTTATCCCTTAGTCTTAATAGTTATTTAGTCAAAGACATGTTTATATTCTAAAAAACGTGGGGGAGTAACAATCTAAAGATGTGCCATAATAAAAATATAATATCCAAGCTACATGACTTTTTACATAGGACCAGTTCCTTTGGACCAGTCTTTTGGCGCTTTCCATGAATGGTCGAAACTATGGTTAACTTAAGGCTGTCACGATGTTCACCTTTCATTTCATCATCATACGCAGTATGGACAGTTTAAGGACATATTCTAGATGTTCTAAATGTAAACATTTTAAATAATGAACAGTAGTAACAAACCTTCTATTTAGTAATCAGTTAGGTTGTGATCAGGTTCCCTGGATAATTGAACTGTCGTTCTTTGTTTCAAACGTCAGTTCCTGATCCAATCCTCCTGATCAGAAACTGGTTCCCAAGAGGTCTGGATCTCACCTAATGAGTTTCTAAGCTTTCATTTGAACCCTATCCTTTGTAGAATGATTCCACTCCTGATTAAAAACTTTTAATTATTTTAATATAGGCAAAACACATTTAGAAAATATAGCTTTAATTAACACATAAAAAATACACTGCCAATTAGTGTGGCACATAGCTTCCTCGTATCCTATCGTGTACTTATATTAATATAAAATACTTATGTTAATATAACAATAAAGTTTTATTACTTTATTGTTATATTGTTTATTGTGTAAGAACAATTAACATTTTTTAGCGATCTTTAACACTTTATAGGGGTGTCGCTGTAGGTTTTACTAAAAAATTGTATTTGAAAGAAATGTTCGTCTCAGTTGAATAGATAAGGTTTGATTTTTTCCCGACCGAAAATTCCAACTTTAAATTTGAAGTTCACGTTTACGTGAGCGTTGCGCGTGAACGCTTAAACGGATAACGTTGTCCAACGAACTTGACTTGAGTATTGGTAAAATAAATATGTCTACCAAATTTCATCAAAATCGGGCAACATTTACTCAAGTTATCGTCCCACGTTTCACGATTAATTCGCGGACACACAGACCGACAGACAGACACGGGACCAGAAATGTTCCATGATGTCTGAAACGGATTTCTGTCTTGGAATTTTTAAAATCGGAGGCATAACTTTTTTGTTCTCCAAAGTGAACACAATGCTTCCGTTACCTTCGGTTAGCTCAGAAGCAAAATACTCTCTGAATTAATGTCAAGTTAGAAAAACTACATCGAATAACATATGATTTTTTTATGACTTTTTCATGTACTTAAATAAATTAAACCTGCATATTTATTAATCGTATTTTTTTCACCATAATTAAATATGTTTCTCGTAAATTATAAACTTAATAATCCATACATATAACATTTTTAAAAGTAATTAATTAATAAAAGTTATTTCTGTAGATTGATCAGAATTGAAAAATTGTTGGATACTTTTTCACTTCATTGATTCTGAAAACCGAATCCGCCTTTAACTTTTTTCAAGTATGTATGTATGTGTGTCTGTCACCACCAGTCCTACTTTATAGGCGTAAAACTGGCTAAACGAAATCAATAATTTTTTTCCGAGGTGAGCGCAAACATTTTGCGAATGATGTAGGCTAAAAAATAATAGGTTGACTAATAAGAATATAAGTGATAATTCCCACTGATTTACTCATAACAATGTTTGGGTGCTTTGGTCGAAAATTGGCCTAAAACGACTGGAAAAATCCGCAAAATTAAAAAAATAAAAATTTACTCCTCTTAAAAAACTAAAAATTGTGGACGCAACTTAAAAAGTATTTTTTTAAGGCTAAACGGTAATTCGTTTCGAAAAGCGGATAGCACCAACGGTAACTGATTTTAAAAGATCTACAACTTTGGTCCTATGACATTTTGTCGTACCTTTATCGGTTCTACCATAAATAGACCTACATTTTATGTATGTTTTTAAATTTTTGACTTTAAGCTCTTATGACGTCCGCAATTGTTGACCGACTAAATTTCTGATTGGAGAGCTTAAACCTCACATTAATTCTCTTTAAATGGAGTATATATTATTATATTAATTTTTCCTAGAACTAGAGTTATTAAATATTTACTGGTGCAACAACCGAATTGAGAGAAGAAATCTTTTTTCTTAGCATTGTTATTTATTACTAAATTATTTAGTTTTGATTGGCTATTTGTTATATATATATATATATATATATATATATATATATATATATATATATATATATATATATATATATATATATATATATAAATAGACTCCAAACTACGATTTGGAGTGCTTATATTTTTATTAATGAAATGAATGACGTATACTATAGTTCTGATTCAATTCCTAGAAAGCTTTGGAAACAAAACTATTTAGGCATTTATTTAATTGCTAGGCCTACATAATTATATGTAACACATCCACTAATACCTAGCATAAGCCCCGGGGGGAGCGCGGGGTGAGGGCTAGTTGATAATAAGAATATGATAACTGCGTACTTAAGAGATAATCAGATAATGATTATAATGCTTTATAATGAAAAAAGAAGAAATTAGAACAGTAGCATGTAGTGTAAAAGATTGATAAAATATTTTGATAATTAATATAACCATGGACTCTCATTTATTATTTTAATTAGTACCATCTTGATTCCCGTGCTTCATTTAGAAGTGTTTAGAGGTATATTGTTTGTATTTTATATGTTTATAAACAATCAAGAAACACTAAAATTCTATTCCTAAGCAAAAATTATAAGTTGTGATCTCCATAACACAACTATAATTTGCTTGAATTTAATAATTAAGATAGTGAGGGGTCGATTTCAAACATGTTATCACCATATGGCCACCATCTTGAATCAAAATGCCCGATAAGAAAACCCTTTCACTTGTGTTGTTATCAATAATAAAGCTAAAATCCAAATATCAAGATGTAATAAGTTGTTCCGGAGATATCATCATGGCGAATTTTGCATATAAATTATTTTTTAATTTAATTTTATAATATATTTTAATTTTATATTATATGTATTCACTTTTTTTTATTACTATTATTCAACTAGAATCATATAAAATTGGAATCAAAATAAAAAACTTAAAAAATAATCAACATAATAATTAAATTCTTGGTAAATTATCTGCAGTAATAAAAATAAATGATGAGAAAAGCGATCCAAAAATAAAAATTGATATTTAAAAATGGTTTTGGAAAAATATAATTTCGTTTATCAGAGTATGAATTATAAATGGGGCTTATATTTGATGTTTTATTCACTGAAGAAGGAATACATTATTCCGAAACTTCGGTTATTCTCAATTTTGTTTTTATTATTATTAAATTTATTTATTTATTTTTTTTTTTTACGGAAAGTTTAAATTTTAATTTAAATCAAATTATAATTATTATTTACTACTGGAAACATTTTTCACTGTCTGTTTCCCGTAGTAAATAATAATTATAATTTGATTTAAATTTATTTTAGAAAATAATATTAATATTAATTATTAATAAATATATAATACCTTTAGTGAAGAACGAACAAGTAGCCAATATCTGCCAGATGACTTGTATTACAATCATGCCAAAATCATATCTTATTGTTTATTTTAATTTTAATATTATTAAAATTATTAATTATTGTCTGTATAATTATTTGTTTACATAAACAATAAACACTTAATTTTATTATTATTTATTTTTATTAACACACCACTTACGTAAAAACAGGACCGAAATTTTAAATTTAATCATCAATTAATTCAATTCGACGCAAACGATAGATAGCGTACAACATGAAATTTACTGCAATTAATGAATTAAAGAAAATATACCAGTGGTAATGATAATAGAATATATAAATGTCAAGTAGACAAACCGTTATAAAATTCGCGATACACAAATTACGCGAATCACCATCCATTTAAATAATTTTTTTCACTTTGTTCAAATATTGTTTACTTGTAGAATAAAGTAGAGTAAATAGGATAATTCTGAGACAATATTTTCTTTAATTTTTTTTTTATATGTCCTAAAAATATTATAATTTTAATAAAATATTATTTATAATTATATAGTCTTATTGAATATTATTTTTATTTATATATATATATTCTTTTATACAATAAAAAATAAAATAAAGTAAAAATAAGCATTAACGAATTTTTTTTTTTCTTTTTGTTACATAATTTTTGTATTTGTTTTAAAATTATTTAATTTAAAATTTATTATTTATATTATTTATTTATACCGGATATACGGTTTGAGAGTTATCGTGTGCAATATGGAGTTAGAAACGTTTTGTTCAAAAGCTCGTTTAAGACTAGAAGGGGTGTTGGTAGGCAGTTAGTTCTAAGTATCTCCGCTTGGATTCACCACCTGTTACCATACTGTTCCCAAATTCATCATTTCTCCTATTTATCAACCCCTCCTCGTCCCATCTTATCTCTATACCACGTATTAGCCTTATTTCTTCTTTTAGTGCTTCCTTTTTATTTATTAATTTTTAAACCATGATGCAATTTAAGGAATCCGCAGTCTTCTTTCTGCACGTGCAATCTATCTGTTAACACACACTCTATAAATCTTAAACGTAATTTAATAGATTCCTATCTATAAAGGTCTTTGAGGATAACAATAAATTTCATATTTAACCAAGTAGAAAGTCATGAGTTAATGATATCAATCACATGCTTCTTTCAATTATATTATTTAACCGATTACATAAGTTATATCAATTAATTATAAAAGATTAAACTTAGGCCTGAAGATGCCTATAATGAGTAAAATATCGCCAATTAATTATTAAATACAATAGAATAATTTTCGCTCTACAATTTTCACAAAAATTTGATAGATACAAAAAAACATTTAGGAAGGATTGGTTTTGCAGATGACAATGTTAAACGAAGTTTTGCACCAAATTGATCTTAAAAGAATTAATGAAAATTTTTAAATGCATTTCAGGAGTTAAGAGTAACTTTGGAGGAGAAAAAACTGCTGGAATGCAACAAGTTGTTTTTAGGTCATTTTATATAATGTGGTAAGACACAATGCAGGACGAGAGCGATTACTTTCAGTCAAAGACAAAGTATTGTAACAGAGCAAGTTGTCTATAAAATATACAAATAGAGATTGATATACGGATATAGATACCGAGTAATGCTTAAAACAACGGGTCCTCCCTCGTGGTTTTTTATCTGTCCAAGATAACGGATCCTCCCTCGTGGTTTTCTAACTGCTTAAAACAACGGGTCCTTCCTCGTGGTGTTTTAACTACTCAAGTTAAGCTATCAAAAAGAGAATACGTGAAAAGTTGTGACGGATTTGTTTATAAGAAGGTTATTGACAGCTTTTATTTCTTTCAAATTTTTTTTTTTTTTTTTTTTCCTTTGCTTCTTAATGATTTTTTTTACAAGTTCCCCTACTACCAAAGTATAATTGTTATCGTGTACCAAGTATAATTGGATCGTGTAAACATTGCATAAAAAATTAATTTTTACTTTGACCAAGTGGATTTGATAAAAGTTACTTGGTCCAAGTCAACTTGGACCGTGTAGACCTTTAACCATCCTAAGATCCTAATGCCCAGTTGTTACAGCATATTATTTAAATCATTGGTGCAGTTTTAGATAAAGTTCGTGTTCGCTTAGACACTTCTGCACTTTGGCCTGAAGTATCTTCTAAGCAAGCAAGCAAAGATGTTCACGTGTTTTTCAATAACTGATTTAGATATGATTGCCTTGCAAACGGATGAAGAGTTCAGTCAAAGACAAAGTATATTATTTAAAGAATTCGTGCAGTTTCGACCGTCAACATCTTCTAAACAAGCAAGCGAAGTTTTCACGTTTTTCAACAACTGATTTAAACACACTGAACAACTCATCAACAACTGATTTAAACACACTGAACAACTCATCAACAACTGATTTAAACACACTGAACAACTCATCAACAACTGATTTAAACACACTGAACAACTCATCAACAACTGATTTAAACACACTGAACAACTCATCAACAACTGATTTAAACACACTGAACAACTCATCAACAACTGATTTAAACACACTGAACAACTCATCAACAACTGATTTAAACACACTGAACAACTCATCAACAACTGATTTAAACACACTGAACAACTCATCAACAACTGATTTAAACACACTGAACAACTCATCAACAACTGATTTAAACACACTGAACAACTCATCAACAACTGATTTAAACACACTGAACAACTCATCAACAACTGATTTAAACACACTGAACAACTCATCAACAACTGATTTAAACACACTGAACAACTCATCAACAACTGATTTAAACACACTGAACAACTCTTATCAACAACTGATTTAACATTTAATGTACTACTGACACCATAATTTATGCAGTCAGTTTGGGCTAGAGCCTCCGACAGTAAGCTCCCCCACCACAAATACCACCCCCCTCCCCCCCCCCCCACCACAAATCCACAAATTCTGTATAATTGTTTAAACTCGTACCTTGTGAATAGAGACACCTTTACAAACCCCAAGGCGAATTACTTCAACCTGGCATTACTTCTAATTATCCACCGACGTATCGATGTTCACCGGTTTATTTATAATGATTAATTATTATAAATAATTAATTAAAATTAATTATTTAAGCCGAGTTTACACGATCCAAGTTGACTTGGACCAAATCAGTTTTGACACTATTTTGACGCTACTTGGATCGTGTAAACAGGTTATCAAAGTCAACTTGGACATCCAAGTTGAGTTGGACGTTATTTGATCTAAGTAGACTTGGATGGCGTCAACCATATGATTATGACAAGAAAGCTGTCAAAAAGGGAAAATACGTGAAAAGTTTTGACGGATTTGTTTATAAGAAGGTCATTGACAGCTTTTATTTCTTTCAAATTTTTGGTTTTTTTCCTTTGCTTCTTAATGATTTTTTTGACAAGTTCTTGTCGTTCTTCTTCTGACTTCTTGACTGATTTTGATGTCAATTCGAATCAGTACTCCCCGTTTCTTCCCTCTCCAACACGATATTACACGATCAATCTCAGGGGCTCTGTTGATAAGAGCATGGAGTTGAAAACCGGTTTCACCTTAATGACTCTGTTGGGGAAAGACTATAATAACTAGGCATCGCGTGGGGCATTGAAGCGAGCGTATTGCAATGAAATATTGAATATTGAAATTTATTAATCATGATGAATATCATAGTTGAAGATAAGTAGAAAAGGGTAGTGTGGGGTAGAGTAGGGGTACTCGGTACAAAGCTTTACTTCCTAAACAAACCTATAAACTACACGACTGTTAGCTTTTACTGCAGTAGTTTTTAAACAATTATTATAAATGTATCTCTTAACTACGCAAAAACTTCTGCTTGTATCAAGTTAAAATTTTACATGCCTGTTTCAATTGTACTTTAGATTATGTATATGAAGTTTTATTAAAATCGTTATGTTAGAACGTTAGATATCAGTAAAAAGGTTATTTTCGCTACTTTAAACGTTTTGGTCCGCTTTAATAGTTTTAGCGATTTTTATTAATTCATAGCGTTGGTTTTACTAAAAAAATGTTATTTAAAAAAATAGCATTTTTCCCATCCTGAAATTCCAATTTTAAATTTGAAGCTCACGTATACGCGAGCATTGCGCGCGAACTCATGGACAGATCACGCTGTCCAACGAACTAAGCCTGAGTATTAGTAAGAGGAACATGTATACCAAATTTCAACTAAATCGGTCAACTTTTACTCAAGTTATCGTCGTACACGTAAACGTTAGGCACAGACAGACAATATGCATATTTCGTTGAATGTAAGAAGCTCGCTTGCGCTCGCTTCAATAATAATAATTTTTTACTTTTTTTAAAAAAAAAACATAAGTTTTATACAAATGAGTTGCTTTCTAGTTTTCTCTTATTTTTATATGAAATAAGTACAAAGAATTAAGGAATACAATGAAAGATAAATTGCGATAAAAATTCATAATACGCAAGCAAAAATATTAAAAATAAAATAAAAAAACAAAAAGTATTAATATATATACTCAGTTTCGCTTCTTTCCTTTTCCTCTGTTCTACGAACTAACTGAGAATTATACAAAATTCTTCTTCTATTTTATTTTTTTATATATATATATCCCATTTCTTAAAAAATAAAGAACAGCTACTTTTTTACCCTGGAAAGAAATGATAATGTAAAATTAAAAATTGTATAAAGACAATATGAATTTTTAGAGTGTGAAAATAATTTTCATTACTTTTTTCGTTTTATTATGTGTCCGAACAAAACATTGTCAAAATATATATTTTAAAGAAAATTAACGTACACTTTCCCTACTCATGTTTGTGATAAAGTGAATCTATTTTTCCAAATTTTGATTTTTTGATTGAAGATACTTCTTACATCGATATTTATATAATGATGACACTGTAAGAAGAATTCCCTTTTCAATAAAGAATTATCTTATCTTTATTACTACGTTTTTATTAGCTTGCTTTCTTGTTTGTTTGTTTGTCCGGTACAAATCTGGCAAACGATTTCTTACTAACTTCCCGAATAGCTAGACATTTGAAACTTTTAGCATAGCTCAGAACACGATGACAATGCATTATTTTAATACTTTTAGCCATCTTTCAGCAGAATTTAATTGGTTTGCAGCAAATTTTGCTGTACGGAAAGTTAGTTCGGAAAAAATCTGCAAGTTATTTTATTTGTTTTGCCATGTCCCATACTACGTAATCTTCATTTTGGTCTCAAGTTTGTGATAGATAAACATTAGGTTTGTTCCAACAGCCAATTCCAGAACGGTTCTAGAACCAGTTCAGGATTTTTTAATGCGCATGCGTCTATGAGGACTGATTCAGAACTGATTCAAAAAGAGGAGCCTGTTGGAACGATTTTAGAACTCTTTCAGAACTGCAACCTTCACGTTACCTCTCTTTATCTTGTTTTTATTTTCCTCTTCGTATCTCTCCACTTGTTTTGTTTATGTTCACTCAGAAATGGATTACTTATTACTCACGTGAACATATTCTATTGTTAAACTCAACAAAGTTTATAAGAATGCACATTAGGGCAAATCGTTTAAGTTACAAATTTATCACACTGTCATTTCTGAATGATTATATTTCGCTCTCACATATGGGATTCGTTAGGCTCGTAACAATCCTGTCTTTTAGTTTCAGTTGCCTATTAAAAATTTGTTTGTATAAATTGTAATTTTTTTAAACATTAACTGTTAAATCATATAAAAAGTACCGGTGTGGAAATCCCACACATGACTTCCATGAAATGTTGTGGAGTCAATACGCGATCAAGATTGGTTTTCAAAGTGTGATATAACCTTTTTTTCTTGATCTTATAAATAGAGAGAACTCAGTATTTACACCCATTTTCATGGAAGTATAAACATTAAAATGCCCATATCTCCAAAACCGCTTGTGCCCAAAAAGTATAGGTACAATCTACCAAATAGGACACATAATATATACCCCAAACAAAATAGAAATCAAATAATGTCTACTGAAGTTATCGTCGACAGACCTATTTCGTGCTTAAGTGACTACAGCTCCGAAACGTCGTGAGCTACGATGTGGGTTTGTCGCCATAAGTTTTTCCGACAAAAGTTGTAAAAAATGCCGCAGACCGCATCTCAGTACGATATATCTTGAAGTGATATGTTATTAAAGGTTTAGTTACATACGAACGTACATACACAGACGTATATGAAACGGATTTTAATGATATCCCCGGGTTCGTAAGACCCCTCCTTCACAGAGATCTCGGAATCAAGTTTCGGATGATAAAATGTGAATTTTATCTTGGCTTATTAAAAATAAACTCTCATATAAGAAAAGGTCAACCACACATTAAGAAATATGTATTTACAAATAAAGGGTTCAAAACTACAAAAAAGAAAATTATAAGAACAATTTATCTGGGGTTTTTTTTCTAGTCTGTAAATCATCAGCGGATGTACACACAAAAAGATCGGAGGTAATTCTAATAAAGGACTCAAAGTCGCTATGAGAAATTATAATTATCAAGAGGAATAAATAATATAAAATATAAATTATATTTTATTATTCCAATGTACTATCATGATAAAATAATACGTAAAGAAGAAAGAAGTAGTATAATATATTAACTGTCTGTGGAGAGAGAAACAAAACACGCTAGGAAACAGAAATATCAAGAAAAGAAACGAAAACAAATGACAGGTTATAGTTGAACAGTAGTAGTGTAACCTACACGCCTCCGTATATTAGTATTAGTAGTTCTGGTCGAGTTCCTGCTTCAGTCCGGGAACTGTTTTCACGGTTCTAGGACTATCCCAGAACCGTTCGTCTTTCTGTTGGAACACGGGACTAAAAGTTCCAGAACCGTCCGAGAAGCGTGTAGGAACGGTCTTTCGATACTGCGCATGCTCCCGGCAGTTCTAGAACCGTCCGAGGCTCTGTTGGAACAAACCTATTGAATGACAGCAAAACAGGAAATATCGATTATATTATTTCAAATATATCGATGGCACACTTTAGAATTGGTGTTGGGGAGATCCGTTGTACAAAGATTTGTCCTTTTATAGGTTTAAGATCAGCTCTCTAGATGGTTGTCATTTATGTGAAGTAAATAAATTCGGAACTATTTTTTTTTTTTTTTTTTTTTTTTTGTTCACTAACATTATATTTTATATAACAATAACAATTATATTATCACCATTACATACGATTCAACAGAAAATTTAAAAAGGTAGTATATAAAAACTTCTTTTTATCTTGAAATTATTTATCTAGTTAACTTAAAAAAAAAAAAAAAAAAAAAAAAAAGGAAGAGAGATTTGGCTGTTTGTGATTAAAATGGATTTTAATCAAGCGATATTATAATCTTCCGAATTTTTTAGGTCAACGATATTTAGATGACAGTATTGTTGACTCTGTCAAGTATACATATACACAGGGCACTCAAACAGTTTGTGATTTAAAAGAACGTGATGTGGTTAATGAGAACATGATGTGATTGATATGAACATAATTTGATTGATAAAAGCATCGTCTGGTTGATAAGAACATGATGTGATGTGATTGATAAGAACATGATGTGATTGATAATAACATGATGTAATTGATAAGAACATGATTTGATTGATAAGAACATGATGTGATGTAATAGATAAGAACATGATGAGATTGATAAGAACATGGTGTGATTAATAAGAACATGATGTGATTGATAAGAAAAACTTAAAAACTACATTACCTCACTTTGCTAACTTTTCTCAATCTCTAACGATTGAAATTTTGACATCATCAATAGGTCAAAAGTCGAAATTGGAGTGACTGAATCAGGGACCCAACTGTGACATATTATATTGGATGGGTATTGCCCATAGAAGTAGTGGGAAAATCAGTGAACGTAAGGACTTCAATGTAACAAAACCTCTTTGTGCTGTTTGAAACATACCCATTTGAAATACGCTTGGAGAAATACCTGAAAATTGGGAGGTAGACTCTAAAGCGTTTTACTATAAATGATGCCCAACAGCAATTGGAAGTAAAGGAATCAAAGAGGCACTTAAAATAATAAATTATAAATACCTATATATAACTTGATGCGTAGGCTTCCGCGGGTAGACTCGTAATAAACTGCTTGGTTTTCCGGTGAATCCCTTTCGTGACGCGGATTTCACCAGAAATTCATGCTGTTTATTAACTATATATAGTTCTTCTTTTCTTTTGGAAATACCAAATGGATTGAGCCCAAAGGCTAAGGACCTAAACCCGAATACTTATACCACTTAGATGGCCCAATGAGCAAACCCGGCTTCGTCCTGCTCAATATAGGACGGAATCGGCCACTTTACATATTCACTTGATATGATCATCAGTGTGAAACATTTTTTACCTCCCTGGGATTCGAACCACAAGCAGGTATGTTGGTTGCGAGAACGTTAACCACTTGGCTTCACAACTACCTCACAACTTAGTTATTCTTATTTTCAGCCAAATTTTTGTCAGAATTATTAACCTGTAAAAGTGTAGTGAGACTTATATCATAAACGGGACTGAGTCTGAGCCAAGGTACAATGAATGAGGATCACCTAGTGCAGGGGGTCAAATAATTAAAATAACTTAAATGAACTTTTATCATTTTACAGTTCCTTGGCAAATAAAGCCTTCAAAAACTTAAATAACATTGCTCGTACCATGTTTTCAGCTTTCGGCTGTACTTATGTTTGTGAGCAGGCATTGCTTAAGATGAACTGTGTAAAGTCGAAATTTCGAGCTTCTCTGACAGAGGACAAAATTTAATAAAATCTTTTCTGTAGTAGATTTTTTCCACGGTGTCCCTCAGGAAAATTGAGTGGGGGTTACTATGTTGCCAAATCTTTTATTGTTTACTTTTGTACCGCACATAGTGATAATAGAAATATAAATAAAAGTGATAAAATATAAAAATAAAAGGTTTGTGTTTGAATCCCCCTATTTGCACCGTCCTTTGTATCGTTCGGAAATCGTTTAGGACAGGTTTTATACGCATGCACTCACATTGTACTGTAGTATAATCATGTCAGGTTGGAACGGATTTAAGACTATAATTTGCACTGCATTAAAAACATTCAAGGAAACCTAACAGTTAGGGAACCTTCCTGTTGATATGTGTGGTAATAGACCTAACTGTGCATACAACCCAGTACTTGCGGTATTTTCAGAGGATTAATTGTACGGTACAGTAAACGGTTCGCAAACGATCCCTGCGCGGGATGGAACAGTTTGGAAGACGGTACAAAACACTGTCACAAGTCGGGTTGGAACTGCTTTTATCCATTGCGCATGCCCGTGACGACGGTACACTGCTTGGTTGGAACAAACCTAAAATAAATCAGAAAGACAACACTGGACATGTTTTATTGGCCAGTTCCTTTTTGTTTACTTACCTCCCCAATTTATTCAGGGATACTGTGGGGAAAACTCTGCTGTAATGATTGGTGCCACTAAGTTTGAGCCTGCAGGGAATTATTTTAAGCAAGAAGCAATTAGTCATCACACTGAATCATCATATATCTACTATTTGTACTTCGCTAGACTTTTTATTAGAATTAGGCCATTCCCACTTTTGGTCGTAATTCATTGTATAAATCTTAAATATATATAAGATTGGATTAATGTCTGTACATTTATCCGATTGGGCTCAAATTCTGTATTTCCACTAAATGAGTAGTCCTGATAACGAATTTAAGTTTAGAAAAATTGATGTATGTTTATCTGTTTGTCTGTGCGTAAATCAAATCTGAATGGCTGAAGAGATTTTGTTGGGTACAATGTTAAGCTCAATTCTGCGGGTAATATAGGCTTAAATACATTTAGGTAGCTCAATATGAGGAGAAGAACGGGTCTTCTAAATAGATTTCAAAATTATAATTTTATTTGTTATATAAAATGTAATTACCTTAAGTTGTTAGAAACAGCTACAGACCATATTTTCTTGTTTATGAAAATTTCTGTAGGAAAAACTGTTTAATCGTTGCCAAAAAATATTTAGATTCATTTTTTAAACAAATGTAAAGTTTATAAGAAGACAATAGTTTATTAATTACACATTACTTACTTATTCGCTTTCTCTTCTACCTCTCGGTGTAGAGAATTTACACAAAGATTTCCAGTCACTTCTGTCCTGTGATTTGGTCACAGCTTGAGACCAGGTGATACCTTTCTCCCTGAAGATGTTGGAGAGGTTATCTTTCCAGGTAACTCTTCTTCTTCCTCTGGGGCGTCGACCGTCAATGCGTACCTCCAGAGCTTGTCGAGGGGAACGCTCCTTTCCCATTCTTTGCACATGTCCAAACCATCTTAGTCTATTTACATTGACTACCTGAATTATAGGTGTGGTCCCAAGGTTACCTCTGATTACTTGGTTCCTCACTCTGTCTCTTCTGGTTTTTCCAGCTACAGACCGCAGGTATCTCATCTCCTGAGCTTGCACTCTACTTTCTAGTTTGCTTGTGAGTGCCCAGGATTCAGAGCCATAGCTTAGTATAGTTATATACATGGACTTATACACCGCCATTTTAGTATTGCTGGAAATTTCTTTCTTTCTCAGGAACTTGTGGTTTACTGCATAGAACATCCTTCCGGCTGCAGTAATTCGGCTACTGATTTCCTAGTTCTGTTTTCCATCCCTACTAATTTCCACTCCTAGATATTTGAAATTATCCACTTGCTTTAGCTGCTCTCCCTTGATGGCTATCTTATGGCTACGGTCTTCTCGAGCAATTACCATCATCACAGTCTTTCCTAAGCTTATTTTCAAACCCCTCTTTTCCATTTCTCTATTTAGAAGGTTCATGTTATATTGAAGCTTGCTTTCGCTGTCAGCCAGCAGAACTATGTCGTCGGCGTACGCCAGGATATTTATATTTGACGTTTTCAGACGCCAGCTACCAATATTAAACCTCCTCATCCCTTTGCAGCTTTTAATTACCTCATCCATCAGCACTATGAATAGCAGGGGGCTCAAAATGTCTCCCTGTCTGACTCCTGCTGTATAAATAAATAAATCACACCTTACCATGCCTAAACCTTTACTATCATAATCATCACCACTTCTTTAAAATGCTAAAATAAATTCTACGAGTGTATACGTTGCATAATAATTTCTAAATTTCATTGATATCTGCCAATAGGGATTTTATAACATTTTATCCCTAAGGGAACCTAGAGAAAAAGTATGAAAAGAAGGGGAATTGAGCTCAGACCGATCTTCTAAAGTTAGGAAGTTAATAATTGAGAAAGGGCTCCGATTTTGGATGTAAGCATATAATATATTAATAAAAGATAATTCCAATTTCAACCCAGGGATGTTAAAAGACACGGGGGCTACAGAAGGAAAATACCGCTAATTTTCCCTGAAAGTAAACTTTTAAGAATTGTTCATCAGTAGTCGCAATTAATTAGTAATTTGGGATATTTGCAAATTATATTATCAAAGGGGAGGGGGCATAGGCATAAGAGGGAGGGATAGAATCTAGATATTCTCGATTAGTAATAGTACATTAGGCGTCTAGTGCGGAAAGTAGCATTTTGAATGCGAGTGTGGGACCCGAGCGACAGCGAGGTTAGTAAAACCACGCGAGCAAAGCAAAATGCAGAATTCGCACGAGTTGCGTCCTACTGTACTTTATCTACGATTGTTGGATTTTAATAATAAATACAGAAAAAAATATTTAATAAACTTCCTGTATGCAAGTTCGTGTTTCTCTTTTGATAAAGATGACATGGTTGGACTAGCCTATATGGGGCATCATGTATAGAAATGCAAAAACTAACAAATATAATACATGTATAATTAAAGTATTTCTTGTATATTGATATAAATTGTATTATTTATGTATTCTTTTTCATTTCATACTCTCTTGAAAAACCAGATACGCTACATCGAAGCCCAGGCAATCTACAACAGATACATACGCCCAAGATTCCCAAAATCGACCTGTATACAGCTGTGTCTAATAATAGAGGACTGAAGATGGAAATTGTATTAAGAGAAAACTTATGAAATGAAGAAGAATCCATAATTGGTGCATTTTTTTTTTATCAATTTATAGAAAAGACTTTAATTATATGTGCCAGTTTTATTCATTTCTAAACATGATGAGGTATAGGCTAGTTCAACCGATGACATTAATTCATTAGTTGAATTTTATGCCGAATTATATTTATATTTATATATTTCGGGAGGCGTTTTAATCTCCTCATTTTCGTCATAATGACATAAATCACTCATTGTTTTTCACTAAAAACTCGATATAAACAGTTACTTTAATTAAACAAACAGCAAATTTAGTGTTGTTAAATGTAAACAAACTCGCTCACGTGCGTTAAGGTGAAGAATTCTTCTTGTTTACCACACAAGGGCGGAAAAAAGAGGAATTATGAAACGCGCATGCGCAATGAATACAAGTACGTATAGAATCACTTTCTACGCATCTAAACAGAACAGAGATACAATGTTTATATTTCGTATCAATCCTAGATAAAATCATTTAAATGTCTCTTGATGTTAGTTAATAAACCCATTAAATTAAAAATGTACACACTCCGTAGCGAAGCACGAGCATCCAGCTAGTATTATATAACCAGGCTTTATGGTTCCATAAAAAAGGTAAACATTTTTTTTCATT
Organism: Gerris lacustris; assembly: GCA_951217055.1. NCBI lineage: Eukaryota > Metazoa > Arthropoda > Insecta > Hemiptera > Gerridae > Gerris > Gerris lacustris. Next base: position 35,958,275 of record OX578286.1, read on the forward strand.
AAAGCTTATTTCATCTGGCCCGCTCTATTCAGACTAGGTCTTCAACCAAAAGTGTTGGAGATCAAAGTCCTAGGAAGTAAAGACTGTAAATTAAAGACTGGTAGAGTGAAAACCGAAAAATGTATTCTCTGCCAGGGCTCCTTGGACTCTTTGAACAGGGCCGGACCGTGAATCTTGCGAACTACGCGGCTGCAGGTGGCGCCAAATAACTGATGAGGGCGCCAAAACTGACGAGGGTGCCAAACAGGGGGAAAGGTATTAGGGATAGAAAATGAAGTTGATATTACAGTACAATACATCAATGATTTTATTAGTAGAAAGAAACAAAAAATAAATTGAATAAGTGTACATATGTACATATTAATATACATATATTATATGGTTTTCACTTATCACTGTTACTACTTTATTTATTAATTATACTCAGGGGTCAGCAGCAGGGTTCAAAGTGCAAGTTGCGCTCCGAGAAAAATTGGGGGGATTAATAAAACAATGTTTCAATTTTGCTGTTTACTGAATATTCTTTATGTTTCAACTTTCAAGAATGTAATAGTTTCATTTGTTCGAGTGTGTGTGTAAAGGTTAATTATATTAGGTCACTAAATAAATAACAGTGAATACATTTTATCTACGATTGATACGAAATATAAACATTGTATCTCTGTTTAGATGCGTAGAAAGTGATTCTTTACGTACTTGTATTCATTGTGCATGCACGTCTCATAGTTCTGAAGAATTCCTCTTCTTTACCACCCTAGGGTGGTAAAGAAGAGGAATTCTTCAGCTTTACGCACAATTAGCTTCAGTATTTCTTAGGTCTATAGGGTATTAATAAATTTTATTGCTACTCCATGTCTGGCTATATTTCACCTCCTTTGAGGCATCCTCAGGCCTAAAGTAAAGAGGTAGAAGATAAATTGGAATAAATGAGAAGGTAAATACTTTTTAAATTATAGTTCAATTTTAAAAAATGTTAACAGACAATTTAATGTAATTGTAGGTAGACGCACGACGCACGGTTGAATAACTGGTAGTTAGATTTTCAAAGAAAAATGTATATTATAATATAATAGAAGGATTAAATAAAGGTTAGTGTATAGTGATATATATAATTATGGTATAAGTTAAGTCACAAACTTATATGTTAAATTATGTTGGATTGAAGTAATAATACAAAGTGTTTATGAAAATATTTGTTAATGTGCATGATAAAGTAGATAAATAAATTTAAAATCTTCTTTTAGGCCTGAGGATGCCTCAAAGGAGGTGAAATATAGCCAAACATGGAGTAGCAATAATAGTACATTACGCGTCGAGTGCGGAAAGTAGCATTTTGCATGCGAGTGTGGAGTTTGCACCCGAGCGATAGCGAGGGTGGTAAAACCACACGAGCAATGCAAAATGCCGTTTTCGCACGAGTTGCGTACCGTACTTTATCTACGATTGTTAGATTTAAATAATAAATACAGAAACAAATAAACTTGCTGTATGTAAGTTCGTATCTCTCTCTTGATAAAGATGGCATTAATTCATTAGTTGTATTTTTTGCCGAATTAATTATTTCTGGAGGATTATTATTCTCCACATTTTCGTCAAAGTCACTTGATTCACTCATTGTTTTTCACTAAAAACTCGATATAAACAGTTACTTTAATAAAAGAACAGCAAATTAGTTTTGTTAAATGTAAACAAACTCACTAATCGTGCGTAAAGCTGAAGAATTCCTCTTCTTTACCGCACTAGTGCGGTAAAGAAGAGGAATTATTCAGAACTATAAGACGCGCATGCGCAATGAATACAAGTACGTAAATAATCACTTTCTACGCATCTAAACAAAGATATAATGTTTATATTTCGTATCAATCGTAGATAAAATTAATTAATACTCTGTAGACCTAAGAAAGACTGAAGAATAAATTTGATTAAAGGGTAATACACTACGAATATCACGATTAGCGGTTTGTTTAAATTTAACAAAACTAATTTGCTGTTCTTTTATTAAAGTAACTGTTTATATCGAGTTTTTAGTGAAAAACAATGAGTTTTAAATTTGAAGTATGTTGTACAGTTCTTGCAATTTCTTTTTCGCAATAAAAACCCTATCAAAAAATAACCTACACATTCTTTAAAGCTCAAAAGTATGTACGGCTACGGAAGGTTACGATGGTTCACTCAGTAGTAGTAGTAATAGTAAAGTGTAATATTTACTATGAAAAATTACAAAACTGCATGATTTTTAGTTTATGCATCAAACGCCGTTTAAACTCCATCATTTTTTATTTGTGTAGGATGTAGCACTGTATACTTAAGTAAATTATTTTCTTTAAACTTTAATCCAATTTGGGTTATAAAATAAAATCTGTATTTCACCTTGATTCTGATTTTGTATCATCCTGTTATAGTCCAGGAGATAGCGTGCAAAAAAGTGTCTGCCCAACATCAAGCTAGAATTTTGTATACAAGTCAATCTTTTAGCGCCTTTTAAGAATATGTGGTCAGCTAAGTTCGTTTGGGGGACATAGCTTAGCAATAGGCGTTTGAAAAAATCAAACCGGTGGAAAGCGGCTATGTCTCACCAATTATGGTGGACAATGTGATTTTCATGATCCTGAGTTAAGAATTAGTTAGTAGACCGAAAATCAAGATGATGTTAGTTTGTCCCTTGACAGGTGACCACGTTGATTTTTAGTAATATTTGAATAACTAACCTATCAAGTGTGAAAATAAAATCGACTTGATTTTTGGTCTACTAACTAATTCTGTACTGAGGATCATGAAAATCACATTGTCCACCATAATTGGTGAGACATGACCGCTCTCCACCGGTGTTGTTTTTTTTCAAACGCCTATTGCCAAGCTATGTCCCGCAGACGAACTTAGCCGACCACATATTCTTAAAAGGCGCTAAAAGATTGACTTGTATACAAAATTCTAGCTTGATGTTAGTTAGACACTTTTTTGCACGCTATCTCCTGGACTATTAATCAATTAGTTAGTAAATTTGAGGACGTTACATTTTTAAAACCCCTCCGGTTCCGGGGTGGGAGATGTAGATGGATGAAAATGTGATGCCGTGGCCTTGGAAATGTAAATAATCTAAAGAACGTACGCAATTAGACTTGCCCGACACACTCATACAATTTTATCTACTAAATATTATAAGACCTTACATTAAAACTTAATTAAGAAGAAAGAGGTCATTTCGATACGGTACTCTGTACAAGTCCAGGTCTTTTACAGACTACCGTATCATTTATCAACTGTATTAAGCGGCGCAAAACCCTTAGCCTTAGCCCATATTATTAAACATGGTTTTAATTAAAAAACCATGTTCAAAAAATTTTAAACAAAACAGAAATAGAAATAGACTGCCAATTAGTGTGGCACATAGCTTCCTCGCATCCTATCATGTACTTTATTGTTATAATGTTTATTGTGTAAAAACTATTATTAGTTTTAGCGATCTTTAACACTTCATAGCGGTGTCGCTGTTGGTTTTACTGAAAAATTGTATTTGAAAAAAATGTTGTCTCATTGAATAGATGAAGTTAGATTTTTTTCCCGACCTAAAATTCCAATTTTAAATTTGAAGTTCACGTTTACTCGAGCGTTGCTCGTGAACGCTTGGACGGATAACGTTGTCCAACGAACTCGTCCTGGGCATTGGTAAAATGAACATGTCTACCAAATTTCATTAAAATTGGTTGACATTTACTCAAGTTATCGTCGCACGTTTCATAATTGAACCGTGCGAACCGAAACCCCGTGAAACCTCTCTTCACTAAAAGTATTGTTAGAAAGACCTCTATTCAATAAAGGTATTGATAGTAAAACGTCTCTTCACTAAAGGTATTGTTACAAACACGTTTCTTCACTAAAGGCACTGTTAGAAAGACCTCTATTCATAATAAAGGTATTGTTAGAAAGACGTCTCTTGACTAAAGTAAAACCTCTCTTCACTAAAGGTGTTGTTAGAAAGACCTCTATTCAATAAAGGTATTGTTAGAAAGACCTCTATTCAATAAAGGTATTGTTAGAAAGACCTCTATTCAATAAAGGTATTGTTAGAAAGACCTCTATTCAATAAAGGTATTGTTAGAAAGACCTCTATTCAATAAAGGTATTGTTAGAAAGACCTCTATTCAATAAAGGTATTGTTAGAAAGACCTCTATTCAATAAAGGTATTGTTAGAAAGACCTCTATTCAATAAAGGTGTTGTTAGAAAGACCTCTATTCAATAAAGGTATTGTTAGAAAGACCTCTATTCAATAAAGGTGTTGTTAGAAAGACCTCTATTCAATAAAGGTATTGTTAGAAAGACCTCTATTCAATAAAGGTATTGTTAGAAAGATCTCTATTTAATAAAGGTATTGTTAGAAAGACCTCTATTCAATAAAGGTATTGTTAGTGAAACTTCTCTTCACTAAAGGTATTGTTATAAAGACGTTTCTTCACTAAAGGTGCTGTTAGAAAGACGTCTTTATTTATTTCTTAATCTAATGACACCACTTTTAGGGAACATGCTGGGAAGAGAGCCAGCTTGGTCGCGTGGGTTAAGGTTAAACCACTTCTGCTCGGCCATCACTGAATCATGAGTGGAACGAGACGGGGTTCGATTTATATGGCCGAGCCATTTCGAGCCATTTATATGGCTCACTATTGATCACATCATACTCGCTTCCGCGGTACTATGTACAGAGGTATGATGTGTGAAGTGGCTGCAACTCTCTACCGCGGGGCGTAAAAAAGGCCTAAGTGATGGCCTAATTGCAAGGTTCGAACAAGTATTGTTAGAAAGACCTCTATTCAATAAAGGTATTGTTAGAATGACCTCTATTCAATAAATGTATTGTTAGTGAAACTTCTCTTCACTAAAGGTATTGTTATAAAGACGTTTCTTCACTAAAGGTGCTGTTAGAAAGACGTCTTTATTTATTTCTTAATCTAATGACACCACTTTTAGGGAACATGCTAGGAAGAGAGCCAGCTTGGTCGCGTGGGTTAAGGTTAAACCACTTCTGCTCGGCCATCACTGAATCATGAGTGGAACGAGACGGGGTTCGATTTATATGGCCGAGCCATTTCGAGCCATTTATATGGCTCACTATTGATCACATCATACTCGCTTCCGCGGTACTATGTACAGAGGTATGATGTGTGAAGTGGCTGCAACTCTCTACCGCGGGGCGTAAAAAAGGCCTAAGTGATGGCCTAATTGCAAGGTTCGAACAAGTGGTTCGTCCTACCCGTTCTAGTAGAAAGTACTAGACTACTACTAGTACTACTACTAGGGAACATGCTGCATCTATACAAATACTCGTAACACGTTTAAATTATATTTATTTTTGTATAATAAAATTCCACATTAATGTTAACATTTTTCTGTTTAAAATATATTTTTTTTTTTTATTACATAACAGAATTTTCGAATATTAAACATTTTATTTTTCCAATAATTATAATAATTATTATTTTTTGTTCATCTCATTAATTTTGAAGATAATATTAATATTTTTTTAGCACGAAATATAATATTTTTTCCATTTTATTTAGCACAGTTACATAATTTAATTTAAAAAACATTAAACATTTAATTTTACAATTTTAATGATTCCATATTTAGTCTGTTTATTTCGTTTATTTTTTTTATATCAGTATTACGTAAAATTTACATGATTTTTTTTTTGTTTGAAATATATGAATATTATATTGGTACAAAGACATAATTGAATTTGATCATTCAAAACATTAACTTTTATAATTTTATATGATTCATTAATTATTATATTAATATTTTTCTGTTTGAAATATACGATTAATATTTTTTTATTTGTATAAATATTTTATAGAATTTAAAAAAAAAAACATTAAACACATTTAATTTTATAAACACATATAATTGTAATCATTTCATAAATTTTATTTTATTTTCTTTATTGAAATATATTTATAATACTCGTGAACAATTTAACAGCCTATAATACCTTGATCGAATTAAATTTTAAAATAATAATAATAAAAATAAAAATAATAATATATATTGTAATAATAATAATGATGATAATAATAATGATAATAATAATATTAATAATAATAATAATAATAGTAATAATAATAATAATAATAATAATATAAATTGGCCAAAATCCCACACTACCTCGCAGCCAGCCATTGTGAGGTGTTTTTTTGATGATTTTCCCATCTCTAAAATAAAAAATAATAACAATGTTAGTGATAGTAAATAAAAAGATAAGATGCACTTAGGTAGATGGACTAAGTAATTTGGTACTTCTTTAGATTGTTACTCCCCTATGTTTTTTTAGACTATAAATGGCTTTTACTAAATAACTATTAAGACAAAGGGATATTTAGACCAATGTGCTTTGGGACAAAGGTAGTAACAGTCTAAAGAAGAACATTCCGTAAACCTTCTTTAGATTGTTACTTCCCTTTGTATTATTTATAAGGGGAGTAACAATCTATAGAAGTGCCAGTAATTTAATAAACATATTTAATAAGAGACGAGGCCCTCGCCCTATGTTATTAACACTTACTGAGTTACCCCCAGCTTGGAATTATTAATACCTATATAAACTGAAACTGTAAATAACAAAAATTATTATGGAGAAAATAATCAGTTATGTTGTACATTATTATTATGTTGTACATGTAGTTCTTATTGGGGCACATTTTTTGATTGTTACTCCCCTTATAAAAAATATATCCCTTTGACTTATAGTTATTTGGACAAAGGAACATATACAGAGAACCATATATTTCATAGTATAAATTACAATTATGACAAAGGAATATTTAGTCCAACATATAACTTGGGACAAAGGAATATCACACTAGTATATATAAATGTTATAATATCCCTTAGCCTAGTTTACTATTAAGACATAAGAATATTAAATATCTGCTAAGAAAATTGTAGAACTCAATGTCCTACAGTTTTCTGTATAATATTTAGTCTTACACATGATAAGGCACTTTTTTTAGATTGTTACTCCCTTATAAAAAAATCAAGGGGGAGTAACAATCTAAAGAAGGTGTACGGAATGTTCCTCTTTAGACTGTTACTCCCCTTATAAAAACTCAAGTGTGATATTCCTTTGTCCCAGAGTACATTGGGCTAAACATCCCTTTTTCTTAATAGTTATTTAGTCAAAGTCATTTATATTCTAAAACAACAGGAGAGTAACAATCTAAAGAAGTAACCTAATTGTGTTATATGTTGTTAAGACCTGAGTGAATAGTAAGAAACCGCTAGTTTGCAGCTTTGAAAGACCTGCGAGCAGAGTTATATTGAAAAAACTTCGACATTTTTCTGAGTTTTCTTTCTAATTTTGCTTATCATCTCTGTTCATATGCATCGGAGAGCTAAAGTAGTTGGTAATTTTTTACTTAAGCACCCCCCTATAGCCCTTTGACTTAATAGTTATTTAGACAAAGGAACATATTATACAGAGTAGTATATATTCCTTAGTATAAATTCCCATTAAGACAAAGGGATATTTAGTCCCTAGGAAGGAATATCACACTTGTGTATATAAATGTGATAATATCCATTAGTCTAATTAACTATTAAGACAAAGGAATATTTAGTCCCTAGGAAGGAATATCACACTTGTGTATATAAATGTGATAATATCCATTAGTCTAATTAACTATTAAGACAAAGGAATATTTAGTCCCTAGGAAGGAATATCACACTTGTGGATATAAATGTGATAATATCCATTAGTCTAATTAACTATTAAGACTAAGGAATATTTAGTCTCTAGGAAGGAATATCACACTTGTGTATATAAATGTGATAATATCCATTAGTTTAATTAACTATTAAGACTAAGGAATATTTAGTCTCTAGGAAGGAATATCACACTTGTGTATATAAATGTGATAATATCCATTAGTTTAATTAACTATTAAGACAAAGGAATATTTAGTCTCTAGGAAGGAATATCACACTTGTGTATATAAATGTGATAATATCCCTTAGTCTAATTAACTATTAAGACAAAGGAATATTTAGTCCCTAGGAAGGAATATCACACTTGTGTATATAAATGTGATAATATCCATTAGTCTAATTAACTATTAAGACAAAGGAATATTTAGTCCCTAGGAAGGAATATCACACTTGTGGATATAAATGTGATAATATCCATTAGTCTAATTAACTATTAAGACTAAGGAATATTTAGTCTCTAGGAAGGAATATCACACTTGTGTATATAAATGTGATAATATCCATTAGTTTAATTAACTATTAAGACAAAGGAATATTTAGTCTCTAGGAAGGAATATCACACTTGTGTATATAAATGTGATAATATCCATTAGTTTAATTAACTATTAAGACAAAGGGATATTTAGTCCCTAGGAAGGAATATCACACTTGTGTATATAAATATGATAATATCCATTAGTCTAATTAACTATTAAGACAAAGGAATATTTAGTCCCTAGGAAGGAATGTCACACTTGTGTATATAAATGTGATAATATCCATTAGTCTAATTAACTATTAAGACAAAGGAATATTTAGTCCCTAGGAAGGAATGTCACACTTGTGTATATAAATGTGATAATATCCCTTAGTCTAATTAACTATTAAGACAAAGGAATATTTAGTCCCTAGGAAGGAATGTCACACTTGTGTATATAAATGTGATAATATCCATTAGTCTAATTAACTATTAAGACAAAGGAATATTTAGTCCCTAGGAAGGAATATCACACTTGTGTATATAAATGTGATAATATCCCTTAGTCTAATTAACTATTAAGACAAAGGAATATTTAGTCCCTAGGAAGGAATATCACACTTGTGTATATAAATGTGATAATATCCCTTAGTCTAATTAACTATTAAGACAAAGAAATATCACACTAGTATATATAAATGTTATAATATCCCTTAGCCTAGTTTACTATTAAGACAAAGGAATATTCAATATCTGCTAAGAACACTGTAAAACTCATTGTCTTACAGTTTTCTGTATACGATTTAGTCTTACTCGTGATAAGGCACGATTTTAAAATAGCGTAATAAACCTTTGAGACTTTTGTAGGTCAGACTATTATTTAGAACCAAGGGGGGGGGGGGGGTTCTAAAGTAAATAAGTGCCAAGTAGTTATCCCCCCATCTTCAAAAGTTATTAAGACAATATTATCCCTTAAAAGGGCCTCTTGTCATCTTATGACTGGATTTATAACCGGTTATTGTCGTCTTAGCAGTCACTTGCAGCTAGGCTTAGTTGAAAGTCCTACCTGTTGGTTGTATATGGAGACCAACTCCTACCTTAAAACTCTTACTCACCTAAGGAGCTTCTGCTGGCAAACCTATAAACATGTATATTTTAAAGAAATACCATTCAATATTGAGTTTCTTAGCAAATAAAAAAATAACTTGCCGTTAATTGCAAGAATGTCAATTTGTTTTAATAGCTTTACTGTTAATTTTGTCCTCATTGGGAATTGTATACAATTATTATCAGATTTTTCAAAAAAAATTAGACATACAGTCATACATAATACATAAATTAAAGATCACATGATACTCATTCATACGTATGGTATTGTTACACATAATGTACCTAACATGTATATATATGTTGCATTTATAACTCATTCAATACAGCTTACGATAACTATTTATTAAGTAGAAAATTAATTCATGGGCTTTTCAAAAACCAAAGCCAAAATGAAAAAGGAAATACACAGCACAAATAAACCTTATGTTTGACTTTCTGATAGCATAAGCGAAGCATTTATTACTTGTCCGAGGAGTTTGATATAATCAGACAGATTAGTAGATTACTTGTCTGAGAAGTATGATATAATCAGACAGATTAGTAGATTACTTGTCTGAGAAGTATGATATAATCAGACAGATTAGTAGATTACTTGTCTGAGAAGTATGATATAATCAGACAGATTAGTAGATTACTTGTCTGAGAAGTATGATATAATCAGACAGATTAGTAGATTACTTGTCTGAGAAGTATGATATAATCAGACAGATTAGTAGATTACTTGTCTGAGAAGTATGATCTTATCAGACTTTCTGATAGCATAAGCGAAGCATTTATTGATAGATTAGTGTGTATTACTTGTCTGAGGAGTTTGATATAATTAGACAGATTCAGCATACAATAATCTGCTCTAAATAGATGTGAGTTTGCTAAAACTATTAGATGTAATACAGTAGTATAAGGTAATGATTTAAGAAAATTTAAAACGTGTTTATGTAATCAAACCGTTCCAATTGCTTTACTTACCAAGTATAGAGACTAAATAGAGGAGTCATAATATAGGCTGGAGGGAGTGGGAAGTGGCACAAGCTTCCCCCTCCCCTAGAATACAAACAAACTATAAAATAAAAGACTTTTCTCAGTGTAAAAAGGTAGTGTTATGACAGGAGACAAGTATTTAAAAGGTGTTTATATTATAATTTGAAAACTGACAACTTGACAACCAGGACGAAGGTTTCAATCTTAGTATTCTAGTGGTGGGGAAAAATGGTGCCATCTGCCTTCCCTCTTAAGATACTCTATTTAGTCACTATAATCGGTGGCTTTACTTGGTAGATCTAATCAAGAAGTATTAACTGATTAGAGAAGAAGATGTCTAAATAGATGGTGTCAAACTGTTCCAATTGCTTTATTAGGTGGATCTAATCAAGGAGTATTGACTGATAAGAGCAGATGTATAAATAGATGTTGTCAAACAGTTCCAATTGCTTTACTTGGTGGATCTAATCAAGGAGTGTTGAACTGATTAGAGAAGATGTCTAAATAGATGTCAAACAGTTGCAATTGCTTTACTTAGGGGATCTAATCAAGGAGTGTTAAACTGATAAGAGCAGATATCTAAATAGATGTTGTCCAACAGTTCCAATTGCTTTACTTGGTGGATCTAATCAAGGAGTATTAACTGATTAGAGAAGAAGATGTATAAACAGATGTTGTCAAACAGTTCAATTACTTTAATTGGTGGATATAAGCTAGTAGTATTAACCGATTAATAAAGGAAATGTCTTTACAATTTTTTTGTGTTCAAACAGTTTCAATTGCTTTAACAATTGGATCTAATGCAGGAATATTCCTAATCAGTTGATATCAACTGATTAGGTTCACTCCTCATTAAATCTATAGCATATTACTGAGTAATCAGATGTAAATTAGATTTCTTTTCCTACTTTTTTAAAATTTTAGCTTGAGGTATTAGGTGTAATATAGAAGGATTCACAGAATAGTGGAATTGTGGGGTCCGTTTTTTGTCTCTCATGTGACTCAATGTCGGGTTTTTCCTTTACCTTTTACCGGGACTGATAATGGCCTAGAAAGTTAGTTCTGAAAATTAAACCGTTATTTTGTGGATTATATTCACTGAATACATCTGTGTGAGAAATCAGATATTTTCAGTGAGATGTAAACAACCGTTTAGTTAAATTAGTTGATTAGAATCAACAAAATCAGTACAATAATTATGTAATCAGCACATATTGATAAGTTTGTTTTAAAATGGATATAATCTAGCTAGATATGTAGACTAGTGTTAGACATTTCTGAATAAACAAATTTAATTGGAAATATTTAGGCATTTGTGAATAATTGTTTGCTTAAACACTTTGATTTACGCAAGCTGGATTAAGTAATTAGTAAATGCCTTGTTTGTGTGATTTTATGTTTTATTCAGATATGTTTAGCTGGTTTGTAAACTGTTTGCTTGAATAAATCATTTGATAAGACGGCATCATTAGATCAGTACAAGCTTTGTGATTGATTGCCTATCAGACAGATTTGACATGCTTTAAAAAATTACCTTAATAAACATTTATTTAATACTAGGCATCGCTTGGCTCTATCATTGAAGCGAGCGTATAGTAATATATATGTATTGAATATTGAAAAAATAGATAATCATGAATCATGATGAGTTGATATATAATGGGTATAGTAGTAGTACAGCGGCTAGTAATAAGGGAACCACCCTGCATTCTTACTATTCCTCTAACCACACATCACCTTTTCAATTATTATAAAATGTATCTCTTTGCTACAAAAAAACTACTGCATGTAAAAAAATGTTCGTCTCATCATGGGGTACTCGGTACAAAGCTTTTCTTCATAACAAACCTACACACAAAACGACTATAAGAATCTTAACCACCCGGAATAGCTTTTAAACTAATATTATAAATGTATCACTTCATTACTCAAATACTACTGCATGTATGAAGTTGAAATTTTACATACTTGTTTCAATTGCACTTTAGACGATGTACATGAAGTTTTATTAAGATCGTTACGTTAGAACGTAAGATATCGGTAAAAAGGTTGTTTTCTCTATTTTAAACGTTTAGGTCCGCTTTAATAGTTTTAGCGATCTTTATTAATTCATAGCGGTGTCGCCGTTGGTTTTACTAAAAAATGTTATTTGAAAAAAATGTTCGTCTCATCAATTAGATGACTATAGAATCTTTTCCCGTCCTGAAATTCCAATTTAATTTTTGAACCTCTAGTTTAAGCGAGCGTTGCGCGCGAACTCTTGGACGGATCACGCTGTCCAACGAACTTAGCCTGAGTATTAGTAAGAGGATCATGTATACCAAATTTTAACTAAAGCTGTCAACTTTTACTCAAGTTATCGTCACACGCGTAAACGCTACTGACAGACAGACAGACAGACTGACAGACAGACAGACAAGATGCATAGTTTGTTAAAAGTAAGAAGCTCGCTTATGCTCGCTTCAATAACTCAAATGATAAAGGATGAAAAAGCGTCATTCTGGAATGATAAGATTTAGTTCAGGATATACTTGAATGTTGTTCTATGTTTAACTTGAAATAATCTACTAAGAATAAATTGATCTTATTTCTTTAATTCTATGAAGAATGGCTTTGTACATGTTCAATTAATGCTCCATGTTAATATGTACATTACAAAATGGTGATGATTGAACCAAGAAGGTTGAGAAAGTAAGTTCAGACATAATTTAATATTTTAATGTAACTACGAAGGTCAAAAGCATTATTGAATTTCATTTCCAAGAAGAATGCTTTTTACAAATAAAGATTGTGGACACTTAGTTAGATTGTTACTCCCCTTATAAAGAAAACAGAGAGGAGTAACAGTCTAAAGAAGGTGTATGGAATGTTCTTCTTTAGACTGTTACTCCCCTTCCCCTTATAAAAAAAGTGTGATATTCCTTTGTCCCAAAGTACATCGGACTAAACATCCCTTCGTCTTAATAGTTATTTAGTCAAAGTCATTTATATTCTAAAACAACATAGGGGAGTAACAATCTAAAGAAGTACCAGATTGTGAATAATTCATTACATTTAATGAATTATTATGTTACTAAGTATATCAGAAGTAGAAGTAGTAATGTATTGACCCTTTTCTATAAGACCCTTTTTATTTTGTATATACATATACATAATGTCAGATGTTAACGATAAAACATTTTGCTCATTCATAAAATATACATAAATATGTAGGAAAAACCAAATTACATTTACAATATAGAGTGAGGTCGATCTCTAATATCTCTGAAGACAGAGAGAGGGCGCTCCTCAAAATTTCAAAACTCTTGTCGAACTGAAGTTCTATTTTGACAAAACTGAAAATAAAAACATACAGTATAAATTAATACTTATAATTTACAGTTTAAGTAAAACATGATTGTTTTAAATTATAAGTTAACAAATTATATTTTTATCTATGTATGCGTAAGTAGATATATTTATATGGATACATATTGAATAATGAATTTACATAGATGCAACCTGATATCCCAAAACAAGGATTTATACTATAAATTTGATTAGATCGTAAGGTAAAAAATGTATACTTCAAAAGCACTACAGTTTGAAATGGGTATGATCTAGAAACTAGATGTATAGCAACTAAATTTGACTTTGTATATCCATACAATGAGAGAATTAACTGTAAAATTATCAGGTTAATATGTATAGAATTTTATTATGTTAGTCTCGTTGTAGTTTTCTATTTGTACCCTTTTACCCTTACCTGAATGTACATCCTTTTACCTGGGTAAAAGTACCACTTACTGTTAATCCCATCAAGTTCATTTTGTCCCCCCACTTTCAGGAGGTTAATTTTAGGATAATTTCAAATTTCAATAATGAAATGTACCTACGAAAAATCGAAAACTAATAAATGGAAAACACTGGGTTCTACAATTATAGTCCACAGGCCACCATAAGAAGTGAGTGGCTGATTGATAAAGTTTTCTTACCTTATGGAATCGCTTATTTATGACTTGTCCACCGATGAATTGGGTATATGGCAACTGGGTGCTGGGCCATTTCTTTTTTGTTGACATGCCAAACTTGCCCTTCTGCAGGAACATTGAAAAGAGATAGATAAAGTTTTGATTTTCACAGGATCGTTTAATTAAATTATTTAAAAAAAACAGTGGTAAAGGTGGCCCCCGATATGAGTGGGCCGTTTTCTTTTCAACGTCCCCGCAGAGCGATATGTTTGGGGCGGTGGACACCCCAAACGGCCCACTCTTATCGGTGGCCACCTTTACCACTGTTTTTTTTTTTTTAAATAATTTAATTAAACGATCCTGTGAAAATCAAAACTTTATCTATCTCTTTTCAATGTTCCCGCAGAAGGGCAAGTTTGGCATGTCAACAAAAAAGAAATGGCCCAGCACCCAGTTGCCATATACCCAATTCATCGGTGGACAAGGCATAAATAAGCGATTCCATAAGGTAAGAAAACTTTATCAATCAGCCACTCACTTCTTATGGTGGCCTGTGGACTATTATGAACTCGTTTATGAGAAAGGTTGTCTAAGTTGTCTTGGACCTAATTTTTTGTATTTTGAATATTTTAAGCTCTTTGCTTATCAACAAAGTCAGTTATAATAAGTTATTTGTAGAAACACAACTTCATCGTTGAAAGAGAGTGTCTTTACTACTATCAATTATAATGATAAGAAATTCGGTCCGAGACAACTCATACAAACTCATGAAATAAACAATCGGTCCGAGACAACTTTTTCGTAGCCACATTTATCAAATTTTAAATTAAAAACCTTTCATCAAAATTTATAGGTTCCACGCGTCTGCACTGACGACACACTTTTTTGTGTGTCTCTCAAGACGTGTGTGAAATCTCAAAATCGAATTTTCGCTTCATCTCAATACTTTCTCTTTATGTGAGAAAGTAAACAAGTAAGGCGCGCTTGACGTAAGTACGTAAGGTGATAATCGCCAGTTTCTGTACGATTAAGTTAAAATTATTAAGAAAAATGATTAATAGTTGCATATTCTTTTTCTACACTTCAAGACCTTTAAATTGATATATAATATGTCATGGTGACTAAAAACTTTATTTTAGTCGCCCGCCATATTGGCTGCCATCTTGAAAACATTAAGTGTAAAATTTTAATACTTGCATATTCTTTTTCTACACTTCAAGATCTTTAAATTGATGTATACCATGTCATGGTGACTAAAAATTGTTTTTGGTCGCCCGCCATTTTGAAAATATTAAGTGTAAAAACTTCAAAAAATGTACTGTTGTCACAAATGCCGAGATGAACCTGTGTGCCGAATTTCATGTTCCTAGCTATAGTAATTTATAAAATGAAACAAGCTTACGGGCAGACAAACAGAGCTGTTATATAAGGTTTTTATCGTACCTCGTACAGAAACCTAAAAGGAGTCAAATTGCTTAAATTATTTAAATAGGAGTTCGAATTTCATTCTTCTCAATCATGTATTAAATATTTGAAATTGGGCTCTTTTATTAAAAGCTGTAAAAGACTTTCCAGTGACTTACAAATTGCTCACCTCTTCTTAATGGTTTCTTTGTTTGCTTAATGGTGTAGTCGACGCAGTCTTAGGTAGGTTGCAATCTCACCATCGCATCGTATTGCAGGAGACTAGTGTGACCTATGAACTCAGGAGACACAGGAACAGAGACTCAGTGTGGACTATGAACAGTACATGAACCGACTAGACTCGTCTACAACAATACTGGATTCGTCTGCAACATTACTGGATTCTTCTGCAACAATACTGTATTCGTCTGCAACATTACTGGATTCGTCTGCAACAGTACTGGATTCGTCTGCAACATTACTGGATTCGTCTGCAACAATCAACAAAACATGAATTTATCTGATGAGCGATAATATATAACAATAAAGTTATGATTTTCTTCATTGAATTAAAAAATAGAAAGAGAAACATATGGTGCAAAGATAAAATGGTATAAAAACTAAACCAACTATGGTAGAATATGGAGCGTGAGTGGAGGTCATCATTATAAAGATATTTAAAAAGATAGATAAATAAAAATCATTATAAGTATAAACAAAAGTCTCTTCACGTAAAATATTTATTTAAAAATCAAAGCAGCTTTTGGCCTTAGAAGGCCATCTTCAGCTAGACACTAGCACAATACTCTTGTGCTAGATCTGGTTTTGCATGACTAGACCACCCCGCTCTATGAACTCTTTTAGATAATTTACTTTTCCAACTATTTCCGCACTGAAGATGGCCTTATAAAGGTCGAAAGCTGCTACGATTTTTAAATAAATATTTTACGTGGAGAGACTTTTGCTTCTACTTTTAAACTAACTATATAATTGAACTCAGAACTCAGGGTGTTTTTTTTTCTTTCATTTAACACCTTTAAAAAAAATGGCAACCTCCTAAATTTCACTCCTTCTTTTTTAAAGATGATATGAGCCAATGAGAGCACGAGATTTTGGCGGGTAGTAGATTGGACCAACCAAACAAACAAAAATATCATTGGATAACCTTAAGATAACCACCTAGTGGTTTTATTTTTTCCCTCACATAGGTTGGCCAATCTGAACTGTCAGATTTACAAAGTATAATGGCATGAATTGGTCCCAGATCTGTACTGTAATATTATACAAGAACTACAATAACTACTGAAAAATAGCATTTATTAACTGTATTACAAAAATATTCACTTCGATCCTTAATAATTTTTATTACAAAAAATAAAATTAATAATAAATAATAAATAAAATTGTACTTAACCATTAATTAATATACACCATTTTCAGAATACTCGTATACAAATAATATTGAACTCGATTTTCCATTTTTTTTAAAAAATAAGCAATTTTAAATTATATATTGAAAAAAAAAATCACTTTACACTCTTCAAAAAACATATTTTACAAAAAATATATATTTATATATTCTCTCTCTCTGCTCCCCCCCACCACCATGCAACAGTTTATTTGTTTAATATCCCATAGTTCTTGAACTTTCGTGAACACTAGCACTTCTAAACACGTATCCTCTTGTAGCAAAGTCTCGATAGAGGAGAAAAGTTAAAAATATCACGTTACTAAAGAAAAAATACCAATGGAAATAAAAGCAAAAAATGAATGTTTCCATGAATAACACAGTTAATATTGTTGCTATCATATCTTCTCGTATGTCAAGATCCATTTTTTATTTTTTTATATTTTATTAATATTATTATAATTTTTTGTTTTGTTTATCTACATATTTTTTTTTCTTATTTAATAACAATGTTTTTTTCCTTGTTTGAATTACTCTAAAATTAGAAAACGTTTTAAAAATTAATTTAGATGTATTATATGATTTTTTTTTTTTTTGAGAAGTTAATTAATACTCATAACTATATCTATACGACTGAATAATTATTTTTGAAATTCAATATGGTCGTGTTAAGCGGATTGCATAAGACTGTGTAGGAGTATCTAGTTATGTAAACTCCCTCTACGATGCAGCACCAGCTCCATCCAAATTATCGAATTTCTCACGATGTTCCCCCTCCTATTTTACCCCCTCTACTCTTTTCTTCGATCTCCAACCTGAAGCATTTATAAGTTTCTCTTATAAGTTAACCTTCACCCCTAAATAATCCTATAAAGTCAGACACGTGGTGACAGCCAGACATAAATATATACAGACAGACAGGATAAGTATTATCGTAATTTATGACATGAAAAGTATCAAGCTCAAAATTTCTGTAGATTTGATTAAAAAAAAACAAATGTTACTGCTAAGCTAAGGCAACTACATTTATTCCAATAAAAATAAATGTATGTTTTGATTTGTTGGTCTTTAAATAGATAAAATAATATTACTTCTTTAGATTGTTACTCCCTTATGTTTTTTTTTTTAACAAATATAAATGACTTCGAGTAAATAACAATTAAGACAAAGGGATGTTTTGCCCAATGTACTTTGGGACAAAGGAATATCACACTTCTGTTTTCATAAGGGGAGTAACAGTCTAAAGAACAACATTACCTACACCTTCTTTAGATTGTTACTCCCCTCTTTTTTTTATTAGGGGAGAACAATCTAAAGAAGTGTCATAATA
The DNA here is from genome assembly GCA_951217055.1 of Gerris lacustris. Lineage (NCBI taxonomy): Eukaryota > Metazoa > Arthropoda > Insecta > Hemiptera > Gerridae > Gerris > Gerris lacustris. Next base: position 35,976,669 of record OX578286.1, read on the forward strand.
ACTTTTTTAAATAGATATCTAAATAAATTTACTCAAATCTACCTTTTTTACTTTCTCATTTAAAGAGAAAGTATTGTGATGGCGCGAAAATTAGATTTGGAGATTTTGATGGATTTACACGTTTTAAGGTACCTTGAGTCCAAAAAAGTGGTTTTTAAAAAATGTCTGTCTGTCCTCTGTCTGTCGTGTGTCGTCTGTGCAGACGCCTGGAGCCTAAACTACTGGGCCAATTTTGACGAAATTTGGCATACATGTTCAAAAAAATCATACCCCGAGGCGAAATCGAGAAATGAATTTTAGCTCCAAATTAAGGGGCGCTACCCCCCAAAAACCCTGAAAAAACGTGAAAAAAAATTATTTCTCGAAAACGGTTCCGACGATTTTAATTAAAAAATTCTAAAATATAGTCCATTTAAATACGAATCCAACGATATAAGCTGTTTTCCCAGGAAAAATCTAGTTCATGAGAAAAAAGCTTAAAACGCGGACCGAGAGAGCCCGGGTTCGATTCCCCGCCCGGGAGAAGTTATTTTTATGATAAATTTTAATGAAATGCTCAATAATAATTAAATTTACATACGAAAACTAATAAATGGAAAACACTGGGCTAAATAATTATGAACTCGTATATGAGAAAGTTTGTCTGAGTTGTCTCGGACCGATTTTTTTCCAAGTATCCTTTTAAAAAATTACAAGATAAAAAAAACTTTATATACTACGTTTTTAAAAAATGTTCTGTTGCCTAAATAAAAATCATAAATTAGAAACCCGTCAAAATTAAGATCGTAAATATGTCAAGTCGTAGACATGTCAAAACAAATAAAAAATCTTGCAAAGTTTTCCGAACTAACTTTCCATACAGCAAAATTTGCTGAAAATGAATTAAATTCTGCTGAAAGATGGCTAGAAATATTAAAATAGTGCATTGTCATCTTGTTCTGAGCTATTCTAAAACTTTAAAATGTCTAGCTACTCGGGATGTTTGTTAAAAGTCGATTGCAAGATTTGTACTGGACAAACAAACGAACAAGGAAACAAGCTAATAAAAACGTAGTAAAAAATATGAAAATGGTTTCTTAGATTATATCGTTATCCCAATGTAATAATATAGTCACAAATGATTTCCTTTTTCTAAAAATTAAATAAAAATCGGAGCTATCTTGATATCTCTGAAGCCACTGGAACTATGACCATGAAATATTGCAGGTAGGTTCCTTTTACTTAAGAAACCTTTTTACGTTCCACCATCTTGATTCAAGAGGGCTGCCGTGTATATTCCACATGATAATAATATCTTCGGAACAAATTGCATTAGAACCTTGAAATTTAGTTATTAGCTTCTTATTATGACAAACAACTTATTTGAAAGGATTTACGAATTGGACATTTTGGATCAAAAATCATTTTGGATGTATACGTATTTTAAACCTAAAATTAAATTATTTTATTTTTTATGTTAATTCCTAAATTAATAATTCTTATGTCTGCCAAAAATAATTTTTCTGGAATTTAATGCCTAAAGAAGGCAATGGGGCAAAGTAAAAAAATAAGATGAATTGAGCCTAGACTGATCTTCTGAAGTTAGGAAGTTAGTACTCAAGAAAGGATTTGTCTTTAGGATGTAACATCAAAGATAATTCCAATTCCATTCCCCTGGGATGTGATAAGACCCCAGGGGGAAGGGGGATTCAAAGGAATAATACCTCTGGTTTTCCCCAGAAAGACTGGACTAAGAGAGATCTTAAATTTTAAGATGGCCGGCTTTAAAACCCACCACTATTGTAAATGTTTAAAGCCTGTCTTGTGTGGTATACCAGAATTGCATCTACGTTTCCTAAACTAATGCTTCGTCTATTTTTGATTCCGTACCTCCCTCTATCTTGACATGGCTACTTTTTGTACTTCTTTATAGGATTATATCCCAATAAATCTGATACTGGACCAGGGCTGTTTTTTTTTTTATTTTGAAAGGATCTGCATCAATCTGAAAGGATCTGCTTCAATCAGAAAGGATCTGCATCAATCTGAAAGGATCTGCATCAATCTGAAAGGACCTGCATCAATCTGAAAGGATCTGCATCAATCTGAAAGGATCTGCATAAATCTGAAAGGATCTGCACCAATCTGAAAGGATCTGCATCAATCTGAAAGGATCTGCATCATGATAGACTGCCATTTGGTGTGGCACATAGCTTTCTCGCATCCTATCTCGTAAGGAATTGATTTTATGCTTTTAAATATTGTCTAATTTGTTTAATGGTTTCCCCGTTTTTTTTTAATGTCAAAATTGTTTTGATTTTTACTTGAATTAAAGTATCAATTAAGCAAAAGTTAAAGAGCGCAGACGGTTCAAATTAATCTGGGGCTATCTGCGCTGTACTTTCGATATACTATAAAAGTTTCATATAAATCAGTTAAGAAAATTTTTAAGCTATAGGTGTAAATAAATGTATGTTTGTGCGCATGTGGAAGAGAAACTAATGAACGCAGAAGGTTGAAACGTATGTGGGACCAACAATGGGCTACTCATAACCCAAAAGTCATAAAAATTGGACGTGTTGTTTTTAAGATATTTTGGTTCGCAAAAATTGAACGACAGACCGACCGACAGACTGACAGACAGACACGGAACCAAAAATGATCCCTGATGTCTAAAACGGATGTCTGAAACCGGAGACATAAAAATTTTTCGTTCTTCAGAACGATCACATAGCTTCCGTTACCTTCGCTAAGCTCGGAAGCAAAATATACATCAGTCGTCTAATCAAATATATTTAATGTAACTTGCTGAAAAATATATTATTTCTTTTCTTCCGTAAACCTAATAATTTATTAATTACACAAAACAAGTTTGAATAAGTTAAACTGTTTTGAATGCCTGAAGTTTTGTGAGCCTCGCGATGCCCAATTCAATGAATAGTTAAGCCAGAATTAAAGAATAGACGGGACTTGAAACGAAATTGATATCAGGGGAATAGTAGCTTGAAGGAGGTAGTCTGTTTCTAACTTTTTATATTTTCTCTTCTCACCATAGATCGAAGTGAGATAGAGCTAGGGTGAGAATGTGTGAGCTCCTGTTTCACCCTGTAACCCTAACAATTCTAAAAGTGAAATTGTCATACCTGACTCAGTTACCTTCTAGACTATATTTTTTCTTTAAAACAATATTTTCTGTATGGAAAATAAAATGATTTATTCATATTTCCTCTTATGTTTAAATCGTTGCTTTGCCTTAATCCAGTAAAGAGAGTAATTCCTAACAAAGGCTCCTCAGAACTCAAGGGTACCACGAAAATACCTTATCTAAATACGTTTAACGAAGTAGGATATTAAAATGTGATAAAGGGAATATTCTGCTTTGTCTATAAATCCAGAGAATAGAGTTATTCCCAACTAAGGCTTCTCAGAACTCTAGGTTTCCAAAAAAAATATCTAACCTATTATGATTAAAGAAGTAGGATATTAAAATGTGACAAGGTGCATTTTCAATTAATGTGAATTCCTTCCTGTACGTTTTACTCATGAAGTGAACAATAAATATATGTTTATATATTTAACCTATGTATGTTATGTTATGACCTACATCTATGTAGTTTTCATATATTTTTATTCCTTATCGAAGACTGTAACTCATAAAAAGCAACCTCAGAAACCGACAAACAAACAATGAAATAAGCACACAGAAAGAAAAAATAACAAAGAAACAAGCAAACATAGAAACCGACAAACTAACTAACAATGAAACAACACAGAAGAACATGCAGGTAAAGAAACCAAAAACTAACTATCAAAGAAGCATGTAAGTAAAGAAACAAACCAAAAAAAAATCTAACAAAGTAACAAGTAAACAGAAAAGCGTGGAAACCAAAACTAACGAAACTAAGTAACAAACAAACTAACACACAAGCAAACAAGTAAACATAGAAAGAGCAAACTGAAAAATGTGCAAAGAAAAAAGAAACCAACAAACTAACACACAAGCAAACAAACACGCAAACAAGTAAACAAAGAAACGAGCAAACTGAAAAATGTGCAAAGAAAAAAGAAACCAACAAACTAACAAAAAATTAAGTTAACAAAAAAGCAAGTAAACAGAAAATCAAAGTCATCAAACAATAGTAATACAATTTAAATAGAATTATTAAATAAATATTGTCCTAAAATTTTACTCTAACAGAGGAGTTGAAATTTGGCCTACTATAAAAAATAAATCGATGTGGATTAAATACAAGGAGTTCTTTCAAGTCCCAGGGCTGGGTGCTTTTTTATCTCTCTTTCTTCCTTCTCCTTCAAATATAGTAATGATAATAATCATTTGATTTCTCAGGCATAGTTTGAAATTAATTATGTCTTATCATAATAAAATAAATAATTTAAATATTAAAAGAGATTCCAGCTGGTCGGAGGTTATAAATTATTAAATAAATAATATTCAATAAATAAATTGTATTTATTTGTGTTTACATTGAATCAATTTACATTTATTTATTTAATGAAGATAAAAGAATACTGTTTAATTGTTTGATACTGATAGTATTCACGTAGAATTTCATCAGGGGATTCAAGGTATCACGGCGATTGCTGGATAAAAATGGTGTATCCTCAAGCAGGTTGGAGTTATGATGAAAAATTAAGAATGGTTTATAAAAGTATGTGTAATATGTATCCAGGTATGTTCATCAGGTTAATGGAATAATGGTGCTATGGGTTGCTGAAACGTTTGTGGATATTCAGGCAGATTCATAAAGTTCACTAAATGTTTTGAATAATGAGGCAGGTTCATCAAGTTTTCTTAATTTTTGAGAGTAATCAGACAGGTTCATCAAGTTTACTAAATGTTTGAGTGTGATCAGACAGGTTCATCATGTTTGCTAAATGTTTGAGTGTGATCAGACAGGTTCATCATGTTTGCTAAATGTTTGAGTGAGATCAGACAGGTTCATCAAGTTTACTAAATGTTTGAGTGTGATCAGACAGGTTCATCATGTTTGTTCAATGTTTGAGTGTGATCAGACAGGTTCATCATGTTTGCTAAATGTTTGAGTGTGATCAGACAGGTTCATCAAGTTTACTAAATGTTTGAGTGTAATCAGACAGGTTCATCAAGTTTACTAAATGTTTGAGTGTAATCAGACAGGTTCGTCAAGTTTACTAAATGTTTGAGTGTAATCAGGCAGGTTCATCAAGTTTACTAAATGTTTGAGTGTAATCAGGCAGGTTCATCAAGTTTACTAAATGTTTGAGTGTAATCAGGCAGGTTCATCAAGTTTACTAAATGTTTGAGTGTAATCAGACAGGTTCATCAAGTTTACTAAATGTTTGAGTGTAATCAGACAGTTTCATCAAGTTTACTAAATGTTTGAGTGTAATCAGGCAGGTTCATCAAGTTTACTAAATGTTTGAGTGTAATCAGACAGGTTCATCAAGTTTATTAAATGTTTGAGTCTTATCAGACAGTTTCATCAAGTTTATTAAATGTTTGTGTGTGATCAGATAAGTTCATCAAGTTTACTAAATGTTTGAGTGTAATCAGACAGGTTCATCAAGTTTATTAAATGTTTGAGTGTGATCAGATAGGTTCATCAAGTTTACTAAATGTTTGAGTGTGATCAGACAGGTTCATCAAGTTTATAATTCATTAAGTTTAGAAAGTAGTAGATAAAACAAAGAGGTTGGCAAGGATAGTGCAAGATAAGTCAGAATACTAGGGACAAAATTCAGGTGAATTCACATTCTAGCAGGTATATTCGAATTCCAGCAGATAGAAACTTCTATATAATTGGTTTGGATTAAGATGTTTACCCAATTCATTATAAGAATGAAGTAATCAGTGCATGCATGTTTGAATGAATTTAGCAAAATTTAAGACGAATAAATAAATGTAATATTAATATGATGTACCAGATTTGAGTAGGAGGTGATTGAATGTCATGCCAAATGGACTTAGCAAGTTGAATCAACATTTGACTGATTGTTATATTAATGTTATTTAGCAGATAAAAGTACCTATATACTAAACGCCGTAAACTTTTAAGCTGGTAATAACTTGACAATTTAAAAGTTAATAATTCCTAGAGTTGTAAATGAGTACGGGACAATAGGTTGAGAAAATGATGAATGCTCTTGGCTGGGCATTTAATAATTTAGTTCATGGATAGGAAACTAACAAAATATTTTTGCTAAGTTTTCAAGAAACATCTGAAAAACTTACTGATATTAAGTGATATTGATTAATGATATTAATGTTGGTTAAGTTTTTGGTCATTGGTGATTAGAAAGTGGTGGATTATTGATTAATTATTATCATTGACTCGGGGTCTGATCAAGGATTCGTGTTTTGGTTTTTTCTTTTAGTTTAGTTGTTAAACCTGTCTCAATACCCTGATAAGTGGAGTCTGGTCAAATGAGTAAACTGGGCCAGAAATAGGGTTGACGTCTGAGTAGTAGATAGTGGCGACAACATTACTTGGAGGATATTCTTGCTGATTACGTTGCTCAGTTCGCCTCTGAACTGGTTCGAATGTTTCAACTTCGTTTCCAGGACGGATCCTTTGCTGAGAGCTAACAGTATTCTGTGAAGCACTTGCAGATGAACCAGCTGAGTTCTGGGATGTAGCTATGTTTAAGGTTCTGGCGGTCTGATAGCTATGTCCTGAAGCCTGGTTTGGGTTTTCATTCCTTTGGAAATTCTGCTGAGATGCAGCGGAATCATAACTTCCTGAGAAAGCTCCTTTGTTTCCCTGGTGAAAAACCTGAAAACAATAGGAGAATAAAGATCTCATTATCACGTCAAAAGTACAATATGAATAGGGCTACTTTGTTGAAGTAATAAGTCTAAAGTCAAAATTTCCCCTAGGAAAACACATCAAATATTTAGTGAATCTGAATCATGATTGACTATCGAATCAAACTAATTACAGAAATCGTCCATAAGGGAGTTAGTTGCAAGATGAGAGTCATTACCTTCTACTTCCTATACATATTTCCAAAGTATTCCCAGACGTTCCAAACTTGGTACTTCTTTAGATTGTTACTTCCCTGTGTTGTTTTAGAATATAAATGACTGACTAAATAACTATTAGGACAAAGGGATGTTTAGTCCAATGTACTTTGGGTCAATGGAATATAACACTTCTGTTTTTATAAGGGGAGTAACAATCTAAAGAAGAATATTCCGTTCTCCTTCTTTAGATTGTTACTCCCCTCTGTTATTTTATAAGGCGAATAACAATCTAAAGAAGTACCCCAAAATTATTGGTTCAAAACGTTGGGATTCACAAAATCTCTGATACAATAACCTTCATAATCATAATCGAATCATGTAACTCCTTTGATCTAATCTACTCTAGCTTCAAAGCCTGCTCTAAGAAGTTTCAGAAGGCCCAATTCACTAATTGAAAATTTACTACAAGGTAAAGTAATAATCTCACTATTCTCACTTCCTCATACATATAAAGTATACATTTATCACACTCTTTTATTTAACTTCACTCGTCTCGAAATGTTGTAACCTAAATATGACCCACTTTCCGACTACATAGAAAAATGAAAATTGAACTTGAAAGCTGGAACTTGAACTTGAAAGCTGAAACTTGAACTTGAAAGCTGAAACTTGAAACAGATTATGTGTTTTCGATGACAATACAATAATCATAAGTTTTACAAAATCGTTCCTTTTTTTTCTATAAACAAAATATTTTCATATTTATTTGGAGATAAAAATCGTAAATATACTTTTTAAAAAATGCAAGTGAATATGTTTGTAACCAAAAAGACAAGCCCAAAAATAGTAAAAACAAGAATTCAAAATCAATAAAAGTGTGCCATCATAATTGTTTAATTTACTTCATTATTTTCGATTTCAAGGTTTTTGGACAACTTGGCCATATGCACCCAGTATGCTAAGAATATGTGTAGAGAAAGAATTTATGAAAAGATTTAAGTAAAAAAGTTTTTAAAAATTATCGGTCTGTAATAAATCTCTTCGACAAATGTTGAAAATCATCTAGAATGTTCTTGACAGTTCAAAATTAAATATCCTGTCGGAGAAATAGACGCTTCTGAGAATATTATTGTATTCAATTGTAATTAGTAATTAGATTGCTTTTTTTAACTACCTGAACATTGTTGCTTGAAATTTGGTTGGTTCCATGAGATGCTGATTGACTGAATCCTTGAGAATTAGAATTTGAAGCCTGATTGGTTGAACTTGGTCTCTTATAGTCGGCATTTTGTTGTTGAGCATAATATTGAGAGTAATATCTGAAATTTAAAATTAAAAAGAGTTTTTTTAACAGATGATAGCATAATTTTACCTTATTTTGTAAAACAACCTTTAAATAAATTTAAAGGTTAAACAACCTTTAAATTTACGTAATTTACATGGGTATCTTTATTTTACTGCTTTTTGTTTCTTACTTCTTATCTGATATTATTGTTTTTGTCATTCACGGTTTCCGCCTTTTCTACGCCTTTTTTATGGTCCGTGTCCGTAGGAAAAACCGTGAACCCTGTTTGTCTGTTTGTTGCCAAAGCACCTGATCTCACAAATTACCCAACCAAAACATTTGAAAATTTGCATTTATGTTGCGTGTGATAACCTAAAAGCAGGAAAATGTTGGGGAGCCCAAAAAAACCAACCACCAAAACAAAGGGTTGAAATAGCTAAAACAAACTTTTAAATGGACGCCATCTTGAAACGGCTGAACCAATGATGCTGGAAACGAACTAAATTTGGTAAATTTCTGACGTACACTTTGTGCGTTTCTTTCTGCCTTTTCCGCTGCATGAGCTTTTCTGCCTAGCCTAACGTGAATGTCAAAATATTACTACAATCTGATTACGAAACTCAATAAAAGATTCCTCACCTCTGCAAAACATCAGGAGAGAGCTGAGTGTAGTACCAGGATCTAATTTCGGGTTCTTGTCTAACTTCTTCCTTGGGTGGAAGTCTGGGAGCTGCAGTGTAATCCACCTTCTGAAGTCTTCCATTCTCAAGAAGAACATGATAAGAACCAACTACAGATCCTTCTACTCTTCTAAGTTCTTCCATCGTTACTGCTCTCTCTTCTTCTTCAGGTTTCGCATCTTTAGCTTTAGTATCCTGTTTCAAGAAACAATCAATATTAGTGGTTTTTGACAAATCAATCCTGCTATTTCCTAATTTGGATGACCACAGATCTGGGTTCAATTCCCGAAGCGGGCTCCCTATATTATTCCACCACCCAGCATTGCCAAATATAAATTGGTAGCTGCGTATGTGAAGTGGCGACAAACTGGTTGTGTATGCCAATTGTTAGCAGATTGAATTATACAGCTAATGGAGTGACACTTGCCATCCATTTCATATATAGCTGTACAAGCACTTTGGTAGGCCCCATCTCCATGGGCTGTTGAGCCCATGGACTGGCCATGGTGATGGTAGAAGTTAGTTTGTTAGTCAAAATGTGGGATACTTAACTTAGATCAACTACGACATACCAATCATTGCGAATCACTAGTGTTGGTCATGGGTCACCTTTCAAAGAATTAATCATAGTTTAATTTATTGGTGTTAAGACCTACGTTTTCAGTACAGACATCTTAAGCCTCTAAAACTCCACATTCTGTTTGTTATTAATAATAACATTAAAGAACAGTTACACCATTTCAGTGTTTGCATTGAGATAATTAACTCAATAATTAGATTAAAGAGTAAGATCAGCAAGAGTTGATCAGCAGGTTAGTCAAACAAGAGTTAGGGGGGTTTCAATTATGACTGAATTATTCAGGTTAGTTATTGAAATATTAATAAACTTTTAAACCCCTTCTACTTAGTTCAGTTTTCACGCAGCTTCAGTTGAGCCCATAGTGACCCTTTCACATCTCTTTATCATACTTTTTAACAAAGGAAAGCCAACATGTAAGCTTCAAGTTAGCCTAGAGTAAACTATAACATAACATAACCTCTGTCGGCCAGAAGGTTATAATAGCTGATTTGACTAAAACCTATTATCTGTGTTTTACTCTTTCTTCTTCTGGTTGAATATTATTTTTTAAATACGTATATACTTTAATTCAAAAAGAAGGTACTCACTTGTTGTTTAGTAGAATTGTTTGGTAATGCTTTGAGCTGTTCACTTGGTGGAAGCACCAAAACATTCTGCAGAGGTTGAAATCTGACTTGTGGATAAACAGGTGGCTCAGCGTGGATAGACATAAGGCCAACTATGGCCATAAATATTACTGGAATCATCTGCAAATCATAAGCTCAAAGAATCAGCGATGCTCTAAATGAAATTAGAAGAAAAGAAAGACGTTTATAGACTAAAAAGTAACTTTTTTGACCAAAACAGCTTTTCAGTTTAGCACTTTTCATTATCTGCAGTGCTGATAAGGCGATTAGAAATGTAAAATTAAGGAAATACAAATATGAAATTATTAAAATATATACAATTGTGATTTGGAAATAAATTGATCATGTTTTACGCTTGATATTTATTTAATATTTGCTGCATTATCTGTTGATCAAAGCGAACATAATTACAGTAGCTATTGATAAAAGAACAGAATGCATTGACAATAAAGTCTTCATGGTCTATCAGAGAGATAAAGTGGATGAACTTAAACATGCTATAAGCCATTAAAAACAAGAAAAATTAGTGGAAAAAACTACAACTTTATGCGGCAATAAATATGAAGACCAAAAAAGGTAAATAGTAGTAAAATAGTCAGCCAATTTGTGTGGCCAATAGTTTCTCGCTTCATATTTTTCGACGAATGGTCACAAAAGATGTGAATCTGGTTTCGAATCCCAGTGGGAGTCTCTTATATTTAAGCATATGGAACCATTTGTGGGCTACTTTCAATAAACCTTTTCTTTAAAATCAGAGTGCTTTCAAAGATATAGGTGATAATAAAACAAAGTTAATTTTCCGATTGGGGGCACACTTATTTTTATTCAATATTAAATATGTGCAGACAGTTAAAATTAATATAGCTATCAATTATGCTATCTGTGGGCTTCGGCACTTTTTTAGTCTGTTACTCCCCTTATAAAACCTCAAGTGTGATATTCCTTTGTCCTAAAGTACATTGGACTAAACATCCCTTTGTTTTAATAGTTATTTAGTCAGTCTTTTATATCCTAAAATAAACCATCAGGGAGTATCAATCTAAAGAAGTACCTGGGCTACTTTCAATAAACCATTCAAATTACTTCAAAATTGGACGAGTACTTTGTACTTTTTAAGATATAGAAGTTCATCAAAACAAGTTTGTGCGCATAAAAGGACGGGTTGAAATTAAAATGGGACATACAATAGATTAATTATGACCTACCCTCTAAATTTCATCAAAATCGGACGAGTAGTTTATATGATATGACGGTTCGCAAAATGTATGCCATAGATAGACACGAAACGAAAAATGTTCTATAATGTTTGAAACGGATTTCTGTCTTGGATTTTCTGAAATCGGAGACATAAAAAAATGCCATTCTTTATAACGCAATGCTTCCGTTATATTCGGTAAGCTTGGAAGCAATACATTTCTTTATGTATAGGACGAGAATAAATAGAAATAAACTAAAATAATTCTTCTTACCATATCTATTAGTTGATTGCGCTTCCGTTTGTCTTGGAATACTGACTTGTTCCCAGATTACTACTTGCTTTTATACGGGTACAGAGTTCAAACGTCATCTAATGACATTGAAATGAATTGAGGAGTGGAAAGATGTCGAATAATAATTGGTGACCAGGTCACCAGGTGCTGGGAACTTAGGAAGGAGATCAAAGTGTGTTCAGCATAAGCAACCAGGTTTAATATCCTCTAGGAAGGAAGGACGCACCTGACACCATCCACATACCGATGTAGAGAAACCTTCGACTTCTCTAGATGGAAGTCTTGAACGTAATCCAAATCTAAATTATACTGGATAATCAACTAGAAAGAATTCTATTAATACATAAATAGAATTGGCAGTTGAAGTACTTATTACAGGTGATGTAATCGGTAACATTGTACGAACTTAGCAAATCAAGTATTTTATTACTACGTTTTAGCTTGCTTTCTTGTTTGTTTGTTTGTTTCTCCGGTACAAATCTGGCAATCGATTTCTTACTAACTTCCCGGATTGCTAGACATTAGAAACCTTTAGCATAGCTCAGGACACGATGACAATGCATTATTTTAATGCTTTTATCCATCTTTCAGCAGAATTTAATTGGTTTTCAGAAAATTTTGCTGTATGGAAAGTTAGTTCGGAAAAAATCCGCAAGCTATTTTATTTGTTTTGCCATGTCCCATATTTACGCAATCTTCATTTTAACAGGTTTCAAATTTGTTGATTTTTATAAATAAATAAGAGATATACATCGAATGACAGCAAAACAGGAAATATATCGATTATATCTATTATTTCAAATATATCGATGGCACGGTTTACATTTGGTGTTGGGGAGATCCGTGGAACAAAGATTTGTCCTTTTATAGATTTAAGATCAGGTCTCTAGATGGTTGTCATTTATGTGAAGTAAATAAATTCGGAACTATTTTTTTATTTTTTTTTTATTTATTTTTTTTTTTTTTTCACTAACACTATATATTATATAACAATAACAATTACATTACATACGATTCAACAGAAAATTTAAAAACTTAGTATATAAAAAGTTCTTTTTATCTTGAAATTTTTATACATGAAAAACAAACAATATGATTGCGCTGAAGTTTTTATTTTATCTAAACTTTTAACCTTAAATTTGATAGAATTCTAGATAAAGGATAGTGACAAATAAATACTGCAAACGGGAAAGAACAAGTCATAATGTGTATTGTTATCACTCTTGTCCTTAAGAAGACCATGACTAATAGGATGTAATGCCCATTACGTACTGAATGTATGGTGAACAATTGGTAGACAAATTTCGAGCAATGTGAAAAAGTCCTTCGTCTTCTCCTGCGATGCTAAAAACTTAAAATTCTTCTTGGTTGAGAATATAACGAGGTAAGTTTATTTGTTGTTTGTGGGTAAGAGCTCTTCTTCTTGGTTTGTGACTAGATGAATGCTGTCTAGCGCGTCTAGTACTGCTATAATTAGGGCTCTGATCGATATGCTCGATAAAATCTCCAGATATGCTCGAAAAAATCCATTATATGCTGTTAAATATGCAGAATATGTTCGAAAAACACCGTTTAAAACTATGGAGAAGGCAGGGAAACGAAAAAATATACAACATATCTTTATATACAAGCTTGATTTTCAAATAGTATGTATGATACACTGCTGTATCCTCAAGTTTCAAGTTTATAATAAACAGGTCAAGTGTGTGCTAGTCAGCACACAGCGAGGGTCCGTAGGCAACCCTGTATAGTTTAAGTAGTACCCTATTGATGGTGTTTTTTAAAATGCTTTTAGCAAGTAGTATTCAAAGTAAGCTTTTTAAGCTTACTTTGAACTATCCTATGGGTCTGATATTCTCAAAACACATAAACAAACTTCTGATAAAGTATTTTTTTGCCACAGAACCGGACTACAAACTTACAAACCGGACTACTTTGGTCTTTTCGATGTACATCGAAAAGACCAAAGTTATTAAAAACGTATTTTGTCAATAAAAAATAAAATAATATTTTTTTTCGAAATTTCCAAAAAGTGGTATCTTTACTTTTGGTCGAAGAATGTCCAGGAATTTTTTCAGATTTTTTGCACTTAACATAAGCGAGGGGGGGGGGAGACACGTTTCACACCCACTTCAATTCACACTTGCCTACGCTCGCCCTGTCAAAGTTATATCCAAAGAATTATATATTTTTTGTAATCAGCTCGACATACCCTTTCATATGATACCCCTCACGGTGTCGAAAAAAAATAAACAAATTTTAACGCTTAAGTTTTTTTACCCTAATTTTTTTGAAAAATATTTTTTTTAAGTTTCTATATTTTTAAAATATGTGGGCAGGAACAAGACACATACATGCCAAATTTCAAAGTGATCGGACGAAAGGTGTAGCTGTGAGAGCAGGTGACAGGACGGACGGTTCTTGGTTTTGCCTACGGACCCTAATATATGAGACGTTGTATGTACAAGTTACAGTTTAAAAGTTTATTTCCAAAATGTTTAGTATTAGGTGAGAGTTATGTACAACAAGATTTTATCTATATTTTCACTTTTAAGTGATTTTCTTTAATCGGCCAACAAAATCTTTCGACGTCAATTGACACTAGAGGTAAATATGCTGCATCTTGTGCAGAGTAGTTTGGAAAATCGTCTGAGGTTGCAGCCTTGCCACGCAGCATCCTCTCTAAGTCCAACGCTGCTCTCCAACTAGGATTTTTAGCTCGATATTTTTAGCTCGATAAATTTAAATTCGGTTGGTCCCAGAAAGGTTAAAATACCACCAAAAGGCTTCTTTTAATGTGTAATCAGGAAATAATTTCAAGATAAAAATAACTTTTTATATACTACGTTTTTAAATTTTCTGTTGAATCGTATGTAATGTTGATAATATAATTGTTATTGTTATATAATATAATGTTAGTGAAAAAAAAAAAAAAAAATAGTTCCGAATTTATTTACTTCACATAAATTACACCCATTTAGAGAGCTGATCTTAAACCTATAAAAGGACAAATCTTTGTACAACGGATCTCCCCAACACCAAATCTAAAGCGTGCCATCGATATATTTGAAATAATATAAATAATATAATCGATAAATAATATAATCGATATTTCCTGTTTTGCTGTCATTCAATGTTTATCTATCACAAATTTGAGACCCGTCAAAATGAAGATTGCGTAAACATGGGACATGACAAAACAAATAAAATAACTTGCGGGTTTTTTCCGAACTAACTTTCTGTACAGCAAAATTTGCTGAAAACCAATTAAATTCTGCTGAAAGATGGCTAAAAGTATTAATATAATGCATTGTCATCGTGTTCTGAGCTATGCTAAAAGTTTCAAATGTCTAGCTATTCGGGAAGTTAGTTAGAAATCGATTGCCAGATTTGTACCGGACAAACAAACAAACACGAAAGCAAGCTAATAAAAACGTTGTAAAAAATATGCTCAAATCCGAGCCCTAGCAATAATCCATTCGTAAGTGAAATCTACTAGAGCAGATTTCAACTTATTCCCTAATTTTGTGGCTTGTTGGATTACAATTTTGAAGTCCGCTGAAAAGTTCTTTGGGTTGAGAGGGGGGGGGGGGGGCAAGTGGGTCTAACCCGGGTTTACCTGGCCTCATCCTTCTGGCATTTTAGACAGAGGCTGACGCACTTCAATCGTAACCTTTTTCTATAATCCTAAGGGGGAGCTTTCGCACTTCGGTACCAAGTGTTAGATCTTTTAAATTTGAATACGTCGATTATAAGACCTCCTCGAATATAAGACCCGATTTTGGCGATGCAAAAACGGGGAAAAAGTGCGTCTTATATTCGAAGAAATGCGGTATATGGTTAGATACGTTTAAATGGACTACATTTTAGATTTTTTTTTTATTTTTAAGAAATAAATTATTTAACGTTTTACAGAGTTTTTGGGGGTTGGTGTCCCCAAATTTAGATCTGAAATTTATTTATCAATTTCTCCTCGGGCAATGATTTTTCTAAACTTGTAAGCTAAAATTCACCGTAATCTGCCTAGTAGTTTAGGCGTCTGCACAGACTACAGACGACAAACCAATTTTTTTTGATCTCATGGGATCCTAAAATGTGTAAATCCGTCAAAATATCAAAATCTAATTTTTGCACCATCACTATAGACTAATAGACAAATTAAAAAAGGATTTCAACCTCCTGGAATTAGGCAATCTAATTTTTGCACCATCACTATAGACTAATAGACAAATTAAAAAAGGATTTCAACCTCCTGGAATTAGGCAATCTAATTTATTAGTCCTCGGAAAAATTAATAAATAACGATTTAAATCTCTACATTTAGAACGTATCAAATTTATGGTAAATAAAGTTTTGTCACCATATAGCTGGGAAATTATATTGTTAAAAGAATACCCTTATAATATAATTGTTTACTGCAGCTACTCGGAAAAATAAATAAATAAATAGGGATTTGAATCTCTACATTTAGAACGTAAACTTACAACACTAATGTTTACCTTATTTGAGTATTTACTCAAAAAAAAAATTATAGGTAAAAGAACACCCTTATAATATACCGTACGTACTACAGCTGAACATTGCTCCTGCATACATAATCACTTGATATATTATATATGCATACTATACACTCCAAGCACGTACTTAGACCATTTACCTGGATCTAAGTACATAGTAAGTTGTGGCATCGCGAGGCTCCCTGCTACATATCAATGTCACATGTAAACTCCCAGTTTAACAGAAATGAAAACTTGGCCGAGGTCGTGAACTAAACAAGTTCATTCGTCACGTTCTTATGTCACGTACGTTTGTCACATAGCCTTGTTATTCCGTCAACAGTTTATCCTTATACATAATACATAGATCGAAACTTCCGAATTATTAATTAATTAATTTATATAATTAGACATCGCGAACTTCTTTATTGATTCTTACTTATTTTAGATTAATGTTAACTTTGAAAATTAACTTTATATTTGCGATATCACGTAATACATTCTCTCCTCATATACTACATATAAGAGGAAGAAAATAGGTTAATTTGAAGAAACAAAAATTATCATTCTTAATTGGAATTTAATTATATTTTCCATTTCAAATTTCCTACTATACATTTTTATTTAATAACCGTACGCCGTACGGGCGAGCGTATAGCTTGCGAATGCGTTTGTGGATAACGCTGAATGCTGCGTATAAAACAGCATGAGCATAAAACAAAAATTGGAAATCAGATTATATTTTTCTGACTCCAGTTCCACTTTTTTGCCGGTTGATCGTCCGCTGATGAATTTCCTGCTGATTCTGGCTCTTAAATGAAGATATGACAAAAGTGTATATAACCAAAAATTACTGTACTCTTAAAGAGCATTCCAACGACATGCATCATGAAGGGTATATACTTTTTATACTTTTGTACTCCGTACCCCGTACTTCCGCCGTCCGAATGTTCCCGAAAAGTTGGAGTTAAGCTATTCTCATGTGCTCCAAGCGAGTCAGGAAAAAAAAATATAGTCTCGAACAGTGGCGTACCAAGGCGGGGGCGTGGGGGCGGGCCGCCCCGGGTACCACAAGCCTTGGGGGTGTCATTGTGGCAGAAAGAAAAAAAAACACCCCCAAAATCGTTCTGAGAGAGCAGGGGTGTCCATCCCCTTCAAGTCTGATGACTGATGACGCACTCCCCCCCAAATAAACCAACTCCTCCCTCCACAACATATAACAACCTTCACCTTCAGGAGATTCACTTAGAATCATACTCTTCCGGGGGGTCCGGGGCCCCCCTTTCAATTTTAAAATTTAAACAATACTTCAAAATAGTTTTTAAAGGGAGATCAAACGGTTATAACTTTTAAACTTGCGAAAATTCAGAAAAATCTTAGTTTAATGAAACGGCGTAGTTTAATGAAAAAAAAAAAAAAAAATGAAAAATGATTCCACTCTTCAAAGGGTTAATATTGACCCTTTGATTTAGCCAAGCAGAGTTCAAATTAATTGTTCTATGAAAAATGTAATATTTTCCAGACTGATTCCTGTTATTTTTAGGTACCTGTAAATATTTTTGTTATCACAAGTTTAGATTGTACACATTAAAAGAATTAATATTGACTCCACTCTTCATTTCCAATCCAAGTCTTGGAAAATGAACAAGTAGTTCCCTTTTCTTGCTTCCTACAAATACTTAAATGTTACCTTTATACGGAAAAAAATGATTTACTACATTTTACAATTTATTTATTAATTACTATTATACAGATAAATACTAAAAAAGTAACGCATAACATACTATTCAGTAAACCCATACAACGTTCACGACTTATAAGTTATAACCTTCTCTTGTTGTTAAGGTTCAATTGTAACCTATTATCTAGGATTGTAACCTCCCGGCGCAAAACTTTTTCGTGGTATTTAGCTTCTAGTAAGTTCTTGGCGACACTTTTAGCGCCTAGTGCTCAATCCGTATTTTATAAGATCCTTGCTTGAGCCGGGGAAAGAAAAATAACAATTAGAAAGATAAAGAAGAAGAAGATCGTTATTCTTCTTCGTTATTTCGTTCTTCCTGTTCCTGTCATTCCCAATTGTTTATTTGTTTATTGACGCCGTTTTCAAACTGCTGTATTTGTTTTCTGTATTCGTATTTTCGTATTCTACACTACTTATGAAAGAAAAAAGAAATTATACTTGGGAGTAATTATAAATTTTTATTTTAACACAATTCCGGGCTCGATAAATCGCCACTAACTTGTTAAGGTGTTGAAAAACATGGAGATACGGAGAAGTAAACATACACGGTGAACCGGCAAATCGCGCAAACCTTTTTCTTTAGTGTAATTTATTTTAATAATTTAAGTTAGTTTTATATTATTTTCACGTACGTTTCAGAATGGCTGATGAGGCTGTGATAGATTGTAGGTTTTTGTGGGGTTTGTTTGCGCAGAGTGATTCTGATGAGGGAAGGATGAATGTTTTGCGTTTTTGTATGGATACAGGTTTGATTGCAAGTAAGTACGAATGTCCTAAGTGTGGTAATGATATGGTTTTGAGGACTGTAGACGTAGAGAAAGTGAGTGACGGATACGAGTGGACGTGTCGAGTATTTAGGAAACAAGAGCGGCATATTAAGAACCGGTCTGTAAGACTTGGCAGCCTGTTTGACAAAAGTACTTTAAAAATTACCGAGATATTGATTATGAATTACTATTTCGTCCACCAGCTACCTTTTAAATTTATCGAGAGAAATCTGCGTCTTTCGGAGAATACGGTGAGTGCTTGGCGGAATATTTTCAGGGAAGTATGTATGTCAGCGTGTATGAAAATGAATGAACCGATCGGTGGAACGGGATCGGTTGTGGAATTAGTCCAGTGTACATTTAAAATGCGCAAGCTTCTATTCAGCGGTGTAGAAAGTGACAGTAATAAATGTTTTATGAAGGTTGTCGATACGAAAGACAGGGATAAGGATGCTACAGTTCTTCTAAATGTCATTAAGACTTTCATACTGCCCGGAACAATCGTCTACTCAAGCTGTTGGAAGTCTTACGAATGCTTAGAAGATGAAGAGTTCCGGAACCTCACCACTCATCATTCCTACCGTTTTGTAAACCTCGACACTTCTGCCATATTGAGTGCTGTCAAAAGCACCATGCCGCAGCATAACACCAGGGTCCAGTTTGAGTCGTACCTGGGAGAGTATCTCTGGCGAAGGGCTCATTCCGATACAGACGATATAACCAAGGCATTCTTCGAGGCAGTAAAGCTGGTTAATCCGCCTTCTTCCCAGGATCTACTACCGGCAGAGGTGGAGGATGATTAATTCATCAAATATGGTTGGTAAGATAGCAGCAAATTACAGTTTTATTAGTAATACATATTATTTATGTCTCTCTTTGAATCAAACTAGGCAACAAGCAACAATACAGGTTGACAATCTGCTTGACATGATTTATACCTTTGACAGATTATATTCCTTTGTCAAAACAGTTCATTGGAGTGAAAACCTGCCCACTTTCCTAAGCTCCTCCTCTTATGGACACTTTTATGTCTAGTGTAGAGAATCCGCTTGACATGATTTATACATTTTAGAGATTATATCCCTTTGTCAAAACAGTTCATTGGAGTGAAAACCTGCCCACTTTCCTAAGCTCCTCCTCTTATGGACACTTCTATGTCTTAATATGTTTGAAACTAGTTCATGTAATATGTATGATTATTTAATATTTATAACATTATAATTATGACATTGTTGACAAATACAAACTGACATATCAAATCTCCCCCCTGATTTAACTGAATTTTAAGTAACAGTTCAGCTACCGATTTTTTGCAAGTGCAAAAAAAGTTACAGTGGGCTGTAAGTTTTTTCAGTTCTCTGGCAAATTGTAATACTGACTCTTGTTGTTCTTGAACTCGAGAAATAAATTTGTTTTGACAGGCCCAAACACTAGGTTTTGGCTCGATGTAACTTTTCATTATTTCGACTAATCCGTCATAGTCCTTATTAGTAGGTTTGTCTGGGGTGCATAAATCATAAAGAGATTGGTGTAATGTCGGTGGTAAAGCATGTAAAAATGTATGGACCTTTACTTTTTCATCGGTGATACCCCTTTAAACATATAATTTTCTAATCGTAAAATAAAGTTTGTAAATGTTTCATCACCTTGGTATGGGTTAAATGTGATGACCTTGTTTGAAGAAGAATTTTTCTCATTTGAATTTGCCCTTTGGTTGTTATTTAACCTCTCCCTAGAGTTACGCTTAATTTGATTCATTATTGATTGGATTTCAAAATATTTATTTTCGAATTCTTCCCTAAAATCATTTTCAACTGTTTCCACGATTAAATCAGTGGATAGTTCCTCAATTTGAACTTGCACCTCCAACCATCGTCTCCAGGAATCCTCAAGTGCTTGCTCCCTAGCTAGCACCTCATCCATCAAGCGTGATTCATTTTTAAAGAAATTATAAATTCTCGTAATTTGTCCTTTACTTACCGCTCTGAACTTCTTCAGTTGTCTCAGCTGGGCTTCCCACTGAGCGTCCTGTTCCATGTTTTCACTCGTCGCCATTAATATGTTTGAAACTAGTTCATGTAATATGTATAATTATTTAATATTTATAACATTATAATTATGACATTGTTGACAAACTGACATATCATGTCTAGTGTTGAGAATCCGCTTGACATGATTTATACATTTGAGAGATTATATCCCTTTGTCAAAACAGTTCATTGGAGTGAGAACCTGCCCACTTTTCTAAGTTTCTCCTCTTATGGACACTTCTATGTCTCGTGTTGAGAATCCGCTTGACATGATTTATACATTTGAGAGATTATATCCCTTTGTCAAAACAGTTCATTGGAGTGAGAACCTGCTCCCTTTTCTATGCTCCTCCTCTTATGGACATTTCTATGTCTAGTGTTTTTTACTTGAGCAACAAAATATCTAGAAAGCCAAATCTGCCGAAGATGCTCAAATACTACCTCACTTGAGAGCTTCTGGTTCACACACTTCAGCAATCACTTTAACGAGATAGAAATCTGAGGGAGCTCATCAGACTTTGATCGAGTCTTGATACTTTGAAAATGAACTACTCACCTAACCTGTCGAAGTTACGCTAGCACACACTGCAAACCCGTGTATAAAGAACTAAAGATTTTAACTGTGGTAGGACAATTGAAATGTATTTAGAATGTAAAGGGGTAAAGATATGCCAATAAGTTCTGTTGTACTCAAATATGAAACAAGGCAGACAAATGTCATGTTCTTTTTAGTCATTGGAACCTCGATTAACCTTCATGCACGTTAAATATCTTGGCTCATCCAGGAACTTTTTTGAACATAATAATTGACAGGTGTACATTCATGTTCTCTTGGCGGATGGGTTGGGGGTAGTACACGGCATCCAAGAAAGCAGGTTATCGACAGGTGTGTTTGACAGTAAAGCGAGACAGAAAATCAAGGTTCTACTATATTAAGAAATCTAAGAATGATTAGTTCTTCTTTAGATTGTTACTCCCTACGTTTTTTTTTTTTTTTTTTAATAAAAATGACCTTGACTAAATATCTATTAAGACAAAGGGATGTTTTGTCCACTGTACTTTGGGACAAAGGATGTCACCCTTCTGTTTTTATAAGGGGAGTAACAGTCTAAATGGCCATAGCTGCTGAAGCGGAAGGGAAAAAAAAAAAAAAAAAAAAAAAAAAAAAAAAAAAAAAAACAGTCTAAAGAAGTCCATTCTGTCAACCATCTTTAGATTGTTACTCCCCTCTTTTTTTATACGTGGAGTAACAATCTAAAGCAATTCCAAATGATCTTAGTGTGGTTGAAATAAGACAGTTGAATGTTCTTGCTGCTAATTTAAAATCTTTCAAACCTCTTTCTTACAGAGAGAATTTAAATTTGTACTAAATAATATATCACAATATACTGTGAAAGATTGTTTTGCTAGTTTTAACGGATATTTTTTTAAATTTGACCATGTTACACAATCATTTGGTAACTTCAGCTATTATCAATAACAATAATTTATTCATTTTAATTTCTCGTTTCAGAATAACACAAAGTTGCATATTGGCAGCAACTCTGCTATTGTTTTTTGCTGCATAGATGATTGGTTTGTAGTGTTTTTTTTTTTTTTTTTTTTTTTTTTTCTTTCTTTCTTTCTTTTAAAGTTATATTCTTTAAAAAGTAAGAATAAATCAGCTAAATATATTTGGTAGTTTTGCCTTTACTACCTGCACTGTTAAGATAATGTTAAAAAAACTTTTTTTTTGTGGGAAGATTCATTCAGAAGGAGACATTCAAAATGATTTATTAATGGATTCTTTTAGGCACTTATTTAGATTGTTACTCCCCTTATAAATAAAAAAAACCGGGGAGTAGCAATCTGAAGAAGGTTTACAGAATGTTCTTCTTTAAACTGTTACTCCCCTTATAATAACAGAAGTGTGATATTCCTTTGTCCCAAAGCACATTGGACTAAATATTCCTTTGTCTTAATAGTTATTTAGTCAAAGTCATTTATATTCCAAAAAATCATAGGGGAGTAACAATCTAAACAAGTATCTTCTTTTACTTTCTAGCATTATGTTAAATCTGAGTAAAAAGTGCCAGGCTATGATGAGTTTACTTAACAGGTCCTTAATTAATTTGTACTCAGGATAATAAAAATCAAATTTTCCACCAAAATAGGCCTATTGCCAAGCTATGTCCCGCAGATGAACTTAGTCGACCACATATTCTTAAAAGACACTAAAAGATTTACTTATACACAAAATTCTAGCTTGATGTTAGTCAGACATATTTTTGCACACTATCTCCTGGACTATAATGACCCAAGTAGGGGTCGAAATATTGCAGGAAAAATAAGAACTTAATTATGAGTACCCTGAAGTCTATCAAAGGAAATCCTCATAAATAAAATAGAAGAAGGTTATTATACTACTATACGGAGATTATTAATATTTGTATTTAATCAGTAATTGTACCTATGTAATTAAACCCTACTTATTCTAATTATTTTATTGATTTTTAAAGATGATATTAATACTTCTGTATGTTTATTTGTTTAGCAGAGCAAGTGAAGACAGAAGGTTTCAAGCTGGTTAGTGTTCCTACTCGTTTCCAGGCTTCTAAGATTAAATCGGAAAATAACATGGTACCTGGAAACATCTATACTACCCTCGGGTAATTTAACTACCATTATTGTACTGACATAACTTAATTTTTACTTACTAGTTGCTACTGTTTTTCCAGTGAATGGTAACTCTTTTATGTAATCACTAGGGTTAGGAATTGACATAAAAACATTTTTTTTTTCTTAGCTTCAATAACACTGAAATGCCTAATTTTCGTATTTTAGGGGCACTGCTCCCTACCCTTTAAAAGTTATAAGGACATAAAAAAGCATATTTCTGGGTTCATAGAATATTTTCACATATTTAGCGCGAGAATATTATGGAATATTTTTATGATTAAGAAATTTTAAGGTGAAGAAACAAGTTTAAGAAAAAAAAAACTGGATGCTGTTTTAAATAGATATCCAGATTAGAACGAACTAGTTTATATATTTAAAATAATGCAAGGTAAAGACGCAGTATTAAATACTGCTTTATATTGAGGTATATGCCAATTGTTTCTGCCGACGTGGAAAGGTCACTTTCGAAATTAAAAAATATGCTAGCAAAAAATCGCTTGAAATTATCTTGAAATGATAATTATTGTACAGTATAATAAATTTAATTAAAGTATAGTAGTCTAATTAAATTATAATCATTTTAATTTAATATTTGTTAAAGCATATTCCTACATAAAACGAGGTTTATAAGTAAGATACTTTCTTCATCGTACATGTATATGCAGAAATTCTAATAGATTTTATTAAGTAGTAGTAACTTTTTTTTTTGTTTGAATTCTACACCCCCCCCCCCCCCCCCGTTGGCCTAAATAATTGATAGAGAATATAAAAGAATATTTCGGGCATGCAGGGAAAATATATTTAGGTTTTAGAGCATATAATTCCTAACCCTAAGTAATCACATAAATTAATATGTTGTCTGTGGTTGTCGAAAAAATTCCAATATTAGAGGAATTACATGTAAATTGTCTCTCCATGTTAACTGAAACTGGTTTATTAAACATAGCAGAATTCAGGCTTCATCAGTGCCAATCGAGGAAGAAATTGAGTTACGTTAATAAAGCATAAATTAGTGAGAGGTGTATTTCATTCGGAGATCTATGTGAGACTTACGTCGGTCTCTATTAGGGTAAAAACTAAAAACAGAGATAAGCGGACTACTCATCTCGCTTGCTAATGTAGTCAACTGCTGAGAGAGAAAGTGACTTTAAGTAGATCTTAACCCTTAGAGGGGCTGGCGCATTGAGTGCGCCACGGGTAAAAAAGTTTCTGTAAATCACAGATTTACGATGTGAGAATAATAAAACCTCACTTTACCCTGCCCGTAAAACAGATGAAACCGTCTGCTTTGATTATTGCTTAGTTCTGCATTGTTTTGACGTGTTTATTTGTCTTGGTGTGCTGTATACGCCACCTGTGCCACCATGTCCGATGTAGTGAAATTATGCCTTCCGATCAACATTATTCTGTTTTGCATGAGTTTTCGAATTAGGATGATGGTTGTGAGGAGTTACCTTAGAACTTTGACAACTAATAATAATTAATTAAGGTTGAAAGCCCGATACTAAGTCAGAACTCTGAAGGAGTAATTACTGATTTTTTATTGTAATTTTTATTTTTATAATTAAAGATATCATTAAGAAATAAATATGTAATACATCAATTGACTTTTTAGTTCAACATTTCTAAACCGCAATCTAGATAATCTGGATTTGATCTATTTATGGTTTGAAAAATGCATTGGCGCATAAAGTACACGCCGCCCATGCCTTATTGTTTGTCCACTATAGCCGTGCAACGAAGTGTTAAGAGAGAAAAACATATCTCCCCTCTCTGGCAATCTTACAGATCTGTGTTTTGTGAATTTTTCAAAAGAGCTAAAATTGCCCTCTAAAAATTATAGATAAATAAGCTCAGAAATTAAAAACTACCTGTATACAAGATTCTCAATGACTTTATTTATAGATATAACTAGAGTTCGGATCTTGCATATAATTTTTTTATTGCTCAAAGTGATTTTTCTTTACGAATTATAATTTATGGAAGCTATTAGGCCACTTTAAATTCAAATTTAAAATCCATATTTTGCACATTTCAGATATTATCGCATATAATTGTACATTTCCGGTGTAAGTGCATATTTTGCAAGTACCTAGAAGTGAATCTATTTGGGATGTGTGCAGATGTGTACAGTAGAGCCTCGCTAATCCGGGATTGACGGGACCGGATCCAGTCCGGATTACCGAAAGTCCGGATTAAACGGAATCAGTTTTAAAATGTTTGTAAAACAAGCTTTAATAGCGTAAAAATTACTTCTATTAGTCTCCAAAACATGCTTGTACATCGTAGGTCCTATTTTAAGTTAAGAGCTGTTCTGTCACCAGTCCGAATATCAAATGAATTAAAATAAAATTACTATCTATTACGCAGGTGGCAGGTATAGAAGGGACTTCCTGAGAAACAGGCTGTGTTCCGACATGAAATTCGAGGAGCGATAATCATTTTACAAAAAGTTGAGACATTAGACATTGGCGGCTTGACGAAATTTCATGGAAATCCGTTCAGCCACCGCTACGTGATTCTTAAAACCCTCTCCCCATCTCAGTCACATATAATTGTATTTCCTGGAATACACTTCCTTTATATCTTCTGCCCTACATTTCTATGGAACCAAAACAGATTTGTCGGTGGATCTAAATCTGTTTGTTTATTTTTAACAAACATACCGGGTATTCCTCGTGTTAGAACGTTGGAATATAGACCTAAAAACTATACTAAGAACGATTTTATAAATTTTAATAGACAATAAAAGCAGAAACTCCAATTATCTCAACAATTCATAAATCTGAACAGGCCCTGGTTCCAATTTGTACGTATGTAGTTTTTGGCCAGTCCGGATTACATGGATGTCCGGACTAGCGGGGTCCGGATAAGCGAGACTCTACTGTATTTCGCATTTTTGAAATGCATATATTGAGGTTTTTAAGTCCGAACTCTAGATCTAACCAACCATTAAACTGCTAAAGCCAATTTTTGACAATTTTAGAGTAAATTACTGCCAGTGGAACCCTAGCCTTAATGAGAAAGATTGAGACAACTAAATTATTCAAACACCCGATATTTATTTTGAAATTTTTAAAAATATTTTTAGATTAATCCATCTTTGATGTTTTATTTGCAGGACAGGCTGAGAAGAGGGTTGTTTGTAGATATACCTCATTCTGTTTACTTTGGAATCAGCGAAGGCAACGTCAAATCTGTACATAAGTAAATAAAAATAAAATAAAAAGCCATTTGTTGTAAGAAAACAGATATCATAATACACCCTATATGAATATTGTATTATTTTATATAAAATTAATTTAGAAAAATAAAAATAATAAGATATCTTGCAAACTGGTTGTTATCCATGGCACAATTGTATTGTATTGAGCCTTATTGTATCTTCCTTAAATTATAAAGTTTAATTTATAATATTTTATTAAGAAATTTTAAACTAAAAATGTCTTCATTTTGAAAAACCCTGAACAAGATTTTGTTTGCTGATTTGGTGAGTCGTGCATCTTTTTTGATTGATATTTTGGAGCAATGCATAACCGAAACATAGTGGCCAATATCGTTTGTATGTGTTGAAATTAAGCACTGGAACATCCCTTACAAGCTGTTTACTGAAGCTTTCAATAAAGAAAGCACAAGTATATTAGACGTGTGTGTTTATGCATCTTTTTTTTGTCAATGCCGGGGTTATTTATTTGAAAATTATTTTAACTAAAATATACACAACATTTAAGCGTAAAGCTATACCTGTTAAAAGTTGTAACTATCAGTATTTTTTATCTTGTTTTAACCTCGAGTTCCTAATGTAAAATATGAGAACATATATATACAAATTTATGAGTCAATTGAGTAAGGCAAAGTTGTGGTAGCCACATGTCTTATGCCACGTTTAGCTTTAAAAATTACCCATTATTTATTATCCGTAATTTTGGTTATCCGAAATCACTCCCTCTTTTATTTCGGTTAACAGAGGTTCTACTGTACTTCCTTTTTTTTGTAAGTTTATCTGATCTGTGACTATTATTGTATTTATTTATTTTTTAATAATTATTCTTTTATTCTGATTTCATCCTTTAACAGTTACAAAACTGATACATTCTAATATTGAAGTTATTAATTGTGATACTTTTTTGTAATAAAATAAAAAAAATTGAAATTATATTTAGTTTTTAATTCTTTAATCCCTCTATTTCCTATTCGACATACCATGGGAAAATAAAAAAAGTCCAGTCATGCGCCATGACTTAATGAGCGAATTTTCAAAGAAATCTGCGTATTATTGGCTTATGATAATATAGGAAAATTTTGGTTTAGAATTTGCATGGGTGAAAAAAAAAATTTGGTACACAGGGGTACGAGGTACAAAAGTCAAAATCGTATTTACCCTTCAAGATGCATGTTGTTGGAAAACTCTTTAAGAGTACAGTAATTGTTGTTATGTAACTTTTTATCATATTTTCATATAAAAGGGGGTAAAATGGAAAAAATACGGTTTTATGCTATTTTTGACCCTAAATTGTAAAAATTTGACCCCTAAATGAACTCCAAAAATTCTGGCCAACGAACTCATCCTTTCTTTTGATATTATTGACATTGTGAAATTTGTTTGAAATTTTTAAGTGCATCCTAAGGGGAGATATCGTCTGGAGTGACACATATATACTGTTGGATTTATTAAACATTGACTTGACATAATGTCAAGTATGTACAAGTTTAATACAAGTAAACTTTTTCTTTTTATGTATAAATAAAAATAAAATCATTCCTTATTCAAACTCCAACCAAGCTTTATTCAATCAAAATAATATTAGAAATCTGCAACATATACATACATATATACATAAAAAAAAGTGTTAAATTTTAGGAATCGATTCAGAATGGTCTAAAACGGATTTCCATGGAAAAATTTTTCAAAAATTCGCATTACAAAAATTTTGAAGCCATTGCAATAGCGTAATTTTCTTTGAAAATTCGCTAAAAACTGTGGGTGATGAAGCAATGAGAGCTCAAGATTTTGGCGTCTTGATGGTCAGTTGCTCAAAATTACAAGCTCGTATTGGCTCTAACTCGACTTTTCTATGCTGTTAAAAGTTAAAATGCATCTCGGTCAGACTGTTGTGCCTTAAACGTGTTTAACCCTTAACTGGTATCTTCGAGTCAAAATGGACCCAGCGTATCTCTATCTTAACACTAATTGGTGGCTATAGCACTTAGTTGGTGGAGGCTCTGTGACTTCTCACACAATGACCACCTGAATCGACACCTTAATTGTTAGTTCAATTCGAGCATTTGAAGTGTCTGTTTTGCGACGTCAGGGTCAACTTTGACCGATATTAATTTTTTTTTGCATTTTTTAATAAGTGTTTTTATGCATGTTGGTGAACATAAAGTTCATTTTTAAAAAATTTTAATATTTGCCTTTAAATTTTGGAAATTATATTTTTCTCAATATTTCAATGTCAATAATAGTTATTTATGCACCTAGGGAGTAAAGTAAGCCATTATTCCCTGAGCGAAAAAGTTGGTTCTTGAGGCGAAGCCGAAGGAACCATGGTCCCTAAATCCCTAAATTAGAATCAATTGCACAGATTTTATTTAATATTTTAATAAATAACAATAATTATTAGCACTTTTAATAGCAGATATAAGAGATTCAATATTAAAAACAAATAAGAATTGGAATTAAACTCAAATAGAAGGTTATTTAGATGCAGGTTATAATGTTGTAAACAAAGATAAACATGGTCAAAAAAGTGCAGTGCCGCCAACCTGTTTTCGACAACTTCATTACATTAGCCATACATTTTCTACTATTTATAAAATAATTAAGTTGCAATCTTTACTTTTTTGCCCTACTTTACTTTTTCGCCCTACTTTTACTTTTTCTCCCTACTTTTTGAGTTCAGGGATGAAAAGACCTGTTTTAGTCCCTCTAAACTAATTCAAAATCATAACTTTTTTACCCTACTGGAGATAAAGAACTTTTTTTTAAATTAGGGCTACAACAATATGATTTCTTATAAATACTTGAAAATATTTATGAACCTGTTGGAAACAGTGTCAAAAGTAAAATAATTTTTAAAAAATGCATTTAATTGCTTTATCATTCTTAAAAAGCCTTGGGTCCGATTTGACCCGACGATACCAATTACGTAAGTAAATATGATGATACCAGTCAAGGCTTAAATTTACTTACCTAAGCAAGCGAGACTCTTAAAAGTAAAAATAATGAGTTCATTGTCAAATTAAAATAGTAAATTTAATTATTAAAATTAATCTTTAACATTTCATTTCTTAGTGCTATATTTCTACTCTCTTTGAGGCATCTTCAGGCCTTAATAATTAAATCCAGGACTTACAACATAATTTTATTTTTTTGTATATATATATTTGATCAATTTTTAATGATAGTCCAGGAGATAGCGTGCAAAAAAGTGTCTGGCTAACATCAAGCTAGAATTTTGTGTATAAGAAAATGTTTTGGTGCCTTTTAAGAATATGTGGTCGGCTCAGTTCGTCTGCAGGACATACCTTGGCAATAGGCATTCGAAAAAAACAAACCGGTGGAGAGTGGCTATGTCCTGCCTTCTTTGGTGGACAATGCGATTTTCATGATCCTGAGTACTAACTTAGCTATTAGACCAAAAATCAAGCTGATGGTAGTCTGTCACTTAACAGGTGACCTCTTTGATTAGGAGTAATATTTGACTAACTCACCTATTAAGTGACAAACTATCATCAACTTGATTATTGGTCCACTAATTTCGTACTCAGGATCATGGAAGCCACATTGTCCACCAAAATGACGAGACATGGCTGCTCTCCACCGTTTTTTTTTTTTTTTTTTTTTTTTTTTTTTTCAAATGCCTATGGCCAAGCTATGTCCGGCAGGCAAACTTAGCCAACCACATATTCTTAAAAGGCACCAAAACATTTACTTATATACAAAATTCTAGCTTGATGTTAGTCAGATACTTTTTTGCACGCTATCTCCTGGACTATGAGAATTAGTTCATTTGTGTGCTTACTTAATATCCTTATTAAGATTGAACACAATGTTGTTTCTCTTTTTTAAAAAACATATTTTTAATAATTATTTTCAATCTTGGTGGGTAGGCTTCCGCAGGTTCTTACAATAAACAGTTTGGTTTTCTGGTGAAAACTAAACGTTACCCACTCCACAAAGGAACATTGACGAAGGCTGCACCTTCCTGATTGTGTCATCCTGACAAAGGATTAACCCAACTCAAGGAACCCATGGGGAATCCAGGTATGATCTACGTTCCAGAAAGCAAGTATAAATACTCTGTCCTTCACTCCAGTCATCAGTATGTCTTGTTGCTTCAAGTAAACATCACAATGCACCACACCCCTGAAGATGCTTCCAGCAGTGGAAGCAAAATGTCGAACTATAACCCCTTTGTAATTCGGATTTCACCAGAAAATCAAGCTGTTTATTATTTTATCTACGATTGATACGAAATATAAACAATGTATCTCTGTTTAGATGCGTAGAAAGTGATTATTTACGTACTTGTATTCACTGCGCATGCGCGTCTCATAGTTCTGAAGAATTCCTCTTCTTTACCATGCTAGCACGGTAAAGAAGAGGAATTCTTCAGCTTTACGCACGATTAGCAAGTGTGTTTATATTTAACAAAACTAATTTGCTGTTCTTTTATTAAAGTAACTGTTTATATCGAGATTTTAGTGAAAAACAATGAGTGAATCAAGTGACTTTGACGAAAATGTGGAGAATAATACTCTTCCAGAAATAATTAATTCGGCAAAAAATACAACTCAAGAATTAATGCCATCTTTATCAAGAGAGAGATACGAACTTACATACAGCAAGTTTATTTTTTTTCTGTATTTATTATTTAAATCTAACAATCGTAGATAAAGTACGGTACGCAACTCGTGCGAAAACGGCATTTTGCATTGCTCGTGTGGTTTTACTACCCTCGCTGTCGCTCGGGTGCAGACTCCACACTCGCATGCAAAATGCTACTTTCCGCACTCGATGCGTAATGTACTATTCTATCTTGTTTAGCCTACAAGGGAAAATATTGTAATTAAAAAAAAAAATATAACATATTTCATACAAATCTATATTTTTTTTAACTTCAAATCAAAATTAAAAAAAAAACAATAATAATAGAAAAAAAGTAAATATAATTAAGTCATATCACAGACATTTAGTGATTGAAAAAATGTAACAAATACAATCATAGGAAATACATTTCTTTTTTTTTTTTTTTAACTTAATAGAAAAACAGGAAAAACCTCGCTGTGAAAACAATGATTTAACAGCAAAGAATTAATCACATTAGATGGTGAAGGAGGAGTATCAGTTGTACAATATAAAGAAAACTGGAAAGTATGGTGGATTTACCCATATAAACAAGTACTTCTTTAGATTGTTACTCCCCTTATGTTTTTTTTAGAATATAAATGACTGACTTAATTACTATTAAGAAAAAGGGATTTTTAGTCCAATGTACTTTGGGACAAAGAAATATCACACTTCTGTTTTTAAAAGGGGAGTAATAGTCTAAAGAACATTACATGCACCTTCTTTAGATTGTTACTCCACTCTGTTTTCTTTATAAGGGGAGTAACAATATAAAGAAGTGCCCATAAACATACTACCAACTATCTAGCCCAGGACTTGAAGTCTGGCATGCAGGATTGAAGTATTTATATGTGTGCCCAAAACTCTCCTCACATCAAACGTCCAACAACCTGACCTTTTACCAGTGGCGTAGCTAGGGCATTGGGGGCCCCCTCGCAAGAACATTTTGGGGGCCCCTCGCCAAACAAAATTGATGAGCAAAAAAAAAAACCTCTTCCGTCTGAAACTGGGGGCCCCCCTTGACGTTGATTTGGAGCCCCCCCGCATTGCGGGCCCATAGTTACGCCACTGCCTTTTACATCTAACACGATACAAATCCACTACAACCATCAAGCGGCCTCACAAGCTAACAGAATACTTGTAGTGATTAGAAGTGGCAACTCTACCTCTTCACCTTTGTCTACAAGAAATACACCTGTGTCACGTTTATGATTGTAAGACATTTGACACTTAGGAAGAAATCTTGGCACTTCTTTAGATTGTTACTCCCCTAATAAAAAAAGAAGGGAATAACAATCTAAAGAATATTACGAAATGTTCTTCTTTAGACTGTTACTCCCTTTATAAAAATCAAAGAGTGATATTTCTTTGTCCCAAAGTACATTGGACTTAACATCCCTTTGTCTTAATAGTTATTTATACTAAGGAATGTATAAATGGTTATGTCAATCTATATTTATGGTGGCCATAAATAGTTTAGTCCAAAACGGGACATTGAAATAGGGGGGGGGGGGGGGGGGTAGCAATGGCAGCCCGAGTGGGCAAATTTTGGAAATTTTAAGGATATGCATTCTTTAGATCAGTGGTTCTTAACCGGGGGGCCGCGACCCCTCAGGGGGCCTCGAAAGGTAGTTAGGTACTAGGTATATTATATTTGGAGATTTTAAGGGGGCCGTGGTTACCAAAAGGTTAAGAACCACTGCTTTAGATAACATTTTCTCTTTTGATATTAATTGATACATTTTTTTTTTTTTTTTTTTTTTTTTTTTCATAAGGGAGTAACAATCTAAAGAAGATTTCGGGTACTTCATCTAGTAAACATATAAATCACCTTTCATAGATTTCTTTGAAAAAATCAAAGTAACTTTTCACAATCTAAAATACAGGTAACTAATTTCCAAATAAGAATTAGCTCACAATCTGTGATGTGACATATAGCGAAGTTTATAGGTAAAATTTTAAGGGCTCTAACATCAATTTTTTTTTTTTTTTACATAAGTTATATAATCATACATTAGCATAATATCTTAAATATACAAATAAAAATATATATTAACTGTATAATGTAATTATATAGTGTTACCTCCATTTTTTGCCAAAGATTTACTATCTTATTATAAATCAGATATACAGGATGACTGGCGTTATAAGTGAAAAAATGAAGTAGGTTGTTCTACGCCTCAGGGGCTACAAAAAACACTATATAAACCATGGGTCAAATATTAACCGTTCTCCCATAAGTTCAAATTTTTTATAAGATCGCATGCCTTTGCTCATAAAAACAATAATTGCTCCAAAAGTATAAAAGCTAGAACAAAATTTTTGGTTTTGTTGTAAAGCTGACAAAATTTCCTATAAGAAAAGTGTAATTTTCATTTTCATTCCCTCAAATTACGTGTCAAAACATGTATACAAATGTTATTTATTAGAAAAAATAAAAAAAAAAACTTTTTTCTTTGAGGTTCCATAACTTAGAATAGAACCAAGATTAAACTGTTCGGACTTCAGGAAAAACTTCCTTATTTCCTTAATTTTTGATCAATATTAATATTAATACCTATTCGTAGGGAGGAATTTTTAGTAAACTTCGCTGAAAGTAAAACAAGAAACATGTTTATTGTTGTTTTTGATGAAATATAGGTGAGTATTGAGTATACTAAACCAGTCTTGTTATTTTTAATATGTTTTTAATTATTTACTCACCTGTTAGTCAAAAATAGCAACAATAATCATGTTTCTTTTTTACTTTCAGCGAAGTTTACTAAAAATTCCACCTTATGAATAGGTATTAATATTGATCGAAAATTTAGGAAATAAGGAAGTTTTTCCTGAAGTCCGAACAGTATAATCTCGGTTCTATTCTAAGTTATGGAACCACAAAGAAAAAATATTTTTTTATTCTTTCTTAAAAATAACATTTGTATACATTTTTTGACATGTAATTTGAGGGAATGAAAATGAAAATTACACTTTTCTTATAGGAAATTTTGTCAGCTTTACAACGAAACCAAAAATTTTGTTCTAGCTTTTATACTTTTGGAGCAATTAGTGTTTTTATGAGCAAAGGCATGCGATCTTAAAATTTGAACTTATGGGAGAACAGTTAATATTTGACCCATAGTTTATATAGTGTTTTTTGTAGCCCCTGAGGCGTAGAACAACCTACTTCATTTTTTCACATATAACACCAGTCACCCTGTATATGTTTAAATATATTCTTATGAAATCTTTGAGTAGTTTAGATTGTCTCTAAAATTGTCTCTTTTTATTTTTAACAAGGGGGAACCGTTTCAAAACGATAAAACTACAGATTAAAAATATATATACAGTATGTCCACAGATGGAGTTGCCTATACGAGTAAATTCCAAAAAATTTAATTTTTGAAGAAAAAGTCACTCTTCATAAAATCTCCTGTTTGTCTTAAATGAAGATTTATAGTATACTTTTTTGTTCAAAATGTACCCTGTACCCAAAAAGTACAATTTTCTTAAAATCGTACTAGAGGAAACCGGACCAAATTTCGACTATTCAAGAAAAATGTATTCTTTATAATTTGTTTTAGATACTATTTCAATTTTCTTTTATACATTAAAATGTCGAAAATTGAATTCCAAAAAATCCCCCCCCCCCCCCCTATAAATTATAACAAGGCAAATTTGTCCAATTCTAATTAATGAGGGGTCACTTCAAAGGTGAGTGTATTAAAAGTTGTGGTATTGCTTAATTTGAGAAAAGCAACATGAACGTATTTGTAGGGGAAATCTGATTTGTTATTTATTTCTTTAATAGAAGAATTATTATTCTCAAAAATGAGTTTGTTTTTTTTCCTTAATTTATTTCCCTTTAAACCCAGATAAGACTGAATTAAAAAAAATATTTCATGTTTTTATAAAAAAAAGCAATACCACAATTTTTAATGCTCTCAATGAGAGCTTTAAATCTACCCCTCATCTATTAGAATCAGACAAATTTGAAATTTTATAAATGGCGGAGGGGGAGGGCATTTTTGACACACAATTTTCGACATTTTTATGCAAAAAAATTTTTTTGGAATATCTAAAAAAAAATTAACGAATAATTTTTTCTTGAATAGTCAACATTTGATCTGGTTTCCTCTTGTACGATTTTAGAAAATTGTAAATTGTACTTTTTGGGGTACGGGTACAGGGTACATTTTGAACAATAAGCAATACTATAAATGAGGCGTTCAGAATACGAAGGGCGAACTCAACATCCAACATTTTTTTTTTTTTCGGCATCGTCTGAGGCCTAAGATATAGCCTATATAGTTTTTGTGTTGAGTTTGCCTTTAATTCCTCTTAAAATTACTGTTTTAAACTTGTGAGAGAGGTTTGAATTGGGCGGATACACAGGGCCAACTCCACGCTCCCTTCTATAACTCTGTAAGTCCCCCACTTCTCTTATTCCTAAATCTAGTCAGGTTTTTTTTGTTGAGTTCGCCCATTGCTTTAAAACATTGATTTAAGTTTTTCTCAAAATCTCCAAATGTTGATTTCGCCCTTCGTATTCTGAACGCCTCAAATCTTTATTGAAGAACAAGCAGGAAATTTTATGAAGAGTGACCACTCTTCAAAAATTGAATTTTTTTGTAATTTACACATATAGGCAACTCCATCCGTGGACATACTGTATATTGAACCGCATTATGAATTATTAAAATAAAGTTGTTTCTTTCAACTTTTTGGTGAAGTTCCCACGGGCCACTTATGATAGGTTTGGAACAGTTGGCGACATTAGGTAGATAATTTAAAAAATCACTTTGAAAGCAAATGCTTTGGATGTGGTTTAGTAACTAGTTATCTTTAAAAGAAGAAAAAAAATCTTAAATACATGAGGATAGCCTGAAAAGTTCTCAATCTAGATGGTTTCTCAGTCTTAACTATAGATAGCAGCATAAGCAGCATAATATTTTGATCCTAAATTGGTACTTCTATCAGAAAATACCTATTATCTATGTAGAATTGTAAGTTTATCAATCAAGTAGTTCAATAATTTATATATCCCATTTGAAGTACAATGCAATAATTAAATGTACAGTAATACTAGCGTTGGGACAACCGACTAGAATAAACAACCAAATGAATAAGTCGATTCGGAAAAAAACAGTCGATTGAATTCAATCGACTGAAAACAGTCTCATAGCGGGTATAGGATATACGAATAAAGATATAGACCGAGACTGAACCCGCAAGTCGAATGTGTCAATCGAATGGTTTTTTTTTTATATAGGAGTAGTATGGTGGAGACCGTAAAGGCCTCAGAGCTGAGGGGGGGTGAGAGTGAGAAGGCGCTTGACACTCGTACTCGTTATCTCGTCCCAAACTACAGCCTGCTACGACATCGTTTTCATTCGAATGAAAAAATATAGACTGAGACTGAATCCAATCGAATTTTTCATTCGAATGTTTCATTCGGATGTTTTTTGGTTTTGGGTAGGGGAAAGGAACGACGGTGAAGGGCTCAGAGCGGAGGAGGGGTGAGAAGGCGCATGACACTCGTTATCTCGTTATACACACGTCCACATATACACGTCCGAATTACAACTAATACAACTCCAAACTATAGACTGATATCAGTTGAATGAAAACTAGATATCCACAACCGAATGAATGAATATTTTGAAACAACCGTTTAGTCGACTGTTTTCAATCGATTGGTTCCCAACGCTACTTAAAATGATATAAGTTTCCACACTACACCCACCTGATTGCAGTGTGGGTTTACGTCTATAACTGCTGTTTTTGAATGTTTATTTTTCAAAATTTCCCCTGGGGAGGAACCCCGGACCCCCCTTCTAATGGGGGGGGGGGGAGGGGGTAGAGAGAGGGTAGGTTATAGTTCCAGCACCTCAATTTCTAGAAATCGAGCACTGATTTTGCTTATAATGAATAAGTTATATCAGCTGTAATATGACATTTTACAGGTGTTACAAAGAACCAACTATAATAAAAGGATATTGGCACTTAAGCATTATTGAAATAAGTGCAATTATGTAGGGGAAAAAAATAAAATTCTAAATCAATTTTGTCATTGTAAAACCAAGATGTTTTCAGACCATCCTCGTGGTTATTTCAAAAACCTTTGCAATATTTTTGTTATTTTCCAACAACACCTTAATTTTGACACATTTTTAAATACATAATAAGTTTTTTTTTTTTTTTTTTTTTTTTTTAAGTAATTGTTTTTATAATACAATTTGATTTAAAACAATTTTGAGGCTTTATTTAATACTCATTTGGGAATGGAGGATTTTGTTTTATTTCCATATTAATTACAAATCTTTTAAATTAAATTAATATGGGCAATAAAGTGATGTATTATTTAAATATAAACATATTTCCTTATTTGATTCGAAAGAATAAACTGATCTTGTTTATTTTTTTAAGTTTTAAGATTTCCCAAAAGCGGTTGTACGATAAAGTACCTGAGACATTAACTCGATACTTCTTCTTTGAGATTACTTCACTCAACTCTTAGTAGTTCAATTGGAGATGATCTTGAGACATATATCGAAGCCGAGATTTAGTTTTGTTGAGAAGGGTTGTTTCCGAGGTTAATCTGAGACAAAGTTTCGGTGAGTCCAGATAATACAGGTTGTCTAAGACCTGCAATACCTTTCTTAGGGCATGTAATTAGATCTCGTTTGATAGTCCGTCTTCTAGCCGGATCATTCTTCCTAGCCTGCACCTAAACATACAACCATAAACAATAAGATATGAATTAACTAAAAAATTGAGGATATCCAGGATCAGTCAAAAGTAAAATTTAGGATAGCTAGGATCAGTCAAAAGTAAAAATTGAGGATAGCCAGGATCAGTCAAAAGTAAAAATTGAGGATATCCAGGATCAGTCAAAAGTAAAATTTAGGATAGCTAGGATCAGTCAAAAGTAAAAATTGAGGATATCCAGGATCAGTCAAAAGTAAAATTTAGGATAGCTAGGATCAGTCAAAAGTAAAAATTGAGGATATCCAGGATCAGTCAAAAGTAAAATTTAGGATAGCTAGGATCAGTCAAAAGTAAAAATTGAGGATAGCCAGGATCAGTCAAAAGTAAAAATTGAGGATAACCAGGATCAGTCAAAAGTAAAAATTTAGGATAGCCAGGATCAGTCAAAAGTAAAAATTTTGTCAAGTATTGTTTTGTTGGATGGACGATAACATATAAATAATCTAACGTTATTCTAGCTTTTGTAACAAAGAAATAGTAAGCAACAAAGTGCAATAAATTCAGTCCCTTACTAGTACCTAATATAAATTTGAAGGATATATTATTTAGAGGTTTTGGGTTTTTTTTTTTTTGTTGGTTTTTTTTTTAATCTTTTAATTACTTATAAGAACAGAAATTCATGTTTAAAAGTTGTTGTTTTATTAATTCAATTATGTATTATATAGTATGTTATATTTTGGTGGTTGACTATATTATTTTTAGGGAACAATTCTTATAAGTTAACTTTTCAGTTTATAGTTTAATTATTTTGCTTCCGAGCTTACCGAAGGTAACGGAAGCATTGTGTTCACTTTTGAGAAAGAAAAACTTTTATGCCTCCGATTTTAAAAATTCCAAGACAGAAATCCGTTTCAGACATCAGGGAACATTTTTGGTCTCGTGTCTGTCTGTCTGTCTGACTGTCTGTCTGTCTGTCTGTCTGTCGGTCTGTGTGTCCGCGAATAATGAAACGTGCGACGATAACTTGAGTAAATGTCAACCGTTTTTGATGAAATTTGGTAGACATGTTTGTTTTACCAATGCCCAGGACGAGTTCGTTGGACAACGTTATCCGTCCAAGCGTTCACGAGCTACGCTCGCGTAAACGTGAACTTAAAATTTAAAATTGGAATTTTTGGTCGGGGAAAAAATCTAACTTCACCTATTTAATGAGACAAACATTTTTTTCAAATACAATTTTTTAGTAAAACCAACAGCGACATCGCTATGAAGTCTTAAAGATCGCTAAAACTATTAATAGTTTTTACACAATAAGAAACAATAAAGTAATATAACAATAATTTTAATGTTAAAAAAAAATGTAGTACAGATAGGATGCGAGGAAGCTATGTGCCACACTAATTGGCAGTCTATTTTTATTTCTTTTATTTTTATAGTAATTTTTATAATCATCATTTATTATTAAAAAATTGAATATTGTTAGAAAATTTATGTGGCCTGAATTTATCAATCATCCGAAAAAGTATTATATTGTTTAATTAGAAAGGTTTTTATTTTCAATTTTTTTTAAATTTTGTTTTTTGGACTCGTAAATACTAGGCTTGAGCCTATACACATATTCTTATTGTATATTTCAATTAAAACAGTTTCCGGCAGACAGCTTTAAGCTATGCTTGTATACTTTTTCTTTTTTATGTACATTATTTCTGTTTTATTAAAAATAAAAGTATTTTTGATTTTTGATCAAAAGTAAAAATTGAGGATATCCAGGATCAGTCAAAAGTAAAATTTAGGATAGCCAGGATCAGTCAAAAGTAAAAATTGAGGATAGCCAGGATCAGTCAAAAGTAAAAATTGAGGATAACCAGGATCAGTCAAAAGTAAAAATTTAGGATAGCCAGGATCAGTCAAAAGTAAAAATTGAGGATAGCCAGGATCAGTCAAAAGTAAAAATTGAGGATAACCAGGATCAGTCAAAAGTAAAAATTGAGGATAGTCAGGATCAGTCAAAAGTAAAAATTGAAGATAGTCAGGATCAGTCAAAAGTAAAAATTGAGGATAGCCAGGATCAGTCAAAAGAAAAAATTGAGGATAACCAGGATCAGTCAAAAGTAAAAATTGAGGATATCCAGGATCAGTCAAAAGTAAAAATTGAGGATAACCAGGATCAGTCAAAAGTAAAAATTGAGGATAGTCAGGATCAGTCAAAAGTAAAAATTGAAGATAGTCAGGATCATTATGAAGGGGGTCATTATAAAAGTAAAAATTGAAGATAGTCAGGAACATTATGAAGGGGGGTCATTATAAAAGTAAAAATTGAGGATAGTCAGGATCATTATGAAGGGGGGGGGGGTCACTATAAAAGTAAAAATTGAAGATAGTCAGGAACATTATGAAGGGGGGGTCATTATAAAAGTAAAAATTGAAGATAGTCAGGAACATTATGAAGGGGGGTCATTATAAAAGTAAAAATTGAGGATAGTCAGGATCATTATGAAGGGGGGGTCACTATAAAAGTAAAAATTGAAGATAGTCAGGAACATTATGAAAGGGGGGTCATTATAAAAGTAAAAATTGAAGATTGTCAGGAACATTATGAAGGGGGGTCATTATAAAAGTAAAAATTGAGGATAGTCAGGAACATTATGAAGGGGGGTCATTATAAAAGTAAAAATTGAAGATATTCAGGAACATTATGAAGGGGGGTCATTATAAAAGTAAAAATTGAAGATAGTCAGGAACATTATGAAGGGGGGTCATTATAAAAGTAAAAATTGAGGATAGCGAGGATCAGTCAAAAGTAAAAATCTAAGTTTTGGATTTACTGATGTTTCAGAAAAATTGATTTCCCTTTCCAAGATATAATACCTATATTCTAAGATAACTTGAAGAAATATTTTTTACCTTCAGCGGGGAGAAAAAGTGAACTTTCCTCCCTAGTTTACAGGGAGGGAAGTGACTCATTGCACCCGGTCAGGTTAAACAGGGAGTAATGAAATATAAGGGATGATTCCCTCCAGTGTTGCCATAGATAAAGCACAAGTAAATATGGTTGGTGCTAATACACATTTCATTTACTAATTTGTTTTATGTCGATATCTATAATGTCATCTTCACACATTTCATGTAACCTCCACAACAGTTGCCATAGTGATTCATCAGTAAAAGAAACAAACAAGTTAAAAGTGGAAACATAATTTCTAAATGTAGATTAACTAATGTAGATTTTGATGTCAACACCATTCAATGCACAACTCAGCTTCCAGCTAAATTCTCCCATTTAATTTTAGCATTGAAATTCAAATAATTATTATCTATAATTTAATTTTAACATGATTTAACTTATTTAGAGAATTGTTAATATTATATCTATATATATAAAATTAAAGTTTTGTCTGTACATTGGTCAGAATTGAAAATTTTTTGGATACTTTTTCATTTTGACATTCCAAAAACCGAATCCGGCCTTAACTTTTTTCGTGTATGTATGTGGGTATGTATGTGTGTCTGTCGCCCCAGTCAGACTTTATAGGCGCAAAACTGGCTCAATGAAATTGATTCATTTTTTTTCAGGGGTGAGCGCAAACATGTTGCGCAATTTGTAGGCTTGGTTTCATCTAAAAATATTGAGTAGAACCAAAGTTATTAACAATTTTATAAAAAAAAGTATCTAAAACATAACCTAAAAAAATAGGTTGACTCGCCGTAAACAAACCCCACAGACTCGCTATTATATTATTACTTTACTACTATTATTATATACTTCTAGACCACCTAGAGACTTGCAGTTTTTTGTGTTTGGTCGGAAATTGGCCTAAGCCCATTGAAAAAATCCGAAAAGTTAAAAAAATATATTTCCCCCCCTAAAAAATTAAAGATGGCGGACGCACTTTAAAGTTTTTTTAGAAGCTTATTGTGGCTAAACGGTAAGTTGTATCGACAAGCTGATTGCGCCAGCGGTAACTAATTTTAAAAGATCTACAAATTTTGACCTACAACTTTTTGTCGTACCTTTATCGGTTCTACCTTAAATAGAGCTAAATTTAATTTTTTGTAAAAAAAAAAATTGACTTTGAGCTCTTTAATTTCTTATTTTCCTTCTTTCTCTGAGATTTAATTTCTGATTGAAGTGCTTAAACCTCACACTAATGCTCTTTAAATCGAGTATTTATTATTTTATTAATTGTTTCTAGAACTTGAGTTATTAAATATTTGCTGGTGCAACTGCCGTATTGAATGAAGAGGCTGGTAATTAAATAATGCACCATCATTGTTGATGATGGTTCAATGACTTCCCAGTCTAATTAAAGCAGTCCCAGTTTAATTAGCATTGTTAGTTATTACTATATTACTTAGTTTCTACTGGCTATTTTTAAAATATATAGATAGAATCCAAACTATGATTTGGAGAGTATTATATTCTTAATAATGGAATTAATGATGTGTAATGTAGTCCTGATTTTATTCCTAGAAGGCTTTGGAAACAAAACTATTTAGGAATTTAATTTAATTGCTAGGCCTACATGATTATAGGAAGCACAGCCACTAATACCTAGCATAAGCCCCGCGCGGAGCGCGGGGTGAAAGCTAGTCTAACTATATTTTTTTAAAATAAATATAAACCTATGAATTGTTTTGTTGAATAACGTAATTTAAAATTAAAATTTTTCCTTATTTTTTCCTCCCTTCTGGAGGTAAAATCTTGTACGTACCTTGGGAGTAAAAATCACTTGCACCCTCGCGATAATTAACTCCCTCGGCTCCGCCTCGGGAGTGAAAGTTATGGTTGCCTCGGCTTCGCCTCAGGAACCAACTTCATCGCTCAAGGTGCAATCACTTACTTTCCTCCCTTGGCGCGTAAATAACTATTCCGAAACGCCAGTAAATTTAAAACTTTGATTTTTACTTTTCATTGATCCTTGCTATCCTCAATTTTTACTTTTGAATGATTCTTGGTTTTTGTTTGTGTTATTGAATTTTTAAAGTTAATTCTTATAAAAAAAATACCAAACCTTATTTCAGATTTACATTTTAAGTAATTCCACCAAATTACAGAGAATTTTTTAAACTGTTGTTATAAATAGTTAATCAAATAAACTTCTTTACATTTTTACTTCGGAAGTAATTTACTAATTGATAAAGTATTATCAAAAGACAACAGACGTCATGCTAACGGTCCACTGATGCTACTCAAAAAACTGATTGTGTTAGCTATACCTTAAACATGCAGGTAAAGCCTTGGACAATGAATAAAAATACTCCGCAATTACAATCCACCACATTTGCCAATAAGCCCCAATGGAACAGGACTCGAATTCTTTCTTCCATGAGTAGAACTAGAATCCTTATCAAATTAAAACTAAAAAATTCTAATCTGATAACTACAAAGTAAAAGAAAAGGTTTACCATCTCATCGAAATCGATAGTGTAGAGACAACCAGCTATAAGAACTTCTGTTTTAGTATCGCCTCGTTGGGAACACATCTCAAGTTCAGCTGATGTACGAGTATCGTACTGCCACCACCCAGAACCTGTTCAACACAAAACATACTTTAAAACTGTTGTCATAAATTGTTTTATCTCCAGTAGGGAGAAAAAGTTATGATTTTGGATTAGTTCAGAGGGGCTTAAGAGTAAGTCTTTTCTTCGCTGAACTCAAAAAGTAGGGAGAAAAAGAAGGATTGCCAACTTAATTATTTTATAAAATAGTAGAGAATGAATGGTTAATGTAGTGAGGTTGTAGAAATCAGGTTGGCGACACTGCTTTTTCAACCTTGTTTATCATTGTTTAAACCTGCATCTAAAGAAATATATTAATATATTTGAGTTTAATTGCAATTCTTATTTGTTTTTAAAATTGAATCTCTTATATCTGCTATTAAAAGTGCTAACAATTATTGTTATTTATTAAAATAATAAATAAAAACTGTGCAATGGATGAAAATGTGTAGTTTCACCTTACTGGAGATAAAATATTGTACCTCGGGAGTAAAGTGCTATAATTCCCCTTGCGATCATTTGATTTGATACACTTCAAAGTTTGCATATATGTGAAAATACTCTGCCAATTAGAGTGGCACATAGCTTCATTGCATCCTATATTGTAAAATTTAATGATTTTATACTTCTAAAAATTATTATTATCCAATTTATTTTATTTTTCCCCTGATTTTTAAATCTTTAACAATTGTTTTTATTGTTTAAATGTGTTAAAGTATCAATTTAGTAAAATTCAAAGAGCGCAGATGGTTTAAAATAATCTGGGGCTAACAAATAATTTATGTTTGTGCGCATGTGGAAGAGAAACAAATGGGTGCAGAAGGCTAAAACATGTATGGGACCAATAATGGGCTAATTATGA
This sequence comes from Gerris lacustris, assembly GCA_951217055.1. Lineage (NCBI taxonomy): Eukaryota > Metazoa > Arthropoda > Insecta > Hemiptera > Gerridae > Gerris > Gerris lacustris. Next base: position 36,020,868 of record OX578286.1, read on the forward strand.
CCTACCATCCAAATTTCAATAAAATTGGATGTGTAGTTTTTAAGATATGTTAGTTCGCAAAAATTGAGCGACAGACAGACAAGGAACCAATAATATTCCCTGATGTCTGAAACGGATTTCTGTCTTGGAATTTTTGAAATCGGAGACCTAAAAATTTTTTCGTTTTTCAGAATGATCCCGTTACCTTTGGGAAGATCAGAAGCAAAAAGTTTTAGAATCAACCCCCTGATCAATAATTCTCTTTAAATTTTATTAAAAATAAGTAAAAATCCACGAGATCTTGGTAGAAATCATATATTTGTTTTAAGAAACTTTCACTATACCTGATATAGTTCAATGGTTTGGTTAAAAATAAAAAAAAAGAATAAAATTACCATTTCTTCCTTCGTAAAACCAAGTGTATACTTCGGCTTCAGGTACTTCTTCTTTGACTTCTTGTTGAACCGGAACTAATTCGGGATTCTCAGTATAGTCAGGTGGTATAGGAGCTCGGCACATAGCACATGTACGAGGACCTCGTGCGATCCCTTTCAAACATAGGTAGCAGAACACGTGAGTACATGGAAGACGTGCGGGATGGACACTTGACTGAAGACAGATGGCACACTCTGGAGGTTTAGTTAAACCACTGCATGAAGCAGCGCCCACCTCTGATCTTTCATCATTCACCTCTGAAAGATAAATAAATAAATAAATAAATAAATAAATAAATAAATAAATAAATATATTAAAATCTCTGTTTAAACCAAGAGGAAAGATGATGCTAATAAGTCTAGCGAGACGTCAGCATAAACTTTATCACTGTGTTTTATTTAACAGTATCTCGCTAATATACCCTCACATTATACCTGAACTGTCACGATCCACCTTCAAAATGATTAAATAAACATAGATTGTAACCTTAACCAGTGCTCGATTTGAGGCGGAACGGCGTTCCGGGACCTCTCTCTCTGATAAATAAAAAATAAAATTATCGGCACTAAGATTTTTTTTAAATCCTTTGTTAAAATTTTGTTTGTCAGTGAGTGTCTACAAATTTGATTAGGGACACCATGTATTAAACTGGCAAATATTTCTTTTCCAAATACAAAAATTCTCTTTTGTTGAGATTATACTACTAAATTATAATAACCTGAAACAACAAAGGTTTTTTTAATGGCAGGGATCGTATTAAATAAGTACTGTGCAGAGACGCTGGGACGAAACTCGCCCGGGGCGAGTGAGACAGAAAATGTTTTGTTAATTTAATTATTCGTATAATCCTATGTACCTATTTATTTATTGAGAGTATTATAACAGCACGTGACATGCTAATCAAGAAATTGTTTATAAAAAATACTACTTAAAATGATATAAGGTTTCATTTTATCATTTTAAGGGGACATAAACCCACCTAATTGCAGTGTGGGTTTATGTCCTAAACTGCTTAAAATACTGTTTTTGAACGTTTATTTTTCAAAAATTTTCTGGGGGGGGGGGGGGGGACCCCCGACGCCCCTTCTCTAGGGGGGGGGGGGGAGGAGGGGAGAGGGTAGGTTGTAGTTCCCACCCCTCAATTTCTATAAATTGAGCACTGACCTTAACAATCTGAATACCCATATACACAAATAAATAAAAAGTTACACATAAGACTTATAATGTACAAGATAGAAAAGAAGATTAAACGGAGAATAAAATTTGCCATTAAATTTAACAAAAACTAAAGATAAACAATAAAGAAAATACAGTAGAACCTTGATTAGAAGTGTCTCAAGGGGATTAAGGAAACAGTCTTGTTATTGAGGTGCGCTTTTTGTTGAGGGTCGTGTTATCAAGGTTATTTTGGCTATCAGTCTTGTTATCAAGGTTAATGGGCGGGGTTTTCAAGTTTAGACTTGTTCAAGGTTGACCCATTCCTGTATAGAGTTGTGTTATAGAGGTTGACTTCTCAAAACGACTTGTTATAGAGGTTCTGAGTTACGTTGTGAATTAGAAAAAATCCGTGTTATTGAGGTTGTTTGGATAATAATAATAGCCGCGTTATAGAGGTTAATTTAACATTATGTGTTATGGCAATCTCAAAGGGATTTGAAAATTGCACTTGTAATTGAGGTTGTCGTGTTATTGAGGGTCGTGTAAGCGAGGTTCTACTGTATTGTAGCAATTGTTATTAACATTTTAAAATTAAAATAGCAACAAGTGGCAACTGCAAAACATTTTCTGTTTTATAAATATAAATTTATTTCTATTTCTTTCCACCTACTTATAAGTAAAATGGGAATTTTGTTCAACCTTTAGGCAGTCGCGTCATTTTGAATTCTGTTGGATGCCATGCAGTGATGTTTACAATACAATTTTTACTTTTGTCAGGAGTAATTCAACTTTCTATGGAATATAATGAGGAATTATATTATAAAGCGCCTTAAACAAAAACCTTTAATGGATAAACCCGTAAACATTAAATCTCTTGACTAGTCTATCGTAATGGTCACGCCGGGGAGTTTATTCTGCTCTGCTATTCAGCCATGGTGATTGAACCATGGTTGACGCTTTGCAACTGAATGCTGAAGATACTGATAGGAAAGAATGAACGCTGCATGCTATATCTAGCTTATCAATGGTTAACTTTGACTCCCCTGTAAATCACTATACTTGATAATTCATGAAGAGCGGTCAAAACACCACTAGGGACCACCAGAAGGTTAAAATTACATAAGTATATTATATAAAGTAAGGAGCTATAGAAAATAACAATAGCCATCTGTTCCGTCTCGGAATAGATGGGCGGGGCCTATTTGGTCAGCCCGCCGTCACTAGTGGAGCCAGCGCTCCCTAGTGGCTTTGTCAGTCAGCGTCAGTCTCTCGTAGTGCCTTTATGGTGACGGATGACACTTTTCCACCTCACTATTTTACTTGTATCACTTAGTGCAATTATACAAATCACAAAATTCAAATTGTTGTTTATATTCTCATATATATAGTCCACTTTTACCTTACGCAAGAACACCATCTAAGGTCAAAACTTAAAACAACCACAATCAGTAATACAAAGATCCATCTTAGAGTTAGCAGAAGAGACAGAAAGAGCATAAAATTAAGTTACATTTTACAGATACGTTTAACTGAACTGATGGTTTAAGAAACCAAGTGAATGGTATCCATAGGACAAACTTGTTCTAGAGGAAGACTTGTAAGATAATGTAGTGACAAGTCAAGTTCATCTGAGAAGGTGAACTGCAAAGGATTACATACAACAAACATCTGTGAAGGTGAGTTACAACTACAACAAAGGATAACATCCACTAGACATCTGTGAAGGTGAAGTACTGCAAAGCTTACATACACCTGACATCTATGAAGGTGAGTTACTACAAAGGATTACATACACCAAACATCTGTGAAGGTGAGTTACTACAAAGGATTACATACACTAGACATCTGTGAAGGTGAGTTACAACTACAACAAAGGATAACATCCACTAGACATCTGTGAAGGTGAAGTACTGCAAAGCTTACATACACCTGACATCTGTGAAGGTGAAGTTCTGCAAAGGATTACATACACCAGACATCTATGAAGGTGAGTTACTACAAAGGATTACATCTACTAGACATCTGTGAAGGTGAGTTACAACTACAACAAAGGATAACATCCACTAGACATCTGTGAAGGTGAAGTACTGCAAAGGATTACATACACCTGGCATCTGTGAAGGTGAAGTACTGCAAAGGATTACATGTACACCAAAAATCTATGAAGGGTGAGGGCTAATCTGCAGTTATCCATACAGTCGAAAATCGCTTGGCGGCAAAATTTCGCTTGATTTATACACTTATATCCCTTTGAGATTATATCCCTTTGTCAAAAGAGTTCATTTTTAAGATTTATACATTTGAAAGATTATACCTATATAATTAATACATTTTAGAGAGGATATCCCTTTGTCTAAACAGTACATACAATTGAGGGCCCCCTCAATTTTCTAACCTCTTTTCCTAGGTGGCTGGATAACTGCAGTTTTACCAAGGTGAGTTATCACAAAGTACTTATTAAATCCACTAGACATCTGTGGTGGACGAAGCATTAAGGCGGGGACACACTAGAGCATTCGCCCCGAATGAGCATGCATTCACCCCCGAATGTGCATGTTTTCGCCCCTGAATGAACATGCATTCGCCCCGTTTTGCTTAGATATGGATAGGGCGAACCGAACAGAAACGCATGCTCATTCGGAGCGAATGCTCAAGTGTGTCCCCGCCTTTACATACACCAGAAATCTGTGAAGGTGAGCTACTACAAAGGATTACATACACCAAACATCAGTGATGGTGTCCATTATTCATAGGCACAGAGGTTTCATACCATTAAAACCACTATACTAACAAACTAACAATATACATTTTTGGTGAATATGAATTAGGTTCTTGGGAAAGGCATAATTTCAACTGTGGTAAAAGAACATTATAAAAATAACTGTTCAATGTTTTGATGAAATAATGTTTATATTCTTAAATTAATTTCAATAACAAAGGAGCAACAAAACAAAATAAATTTCAGAGGTTCGAAACAGTAAAAGTTACAGAACAACAAAAGAGAACTTACTTCATTAATAAACTTCCAACATCATTTGAACTAAAACTTCGTAAAAATAACTGATACAGCAAATGAACTTACATGACGTTATTTTAAGAGAGTGGATTATCGTGTGTTCATAAAACACAAGAAGATGTTAAGCACTAAAAGCTAGTGATGAAGAATTCTTTTATTTTTTTTATCATATAACAATAACAAACATGAAAGATACCAACCAAGACTGGAATTCTTGATAGCTTCGTCTTTTGTCTGCCTGGAGGAACATCCTTGGCTAGGTTGCAAAGAAACTAAAGAAGTCGCCTCTAAATCTAAATCCGCGTCTTCCGATTCTAAATTATCACGATAATTTGTAAAGCTGTCTGGCGTTTCACTCGATCTACTTCTTCGTCTAAGACGCGACGAATGCTTTTTGTATTTAATATTCCTACAATCAGACATTCTTTTTCTTTTCAAATAACAAACAACGAAACAATACGAAAGAAAAGAAACTAGATTTAAAATTAATCAACACAAAACTTGGACAAAGATTTGTAATTGAATACAATATTACATTATGGCGAACAAAACAGAATCAGTTTCCAGTTTCACAATAATTTAATAAACTCTGCACTCAGCGTATACGATATGAACAAGTTTGTTATCACAATTTATTCAATTCGTAGATCTTTGTTTAGAATAATTATATAATTCTTAAAATTATTTTAAACTATTATTAAAATGTTAATTTTAATTTCGGATTTCGATTGCAATTAATGCATACAGCTTTGAAAAACAATTTTTTTTATTATTTTTATTCGACTTTCGGGTTAATTAATGAACTTTTTCCAGAACAATAAGTTCTTTCGTATCCTCTATTTTGTTAGATTTTTTACTACTGTCATTAATTCTCTGGAAACACTGTTGTATAAAGATTTTGTCGAATAATAAGTTTCATCAAAATAAAATAAAAATGTCGGCGCTTTCTTTTTCAACAGCACAAATTATTTAATATTGTTGTTTATTGTTTGCACGCTCTCAACTCCTCTAATTTCACATTTCAATCACGATGGAGTAAAAAACAAGTACATAAAACTAGCTTCAATATTCTTGTTCTTTGTAAGATCCTCCATTTATTGACGTATCTAAACCAAACCATAATATGTTATACCCCTCGTCAGATGTTTGGTATTGTTTTATTTCCCTAATATACTAATTTTAAAATGGCAGCCACTTATGTGGAACTTTTAAGGTCAATTTCTTTCTAATCACCTATAATTCTCGGAAACCCCTTACCTTGGATTCTCACATTTTAGCTGCAGAGGTTGCTGTATGTGGTGTAGACCCCTTCTAAGGAAGTTTTTTTTGTTCGCCAATTTAATTCAAGATGGCCGCCATTTATGCGGAACTTTTAAGGTCAATTTCTTCCTGATCACCTAATATTCTCGGAAAATGCTTAGCTTGGATTCACGGCTAAACTCGGCAATAGTGTACCCCTTCCGTGTAATCGAAGTCGTACAGTTGGCTTCGATGTATCAATTCATCCCTTCCATTCGTATATAATAATATATGTATATAATAATTATAAATGTATGGTTTGTTCATAGGAGAGTTGATATCCCTTTGTCAAAAAATATGTTGGAGTGAGAAGGGGCGCGCTATTGCCGATATTTACCGGATTCACAAATTTTAGCTGCAGAGGTTGAAGTTGCTTAAGTGGTGTAGACTTCTACTAAGAAAGTTTTTTGATCCGCCAATTTGATTCAAGATGGCGGCCATTTCCTTTGAACTTTTTTATGGTTTTTATATCACACAAGTTTAGATATAAGGGGAAATAAAAAAAAGGTTTAGGCAAAACAGAAGTGGGATATTCCTTTGTCCCAAATACATTGGACTAAACATCCCTTTTACCTGAATAGTTATTTAGTCAAAGTCATATATATATATTCTAAAAAACATAGGGGAGTATCAATCTAAATAAGTACCAAAATAAATATTATATTAACTCAACTTTCAAGAGTTATTAATTATTTATTAATTTTACATTACAACCAAGATAGTGGGCCTTTTCCGCGACAATAATTTACCTTTTACGAGTCGAAGAGCTGTACCTCTAAAATCCAAATTCTGGACATTAAAAATTTGGAGATCGTTCTGTACATTATTTTGCCGCCTTGTGCGAGGCCTTTCAAGCGACCTAGAGGCAAAGTGGTCTCTCAAACAAAAACGCGGGCGTGGGGTATCATTCGGTCTTCAACAGATCGGAGAACATGCAATATGATACATAGCCAGCCTATTTTAGTTCAATAATCATTCATTTAAAACATTTTTTAAATAAAAATTTTCAATTTTTAACTGTAACGTTTAACTTTTAACGATGGAAACTTTATTTTTGTTAATTAAACAATGGTAAGATTCCAATTCTTATCATTAAATGTTTCAAAATGTTATAGTAGTCAGTGATATAGATTTGTTAAATGTTGTAGCTTGAAGAAGCCCTAATCTGAGGTTGAAATTTAGCAAAAATAAAAAGGAATTTTATTTATATCTTATTTGAAAAAAATAAACCCCAAATAAGACTCTGATTAAAATTAACATGTTTTTTTTTTAAATGTTATAAGTAATATAATAAGAAAGACCTGAATTATAATTAGGATATAAACCCCTCTTTTATTCGCTTCGGATTTCTAAAATTCGACTTACGATGCAGATAGCATAATTTATTTCTAGGAGAGAGAGGTCACAGAACTTTTTTGAAGTGAAACTTCTTTGGCGGCGGTAGAGTGAATTTTTTCATATATTGAATTCGTGTAACGAAGTTTGCGATTCGAGACTCGTCCAAGTGTAAAATTTTTACAGATTAATTGTATTATATCTATTTAAACCAGCAAATCAAAACAAACATTTATTTTTATTGAAATAAATGTGGTTGCCTTAGCGTAGTAATATTTATTTATTTTTTTTTTCAATTAAATTTCCCATAACCATTTCTTTAATCCTGAAATAATAAATTCGTCAAAAATTAAAGAGAGCAGTGCATTCTATTCTAGAACTTTAAGTTTCACTTCTAATGCGAGAGAGCCTCACACATTTTTTTTATTCTTTACTTACGTTTCTGTTTAATAGATTTACAAATTGTTAAAAGTTATAATTTTTATGTATGGATTACACTTCTACTTTTTTTAGTATGATATAATTAGTTTATATTTAATTAATAAAATAAATAAATAACGGAAAAGGGTTTATTATTCGAATAAATTAGTAAAGAGGAGTTGATCAGTGTAGCCCTTAACAAATATTAATTGTTGTTTCTTAGTTACTTCAACAGCCGCTAGGATTAGCATAAACCTGACCCAATAAACTATTTCAAGTGCTTGGAGAGCTTTTAAAGAAAAAAATAATTGTATTCAGTGGCAACCCTGCAACATAACGGCGGTTGTAGGTTGTTCGTGGATTTGTTATTTGTTTGTTATTTTTCGACAATTTCACCGATATTTCCGTGTATTTTCCGACGGGGTTTCGTTTAAATCGGTTCAAAAGTGTTTGGAAAAGAGTGTTGAATAGTTATTTAAGTGATGTTTGGATTTATCGCTGGTTAAATTTCAAAACTATTGTTGTCACTATAACCTTCTCAGTTTATAAACGTAGGATTTTTCTGTTTTTATCCAAGTATATTTGGGTTAAATTCGGTGTTTTATTGCGTCTGATTGTTGAGAAAATGTCCATGTAGAGTTGGATTTTAATAAATATTGGGATTGTTGGGATGGTGTGCGGTGTTTCTACTTGAACATCTTACAACTGAAAGTTCATCTGTTGTTTGGTGTCCTACTGTTATGAACAAGGTTTGTACACTTAATTTTTTAGCAATCCGCACTTAAGTTCTGCTTATTTCGCAGAATTTTCCATTTAAATTTACCAATAAAAACAATTTTTAGTCTCTGGAGAGGGAAATTTACAAATTTTAAAATGATATCGTGCGTTTGCTACAATGAAATACATCCCATCTGATAAAGTACAATTGGGATTGTTGCTGAAATGTGTCAAATATTTTCCGACTGGTTGTTTTTTAATACTCAAAAAACAACTTTTTGACTAGTTTAAGTGAAATTTACTAACAAGGTTAATATTTTTTTTTTGTAGATTGGTTTCATAAAAGTCCCTTGTTTGTACTTAAGTATATAAAAATCCATTTTTAAAATGAAACGAAGATAAGGGAAATTAACTATAATTTAACATTATGCTTAAATAAACAGCTGATTATTTGTAATATCGTTATAACCCTATTATAATATTCAAAGATTTACACTTAGTTATATCTTTTGTTTACAGAAGTAGTAATACCTTTCTATCCTATTAACAGGTAAGACTAATAGATTTATATGAATAATATGATCATATACTAATAAGTGGAAAAATGGTCTACTTTTGTAAAAACAGTTTATTAGGATATTATCAATATTATGGTTTATCACCTGTACGTTGGGACTTACCTAATCAATTAGGTCTATTAAGTATATATTTTTGGCTCTAGTTCGATTAATATTGATTGAAAATTATCTTTAGTTTCAATATTTTACAATTTTATTTATTAAAATGGAGATGCGATAAAAGTTAACGGTTTTAATAGTAATATTACTTTAAAATGAAAGTAGTTTAGTGGCTAAAGGATTGCAATTATAAAACGTATTCTTACTTCTTTAAAAAGAAAAGGAACGTGAAGATGTTATTCTAGTAGATAAACATAATATTTCGTGTTATTTTCCTTTATGTTGATAATATTGGGTAATTTCGAGAATGAAGAGTCGGTAACTTTAATCGTTGGAGATATATTTGTTGCAGTTAATAGCGTTGATAAGAAAGGAAGTTTGTTGGGCCCATAACCTTTTATATTAGCTGTGAAATAAAGCATTTTTCCTTTTTAAGAACTGTACATGTAATAATGACGGAATATTTAAAAATAAAACCATGTAAAAAACTAAACTTGGTGAGAAGATTCAAAGTCGGTCGGTCTCTAACAAATTTTATTGTATTTATACAAAATAGTATTAGCAGGGCCGTTTCTACTAATAGGCAAGACTAGACGGCCGCCTAGGGCGGCAAAAGGAAGGGAAAAAAATGAATGTTAATAGTAAAAAAGTAAATTAAGAGAAAAAAAGAAAACAAATAGAGGAAACATTAAAACATCGAATTGTTTTTAAAAGCATACCGAACAAAAAATTACTTAATATGAGTTTACTTTGACTAAATAAAATCAAGTGTAGACAAATTAAGGAATCTTTTGGTGGAAAATGGGCCAAAATAAGTGAGAAGAAAATGTCCTTTTAATGGAAAAAAAAAAAAAAAAAAAAAAAAAAAATAGTTTTCAGCTGCACATTATAAAAGAAAACTTCCAAATGAAGAAGAATATCTCCTGTATTCTGTATCAACCTATTTAGTTTTATGTTATTGCTTTAACGTATTTGGCCAAAATTCAAGTTCAAGTACGAGTCTTACACTTACATTGAATGGAGGCAACGATTAGCAAAACCTATCAGTGATTCTATCTTCACACGATAAGATTGTACGGAACATATTAAAAACTTCACCAACTTACCGAAGGGGCCTGTATACAAGCCTAAAACAAAATGCAACTATCAACAGTGTTAATATAAAAAGCTTTAAGAATAAGAAATGTACATATCAGATCTTAGAGCGAATAATACCAGTTCCTAGAGTTCTAGGTGAACAAAATTTAGCCTTCCCTGGCAGTAGTGATAGACTCACAACAATAGAAATCTTCTTAAAATTGGGAAATTTCTCGCCTTGTTTGATCCTTTTATGAATAACCTTCGTAGGAAGATACAAAGTAAGGGTAGAAGTAAAATTCACTAATTATATAAGGTTGCTGAATCAGGCGAGACATGGAAATGCACGCTGAATAATAGCTAATGCATGTTAGAGAATTCTATGAGACACAGGCTAACTCCCAAACCTCAAGCAATGCTAGCTAGGGGGAGGTCTGTACTGTATTGTGACAGTACTTGATAATTAATTATATATTGTCAATCAAATTCATATAATTTATAACTGTGAAGTTCAATTATTAAATACATTATCTTACTAAAGGACATTGCTGTGGCAGCTTTCTGTTCTGAACTTTCAGGAACAAGTAATCGAATGAAAAATCTGAATACTTGCTGAACAATCTCTGTCAAAACAAGTTAAAAAATGGTTTTCCAAATTTGTTCGTATCCTTTTACGAAGAGTTAAAGAAGGGGGGAGCGGCATTTTTTGATTCACGCCTAGAGCGGCAAAACACCTAGAAATGGCCCTGAGTATTAGTAGTTTATTATATTGTAGTTAATAGTATTGATTGAGATTTTATGGTAAGTATTAAAAATTAAGGGTAAACTAGAATAGGTTGTAAATAACAAACACTATTACTTATCCTTTATTAATCAACAATATACTGATTAATTGAACTAGTGATAGTGTTTTGTATCAACTACCTTTAATTGTTTACCTTCATTATGTTGGTATGGTTGAACTGAACGAGAGGGTGTGATCAAGACTTTAAACTAATTGTATTAGTAGTAGTAAGGTCCTAGTATAAGTACTAGACAGGTAGGACGAACTAATTGTTCAAACCTAGCATTTAGACCATCTTTTAGGCCCATTTTACTAGCCCCGTAGTAGCAACTTCCAACCACTTCACACCATCATACCTCTGTACATTGTACCGCTGAAGTGAGTATGATGTGATCATTAGTGAGCTATATAAATCAGAGTATCACAGCGAGGGATCGAACCCGCGACCTCGTACCGCCCTTGATACAGAGATGGCCGAGCAGATGTGGTAAGTAATAAAATCCACACCGCCACACCAACTCTCAGACTTTAGATTAAGGGATATCGTCACTTTTATATTCAGAAGTGTGATATTCCTTCGTCCCAAAGTTCATTGGAATAAATATCCCTTTGTTTTAATAGTCCTGTGTATCGGAGGTAAAGGGCACTATGAGCCAAATTGTAAATTTTTCGGGAGAGCTATTTTAATGATGTATGGCGCAAGGCCATAATGATAAGACTAGTAGCTCTCTCACTCTATTAAGTGGAGTGGATATAGGGCACTATCTGGACATAGTGCTAACTTATTCTTAATTCTCTGGAGGTAAACAGCTACGTGTCCACATAGTGCTCTTTACCTCCCCAGCATGTTGGTTCATAGTGCCTTTTCCAACTGGCTATAGTGCCTTGTACCACTAAAAAAGGGGGAAAAAATGAATAGGAAACTGTTAAAACCTCAATTTCGTAAAAAATGGAGATAGTGCCCTTTACCTCCCATACACAGAGTTATTTTGACAAAGGTATTTCAACTCTTCTGTAATACGGAAATGGAAACAGCACCAGATTCTTCTGGTTTACCTATATATTTGTTGATAAAACATTCGTTTCAAGGTACTTCTTTAGTTCGTTACTCCCTTGTTTTTTATTTTTTTTTTTTTAATAAAAATGACTTTGACTAAATAATTATTAAAACAAAGGGATTTTTAGTCCAATGTACTTTAGGACAAAGGAAAATGACACTTCTTTTTTAAAAGGGGAGTAACAGTCTAAAGAAGACATTCTTTACACCTTATTTAGACTGTTACTCACCTCTGTTTTTTTTAATAAGGGTAGTAACCATCTAAAGACGTGCCCGTTTTAAAATGAGCCCTGTTGGACTCTCAATTATTTAAGTTAAATTTAATATATTTGTTAGCTTTTCAGACTATTGCATATGAGAAAGTTGGTACTTCTTTAGATTGTTACTCCCCTATGTATTTTCAGAATATAAATGACTTTAACTAAATAACAATCAAGATGAAGGGATGTTTGTCTAATGTACTTTGGGACAAAGGAATATCACACTTCCGATTTTATAAGGGAAGTAACAGTCTAAAGAAGAACATTCTGTACACCTTCTTCAGATTGTTACTCCCCTCTGTTTTCTTTATTAGGGGAGTAACAATCTAAAGAAGTGCCAGAAAGTTTTTGTTATAATGAACATGAAGTCTGACATTATGAATAAAGGATTTATATGGATAAACATTAGAATAATGTTGAAGGTTTGTCAATATAATGATCTCCTTTTTTTGCTCTTTGAGTGATACATATTATAAATACTTAATTACAAAATCTTCTGGTCTCTGATTTAAACTTTTATTTGAAAATTAGATATTTCATTCAGTGTTCAATTGTTGTGAAGTATTTTAGTTTATATTTTTATTGATTCAAACTAATTTCTCTTTATTTTACTCCTTCTTTATTAGTCTGCGATTGACTTTGCCAGATATTTTATTATGAGCAATGTTTTCTAATAAATAAACTTCTTCAGTCAGTTTTTGGAGAAAACATTGCTCATAATAAAATATCTGGCAAAGTCAATCGCAGAATAATAAAGAAGGAGTAAAATAAAGAGAAATTAGTTTGAATCAATAAAAATATAAACTGAATCATTTCTGGTCTTCTATTAGGAGTTACTAAATCTTTTGAATGCCTCATATTGTACGAATGAATATCTGAGTTTTTTGTTTGAACTGATGAGTGAATAGTAAGAATGGTAGTGAGAATCAATAGTGCAACAACTGTTAAAATGTTAAGTTCCTGGAAGATAGGTTTACAGCTTTTAAGAGGATGAGTTTTAGTGATGATTTGCAGATCATGTTTCTGAATTCTGAGTACACGTTTCAGATGAGTGAATTACCCCAAACTTGAATACAGTAAGTTATTCTAGAGTTAATAACTAGCATGATAAAGCTGAACTAACTGATCCCAAGTCAAATATTTTCGAAGTACTCTGAGGCGGTACTGCTTTTTTGATGTATCTTTGCAAAGACGATCTATATGTGAGGCCCAGCTAAGCTTCGTGTATATCATTACTCGAATAAGCTGTACTGTTGTTGGCTGGATTATTTTAGTATTAAACGAGAACATGATTGTCAGATTCTTAAGGCCCCCATACACTATCAAACATTTTGCGCCAAATGTTTGCACAAACATATTTGCGCAAACCTGATGTCAGGCTAATTAAGGCCATGCACGTCAAACATCATGTTTGCACAAACATCAAACAGCCCCATACACGGTCAAAATGTTTGCGCAAACATTTTGACTGTGTATGGGGGCCTTTAGAAGCATAAAGAACTAAATTATTGGTTAAAAGAATTAAATTATTTGGTTTAATTTAATACATCTTCGATCATGCCGATTTTTGAGATTTGATGGAGGGTTTTCATAATTGTACGTTTTGGTAAATTTGTCACTAGTCAAAGAAACTTGATTTTGGATTACCCTGGCAAGTTATTAGATAGACTGTCTTAGACAACTGCAGAAGGTTTTCTGCAAGGTAGCGAGTCTGTTACATGGACATATATTGTGAAAGGCAAGTCTGTTACATGGACATACATTGTAAAAGTAGAGATTTGGCCACATAAAACAAACTTTTTCTCTCAATGCCAGGTTCTGCTTAAGACATGTACAAGTTAGGACTTGCTTTATATCATTCTACATTAGAATGTTTAAAAATTATTTTTATTCCGTGAGAACAAATAATTTATTCAATCACTTATAATGTTTGTTTGTTTACTTTAAGAATATAAAGAATTATAAAAAGACTCCACAATAATGAAAGTTAAACAATATTGTTTCCACGTTATGTGGTGAACCCAAAACCACAAAATGAGTTATTATCAGACCTGATAATAACTTTAAACTACCTTATGAATAGATTTCTTTCTTTAGTTCAAAATATGTTGATTGTTTTGATTTAGATGTTTACTCTGAGTAAAAATAAATAGTTTATTATCAAGATAAATTATTTAATACTTTAACTGAGAATGATGAGTACGGTAAGCCCATACTAACATATGCTACCTACAATCTTTTTAACATGATGTGACCCTTAAAGAATGCTTAACTGCCTCCCTAACATATTGATCATTTCCATCCTACCATTAATTTAGAATTAGAAATATTAATACGGAAAGCCCATACTAACATAATTATGCTACCTACACCTACAATCTTTTTAACATGATGTGACCCTTAAAGAATGCTTAACAGCCTGCCTAACATATTGATCATTTCCATCCTACCACTAATTTAGAATTAGAAATATTAATACGGAAAGCCCATACTAACATAATTATGCTACCTACAATCTTTTTAACATGTTGTGACCCATAAAGAATGCTTAACAGCCTGCCTAACATATTGATAATATCTATCCAACCATCTTTCAATAAAACCCCCTTTATTTTTAAAGAATTTAATCAATGTCTCGTGCAGAAAATCTCCCTCCACAATCTTATTATGCCTTTATTTTTAATTTTCAAATCAGCTTTTTGTCTCTATAAGAGCATTATCAGAGTATATTTATAAAGCAAAAAGCAATATTGATCAGTTTGTTTTGTTTTTATTGTAATAAAACAAACAAAATAACATCTGTTTACTGATAATGATCAACTAAAGCAGTTGAAAATTATCTGACATTAAATCAATATTAGCAAATATAAATTATTCAGTACTTCTTTAGATTGTTACTCCCTTATGATGTTTTTGAATAAAAATGAGTGACTAAATAACTATTAAGACAAAGAGATCAGTTCAATGTACTTTGCGACAAAGGAATATCACACTTCTGTTTTTATAAGGGTAGTAACAGTCTAAAGAAGAACATTCCGTACACCTTCTTTAGATTGTTACTCCCTTCTGTTTTTTTTATAAGGGGAGTAACAATCTAAAGAAGTACCAATTTTTCTTCTTGAATTTTATTTACTAAATTTTGACTTTAATATTTGTCTTCACTGTTTTTTTTTTTCTTTTTTTATTTGTTTTTTTAATATGGTTGACTTGTCATTGGCAGCTCAGTACTAAGACAGGCTGAAGTCACATATTTTAGTCTGGAGAACATAAATGGTTCCGAGTTGTGTTGAGTTTAGCTATGTGATCTCAATTCCATTTTTCCCTATGAGTAGGCCATCCGTCAACTTCATTTTGATGATCTTGTCTGTTTACTTAATGTGTATGGATATGAGTATTTTTCTAAACTTGTTTGGGTCTGTACATTTTATATGTAGTGTGATCTTCAACCATTTTGTACTATAGAATGATTGCTATTATTCGGTGTATAACTGATGAAAGTTTAAACATTTCAGATCAAATTTCTTTGTTTTGAGATGAACATTCATAGCTTCAGAGCTTTTCTCTCTGGGAGCATCAACACAGACCTATAAATTACATAGATTGTACTTACTTACTTACTAGCTAACGCCCACTCTTGGCTCTGTAGAATATTGCAGGCAAATCTGTCAACTTCTATAGATTAGGTTGGAAATAAATTTCTTTGTTTTGAGGTGAACATTCATAGCTTCAGAGCTTTTCTCTCTGGGAGCATCACCAAAGACCTGTGAATTACATAGATTGTACTTACTTACTTACTAGCTAACGCCCACTCTTGGCTCTGTAGAATATTGCAGGCAAATCTGTCAACTTCTATAGATTAGGTTGGTAATAAATTTCTTTGTTTTGAGGTGAACATTCATAGCTTCAGAGCTTTTCTCTCTGGGAGCATCACCAAAGACCTGTAAATTACATAGATTGTACTTACTTACTAGCCACAGTACACTCTTGGCTGTTAAGCCGTTTGTTGACACGTTGATCAATATAGAAGGGATTCAGTCAGTAGTGGGTTCTCTTACCCCTGGGAATGGTTTAGGGCTATGGAAGTAGTTCACAGCTTCAAGATCACATAGCTGGCCATAAGCTTAATGCGTATAACATAGATAACCTAATGCGTATAACATAATTTGCAAAATTACATAGTTGTTATGGTTTTGTGACTGCAAATATAAAATTTTATTCTTCAGGTTTAATTTAATAAATTATGACTACATTTCTTCCTTTATTGTTTTAGTCGTTGTGAATTGAAAATTTGTGAGGAATAATCTTCTTGACATACCTCAAAACCTGCTATAGTGACCACCCGGTCAATGTGACCACTTTTTCATGGTCCCTTCAGAAATTCAATACTTTTTGTACATTTTATTCTGCTTATTGTGACCATCTGCCTAGTTTGACCAGTGACCACCTTCTTCTGGTCCCTTGAAGGAAATTTATTTCGGTTAAAGTGACCAAAGTAAAAAAAGATAAAATAATAATAATAATATTTTAGTGAGAATACCTATAATAATTTTGAAATATTTGGTTTTTAATTTAATTTCCTTGAACTCATATACTAGTTGCAATGTAAATAAACCCCACTTTACTTTATTTCTGTTTTATAAGAATTATTAAGAAGGATTTTAATTCAAAGAAATTAGTAAAATGAAATAATTCTTGCTGGCTCTAAGAGTTAACCATAAAGAGTACATAATTTCTCTTTTTCACTTAAGGCTCTACCGCTCTTTGAGGTTAGGAAAACAGTAAAATTACAATTATACTGGTTCTAAGCAAGATATAAAAAATCTAATCACAGGCTTCATTCCTAATTTTAATTCTGCACAATTTGAGCCCTATTTCAACTTTCTATGATAAATAGTACAGGCGCCATTTCAATACAACGAGTTTTATCGTTGCATTGAAATGCCGCCTACACTATTTATCATAGGAAGTTGAAATAGGGCTCAAATTGTGCAGAATTAAAATTAGGAATGAAGCCTGTGATTAGATTTTTGATATCTTGCTTAGAACCAGTATAATTGTAATTTTACTGTTTTTCCTAACCTCAAAGAGCGGTAGAGCCTTAATCCTCATTTCTTTGGAATATCTCTTTCTTGGTACTTCTTTAGATTGTTACTCCCCTATGTTGTTTTAGATTAAAAATGACTTTGACTAAATAACTATTCAGAAAAAGGGATGTTTAGTCCAATGTACTTTGGGACAAAGGAATATCACACTTCTATTTTGATACGGGGAGTAACAGTCTAAAGAAGAACATTCCGTACACCTTCTTAAGATTTAGATTGTTTCTCCCCTCTATTTTTTATAAGGGGAGTAACAATTTAAAGAAGTACCTATTTTTCTTACATATATTTGTATAAGCCTTTTGGCAGACCTTAACTCTCTTCGGGATGTGTGCCTGGATTAGTATTATTACTAAATCATGTGGCTCTTGTAAGCAGTTAAATTGAAGTAATGATTGCACGTGACTCATTGGGTAGCTCACTTTAAAAGTCTTCTACAATCATGTCTTTTGTAAGCAGTAAGTTTGTTTACTAAAAATCATATGCCACACTAATGAAATGACTACCAGTGGCGTAGGAACGGGGGGGGGGGGCTATCGGGCTCGAGCCCCCCCCCCCGTAAGATTTGAAGGAGCAAAAAAATTACAAATAAAATAAAAATTAGTACATGCTTAAAATTTTGTTGAATGATTTGGAAAATAATACATTTATATTTTATTTCAAATAAATGTTTTTTAATAAAATGGTATATATAATATTATAAACATTTTATTTATATGAAGTGCCGACGGGTGGGTTTAAATAGGAAGATAAGGGCGGCTAGTAAAGCCAACAAGTCGGCAGTCGGCACATCACAAAGAGTTATCATGACTTCTATTTCTCACCAACACTAAACTAAATAAAATCTTAATGACGTGATGAACTGAGTCAATCAAAATAAATAGCACCTGCTCTGTCGTTGATGACAAGAAAGTTTCGTTCCATTTATCAGACTGATTTTTGTCAACTTGCTATCAGTAGTTTCAGAAGCGCGGCTCAAACCCCGTTTGTCAAAAAACAACCACGGTCGTAGTAGGGGGTTGAACCACCCTTATTCTTCTAGACATTATCAACTATGAATTTTAGCTAGATAAGGAGACTTCTCTTCTCTTTCCTCTATACCCGGCCTTTTTCGATTTTTTAGTCAGGTCCTAGCTCTCTCGCGAATCGTGTCAGAGAGAGGATAGGTTGCAGTCTGATAAAGAGTATCTACCCCCCCCCCCCCCCTTTAGCGGAGGGGCCAAGCCACCCCCGTCAAAAATGAATTCCTACGCCACTGATGACTACGTTTCAATCCTTGTTTGACTTAAACTTTAAAGTTTACTAAACTCCTAATATACATTTTATGAGCAGTAAGTTAGTTCATGTGACTAAATTAGTATAATATTCTAATGATTGTGTGTGATCCTTATTATAATTCAAGTAAACAACTAGTGTTAGTGTGAACAGTAGATCCAATTAACTAAATGAATATACTATTTTGACTTTTTCCTCTCCACATTTTTTTTTTTTTTTTTTTTTTTTAAATTCTTGCTTATTAATTATTTATTTTTTATTCTTTGTTGTAGGTATGTGTTTGAAGTCAACCGTCGAGAGGAAGCTAAGGTAAGTGGCTCACCACAAAGTGTGGCATGAGTAGGTACCATTCTTTAAAACAAAACCCTTTTTTTAGGGTTATCCTTTATATGAGTAAGAGAAAAGACATACTATAATAACTTAAAAATTATTATTATAATTATTAAATTTATTAAATAATTTGCATATCTTTTTCCTTAATTTCAGTTTACTATTTATTCTCCTTGGGACCATTTTGCTTTTGAGCTTACCTAAGGTAACGGAAACTATGTGATCGTCCTGAAGAAATAATTAAGTATTTTTGACAGAAATCCGTTTCAGGCATCACAAAACATTTTTGGTCCTTTGTCTGTCGCTCAAATTTTTGCACCCCTTCTTATCTTAAAACTACTCTTCTGATTTTAAAGAAATTGGGATGGTTGGTCATAAATAGCCCATATAAATTTCAACCTTCTGCGCCAATTTAGTTCTCTTCCACATGCGCACAAACATACATTTAAACCTATATCTTCAAAAGTACTCATCTGATTTTTATGAAATTTGGATGTTTTGTCAAAGTAAGCCCACATATAGCCCCTTATTAATTTACACCGTTTGTGTTCTTTAAATTTTGTTAAATTGATGCTTGAATTTATGTAAATAAATAAAAAAAATTGATTGTTTAAAAAACGGGGGGGGGGGGATTAAATAAATTTGACAAAAATAGCGTAAACCCATAAAATTATTAAAATACTCGAAATAGGACGCGAGGAAGCTATGAGAGTCACTAATTTGTAGATTTTTTTTTTAATTTCAATATAAATTATAATAATTTTTTATTTGCCTTATAGTATGTCTTTTTTCTTACTAAGAAACTATTTAAAAGTAAAGGCAAATAAATAATACATTAAAAATTTAATTTCTTGTATTTATTGTTATCTATGTACATAAGATCTAATTACCACTGCCTGACTTATCACAACATTCATGGAACCACCAGTGGACATGAAATTTTATAGGTCGGTGTCTCTTTACCCCTTGTATATTTAATAGTAATCATTTTTACGATCTGCCATTTTGATTCAAGATGGCATCCATTTATATGTATTATATAGGGCAGCGGTTCTCAACCTTTTTCAACCCACGTACCCCTTTTTTGTATAATTAACTGTGCGTACCCCCTAACAACTACCCCTTATTTGTATAAATACTTTTTATATTAGATGAAGTGTGGTTTAACAACTGCTAATATTGCTACATCATAGAAACAGCTGTAAATAGGTAATATTAATTCCATATAAGATTTTTTAATTGACATCTTACTAAAAAGTTTTTATTTATTAGACAGAAAAGTAAACAAAATAACTTTTTTTAGTTCACCACGTACCCCTTACACATTTCCGCGTACCCCCAAGGGGTACGCGTACCACAGGTTGAGAACCACTGATATAGGGCATATGTTATATGTATATTAGATAGGGGCAAAGAAAAAAGATGGGGAATTTAGCCTAGACTGGTCTTCTGAAGTTAATTCTTAAGAAAGAGCTTCATCATAAGCATGTATTAGTAAAATATAATTTCAATTTCAACCAAGGGATCTAGAAATAAGGGGGGTCATGGACACCCTTCCGGGGCCCGCTCTTACACGTCCGGCTAGTTTACCCTCTTCCAGTCATCCAATCGAGCTGAAACTTGGCACATAGACTCTCTACCACAAAAACATTTTAACAAATTAATTAATTAATTAATTTTACAATTTAATTAATTAACTTTTTAAAAACAAATGGATTAATTAAATATTGATAAATTAAGTAATATAAATAAAATATAAATTTAATTTAATTAATTAAATTGAAAAATTAATTAATTAATTAATTCGTTAAAATGTTTTTGTGGTAGAGAGTCCATGTGCCAAATTTCAGCTCGATTGGATGACTGGAAGAGGGTAAACTAGCCGGACGTGTAAGAGCGGGCCCCGGAAGGGTGTCCATGACCTATACTTTATTATTCATTTATTTGCTTTTAGAAAGATGTTTCATACCTTGGTCATGTACACCTAAGACGGCTCATTTATTTATTACATATCTGGGAAATGAAGTTTACCTCTTAATTTGAGGGGGGGGGGGGGGAGTGTTCTCCCCCAAAAATTCAGAAAATATGTGAAAAAAAAATATTTCTCGATGATTTTAATTTAAACTAATTTAAGTATTGTCCATTTAATACGGATCTAACGATATAAAGTTGTTTTCCTGAAAAATAATCTAGTTTCCGAGATTGATGAAAATAAAATGGATTTTTTTTAATCGAAAACAAAAAGTAAACAACTACCTGTTGAACATATTTTAAATTATATATTAACTAGGCATCGTGTGACTTTATCATTGGAGCGAGCTTATTGCAATAAATATTTAATATTAGGCAAATTAATAGTTAACGTGATGAGTTATATTTTAATTGGGTGGTTGTAGTGCTGGGTGGGACTCTCTTCACTTTGAAGATTCCAGAGAAGGGTTCCTATTGGTGGGGGGTTCATTGTTACTGCTTGCGGATCGACACGCGGTTTTTTCTGTATAGATAACAATATAATCATATTTTCTGGGATCTGGGACCGAGATTATATGAGAAAGTTTGTCTAATTTGTCTCGAACCGATTTTTTTTCTTTTTGACGCTCTTCGGTATCCTTAAGTTCTATTTTATTCCCAGTCTCGATATCCACATTGTTATCTTATGCATTAGCTTAGTAAAGAGCAGAACGATTGTAAAGTAATAAAGTTAACTGATTTGTATAATAATTGTTTTTGGTCGCCTTCTTTTAAATATTTTCTTTGCATGAAATTTTCAGGTACTTAGGGTCGTGGGAAGAAGTATTTTTCCATAAAAGTAGAGTTTTGATACCTTTTTTTCAAAAATAATTTTTGTTTAAAATGCATAATATTTTAAATGAATAATTTATAGACCTATCTATTTTGTTACCATTTCTTATATAAAGTTAAATACTTAATTGAGAAAAATAGTTCGAATATCATCGGATATTTTTCAGTTAAGACCACATCTGAAATGGTTGTGAAGTTAAGCAATTTCATGTCTTGGAAGCTTTATCTAATACGAAATTTAAACTTTGAATTAAAAAATTGAAATTTCCTAGAATAAATTCTTAATCTGAGTTTTGGCTGATTTAGTTGAAGTAAACGAATAAAATGAAAAGAGACAAAATTACTAATTCATCTTAATGGCACACTAATGACCAATAAATGGTTATTCATTCATGGTTAATCCTTAGAAACTCATTACAGTTATTCATTGTCAATGGATCTTAATTATGATAAAGAGTTGTTTTTGTCCCCTTATGAATGAAGTGTGAGATGTATGGACGTACCAAATCTACAATGTATCTTAATTAATATACCTGTATCATTCATAAATGATAATGAATGAATGGGTCATAGACAATTCTATTATGTGTATTTTTTTTTTTCAAAAGTCGATTTCAATTAAATATTACATTTAGTTAATATAACAATAAAACCCTTTTAGCAATATTCGCGAATACTAATATCTTTTGATGCTTCCAATGGTGGAAGTAAAATTTAAGACTTTATCATCTCTAAGATGTGATCATTAGCTTGATTATTTTAAAAATTTAATTAAGTTCAAATTAGATTTATTGACAAATTATTTGTAATTTATAAATATATATTTATTTTTTTTAACTGTGATTTTGATCTTTAAACAAATTAGCAAAATCATTTTATGGTTTGATTTCTTCTTCCCACTAAAAAACAGTTTAAGTTTATGGACAATTATTTTAGGAGGAATTTGCACATATAATTACTCATTTATGCTTCCGAGCTTACTGAATCGGATTCATTATGATCATTCTGATGAACGAAATTTATTGATTTCTCCAAATTTGAGACGTCGGAGAACACTGGTGTTGTGTTAAGGCCCCTTCCAAATTTGAGACGTCGGAGAACATTGGTGTTGTGTTAAGGCCCCTTTCAAATTTGAGACGTCGGAGAACACTGGTGTTGTGTTAAGGCCCCCTTCAAATTTGAGACGTCGGAGAACACTGGTGTTGTGTTAAGGCCCCCTTCAAATTTGAGACGTCAGAGAACACTGGTGTTCTGTTAAGGCCCCCTTCAAATTTGAGACGTCGGAGAACACTGGTGTTGTGTTAAGGCCCCCTTCAAATTTGAGACGTCGGAGAACACTGGTGTTGTGTTAAGGCCCCCTTCAAATTTGAGACGTCGGAGAACACTGGTGTTGTGTTAAGGCCCCCTTCAAATTTGAGACGTCGGAGAACACTGGTGTTGTGTAAAGGCCCCTTCCAAATTTGAGACGTCGGAGAACACTGGTGTTGTGTTAAGGCCCCCTTCAAATTTGAGACGTCGGAGAACACTGGTGTTGTGTTAAGGCCCCCTTCAAATTTGAGACGTCGGAGAACACTGGTGTTGTGTTAAGGCCCCTTCCAAATTTAAGACGTCGGAGAACACTGGTGTTGTGTTAAGGCCCCTTCCAAATTTGAGACGTCGGAGAACACTGGTGTTGTGTTAAGGCCCCTTCCAAATTTGAGACGTCGGAGAACACTGGTGTTGTTTTTAGGCCCCCCCCCAAATTTGAGACATCGGAGAACACTGGTGTTGTGTTAAGGCCCCCATACACGATCACACATATGTCAATGTTTCAACATTTCAAACATTGTCAACATCAAACCTGATGTCGAGCTAATTTAGGCCATACACGTCACAAACATGGTCATTTTACACATCAGGGAACATTTGTTGTTCCGTGTCTGTCTGCCTGTCGCTTAATTTTTGCGAACCAACACATCTTAAAACCAACACGTCCTTTTTTAATTAAATTTGTGTAGCAGGTCATAATTAGCCCATTGTTTGTCCCATATAAGTTACATCCTTCTGCGCCAATTTGCTTCTCTTCAACATGCGCACATATATACATTTATTTTCACCTATATATTCAAAAGTGCTCATCTGATTTTTATGAAATTTGGATGGTTTGTCAAAAGTAGACCACAGATATCTGCGCTCTTTAACTTCTGCTTAATTGAATACTTTAATTAATGAAACAAATCGAAACCATTTTAATTTTTTTTTAAATAAATTAGACAATAATGGCTTGTAAATGCATAAAATCAATAAAGTACGGAAGCTATGTGCCACACTAATTGGCATTCTATTTTTTTTTATTGCCTAACATTTGGCCAGTTTCTAAATCAGGCGTAAAACAGACTCTGCTGCAATGTACAGTACATCACTACGTTGATAGGCTGATTTTTTTGGGATGGGGTCTAGAACTTTTTTCTTTTTCTTTCCTTCCCATTACCCACATAAGTCCTATGTGACTACACATGATACTGTAGCCTCGTGGTGGAGAGTTCGAAACACTTCACACATAGCGCTGTTATGTACCGACGAAGCAAATATGTTTAGTATGTGCAGGTTTCCTCCTAAAATACTGAGTTAAAATCAACATTAGGGAACTGCTTTCTCTTTTCAGGTTTAGGCTTCAAGGAAGGAATTTTGGCAAACATTTTCTTAAATGGGATTTTGCAATTCCTTCATTTTTTTTTTCTTTTTAAAATAAGTTGATCCCACTACATTTTCTTGATTATTGTGGGCATTCTTGATAGTTGTGGGATCAAGTTGTTTTTTAAAGTTGTTTTTTTAATATCACATCAGATTTTAACACAACACTTGAATATCTTTTAGGTACACTTTTTAGTTTTATACGTTTTTTTTTAAAAAACAAAAACAAAACAACAACAATGGAAATGGCTTATGAACATTTTAACAGGAAGTTAAACTTTTTTAAGGTTCCGTTAAATGTCGTGTTCAAGTTAGGATTTCGAATACCGTTAATTCAAATTTAAAAAAAAAACAAAAACAATTGATTAAGATACAGTTAAGAGTGATATTGCATAATTTTTTATTTCTTTTATTTTTTTTATTCTTCTACAGAAAGTGATTTTTTATGGACCATATGAAGCAATTATATTATTGACCAGTTCTTGAAATCGATGACAAATAAATTTTTGATTTTCAACATAAATTGAATCGAAGATGAAGTTAGGAAGATAAGATAGAGTTGTGATAAAGGAATCCCGCCGATGGTATGATACATCGTTTTGTTGAATTGGCACTACGAAATAATTAGTTGTGATATCTAGTGATGAGGAAGACAATGCTGATGATTAACACTGGAAGTTAGAACTACGACATGATTAGTTATGACATCTATTCATGAAGAAGGCAACGCTAATGATTACTGCTGCAACTTTGGAACTACGACATGATTAGTTATGACATCTAATGATGAGGAATACAACGCTATGATTAACACTGGAAGTTAAGACTATGACATGATTAGTTGTGACATCCATTGATGAGTAAGATATAGCTAATGATTAACACTGGAAGTTGAAACTACGACATGATTAGTTGTGACATCCATTGATGAGGAAGATATAGCTGATGATTAACACTGGAAGTTGGAACTACGACATGATTAGTTGTGACATCCATTGATGAGGAAGATATAGCTGATGATTAACACTGGAAGTTGAAACTACGACATGATTAGTTGTGACATCCATTGATGAGTAAGATATAGCTAATGATTAACACTGGAAGTTGAAACTATGACATGATTAGTTGTGACATCCATTGATGAGGAAGATATAGCTGATGATTAACACTGGAAATTGGAACTACGTCATGATTAGTTGTGACATCCATTGATGAGGAAGATATAGCTGATGATTAACACTGGAAGTTGGAACTACGACATGATTAGTTGTGACATCCATTGATGAGGAATACAACGCTGATGATTAATACTGGAAGTTAAGACTATGACATGATTAGTTGTGATATCTGTTGATGAGGAAGACAACACTGATGATTAACTTTGGAAGTTTTATCAAAACATGATTTATTGTGACCTCTTTTAATTAAGAAGAAAACAATAATGATTAACTATAAAAATTAGTACTACAACATGATGAGGTGACCTTAAAAAATAGTTAATTACCAAAAATATAAATGATTTGGTGAACAAAACAGCATAATTCAAAAGCTACTTAAATAACGTTTTGTTAATATTTTTTACTAAATTGATTTCTAAAGATGAAATTATGCTGAGGGCAATAAACATGTTTATTTTGCAGCCGCTGTGAAGATAATAATGGACTATTTTTGGTAACACTACAATTGATTTTCCCTCGTGAACATATAGTAGATTTAGGCGTGTCCGAATCGTAGACATTATTTCTAAAAATGTCTTTTTATTACATTTGTTAGGAAATAAACAGTTGCCAACTGTTCGCGTAGCGTGCATTCCGATTCCTTTGAAAGAATTGGCTTTCAATTAAATGTAATTATTAAATTTTTTTCACAAATTTTAAAGCTATTTATTTTTAATTTTGTAAAAAACTATCTATTTTAAAGCAAAGAAAACTGATTTTCAAGAAAAAATTATACATATTTTTAATTAATGTTATGATATTTTAAAATTTATAGCCAAATTCTTTATTTAAGAGTTTCGGATTGGACCAGCGTTGCCATTAGGGGTTCAGCTAATGTCTGTTCTCCCTTTTCGGACAACGCCTCACCTTTATAACTTCCTGTTAAAAAGTCCCGTTCCCTTCTTATTATAATTGTTCTATTATCAATAAAAAATTAAATGTATTGAAAATAAATTTCCGATACATATTTTATTACTCTTTAAGGTCAGTTGGAAATTGATGTTAATTCTATAAGGTATTTGCCATTTCCATTGTATAGATTTTTTTGTGTATGCATGTAGTAGATTTGTGGAAAATTTTTATTACGTTTTTTTGTTTATTTTATATTTTTTATCTATGTTTATTATTTGACAATTTTTGTTTGTTTGTCTCAAATATTTATTGAGATGTTTAACAACAAATTTCGACGTGTTTGAAGAGTGTTAGAGACAGTCGTGATCGTTCGTGATCGTTTCGATTAAATTTTCGATCCTTGGTACCCCCCCCTCCCCCCGTGACCTGCTCCTTTCCCGAATCAGTATATCATTAGAATTTGTCGATCAACTAATTCTGTTGATCTTACCTTATATTTTTTTTAAAAAATTTATCCTACCTTACACTCCTTCTCTTAATAAGGTGATTGATCGTAACACGAGATTTATTTGATCGACTAAATTCTTATGATTATACTTAATAGATTTATTTGAATAAATGATGCGTCGGCATCATATCACTCGTTAGTGGATAGGTAAAATATTACCATTAAATAAGAAAAAGGTAAATTCAAAGTAAACGTTTTCTTAATTAGTTAATAATATAAATAGTTAATCTGTTATTAATTAATTTTAAAATTATTAAGTTAATTAATTAATTTATTTTAAATCACCTCTTCATTGATTATGATCGATATTGAAAAGAACATATATATTTAATCTTGGTAAATTATATTTAACAAAATAATATTAATTTTAAATAATATAAATTATATTAAATTATTTTTCTTTTATTGACGAGTCTTTGCTTAAATCACCGGTTAAGGTGTAGAGTATTTTTAAGTTTAGTAGAAATTTTCATAATTTCAAGAATAAAGTTTCTTTGAATTTTACCTTTTTTTTAAAAAAAAAAAAAAATTATATTTATAATAATAATTTATTTTCCCCTCCCCCTTATATCAAATGAGTGATAAAAACATTTTTTTTTTTTGGTTGTTAAATTATTTTTGATTAAATATTAATAATTTTCTTTTCTATTTAAGTGCCCACATAAAGTTTAATCCAAGGCATATTGTTTGTTTTGAGAGGGTTTATTTAATAAATGTATTAATAATATTGGCACTTCTTTAGTTTGTTACTCCCCTAATAAAAAAAACAGAAGGGAGTAACAATCAAAAGAAGGTATACGGAATGATCTTCTTTAAACTGTTACTCCCCTTATAAAAACAGAAGTATGATATTTCTTTGTCCCAAAGTACATTGGCAGGGTGGCCACAGACCGGGAAAACCGGGAATACCGGGAAAAGTCAGGGAATTTCGGCCGACAGGGAATAGTCAGGGAAAAGTCAGGGAATTTTGTAATAGGTCAGGGAAAATCTACCGGCAATTAAAATCCTTATTTCATAATTTTAAAGCACAGAAACCTTAACTTTCTCGAAATTTCTAATAAAAAAAAAAAAAATGCTGTATTTAGAACAAAGGCAGAAGGATTAACGACCTCTATACTTAGAAATTATATCAAAAAATCCCGTCAAGTACTTACCAGCAAGTTACTAAAAGGGTTTCTTCGGTCATAAGAATTCATAAGTACATTATTATTATTTATTTTTATTTTTTTTAACAAAAATATGTAATATGTCGCTTTTCTTACACCTAAATTATCCTTCATCGAAACATTCATCAAAAATATGTATAAAAATTCACTTTTAAGAAACGAGGAGTGCATATTATCCATTACTATATATCTTCGGTAGTATGCACTAATTTAGTTATTTTGGGGTAAAATGTCGGCCATTTTAAAAAAACGATTTATTTTTGTGAGCCAAATACTACCTAATACCTTTAAAATGATACCTTAAAACTAATGAAATGATACCTTAAAATGATACCAAATAATACCTTTAAAATGATACCCAACTTCGAATTGGGGGGGGGGGGGCATTTTTTTGCGTTTTGTTTCAATTTTTTTTTTTTGGGGGGGGGGGGGGATAAAATAGCTGCCATATTGGAAACACGATATATCTTTGTGAACGAAATTTCAATACCTTTAAAATGATACCCAACTTCGAATTTTCAAAAACAAAAATTTTGGGGCTCCCGAGTTACGGCCCCCTAAAATTTCTAAAATTTAACTTTTTTAGACCAACTTCCGGAAATTTCATTGGACCACAGAGATATATATTTATGTGTTTTTGCCCTTTTTTGGACCTTTTCTAATGGGGTAGTGCAGGGGGGGGGGGGACATTTTGGGTTTGTCTTAATTATTTGGGGGGTATAATGGCCGCCATTTTGGAAACGCGATATATATTTCTAATCTACATTTCAATACCTTTGAAATGATACCCAACTTGAAAATTACAAAAAAATATAAAATATGTATTGCGATCTACTCGCAATTGATCGCAGATCGTAGAAATTTGGAGCGTTTAAGTCCGCAATAGTTTTTCTGTTTTTGGGCAAAAAAGTTTAACTTTTATACCAGATTTCAAGTCTACAGCTTCAGTAGGTAGGGAGATATACTCCAAGATGTGACGGACGGACGAACTACCAAAAGCATAAGGGTTTCTAGGGCGACCTCGAAACCCTAAAAATGGGTCTGAGACAACTCAGACAAACTTTCTTATAAACGAGTTCATAATTACTTAGCCCGGTTTTTTCCATTTAATAGTTTTCGTTTGTGCATTTAATTATTATTGATCATTTCATCAAAATTTATCATAAAAAAAACTTCTCCTGGGCAGGGAATCGAACCCAGGCTATCTCCGTCCGCGTTTTAAGCTTTTTTCTCAGGAAAACGGCTTATATCGTTAGATTCGTATTTAAATGGACTACATTTTAATTTTTTTTTATCAAAATCGTCGGAACCGTTTTCGAGAAATAATTTTTTTTCACGTTTTTTCAGAGTTTTGGAACATGAATTGTTACTTTCTAGGATAATAAGGAAAGGTTACGATTTGATTATACTTTTTAGCGTTGAACAGGAAAACGCTTAACAGGAAAAATCGGTGTGGACCCGACAAAATACTAGACATAAGAAAAATCATACCCCACGCTGAAGTCGAGAAATGAATTTTAGCTTGAAATTTGGGGGCGCTACCCCCCAAAAAACTCTGAAAAAACGTGAAAATGAATTATTTCTTGAAATCGTTTAGATTAAAAAAAAAAAAAAAAAAAAAAAAAATGTAGTCCATTTAATAAATACAAATCTAACAATTTAAGCCGTTTTCATGGGAAAAATCTAATTCCTGAAAAAAAAAAAAGCTTTAAAC
The DNA here is from genome assembly GCA_951217055.1 of Gerris lacustris. NCBI lineage: Eukaryota > Metazoa > Arthropoda > Insecta > Hemiptera > Gerridae > Gerris > Gerris lacustris. Next base: position 36,050,718 of record OX578286.1, read on the forward strand.
GCGGACGGAGAGAGCCCGGGTTCGATTCCCCGCCGAGGCGAAGTTATTTTTATGACAAATTTTGATGAAATGTTCAATAATAATTAATGTTTTTTTCTACAAAAACATGAAAACTTGTGTATTCTATGTTTGTTTGATGATCTTTAACTTTTTAAAGGAAAATCTTGTAAAGTAAATATCGATGATGGTCAGGGAAAACCTGAGGTAGGTCAGGGAAATGTCAGGGAAAAGTCAGGGAATTTTGTCAAGCTATATTAGTGGCCACCCTGATTGGACTAAACATCCCTTTGTCTTAATAGTTATTTAGTTAGTCATTTATATATTTTTTTTAAAAAAAAATAGAGGAATATCAATTAAAAGAAGTACCATAATATTTTTCATCTATATTTTTTTTAATTTAGAACTTTTGTATTTTATAAGTATTAATCCTATCTATAAATATATATCTATACTTATATTTTAATGCCAATTTTTTTTTATTTTGTCTTAAAAGTGTTCGTTATTGCCCTGTTTATTAATTTTTATTTGAACTCCTATAAAGTCCGCTCTTTTATGCTACTTTAATAAATCTTTGTTTATGGGTGAAATATTAACATTTTTTTAAAGTTGATGAAATAAAGTTTTACTTCCTCTACTGGAAGCATCATTAGATTTGGGCGTGTTAAAGCATCGTATATGTAAACTCCAAGCTATACTCGAAGATGTACTGAACTGAGGTATTTTTTTTTTAGCAAGGTTTTTACATGACAATGTTTCAACATTTCTGCAAATAATGTTTAGTTGATAGAGTAAAACGCTGAACTTAAACATCCCACGATTTTTTTTTTTTTACCCATAAAAGTCAACGACGTTCATGCAACTGTTTCATCATTTTAATATGATTTATTTTATTTTTCATGTAATAAATTGTTAGCCCATGTAAACTAAACATAGTTAAAATTCTACATATGTTTACAGATGCTTAAAGTTATCGCTCTTTTAAGGATTAATATTATAGTAACTGGAAATTTTTTTATTTAAACCGTACCTCACTAATTTTAAGGATAATTATAGTAACTTGTCCTACCTCTTAAACTTGCCTATTATGAATAAACGTCATGAGATAGATCTATATTTAGAAAATGGTACTTCTATAGATTGTTACTTCCTCATGATGTTTTTAGAATATAAATTAATATAATTATATATATACATTCTTTTTTCTAAATAACTATTAAGACAAAGAGATGTTTAGTCCAATGTACTTTGGGACAAAGGAATATCACACTTCTGTTTTTATAAGGGAAGTAACAGTCTAAAGAAGAACATTCCGTACACCTTCTTTATATTGTTACTTGCTCCTGTTTTTTGTAAGGGGAGTAAAAGCCGAAAGAAGTGGCTGAAATATTATTTTACTATAAATAATTACCCATCATTTAAGTTTTAAAGTTTTTATAGTATTAAAAACACACAAATTGTGATTGAATTTAATTTAAAGTGTTAAAAGTCTTGGATTAATTTTTTTTTTTCTCTAAAATTTAATTTTTCTATAAAATAGTATTAATATTGAATTATATGTTTTATCATTCATTTGTCGGTTCTGAATTATTTTTTGTCGGATATCGTGTATTTTTAAACGGGAGTGTTTTTTTTTTAGTGTCTTAGTACAAAAACGTGTTATTATATACCTATATTTTTTAAATTTTATTCTTACTTAATCGTGTTAATTTTTAATAATATTTACGTTTATGTCAACATTTCTTTCCTGCACGTCATCAAATCATTGATTCATCAAAATCGGGTAAAAATATTTTATTATTGAGTTACAAACGTAATTAAGTTACTATTGTAGATTATATAAATTACTTCCTTTTTTTATGCTTCTTTATTTTGAATTTTATATTTAAACATTTTTCTCCTTAGCATGTTTGAATTCTTTTATTTTTTTTAGGATCAACTTTTGAAGTATAGAATTTAATTTTAGGAACAAATTTGAATTACCAAAGAGATATATAATTAATGAAAATAATTATGCTTAAATTTCTTTAAAAAGCAATCTTATAAAAGAACTTCAGTTTTTTTTTCGTAAGTATTGGTAAAGGTAAACGGTAAACGGTAATTTTCATTTATTTATTTTTTTAATATTAATACAATTTTTTTTTAAATGTAATGCAAAACATAAAACTATGATCGATAATTTAAAGTGAATATAGGCATTTGTTATTATTTGTATTATTTTCTAAAAAAAAAATTATTTTTTTTTAAATTTAAAAAAAAAATCATTATATTAATGCTTTCAATGAATTGATTAGAAGCAAATAATATTGTATATTGAATTAATTAGTAATTTATTTGTAAATAAATTAAATTTTATTTAATTTAAATTAATTTTTTTTTTTTCAAAATGATATTATTTATTTTCTGACAATATCTCCTTTGCATCTTTAACTTACTAGACCACAGTTTTATGTTTATCTTGTTATTATTTGGTTACAAAATTCCAATTAAATATGTCTCTTTTTTAATTTCTCAAACTTTTTTTATTATAATAATAAATAATAATAATAATAATAATAATAATAAATTATCAAATGAAATTGGAAATTTGAAGCCAAACAATGTATGTTTTTTGTTTGTCGAAATTTTATTTAATAACCCAATACAAATAAAACTTGATTTATACAATATTCATTAATTCTACAATATTTCGATTATTATAATCAAGTATTTACTCTATTGATTATTTATGTAATGCTTTTTTTATTTTGCTTTATTTCTAAGTTAATCAATAAATTTGAATTGGGTCCATTGATAAAATTTCATATTATATTTATTTATTGAGCTATATTTTATTATTTTTTTCAAAAAATTTTATTTTTAAATTTAATTTTATAAATGATATGGTGTTAAAAAATATTTATACTGATTTTAATTATAAATACTTATTTATTAAGAATTAATTTATAATTTATTTTTTTGAATTTAGTTGAATGCCTAATGACAAAAATGTTTTCTCTATAATTATTCATATTCTTAAATTATTTGTGACCTTTTTTTGATTGCATTTAAAAAATAATTAAGAATGAAATTTAAAAAAAAAAATATATAGAATATAGCTCTATATATTTCTCTGTGATTTTTTTGTTTTGTCAATAATTATAAAAAAAGAGTACTTACCGAAAAAATAAAGTACATGAATCGTTAAGCGCGGTTTTATTTATTTATTTTTCAAATAAAAACGATTGATATTTAATTTATTATTTAAAATGTTTCGCGTTTATTTATTTAGTAAACTTAATTTATTTTTTCCTGATTTGTAGTTTTTAAACTTTATTTCTATTGTTTTAAATTGTTGATCTAATTGTAAACAATTCAGGAAAAAATAAACTATATATATATATATATATATATATATATATATATATATATATATATATATATATATATATATATATATATATATATAAATTATATGTATTTTCATAGATCACAACCCTTCTTTTCATGTAAGCAATTTAATAATTATTATTTTGTATACTTATTTTATCACTGTAAACTTTTTTGTAATTCATTTTATACTTAAGCTAAATTTATCTTCTTCTTTCATTATAATCCGTTAGCTCTTTCTGATAAATTGATTCTTCAAGAACTTCTGATACTTCCGAGAAAACTCTCTCCTTCAAAATCTTTTATCATTGATCTTTTATCTTATTTTATAAGGGGTCTTCTTTTCTGCCTGGGAACATAACAATTCTTCATTAAGTAAGAAAGTTCATAAGTAAGAAGTTGTTTCATTAAGTTTTCTCCCCGGACTAGAATTCTTCCAGGTCTTCCCATCGCTCCCCAGAGTAGCTACAATACATTTCACACTTTCCAGGAAAATGATTTTTCAAAATCTTTGTTGCCTCACGAGATCTAAAATTCTTCAATTTTGCTATTTTCCCACGAACTTAAAGTCTTTGAATTGTCGCGACTTCCCTGTCTCTTCCAAGGATTAGTATTCTTCTAATTTCTCCCCAGGTCTAGGATTCTTTGTGATCTTCCCAATGCATGGATTTTTCAAGATCTTCCCAATACTAGGATTCTTCACGTCTTTCACCATGACCAGGATTCTTCGTGATCTTCCATCCAAGAAGCCTAACTAGGATTAGGCTTCTTCAAGGTTTTCCCAATACAAGGATTCTTCCCGTCTCTCCCCAGGACCAGGATTATAGTGATTTTCTTACTTCTTCCCAGGGCTAGGCTTCTTCGAGATCTTCCCTTACTAGGACTCTACACGTTTCTGCCGAGGACCAGGATTCTTCGTGATCTTGCCAACCCTAGGATTAGACATATCTCCCCATTGAACCAGGATTCTTCGTGATCTTCATAATCTAGGATTGTTCTCGTCTCTCCCCAGGACCAGGATGCTTCGTGATCTTCCTTCCTCTCCCCAGGACCAGGCTTCTTCGAGATCTTCCCTTCCTAGGACTCATCACGTCTCTCCCCAGGACCAGGATTCTTCGTGATCTTCCCAACACTAGGATTCTTCACGTCTCTCCCCAGGACCAGGATTCTTCGTGATCTTCCTTCCTCTCCCCAGGACCAGGATTCTTCGAGATCTTCCCAACACTAGGATTCTTCACGTCTCTCCCCAGGACCAGGATTCTTCGAGATCTTCCCAACACTAGGATTCTTCACGTCTCTCCCCAGGACCAGGATTCTTCGAGATCTTCCCAACACTAGGATTCTTCGAGATCTTCCCAACACTAGGATTCTTCACGTCTCTCCCCAGGACCAGGATTCTTCGTGATCTTCCTTCCTCTCCCCAGGACTAGGCTTCTTCGAGATCTTCCCTTACTAGGACTCAACACGTCTCTCCCCAAGACCAGGATTCTTCGTGATCTTCTAATACTAGGATTCTTTATGTCACTCCCTAGGAACAGGATTCTTCGTGATCTTCCTACATTTCCCTAAGACTAGGCTTCTTCGAGATCTTCATAATACTAGGATGTTTCTCGTCTCTTCCCAGGACCAGGATTCTTCGTGATCTTCCCAATACCAGGATTCTTCAGGTCTCTCTCCAGGAGCAAAATTTTTGTGATCCACATCTCCCCAGGAATTGGCTCCTTCGAGATCTTCCATTATGTTTGTCCCAACTTTTATTGTCTCATGTGGATATTTTTGACTGGGCATTATTATGTACATTTTGAATCACCCCATACTGAGTGGACGTTTCGCTACTGAATGGATCAAAGGGATCAAGGGAGATCAAGGGGAACTTTAATGTATACTCAAACGTCAGCTTTTGTCTCGATGGATTAACGTTGTACCTTAAATTTGTGCACCCCAAATGGATCTATTAACTTCTGCCAGGACATCTTCAATGCATTTACCATCGTGTGCTTCTCTTTTTCTACATAAATTTTAATTTTAGTTCTGTATATTTTGTTGTAATGGTTCATGTAGCTGTCATTTACAGTCTTGTATGTAGCTGTCACTTACAGTCTTGTATGTACCTGTCAAAACACCTTTGTTTCTTGTTGTGGAGATGGGAACTGACAGAAAAATGTTCCTTAAAATAAAGGGTTGTGATCTATTTAGTCACAAGTCACCAAATATTGTGACGAGAAGTTGGTGAGTGTAATAATTGTGAACTGGTTGGATTTTGCACTTTATATTTCCTGTAATTATTTTCTTTGTGTTTCAGTTATTGAATCTCAAATAATTTACTATTCTATTTTGAATTAATTTCTTTATTTGAATTATTTCTGTTATGATTATAATGTATTTTCTGTAATATTATGATGTTAGTTTACTCTAAAGAAATTAAATGTATGAATGAAAACGAACCAACTTGTTACTATTTCGTAAATAATTCCTTATTTTCGATCGAATTAATTATTAATTAATTTTCAGGATAGTCGTCTACAATTATATTTTGTAGTCTTGGGATTAAATTTAATATAGAAGTCTGTTGCAATTAAACATTTTTAATATTTCACGATACAACTCATTGTACCTTACCATTGGGTGGCCACACCTTCTGGTAACTGGTTCCTCCATAGTAGACTCGTCTATTTCCGCGCCTGCGCCGTTCGATATTCCATCCCACAAATGCATATGCTTTGCTTAGGCTTCTAGGTTAGATTTAACCTGGGTTTACAAATATAGTTGTAGCGATCAACTGTAACCATGATCATTCTTATTTTTGTCACATTATCATCTTAATAATAAAATGTATCCTACAAATTAAAGAAAATATTATTTTTTATTTTATATAATTTTTTTATTTGTTATAGTTCTTTTTATTTTAATTTTAAATGAAATAATTTAATTAATTATCAATTTATTCAATGTTACTTTTGTAATTTACCGTTTCGTTATTTTTTGGCTCATTGTATCTTAAAAATGATTAAATTCTTGATTTAAAATTGTATAAATTCGGGGTTTTTTTTTGAGAAATAATATTGTTAATGAAAATTAAATATATAAATATTGTTTTTTAAAAAAGTAAAACATGCTTTGTTGTTTATTACTAGAATAATAAGTACCTTAATAAATAAGGAGGATAGGGTGGGGGAGGGGGGGGGGGGGGGTATTTATATCATAAAGTGTAACAAAAAACTAATTTGATTTATTTCTCTTTCTTTTATTGTATTTGATATTATATATTAGGATAGCAATATTTGAATATCGGCAACGCATAAATTGTCTTAAATATAGGCATACACATCATGATGATACACTGGTTCACAATGGTATGTGACTGAAGTATAATGACTATATTATTTCCCAAAAAAATAAAAAATTGAATATTCTTGAATAGTGCTTGAAAATGTTTGAAACAATTACTGCATTTATTTTATTCGGCAAAGAGCAATCCTACCATATCTGTGAATTTGATAATATAACTCATAAGGGCTCAGATTATACCTTTTTTATTTTTTAAAAAAAAGTCACTTCTTCATACATTTGTGAACCTAGGGTATTAATTTGCTAAGTAAGAAAGGGTGGATAAAATGTCACTTAACACATTTGTGAACCTAGGGTATTAATTTGCTAAGTGAGAATGGGAAGATAAAATGCCACTTAACACATATGTGAAGTTAGGGCATTAATATTAAATCAGAAAGGGAAGATAAAATGTTACTTAACACATCTGTGAACCTAGGGTATTAATTTGTCAAGTGAGAAAGGGAAGATAAAATGTTACTTAACACATCTGTGAACCTAGGGTATTAATTTGTTAAGTGAGAAAGGGAAGATAAAATGTTACCTTAATACATCTGTGAACCTAGGGTATTAATTTGTTAAGTGAGAAAGGGAAGATAAAATGTCGCTTAACACATTTGTGAACCTAGGGTATTAATTTGTTAAGTGAGAAAGGGAAGATAAAATGTCGCTTAACACATTTGTGAACCTAGGGTATTAATTTGTTAAGTGAGAAAGGGAAGATAAAATGTCGCTTAACACATTTGTGAACCTAGGGTATTAATTTGTTAAGTGAGAAAGGGAAGATAAAATGTCGCTTAACACATCTGTGAACCTAGGGCGTCTCTCCTTCCATACCTATATAACAATTAACAACAGTAATAACAAAACATGCCAATATGTTTGTTAACAATAACAAAAACGAAAAAAATGTCGGTTATCACAGTCTATTTCTATAGCAGTCCTCTATTTCTATCAGAGTCCAGAAATATGGCCAGGATTTATTGAAGGAGTTAGTTTTATAATCCATGTTGGCCTATGTTATTAGAACCACATGTTACATAATTATTTACTTGAATTGAAAAAAATGTCTAATATCACAGTTTATTTCTAACACAGTCTTCTATTTCTATCACAGTCCATTAATATTGGTCATTAATATAGGATTTTTTTTTGTTTTTTGACAAAGAATAACTGTATATTTTTGAAAAAAATATTTTTTTAAAAATAGTTAAAGAAATAGAAGACGACGGAAAACGACACGAAAAACGCATTTTTAAGGACACATTGTTAAAAAATTAAGATTTAAAAAAAATAATTTTAGTAAAACAAAGACTCCAAATTTGTATTTATACTGAGAGCGTCCTCCTCTTACATTTAATTCACCGCATGGCGCAATTCCGTTACACAAATATTTCAAACCCTTATTTTTGATTGATAATGTTTTGGGGCTTCCCTATATTTGGGTTATTTCACATTTAAAAATGTTTGCTAAGGGGACTTTTGGAGACATAGGTGCGTTAATGTAGACATTTCACTTATGGACCCTAAAAAAGTTATGTATACATAACATCGTCCCCTCTTTTACCAGAACCATGAACGTGCAAATTTTCATATTCTGGGTTTATTAGCTATTTGAACTTGTTGTTTTATAATCTATGTTCTGCCAGAACCCCGAATTCGTGCCTGCATTGTATCAGCTGTTATTCGCTATAGCAGTTTGATGAATGTGAAATACTGAAACAATAAATGTGCATTTTCAGGAAGCCCCCCTCTTCCTGGAAGAGAAGAGGGGGGGGGGGGGGGGGTGCTTGGGCCAAAAAAATGGTCTGACTAATAAGCCCAGCAACCATTTTGCTGTACATAAAAAAAAATCAAAATAGAATAGCTGAATTATGGAATAGAATGCTGAATATGGATCATAAACTTTAAAACGCCATTTCTCAACAATGCGAAATTTGCACATTCATGGTTCTGGCATAAGGGGGACGATATGGTCTCAATGTAGCTTGATGACTAGGCATAAATGTAATAGATTTTGTAGTAGCCTTACGTTTAAACTGATCTTTTCCTTAAGGTAGACGATAGATTTAATTTGAAAGTATTTTACTTTATGTATATTTTTGACTTCAGTGTAATTTTATCATTTAAAGATTTCAAATAGGTATTTTTTTTAGATCTATCTTTAGGGTATCAAGCTTTTAATAATGACAAAAAGTCTATGAGAATAGGAAGGTCATATCAAGCCAATTAAAACTTGGCATTAGTTTGTAAGCATAAATCTAATATAATCCATCACGGATTATGCTGATGCCTTACGTTTAAACTCATCTTTTCCTTAAGGTAGTCGAACAATGCTGAAGAATCGAATGTCTTCTGAAAATAGAGCCTTCGATGGACCAATTTCAAACACAAAACTTATTAACACAATAACACATGGTTTAATTAGTCCCAGTTGTTATGAGTTTAGATTTATTTGTTATGTCTAATCACTGGGACTAATTAAGCGTTAATGCAAACTAAACTATCTTAAAATTAAATTAGCGGTTTAATTTGGCTATTACTTTAGTGAAGTTATACTTCAATGAAAAACTAGGTGGATGTCGACTGTGAAATAACAAAATAAAATTTGATGATATAGTGAGGATCAATCAAAAGTATTGAGAGTAGCTAGGATTAGTCCAAAGTATTGAGCATCGCAATGGTTTGTCAAAAACATTTTGAATAGCTGGAATCAGTCATAACATAAGTATTGAGGATAGCTAGGATCAGTCATAAGCATTGAGGATAGCTAGGATCAGTCATAAGCATTGAGGATAGCTAGGATCAGTCATAAGCATTGAGGATAGCTAGGATCAGTCATAAGCATTGAGGATAGCTAGGATCAGTCCAAAGTATTGAGGCTAGCGAGGATCAGTCTAAAGTATTGAGGATAGCGAGGATCAGTCTAAAGTATTAAGGATCGCTATGATCAGTCAAAAGTATTGAAGATAGCTAGGATAAGTCATAAGCATTGAGGATAGTTAGGATCAGTCAAAAGTATTGAAGATATCTAGGACTAGATAAAAGTATTAAAGATATCTAGGACTAGATAAAAGTATTAAAGATAGCTAGGACCAGTCAAAAGTATTGAAGATAGCTAGGATCAGTCTAAAGTATTGAAGATATCTAGGACCAGATAAAAGTATTAAAGATAGCTTGGACCAGTCAAAAGTATTGAAGATAGCTAGGATCAGTCAAAAGTATTAAGGATAGTTAGGATCAGTAAAAAAAACAAGTTATAGATTACCGACGTTTCAAAACATATGTTTCCTTCTTTATGGTATAATACGAGAATGGGGGTAGTAACAGAAATCAACGGTATTCCATTCATTTTCGTATGTACTTAATCTGTATACCCATATGATTATGTAGGTACAATCGAAACGTCGCTAATCTAAAACTTTTTACAATGCAATTTTAAAACCAGCTTTGACCTACTGTCTAGAAATTTGTGGTAGAATTTAGCCTTCCAAACCCCATCGAATCCAAACTCTCCATTCTAAAAGAATAACACAAACTCGCTTCACTTAAAAGACAGCTACGTAGATTTACTTGGAGAGAAAATTTGTGTTATGCCTTTAAGGTGTCCTGCATAAGCGCTCCCATATCTCCAATTTTAAGATCCTCGAGAAAATCATATGTCCCCTCCTACGTCCCTCATTCTCCACAATGATCTCAATGTTCCTTCTGTCCAAGACTTATCCGTATCCCGATGTCACACATTCCATGAATCCCTATCCAAAAATCCCAATCCTCTAGTATTGGAAAATCACATATGCCCCCTCCTACGTCCCAACCTCATTCTCCACAACGATCTGAATGTTCCTTCTGTCCAAGACTTATCCGTATCCCGATGTCACTCATTCCATGAATCCCTATCCAATCATCCCAATCCTCTAGTATTGGAAAATCACATATGCCCCCTCCTACGTCCCAACCTCATTCTCCACAATAATCTGAATGTTCCCTCTGTCCAAGACTTATCCGTATACCGATGTCACACATTCCATGAATCCCTATCCAATCATCCCAATCCTCTAGTATTGGAAAATCACATATGCCCCCTCCTACGTCCCAACCTCATTCTCCACAACGATCTGAATGTTCCTTCTGTCCAAGACTTATCCGTATCCCGATGTCACTCATTCCATGAATCCCTATCCAATCATCCCAATCCTCTAGTATTGGAAAATCACATATGCCCCCTCCTACGTCCCAACCTCATTCTCCACAATAATCTGAATGTTCCCTCTGTCCAAGACTTATCCGTATACCGATGTCACACATTCCATGAATCCCTATCCAATCATCCCAATCCTCTAGTATTGGAAAATCACATATGCCCCCTCCTACGTCCCAACCTCATTCTCCACAACAATCTGAATGTTCCCTCATTCCAAGACTTATCCGTATACCGATGTCACACATTCCATGAATCCCTATCCAATCATCCCAATCCTCTAGTATTGGAAAATCACATATGCCCCCTCCTACGTCCCAACCTCATTCTCCACAACAATCTGAATGTTCCCTCTGTCCAAGACTTATCCGTATACCGATGTCACACATTCCATGAATCCCTATCCAATCATCCCAATCCTCTAGTATTGGAAAATCACATATGCCCCCTCCTACGTCCCAACCTCATTCTCCACAACAATCTGAATGTTCCCTCTGTCCAAGACTTATCCGTATACCGATGTCACACATTCCATGAATCCCTATCCAATCATCCCAATCCTCTAGTATTGGAAAATCACATATGCCCCCTCCTACGTCCCAACCTCATTCTCCACAACAATCTGAATGTTCCCTCTGCCCAAGACTTATCCGTATACCGATGTCACACATTCCATGAATCCCTATCCAATCATCCCAATCCTCTAGTATTGGAAAATCACATATGCCCCCTCCTACGTCCCAACCTCATTCTCCACAACGATCTGAATGTTCCTTCTGTCCAAGACTTATCCGTATCTCGATGTCACTCATTCCATGAATCCCTATCCAATCATCCCAATCCTCTAGTATTGGAAAATCACATATGCCCCCTCCTACGTCCCAACCTCATTCTCCACAACAATCTGAATGTTCCCTCTGTCCAAGACTTATCCGTATCCCGATGTCACACGTTCCATGAATCCCTATCCAATCATCCCAATCCTCTAGTATAGAACTCCTTGCAAATTATACAACAACCCGTCCTGTTGCTAGATAAAATTATTTATTTATACTGTTAGTTATTGTTATTATAACATCTTTAGTAGTACTAAATTACTTTTATAGTTAAATACTAAATTCGCAGTCGATATAACTTACCTTAGTATTTTAAGATAGTTTGGTTTACAATGTACACTTTAACACTTTTTCTTTTAAGGTAGGTAGCATTTATACTTAATAAGTAACTTTAAAAGTAGTTTTTGTTCAGAAAGTAATGTATCCTTTCTTTCTTATTAAGGTTATACTCTTATCAATATCCGGCACTTTAGACTGTTACTCCCCTTATAAAAAAAACAGATGGGAAAAACAATCTAAAGAAGGTGTACGGAATGTTCTTTTTTAGACTGTTACTCCCCTCATAAAAACAGAAGTGTGATACTCCTTTGTCCTTAAGTACATTGGACTATACATCGTCTAAGTAGTTATTTAGACAAATAAATGTATAAATAATTATATCCATAAAACATTCTAAAAAATTAACATAGGGGAGTAACAACCTAAAGAAATACCCAATATCCTTTAAACCTGTTTATTTTTTCAATCCAGATGGGAAATATCGACTTTGCTGACAATGTTTTATGTACAGAAGGTATTGTAATCTTTCTTTTTTTAATTACTATTGCAATATGTTAAGTTTTACTCTGGGTAATTAATATTTATTTACCTCCTTTATGTCCCATTTGATGTTTAGTTGGTAATAGAAGCGAGGATTATAGGTCACTTTGAAAGAAGATCTTTGGCTTGGTTCAATAATTTTGATGTTTACAAGGTAATGCTAAAAGGAGGAATGATACAGACTTAATTCGATTAATTTAAATGTAATGTTCCTGAATGTTTTACGTATTATCAATTTTGAGTAAAAATGTAGGCATTGCTCCTTACCTTTTACATATTTCTATAGATATAAGGATATAGTTTATTTTGCTTGATCAATTTTGTTGATTTTGGCGAAAATGCAATTTATTTGATGCCAAATATCTTTTTACTACTAATGATGCCTGAATAAACCAAGACATCACGTCCCAATCACTCGTAGGGACCATGCTGGCGCCACCAAGTCAGAAATAGAAAACAATGGGACAACTGACTCACCCTCTAGTACGAACGGGGACGCGCCACCAGATCTGGGGGCGTGGCCAACCGACTAACCTTCTTCTACCGTTCCCCACTACCTAGTTACTTCTTTCACACGATCCCGTTGTGACGTGACTATAATGGCTCCCTAATAAAGAGCACACAAATAATGTGTTTTTTTATAGTACATTGATGCTCTACAATTTTGATGTGCCTGATCTACTTATTGTACTTATTCTTTGTTTACGATTTCTAATAAATGCTAACATAGGTGCCAGTTTAGGTTCAATGTCAAATTTTGTGAAAGTTCAAAATTCATAAAAAGGTTTGAGTTCTACTTTCACCCAAGATAAGTCAAACTAGGCAAATATGTCACTTCTTTAGATTGTTACTCCCCTTATAAAAGAAACAGAGGGGAGTAACAATCTAAAGAAGGTATAAGAAATGTTCTTCTTTAGACTGTTACTCCTCTTACTAAAATGTAAGTGTGATCTTCCTTTGTCATACATTGGTCCAATCCAGGTATTGGATCTGTAGGGACAAATAAAAATAAAAATTAAGAGACTTAAGAAAAAAAGATTGGTCATTAATTTGTAACAGAGATCAGCAAAATTTTGAAGGATTATTAAATTTCTCATTGATTGATATCGTAGTTTGCAAGTTAGTCACTAACTTAAATAAATAAAACTCTTCCAAACGCAACTAAGTTCATCTTGTTATTAAGCTTATCCATGTTTCATTCATAATTTTCAAACATCAAAAACAACCACCAAATAAACTGGGCACTTCTTTAGATTGTTACTCCCTTATAAAAAAAAACAAAGGGGAGTAACAATCAAAAGAAGGTATACGGAGTGTTCCTCTTTAGACTGTTACTCCCCTTATAAAAGCAGAAGTGTGATATTTTTTCCTTTGTCCCTAAGTGCATTGTACTAAACATCCCTTTGTCTTAATTGTTATTTAGTTAGAGTAATTTATCTTCTAAAAAAAAATGTAGGGAAGTAACAATCTAAAGAAGTACCGCAAACATCTAGTAGAACTGATTCTAAAATTTAATTCGATTTTTGTTTACAGAATGGAATCAATGTAATGTTGAAGTTTTGCTAGAAGAAAAACTTACAGGGACTGACGTGGCAACGGAAGTGACTCCGTTCGGCTTGGCATTTGAGGAAGCTGCTAAAGGGGATCTGATTAAACAGTTCAATAGTTGCAGTTCTTCGGATCAGGCTCCGGAAAGGTTGGTTTTTGTTCATGGTATATATTGCTTTTTTTAAAAAATATTTACCGTCATATATTTGTTAAAATAATAGCTTTTGAATTATCTTGATGAAGATTGATATTTTCAAGAGTTAAAGTTCAACTAATGTCATCTCAATATTTTTGATGGTTTGGTCAATTTTTATAAATGCTGTTGGTTTTTATGTTTCAGATTCGAGTGTACGACGTGCAAGAGATCCTACAAGCATTTGTTTCACCTAAAAGCTCATTTAAGGGAGTGCTCTTCCGAACCATTGTTCTCCTGTCATCTATGTGAAAGACGATTTTACCAATCGAGGAATCTATCCAGACACTTAACCAACGTACACAAAGAAATTCCTGCAGGAAGTCATTCGCAGGATCCCAGAAGCAAGAACAGTCGAAGAAAACACTGCGGTTCGACTAAAAGCAGTCAAACGTCCATCGATGAGTGAATATCGCCTTGGTTGCTATGTTGAACAATAGGCGCTTCAAATTATTATTGGCTTCTCGTTACGAACACGTTTGAAAATATAATTTATAATTAAAGATGATAATTTAGACATCAGCAGCATCAATGTTATTCGAACTTAAGCATGATATGCTACATCTGGATATTACATTATCTTCTCAATAAAGTCTTGGAATTTTCAATGTTTTTATTATTTGGCATTATTCGGTGATCCATCTCAATTTGATTGGTTGAGCATTGAAATCTCCTCATTGAACTTATGGGTTCTGCATGAATGATCTCTTGGGGAAATAATTTATTAATAATACACCCTGTGTTGACAGCAATTGGCAAATTATTTACATGATCAAAGGAATCTCTGATGATCAATATCCCTTCTATTTGACAGCAATTGGCAAATAATTGACATGATCAAAGGAAACAGTAAAAATAGTAAATCCTCATAGTATTAATACTTAATACCATGATGTAACAATATAACCTGATGGATGCCATTATCACTTTTTAAAACAAAACCAAAATATCAACTTCCTAAAGTTTCCTAAAGCCCTAAACCTCCTCCTAAACTCCAGAGATCAATGCTCGGCTCGTTTGCTCTGAACAGATTGATCTCTGCGCATGTCCAGCCTGAGATGCGCAGGCGCTCTTTAGATTGGGCATGCGCAGCGACCAATGAACGGCTCGATTCCTCTGTACGGTTCGGCGGCCTGGACGAGGCTTAAAGTTACTGGTTCACGCTGGCAGGCTGCGTTCGCATAATCATAACAAAACTTATCAAAGTTACAGCATCGGCTTCCCGGTTTATTAACCTCATATGGAGTTCAACACACTTTAATACGGTGTAATCAATTGTGAGCCCATGTAATTCAAGTGCAAGGTGCGGGATCCAACCCGCATCTTCACTAATGCCTTAGAGATAACTGCTACTAAGATCTCTGATTTAATCATAATCATAAAATAAAAATTGACTTCATATTGGGAACTGAATAATCTCAAATCCGTAACTAGCCTAATTTCTGTGCCAAAAATTAGGTTTGGCGTTTGTTTCCTTGTCAGTTGCTGTTGATTTTTTTTACAAAAAATATATAGTTTTCTTTTGAACCATTTCTTTTTATATTGCTTCAGTCTCAGTTTTTCTTGGATGTGGTCATTACTAGAAACTATATTGGAGAAGCCTTAAACCTTTAGGTTATTTCTTTTGAGTAAATAAAATATATGTATTGTATCCATGTCATTGACCTAATAGTTGTTTTAGTCATTTATGATTTTACATAAATAAAATGTATGTATTGTATCCACGTCTTTAATAATAAGTCATTTTAGTTATTATGATTTTTATTTTTTAAATTACGTTTGTGATAATATTGATTATTGAAAAATAAAGAATATGTTAGTTTAGAGATCTCAATGTTTAGATTTTAATTTATTTGAAAATTTGGATTAATTTTAGCTAAAATAGCATTATAATTAATATTTATATTTGTGTCAAAAATATTGATCAATAAATTACTTGATACTGTTATATTTTTAATTATTGATTTATTATTATTATTTTTTTTTTTTTCTAAGAATTTAAGTTTAGTCTTATAGATCTTAACAATTATCATTTATTTAAAAAATAGTTTGTTTTATTCATTAAAAAAAGTAATTAATAAATTATTTTATATTTATATTTGTTTTTATCTTTTACTTTTATTCCTCCTTAATTTGATCTTATTCTTATTTTTCTTTGACGTAGAGTTAAAGGTAATTACCATTTACTTTAATACAAGAAACACTTATCAGCTCTATACATAAGAAGTTTAATATCTTTATTATGGAAAATAGCGAATGAAAGTAATTGCTGAAGGTAACAATTTCTTTTTCCAGATATGTATTTTTGCCATCACCGTTTCAAATAAATGTTCATTTATTCTTATTTCATTTGAGTTTGTTGTACATTGCAGTGTCGTTAACCATGTACAAAAGAATAAATGTTCAATCGTTGTCAGCACTGATAGTTATCATTCAGTATTATGGTTGCTGAGAGTCCTCAACGGCAAACCGCCACTAGTGAGGCACTCTTGAGGCATAAATAACAAAGATCAGTACATGTGTTTAATATCTCAGAGTCGAACTTTGTTTTCATTTTTTTTTATTAGAACTACGAGATAATTACAAATTACAGTCATATAGTAGTCATAGTCATAAAGCCATTGTCATAAAGTCATAGTCATAAAGTATTAGTTATAGTCATAAAGTCATATTCATAAAATCATAGTTATAAAGTCATAGTCATATCATAATGTCTTAGTCATAAAATTATAGTTCATAGTTATAAAGTCATAGCCATAAGTCGTCATAAAATAATAATTATAGTCATGAAGTCATAGTCAAAAGTCATACCCTTAAGTCATAGCCATAAGTCATAGTCATAGTAATAGTTATAGTCATAAAGTCAAAGTCATAAAATCATAGGCATAAGTCATAGCCATAAGTCATGATCATAACTCTTTCGTAAATAATGGCAACCGTCAGCTCTACTAAAAGACTTTGGGATTGAACACATCTGTTGAGATTAAAAGTAGATTGCACACTTAAATTGAGCACGTAGGATGAAACAGTGTCCTCCATCTCAGCAATCTTATTATATGAGAAGGACATCACCTTATAGAAATTAATCATCATAGAGGATGTACCCTTAAAATGTTATCAGCACTGCTTTAAGTCTATAAGAGGAACATAATCTCTCGGAAAACAAAAACTCAAGGGACCACAAATCGTCTTAATCCAGCAAAATCTCAAAATCGAATTTTTGCGCCTTCACTTTCTAATACTTTCTCTTTATACATACTGCGTATATGAGAAAGTAAAAAAAAGAGAAAGGGAAAAATGAATCAAATGAAAGGATGTTGAAAATGCACATTGTAGCTAAGCAAAACAAAAGAATATTATGCTCTAACGTTATTTGGACTGCTTTTAAGACTATGAGAGGAACTATCTAATATGAATAAATGAGAGAATTTTGAGAATGCACAATGCACATTTGCACATAGTAGCCAAGCAAGAGAAAATAATATATTACGTACCAGCTTTATGAGCACTGCATGGAAAACAACGAAAAGAACATAGTCTTATATGAATGTATGAGAGAATGTCGAAAATTCACATTTTAGCTAAGCAAGAAAATATACTCCTAGGCATTTTGTATTGCTTGAAAAATTAGAAGAGGAACTTTTTTGTCATGCCAAGGGCTTAAAGAAGCAGAATGGTTGTTGAATAGTTGCTTGGATGCAGATTTAACAGAAACATATCAATGGCTTATTGCAACAGCACCTTTTTTTATCCATAGAGTACATTCACATGTTTTAGCTCTCAGATGTATCTTTACATCTTATAGCTCTTGGATGTATTCAAAAGATGAAAACAAATTAGTTAATGTATTGTTTAAGCATACCTTCATTTGTGCTTTCTCTTTCCAGGACGAGTCGTCCTCCAAAAGTGCTTCTGCGGTGACTGCGGCCGAAGCTTCAAGTATCCTCAGAGCCTTAGTCTTCATCGACAAGTCGAATGTGGCAAAGAGCCTAAACAGTTCTGTCCCACGTGCGACAAGCGATTCTATCATTCAGCCAACTTGAACAGGCATCGTTATCGGGTTCATAGAGATGTTTCACCTTGTGGTGTCACAATCAAGGACGCCTCCAAGATAAAAACATCTGAACAAAGCCAGAAGAAATCGAAGAAAGAAAAACAAACAAATTTGAAACATTGTAAACAGGATGCATCGAAGATTGATAAAGGAGTTGGAAGAATTGAAATTAAAATTTCTTCAGGCTGAAGGATTATTCCTCAAAAAATGTTTCTTTAAAAATGACAACATTGCTGAAGTTAGATATAAACATGCTTTAGTCAAGGGCATAGTATTTTTATACCTACAGATATAATTGCTATATTTTTCTTTTCATTGTACTGAAGATATCCTTGAAAAGTTTATTTTTCTTTTTCTTAGAAGTTTTCTAAAGGACCGGAGGTACTTAGAATTACCGAGGTACTTAGAATTAGTCTAAGTACCTTAATCACTTCTCAAGAAAGGCTTTTGAGTGTGCATCCTCTATTAGTTGTCTTTATTTTCTTTATGGGAGTGTTCTTTAATACGCTAAACAGATGTTTGTATAGGTGCTTCCTAGGAATTTCTTTGGATGGAAGGATAAGTCATTTTATGCATTACCAATGCGGTCATAAGTGAACGACTAATTTTCTTTATTATAGGGAATCGACTCTAAATTTTTTTTAATGCTTAAACTTAAGATATTTTAAGGTCCTTGGACACCTCATTATAATGACCACTAGTTCAAACTCTAAAGTAGTATTGATTAGGTTATACATCTTTAGAATTACTACTCTTTTACAGTCTACACTAGTATTGATTAAGTTTGCACATCTTTAGAATGACAACTTGTTCAAACTCTAAAGTAGTATTGATTAGGTTATACATCTTTAGAATTACTACTCTTTCACACTCCACACTAGTATTGATTAAGTTTGCACATCTTTAGAATGACAACTAGTTCAAACTCCAGTCTAGGATTAAATAGGTTGACACATCTTTAGAATGACAACTAGTTCAAACTCCAGTCTGGTATTGATTAGGTTGACACATCTCTAGAATGACAATTAGTGCAAACTCACTGGTATTGATTAGTTTTAGACATCTTTAGAATGACAACTAGTTCAAACTCCAGTCTAGGATTAAATAGGTTGACACATCTTTAGAATGACAACTAGTTCAAACTCCAGTCTGGTATTGATTAGGTTGACACATCTCTAGAATGACAATTAGTGCAAACTCACTAGTATTGATTAGTTTTAGACATCTTTAGAATGACAACTAGTTCAAACTCCAGTCTAGGATTAAATAGGTTGACACATCTTTAGAATGACAACTAGTTCAAACTCCAGTCTGGTATTGATTAGGTTGACACATCTCTAGAATGACAATTAGTGCAAACTCACTAGTATTGATTAGTATTAGACATCTTTAGAATGACAACTAGTTCAAACTCCAGTCTAGGATTAAATAGGTTGACACATCTTTAGAATGACAACTAGTTCAAACTCCAGTCTGGTATTGATTAGGTTGACACATCTTTAGAATGACAATTAGTGCAAACTCACTAGTATTGATTATTTTTAGATATCTTTAGAATGACAACTAGTTCAAACTCCAGTCTGGTATCGATTAGGTTGACACATCTTTAGAATGACAATTAGTGCAAACTCACTAGTATTGATTATTTTTAGACATCTTTAGAATGACAACTAGTTCTAACTCCAGTCTGGTATTGATTAGGTTGACACATCTTTAGAATGACAATTAGTGCAAACTCACTAGTATTGATTATTTTTAGACATATTTAGAATGACAACTAGTTCAAACTCCAGTCTAGGATTAAATAGGTTGACACATCTTTAGAATTTAGAATGATAACTAGTTCAAACTCCAGTCTGGTATTGATTTGGTTGACGCATCTTTAGAATGACAATTAGTGCAAACTCACTAGTATTGATTAGGTTTAGACATCTTTAGAATGACAACTAGTTCAAACTCCAGTCTGGTATTGATTAGGTTGACACATCTTTAGAATGACAATTAGTGCAAACTCACTAGTATTGATTATTTTTAGACATCTTTAGAATGACAACTAGTTCAAACTCCAGTCTGGTATTGATTAGGTTGACACATCTTTAGAATGACAATTAGTGCAAACTCACTAGTATTGATTAGGTTTAGACATCTTTAGAATGACAACTAGTTCAAACTCCAGTCTGGTATTGATTAGGTTGACGCATCTTTAGAATGACAATTAGTGCAAACTCACTAGTATTGATTAGGTTTAGACATCTTTAGAATGACAACTAGTTCAAACTCCAGTCTGGTATTGATTAGGTTGACACATCTTTAGAATAACAATTAGTGCAACTCACTAGTATTGATTATTTTTAGACATCTTTAGAATGACAACTAGTTCAAACTCCAGTCTGGTATTGATTAGGTTGACACATCTTTAGAATGACAATTAGTGCAAACTCACTAGTATTGATTAGGTTTAGACATCTTTAGAATGACAACTAGTTCAAACTCACTAGTATTGATTAGGTTTAGACATCTTTAGAATGACAACTAGTTCAAACTCCAGTCTGGTATTGATTAGGTTGACACATCTTTAGAATGACAATTAGTGCAAACTCACTAGTATTGATTATTTTTAGACATCTTTAGAATGACAACTAGTTCAAACTCCAGTCTGGTATTGATTAGGTTGACAAATCTTTAGAATGACAATTAGTGCAAACTCACTAGTATTGATTATTTTTAGACATCTTTAGAATGACAACTAGTTCACACTTCACACTAGTATTGATTAGGTTTGACATCTTTAGAATGACAACTAGTTCAAACTCCAGTCTGGTATTGATTAGGTTGACGCATCTTTAGAATGACAATTAGTGCAAACTCACTAGTATTGATTAGGTTTAGACATCTTTAGAATGACAACTAGTTCAAACTCCAGTCTGGTATTGATTAGGTTGACACATCTTTAGAATGACAATTAGTGCAAACTCACTAGTATTGATTATTTTTAGACATCTTTAGAATGACAACTAGTTCAAACTCCAGTCTGGTATTGATTAGGTTGACACATCTTTAGAATGACAATTAGTGCAAACTCACTAGTATTGATTAGGTTGACACATCTTTAGAATGACAATTAGTGCAAACTCACTAGTATTGATTAGGTTTAGACATCTTTAGAATGACAACTAGTTCAAACTCCAGTCCGGTATCGATTAGGTTGACACATCTTTAAAATGACAATTAGTGCAAACTCACTAGTATTGATTATTTTTAGACATCTTTAGAATGACAACTAGTTCTAACTCCAGTCTGGTATTGATTAGGTTGACACATCTTTAGAATGACAATTAGTGCAAACTCACTAGTATTGATTATTTTTAGACATATTTAGAATGACAACTAGTTCAAACTCCAGTCTAGGATTAAATAGGTTGACACATCTTTAGAATTTAGAATGATAACTAGTTCAAACTCCAGTCTGGTATTGATTTGGTTGACGCATCTTTAGAATGACAATTAGTGCAAACTCACTAGTATTGATTAGGTTTAGACATCTTTAGAATGACAACTAGTTCAAACTCCAGTCTAGGATTAAATAGGTTGACACATCTTTAGAATGACAACTAGTTCAAACTCCAGTCTGGTATTGATTAGGTTGACACATCTTTAGAATGACAATTAGTGCAAACTCACTAGTATTGATTATTTTTAGACATCTTTAGAATGACAACTAGTTCAAACTCCAGTCTGGTATCGATTAGGTTGACACATCTTTAGAATGACAATTAGTGCAAACTCACTAGTATTGATTATTTTTAGACATCTTTAGAATGACAACTAGTTCTAACTCCAGTCTGGTATTGATTAGGTTGACACATCTTTAGAATGACAATTAGTGCAAACTCACTAGTATTGATTATTTTTAGACATATTTAGAATGACAACTAGTTCAAACTCCAGTCTAGGATTAAATAGGTTGACACATCTTTAGAATTTAGAATGATAACTAGTTCAAACTCCAGTCTGGTATTGATTTGGTTGACGCATCTTTAGAATGACAATTAGTGCAAACTCACTAGTATTGATTAGGTTTAGACATCTTTAGAATGACAACTAGTTCAAACTCCAGTCTGGTATTGATTAGGTTGACACATCTTTAGAATGACAATTAGTGCAAACTCACTAGTATTGATTATTTTTAGACATCTTTAGAATGACAACTAGTTCAAACTCCAGTCTGGTATTGATTAGGTTGACACATCTTTAGAATGACAATTAGTGCAAACTCACTAGTATTGATTAGGTTTAGACATCTTTAGAATGACAACTAGTTCAAACTCCAGTCTGGTATTGATTAGGTTGACGCATCTTTAGAATGACAATTAGTGCAAACTCACTAGTATTGATTAGGTTTAGACATCTTTAGAATGACAACTAGTTCAAACTCCAGTCTGGTATTGATTAGGTTGACACATCTTTAGAATAACAATTAGTGCAAACTCACTAGTATTGATTATTTTTAGACATCTTTAGAATGACAACTAGTTCAAACTCCAGTCTGGTATTGATTAGGTTGACACATCTTTAGAATGACAATTAGTGCAAACTCACTAGTATTGATTAGGTTTAGACATCTTTAGAATGACAACTAGTTCAAACTCACTAGTATTGATTAGGTTTAGACATCTTTAGAATGACAACTAGTTCAAACTCCAGTCTGGTATTGATTAGGTTGACACATCTTTAGAATGACAATTAGTGCAAACTCACTAGTATTGATTATTTTTAGACATCTTTAGAATGACAACTAGTTCAAACTCCAGTCTGGTATTGATTAGGTTGACAAATCTTTAGAATGACAATTAGTGCAAACTCACTAGTATTGATTATTTTTAGACATCTTTAGAATGACAACTAGTTCACACTTCACACTAGTATTGATTAGGTTTGACATCTTTAGAATGACAACTAGTTCAAACTCCAGTCTGGTATTGATTAGGTTGACGCATCTTTAGAATGACAATTAGTGCAAACTCACTAGTATTGATTAGGTTTAGACATCTTTAGAATGACAACTAGTTCAAACTCCAGTCTGGTATTGATTAGGTTGACACATCTTTAGAATGACAATTAGTGCAAACTCACTAGTATTGATTATTTTTAGACATCTTTAGAATGACAACTAGTTCAAACTCCAGTCTGGTATTGATTAGGTTGACACATCTTTAGAATGACAATTAGTGCAAACTCACTAGTATTGATTAGGTTTAGACATCTTTAGAATGACAACTAGTTCAAACTCACTAGTATTGATTAGGTTTAGACATCTTTAGAATGACAACTAGTTCAAACTCCAGTCTGGTATTGATTAGGTTGACACATCTTTAGAATGACAATTAGTGCAAACTCACTAGTATTGATTATTTTTAGACATCTTTAGAATGACAACTAGTTCAAACTCCAGTCTGGTATTGATTAGGTTGACACATCTTTAGAATGACAATTAGTGCAAACTCACTAGTATTGGTTATTTTTAGACATCTTTAGAATGACAACTAGTTCACACTTCACACTAGTATTGATTAGGTTTAGACATCTTTAGAATGACAACTAGTTCAAACTCCAGTCTGGTATTGATTAGGTTGACGCATCTTTAGAATGACAATTAGTGCAAACTCACTAGTATTGATTAGGTTTAGACATCTTTAGAATGACAACTCGTTCAAACTCCAGTCTGGTATTGATTAGGTTGACACATCTTTAGAATGACAATTAGTGCAAACTCACTAGTATTGATTATTTTTAGACATCTTTAGAATGACAACTAGTTCAAACTCCAGTCTGGTATTGATTAGGTTGACACATCTTTAGAATGACAATTAGTGCAAACTCACAAGTATTGATTAGGTTTAGACATCTTTAGAATGACAACTAGTTCAAACTCACTAGTATTGATTAGGTTTAGACATCTTTAGAATGACAACTAGTTCAAACTCCAGTCTGGTATTGATTAGGTTGACACATCTTTAGAATGACAATTAGTGCAAACTCACTAGTATTGATTATTTTTAGACATCTTTAGAATGACAACTAGTTCACACTTCACACTAGTATTGATTAGGTTGACACATCATTAAAATGACAACAAAATTATTCATTATATCATCATTGATTTACTCTATAATGGTAGAGTAAATTAAAATGCATTTATTTATTTTTGTAAAAAAGTAAACCATTCTCTTTTTAAATCTTTTTTGGTTAAAAGAACAATATAACGGTTAAAAATGGTTGTAAAAATACATAATTGAATATATTTAATAATTTCTGGATATGTACCATGTACATGAAAGTACAAGTTTGATAATTTCTTAATGTGTTCATGGAAGTACCAATTTGATAATTTTTTAATCTAATTCAGCAAAAAAAACCATTTAGAATATCATGTAATTAGTTTATGATGTATCAATCGAAACGGTAATTGCAATACTTTATAAAAAAAAAAAAAAAAATGTACAAAGTAGTTATATCTTTTTGTAGTAGCAACTACCAAAAGAAATTGTTATTTCAGCAATTACTTCGCTACTTTCCATAATATAGATATTACACTTCCTTTGTATAGAGCTGATAAGTGTTTCTTATGTTAAATTATATACCTTGTGTAAATTGAATTTAATTATGTATAGTTTTTGTTAATATTACAGCTATTATTGCAATATGTTGATTTTTTTTTTTTTTTTAGCTGATTTATGGTTATTTATAAGGTTATTTTATTAATAAATAGTATTATTAAACCATAAAATATTGACTTAGATTTAAAAATTGAAAATAAATTGTAACACCTTGACTTGATGAAGTCTAAATTATTGTTTATAAAGGTTCAGTCCTATGGTACAGATGTGAATCCAAAAGAAAATATAACCAATATAAAATTAAGGTATACTGACTAGGTCCCATAGTTCAGAGAGTATCCAAAAAGAAACAGGGTGGGTATATGAAGAAACACAAATTATAAATAAGTTCAAATATTGACTTATTTACTACGATCCTTAGGGGTAGGGTTAACTAAAAAATATATATTTCTATATACAGGGTGACTGGCGTTATATGTGAAAAAATGAAGTAGGTGGTTCTACTTCTCAGGGGCTACAAAAAACACTATATAAACCATGGGTCAAATATTATCCGTTCTCCCATAAGTTCAAATTTTATGGGTTTTTGGGATTGCATGCCTTTGCTCATAAAAACAATAATTGCTCCAAAAGTATAAAAGCTAGACCAACATTTTTGGTTTCGTTGTAAAGCTGACAAAATTTCATATAAGGAAAGTGTAATTTTCATTTTTATTCTCTCAAATTACATGACAAAAAATGTATGCAAATATTATTTTTAAGAAAAAATAAAAAATCTTTTTTCTTTGAGGTTCCATAACTTAGAATAGAACCGAGATTAAACTGTTCGGACTTCAGGAAAAACTGCCATATTTCCTAAATTTTCTATCAATATTAATATTAATACCTATTCATAGGGCGAAATTTTTAGTAAACTTAGCTGAAAGTAAAACAAGAAACATGTTTATTGTTGTTTTTGTTGAAATATTGGTGAGTATAAACCAGTCTTGTTGTTTTAATATGTTTGTAATTATTTACTCCCTTGTTAGTCAAAAATAGCAGCAATAAACATGTGTCTTTTTTACTTTCAGCGAAGTTTACTAAAAATTCCGCCCTATGAATAGGTATTATTATTAATATTGATCAAAAATTTAGGAAATAAGGAAGTTTTTCCTGAAATCTAAGTTTAATCTCGGTTCTATTCTAAGTTATGGAACCTCAAAGAAAAAAGATTTTTTTATTTTTTCTTAAAAACAACATTTGTATACATTTTTTGTCATGTAATTTGGGGGAATGAAAATGAAAATTACACTTTTCTTATAGGAAATTTTGTCAGCTTTACAACGAAACCTAAAATTTTGTTCTAGCTTTTATACTTTTGGAGCAATTAGTGTTTTTATGAGCAAAGGCATGCGATCTTAAAAAAATCATAAAATTTGAACTTTTATATAGTGTTTTTTGTAGCCCCTGAGGCGTAGAAGAACCTACTTCATTTTTTCACATATATCGCCAGTCACCCTGTATAATTAAATAATAGATATTTTATAGATAGCGAGGAACTTTTTCCTGAACTTTTTGACTGATCCTCGCTATCCATAAAATATCTATTATTTAATTATTTCACAGTCGATACTTTCCTATTCTTAGTTCTATATATAATTATAATAATAGTAGGATATACTTAGTCCTAGTAATGATAAGTAGTTTCTAATATATTGATTTATTAATATATAGTTATCATGTCAACAAAAATTATAAGGAAGCTTGGAGTGTAGTCTTCCTAGCAGTTGGAGATGACATAGTGGATTACTAGGTCTTGACCACGTCTTATTGGACCTACCATCCAATCTGACGCGGACACTGCAGGAAGACCTAGTACAACCAATCCGTATTAGACATCAGGGAACATTTTTGTCACGTCTGTCTGTCTTTCCTAATGTTTGTGAACCACTATATCTTAAAAACTGCTGGTCCGATTTTAATTAAATTTGGCTAGTTGGTCATATAATTAGCCCATAATAATTTAAACTCTCTGCCCCTATTGCTTCCGCGTGTGCACAAACTTATTTAGTAGGTCATAGTTAGCCCATTGTTTGTCCCATAATAATTTAAACTCTCTGCCCCTATTGCTTCCGCGTGTGCACAAACTTATTTAGTAGGTCATAATTAGCCCATTGTTTGTCCCATAATAATTTAAACTCTCTGCGCCTATTGCTTCCGCGTGTGCACAAACTTATTTAGTAGGTCATAATTAGCCCATTGTTTGTCCCATAATAATTTAAACTCTCTGCCCCTATTGCTTCCGCGTGTGCACATACTTATTGTTACTTACAACTATATGTGGTCATCATGGTTTTAATGTGGTCATCCTAGTTTGTTTGAAGCAGCCCACAGATAGCCCTATATTAATTTCAACTGACTGAATATTTTATATCGTATAAAATTTAGTGTGACCTCACTGAGAATCGAAACAAATCAAAATCCAATATAATTGGCCATTCGCCTAATAATTATTGGATGCGAGAAACGCTATTGGCCACACGAAATTGTCGAACCATTTTAACAATAAATGAAGTAATTAATTTGGCTTCTTCATCAGAACATTTTATTAACATATTGCTTTCTTTTTTTCTTTTTCAGATATGAAGAAATCCGACGACGAGATTGTGCATTTGTTCCGTCACGAACGCTTCGCATGTCCCAAGTGCTTTAAGTCCTACAAGCATTTAAACACTCTGAAGGCTCACATCAAGTAC
The DNA here is from genome assembly GCA_951217055.1 of Gerris lacustris. Taxonomy (NCBI): domain Eukaryota; kingdom Metazoa; phylum Arthropoda; class Insecta; order Hemiptera; family Gerridae; genus Gerris; species Gerris lacustris. Next base: position 36,078,414 of record OX578286.1, read on the forward strand.
GACTGCTACCTCGAGCGTCACTTCCAATGTCAGCTCTGCGATAAGAAGTACAAGAAGAGGAATCATCTCAACAGGCACATCGTCAACGTGCACATCGGTGGTCATTCCATGTTGGACATGAAAAATGCGGCATCGTGACAATTGTTGAAATGGTTGCCGTCGTATTAATGAGGGTTCTCTGATTTTGTAAACTGTAAAGGAGATTTTAAACAATTTAAATTTGTCTATTTAATATTTTTGGTAGAAATTTAACAGAATTGTCTCTTAATATATTTGTATATCTTCAGCTAGGGCTATACTTATGGCCAGCTTGGTCCATTTATCATTCGCAAATTTTTGTCTCCTGCTGCAATGGAGCACTTGTGGCTAGGTTGGTCACACACTTGTCCAATCATGTCCAATGTTGATTGGGAAGGAAGATGGCTCCTTTGCCTTGGGGGATGGGTATTGGATGGTCGTTCGTTCTCTTTGACGAACCTTCCAATATTTGACATCATTGCCATTGGTAGAGCTGCTACTCTTCTAGTCCAATAACAATCTTGAAAAGCATTTGGCAAAGTTCGGCATAAGTGTGGCGCTGGCTTTACCGTGGTCATGTTTAGGTTTTCAAATTTTACTCTTTCCTCATAAAATCCATTTTCTTAAGAAAAGTTATAGGGTTATCCCATACCCTCCTAACTCATTAGGTTAACATTATCTCTGTGGATAATATACACTGTAATAGTGAGCTTCTAAAACTCAAATTGAGATGCGTTCTACATGCGTGATTAGGTTGAACAGGGTATTTCACAGCTGTTTTTCTCACAGGGAAATTGTGAAACGTCATGATGCAATGAAATCCACAATTGCAAACAGTTCTACCTTTTTCATATAATGATTATTATTTTCTTTTTAATTGACTATATTACACTAAGCACTCTCTGTTACAATAACTCAAGCACACTCATGCCGTTGCTTTAAGTAACATACGATGAAAATGGATCTGAAGATCACAGTACCTGGTAACCTTGGACTTCATCATATAACTCTTCTTGTTGATTTGAAAGTTAAAAAACTCAATTTGCTGATGATGTTATGACACTGAACCCTATCCAGTGATTTACAGAATCACCCAATACCTGGATGAAATCTGACTAAACGATCTTTTTATTTGGCTAAAAACAACTTTCGGTTGGTTCTTGTTGGAATCTGATACTCATAGGTATTTGCAATAGAACTCGAAAGAGCCAATTAGAACGTAAGAAATCGATTTGTTGAATGCCTCCCTTTTTCACTTTCCATCCACTTTTCTGTGATTCCCAAATCCACACATTTGTAATATTTAAAATAATGTCTTGCCTTAAGATGCACCCTTTCCCTGGCCATGATTATTTTCACTCTAGGAATTTCCTTATTGTCACTTTGACATACTCAATACAATCTCCTTAAGTTTATTAATTTTATACCATGTATCTATCTATTCATTTTATTTTCGAGTTCCTTATATTTTGTAAGATTTTCTTTTTAAATAATTAAATCAAAAAAATATTTTTCTTTTTTTGTACCATTAAACTTATTGTTACGAGCAGACATTTTTAATTTTAATATTTTGTTGTGTACTTTTCTTTTTATTTATTTGTTTATACATTTTTAATTTTAGTATTTTCATGATATTATCTAAATGAAATCAGAAGCGTTTTATTGATCTTATTTAAGTCTCACTTCAAGAGGTATATAATATTTATGTAAATTTGTAATTATGTAGAGGTAGGTTTGCATCTGATTATTTATTGTACAATATGTTTGTCCCAAGATACGAGTGTTTTAGTTGAATTTTAAATTTAAATAATAATTGATAAAATAAATAATAATTTACACCATTTTTTTTCTTTATACCTCTATTACCGATTCTAAGATAGAAGAGAGTACGGTGAGAGTGTCGTATAGATCAGGAATTATTTTTAATCCTCTGAAATAAAATTTGTTCCCAAAAATAATAGGGAGGCGGGGAGTTTATCCCCACCCGCCTCCCTCGGGTGGGGATGACGATTCGAATGAAGACCAACCTTTTTAACTCCATTTCCTTTACTCTACACTACTATGCAATACCTCTTCCTTAACTCTACTCTACTATGTAATACCTCTTTCTTCTTGACAATTCGAAGGAAGACTGACCTTTTTAACTCCTTTTCCTTTACTCTACACTACTATGCAATACCTCTTCCTTAACTCTTCTCTACTATGTAATACCTCTTCCTTCTTGACAATTCGAAGGAAGACTGACCTATTTAATACCTCTTCCTTTACTCTAATCTACTATCTAATACCTCTTCCTTTATTATACTCTACTGTGAAATATCTCTTCCTTTACTCTACTTTACTGTGTAATAACTCTTCCTTTACGATTTAATATCTCTTCCTTTATTATACTCTACCATGAAATACCTCTTTCTTTACGCTACTTTACTATCTAATACCTCTTTCTTTACTCTACTCTACTATTTAATACCTCTTCCTTTACTATTCTCTACTATGTAATTCCTCTTCCTTTACTATACTCTACTATGAAAGACCATTTCCTTTACTCTACTCTAAGAGATCAAACTTGTTAAGCTCTACTAAAGAACCCAATAGTCTGAAATGCTAACAGAATATAAACATGTTGCGATGAGTATCAGGCATGTGGACATACCTTGGTATAATTATTTTTTGCTATAATCAAAACGTAAATAAAGAAATGACTCATGTACAACTAATTATCTTTAACCGTGTTATCTTTAATTAATTTTAATTTTAAAATGCATGGACTGTATTAAAAAAAAAAAAACCTTTTTTTTGTAAGTTTATTTTAATGATTTTATAAACATATTTTTTTCCTAATTGTGTTTTCTGATGTTAATTAATAACTTTTAACCTTACGCTTTTTCTGTCTATTTGTGTAATAGTAAATAAGCTTTATTAAGTGATATTATTTCTTTACGTTTCTTCCCTTCTTATCCTGATAATTATTGAATTTAAATGTAAATATTAAAATGTGATGTAATAAAACAAAAATACAAATAAATATAAATAAGGAATATTTTTCGTTGTATTGTAGTATTGTCGTATTTTTTAATAAACGTGTAATTATATATTTTTTGTGTAATTATAAGACTTTTTGAAATAATGTTTTGTGGATATTTTTTTTTTTTTCTCTTTTCTTGAGTTGTGAAGAATTTGATTTTAAGCTTAATCTCTATTATTTAATATCTCATCCTTCCCAATCATAGGAAACGTTTAAACTTGTTAGGGTTTATAGATCCTTCTTGAAACCCTTATGCAGAGGGTGATGTGTCCGTCCGTCCGCTCTTTGGTTCATAACTCCCGAACCGTTTAAGCTAGAAAGTTGTAATTTGAAATACTAGTGTAACTTTTTGACACACAAATAATAAAAGTATAGAGAATATAAAAATTTAATATGCGCATGCGCAATTCGCAAAAATGTGGTAACTCAATTTATTTTTTTATTTTTTGAGTGGGGTATCAAATAAAAGCTGGTGATGAGAAGGTAACAAATATATATATATGCTTTTTTAAATTCTGCATTCTTTATTGGTTTAATGAGTTAAAATATACCCAAAATAACCCCCCCCCCTAACCTCCCTATAACGGCTAATCCTAAAAATTTGAAATAATTCATGCAAATACCTTATTATAGGGCGATGAAAATTACCCGAAAAAATTGAATTTACCTTGTTGTCATAATCGATAAAAATAAACATTGTGACCGTCGGGGTATTGAACCAGAGATCCTTTTAATTTTTGGGGCGGCCTTCCGCCAAAATTTATTTTTTATTTATTTCTGAAGAGCACATATTGTCGAATAGATAGCCAATTATCTAGGACTTGCCAATTGATAATATACTAAAAAGGTTTTAACTTGCTGGGTATAACAGTTTAAGAGAAATCCCCAAATTTTCTGTTTTTTGCTTCTTAGCGAGGCTGATAGGTTTAAAGTTTTGTAAAATTGACGTTTGTTTTTTTACCGCAGTTTTTATTATTTAATATCTTTTCCTTTATTTCGAAGACTGCTCAAATTGGACGTTATGGTTCTAAATTGAGTTCATAAATCGAAGGATAGATCGTACCACTAGTATTCATTTGTGTTTAAATTTTGTTAACGTAGAAATATAAAAGTTAAAAGTACTCTGGATATTAGGGTAGGAGATTAGTTGGAGAGAAGTTTGAGTTTAGAAAATTAAATGTAGATTGAATCTTAGGTTTAGTTTAGTAAACCTGAGGATTATCAGTGATAATTAAAAAATAATTAACACAGAAATAATTATAAGCTCTCTGTGTTAATTAATTGGATTTGAATGATTACTGACTATTAAAGCTCTGATTAGACAATAATTTCATCTCTTTAAACGCATTATTAAGTTTTAAATCTAAATAGAGAAATATTGGATCGACAACGAATTAACCGCTTGACAAGGTTGATGTAGATCGGATCTAAATATTCTCTTGTTTTATCTGCCGAACAAAGATTTGCTACGTTTGTATGGTGTACGGTTACTGTTTTTAACTGATGTCTATTTACATAACTGTATTGAGAAGGTATATTTCGATGCAGTTCTAAAGTCATTAGAAAACAGCTGATTTTGACACTTGATTATTAAGATGGTTGTGAAAAAAGATTATGTTTGTAGGGTAGATGTGTCAGGTTAGCCAGGAGGGGAACATAATACTGCGCATGTCCTAATACGATCTCAATACAGTCAGGTGTTTGAGTGTTACTAAAAGTGTGTTCCATACGATACAATACCAGACTTTTGGTGTTTTGACCTTGAGATATTTTGACATGTAAAGATACCTTATTCAGATCGTTTTCAATACACCATGTAAACGTAGCAAATGTTTTTTTAAAGGCTTTTAAATGTTATTCATATTAATTTAAAACTTGTTTATTTTTCGATTGGGTTTATTTCTGTTTTGTTTAGGTGAGGTTAAACCGTTGCCATGTACTCGTTGTGGTAATCTTTTGATCAAATCAGGAGACGAGTTGGAAAACTGCAAATGTCTCCGACGCATTAGCCACCTTCAAGAACCAAAGTTCAGTTTCCAGTGTAAAATTTGCTTCAAATGGTTTAGGTATAAGGGTCATCGCAACAGACACTTTTACAAAATCCACAATGCCGGATTATTACCGTAATACGACGGAAGAGCTAAATCGACAGAGTATCAGCCAGAAGGAAAAACATCGGTCGAAGAAGTGATCATATCACAGTCAATGTTGTCTCGATGTGGTACAAGTTAAATGTACTTACTGATAAAAGAAAGGACTCTAGGGAAAAGTGAAATAATTTTCAAAATTGAACAAATCAATAATTAATTAATTAAAGCAAATCATAATTATTTTAATCATTATATTGTCAAACCATAAATAAAATAATATTTTTATTAATAGTTTGACAATATAATGATTGAACTGCTATTAGTGTTTGCTTTTTATATCTACCTTTACATTCATTAAATTTATTAAAATATAAAAAATACCATATTTAAATTTATTTATATTTTATACCATAAAATCTCAATCAATACTATTAACTTTATTAAAACAAGTAATCTGATAATTATATTAATTAAAAAAAAAAAAAATGAAAATGTATGAATATATTAAATAAATGATTGTAATTGTTCGTGAAATGTTAATTTTTTAAAGTTCTTTTTGTTAAAACTCAATGTTCTCTTTGTTATTTTATTGTGTAAACGTTGAATTTTATTTTGTTACCATTGTTATAGTATTAGAAAAAAAAAAAAAATTATATTGGTTATTTTTTATTTCTGTTTTTTTTTTTTTTTGCTTTTTTTAATTAGACATTATTGAACTTCCCTATACTCATATGTGATTTTTTTCTGTTCAAATGATATTTTGTTGAGATTGTAATTTTAAGGTTATCTTTGCTTTGTTATCATTACTATCAGCATAGTCACAATTGTCATTCGAGGTGATGGTGATATTTCATCATGCCATATAAACGTGTGAGATGTTGCTATTCATACTTTTTATCTATTTCACCAGACTAGTTTAATTTAGATGCGTCATCAGTATGGGTAGTTGTAATAACCGTTATTGTCATCATTATCGGATAATTGTTTAATTATCCGATGCACAAACTTGTCTTTAAGTCACGTTCGTTAACATATTAAGTCATTTTCAAGAATGACCTTACATGTATGTATTTTTGAGGGTCTGGTAGCTAGAATGGGAGAGTTGTTGGTTCTCTTATCAGTAAAAAGTTAAGCGTTATCGGGCGTGGTCACATCTTGGAGGGGTGACCACAAATTTAAGTTCAATCGGACCTGGCTCCCCCACTCGGTGTTTTCCCTGCATTACCATATAAATAGGTAGCTACTTATGTGATTTGGTGACTGCCAATTGTAAGGTCATCAATTATGGTCTATCCAATTGTGGTCCTCCACGGGCTGTTACGCCACTGAATTTGTTAGGTCAAAATAGCACTAGATAATGGTAATTTTAGTTTTTGGGAGATCTCTCGTAGTCTTTTGTAGTCGATATCTTTACTTATACACCTAAATACTGTACCAATTTTCTGCAAACCCTATGTAGAGTTATTAGTTAAGGATTTAATTCTGTCCAATATTCGTTATTAACTAAAATTCTTCTATTCTGTTTAGACCAAGAAGGAAGAATTCTTTGTACGGTTTGTTTCAAGACGTTCAAGAATAAAAAGAGCCTTTACAACCATCGTGCTTATAATTGCGGTAAACAGAAATCAATCTATTTGATGTCCTTTGGATGGAGCCTGAGGTAAAGGGTTAGGTAATGGTTTCCTGCATAGAATTTGACTTGATTGCGGATGTTTTTTAGTTGAGGGATTTTTAGGAAAGGGAAGAAAAAGAAGGCATTCTTCACGTGAAAGAAGTCATTCTTCGCATGAAAGAAGTCATTCTTCACATGAAAGAAGTCATTCTTCACGTGAAAGAAGTCATTCTTCACTTGAAAGAAGTCATTCTTCACATGAAGGAAGTTATTCTTCACATGAAAGAAGTCATTCTTCACGTGAAAGAAGTCATTCTTCACGTGAAAGAAGTCATTCTTCACGTGAAAGAAGTCATTCTTCACATGAAATATGTCATTCTTCACATGAAGGAAGTAATTCTTCACGTGAAAGAAGTCATTCTTCACATGAAAGAAGTTATTCTTCACATGAAACATGTCATTCTTCACATGAAGGAAGTAATTCTTCACGTGAAAGAAGTCATTCTTCACATGAAAGAAGTTATTCTTCACATGAAACATGTCATTCTTGACATGAAAGAAGTCATTCTTCACATGAAAGCAGATGATTCTTTGTTGAAATTGATACAGAGATTTAAACATGATGGCAATATAATCTTTATGTCTCTGCTCTTATCTCATACAAATGCTCATAGAGAATTTATTTGTTTAAATATAACCTTTTTGCAGCGATCCTTTACCTCTTGGTTCCAATCCATGTGAAATTCCTTAATCCTTAATCTTCCTTTCTCTATTCCAGTCATATTCACCTTATCCTCATCCATCGTTCTGTTTAGGCCAAGACGAAAGATTGCCATGTACGGGTTGTCTCAAGACGTACAAAAATAAAAAAAGTCTTCACCACCATCAAACCTACGACTGCTGCAAACTTCCTCCCCGTTTCCAATGTCCCCACTGCCCTTTCAAATCGAAAAAGAAGGCGAATGTAATGGCTCACGTCGTCGTTAAGCACCAAGAAAATCTCCTATCCCAAGATATAACCTATTACGTCAACTGCGATTGATTATTTTTTAAAAACTTAAGCTTTTAGATTCGTTGTTTGTTATCACTTCTAAATTATCAATTCTTACAAACCATTGTTGATGTAATTATTTATTTATCGTTACATTCAAATAGTTATGTTTGATTTATTAAAAAAAAATTGTTTCGTGGTGGTTGTTTAATTCTATTTTTAGCTTAAGATATACTACTTAGATATAATGTGGGCTTCTGAAGCTTAAATCCAATCAGTCTATCTTAATCGCTCGGATGCATTATCAAGTATAGTTTTTAAATTCATGGGTTGTCCAATCAGTCAAAATCTAACGGAGGAGAAAGCATGCCTAATTATATAAATCCTGAATTTTAACCTAGTGCGTTAGCTTATCATAAGCTTCCCAGAAATGATCCCTGCAAGTAAGGGTTAGTGGCTTCGGGATTTACACAATCCCTTACGGGAGAAAAACACGCCATGGAACTAGAAAAATCATGATTGGCAAATCTTCCTCTTAGGTGTACTTTTTAACGAATTCCATTAGGAATGCTTTTCCATTAGGGCCATCTTGAGCCCTAATGGTTGAATTTTGCATTGTTCTTTTAGCTTAGTCTTGATTAATTCTTATGAAGTGGTCAACAAGTGAATTGATTTCGTGTGTAGGTTGCTAATAAGCCTTCCATTTACCAAGAGACGGAAGCGTTACCACGCAAATCAATATGACACTTCTAAGCCACAAATGGCTGAAGAGTGCTGTTTTCATAAGAACCTTTGAGAAAAGCCACTAATATGTTCCCTCTTTTCATTGTTCTAACTCCAATTATAAATTCAGCACCACTCTTTACATACATTGTATTCAAACTGAAAAGTTAATTGACCATAATGAGTGAGTTTTTTTTACCTTTTAAGCCTCTGATTAAGACTAATAATCCAGCAGATAGCTGTCACTTTCACTCTACTGCCATCTTCCCACTGTAGGAACACTAGGATGAATCCCTTGCTGCTGTGATTGATATTTTAATGGAGTAGGAGGACATTCCGTGGATTGAATTGGGTTTCTGCACAATTTTCCACCAACGCTATAACTACAGGCTAAAGCTTCACACTATATTAAGTCTTCTCACAAAGAATTTAGACGTAAGGTAGGAATGGGTTTGGATGATAACTTTATAACTAATGAATAAATTACAGAATTTTCTTTTTTTTTTTTTTAACACGCTTTTGTTTAACTTTTTAATATCTGTTTGTGACGTTCAAATTTTGTAATCATTTTTCAACTCATTTTGCAAGTACCTAGAAAGCTTAAACTTTCCGAGATTATGTATTCTGATCATAATATTTTTAAAGCGTTTTTTTTAAAGAAAAAAGAAAAAAATCAGTATTGACTTTTCCCCTATTTAATCTGTGAATAATTTTTAACTTTTTTTCTTTCAGGTTCAAAACTGCAGTTTTGTTGTAAGACATGCGGTAAAGGCTACAGGATTTTAAGTAGATTACTTCGTCATAAGAAACTTGAGTGTTTAAAAGAACCCCAGCTACAGTGTCCACACTGTTCTCATAGATTCTTCTACAAGAGTGAATTAAAAACCCACATCGCTTGGATGCATCACAAGTATAGCTTTTAAATTCATGCCAGTGATAAAAGATGGCGTTGCTCCGAGCTCGAACTTTCCCATTTATTTAAGGCAATGAAATTGTTGAGAATTTATTTGTTTTATTATTAGAAGGCATGTTTATAATCTTATATTTTTAAACCACATTTTTCTTACTTTTTCCCAAGTGATTTAGAGGAGAGGGAGAGGGGTTTAACCCTAATTTAACTTGAATATGTGGGCCATAGGTGGGTCCCATTGAACAAACCACCAAATTCGTGTGATCGGCCACTCCACATGCACTCAGTGTTAGAGCACACAGCAAATGACCTTAGTTTTACCTTATAGGAAAATTTGTAAGTACGATAACCACTACAATAACCCCTTCATCATCTTAGCGTCACTAGAGTTTATGTGTTAAGTCGAAATGTTCCCGCACTTCTTTTAACCACATAATCCCTGGTCATGCAAGCACTGACAATCTTTTTTATTTGGATGTATTTTCAAGTTAACAGGATTAAAAATCTATTTTCCTGAACTTAATCCCAGTTGTCGCAATTAGGTGTCTCATTTCGTGTATTAAATGTGAATTTAATATATTTGAGTAACTATGTTCTAAATTTGTGTAGTTTTCAGTTCACGCTATTTGCCTTGTAGTTATTTATTTAAATGATTTAAGTTATCAATGACCATGCCCATCCCAAGAAACCATAAGAAAATAGACTTAAACTAAAAATTATTTAGTTATTAGATGTAGTCTTACAGGAATCTCATGGTTGAAACTGATTTTATTTTAGGTTTTTAATTTTTCAGGAATGACAAAAAAATTGGATCTAGAAATTATATCTTGATGTGGAAAATTATACTTTTTTACAATAAAAAATATATAGCCATTTTTACTGTAGTTCTAACCGACTTTAAATTGATGTTTCAGGTGGCAAGGACTATAAGTGTGACGTATGCCATAAAACTTACCTGTACAGAAGTGGTCTATGGACTCATAAAAAGTACGAATGCCGCAAGGAGCCGCAATTTAGTTGCCCTATGTGTCCATATAAAGCCAAACAGAAAGTTCACTTGAATTCCCATTGTGTTTTAAAACATCGTTTGACTTCGATTGATGCTACAGTTGTGGAGAATACGTCCCAAAGAAATGATCAAATTTAACTTAATTGTCAATTTTTAAAAAAGTAGGTAAGAAGGGGTGGATAGAGTCATGGGAAATAACTCTTATCATAAATTGGATTGAATTTAGTTAATAATTAGTGGACTGTATATCTATAAGTTGCTGGTTCATATCCGGCCCAAAGGACCAAATAAAGATGGAGGACTTTAGTAACTAACGACAGTAAGGACCTAGTGTGGTCGAGTCAAAAAATTACCTTAAATAAAGGAAGCAGATAGAAAGAAGGGTCGTTGGGAGAGAGTTGAATGGGGTAGTAAAAGAAACCAAAGAAAAATGGGACACGTGGTACTGAGAATCAAAGTGAAAATTAAAATGAAATGGTCAGTCAGGAAGCGACAACTTTTGACTGATTGTATCTACTTGTCGACTTCTAATAATAAGTCACAATATGAAGGTCATGACCATAGATAATTATTGTTGTTTGATAAAGTGAACAAAGAAATGGTGTCCAAGCTGTGGAGACACCCAAGAAGCTTAAAATGCTCTTTCCTGATATATTTATTATCTTAAGCCTGCATTGAGGATTCAATTCGTATGGCTTATTAAGTGCTGTTAAGTAGAGGATGTTATTAACTCTTCTCTAAAATTCTTTGACATGGTTCCTCTTACATCTTTATATTTTTTTTATCTTAAAATTAATAAGATATAATTATATATATAATGAAAATTTTGTGTTCAAATTAAACTATTGTATTAGATTTCGACTCCTTTAGAAATATAATATATGTTTCATGTAATTAATTAACATTTTAATTACATTTGTTAAATATATATGATGATATTTATTTATCATCTGGTACAATCAATAGTCGAACAGTTTCTGTAACTTACAGATAACCTGTCTTTTTACTACCTTTTATTATTTTTAAACCACATATTGTTACCTTATAATAATCAAAATTATCTTCATCCCTTCGTCATCATGACTGTTAAGTATCGCTATCTTAAGATAAGTAAAAGGAGTTTAGATAGCTTTTATCTTTTAGATATCTTTTATCTTTTAATAACAAGTTTTTATCTGGTGGTCTCAAAAGCATGTCCAGTTATGTTAAGATAACTATTTGGTCTTAACATAACCTCAGATCTTCATATAACCTGAGTTTGGTTACCTCAAGTTAGATTTAATTTAATATATTTACCTAATTTTAATTAAATATGTTATTTTAATATAACCAGTTAGACTTCATCGTTCATTGTCTTAGATTATCATGTATCGTCAGATAGTTTAAAGAATAAACAATTTTAAGAAAGAAGAAAGTTCAACCAGTATGAATTACTTAAAGACCATGTATATATCTTAACCTAAAGACATATTATTGTTAAATTGATATACATTTTTTTTAATTAAATGTTATGTATAAAAAGTATATTTTAGGTGTATATTTTACTTCTTGAATATTATATGACTGTCTGTCTGTCTGTTGTTATGACTGTCTAGTCGTAGTAGTCTATTTTCGTTAAATTGCATTTATGTGTTTAAATTAATATGAATATATCTTAATATATAATAAATTTGTTTTTGTTTTATTCAAAATATCTCAATCCTACAATTAAAATGTATGTGTAATCGATTGATACAGTGAAGAGACATTTACTTATTAGTCTTTTCTACGTGAAAAGCAAAAATTACAGAATTGATTGAGAAAAGCCTAAACTGCTCACTTTATAGTATTTCCTCTGCACCCTTCTTATTTGTAATTTCCTTTAATGTATTCTTTCTCTCGTAAATTTTCCCTTTCCAATAATTCTTGTTGCATTTGCAGCTTTTGGGTAAAATTGATGTATTTAATTACTATTTTAGATGGGTTGATGAAAGGTTAATTTAATTTAGAGCTGGCGTGGTTATATTTATAAAAAAATATTTAAGACTTCAAAATATCAAAATATACTGGTATCAGTTACGTCCTGTGAATTAATTTTTCTTTAATTTTACAACATTATTTCGTTTATGATTTGCCGCCTCCAGTCGTCACTTTGCTCCCCTCCTCTCTATTCCACGACGCCCACCTTCTAAACCCTGAGGAAGTGAACGCGGCCTTGAAAGAGGAGGTGGGTAGAGGTGGGCGTGGCCCTAGGGTGTAGTAGTGGGGGGTGACCAAAGTGGCAACTTACCTACTTATATCATGCACATGTCGACATTAAGAGATATAGAGTCATAGCGTTACATTATTGTGATGACAGCTTTTTGCTGTGTGCCCAAAATGTTTGTAGCCATAGACGATGAGTGATCTGTATCTCCCTGAGAATACCACTGTCTAAGATTGTTTCAAACCCGACATTTTGATTGAATCTATTGCAGGAATAATTCTCTAGGCAGACGCATAATGTGAGTTACAACCTATAATTTTATGTAGCGGTAACATAAAGAAATGAAGCCAAATTAAATTTTGTTGATCCCACACAAACCTTCATCAACTCATCTAATTTTTTTTATTTAAACTTTTTCTTTTTTTATCTTATTACTATTTTAGTTGTTGTTATGCATTTATTTTTCCAGATAAAAGACCTTACAAGTGCTCCGATTGCAGGAAATCTTACCAATACAGCAGTGGTTTGTGGAAGCATCAAAAGTACGAATGTGGTGGCAAAGAACCACAATTTTTCTGTCCACAATGTCCTTACAAAGCCCGACAAAAAGTTCATCTCACGTCTCATTTCCTTCTTAAGCACTCAAAGAATAAGTTGGACACGATTTTATGATGTTTTGTTTACCCCGGGTGTTTTACTGTGTGTTTTTATGTGTTTTTGTCCCAGGGTGTTTTACTTGATTCCATTTTTATTTCTCTTTTTTTTATTTTTTTTTACATACTTTGTTTTTTCAAATAGTTAAGTTTAAATACAAAATGGCTGTATACGAAATTGATTTACAATTTTAATAATTACTAATTCAAGAAAATCTTAAGTTCTTGTGGACTAAGGTAATTTCATGTTTTTATTTTTTCCATTTTTATTTTTTCCATTTTTATTTCTCTATTTTTAATTTTTTTTTTTTTTTTTTTTCAAATAGTTAAGTTTTATAGATTTTAATAAAAAAAATGGCTGTATATGAAATTGATTAACAATATTAATAATTACTATTTCAAGAAAATCATAAGTTTTTGTGGAGTAAGACAATTTCATGTCATTATTTTTATTTTATTAGGTTTTCCTAGTTTTGGAAAATGTACAATTATAATTCCTCAATTAAAATTACCTATACTTTTTTATTTATAAAAATAAAATAAAAATTAATTAAAACTATTCTTGTTACTTTTGTTAGTAGTTATAATTATTGGTTCTTATTAAAAAAAAATATGGCACTGGTAAAATAGTGGGTGTATTTTTTATTATCCTCTAAAATAATAGATCTATTATTATTAATAAATTATTATTATTATTTATTTTATTTGTTAATTTTTTTTTGTAAGAAAATATTTCTTTAAACTATTGTCTAACCAATTTAATTTTGATATCAACGGTTGACATTATTAGTTAGGGTAAGTTACATTTTATTTTAGAAATTGTCTTGTTTGTTAAATTTCCTGCAGGACCATTTATGTGCGCCTAAAATAAACTTAGCCAGTTTATGGTACTTCTTTAGATTGTTACTACCCTATGTTGTTTTAGAATATAAATGACTTTGAGTAAATAACAATTAAGACAAAGGGAGTTTTAGTCCAATGTACTTAGGGACAAAGGAATTTCATACTTCTGTTTTATAAGGGGAGTAACAGTCTAAAGAAGAACATTCCGTACACCTTCTTTAGAGTGTTACTCCCCATTGTTTTTTTATAAGGGGAGTAGCAATCTAAAGAAGTGCCCAGTTTATTTGGTGGATGTTTTTGATGATTGAAAATTGATGAATGAACCATGGATAATCTTAATAACAATATAAACTTAGTTGCGTTTGGAAGAGTTTTATTTATTTAAGTTAGTGACTAACTTACAAACTACAATATCAATCAATGAGAAATTTAATAATCCTTCAAAAATTATCTGATCTCTGTTACAAATTAATGACAAGTCTTTTTTTTAAGTCTCTTAATTTTTATTTTTATTTGTCCCTACAGGTCCAATACCTGGATTGTTGAGAGTCAAGAGAAACGGCTTCCGATGCAACCTTTGTCAAAAGACCTACCGACATATGGCCAGTCTTCGGAACCATCAGAAATTCGAATGCATGAGAGAACGGCAATTTTTCTGTACTCATTGTCAATATCAGGCTAAACTGAAACATCATTTGAAAAGACATATGCTTCTAAAACACTGGATTAAAACAACCGACGTGGCTTGGTTGCAGCAGTGAAATATTTTATGGTGATAACGATCTCATATATAGGTTAAAAAGTATCGCCACTGCCACTAAACGATATCCAGTTGTAAAGATTATTTCAACGAAATGGATATCCATAGTTTAGCCATCCATTGCAAGACAAAATCGCAAGAACGATCGCATATGTTTATATAGCTGTCATTTGCAAGATCTTCATCCGTACATCTACTATACCAAATAAATAATTTAAATAATAAATTATTTATTTAATAAACAAATTCTAGTCCTAATTAGTCATTTTGTTACGTATTAAATTTAAATTTATTATGTAATTTTAATTGGATATGTTTAATTTTTTACAGTAATGTGTTATTGTATTTTTTTTTTAAGTTCCTTTAATATTTAAAAAAGTATATTTTTGTTATTTTGGGTGGTTATATTAAATTTTAAATTACCAATTTGTAGTTGTATGATAATTTTAATGATTATTCGTTTATGAATATGTTTTAATTTATTTGTTCCTAAAATTGCTAGTCAGTAACAAACTAAAGTCAGCTAAGGTAGGATAAGCAATGGAGTCATTTGACTAAGAATAAAGAAAGACGTCTCTCCATTAAATCTATTTTTAGTTATAGCTGAGGTAGGGGAAGCAGTGGAGTCATTTGTATAGGAATAAAGAAAGACGTCTCTCCATTAAATCTAACTTTAGTTATAGCTGAGGTAGGGGAAGCAGTGCAGTCATTTGTATAGGAATAAAGAAAGACGTCTTCTCTCCATTAAATCTAACTTTAGTTATAGCTGAGGTAGGGGAAGCAGTGGAGTCATTTGTATAGGAATAAAGAAAGACGTCTTCTCTCCATTAAATCTAACTTTAGTTATAGCTGAGGTAGGGGAAGCAGTGGAGTCATTTGTATAGGAATAAAGAAAGACGTCTTCTCTCCATTAAATCTAACTTTAGTTATAGCTGAGGTAGGGGAAGCAGTGGAGTCATTTGTATAGGAATATAGAAGGACGTCTTCTCTCCATTAAATCTAACTTTAGTTATAGCTGAGGTAGGGGAAGCAGTGGAGTCATTTGTATAGGAATAAAGAAAGGCGTCTCTCCATTAAATCTAACTTTAGTTATAGCTGAGGTTGGGGAAGCAGTGGAGTCATTTGTATAGGAATAAAGAAAGACGTCTCTCCATTAAATCTAACTTTAGTTATAGCAGAGGTAGGGGAAGCAGTGGAGTCATTTGTATAAGAATAAAGAAAGACGTCTCTCCATTAAAAATAACTTAAAGCTAATGTTCAAAACATCGAGACCACCTTCTTAAAAATGCTGCAAACTTTTTTTAGATGAAGTGATATAACCTCTCCTGCATATAGAAGTAGTAATGTCCCCTAGTCTACTCAACTATAAAGACAAATGGTTGTATATATATATATATATATATATATATATATATATATATATATATATATATATATATATATATATATATATATATATATATATATATATATATATATATATATATTATTATTATTATTATTATTATTATTATTATTATTATTATTATTATTATTATTATTATTAAATATAATAGTGGTGTGGTTCTTTTTAAAAATACCCCTAACTTTATAGTACAAAATCTGGTTAAAATGGAGTTACATTTTATGTTATTAAGTTATTATTTGCAGGATTAAACAAATAAGTTAATATTCCCCCCCCCCCCCACTTTGAATTATTATTTATTATTAAGGGTTAGTACAAAATACCTTTGCTATGATATCCTATAAACCTTATAACTATTTTCTACCTCTAAAAATGTTCAAGCCAAATTGATTCAAATTATTATTTCAAACAATTAACTATTGTTATTATTATTATTATTATTATTTTGTTAAAACGTTCGAATTGTTAATAAAGTTTATATAATTAAATGTTGTGTTATTAAATCTAAGGATTTTATTTAATAAAATGTTTCTTTAGCTGATTGTAGATTTTATTATCCTTGAATCAATCTATAATTATTTAATAACTATGTGACTACATCGGCTGTAAATTAAATAGAAATTGAGGATAGCGAGGATCAGTCAAAAGTAACTATATTGATTTTGACTGTGAATTAAATGAAAATTGAGGATAGCGAGGATCAGTCAAAAGTAACTACATATATTGATATTTACTGTGAATTAAATGAAAATTGAGGATAGCGAGGATCAGTCAAAAGTAACAATATTGATATTGACTGTGAATTAAATGAAAATTGAGGATAGCGAGGATCAGTCAAAAGTAACTATATTGATATTGACTGGGAATTAAATGAAAATTGAGGATAGCGAGGATCAGTCAAAAGTAACAATATTGATATTGACTGTGAATTAAATGAAAATTGAGGATAGCGAGGATCAGTCAAAAGTAACTATATTGATATTGACTGTGAATTAAATGAAAATTGAGGATAGCGAGGATCAGGCAAAAGTGAAAAAAAATCTAAGTTTTAGATTTACCGACGTTTGGGGGGAAAAAATATTTCCTTCTTCCTTCCTATCGCATTCTTATATTATTCCTTGAAGAAGGAAATAATATAAGAAGTTCCAGAAGAATCTGGAACTTCTTGTTTCTATATACATTTTATCCGAAATGTCGCTTATTCCAAAATGTTTTTTTTTTTTTTGTTGCGATGTCATTGTTTCTTGATAAATTTTTTTTTTGGGCTCGTTGGACAAAAGTATTCTTCATCGAAGGACGGAGTGATCAGCTTCTCTATCGAAGCTACTAGAACATGTCATAACTCTTTCAAAACTTAACATATTTTTTTATTATACTTTTGACTTCCTTTCGAGGGAAAATATATTTTATCTCCAGTAGGGAGAAAAAGTTATGATTTTGGATTAGTTTAGAGTTTAGAGGGACTAAAGTAAGTCTTTTCTTCCCTGAACTCAAAAGTAGGGAGATAAAGAAGGATTGTCAACTTAATTATTTTATAAATAGTAGAGAATGAATGGATAATGTAATCAAGTTGTTGAAATCAGGTTGGCGACACTGCTTTTTCGACCTTGTTTATCATTGTTTATAACCTGCATCTAAATAACCTTCTATTTGAGTTTAATTTCAATTCTTATTTGTTTTTAATATTGAATCTCTTCTATCATCTGCTATTGAAAGTGCTAACAATTATTGTTATTTATTAAAATGATAAATTAAAATTGTGCAATGGATGAAAATGTATATTTTCTCCCTACTGGAGATAAAATATTGTATGTACCTTGGGAGTATAGTGCTATAATTCCCCTCGCTAGTGATAATATAATATGATTGATAGGTTTTCGTATGCTAATAAAGATGGTTTCATCGCTAAAATCAAAATTCAAGTTTTACTGAAAGTAATAACTGCTGCAGCTAAAATTAAATTTTCTACGTCTTAATATCATAAATGACTTTTCCTTTCTTAAAAAAATATTTCTTTTTTATTTACCAAAACGTTTTTCTGACTGATATGCTGTCAATTTTCATCGTAGATTTCTTCTGGTGGAGATACTTCAGAGTGTTGTAGTTTTATTTATTTATCTATATTTGAAATTAATCACCTTCTGCGTTCGAACACTGACTAATACACTTTTTTATGCTTTTTTCTAGATAATATGACTAGCATCCAACCAACAAAACGTCTATACGTGTGCATTAATTGTGATAAAGTCTACAGACATCATAACAGTCTTCGAAATCATCAACGATTTGATTGTGGAATGGAAAGACAGTTTCCTTGTCCATACTGTCCTCACCGATCTAAACAGAAGCAGCATCTTAAAGCCCATGTTGCTATTAAACACCCCAAGACACCAGTCGTGTGACTTGTCTAGTCAAACTGTAATTTAATAGTAGTCAGGTCTCACCATTGTAGTCACTTTTCATTTGAAGTGACCATGATAAAATTGGTTCATTGTGAATCTTCTCGATCATATTAAATAATAATTGATATAACCATTTCATTACTCTTAAATTACCAAGTTGTTATTGTATAAAATGATTAATCATTATTCGTTTACGTTTTAATTTATTTGTTCCTAATATCGCTAGTTAGTAACAAATTATATTTACTGCTGAGGTAGGATGAGCAGAGGAGTCATTTGACTATAGGAATAAAAAAAGACGCCTCTCCATTAACAAAATTTCGTTATTGAACTACTCCTCTTCTATGACAAGTTGAGTCATAGCTGAGGCAGAATAAGCAGTGGAGTCATTCGTCGGAATAAAGAAAGACGACTCCCCATTAACACGAGTTGAGTGATAGCTGTGGCAAGATAAATCGGTGGAGTCATTTGTCTAGGAATAAAGAAAGACGTCTCTCCATTAAAACTAACTTTGGATTCGTGTTCAGAAGACCGAAACCACAATCTTGAAAATGCTTAAAAGCTATTTAGACAAAGGAATATAATCTTTCCTATGTAGTAGTAGTATTAATTCTTTGTCTAATTTACTATTAAAACAAATAGATATTACCACTTACAAAAGAGTAATGTTCCTTTCTCCTAAAGTTCTCTCTACATACAGATGAGTGACGTTCCTTATGTCCTAAAGTCCCAAGGGATGTTGTTACTTCTACATGCAGAATAGTGGTGTTCCTTCATCAAAAAGGTATTTAGATACAAGGATCTTAATCTCTTCTGTATAAAAAGTGTAAATACTTATATTTTTAAGCTGTTTGTGATTTGTCTTAATCAAACTAAAATAGTTAATCGCTCTTGTCAAGGGACGATTTTTTTAAGAATGATCCCAGCAATTGGTTAGAAACCTTCTTTTATAAAACCCTTTTGTTTTGTATATTCTTCCTTTTCTATATATTCCTTTTTCTTTTTAATTGTATAAAAATATCGTGAGTTTCCTTATGCTTGAGTTTTCTACTCTATTTTGCATTTACCTTGAATTTGCCTTTTGTACGGGGCCAGGAGTACGTGGGCAGTTGGCTTTCAGTCATTGAAGTTAAGCAGCATCGTTCGTGGTCAGTTGTTGGATGGATGGCCGCCACCTCTGAACACAGCTCTGGGTACGATTCCCGGACACCCAGCATTGATTAAGCTAATGGCAAGCTGATCGAAATATTTAGCGCTACTAGGCTTCGGCTTGGCAAACCATTGTCGAATGTATCAAATATAGTGAAGGTAGATAAGAAAAGAAAACACTTTACTTGATCAATAATTTTATTGTCAAACCATAAATAAATTTTGACTTACATACCGGTTTCGACTTATTCAGTCATCGTCAGTGTGATGATAATTTTACAAGTTAAGAATAGTATATAAAGGTTAAAGGACGAGGGGTTTGGGGTACATGGTGTGGTAGGGGGAGGTCGGTAGTTGGGTATCGGCAAAAGAGGAATTATCTCCGCGTCTAGGATCAGAGGAGTTGGGATTATTGCGGTGGAATTTCTTATCTACCTTCACTATGAGTAAATACCATAAAATCTCAATCAATACTACTAACTGTATCAAATATAGCCACAGAGTTGTGAAGACATGGTTTACCGTCCAACACTTCACTCGTGAGTGATGGGTTTGGTTGTCTGGTATCAATCCAGACCAACACTTCACTCGTGAGTGATGGGTTAGGTTGTCTGGTATCAATCCAGACCAACACTTCACTCGTGAGTAATGGGTTAGGTTGTCTGGTATCAATCCAGAACAACACTTCACTCGTGAGTGATGGGTTTGGATGTCTGGTGTCAATCCAGACCAACACTTCACTCGTGAGTGATGGGTTTGGTTGTCTGGTATCAATCCAGACCAACACTTCACTCGTGAGTGATGGGTTAGGTTGTCTGGTATCAATCCAGAACAACACTTCACTCGTGAGTGATGGGTTTGGATGTCTGGTGTCAATCCAGACCAACACTTCACTCGTGAGTGATGGGTTAGGTTGTCTGGTATCAATCCAGACCAACACTTCACTTGTGAGTGATGGGTTAGGTTGTCTGGTATCAATCCAGACCAACACTTCACTCGTGAGTGATGGGTTTGGATGTCTGGTATCAATCCAGAACAAAACTTCACATGGTTCATGGGTTTGGTTGTCTGGTATCAATTCAGACCAAAATTTCACTCGTGAGTGATGCGTGCGTTTGGTTGTCTGGTATCGATCCAGTATTGGATGGATAAAAGGCTCCCCGGGCTTGTTCAAAGGACCTACTTCGTGGCCTATGCCTTCGAGCATAAGCCCCCAGATTTTGTTTATAAATATTACCTTTTGTATATTATTACATAATACAGTGAGGAAATCATAATCGCTTTATGATTTTAAATTCGTTTTATTGATTCCAGAAAATTTCGACGAAAAGCCTCATCGGTAACTTGCTATCATATACAGTTATAATCTAAGAACTGATTTGCTCACATAAACTTTAAAATACATTTAGTAGTTTTGCTAGGTGTACCCTGTAGTAATATT
This sequence comes from Gerris lacustris, assembly GCA_951217055.1. NCBI lineage: Eukaryota > Metazoa > Arthropoda > Insecta > Hemiptera > Gerridae > Gerris > Gerris lacustris. The sequence goes on from OX578286.1 coordinate 36,099,630, forward strand.
TTGATATCGTAGGCGGATCCTTTAAGGGTAATGTGTAAGAAGAAATATACTCTAATTCATGTTTACTCTGGCAACGTTTCGGCTATTACCAGCCATTTTCGAGCCTAAAAATAACAATTTATTTATTGCAAGCATGACAAAATAACAATAATTAACAATCAAAATTCACAAGAAAAACGCTACAATGTAATACTACCCAGTATCCTTGGTACAGTACCAAGGATACTGGGACTCATTCTTTTAAAAAAACTTTTAGTTTGTTTTTACCACTAGTTCTCACTGTGATATAGTTGTTAATTTGTTGTTATCATTGTTATTTTTAGTTTTTAATGTTGATTATTGTGGCTGTGATGCGTTTTTTAACCAACGTTAAGTATAGGATTAATTCGTACATATGGTAAACACACACCTTATACATTAACATTAAATTTCAAGCTCTTCATATTTGGGAATTATATTTTGTTTATTACTCTGATATGCTTCTCTATTTAGGACTAGCAAAGTAACTACCATGTGTGCTTTTATGGTTCTAGGATTAGACGTGGTGAACTACCAGTTCCCAAATCCTTTTTTAAGAATCTTTGACGTTAGAGGAAAATTTTTCGTAATTTTTGACTCGTTAGCCTGAGGGCTCAATTAGACTAGACAGGTATTACATTGTAGCGTTTTTCTTGTGAATTTTGATTGTTAATTATTGTTATTTTGTCATGCTTGCAATAAATAAATTGTTATTTTTAGGCTCGAAAATGGCTGGTAATAGCCGAAACGTTGCCAGAGTAAACATGAATTAGAGTATATTTCTTCTTACACATTACCCTTAAAGGATCCGCCTACGATATCAAAATTTAAAATACATATTATTATCATTTTCAGCTTATGAATGTCCTGTTTGCGGTAAATTGTTCAATCACAAAGGAAGCCTCAATAGACACGTTAAAAGCCAGTGCAATGCTTTAAGAGAAATCCAGTGCCCACTTTGTCCGTATCAAGCCAAAAGAAGAGATTATCTAAGAACACATATGGCTCTTAAACATCACGGATTGAAGTAACAGTGCGTCTAAGGCTACCTCTTTAAATATTTTACTTATTGTTTTATTTGTATAGTTTAAATATAATCTATTACTTTTAATATTTTTTTTTTTCTGTTGATAATAACTGTGACAACTTTTGTCCATGCCCTAAAAACTATAAGATCCTTTTAAAAACGAAGATAAATTTTGATGCAACACAATTATAATGAAGGCTGGTTCTATGAATGTGTTAAGAAAAGCTTACGCGTCTATAATTTTAGATTTTTGGCAATTGATTAAATGAATACGCAAGTATTGATGCTATATATTTTAGTACCTACTGGGACAAAGCGTCTTTGGATGAAATCATCATAATCGGTTGAACGCAGTTTTAAGGTTGTTGTTGTTTTTTTTTTTTTTTTAACAATAAAGAAGATGGAAGAACTACCAAAGGAAATGATTTTAGACCGATTACTTTGATGGCGCTTTGATTCGGTCAAATCACAATGGTTGTTGAAAAACAACAACCATTGTGATTTGACCGAATCAAAGCCCCATCTAAGTAATCGGTCTAAAATCATTTCCTTTGGTACTTCTTCCATCTTCTTTGTTCCATCCGTCAAACGAAAAGGGATTTCTTCATCACAATATGTGATTTTTACTTGCTCATGTACCCATTATATGAAAGGCCCCCCAAAAAACATCCATCAAAAACCCATCAAGGGATGACGTCCAAGGGGTTAACATTTCTTTTTTATGGTTATGTGTCATGGGGGTGTTAAATAAAAGGGGAGGACGCTTTTAGATATTATGTATTCAGTTTCTCTGTTGTTTCTCGTATCCCCCTTTACTTTTAAGAAAAGTATTTTAATCACAGTTATTCTTTTTCTGTCAATCACTGACTAATCCAGAATTTTTTGTTATATTTGTTTTCAGGTAATATGTCAAGTATTGAACCAGGAATGTTCTTGTGCGTAAATTGCGATAAAGTCTACAGGCATCGTAAAAGTCTTCGAAATCATCAACGATTCGAATGTGGAAAGGAAAGACAGTTCGCTTGTCCATACTGTCCTCACCGATCTAAACAGAAGCAGCATCTTAGAGCTCATGTTGCCATGAAACACCCTAAGATGCCACCTCCTACATTTTTCTAATCAGACTGTAATCTAATAGTCAAAACCATTGTAGTCATTTATTTAAGTTATGTCGTCGGTGTCAAGTGACCAGGATAAAAATGTTTCATTGAGAACCATGTTGATCTCATTGAATAATAAATTATAAAACCATTTGATTACAATTTTGATCATGTACCACAATCGATGAGGTTCCATTGATAAATAATTTGTAAATTATTATGATGAATTTATCTCTTGGAGAAGATACTAACAAGGTAGTTGACTGATTAAGATCATTTTCAAAATGATGGCAGGAATCATTAAGGTTTTAGAGATTAGAGTTTTGATTTAACTAAAATGGGTTATCACTTTTATCAAGGGAAGATCTCTTGAGAATGATCTCAGCGATGCGTTCAAAGTCTTGGATTTATCCTTATCATAAAAACAATTTTCTCCGATCATTAGATTCATGATCTCACTAAAATGGGTAATGTCTCTTATCAAGAGGAGATCTCTTGAGAATGATCTCAGCAATATGTCCAAAGTCTTGGATTTATCCTTATCATAGAAACAATTTTCTCCGGGTACGGATTTTTTGTTTGTAAACATTTTAATAATTGTATTACACTCTTCTGCTAAGCAATTTTATTTTTATTTTATACTTATTATTATTGTATGTGCTGTTTTAAAAGTTATAAATCATATTGACGTTTTAAGTAGAGGAGTTCCCTTCCAGGACACTCATCTTCCTTGGACACGTATGTACCTTAGAAACTTATCTACCTTGGACACTTATCTACGTTGGAGACTTGCCCCCAGCAAAATTTCTGAGAGAGAGGACATTCTTTTCTGTGATTCTACTCGTCAGTGCGAAGCCTTATAACAGGTGGCGCAGATGGATCGTGTGGTTTTAAAATACTTGTCAAACTGTCAATTTTAAAGGTATTGGATTGAAATAAAGTGCAAAACGTGTAGTTTTTTTTTTTTTTTTTTTTTTTTTTTTTTTTTTTTTTTTTTTTTTTTTTTGTAGTTTTAGTCCCGTTCAACAGCTTATTAGGTCATTACAGACTCCAAGAAGGCGTCGCTCGAGAAGGAGGGCATTTGATGGATGTAATTTTTAAAAACTAACTTTACTAATTTTTTGTTAATAAACTTCCATTGTAACTACACGTTTTGCACTTTATTTCAACCCAATACCTTTAAAATTGACAGTTTGACAAGTATTTTAAAACCACCCGATCCATCTGCGCCACCCTGTATAACTATTTTTTCAACCTTGCCTCCTTCACCAGCTATCATATAGTGTTATCAGCTATATTTGATTTTTGCTAAATATCCTAGATAAAGGAATTTCCCCTACTAACTTTTCCCTAGTCAGGCATCCTCACTGCAATTCTGCTGATCACAGTTGACCTGTGGTGATTGAGAGAGGAGAATTTCTTCAAATACAGCCTTAAATTGGATAAACTGCAAAGATATTATTAACGAAACTATTTGTTGTCCTGTTTGATTCAGAAGAAGGATTTTTTTTTTTAGTAGACAGTAAATGTTTAATAACCTTAAAATAGTGTTAAATTCATTTTTTGAATTTTACTATATTTTATTGAAAATGTAATTAGGTAAAATTTTTGTATACTTATATAGGCTTATTGTGGTTAAAGAAAATTACTTAATTAATTTCTTCCTTTTGTATAATAGACCAGGAGATAGTGTTCAAAAATGTGTCTTGACTAACATCAAGCTAGAAATTAGTGTATTAGTTAATCTTTTAAGAATTTGTGGTCGGTTAAGTTCGTCTGCGGGACATAGGCATTTGAAAAAAACCAAACCGGTAAAAAGCTGCCATGTCCCATCTATTATGATGGACAATGTGATTTTTATAATTCTAAGTACAAAATTAGTTAGTAGACCAAAAATTAAGTTGATGTTAGTCCCTTAATAGGTGACCACTTAGATTTAAAATATTTGAATGACTAAACTATCAAGGGACTAACTATAACATCAACTTGACGTTAGTCAGGCAATTTTCTGCACTCTATCTCCTGGACTATAATCTATTGTGTATATACATATAAATAATTGGTGTGCTTACTTCTTATTAACTGCTTACTTATTAATAAAATTCATACTTTATAAAGGGTGTTTAGTTTATTTGGTTAATAATGGTTAATAACGGCACTAACATGAACCAATTTGGTTTTTCACATTCATTATTTTATTTTTGTTCTGTGAAATCTGTTGTGTGTATACGAATGTTTTGTGTTTTTGTGACAAATGTTTTGACAATGTTGATTCTAGATAATCGACTATTTGCGTGCTCATCTTGTTCCAAGGTCTACCGACATAATGCCAGTCTGAGGAATCACATTAAATATGAATGCGGCAAAGAAAGACAGTTTCAATGTCCGTACTGCCCTCACCGAGCAATTCAGAAACAGCATCTTAAAACTCACATCAACCTTAGGCATCGAATACCGAATTTTAAAGTTTAATATTTAGGTATATATATATATATATATATATATATATATATATATATATATATATATATATATATATATATATATATATATAATCTGTATCTATGTATATAAAACTAATAAATAAGAACGATTAGGTTATGTTGATTACCATGAGGATAACTTTAAGCTACAGTATTCTGAATTGAATTTTAAAATTATTTAAATCAATTATGTCGATACTTGGGTAAACTACAATTACTACATTTTCTTTCGAAAAATATCTCAAATTATTCTTTTTTTGACTTATCTACGAAAATATATATATTTTTTTTTTTTTATTCGAAAGCATGTACGGGAAAAAATGCAGATTTAACAAAATTTAAGGCCCGGTCCACACGAGCGTCTTTTGGATGCTGGACGTCAAATGGACGCTGGGTCACAATATCCTTACACCGCCTGCTCAAGGTCACGTCTGAACTGTCCTATGGCCAGCCTTACACTTAAAGACACTGCGTTCAAAAGACGCAGCCCTCAGCGTCCAAAAGACGGTCGTGTGAACCGGGCCTTAAGCGAGCCCCTTTTGTCCTGTATAGTTTAAGTTGAAACTAAATTTATTAAATTTATCCAAGCAAGTTGGAAGGTGGTAGTTTGAGGCTTTTAGAGCTATAATATGCCAATTTCTAACCTTAACTTATTGTCATCTTCTTGGCGTACGAGAATTCTCCATCCATAGTCTACTCTAACGCACTTTTCAAGGTAAAATCAAGAAACAATTACTAAGTTTCCATAAGTTTTCAAAACCGTTTTAGTTTCAAACCAAAAGTGTTTCCATGAGGAGTTTTCAAAACAGATTTTCACAACAATTTTGAAAACTATAAACTCCAAGAGTAGTTTTAGTTCAGTCAGGATATTATATCTCTATTCATCATACTGCATGACATGTCTCTATTCTTTTGTCAATTCAATACCCGTTTTTGATACCGTCCATGTTATTTTTTCATAACATTTTCAATATAAAACCACAAAAATTTGCTGTTGTAACCTTGAACTCAAAACCTTTTGAAATCGCCGTTTCCGTGGGGTTTTGAATACCAAAACCGTTTGTTTCCATGGGGTTTTGAATATCAAAACCGTTTCCATGGGGGTTTGAATGCCAAAACAGTTTCCATGGGGTTTTGAATACCAAAACCGTTTCCATTAGGTTTTGAATACCAAAACCGTTTCCATGGGGTTTTAAATACCAAAACCGTTTCCATTAGGTTTTGAATACCAAAACCGTTTCCATGGGGTTTTGAATACCAAAACTGTTTCCATGGGGTTTTAAATACCAAAACCGTTTCCATGGGGTTTTGAATACTAAAACCTTTTTTAAAACGCGTTTTCGAAACGTAGCAAATGTCACGTCAATAAAACTGCTATAATTGTTTTCTGTTCTAATTATTTTTTGTTCTTGTATTTTTTTAATTATACTTATTTCTTTATTCTTTATTTCCGTTTCATACATAAGTATTAATTTATTATTACTCTTTTGATTGTTTTGCGTTCTTTCTGCATTTCCGAGCGCCTTACTTGAGCCAATTTGTGCTTTTTAGGTTTTTCTAAAAAAAAATTAATTATAATGAGAAAAGTTCTCTATGCTCTATGGTGCCTTCAACTTGCCCCATGCCAAAAATGCCTCGTTTGGGTAAACGAAAAGTAAAAAGTAGGGTTACTCCCGCTTATGAAACCGTCTTTTAGTAATCCTTAGATATTGATTAATTTTTTTGTTACTTCAAAAAATCTTATTCAGAAAGACGGGAAAGTGCTTTGTTTCCTTTGCTGCAAACATTTGGAATTTTTGTTTGGTTAAAGAAAATTCTAAATTTCTAAGCAGGGATACAATTTTTACTTAGTGGGTCTTACCTGTATATTGTGTATCGTACTTAATTCGTAATGTAAATTTTAGAAAAAAAATAGTTTGTTTTATTTATATACTTAGATATGTATAATCAAAAATAATGTGATATACTTTTATGATATTTAAAAATAACTTATTACTTGATTTACAATATATATATATATATATATATATATATATATATATATATATATATATATATATATATATATATATATATATATATATTATAGGACCGAATTTTACTAATCTAACAAATAAGTTAACGAAAAAAGTTCGCTCTTTTTTTTATTAATGAGTATTAAAGTAAATAAGTACCTATTTAAAAATTGTACATTGCAAAAACAAAATGAATTATATAACTATATATATATATATATATATATATATATATATATATATATATATATATATATATATATATTTATATATATATATATATATATATATATATATATATATATATATATATATATATATATATATATATATATAAAAATACTTACTTCTATTATGAAAATTTATATGGATCTCTTGATTGTCAAGATTAACATTAGATTCGTAACAATACTGTTAATTATATTATTATTAATAACATTAGGTATATTATTTTAAAATGTATGTACTAAGTAATTATTTTTGGGTGACAGATAAAAAAGAAGATAATTTTATGTAATTAAATATTAAAAATTGTGATATTTTGAACATTCCCTACTGTACTTTTTAGAAATTTGTTAATAAATGTGTTTATTTTTACCATATTTTAAAATATATTATGTATATATGTTTGTGTATTTATTGTATTCTTCTTTTCTATATGTATATTAATACATAAAGTCATTTGAATATTTGACCTTAGTTATGATATAAATTATTATGATGATTTAGTTTTTTATCCTTTTTTACTTTGCCAGCTGACAACACTGAAGAATAAGAAGCAAATCTCGATCTTAGTTTTAGTGAGATTTTCTTTTTGCAAAATACAATAATGGGAGAGAAATTTCTGATCCATGTATCAAGAAAAGAATTCAATTTTTAAATGAATTATGAGAAATAAATTTAAGAAACCGGGAAGGGGTTTGGGAGGCAAGTTTTCTTTTTCGGTCCATTTACCCTAATTGGGACTAAAGCCATTGGGATGTAAGCCATTTTGATCGTGCAAAACATTTCGTCTGATTGTTGCTAGAGGCTGAGGGTCATTAACGTTTTTAGTTAAATCATAGCAAATTTTGTTAATAGTAGCACCAGCTTTAAGATTAGCAACCAAGATTTTAACATGCTCTCTCCCTTGTCTCTATAGTATCTTCATATTTCTTGTTTCATTAACACTTTGGTCGTGTCTTTTGTCAAGGTCAAATCAAGTTCACGTGCTGCAGATGCACCAGAAGTTATGCTTACGCAAGTTCTTTAAAGCGACACATTCAATTTGAATGCGGAAAGCTACCCGTCTTTAAATGCCCATTCTGTCCGTACAGAGCTAAGCAAAAGCCACATCTTAAGACACACATGTCGCTTAGACATCGTTCTGTTTTCGCAGCTTGAAGAGTTTGTTTGTCGACCAACTGAAATTATCAATTTCTGATGGAAATCATTCAGGTGAGACTCGTTAACTTAACCTAGATAGAATGTTATAGATGAACTAACAAAAAATGCATCTTCATAATTATTTACACCTTTGTAACAATTTAATTTTATTTTTATGCAGGGACAAGAGAGGAGTCATCATACAAGCTGCGTGCTTTCAGTCTGGAGCATTGAGGAATCATAATAAATATACGCTAATCCTTAACTTTTGTGGTAGTACGGTTTCAAACAACCGCCACAATTTTTAAGTCATTAAAGCCTTGTCCAGCTGCCGAACCGAACAGGGGAAATGAGGCGAGCATTGGTCTCTGCGCCTGCCATATCTAAAGTGCGCCTGCGCATCTCAGAACTGCCGCACCGAACAGAGGAAACTAGCCGAGCTTTGCTCTCTGCGCATGCCCTGTCTAAAGTGCTCCTGCGCCTCTCAGACTGGGCATGCGCAGAGATCAATGCTTGGCTCGTTTCTTCTGTTTGGTTCGGCAGACTGGACGAGGCTTAAATCTGTTCTATGAGATAGGGGGTTTAGATGTATGAGGTAATGCAATATCACTATTACAGTTTGTGCCAAATGGGGTGGCGAACCAATGAGACCTTAGGATATTAAAATTCTACTCTCATTGGCTCCCAACTACATGTTTTTGACTTTCCCGCACCATCTTTCGCCAATGGACGAAGACGGGAAATTTAAAGATTGACTGTCGAAACCTAATTGTCACCACTTTTATCAGAAAAGTAATTTTAAAAAGCATAGTAGCTGCTTTTATACGGTGTATTGAAAACAATCTCTTTAACCCTAAAGTTTTAAACTGATGTCTGTTAAATGACCGTATTGAGTTTGCATTTGAAAATATTTTGATACAGATACAGTTCTGACGTTATTTAAAAACAGCGGATTTTGAAGTGATAATTATGATGGCTGTCAAAGAAGGTTATGTTTGTAGGGTAGATTTGTCAGGTTACCTAGGAAGAGGATCATGAAACTGCGCATGCCCTAATACGATCTCATTGCAGTAAGGTGTTTATATGTAACTGAATGTGTGTTCAATGCGATGCAGTACAGACTTTTGGTATATCGACCTTAAGATGAATTAGAATAAATACGATGGGGTTTACATGGAAAGATACCGTATTCTAATCGTTTTCAATACATGTAAACGTAGCTAGTCTTAATCAAAACAGATAAAAAGAACTGTGTTAATTTTTAATTTTAATTATTACTTTTATACCTATGACTGTATAAATAAAAATTAATAACTGTTATTAAATACATTTGTATTACATTGAATTATTATATATAGCTTTTTTCCTTTTTAGGGTTTCGTTGGTGAAACCAAAAAAAGAAACCCTTATAGTTTCGCTCCTGTGTCTGTTTGTCTGTCACTCTGTACGGTTCCAATAACTTTTGAACCAAAAGAGATAAAAACATGAAACTTTCCAGTATTAAAGATCGTTTTGACGCGCACACAGGAAAAATATAGCGTACTCAAAATGATCAGCTGTTCAAATTCAAAATGGCGGATAACTCACGTCACACGAAATTTTTTTTTTTTTTTTAAATTTTGAGTGGGGTATCAAATGAAAGGTATTGAAGAGTAGATTACAAATATATATACCACTTAGGGAAAGTGTTTAATTTTCGGCACCATTTTGTCAAAAAACATCAAAATGTTGCACGCCCTCCTTCCTACCCTACACTGATTTCAGGTTCACGATACCAACGAAATCCTATTTACGTAAGACTTCACGCCCAACCAATTTTTTACATTTATAGTACTTATTTCTTCTTTTTAGGACCCGTAGGCAAAAACTAGGATCTTTATATATATTTCTTGTCTTTCTATCTGTAACTCACCTGTTTTCCGAAAATACCCGACACTGTAATTTGAAACTTTGAAGTTATGTTGTATGTAATAACCAAAATACAGTAAAATTTATAGGTAGACCCTATAAAATTATCCCTAAAAAATTTAGGGATGTTTTGTTTAATGGAAATATGTCATGTGGGGTGTTAAACGAAAGAGGAGGACGCCCTAAATACAAATTTATATTTGGTTTCTTTTTTACCTTGTCATCTTACCCGCACGTGTCCTTGAAATACAACGAATAAATCTTTAAAAAATCATAGTTATTTTTTTGTCAGAAAAAAAGGTTTTTTTAAGGAATTTTTCATATGTTGCTCATTTTCTGATAAAAAAATGTTCTTACATGAATACATACATACATACCTTTATATAATTAATGTCTATTCATCTTGGTATGTATTCCTCGATTGTATTCTTCTATAAGTATTCCTTTTTCTATCTAATCCTACGTAGATATCTTGAGATACTTTAGATTGGAGTTTGCTACTCTATTTTGCATTTACCTCATTTTCTTCCTTTATTTTATCCTTGAATTTACCTTTTGTACATTTTTGCATGTTTTAGTGATGAAAACATTATTAAAATGTTCTTTTGCCGACGCTTTAATTTTTTTAAATTCGTTTTATTGATTCCAGAAAATGTCTATAGTATGCTATTCATCTATCGGTAACTTGTTATAATACAGTTATTATCTATGATCTGTTATTACTTATAATAAACTTTAAAATACATATTTATTATCCTTTTTTCAGTTTATGAATGTCCAGTTTGCAGTAAATTGTTCAATCACAAAGGAAGTCTTAAAAGACATGTTAAAAGCCAGTGTAATGCTTTAAGAGAAATCCAGTGCCCGCTTTGTCCTTATCAAGCTAAAAGAAGAGATCATCTAAAAACACATATGATTGTTAAACATCACGGATTTTGAAATAAAAGTGCGGAGAATTTGTTCTCTTACTTACTCTAAACAGTTTATATATTATAGTTTATTATTTTATATTTTATAACGAGATATGTATTAGCAACCGTTAAAATAATTAATTAGAATTAAATTCGTGAGGTAATATTTAATAAAAACAACATAGTTTAACCAAATGGTTTCGTAATAGTACATTACGCGTCGAGTGCGGAAAGTAGCATTTTGCATGCGAGTGTGGAGTTTGCACCCGATCGACAGCGAGGGTTGTAAAACCACACGAGCCGTTTTCTAATGCCGTTTTTGCACGAGTTGCGTACCGTACTTTATCTACGATTGTTAGATTTAAATAATAAATATAGAAAAAAATAAACTTGCTGTATGTAAGTTCGTATCTCTCTCTCTTGATAAAGATGGCATTAATTCTTGTGTTGTATTTTTTGCCAAATTAATTATTTCTGGAGTAGTATTATTCTCCACATTTTCGTCAAAGCCACTTGATACACTCATTGTTTTTCACTAAAAACTCGATATAAACAGTTACTTCAATAAAAGAATAGCAAATTAGTTTTGTTAAATGTAAACAAACTCGCTAATCGTGCGTAAAGCTGAAGAATTCCTCTTCTTTACCGCCCTAGGGTGGTAAAGAAGAGGAATTCTTCAGAACAATGAGACGCGCATGCGCAATGAATACAAGTACGTAAAGAATCACTTTCTACGCATCTAAACAGAGATACAATGTTTGTATTTCGTATCAATCGTAAATAAAATTTATTTACATCTTCAGAGTATAAAGGTTATAAATTACTATATTAAAATTAGTATATTTACATAGTGAAGTTTAAAATGGTTATGTTGTAGATAATGGATGTAGGAAATAAAATTAAAGAGGAAATGGAAAAAGGATTCAAAGTGGGGGTCATGAAGAAGTTAAGGATTAACAGTAAGTGACTCCAGGTATAAGGATGACCCCCACTTTGAATCCTTTTTTTCCATTTCCCCTTTAATTTTATTTCCTAAATCCACTATCTAAAACATCTACGTCATAACCATTTTAAACTTCACTATGTAAAGATAATAATTTTAGTATGTTAGTTTATAATCATTATACCCTTATGACGTAAATAAATTTTACAAACCTATTTTGTATTTATTATACCGTACCTCGTACCTCACGAATTTAATTTTAATTAGTTATATTTTATAGTTTAAATGTAATGTATTACTTGATAATGATTATTATTTGTTTATAATAATTAATTATGACAATTATCTCTCTACTTATTAATTTATAAAAATTATAACGAAAAATGAAGAAAATCTGTTCGTAATGCATATATTTTGTATCTTAGTTTAATATTATATTTATTTATTAAAATGTTGATAGATATACCTGCTCTATGATTTTATATTAAAATAAATTTATTATACAAGGTATTTGTGTTTTTTGTACTCTATAATTTAGTTTCAATTCTCCCTTTGCTTATTTTCCATCTGGCTATATTATAACATTTACTGCACCTTCGTGAACTTTAATGCCACTGATAATTTATTGATGTTAGTAATTTATGGATGTACTGATTTTTTGATGCAATTTTAAATATATTATAACCTCATTATATCGGACTTTTAGAGACTAAAGGTTTCTCCATTTTAATAAAAGTCCAGTTTATAAAAAATCATTATTTCAAATTATAATTCAAAAGGGGTGTATATCAATGAAAGTACAATATTTAGCTATTAGTCCTGGAGATAGCGTGCAAAAAAGTGTCTGACTAACATCAAGCTGTAATTTTGTGTATAAGTAAATCTTTTGGTGCCTTTTAAGAATATGTGGTCGGCAATGTTCGTCTGCGGGACATAGCTCGGCAATAGGCATTTGAAAAAAACAAACCTGTAGAGAGCAGCCATGTCTCGTCTATTTTGGTGGACAATGCGATTTTTATTATCCTGAGTACAAAATTACTTAGTAGACCAAAAATCAAGTTGATGGTAGCTTGTTACTTGATGGGTGACCTCTTTGATTTAGAGTAATATTTGACTATTTAACCTATTAAGTGACAAACTACCATCGACTTGATTTTTGGTCAACTAACTAATTTTCGTTCTCAGGATCAGGAAAATCACATTGTCCATCAAAAAGGGTGGGACGTGGCCGCTCTCCACCGGTTTGTTTTTTTCAAATGCCTTTATCCAAGCTATGTCCCGCAGGCGAACTTAGCCGACCACATATTCTTAAAAGGTACCAAAAAATTTACTTATACACAAAATTACTGCTTGATGTTATTCAGACACTTTTTTGCACGTTTGTCGAAAGTAGCCCGCAGATAGCCCCAGATTAATTTCAACTGTCTATGCTCTTTACATTTTGCCAAGTTGATACTTTAATACATGTCAGAAATGAAAACTATTTTGACAGATTTAAAAAACGAAACAATTATACAAATTCGACAATGATGGCCTGTAAAAGCATAAAATCATCAAATTTTACGAAATAGGACGCGAGTAAGCTATGAGCAACTCAAATTGGCATAGTATTTTTTTACCTGTCCGTTATAATAGGGGCCGTTATAATGAGGTTATCAAGTTTGAACTTAATATGCCAAAAAGTTTGTAAGTTTTTTGTTGTTGTTGTTTTTGAAAAATATACATACAGACAGACAAACAGGAAAAAGCAGGACAGAACCATAATGGTATTTCTTGAATGTTTTAACCTAACTAAGCATGTCATGAATTTTGGAATAGCTATTATTAGACACTTTGAATCAAGAAATGATTATAGGTTGTAAGGTGTTATTATCAATGGTGGTTGAATTAAATATGGCGGAATAAAAAAAAATGAATGAATAAAATGTTGAAATTATTTGTTTGTTTTGTTTAGAAGGCAGATACAAATGTGACAAATGTGGAAGAACATTTAGACACCATGGGTCACTGTGGAATCACCATACCTACCATTGTGATAAAGAACCGCAATTCTCTTGTCCATATTGTCCTCACAAATCTAGGTTTAAGCCCAATCTCAAAAGACACGTTTTCTTCAAGCATGGCGACTGTTTAAATTTACTCAACTAATTCGTTCTAACCAAGTCGGTGAATTTAAAAATGTCAAATATTTTTTTCTACCCTGTAATTCTTTATCTTCCACTTTTATTGTTATTAGTTGGTTAAACTAAAAATGACAAATCAATGTTTATACCCTATTAAGTCTTAATCCCTCACTTTTACTGTTATTAGTCGGTGAAACTAAGCATGACAAATCAATTTTTCTACCCCATAAAGTCTTAATCCCTTTTTACTGTTATTAGTCGGTGAAACTAAGCATGACAAATCAATTTTTCTACCCAATAAAGTCTTAATCCCTTTTTACTGTTATTAGTCGGTGAAGCTAAGCATGACAAATCAATTTTTCTACCCCATAAAGTCTTAATCCCTTTTTACTGTTGTTATTATTCGGTGAAACTAAGCATAAAAAATAAATGTTTCTACCTTATTCGTCTATATTTATTTAAAAATGTATCTGATTTATTTTTAGTGAAATTACTTGTTTCCATAATCTCTAATTTATTGTTGTTTTGACTGGAAAATTAAAAATTGTTAATAATTGTTGTGTTTGAATTGAGAAATTTGTTTATTTTATTTTTGTAATAAAATCCAAATCTTATAATACTTTTAATAATTTAATTTTATTAATGCCTTTTGAAATAATTATTGTCTTCATTTTATCTCATCGCTAATGTCATCATTTTCTTTCAACAAAAAAAAAAAAAAAATATAAAGTATATTCTTAAAATTCTACTAAATAGTGGTACTAAAAATGTGGTTTTTATACTGCAATATAGATCGCATTTGACCGATATAGATCGCATTAGTTAGTCATCAAAATATTCGCAAACGTCTATTTCCACGTTAAGTTGGTCAATTCTACTGTGAGGTGTTTTGTTTTTACTATGAGTAAACTCATTTTAATTTTAATAACAATTTTACAGTGATTTAATGTTATTTTAACATGACATAGTGCGGTGTCTAAACTAACCCCCACGTCTAGTAAATAACGGGGATTCAAGAACAGGTTTTACTTCTCTTATTAGTTATTATCATGTTTGATCTTCTTTATATCACATCCCTATCTATTCCATGATTCAAATGTTATTTCAAGAGCAAGTACTACTCCTTGTCATGTTTACCTTCCTTACAACTCAACCCTAATTCTTTGACTCAATTTTTATTTACTCAAGAGGTTTTAAAAGCGGGTGTTAGTTCTCCTTGTCATGTTTACCTTCCTTATAACTAATCCCTAATTCTTAGACTCAATTTTTATTTACTCAAGAGGTTTTAAGAACGGGTATACTCCTCCTTGTCATGTTTACCTTCCTTATAACTCATCCCTAATTCTTAGACTCAATTTTGTTTTACTCAAGAGGATTCATTAGCAGGTAGATCTCTGAATTTCTATTCCTAGTTCTATGTTCTCATGCAGACTTTGTCTAGATTAAATTTTGTAGCAAATTTAAATAAAAATAAGGAGGATTGCAGTCGTGGGGAGTTTCAGTGTACCTGAGACGCTAAAGTCACTAGTCCCATCCATGAATGGGGGCCAAAATAAGGGCATGGGTTCGATCCCAAACCTTAGTGCTCTGATTTACGCGTGGTTTGCTATTGATTACACTGTACTCGCTTGGTGTGTTAAGTGGCTAGGACTCTACCACAGGGTTAGTGAAATGGTTTCTATAAGGGCGTGATTGCTAGGTAAGAACAAGTGGTTTGCCTTCCTGGTTATCAGAATACGAACTATGTCCTATCTGCTCCTAAAACCTCTATACTAATCCAGACCATATTTCAACTTTTTTTTAAAGTTAATTGAATATTTAATTGTAAATTCGTAGCAGTATTCACTGTGAAACGATACATTTTTGATTGTATGAAATCTTTATTTTTTCTGTTTAAGGTGGTGACCATAGATGTGACCAATGCGGAAAAATTTACCGTCACTATCCGTCGTTGTGGAGTCATAAGAAATTCCAATGCGGCAAAGAACCCTCGTTCCAATGCCCTTACTGTCCACATAAAGCAAAACTCAAGCAGCATTTGAAAAAACACATCATATACAAACATCTTGAATACAATTCTCTTGGGAAATAGAAAATGTTTCTTTGCCGCAATACTCGTATTCTTTTAACCTATCATTCGTACATCATTAGTAAACTTTTGACAATCGAAATTAACAACATTTTCTTCAAAAGACAAACAATGTGTCAGTTCGTTCAGCCTTAAGAAAGAGGTAGGCTTATATATTTTATACCAACCAACATGTTTCATTTGGGACATGTACAATGTACATCCCTTTGTCAAAACAATAAATCGAGGTGGCTAGTTTTTGTTGGTTTTTCCTCTATAATGTTTGAGGCCCCGCCACTTTTATATCTCTGGGGAGCAACAGCCCATGGAGGGTCTAGGTCTACCATAGAACTTATACATTTTCTGACACTAAAGCGCAACAGCCCATGGAGGGTCTAGGTCTACCATAGAACTCATACATTTTCTAACACGCTGCATCAGGTGATCATCAGTTTATAAGACTCAGATTGTTTAGTATCAGTCAACATGGGTATTTTTCGTTCTGTCTCCGATTCTCATTAATGCTAGTTTGAGAGTGGTGATAGGAATTCTTAATTTCTTAATGCTAGTTTGAGAGTGGTGATAGAAATTCATAACTTCTTAATGCTAGTTTGAGAGTGATGATAGGAATTCATAATGTTTTAATGCTAGTTTGATGGTAGGAATTCAATATCCTGGTTTAAATACATTATTGTGATGCAATCATTCCTTCTTTAAAAAAAAATGATATGGCTAATGTTCTAGTAATGTTTTATTTCTAGTATCTATACGTATCGTATTATGGCATATAAAAACTAATCTTAATTTCTTTTCACAGGTGGTCCGTCTCGAGCAACGCAAAATGGTCAACGTCTGTTCAGTTGCGACGACTGCCATCGATCATACCGTCACTACCCTACGCTATGGCGTCATCGTCGCTTCGAATGCGGAAAGGAAGCTTTATTCCTTTGTCCCTATTGTCCATATCGAGCCAAGTTAAAACAAAACCTCAAGACTCACGTCGTTTTAAAGCATTCTAATTTCAAGGCTAAATTTGTGTATGAGATGAACAATTATGCAGTTGAAAAGTAGATGATGTTTTTGAAGACATCCCTTTCCAAGACAAGATTCAGTTGATAATCAATAGTGATTAAACAAAATTCTACGTTTAAATAAGATCTGTGAATCCCTGTTGTAGAATTTTTACATGGGATAAACCAATGGAAGATTTGGAATTTCATGATAACTCAGTTTCTTCATTAATTGTGTAATGAACGATCTTTACGATGGAGCCACGCGATGCCCTGTGAGTTATAAATCAGTGATTGTTCACACGATCATAAATCATCGTTGATAGATCAGGAAATTGTTCATCAGGATCATGTAGATTGTAACGATGATGACTTATCATTCAGTTTCAACGTCAAAGCTTATTAATAAAGTCCAATGGGCTTACAAATGAAACGCGGTAGCTTTTGTATCTGGATTAATGATGTAAAATGTAGCTTATCGTGAAATAAAAATCACTTGTTTTGTGTCATTTACCTGTTCCTATATTGTATAATACATTATTACTGTACAAATGTTAGTTTGGCTTTTTCTTTTATTTTTGTATATAGCATAAACAAAGAGATTCGTAGTTTTGACCGAGATTTTGTGATAGTTACACTTATTAAATGTAATAAATTGAAACACTAATTGAATATTAGGTACTTCTTTATTTGTCTAGATCACAAGTATTTTAAACACTTTACCACACCGGTTTCAGAATGATTGCTATTTTCAATGGTTAAGTACAAACTAAATATAAATGTATTGGTGAAAAAAGTATGAAATGTGGAGGATCAGGTATGGTAGGGGAAGGGGGTTTATGACGGGGTGCAAGGGAAGGGTCAGTGGATTAACCGTACTTAACTTTAAGGTTAAACACCTGTACAAGTTTCTGTTTGGAAGGCATTAATAAAACTATTCCTGACTTTTACAGTTATAGAACATATTATATAATAAATAAAAAAATAAGTTTGACTATTATAATTTAACTATGCAATTATACTTAAAAGTAAATTGAATAAAGCTATGAGTTTTTGGAAAATTGAACAAATTGTTTGTAAAATGATAAAAAATCACTTTCTGTTGCTTGTACAGGTGTTTAAACCTTTAGTTAGGTACGGTTAATCCACTGACCCTTCCCTTGCCTCACCGTCATAAACCCCCTCCCTACCTTACCTGATCCTCCACATTCCTCACTTTTTTCAACCATACATTTATATTTAGTTAGTACTTAACCACTGAAGTTAGGAAACATGCTGAAACCGGTATGTTAAAGTGTTAATAATTATTTGTGCAACAAGTGAGCAAAGTTGCACTTTGCTGCACTTGAGAGAAATATTTACGCACGAGCCGCAGGCGAGGGTGGAAAGGTTTCTCGAGTGCAGGAAAGAAACTTTAAGCTCGAGTTGCACATTAAATATTTCCTACAGTAAAAAATATAAAATAATAGAGTGTTCATCAACATGTAAAAGGTTTTACAATATCAACTAAACCAGCTGTTTTGTTTATAGCCAGTGTTACCTGACCAAGCGCTGTTATTATTTTTCATCATAACAATTATTCATCACATTTGATTATTTTTTTAGATTTTCTATCTTTACTTTTTTTTATATTTTAACATTTTTAAATCATGTAGTTAGTCAAAAAATAATCATTAGTTGTCATTGCTATTTTTATTATAATTTGGATTATTTAATCTTTGTTTAGATTTAAGTTCTTTGTGTTCGTAAGTTGGAACACTGGAGTGCGGTAAAGTAGTAAGTGCAGGAATCTGCTGTTTTGAGTGCGATAACAACCACTTTATCGGTCAACTGTAGGAAAAAATACTTGTGCTCAAGACAAATCAAAAAGTACCTAATATTTAAATTACGTTTTATTTATTAAATTTAATACTTTTGTGTATAGTTACCTACAGTCCATAATCCCACTTAATGACACATTATTTTATTTGTTTATTGGGCTTCGAGTCATTAAACTAAAAAACTTAATATTTAAATAAATAATTCAGCATTCGGGAATTATTTTTAGGGTCTTTAGTGTACTGTGAGAAGTTTTTAGGTCGCCAGTGTTAAATCTTTGTTAAAACTGATCGACTGAGCAGATAATTCTGGTTAACAAATCCATCCAATTTGTTAAATTTTCTGTCAGATTTTTTTGTATTACTAAAAGCATATACGTGCCTACTTTA
Organism: Gerris lacustris; assembly: GCA_951217055.1. Lineage (NCBI taxonomy): Eukaryota > Metazoa > Arthropoda > Insecta > Hemiptera > Gerridae > Gerris > Gerris lacustris. Next base: position 36,118,808 of record OX578286.1, read on the forward strand.
TTTCCAATTAAATTATAATTTGACGGGTATTTTTCTCTGTTCTTCCCCGCTTTGTTAAATGCTAATCAAATGAATATTGTTTGACAGGAGACGTTTGTGCAAAATTACTCCAAGTTTCATCTTTACGTTTATACAGTTGCGACACGTGTCAGCGTAGTTATCGTCACCATTCTACATTGTGGAGACATAGACGATTCGAATGCGGCAAAGAAGCTCTGTTCCAATGTCCGTATTGTAATCATCGAGCTAAGCAAAGTCCCAATCTGAAGAAACACATTGCTTTGAAACATGTCTTCAAAGCTGATAAGCAAGGCCATGAATGAAGAAAGCTTTTTTGGTCGACATAAAATTATCATCATTTCAGCAGAAAAATGATGATTTACCATTGTAGCAATATAAGAAGGATGTTTATGTTAATCTAGATGATATTATATATTTGTGTTATCTCAGTATTTTAAACTTAGTTTGTAGATAACCCTGATTTCGTATTTCAATTTTCTAAAAAAATGAATTTGGTTCTGAGTTGTTTGGACTTGAGAATTTGCAACCTCCAAGGTGTTCTGGAGGACGCTAGCCTATTTCGTAAAACTTTAAACCTTGGTTTCTACCTTAGGAATTAATTATTCTTCTTAATTAACCTAATTACTTAATAATGACCTTCTCTTTTTGTTAAGACCTCTTTCAGTTAATTAAATTTAACACAAGAATTGACGTTAATGAAGTTTATTTTATCATTTTAAATCTACATGAGATGCAACATCTAATAATAACAAGCCAATGTAAGACCGTGAAACTATTTATAATGATAAATGTGGTACTTCTTTAGATTGTTACTCCCCTATGTTTTTTTTTAAATATAAATGACTGACTAAATAACTATTATGACAAAGGGATGATTAGTCCAATGTACTTTGGGACAATGGAATATTACATTTCTATTTTTATAAGGGAAGTAACAGTTTATATAAGAACCGTACACCTTTAGATTGTTACTTCCCTCAGTTTTTTATTATGAGGGGAGTAACAATCTAAAAAAGTGCCATAAATGTCATATAACTAAGTCAATATCAAGAAGTGAGGCACACTGGTTCACACTGATAATCTCATTGAGTATTCGAGTAAAGTGGCCAAATTCTCGTCCTGGCTGACTATTCTACGTTTAAAGCTATTTTCTCAGGAACTAGATTTTTCCTGGGAAAACGACTTATAAGCTTTGATCGGAAGTGTATTGTTTACACTAAAATGAACTTCTTGTCTCGTGGGATCGTGTTTAATAACAATCCTTTACTATTAATAACTACTAATATTACTATCTTAGTCAGTTTTCTTTTGTAAAAGCCATACATTTTTATTAAATATTGTATATAATCAATAAATAACGTATGATTAATAGTCCCCAAGCCACCATAAGAAGTGAGTCGCTGATTGATAAAGTTTTCTTACCTTATGGAATCGCTTATTTATGCCTTGTCCACCGATGAATTGGGTATATGGCAATTGGGCGCTGGGCCATTTCTTTTTTTTTGACATGCCAAACATGCACTTCTGCGGGAACATTGAAAAGAGATAGATAAAGTTATGATTTTCACAGGATCGTTTAATTAAATTATTTAAAAAACAGTGGTACAGGTGGCCACCGATAAGAGTGGGCCGTTTGGGGTGTCCACCGCCCCAAACATGTCGCTCTGCGGGGACGTTGAAAAGTGCCCACTCGTATCGGTGGCCACTTGTACCACTGTTTTTTAAATAATTTAATTAAACGATCCTGTGAAAGTCAAAACTTTATGTATCTCTTTTCAATGTTCCCGCAGAAGTGCATGTATGGCATGTCAAAAAAAGAAATGGCACAGCGCCGAGTTGCCATACACCCAATTCATCGGTGGGCACGGCATAAATGAGCGATTCCATAAGGTAAGAAAACTTTATCAATCAGCGACTCACTTCTTATGGTGGCCTGGGGACTATAAGAATTTGAACCATTCTGAACACAACGTATTTACAGCACCAAAGTTAGAAGCACCTCTAATACCTTTTGATAACTAGTACCAAGGTACAGTAGTTGTTTTCAATCCTTTATTTTAATTAATTAATTGTATATATTTTTCTTTTGCACGTTGTATATAAATTATTTATTAATTTTTTTTTATGTTTCGAAATTTGAAACCCTTATCAATTAATTAATTTGTTTTTGTTTTTTTCTTTTTGACTTGTTCTATGACAGAAGGGGATTTTAACTGCAACCAATGTCATCGCAAATACCGTCACAACTCCTCGCTTTGGAGACATAAACGTTTCGAATGCGGAAAAGAAGCACAATTCCAGTGTCCTCAGTGTCCTTACAGAGCTCGACAACCCACGAAAATCAAGAGACATTTGATTTTGAAACATTTTACCTACACAGCGTAAGATGTTGTTGGTTTGTTAACTGTCAAATTGTTAAAGTTAAAACTATTGTTGCCGTTCTTCTATAATTTTTTTGTTGAACGGTAGAACTTTGAGGGTTTAGATATGACAGTATAATGAACATTTTTGGTGGTATCTATAATAATAACTCCGGTCGCCAAGAAGGAGGAGTGGGGGCTCGCTCAAGTACCACCCTACCTACTAATCATATATATATAAAGAAGGGAGTGTGTGCATGTTGGTTTGTACATTCTACAAATATACAATTGATGAAAGTTTGCACACTTGACCTTCAAAGCCAGAGGACAGTCTCTGTCTAAACAAGATTTTGATGTTAGTAGATTTTACGATGATCGTAATCTTTGATTGAACTTAGATCTTTTTTTTTATATTTCGAAAATAAGGTGGAGTTGCTCATAACTCCTTGTTGTCCATTGTATGAAATGTTGTTACCTGTGTTTCTTTACCATTTATATTAACTGTGAATAAAAAAAAGTATATAAATTTGTAAAATGTATTTTTACTTTTTTATAATATTTACTTATGAACTGTTTTCTTTTTATCGAAAAATATATTAAATGTAAATTGTATTTTATTCAAAATATATTAATTGTTTGGTGTTGTTTGTACAATGGTGTCCTTCTACTGTTTATTACATATTTATATCTTTGGGTTGTTCTTTATATTTCAGAAAAGATTAATAAAAATATCACGATAAATTTACAACTAAAAGTAATTCCAATCATTCGTTAGGATTCTCTCTGTATTCAATCTTGAATTTGATACATACGAAGTGTATTTTGTTAATAGATACAAGCACAAAAAACAGGGTAAGGCTTGGTTTTATTTTTAACCCCTCCTACTCGAATCGTACGAAACTAATCAATAAAAGAAATGTTAACAAAAGCGCGATAAACCAATGATTAGTCAATCACTGATTTATTGCTCATTTGGCATCGCGTGGCTCTGTCGTGGACCTCGTTTATTTGTTTAATTAGTATTTAGTAGATATAATTAGTAATTAATAAAATTCACAGAAAACATATTCTAATAAATCAAAAGAACCGGTTTATGAAAATAAATCAGAATTGTTAACAGTAGGGTAGCCTACTGCTTAGCCGAGGCTCAAGACCTTGGTTTCAAGTAACTCCGTTCGCCAGGGAGGAGGAGTGGGGGTAGGCTCAAGTATCTCCCTACCTACTACTAATCATTATTGATATGCATTTATAGGCCACTAATTTTGACATTCTGAAGATTATATTAATACAAAATAGTATTTATTGTATCAGAGTTTTAGCTCAAGAAACGTTTGTAAGAAAGTTTCGTCATTTTCGATGTTTATTGGTGTTGGGTTCGATCTGGTCATCTATGTTTATTATCCAGGTCCAGGTCCGTCCGTACTGCATGTACCTAATACCTACTGTTGGCATCCAGGTAAAGAAACTTATATACTATGTTAACTCACGCACTTAAATCTTATACACAACGTAATTTTAATTCAAAATTTGGTTTTATCAATCTTATTTTTTTTTTTTTTTATTATTATTATTATTTATTGTTAAATCTATCTAGGTATATTTGGATTATTGTTTATCAATTTTGTCTTTTCAGGTGCAAAATTCTATTGTGATCAATGTGGTGGAGGATTCGGCTATCGACAATCATTACACAGTCATAAGAAATATATATGTGGCAAATTGCCTGTTTTTTGCTGTTCAATTTGCTCATATCGGTGTAAACGAAAGTCTAATTTAAGACGGCATCAAATCCTCAAGCATTCTAATTTTAATCAATCGACAACTGATAAAAAATAAATAAACAGTTTTGTTTGTTTAAATGTGTTGTTTAATTGTATTTATTTTATGTCCAATTAATTTCTTTATTAGTGGCTGATTATTTCGATCAAATAATAATAGGGCCAACTTACATTTTTTTCATGTTTATCCGGCTTAAATTTTAATGTTAATTTAGTTTTAAATTACTGTAAGGACGATCTAATTCCATTGCTTAAAGCTATGTTGCTGATCGTTAATCAGTTTGATTTTGAATCAATGCAGCATCGCACACATATGAAGGGCAAGACATCTTTTCAGCCTAAACTATTAGTTAGCATTCTTACAAAATGAGTATAGAGTTGTTCTATTGTAAGACGCACTGGTAGTAATCATTGTTCTGGTTCTGCCATTCTATAGCCTAGATTTTCATGATCACAGTCTTGTAAATCTAGATTTTCCCGAGGAGACCGCAAAAGAGACTTTGTGAATCCGCGTCAAAGATGCTGTAAATCCAGACGTTTCGATCCCATTGCAAGGGATCACTTGACTTTCACCGTGAGCGACTCCCTTGAGAATGACATCTGCAATGGGTTCAAAACGTCTGGATTTAAGAAATCTTTGACGCGGTCTCCTCCTCCTCCGAATATAGATTAATTGTGCAAACATGTTTAATCTTTGTTTTAATCCATGTTTAAGTTTTAAGATCAGAGTGAGATGCTGAAATCATCTCATTCTGCTGCAGCATAATCTACAAATTTAGTTGATGAAGTTGTAGTGAAATTATGTTCAAACAATACCATCTCATGGATCTTCCTTCAAAATGCCAAAGACCAGTTTGACGTGTTTAAGCAGGTTTCAGACAATATTCTAGTTCTAATAGGATCACATGACCCTATAGTATCATTGTCTATAAATGTTTATATCAGCGATTCCCAACTGCTGTTCCAAGATGTAGTGTTCTGAGTCTTGGTATCAATAATTCAATTTGTCCAAATTTTTCAAATGCTAGTTAATAATGGAATTTATAACTACTACTTCGTGATTTTAGTGTGTCGTCCCATTGACATGACTTACGGTTAATAATAATTTCAACTTCCGTATGATCACATGTAACTATTGTCACTTCTATATTATCACAGCTTTGATAACACAACTTCACACGGTGGCGCATTTTAGTGCCTAATAGCTCTAATTAAACTCTTCTTCTTTCTTTAAAATATTCTTTATATTTTATAAATAAGCAATAATAATAAATAAATAATGATTATAATTTATTGTGTTGTGTAATTAGGTATTAGAGGCAAGTATTTTTGCGAATGTGGACGAGTTTACGCTTACAAGGCTACCCTTAACAGTCACAAGAAACACGAATGCGGGAAGGAACCGCAGTTCGCTTGCAAGTTGTGTCCGTACAGGACGAAGGTCAAAGGTAACCTGAATCGTCATTGGATTGTGAAGCATCTCACTCCGTCTTCTTCTTCGTCCTTTTGATCTTACTTCGAGGTAGAGTGGACCATTGAGATTATTTAATTTTTAAATGAATACCGCTCAGTGTTCTCCCAGCATCAGCAGTAGTTGCCTTTGTAAAGCAGTGACTGGTTGTGTTTATGTGAATTGTAAGGTTTATACAACTGTTGGAGCGACATATTTACCCCGGGTTATCAAATATATATATAGTAGTAGTAGAGCTGTTGCGCTACACAGTTAGTTAGGCTATGTAATATCTTATATTGTCCTTTTAGATTATGTAATTCCCAGATCATCAATTGACGATGGCAGTTTGATTGACTTACTAAATTTTCATTATGAAGAACCATGTTTTCATGGAAGATACATTTTTTTGTAAAAATTTAAACTCAATCCGGATCCTTATGAGCACAATCCGTGTAAGCGCTTTCATGGAGGAATTGTTTTGGTAAAGAATACGATTCGATCCCAGTAACATCAGTATGTAACCACATGGAGGAATGAAGAACTTCAATCCTCCAGTCGTAATTAATGTTGAGGTATTAGAAAATTGAGAAAACGAGATAGTATTTCAATGGATATTGAATTTTCAAAACTTTTCAATCTTCCATAAAATCATAGCTAAAGTTAATTAGTTGGAGGTTAAAAAAAATGGGTTAGCAAATTCCCAGCTTGTGCCCGATGTTAAACAAATACTGCGAGAGCCGACTTTGACGAACAAAAATGCTCCCCCTTTCGTAATATATGCATTTTTGCGATAAGCGTGGTTTCGCTATATCAATCAGCTGTGCATCCGAGGATGCTATTCACCAATCAGCTGGAAATCATGGATTTTTTTTTGCGATCTGTTGGGAATAGGCAGGTGCATTCATATCTGTCTTTCTTCCTTCTTTTTCAAAATGATTATCTATGATTTGATCTTAGACAGAGAGTTTACGAATAATTTCAATTTGATTAGCTTTAGCCTTATTATATATATATATATATATATATATATATATATATATATATATATATATATATATATATATATATATATATATATACATATATATATATTATATTTCAATTCAATTTCTTTATTTCCGTTTCATATATATATATATATATATATATATATATATATATATATATATATATATATATATATATTTCAATTCAATTTCTTTATTTCCGTTTCATATATATATATATATATATATATATATATATATATATATATATATATATAATATTCGTTTTTTGAATCACTAAAATCCTTATAATTTTAATTATTTCTTTGTTTTAGAAGTTTTCACCTTGGAATAATTTGTATGGAAGAGTTCGAGGCTAGGAATAATATTCATGGAATAGTTCGAAGCTAGGAATTATTTGCATGGAGGAGTTCGAGGCTAGTGCCACCATTTGTTAAAGCAGACAGTTATGAATTGAAAATTGCTCCAATGCATAAACGTTACCATTTACGTTTATTTTATATTCTTTAAATTTACATTTACTTATAAATAAATATTGTTTTGTATTGCCATTTTTTTGTATAAACAATTTGTTTATTATTTCCTTTTATAATTTTTAATTTGTACATTATGAGTAAGTTGGTTATATCAACATTGGTTCTTTTTAATACTGAATAATACCTACAATCAACCTCAGTTATTTTGTAAATTATGTGGTTTATATTTTTCTTCCTCTAGTTTACCTATAATTAACAAAATTTGTTTAGATGGTATTTTAGGATGAAGAGGAAAGTGGAATTATTGGTATTGCTGGTCCAGTAGCTTGGAAGATTTATAAATGTTAGTAATGCTGAATGGTCACAAAGGATAGATGATTTGTGAAAAGCAGCATTTGTGTGCTAGGCCTTATACAATAGAGCAAATCCTTCACGAAAAGAACAAAGCGTTCTTCCTTAATGTATAATGAGAGCTTCCTTTTATGTGTTCCTGATATGTTTCCTTCCTCTCCATTTGCTATTTTGACAGCACCTTCCCCTCCATTTGCTATTTTGAATGCACCTTCCCCTCCATTTGCTATTTTGACAGCACTTTCACTTGCTTTTCAACTTCCACCAACAGCTGCTAATCACACTTACACTTGTTTCCTTCACCTGCTGCTTTCTTTACACCTTATCTTTTCACATGACTTCAATTTCAAGCTGTAGTTTTATCCGCAACCTGCTTCTTCACCTTCATTTCCATTTGCTTCTCTACTTCCACTTGTTTTTTTACTTACCTGTTCTTTTTCCTTCACCTTCTTACATTTCCATTTTGAATGCCACTCTTCCTCTATCGATGTGTTCATTCTCTTCCATCTGTATATACAATTAAATCCATTTAGTCTCAACTTACACCTACACTTCGCCTATACTATACATGCTCTTCCCTTTCGTCTTCAGCTTTTCCTGTTTATCTCTTTTTATTTCGATTTCCTTCTAAACCTGCATCTCTATTTTCTTCTTTAACTTAGAATTAGTCATACACTTCCACGTTTCTCTAATCCTTTTTTTCTTCCATCAACACCTTCTTTTAAACTTCTGCTTCCTGAATGTTTTTAGGCCTGCTCCTTCTTCTTCCAACTTCACTTTATTTATTTGATTGCATAAATTCTCCCGATGAGGAGATACCACTTGAACTAACAATGTTACCTTTTCCATCTTACAATATTTATATCCTCTTCTTTTTGCCGCTGCTATGGAATACTTTTATGTAATGCGTCCGTAAGCTCGGAAGGCAATGACAGCATCGTGGAGAGCATCATCTGAAGAACGAAAGTTTTTCATAACATGAATTCATAAATTCCAAAACATCAAGGAAGATTTTTGGTCTTGCGTTTGTCTTTCGGTTGGTTCGTCAACATTTTTCGAACCAACATACCTTCAATCAAACTACTCGTCCTATTTTAATTAAATTTGGACGGTATGTCTTAATTAGCCCATAGTTGGTCCCATATAAGTTTCATCAGTAATTATTTAAACTTTAATTAAAAAACTTTTTTTATCATCACTTATATCTTTAAAATTACTCATATGATTTTTAAGTACCTAATTTGGATCAACAGTCTGCGCTCTTTAAATCTTGCTAAATTGGTACTCTAATAATTTTAAAAAAAACCCACTATTTTGATTAAATAGATAATGGGACAAAGGATAAAAGGACAAATCCCATTATTAGACAATATTGGGTCGTCAAAACATTATTATAGTACGTGATAGCTTGGAGGAGACTATGTTGGACCCAATAGCATCCTTTAGGACACGAGGAAGCTATGTACCACACTAATTGGCTGACAATTTTTATATGCATATTTAACATTTCCTTCTTCTCAGACTGCTTTAAAAGAAAATAGATTATTGAAGTCCTTTATCTCCAATCGAATCATTTTGGTTCCTTTATTAAAAGTTTTCGTTTGTAAAGCGAAATTCATAAATAATTGAAGGTAGGTTGTTGTCTCATATTGACACAGTGGAGGGGGAAGCGCATAGTTATATTTATTCATCCCTCCCACTCTTCTCTTTTCTGTTTATTGATTGAGCTTAGTCACAATGACGAGTTAAACTTCCGACTTTGCGATGCGCAAAAATAAACTCAACTTGAACATTACTTGTAACTTAAACAATTTGAAAATCAATTTGATGTTAGTTTGTTCCTTGACAGGTGACCACGGTGATTTTTAGTAATATTTGAATAACTAACTTATCAAGTGTGAAAATAACATTAACTTGATGTTTGGTCTACTAACTAATTCTGTACTCAGGAACATGAAAATCACATTGTCCACCATAATTGGTGAGACATGGCCGCTCTCCACCGGTTTGTTTTTTTCAAACGCCTATTGCCAAGCTATGTCCCGCAGACGAACATAGCCGACCACTTATTCTTAAAAGGCGCTAAAAGATTGACTTGTATACAAAATTCTAGCTTGATGTTAGTCAGACAATTTTTTGCACGCTATCTCCTGGACTATTATTTGTTTATAAAAATAATCTTTTTAATATTCGCTACAGTGCGATGTTTCCCTTCATATTAATCAATGTAACTAATCCTCAAGATGTAATAATTGTCACTTTGCTCATCACTTACAATATACCTGCTATAGGTAAAGACCATCAGTGTGATTGTGGAAAGTCCTGTTCTCTTCATATAATCAATGTAACTAAATTTCACCATCCAACAAATTGTCACCTTGTCAATCATAGACCATACCTGTTATAGATATAGACCATCATTGTGATCGTGGAAAGTTGGATTCCCATCATATAATCAATGTAACGATTCCTCACTATGTAGCAATGGTCACCTTGCTAATCACAGACAATACCTGTTATAGGTAAAGATCAGTGTGATTGTGGAGAGTCTTATACCTTCATGTAATCAATGTAACTAAATTTCACCATCTAACAATTTGTCACCTTGCCAATCATAGACCATACCTGTCTAATCCTCACGATGTAACAATTGACATCGTGCTAATCACAGACAATACCTGCAGTAATGACCATTAATGTGATTGGGGAAAGTCCTATTCCCTTCGTATAATTAATGTACCCAATTCTCACTATGCAACAATTGTCACCTTGCTAATCACAGACAATACCTGTTATAAGTAAAGATCATCAGTATGATTGTAGAAAGTTGTAAACCCATCTTATAATCAATGTAACTAATCTTCACTATGTAAAATGTCCCCTAGCTAATCACAGACAATACCTGTTATAGGTAAAGATCATCAGTGTGATTGTGGAAAGTCCTACGCCTATGCATGTAACCTCTATAACCATAAAAAATACGAATGTGGAAAGGAGCCACAGTTCGCCTGCACAGCGTGTCCCTACAGATCCAAAGTCAAGGGGAATTTGACTCGTCACTGGATTGTTAAACATCTTTCTGGAAATGCAAAACCACAATTTCCAAATTCAATAAGGTAGAGTATCTTTAAGATCACTTTTGAAGTCTGAAATTTTATTCGTATTAGAAGGTGTAGAGTCATTCGTTATAGAATAAGAAAAAAATTTCCAATATTAATTATTAATGATAAAAGAAGGCAGTATTGGGAATTTGTTAGTATTATGGTTTCCCTGAAATCCATGAATCGAGTTTGAAAGTAGTTTTATAGCATGTATGTATGCCTAAATGGATCATTTCGGGTCATTTAATATTTTCTCCAAATAATCATCCTTTTAAAATTATAATATACCCGGCGCTTATCTTTGGAATCTTTTCCCAGCTTTGGCTTTCTTTCCTTTTTCCGTTGGTAAAATCATGATTGTTAAGTAGTAAACGCATATGGGTAATTGATGGATCCAACGCTTTATACTCGCAATGCCGGGGCCATCTTTAGAGGTGACCCTTTAATGAACTTTCAGTTCAGTTTTCAGTTACAACTTCCTTTAAAGCCAGGCGCACACTGGAGACAAAACAGTCTGCAGTCTGTTTCCGAACTGTCTTAGTTGTGTCTGCCTTGTTACACTTGTGTTGCTTCAACTTTGCCCACTGGAGACAAGACAGTCGCATATGTTGTACCCAGCGAAATAAATCTTGTGGAAATTGCTGTGATGTGTTGGGACATCTCCTCTCTCTAGGCTGGAGGACTCTTTTGTCTTGCACCTGTCTTTGTCTTCAGTGTGCGCACTCCCATGTACTGTATAAGCCCTTGAAGTAGTGACAAAACTGTGCGCGCTTAGCCTAAGATGGCCCCGCATGTCAAGTCATATGCGTCGAATCCAGACTGTGGTGATTGCATCAACCCAGGCAAAGCCACTTGTTGAAAATTTGAAACTTAAAGACTTTGATCCAATCAATTGTTTCCAACCATTTGAAATTAGTTATGACTATAGACTTCGTTTGGCTGATCACCCTGCTAAATTATACTATTTTCTATATCAAATAGCTTGGTTTTCCGGTGTAATCCGTGTCACAAACGGGTTGAAGTCCAACGCTTTGCTTCCACTGCTGGAAGCATCTTCAGGAGTGTGGTGCATCTTGATGTTGACTTGAAGCAACAACTAGATATACTGACGACTGGAGTGAAGGACGGTGTACTCATATTAGCTTTCTGGAACGTAGATTATACCTGGTTTCCCAGGGGGTTCCTTGAGTCGGGTTAATCCTTTGTCGGGATGACGCAATCGGATAGGTGCTGCCTTCGTCGGTGTTCCTTCGTGGAGCTGGAGAAGTTTGAAGCTGTGAAGTGACATCGGACTTCAATCCCTTTGTGACACGGATTTCACCGGAAAACCAAGCTGTTTATTACGAATCCACCCGCGGGAGCCTACGTACCAAGTTATTTTCTATATTGACAAAAACTATTGTGTCGTTTATGGGCAAAAAATGTTATCATTAGTATATCAACCAAATTATACATCTATGGCATTAGAACGTTGGTTCATGTCATTCATTACCTAGATTGTTTTCTGTGTCTGAAATTTTGATACACACAAATAATGTTTTGTTTAACTTCTTAATAACTAATCCCCAATTATATGAATTACTTTCTTTGCTTATGAAATCCAACTAATTCTATTTCTTTCACCAACAGGATTCCGCCAGATACGTGAAACATTTGCCGAAAGGATCATGTGAAACCAATCCTTCAAGTCCGTCGTATTTGCCTAGCAATAAATCAACTGCGAAGAATAGTACTTTCATTATTTCTCAGCCATCAACAAAATTATCATTATTCGATCAAATTAATTTAGTTAAATCATGATATAACCTAAATCATGTTGTGGCCATTATTTTTTTTTTAATAATGTAAATAAGACATAAATTACCTTTGTTTATGACAATTTTAAAATGTTTTTAATGAATTTTTTTTACAAAAGTTATGCGGATTTTTACTTGTTATTATTATAAGCATTTTATGATTTTTTTTTTTTTTTTTTTTTATAAAGTTTAGTGTTATGATATTAGTATTTATAATTGTTTGTAAAAATGTAAAAAATATAAAATTGTCGAACTATATTATATATATATATATTTTTTTTTTTTTTTTGTTATTTTAATTTATTTATTTTTATTAAATGACTGTTATTTTTCTTAAAATAATTGACTTTAAATAAACTTGAAGTTAGTGATAACTTAAATTTAAATTCTTAGAATCGAATAAATTGAATGCTACAATTTGTATTATGTAACTATATGTAAATAAAGAAAGATGTCAAATGCTACACTCAAGTGTTACTAAATATTGTTCTTTCTTGAACCTTCTTATCAAGTTACAAGATGGAATTAATTCCTTTAGTTGTGTAAAATTCTGTTAATGTTTAATAAAAATTCGAAATCTAAAAAGGAAGTTTATAAAGAAAATTTTTTTTCGACTCCTTTGCAATCATTTATTAGTTTGAAGATTGAGACTTTTTTTTGTCTCTCATCTGACTCAACGTCGGGATTTTTCCTTTAACCTTTTACCACCACTAATGATGACCGAGAACTAGTTATGTGGAAAAAAAATTCATTTCGTGGAGAGGCTTTCCGTTTTTCATTATTCTATTTATTAGTTTCGTTGCATCATTATAAGTTTGTTTTTGTTATTTAATTAGAGTATTATGTGACAACGAATATTTTTTTTAAAATCATATTTTTCAGATAATAACCACCAATATGTAGTTTAAAAAGTGGTAATCTTAAGATTAAGTTACCTGGTTTTGAAGAGACGGGAATCATGTTGGTTAAATGGGGAAATAGGAAAGTGAAGACGGGATGATTTCGTCGAACTAATATATATTATTATGATGGATCATAGAGCTTTTGTTATTATGGATCATAGAGCTTTTGTTATTATGGATCATAGAGCTTTTGTTATGATGGATCATCGAACTTTTGTTATGATACATCATAGAGCTTTTGTTATGATGGATCATAGAGTTTTTGTTATGACGGATCATAGAGCTTTTATTATGATGGATCATCAATTTATTGCCTACTCTTCCTAGATGTGATTCGTTATAAAGTTCCATTCTCACGCATCGATGTTTAGCTTCCTAAATTCGAAGAATCGTTGATGGAGGTGTCGTTGAGAGCCGATAAGATATCCATAACAGGATATACAAATTCACGATTTATTTGTTATCTTTACAGTAGTAGCCAGCGTGTTCATGGTGATAAAGTCATTTATCTTGTCTGTTCGCCCATCAATGAATCAATGGCAACCCAAGGTCGTGGATTCGATTCCGTGCCATGGTTCTCTGATTCTTATCTGTGAGTAAAGGGTGGTACAGGGTCATAGGTATGACCCTACGCCTTGGTGATCTGCTTATTAATTAATGATCACACAATATGCATGAAATGGCTGGAACTCTCTACCACGGAGTTAGTAAAATGGGTTCTCTAAATTGCTAGGTTCGATCAAGTGGTTCGTCCTAGTCCTCTAACCATTATCTATTATTATTATTATTTACATTACATTTAAATTACTTCTAATATAGTGTCTAATGTAATTTTTACCTGTTATAGGCAATCTTGAAAACCCGAATAAGGTGCACGTTTGCGAAAATTGTGGCAAAGCCTACTCCTACGCATGCAATCTGTACAACCATAGGAAGTTCGAGTGCAACAAAGAACCTCAGTTCATTTGTCCTAAATGTCCTTATAGGTCAAAGGTCAAGAGTAATTTCAAAAGGCATCTTATCTTCAAGCATGTTGTCTCCAAAGAAGACGTCAATACCGTATTCAAAAGTGTACAGCATGTAGATTATTTGGAAAAGCCCCCATCTTAAATTATGCGAAGAAAAAGTATTGTTATAAGCAATGATTAGGTTCTATGAAGTTCTACAATAATATTAATTCTTTTGTGTGATAATTACAGGGTGGTTTTGAGTATTAAAAATCAATTTTTAATCCAAGCTCTCTTATATTTGGTCATATCTAGCTGAAACTGTTCGGGATGTAAAGAGTGTTTTAATATGTATGAAATTCCAGCAAGGAATTTATCTATGCTATGTTACTTTTTACACCTTTAGTCTTCTTCATTTCTTCTGCCCTTTCGCGTTCTCCGCGTGTACTTTATTTTCCTATTCTCCTTTACTTTATTCATAACTTTTTAGTCTCTTCCTGCTCTCTCATCATGCCACTTTCCTGACCCCTTCTTTTTATCCACGTTCTCTAAACCTTTATATAACTTTCCACACCTATTGCTCCACCTCCAACTCTCTATTTCTTTAATCATATCACTTTTCTTATCTTTTGTCTCTTTTACTGATCTTTATTCCTTTAATCATGTCACTTTTTTTACCTTTTGTCTCTTTTACTGAAGATTATTCCTTTAATTATATCACTTTTCTTACCTTTTGTCTCTTTTACTGATCTTTATTCCTTTAATCATGTCACTTTTCTTACCTTTTGTCTCTTTTACTGATCTTTATTCCTTTATTCATGTCACTTTTCTTACCTTTTGTCTCTTTTACTGAAGATTATTCCTTTAATTATATCACTTTTCTTACCTTTTGTCTCTTTTACTGATCTTTATTCCTTTAATCATGTCACTTTTCTTACCTTTTGTCTCTTTTACTGAAGATTATTCCTTTAATTATATCACTTTTCTTACCTTTTGTCTCTTTTACTGAAGATTATTCCTTTAATTATATCACTTTTCTTACCTTTTGTCTCTTTTACTGATCTTTATTCCTTTAATCATGTCACTTTTCTTACCTTCTGCCTCTTTTACTGATCTTTTTTCCTTGAATCACTTAACATTTCACTGCGATTCCTTTAACAACGTGACGTTCCACATCCATAGCCTCTTTTTCTGCTCTGAACTCTATTAATCCTGATACTCTCCACACCTATTGACTTGTCATTACTCACCATACCAAAAATTTCTTTACTGTTGTCTATTAGCAAATTTTCGAAGAAAATTAAGCTATTGCAATGGCTTCAAAATTTTTGTAATGCGAATTTTTGAAAATTTATCCATGTAAATTCGTTTTTGACCATTCTTAATAGATTCCTGAAATTTAAAACTTTTTTTTGTATGTATGGATATGTATGTGTTACTCCAGACGATATCTCACCCTAGGATGCACTTATAAAATCCAAACAAATTTTAAAATGACAATAATATCTAAAGAAAGGATGAGTTCGTTGGCCATAATTATTGGAGTTCATTTAGGACTCAAATTTTGACAATTTAGGGTCAAAAATAGCATAAAAAAAGTGTTTTTTCCTTTTTACCCCTCTCTTATATTGAAATATGACAAAAGTGTACAAAACAACAATTACTGTAGTCTCAAAGAGCTTTCCAACGACATGCATATTGAAGGATATATACTATTTTGAGTTTTGTACCCTGTACCCCTTTTTTTCACCCATCCAAATTCTAAACCAAAATTTTCCTATATTATCATAAGCCAATATTACGCTGATTTCTTTGAAAATTTGCTCATTAAGTCATGGTGCATGACTGGTCTTTTTATCTTTTCAGACCTTCTTGTCCCTATTTCCGTCCTATCTTCCTCATGCATGCATGATTTGACATCTCTACAACTATACATTAAATATTCCAATGTGGCACTTGTCAGTGAGGAGCTCTCCCTAAAAGTTAATGGTGGTCAGAGATCACACCTCTAACAACCCCTAACCATCTTTGACTTTTAGGGAGGGCTCCTAACTGACAAGTATCAAAATTAATCGTTCTAAATTGCGCTAAAATTTATAAATAAAACCACATTTTTACTACGTCAAATCATTTAAATACAAAACGACCGCACATCACATTTACACTAGTTCAAATTTAATGGAGTGCTAGTGCTGTTTTATGCTTTTATTTATTCGACAATGTATAGTATAAAATTATCTATATTAGATCCAGTTCTAAAAAAGCATTTTTAATAATCAAAAATCAATATCTTTTTAAAATAAACAGATTTATTAGTGAAATGGGATTAATTATATATATTTATTTATAGTATTTAATCTTACTATAGTTTTATTTCTTCTAGTGAAAATTAAAATAAGTTTTGGCAAATTATTTGTTCCTTTCTAGTAAAATTAATTAATTTTTCCCCCAATTTTGAAAAATTTATGCATTTTTCTACTTATAAATTATTAATGCAAATTTATTATTATATTGTTAAATAAATATATTTATAATTAATGTATGTAATTTCACTTGTTGATAAATAATCAATAATTATTATTTATATAAGGCGATTCAAAAGTAATTGAATTAAATGAATAAAATAGATAAAGAATTACGGTAATTATTAAAATAACGTATTACGGTAATAATTAAAATAATGTATATCAATTCTAGTCTTATGCGCCAGAAATTTGTTATTAGATTAATTAGATGAAAATGTATTATAATATTTTATTTATAGATGGAAATTAAATTTTATTTATGAAGTTTATACTGTTGTTTTTATTTTATTATTGTTACACATTCCTTGAAAATATTTTGTATAATTATGGTATCAATATTAGTGCATGTGTGTTAATACTGGTATAGAAACGGAACCACACTACAAGTAATTTAAAGTTAAGTGTTTATCCACTTATGTTAGTAGGAATACCATAATTATTACTGAAACCTTAATGTATCTAATACTTAAGTTAAAGTTCCATTGATGATACTTAAATAGCAATACCACATGTGGTGTTGAAATAGCAATGACATAATTATTACTGAATCGTACCTATGGCAATATTGAATTGCAATAACTTTAGCAATTGTATAAGATAGCAATACCAAACTTGCTGTTAAAATAACTATGCCAATGACAGCTTGGTATTTCCTACCTCTTTCTAGTCCCTAATCCTTCATTTTCCTCCCCCTCTGTAGTCCCTAACCTTACATCTTCCTACCCTTTTGCTGTCCCTAACCTTACATCTTCCCACCTCTTTGTAGTCCGTAACCTTACTCCACTCTACCTCTCTGTAGTCCCTAACCTTACATCTTCCTACCCTTTTGCTGTCCCTAACCTTACATCTTCCCACCTCTTTGTAGTCCGTAACCTTTATCCACTCATCCTCTTTGTAGTCGCTAACTATTCATCTTCCTACCCTTTTGCTGTCCCTAACCTTACATCTTCCCACCTCTTTGTAGTCCGTAACCTTTATCCACTCATCCTCTCTGTAGTCGCCAACTATTCATCTTTCTACCCTTTTGCTGTCCCTACCTTACATCTCCCCACCTCTCTGTAGTCGCTAACCATTCATCTTCCCACCTGTTTATTATTTATAAAGTTAATACTGTTGTTTTTATTTTATTATTGTTACATTCCTTGAAAATATTTAGTACAATTATAGTAAAAATATGCGAGCCCCTGACCTTACATCTTGCCACGTCTTTAAAGCTCTTATTCCTTATTCTTACATTATCCTAACTCTCTTTACCCTAACGATAAATCTTCCTAACCTTTTACACTTTTAACAAAAACTTAAAGAAAATGGGATGTTTTGTTACATTGTTCTTACTATTACGTGAATGTAACATATTGCTCTCTGTATCTGAATTATACGTTAAGAAATTGTTCGTTTATTTTTTGTTTTATCTTTAATTTGAAAAACAGGTGAGATGCTGGTTTGTCCAGACTGTGGTAGAGCTTATAGAGCTAAACGGACCCTCAGCACGCATATGAAATACGAATGCGGCAAATCTCCGAGATTCTCCTGCCGCCGATGTCCTTACAAAACCAAATTCAGTGGCAATTTGAAGCGACATTCAATTCTCAAGCATGCAGCTACTCCTGAACGACTGTCTTTACAGAATGTCCATTCCACATTAACCTTAACAAATCATTAGGAATATTTATGAAGTTAGGGAGATAAATATACCAAATGTCAAATCTGTACCTCAAAGGTAAATTAATGAGCACCTAATAACAAAGTTGTATCTCAGAGGTAAATTATTGTGTACCACATAACAAACCTGCAGCTCAAAGGTAAATTATTGTGTACCACATAACAAACCTGCAGCTCAAAGGTAAATTAATGTGTACCAAATAACAAATGTGTACCTGAGGATTATTAAGTCCGATTTTTTAAAATACTGACTTCATGGAAAACAAAATACTGCATTACCTTCAGGAGCAGGAAATAGCTCTTCTGATGTTGCGTGCCTTTATGTTTATTATTATTATTTTTTTTATATTCTATGTTCGATATTTTCAATTATAATAATATCTGCAGGAGTTGATTTGTACATGCAAGCATTAACTATATATCAGTCAGTCGTAAAAAAATATACACCCCCCTAAAAATACAGTCCACTCATCTATTTTCATAGAACCTCCGCGGATTTCCCACACTCCTGTAATTGCTAAAATGTGTCTTACAATCATTTTACCTCTGAGATACAGAAATTAGTAAATTCTAAGTGCTTCAAATGTTGCTGAATGCGATTTGAATAGAAAGAGTTTTAGCAAAAAGACTAGTCGATATTGTGATATCAAAATTATCTTAAATTTAAAGTTAGTTATTTCTATAGAAATTTCGAAGAACTTACATTAGGTGATTTAACTTAAGAGATCCTACTGATCGGATTTGTTTTTGTTTTTTTGTTAGTTGATCAGTCATATTTACTAAGCTGAAATGCTAGTGTTCCTTGTTAAATGGACTGATGACCATTTGATGTTTAGAAATCAGTCTGTGCAAAATATATTGCTATTGTGTTTTTTGTTTTGTTCGTAATCAACTGATTACGTTGATGCTTTGATTTTTGTTCTCTAATAATAGCAAATATTTCAATATAAACCTTAATATTATTAATATTTATCATCAGTCAAGTCACTGTTGTTTTGTTAACTTTGATTTTATTAGCAAACTGATAATATCCAACTTCAGCTCTGTTACTATCATGTTTGCTTCTTTTTTTCCATTATGATCTCAATTCAACAAATTCACCTTTTCTAATATATTTACGCACATCTTATATTTGGGTAACAATTTTTATTTTAAGTCTTTGTTTATTTGCCAATTATTGAATAAAAAAAAGTATTTGTTTATTATTAAATTAACTTTTGATCTCTTTGGTGTTCAATTTTTTTTTGTATTTGTAAATTTCTTTAAAATATTATATAGTATTATAAGAATAAAAATTATATTATACAAGTATTAAAGATACATTTTTTGTTTAATTCACAAAAGAGTAGAGAATATTAAATATTTTATTTTATCACATGTGAAAGTTAGTTTTAGGTTGAAATTATAATCCTGTACAATGTAATTGTTTCTTTCTTTGGTGTAATTTTTCTTTGTTACGTGATTCTTAAAAATTATTTTAAAAGATTATATTCCTTTAGCACTTTCTTTAAGGCTAGGCGCACACTGGGGGCAAAACAGTCTGCGGGTTGTCTGGCCCGGCGTAAAAGATTGTTGGACGGCGACAAAAATGTCACCGTCCAACAATCTTTGGCACCGGGAGACAGTCTGCAGACTGTCTGCGGGCTGTCTACCCCAGTGCTAAAGATTGTTGGACGGCGACAAAAATGTCACCGTCCAACAATCTTTGGCACCGGGAGACAGTCTGCAGACTGTCTGCGGGCTGTCTACCCCAGTGCAAAAGATTGTTGGACGGCGACAAAAATGTCACCGTCCAACAATCTTTGGCACCGGGAGACAGTCTGCAGACTGTCTGCGGGCTGTCTACCCCAGTGCAAAAGATTGTTGGACGGTGACAAAAATGTCACCGTCCAACAATCTTTTGCACCGGGAGTCAGCCTCCGCAGACAGTCTGCAGACTGTTTTGCTCCCAGTGTGCGCCTAGCCTAACAAGATTATTAATCTTCATTATTTTTGTTGTTCCTGGAGCTGATGTAAAGTAACCATTTGGGCAAATAAATTGAAATAAAATTCTACTTCAAAAAACGACTATATTTCGCCTCCTTCGCTAGGATATTCATGTCTGTTAATAATTACATTACATATTATATACACAAATGACATTATGTGCTAAAGTTTATCCCCTATACGCTTATACATAATGATGAATAACAATATTATGTTCTAAAGTTTATCTATCTTGATGAATAACATTGTATACTGAAGTTTAGCCCGTTATTTAACTTTGAAAATCATACTGGGTGGCAAGCTTTGTATGGAATTTTCAGAGGAACAAGATGTCTAGAGAACGACTTCTTAAAATATGAGTATCTTTAAAATGGAATCAGGCGCTGACGAATAATTCCTTTAAGAATGTGCATGAGAGCTCGTTAAAATAAGATAAAATGTGTAAAAAATAACCCTTTTTAAGCTTGCGAAGCTCGATGGTCGACATGATATATGACCTCTTTGAGTTTGAGTATTTTGTTTAGTGACAGGATGTATTGAAATGTGGCCTTTTTAAAACACATATCTCTATAAATTAACGCTAGTTTATGCTTGGGGTATTACTTGTTAAGATACAAGATGCTGGAGGATTGACCTCTTATAGCCCCCAGATACGAGAGTATCTTGTGGGCGTCAATATGCTTTGCTGAAATGCTCCATTATGGCTCCTCATTTTGCTGCCCACAAGACCCATTATTGAATAGTTTGAAGTTTACATAGCAATGTCTGTACTAAATATAGTTGATTATTGGATTTATGTCTATAATCTCCCTTACTGCACAAGATGCTGGCGGATTGACCTCTTATAGACATAAATGAGTGGGTCTTGTGGGCGTCAATATGCGTTGCTGAAAGGCTCCATTATGGCTCCTCATTTTGCACACCGCACAAGACCCATTATTGAATAGTTAGTTGTTCACTAAGTACTTTCTATACTAAATTATTAATTATTTATTTGATTTGTGACTATAATTTTCTTGCGACAAAAGATGCTGATGGATTGACCTAGTAAACCGATACAAGAGGGTTTTGTGGGCAGGAAGATGGGTTGCTGTTATGCTCCATCATGATTCCTCATTTTGCTTCCCTCAAGATCCAATGTGGAGTAGTAAATTATTCTAGTACTCTCAAGATACTATATTATTCATTTATTACGATTTATATAAATATAATTTATCTAATTCATTTCTTTTTCAATTCTTTTTCCCACAGGTATAAAATACATATGCGTTGATTGCGGTCGTCACTACAGGCATCAGAGTACGTTGACAACACACCAAAGATTCGAATGCGGCAAAGAGCCTCAGTTTCCTTGTGAATTTTGCCCATATCGATCCAAAGTCAAAAGTAATCTTACCAGACATATAGTTACCAGGCACAAAACTGAACTCCACATGGTTACCGCACAATTTGACCCTTTACAGGGCTTCAAACCTTCCGATCTATGTGAAATGGGTGGTAGTTGAAAATAATGAGAAAGCTCATGAGCTTTAATGATGAGAAATAATGAGCGCTCTTTGATTGCGTGCTAAAGGATAAAAAATAAAGAATTATATACTTAAGTTCTGTAAAATAAAAGGTATTACATTTTAATTATATTGTGCAATTAAGACTTATTAGTTAAGTCTTTATTCTTCCCTTTTCTATACTTTTTTAATTGTTAAAAAATTGATGTAGAACTTAAGTCTTTATTCTTTATCTTTTATCCTTTACTAAGAAGATTAAATTAAAAAAATGAAATTTTTACGCTTACGTAGAAGGAGCTCAACATTCCTTAAATTAAATAAAGACAATGTATTCCTTAATTAGATTTGCTATACCATTTTTCATGGCCAATAGGTATTTAAAAACATTTAGTCATACTTTTTTTATATTTAATTATATTAGAAAATTAAATAAAGACTTAAGATAAAATAAACAAAATTAAAAGTAAAACAAAAAAACAATTTAATTGTACAAATGTTCTAAATATTCCTTTTTAATTGTTTAAGTAGGAAATTATGATTAGCTTTTTTTGAGCTCCTTGATCAAATCAATTATAATACTAAATGTATTCTAGTCTAGTATTGTTATAAACCTTACAATTTGTACCAAAAAGAAACAATAAACATTTTAGTCAATTTATTTTATAAGTTAGATAATAAATAGTTGTTATCATTAAAGCAATTTATAAATTGAACAATTGTACCTCTTTAGTTTGTTGGTTTATTTGTTGGAGGTGGTTAGAGGTGTAAGCAAATGATGCTGGAGGTTGTTTTTTTTTTAATGTTTGTATAGCTTAATTGCTGATACTCAGGTTGTCCGAGAAGTAACTAGTGCGTTCGGAAAGAACATTCTAAACAACTGATCGCGTTCGTAAACCTTCGGTTGTATTAGGGGACGACCAAAGTGTTTACGACAGCATCGACCGAGCCTAGGCCATGGTTAGTCTGTTAACAACCATTAGGTTAACGCTTGAAGGTAGCGCTTGATTTAAAAGTTTGAAATATTATTTACTTCATTGTGCTCCCTAATTTTGTACCATTAATGTCCTCGTTCAAACTAATTTTTTGTAAATTTTCATTTCCATTTCCTACAATCCTGAAACTCGTAATAGCTTCACTCTCAACCCAAACCAGTTCAAGTTTATAACCTGGTCGACCACTTCCGTCAATCGGAACCGTTCGGCAATAAGAATAATTGAAACCACTATGAGACTAACGGCCGGCCTCGATTGACCGGCCAACTGCTTAATGATTTCAAACCACCCATTGACTTCCATGGACACTGTAACATGGAGGGATACTGTAACATGGATGGATACTGTAGCATGGATGGACCAAAAAGGCAGTCACAACATCTCTTCAGTGACTATAATTTATACTTTACCTTTCGTTAGCGAGAATAGTAATTTAATTGAGCCTATTTTCATTCCTTTGAATAAATCGTCTTTTCCTGTATTACCTCTTTGATTAAAGTAGTTTTTGTTTATACCTGTTAATCTTTAACAACGGTTATCTTTGGAGCATCGCCAGCGTACTTTGGCCTCCACGTCTTCCGAAATTTTCTTTGCTCTTCTTACCTCCTCGTCCATTGTCCATGGTTTTCCTTTCGTTGGCCTGCCTCTTCTACCCCCCCCTCCCTCCTCTGCTGACCCAATTTGTCTTGTTTCTCTACTTCCATCGGACACTTACCATTAAGGCCATACACTATAAGGTCGCCTAGTCCAGCGACTTATTGTGGTGTGTTAGGAGGCTAAAGTCCAGTTCCGGCGACCGTATGAACATGTCTGACTTGAAGCAACCGTGCATTCCTGAAGCAAACCGTGTAATGTGGATGGAAGGTGTCCGGTACGGCTACGGTTTACATAATGCGCATGCGAAAGTCTACCCTCTCTGGCATGTTAGGCGGGATGTTTGAGCTGCCGCGTATACAGTGGATGCTCTATCAGTTGCTCTATTAATCAGCTGCTCTATCATCCAGCAATGGAACGAGCGGCTTTGTAGTGAGTACCTTTAGATATGACGTTATGACGAAACACTTTTAAAAATCTCCGTATAACCACCGGTTAATGAATGTCTGCATTTGATGACTAATTTATTGTTACTTCTGCTTATAAATTTATAGCAGTTCATAGAGTGATGTTAAGTGGAATGTCCTTAATCCATTTGAATTTAAAGCATTAAAAAATGTTTAATTTTGCATTACGAAATGCAAAATTTCAAATACTAACTTTTTGCTATTTTGAGTATTCTTAAAAACATCTCTTCATCCTTCAACAAACTAAAACTATTTTTTGTTTGTAATTATTAAAAATTTTTATTGTAAAAAGAATAATTTCTATGTAATTATCATTTCTAGTCATGAAACAAATTTTCCTCTAAATGTAATTGAGTCTAGTTATTATTGGTTAAGGAAATTTTGTTGTGATTTTCATTTAAATATGTTTAATTTGCGACAATTGCTTGTAATTATTACCAATTAATGATTGTACATAAATAAAGCAACATTTTTACTTGTAGGTTATTTTTTTTATATCCTTTTATAACGGAAGAACACCGGAAAAATGATGAGCTCATTCAAATTGAAGACACCTTCTTAATCATCATTTGTTAATTCGCAATTACAAAGTTGATTATTGTATAAATGGGTAGGGTAGTAATATTTTTGTTTTCTAACCATTTTTTTTGCTTAGAATTTCGCATCTTTACGCATATTAAATAATTATAAAAAAGAGAGGTGCGAAAGTGTTAAATTACCTCATGAAATATACTTCAAGCAACAAGAATCTGGGTTAGGTACCTAAAATGTGAGAAATGTTAACTGATTGTCATGTTATTTATTATAGATATCTAGGTTTAAATTAATGGATTAATTCTGATATGAGTTATCTAGCAGAAGAAGATGATGATGATTTATCTCATCGCAGTTGCTTTGAGTTGTAATCATGATGTAGTACTTAAAACAAGATTCTTCTGGATCAAAACTTCCTAATTTCATTTCCAGACGTCGTCCTCGCCGGAAACCTAAACTCTTAAAAACCCTAAAACTAAATCACTTGGCGGATATATGCAGGGCCAGTTTGGCGCCGCGGTCATATCACACCATTCCACAAATAAGTAGTAATTTAGCGGTGGACTGTATATAGGTAATAACATATATATATATTTATAATGTGGTCTTCTAATAATAAAAGTGGAGAATACCTGATGGTAGTACAGGGTCGAGGGCGGCGTAACACACACATGAGCGGGTAGGTAATAGCTGCACTCTCCTACACACACTGACGGATTCTTCCTTTGGCCGCTAGGGCTAAACGTTACCGCTAGGGGCGCTACGGGCAGTATCCCTTCCACATTGTTTTAAGAAGAACCACGATCGAGATAGATATATAATAATAATATATAGAAAAACAACTGGACTTTTAACATTAAATCCACCACACCGCCCGCCTTGGCAGACCCAAAGGACGGTCTGTCCAAAAAAAATGCAAAACAAAAAAAATATGGGTGTGGTAACTTCACTAACTATAACTAACTTAAAACACGCAAACACACACACATTCATACAATCTAAGATAAATGGTTAATGGTTGAATAGAGGGGCAAGCTTACGGACAGGACGTTCGTAAGTGCCGGACTGGGTAGTCACAACTGCAGAACGGACTACACCATCCTTCCCTCGGTAAACAGACTTGATCCTTCCTAAAGGATAAGACAACGGATGGGAATAATCTTCCTTAATCCAAACGACATCACCAACAGATAGATTTTTATCTGATGTGAACCACTTCCCCTTTTGCTGAAGGGTGTGTAAGTATTCTTGTTCCCACCTCTTCCAAATACGTTGGGTGATTTGGGTCGTAAGTTGCCACCTAGACAACCTGTGCTCGTTGAGATCTGTAACGTTGTACTCAGGTAGCGCAAGCAGAGGACCACCAACTAGAAAGTGCCCTGGTGTCAAAGCTTGATATTCGTCCGGAGAAGAAAACATGGGGTACAACGGTCGAGAGTTCAGAACGGCTTCGACTTTGGCCAGGATTGTGATGAACTCACTTAACGTTAGAATCCGAGACCCTATCGTGCGGAAAAGATGGTATTTCACATTTTTTATATTGGACTCCCAAAGGCCATTTTGGAAAGGTGCATGAGCTACTGAGAAATGGAACTTCACCTGATTAATAGCTAAACCATTGACTAAGTCAGATTGAGTCTTACTCGAACGAAGAAAGCTAACTACTTCTTTAAGTTCCCGATCAGCACCTTTAAAATTGGTTCCTTGGTCGCAGAAAATATCGGAACACAAACCACGTCGAGACACAAAACGTTGGTGAGCTGCAAGAAAATCCTCGGAAGAGAGACTTGTCACTGCTTCAAGATGGCACGCTTTAGTTGAAAAGCAGATAAAGAGCGCGAAATACGCCTTGAAAGTCGCGGCTTTACGACGTAGACTTTCCTTTAAGATAAAAGGGCCCGCAAAGTCAACCCCAACGTGTGAAAAAGGGCGACTAGGGACAACACGCGCTGCAGGTAAGTTACCCATAATGGGCGAGGGAGTAACAGCCTGAAACTTACGACAACGAATACACTGGTGTATCCTATGCCTAATAACACTATGAGCTGACATAATCCAGAACTCGCGTTGAATCAAGCTGCGGACAGTTCTAGGACCTGCATGCAGATAACAACGATGATAATGATCTATTATTAAACTTGTAAGAAAACTAACTTTAGGCAAAAGGTAAGGATGTTTACACTCGTAACCAAGAGAACTATTTGACAAACGTCCTCCAACACGTAACATTTTATCATCATCTAAAAACGGTGATAACTTCTGAAGTGATTTTTGACAAGGTTCATTTCTTTGAAGATTTGAAATGTCACTAGCGAAATAAGTCTGTTGAGTAATATAGACACACAGTTTAAGAGCAGCACGAAGTTCATCTACTTTTATGAGTCCAGTAGTGCGGGGATTAACACGATAACGAGTATTTTGAATAAAACGTCGAACATAACAAACAACACGTTGAAGACGTAATAAAGAAGAAAATCTACCTATAAATGAGTCTAGAGATAAATCGGCAGATCGAGACAACAACACTGGAGCTGTAGACTTCACTTCAGGTAACTGATGAGAATTAACAGGAACGAATTTACTTATAGGCCAACTTGATATTGGTTCGTAGCACCAAGAGGAACCGTTGAACCATTGAGTACAAGAAGCTAAGTCCTTAGGTGATAAACCACGAGAAGCTATGTCAGCGAGGTTCAACGATGACTCTATGTGTTGCCATTGAGATAAGTGAGTAATCTCGAGAATAGCAACTACCCTATTTGCCACATAAGTCTTTAAACAATAGGAAGGTTTATGTAACCATGAGAGAACTATGGATGAGTCAGTAAACAGATGAGTAGAAGTAGGTTTAACTCGAGAAATAAAGGATTGTAGAGATTCTAATAATTTAGACAACAAAACAGCACCTTGAAGTTCGAGCCTCGCGACGCTTAAGTTTTTTAATGGAGCAACCTTAGTTTTAGACTTCAATAAATATACTCTAACAGATCCGTCTTTATTTTCAACACGTAAATACGTAACGGCTGCGAATCCTCTTTCTGAAGCGTCTGAGAATCCGATTAACTGGCACTCACTATTAGAAGAAACAAACAAACACCTAGGAATACTGACATCGGATAACAAGGGAAATTCTGTTAAAATGTTATTCCAAAGATCAAGTAGAATCGGTGGAAGTGAATCGTCCCAACCTATATTTGACTTCCAAACAGCTTGTAAAATAAACTTCATAAGAAATATTAAAGGAGAAATATAACCCACAGGGTCGTACACACGACTAATATAAGACAACAAACATCTCTTCGTACAAACATCCAGATACTGAGGTAGATTGATCCTATAAGTGAAACTATCTGTGGAAGGTATCCACTGAATACCTAGTATTTTAACAGTAGGACAAGATTCATCACAAACAACTAAAGGTTCTGAAGAAATGTCTTGTTGAAGACTTTGTAAAAACTCACTAGAGTTACTAGACCACTTATTTAGAGTTATTCCACCCTTACGTAACAAGGAACAGAGTTGCTCTTTCTTTAGTTTCAAATCCTGAACTGTTTCACCTCCACACAAAATATCGTCGACAAATGAATCGTCTAAGAGTGTAGTAGCACCTAAAGGAAAAGCAGCACCTTCGTCCCGAGCCAATTGGATTAAAGTGCGTTTGGCTAAAAAAGACGACGGCGTCATACCGTAGGTGACTGTTTTTAATTCATACTCTTGGAGCGGTTCACTGGGATTTTCTCGCACTAATATGTGCTGAAAAAGACAATCCTCCTCATCTAACAATACTTGACGAAACATCTTTGTAACATCGCAAGTGAACACATAGGGGTGTATTCGGAAACCTAAAATAACATCACTAATCTCCACGTGGAGCTTAGGTCCGGCAAACAAAACTTCATTGATACTTAGATGAGAATGACGAGCACTACCGTCGAAAACGACACGAATACGAGTAGTTAAGGAAGTAGGGTTAGAAACACAAAAATACGGTAAGAAATACTTCCCTGGCCTAGTGGCAATAGCCATATGGTCTAATTCCTCGTATCTTTTCAAAAAATCAAAACAAGCTGTTTTTAACTCCGGCTCACGATGAAACCTGCGTTCCTGAGACAAAAACCTGCGCAAAGCGACAGCATGCGATTGAGGAAAATTTAACTTAGAGATGTCAACTTTAAATGGGAGCTTAACAATATATCTGCCGTTTGAATCACGACGATGCGTTTTTTGGAACTGTTCCTCACAAAATTGATCACCAGGACTCACACACTTAGGTCGGATAACCTCCTCTGACTCCCAAAATTGATGCACTAATTTATTTAAATTATCTTCATCAGATCTAGAAGGAACGGTACACGTAGCTAACGTAATTAATGAAGAAGTGTCGACAGAGGCTAGAGTGGGTCCCATCACAACGTGACCAAAAATAGTAGACAATGTTCCTAATGAGTTATCTAAAACAGGGGATTGATTTGCCGTTATTATTTGACAAAACAAATCGTTGCCTAACAAGAATTCAACAGGGCGAGAATCATAAAAAAGAGGATCGGCAAGGTTTAATTTAACAAATGTTTCAGCGAGCTTCGGTGACAATGGTGTCGAGGGAACGTTACCTATTATTTTTTTAACAACAACAGCGTTAGTTTTAAGTAACGGATATGTTTTACCAGTAGGTCTTAAAACACAACAAACACTACCAAGCGCTTCACCAACGGGTGAAGAATTAAGACCTGCAAAATTTTGGTAACACGGTTCAATAGGTAATTTTAATTTATTTGCACAGTGAAGGGTAATAAAACTCGAAGTCGATGCACAATCAATAACCATACGAATATTAACAAACCTACCTGAGATATGTTTTACACCGGCAAGAGCCGTACCCAACAACACAACTTGAGACGAACTATCCTCTTGTATATTAGATTTATTTGTACTAGACATAACGTTACCAGTTTGGTTAGTACTGGTCAAACAAGTTTGACTAGGACTAGACTGGTCATTAAACTTAACACCCGCTATCGGGGCTGAAGAAGCTTCAGTAGAACTGTCAGAGTGAGAGGGTGAACTACGTGGGAAATGCAACGTCGTATGATGACATAGGCCGCATATCCGACATCTATTTTCTGACTTACAAGACGGTAATCTATGGAAAGTAGATAAACAGTTAAAACAAGCATTAAGGGATTTAACTAACTCATTGCGTTGACGAGGTTCCTTAGCTGTGTACTTAGGACAATTAATAATAGAATGTAATTCTGAACATACAGGACATTTTTTAATTTCATTTCCCTGCGATTTCGATTTATTTACACGTCCACTAGACACATTTAAATTCGAGTTAGAATCATTATAAACCTGATTAGGTGAACGACCATGTTTGTCGGTAATTAAAACCATCCTTTTACTAGCAGGCTTATATTCTCTAGAACTAGAAACAGCAGAACTCTCAGGTGTATAACTGCAAGCAGAGAGATCTAACATTCTAACTCTTTGTTTAACAAACGATATTAAATCGCTATAAGCGGGAAATTCAGTTTCAGAAAATTTAAGTTCAAACTCGCGACGTGTGATATTATCAAGTTGACGAATAGCCAAACTAAAACAAATAAAATCTCCGAGATCAGGAACTGAGGAATTTTTGAGACCTGTGACGCTATCATGAACCTTAGACAAAAAATGTTGAAGTGAATTCGCAGTAGGTTTGGCTGGGGGAGTAAACGGTTTTATAAGTTCTTCTGCGTAATGATTAGCTTGGATACGACTGGAATCGTAACGCTGACACAACGCGTCCCATGCTACCGGAAAATCATTCGGAGATTGAAATGAACGGACTATTTTAGCGGCTTTATCTCTTAAAGCGCCGTGGAGATAATGTGAACGCTCAACATGGGAGAGACGTTTGTTATTAACAATAAGTGCGATAAACATGTTCTTAAAACGAGGCCAATCCCAGACATCGCCGGAAAAGTGTTTAAGTTCAACAGGGGGTAACACTGTGCGAGGATAAGTAGGTCCGAAAGGATAAGTATTTTCAAATTTATTCAAGTCAGTTTCCGCAACGGCAGAACCAACATTAATTGATTGAGTAATTTTATCTTTAGCGGATTTAATAAAACAAACTAACTCATGAAGAGCTATAGTAGAATCATAACAAGGAGCATATTTGTCATCAAGTTCACAGTTAAGTATATTTAAATATTCAACCGTTTGTTCAAAAGTAGTAACAAGTTTGTCCACTCCTGAACATTTAACAATAAAGTGATCCTTCTCTGCTTGACTGGCAGAGTCGGAGGGTATACTATCATAAATAGTTTGGACACTTTTAAAGTAAGCCTCTTGTTTACCTTCAAGAGTCTTGATCTTATTTTGAGACGTTTGAGATCTCGTAGCCATTGTGAAAACAAAAAAAATAAATGTAACAACAAAAGAAAATCACTACACGAAAATAAAATATTTAATAATAAAGCGACTCTTCGTAAATTAAAGAGTAAAACTCCGAAAAAAATAATATTAAAATCAGAATTAACTTCAGAGAGAAAAATCAAAACTATAACCAAGAAGAACTCTTCAAAAAGACTAAAATAATATTCTCCAAAAGAATTAAAATAATAATTTAGAAAAAAAATTAAAAGAAAATTAATTCTCAAGAAAAATCGCCTCACGATACTATACGTGATATAAATAAACTAATCCTCAAGATGAATGAAATAAAAATCAAAAAGAAAAAACAAGTGCCGTGTCGCGGAATTGAAACCAGAACATTCGCAAATTCGAAAATAATAAAATCGTAGTATTTATTATGACATATGAATGACATCAAAACAATAATAAAGATAAATTAAATATTCATTCACTAATATGAATAAAAACGAGATCAATACTATTAAAGAGTATTGGGTAAACAAACGAGATTGAATTTGAAAACAAAACAACAACAATATAGCACTCGCTGAAGCAACGGCTCCTAACGGTACTTTATTGGATATACCTTGACCCCTAACAACGTTATCAGTCATACAACC
Organism: Gerris lacustris; assembly: GCA_951217055.1. Classification (NCBI taxonomy): domain Eukaryota; kingdom Metazoa; phylum Arthropoda; class Insecta; order Hemiptera; family Gerridae; genus Gerris; species Gerris lacustris. Next base: position 36,150,284 of record OX578286.1, read on the forward strand.
TAGACTACGATAATTTTTACTCCACTTTTTAACACCATATAAAATATTACGTGGACCTAATTCAATACAGAGGTTCAGCGGGATTTTTATAACTAACGAAATTGAACCACTGTTATGAGTTAGTGAAGCCACCACACACATATAATATTTTATAATGGGACACAATAAATAAATTATAAAATTAAATAGATATAGATAGAGATCCGGCACGAAGCGAGACCATAAATGTGGCGGATATATGCAGGGCCAGTTTGGCGCCGCGGTCATATCACACCATTCCACAAATAAGTAGTAATTTAGCGGTGGACTGTATATAGGTAATAACATATATATATATTTATAATGTGGTCTTCTAATAATAAAAGTGGAGAATACCTGATGGTAGTACAGGGTCGAGGGCGGCGTAACACACACATGAGCGGGTAGGTAATAGCTGCACTCTCCTACACACACTGACGGATTCTTCCTTTGGCCGCTAGGGCTAAACGTTACCGCTAGGGGCGCTACGGGCAGTATCCCTTCCACATTGTTTTAAGAAGAACCACGATCGAGATAGATATATAATAATAATATATAGAAAAACAACTGGACTTTTAACATTAAATCCACCATCACTAGTTCTGTTAAAATAATTGTTTCTTGAAAACCCTTTATCTCTTTTAATTTAGTTGACAACATTTTTTCCAAAACATATTTTCACGCCCGAAGACATGGTTGGCCCACTGAATGAACCCGGGTTGGACAACCAAACCCTTTATGCCCAACCCCAAACCCAACGCCCGAAACCCCAACCCTTTTTAAAGTCTTAATCAGTTAACCATGTCTCACTTGTCTGGGATCATCGTTTTTATCGAACCGCTTTGAGATTGTCTAACCTGTGTTTACTGGCCCAAACCTGCTGACTCGTGAACTCTTTCGAGATGCTCCCCGTTTTTGTTAGAAATGTTGGGTAGGAATTGCGCAGGAGCCAGGTCGTGAATTGTACCCACATCTGTTGTCACCATCCAAGTTGTGACCACGCCTGATGATTATTTAACTTTTTTGATAGGCGAGGCAACTACTCTCCTACGCAAGCCCCGTAAAAACACCTATAATCATAAGCTGGTTCGATTCCAAGTGGAATAACCCAGTTGGTTTTAGGAGGTTTAAAAATCCAGCCAGTCTCGGCCACTCCCTCCCCTCCAGTTGAAATTTGAGTGGAGAGGCTATGTCCAGCATTAGATAGTTCTAATTTCTGAGGTTGTATGTATTATAATTCTTAAAGAAGAAAGGACCATTTCCCCGTAGTACCTCAGTGGTTCGAGTGTGTTCAGTGGGTTCAATTCCCGGGTTCATTCTGTACTATTAACTGAACAGTTAAAATAAATATATTGATATAAACTTTTCACAACAATCTTTTTTCAGGAATTAAATTCACTTGCGAAGCCTGTGGTAAGTGTTACAGTCATCGATATTCTCTTAACACGCATTTGAGATATGACTGCGGCAGAGATCCCCAATTCTCCTGCAAATTTTGTTCCTATCATTCGAGGTACAAAAGCAATTTAACAAGGCACATCGCGTTGAAGCATCACCAGTTACTACACCGCTAAATATTATTTCTATTAATGACATATTCAATGACCTTTTTCTTATCTTACATTTAGTCGCCGTTTTAAATGTTGGTCCTTCAAGAAAGGTTGCTCTAATAGCCAATAGGTCGAGGTAAAGCAAACGGGGCCACAAGTGTAGTCGGCGGTAAAATGCTAAACTGCAAAACAAACATGCATTGCTGGCGAAACAAACACCTAAAAATTAATGGTTTGAATTGTATTAAAAGCGATTGTATTGGGTAAATCTTCTACAGGTGTGAAATTAGGACTTTCTTTAGCCACTTTCACTTGTCAGAATTAAGGTATCCTTTGCTTAACAACTCTCGAGGCTGTGGCCTCACCTGTGACTGTGTACTTTGAACACCCCGAATTTTGTGTTGTGCGTTTCGCCAGTAACATATTGTTTTGCGGTTTAGCATTTTACCATTGTTTATACTTGTGGCCCCTTTTGCTTTACTTCAACCTTTTAATAAAGATAAAGGATAAAATTGACACAAATGAAGTGTGTGATGATAAATTTTGATAAAATGTTCAATAATAATTGAATGTAACTTCGAATAATATATATAATGTAAATAATAGATAGCAAGAAGACCTTTGATCCAGTATTAAATATTTTTTATTTTATGTAAAGGAGATACTTATAATATTTAATAAATATTTTTACCAGTTGGTGGTCTCACTTAAACTTTGTTAGATGTTTATTTTTATTATTAGATGTATATCGTGTGTGTGATTGTATTGTACATACCAAAGAAAGTGTATTTTATTTATCGTGTTTCTCCCGATATTTATTTATGGCTATGTTTAAATTTGTTGTATATTTATTTTCTATTAAAAAAAAATTACTTGATGATTACCTTCATTGTTTTATATTATGACCCCTTAATTATTATTTTACAGTTAACTTACCACCGGAATTGATATGCTTAGAACTTTTGTGCTCTTGGGTCAAATTTTCCTATTAATGAAAACCCATATTACATAATTCAAATGAGTTCTAAGAATACTTTGTTAGGAAAAAGAAAAATTCTTGTCTTAGTATTATTACGTGGTGTGATGGTTTAATAATAACAAAGGAGAATATATGTAATTAATTTAGGCTTTAATTAATCTTATTATCTGTAAATAAATAAAATTGTATGTAAAGGTTGTGGAATGGAAATTAATATATTATGGACATCCTTTATCTTTTACTTTTTAAGCCTTAAGCTTAATTTTCCTAGATGCGACTCCAGCGATTGTGCCCAGCGACTGTCGCTGAGGACTTCTCTTTTGAGTTTGCATATACTGTTTTACTACTGTTTTACTACTGTGTTATTGTTTTCCTAGCTGAGCGACTCAACACATGCAAACTCAGCTCCACGATAGTCGCACAGCGACTATCGTTCAGCGTCTATCGCTAGAGTCGCGTCTAGGAAAACTTACCTTTAATGATATTTAGTGTACCTGTAATTAATTTAAGTTTGTATAATTTCCTATTTTGGTTTGTTTAACTGGTATTTAATAGTTATAATTCACTATTTTTCAAATATTGTAGGTAAACAAGTATTAGTAACAAATACTAGTATTAGTTCAATTAATCAGTATATTGTCATAAACCATAAATATATAACCAGACCAGTTTCGACAACAGTTATCGTCATTGTACTGATAACTGTGTAGACGAAACCGGCAAGCATTTTAATTATTGTTTATGACTAGTATTAGTTTTTGTTTTTACTATCTTTACTTGTTTAAGCCTAATTTGAATAAAAGCTATATAATTTCAATAGTTTTTCTTTTTCATTTTAATTAGCTTTTTTTCTTTTTTTTCAGGCTTCGACTTTAGCTGTCCCAAATGTGACAAGAAGTACAAACATATGTGCACACTTCAGACGCATTTGAGGTTTGAATGTGGTGTTGAGCCGCAATTTCAATGCCCTCATTGTCCTCACAGAGCCAAACTCAAACAGAATCTTAAAAAGCATATCGTTAATATACATTCTAATTTTGCTTTACTTTTTGATTAAAAATTGTTTTAATCTTTCCACTCTTGTAATAATTTTTTGCACCATTGTTGTATTTTTTTTTTTTTAATGTAAGTAATTAATTTTTGAGAAAATATATAATAATATTTGTTTAAATTTATTTTATTTCCTTTATTTATAAGAGTGTGTAATTTATTGTAAAATGTACTTTTATGATGACATCGAATGAAAATTCTATTACTACGACAATTAATCATAATATTACATTCAAGTCCAGGAAATATCAAGCATATCTGTTTCATCCAGGTTTCCTAATGGACTGTATGTAAAACGTAATGGACTGTATGTAAGATTTAATGGACTGTATATAATTATAATTTTCTTGTAAGGGAAGATGTAAGGAATCATATAAAAAGTATCAAAGGAAAGGTTAGTAAAATTGCCAAATGGCACTCACAGTTCACGAACGTAGATTTAGTTTAGAACTCCGAAACTAACACGGGTCTCCTACCAAACCATAGTTAGTGAAGGTGAGGACGGCTGAAGACATCCCTCCTTTGAGAGTGGTGGCAGGTTTTGGATCTATATCCTTTCTCCATAGATCACGCTTCTAGTACCAATTAGGAATAGAATAGGATTCAGTAGGTTAACGAAGATAATGTATTCATCTAAAGTAAACTTTACATTTGAAAACCCCTTTCAAATTGTGAGCATTAGGCCTCTTTCACACGAGGCAACTTATTTGATTAAACTAGTTAATTGGTTGACTCTCAACTAGTTGACTGCCCGTGTGAAGACTTTTTCAGGCCTCTTTCACACGAGGCAACTTAATTGATTCAACTTCTCTTTCCAATGGGAGGTCAGTACGATATTATGACCCGAGGAAACAGAAGTACTTGATGCTCTTCTGCAAGAAGAAGAGCCAAAAAATTGGTTGTGCGTCAAGTCTCACGTAAAAAAGGTTTCGTTGATATTATGACTAGAAAATTAGTTAGTATAAGGGGGATGGGGCACGCAAAATGTTTTTTTTTTTTTTTTTAAAATGGCATGAAAAATTAACTAATTACCACAAGTGGTATATATTATATATATGTTTGTAATCTACTCTTTATTACATTTCATTTAATACCCCACTCAAAATTTTAAAAAAATATTTTTTTCGCGTGACATGATTTATCCGCCATTTTGAATTTGAACAGCTGATAATTTTGAGTTCGCTATATCTTTCCTGTGTCTGCGTCAAAACGATCTTTAATACTGGAAAGTTTCAAGTATTTATCTCTTTTAATTCAAGTAATTGGAACCGTACAGAGTGACAGACAGATACAGGAATGAAACTATAAGGGTTTCATTTTTTGGTTTTACCAGCGAAGCCCTAAAAAGAAAGAAATCTAGTCGAAGAACGTGGGTTCATCCCTTATTAGAGAATCAGGAAACGGGGTCTTTATCACAATGATATCCGAAACTACTAAGCCACGAGGATAAATTCTTCAATTTAATTGGAAGAGAAAGTAGTATTTATATCGAACAAGTGTCCCAGTTGACTCAACTAAGTTGACTCGTGTGAAGGGCCTAATGCCTTGTTGTGTCTTTTTAGTTGAATCATCTAGTTAGGATGAGAACGCGAGCACATGTGCCTGGCCTCCTAGTCGCCTGGGCGGACGAGTTGACTCGTGTGAAAGGGTTCGGGCGATTCCTTAACACTTGCTACCCGGCTACACTCCTTTTCCACCGCCAGTCAACTAGTTGAATCAACTAAGTTGCCTCGTGTGAAAGAGGCCTCAACCTTGGTTATGCTCGTGTAATTTTTTATATTAATTTAGACAAATTTTATTTTTTTGTTTTTCATAAATTTAAATTATAATTATTTAATAATAGTCTTTAGGCTCTACTATAAAATTTCTTTGGCTGCAATTACATAGTTCTTTGATAAGTTCATTATTAAGTCTTTCTGTGATGTAGGATTTTTAATTTCTTTTCTTTAACAGAGGATGCTTATTCACAGATTGCAGATATGATCTTAAAACTAATCTCTCTCTAGGGAACCAATTACAATGGGTGTGTTGGATTCAGGGGATTTTCCTGTAATTAGGTTTTAATTGATGTTGAATGCCATGTTTTTTTAAACTATGTTATAACCACGTATGTCCATATGTTATGTATAACCACTTATGTCTTCCAATGATATGTCCATCGCTACGGCAATTATAGCATTGTACAATTTTATATATATATATATATTAAAGCACTCACACCACTCAGCTCGACCGTAGATGTATATTATATATATATTATGTAGATAAATATAACCTGTTTGGGGAAATTATTAACATTCTTGCTAATACATCAATTTCTTTATTTGTGTGATCAATTATATTACATAGATACTTAATTCTATTATCATTTGATTTTTAAAGGTGGCAAGTTTACGTGTATTTCATGTGGAAAAGTCTACCGTCATTCAAGTTCTCTTTGGGCTCATCAGAAATTCGAGTGTGGTAAACCTCCACAATTCAAGTGCCCTTTCTGCGAACATCGGACAAAGCACAAGAAATCCATCAAAGTTCATCTTATCATGAAACATCCCGGAGTTGGTTCTTCAATTTGATTTCGATTTCCAGCTGATTTAGATTTGATGTGTGGAAGGTTCCCTTAGCTTGGACAGTTATGTACCTTGAACACTAAAATACCTTGGGAGTTTTTACAGATTATGTATCCAACACATTTTCATTGCTTAATTGTATCATACAATTTATGTTTATCTAAAATTTACATTGTTGGATTTAGTTAATTATACATTAATTATGTTGTTGTTTCCAGTTATATTTAAAATTATTCTATTTTGTATACTTCTTGTAATATTATTGTTAATTATATTTTTTTATTAATATACTATTTTAAAATGAATGTCTTATCTTTCTGCAAAAAAAAAAATAAATAAAATTTAATATGATTTAAATTTTGTTATGATTGATTACGTGTTCATTGCTGCGTCTGAACTTTGGGCGTGGTTGGATTTGTGATATTGTGTATTATTGAGTTGCTACCTTTTCAATTTTATATGATTAACTTGATATGGAAACTCAATGTGGGGGAAGGGGGGCTGAGGGGTTTGAATCAATATTGTTCGTTTTCAGGAGTCCACGCTAGAATGCGATACTGTCCACAATGACAAAATAATTCTCATTTACAAAAAAGGATTTGATCTTCGAAAAGATGAAGGATAGGTTGAATACTTTATGCCTAGTATTAGTTTTTTACACAGAATACTAATAGAAAGTTTGATTGTAGGATTCTTCTCCTAAAAAAGAAACGGATTCTCTGGGTTCATAACTAAAAATGTAAGAATTAGTTTACAAATTTCAATAGGCATTTGGTTGATTTCTAGAGCTCAGGCTAGGTTTATAATTAAAAAGCATAAAGATATAATATTCCTTGAGAAATAGGATTTTAAGGAGACATAATGTGAGTATGTATTGTTCCCATAGAGAATTAGATTACTTGAGCTATAGAATTTGCTATACAAGTAACGTGTATTCATTGTCGTTTTTTTTAAAGATTTAGCCCTATTCTAGAATTATGTAGTAACATATTCGGCTAATCTGCAGTTATCCATACAGTCGAGAATCGCTTGGCGGTACAATTTTGCTTGATTTATACACTCAAGAGATTATGTCCCTTTGTCAAAAGAGTTCATTTTTAAGATTTATACATTTGAAAGATTATATCTGTATAACTAATACTTTTTAAAGATGATATCCCTTTGTTTTTTCAGTACATTCGATTGGGGGTCCCCAATTTATAACCTCTTTTCCTAGGTGGCTGGATAACTGCAGTTTTACCACATATTCCATTCTGGCTTCTTTAATTCTTGGAGAGGTAACTAATGTTTTTCTTTGCAAATCACATCAATCTCTATCCAACCAATGTATCAACCAGTCCAATGTATCATATATATTTTACCTCTAACATCTCAGATAAAACTTCCTGTACGATTTCTCATTGTCTGTTTTTTTTGGTTTGTAGTTTTAGTCTGTTATTATTATTATTATTATTATTATTATTATTATTATTATTATTATTATCTGTCTAATTTTAGTCTGTTATTCGTTGTTACGTGCGCATGGTCCTAAAACGGCATTCTCCCCTGTCATAAAATAATTATTCCCATCTTTTACGTCTTGCGTCAATCGATTATTATTAACCAGTGATAATTGCTGACTTATTTTACTTAAATAAATGTAGCTATATACTTATTTCTTTTCTTTAGAGCATCGTGAATTTAAAAATTATATAATCAGGTAAGTCATCATTTTATTAAAGTTTCATCTTCACAATCGGTATATTCAAATATACATTAATTGATGATGGTAATTATAGTAGCAGGTCTTCAGACCAACGCGACGAGGTTGGTAGGTTTCGTAGGTTGGTAGGTTTGGGCGACGAGGTGGTAGGTCAGGGATACAAGAGGTTGCCATGGATTGGACTAAAGGATTAGGATGGGGATTTGAGTTTCCATGGAAATAATATGAGACAGTAAGAAGGGCATGTATTTATATCTATATCCTTTTTGTTTACCAAAGGTCATGAAAGCATTCGGGTCATTTTGGAGTACGAAATTTCATTGTTTTCTCTTCTTTTCTTTAAATTACTAATAGTGCGGGTTAAACTTTTTATACTAAATTTGTCTTGTATTATTTGCAGCATACAAAGGTTTCACCTGTCAGGAATGCGGGAAGGTATATCGCCATTCTAGCTCACTCTGGAACCACAAAAAGAACGAGTGTGGGAATAAATCTCTGTTCGAGTGCCCGCATTGTCCTCATCGAACCAAGATCAAGAGAAACCTGCGACTCCACATCGCTTTGAAGCACATGACACACAAACTTTAATTCATTATGCATTAATGGTGCCGCCATTTTGTATTAACATTTGAAAATCATTTGATTTACCTATTGTTATCAATCAAATATAAAATGTAATGTGATTACAAGGTTTATGCATTTATTATTTACCTTTAATCCATTATTTATCTGCCTTTTCTTTAAGGCTAGGCGCACATTGGGGACACAACAGTCTGCAGACTGTTTTGTCTCCAATGTGCTCTTTCTTTCTTTTGTTCATTCTTTTGTTAATCCCTTTAATTTTCTAATTTTTCTTAATCTCAAATGTCTTTAGGGATAAGGATGATAATTAAACTCAATATTTTCCCCATACCTGCTAGCATCTTCAGGCCTGATGAAATGAATAATTTCTTATCTTATCTTTTATAAAAGGAATAACTGTATTTAACAAGCATTCAACAGTTACTAACTAATATTTCTAAACATTGCATTCTTCTCCGCAATTATTTCTTCCTTCACTTTTGTCCTTCTTGCGAAAAATACTCCTTCACTTACCTAGTCACAGCCCTGCCCAACTAATGGTGGTGGGGGTGCTCCATCGTCGTGCCGGTGCACTCCTTCCTCTATTCAAAAAGTGGAATTAACAACCCTACCGCTATTTTACTTACTTACCTCCGCGTGGTTTTTAATCACTTGTCTTAAGCTCAGAAGGTAGTTGGTTCGGGATCCATCAGGAAATTCTCTACCAATCTAACCTTAGCAATGCTCGAACAAGAGGAATTTGATGTATACTTATCCTAAGTTAAACTCCTTGAAGTATGTGTTATAGAAGTCTAATAATTAAGTCCTAATTTTATTTAACATCTTTCAAACTAACAATACTTTGTGTTTATATTTATTTATTTTGAATTACATAATGTCTAAAATACAGAGTGGTTTCGACTACACAGTCAATGTCAGTGTATTGACGAATGTACACATGTAAAATAAACTATGGTTTACTGATGTAAGTACACTGACGATAACTGGGTAGTCGAAACCGGTGATTATTTTACTTATGGTTTATGACAATATTCTGTTTGTACTAGTCATCGTGTTTGTTATTTTATCTTTAATTGTTTACCTTCATCATGAATAAATACCATAAAATCTCAATCTATACTATCAACTTTATATTATATTTGCTTAATTTTTTTACTTTATTTTTTATTCAAGGTGTCATCTACAATTGTAAATGCGGCAAGGCTTATCGTCATCCTGGTTCTCTGTGGACTCATCAGAAGTACGAGTGTGGTAACAAAGAACCGCAGTTTCAATGCCCTTTCTGTCCGCATCGCTCCAAGAAAAAGACGCCGCTTAAGCTTCACATCGCTTCTAAACATGCGCAGTATGATATTCTGCAAAATTTGTAAATCATTTCGATGTGGGGGAGGTTCTTTTAACTTGGACACTTTCCCCAGCACAGTTCTAGGGATATAGGTTATTTTTTCTAACTTGTCTGATTGGAGCCTGGCAATGCTATTTTAGCAACCTTCTTTCCATCAGCAGCTTTCATTGTTATTAGCGAAATTCTTGTAAATCGTATCAGTGTTATCAGCATTATTTTATCTTACTAGGTCCAAGCTAAGTGAATTTGCCCTATATGATGATAAGATTGTGGAGTTTTTATGATTAGATTTTAATAAAACGAAAACTTGACTCTCTCTGTCTCATGTAGCTTTCTATGTCACGCATGCATGTCGCATGCAGTTTTCTATGTCACGCATGCATGTCGCATGCAGTTTTCTATGTCACGCATGCATGTCGCATGCAGTTTTCTATGTCACGCATGCATGCCGCATGCAGCTCTGTCTACGTCACTGAGTTTCATGCAGTTTTCTTTCTAATCTCCCTAAGAGAGCAAGATACGGTTTAAAGTGAATCTGAAATATCTCGTTAGTCTTCAATGCTTAAAATCAGCTGATGACTTATTAAAGTTATAATGGAGAGACTTGTTGGCGTTTAATTAAAATCTAACTGTGTTGGGAACTTCGAAATAAATTTATCTAAATGAAAAAAACTCAAAAGCTGTAAAACAACAAGAAATAGACAACTTTTGATTTTTACTTAATAATCTCCTAAAATTAAAGATCTGAATTATGTAACATTTTAATTTCTATTGTATTAATTTTCATTTAATTTTTGTAATGTACATATGTTTATATTAGCTTGTTTACTGATGAATAAAATATCACATTATTTCTAACATTGTTATTATTACACCTTTATAATACCGTTAAATATATGATATAATTTATACACCTGAATGATTGAAGTGTTCAATTTTTCTTTATGTGAATTATCAAGCGTAAAGATATAAAGTAAAATGGTAGGTATTCAAAGTTCTTAGGGACAGACAACTGTTTCTAAAACTGACTAACATGATTTCCTGGATGGAAATTATAATTGCATTGTCTTCTTCAAAATAGTTGCCCTGGGAAGCTACACTAAGGCTAGTGACACTCTTCGCCACCCGGGTGGCGCTACCCGGTCAGCAATGAGAATAGAATATAACCTGATAGAGAACATAGAATATAACCACGAGGTGGCGCCACCCGCCGGGTGGCACTAAGCGGTCGACCGTCCCAGGGTCTAGCCGCCACCTGCAGGTGGCGCCACCCGGTAAGCCCATTGTTTTCAATTGAGCCTGTCAGACGGTGCCACCCAAGTCCCTGCCACTCAGCCCCCACTCCTTCAATTAAATATAGGGGAAATTAAATCTTGGTCAAACTGTTGTTCAATATTCTAAGCAATTCGTTGCAAGTTCCACGCGACATTCGGCAAAAAATAAAAAAATGGTTACTGTCCTCTTTGATACGGGGGTATACTGTATGAAACAAACTAGTATTTTTTTGTCTGAAATTATTGGATGAACCCAAAAACGCCTTTTTCTCCTTCTTCTTTCACGAAAATAATGATTAGCAAGCACAGCTATCTCCTCCGGATCCATTTCTCGACTGGTCGAAAAAAGTAAATATTCGTGTGGCGCAAGACAGGTGGCGGAACAAGTGGCATCAACCAGGTGTCGCCACCTGGGTGGCGCTACCCGGGTGGCGAAGTGTGTCACTACCCTAAGCTGAAGACGCTTTTCTAGTCTTTATTGCAGTGGTAGAACGTAGATAGTGGAATCGCTTGCATCTAGTCGGTTACAGTCTTTTCGATGGATGCTCTCCAATGTCCAACAAATGAGAAACGCTTTTGTGGTGTTCAATGAGTTTTTTTGCAATCAGACTTGAGTCCTTGGGAATTTTTCTCCAGATTGCAGTAACACCTCACAAGACACCACTTTGTGACATTGGAGTTAGACTTGGACATCAAAAAGTTACTGGTTGATTTAATGAACTTGGTACTAGGTTCTGCAGTAGCTCCACTTTATACCTTTCTTCTAATGGAAGAAATTTTTGATTGATGCTCTCCAAATGTCCGAAAATGAGAAATGCTTTTGAGGTGTTCAATGAGTTTTTTTACCTTCATCAGACTTGAGTTCTTGGCGACTTTTCCCAAGATTGAAGAGACACCTCAAAGGACACCACTTTGTGACATTGGAGTACATCAAGAAGTTAATGGTTGATTTAACTTATTATTCTTCTAATGGAGTATGTTTTTGTTTATTTTTAAAGGGGAACAACACATCTGTCCACGTTGTAACAAACGTTACCGTCACTTGAGTTCGCTCTACGGTCATCTCAAGTATGAATGCGGAATCCAACCGCAGTTTAAATGCCCTTTCTGCAGTCACCGTACTACAAGAAACAAATACTTGAAGCTCCATATATCATTGAAACATAAACATGTCAACGTTGATATTAAGTAATTCTCGTGGTTTCATACCCCCACAGTAGTATGTACAATCTTACTTTTTTTTTAAATAGACATGTGTAAGACTTGATTGTTTTTAAAATTTGAACTTTTTTGTGTATGATAGATATAGTCTGAGTTTCGAAACCACGGTATTACCATGATTTAACTTATAAAACGCTGTATATTATGTTGCTTGTTTTTAAATATAAGAAATAGCTGTAATTTATTTATTTTTCATTCTGTCACATTAATTGTTTATTATCAAAATGCAGATTTGATTAAATGGTCGTATAGTCCTGGAGATAGCATGCAAAAAAGTGTCTGACTAACATCAAGCTAGAATTTTGTATACAAGTCAATCTTTTAGCGCCTTTAAAGAATATGTGGTCGGCTAAGTTCGTCTGCGGGACATAGCTTAGCAATAGGCCGTTTGAAAAAAAAAAAAACCGGTGGAGACCGGCCATGCCTCACCAATTAAGGTGGACAATGTTATTTTCATGATCCTCAGTACAGAATTAGTTAGTAGACTAAAAATCAAGTCGATAGTATTTTCATGCTTGAAAGGTTAGTTATTCAAATATTACTAACAATCAACGTGGACACCTGTCAACGGACAAACTAACATCAACTTGATTTTCGGTCTACTAACTAATTCTGTACTCAGGATCATGAAAATCACATTGTCCACCATAATTGATGAGACATGGCCGTTCTCCACCGGTTTTTTTTTTCAAACTCCTATTGCCAAGCTATGTCCCGCAGACGAACTTAGCCGACCACATATTCTTTAAAGGCGCTAAAAGATTCACTTGTATACAAAATTCTAGCTTGATGTTAGTCAGACACTTTTTTGCATGCTATCTCCTGGACTAGTACATTAAGGCATTATTTGACTGTCGTGTTTGATTTTTTTTTTTTTTCTTTTTTTTTTTTCGCCATTGATCTATTCGGAATTTTTGTCTCTTTTGAAGCAATTTTTATTTGGTAACTGAATCTGATGAAAATTTTATATTGGTAGAACCTGTGGTTAAAATTTGTGGCCAACCATCGTCAAGTTAAGGTAGCAAATCAAAGCTAATTCTGACACAATAAATACATATGAAGGTATTTGTAAGGAGGAGCCAACAGTCTCAGTTATCCAGATAATACCTGCCATAAGAATACCTGTGCGAAAGGTTCAATAAGGAACATATAAATGAGATAAACTAAAAAGAACACCTGAAACTAGGAACTTACTAACTTCCAAAAGTTGTATTTATTAATATAGAATAATAAAAATGGAAAGCCTCTCCACTAATTAATTGTTTATTTAACAGAACTAGCTTTCGGCCTCTCAGCCATCATCAGTGCCTACAATAAGAAAAAAAACAACTACGTAAGAATTTTACAAACACAAGCAGGTCAGCACAATAAAAATTCCAAAAAGTCCAAAAAGTTAAAAAGAAGTTAAAAAACGTTAAATAAATAAAATTAGAGGTAACAATAAAACTAATAAGTAAATGTAAACGAAGGGGAAACAAATAAATAAACAGAATAATATTATTAAACAAAAGTGACATAATAATTAAAATTAATCAATAAAGATAATTAATCAATTAATAAAATAAAATTAAATAAAAATTATAGAATAAATTATCAAATAAAAATAAGCAAAATCAAGGAGATGAATAGTTCCAATAAAGGTCACAATAGTCATAAATAGTTATAAAAAAGTTAAAAATGAAATAAATAATTACCGGTAAAAGGTAAGGAAAAAACCCGACGTTGAGTCACAAGAGAGACAAATAAACAGGTCAAGTGTGTGCTAGTCAGCACACAGCGAGGGTCCGTAGGCCACACTATATAGTGTTTAACTGTAAAGTGTATAAACAGTGTTTTTTAAAATGCAAAAAAGCTTACTTTGAACCATTCTAAGGGTCTGATATTCTCAAAACACACTCTGATAAAGTATTTTTTTGCCACTGAACCGGACTACAACCATATAAATACATCGAAAAGACCATAATTATAAAAAAAAAAACTGTAAAAAAAAAAAAAAATTGTAACACTTAAGTTTTTTTACCCTAATTTTTTTGAAAAATATTTTTTTCAAGTCGCTATATTATTAAAATATGTGGGCAGGTACAAGACACATACATGCCAAATTTCAAAGTGATCGGACGAAAGCTGTAGCCGTTAGAGCACGCGAGAGGACGGACGGACAGACACACGCAGGAAAATGGGTCCTTGGTTTTGCCTACGGACCCTAAAAACGGTCTGGAGGGCGGGGGATATTACTAAGCGTGTCTAGCAGTATAGAGGACCCGCCCTATTATTCCTATTTATTATATTGATATAACTATATTGATATCAACTCCAATTGCGCTTTTATTTATTATTTCTTAATCTGTTTTCTATTGTATGCTCTTAATTCTTAAGGTCCTATTGTAAACTTTCAATAACATTGTCCTTTAGATGTTGCATTTCTTGTGCTTATAAGCAACTGGAATTTCTTTTAGTTTGTATTGTAATGTCGATTTAACTGTTATTATTTTGATTTTTTACTTTTTATTTTGCTAATATTTTGTTTTGTTTTGATAAAGGTAGTTTTGTGTGCCAAACTTGTGGAAAATCTTATCGTCACATGAAATCTCTGGTTTATCACCTAAGATACGCGTGTGGCAAGGCGCCTAAGTTCACCTGCCCACACTGCGATTACAGAACAAAGCATAAGAAGTCTATGAAAATTCACGTTGCTATTAAACATACTCAATTACCTACTATGAAATTATAATAAATTGTTTATTTCTTTAATAAATAAAATTATTATTATTATTGTTTTTTTAATTTGTTTTGCCTTCTCCGCAGCACTGGTTTAGTTTTATAGATTTAAAGCGTTAGGCGGACAATGAAACTTTTGCCCAGTCATCAAATTTACATAAACTTTATTTTTTCATCAACCGTCCCCTGAGATGTTCAAATATAGTGTTCGATTCCGATCTGTACATAATATACTATTACAAGCCGATCTGTATTAAAGATTAAAATGTGTCGTTATAAACCTATCTGTATTTAACATTAGCTATTTTTATGAACTTTTCTGTTATGAACATTAGCTATATAGTAAACACATTATACTTTTTGCTTGGGAAAATTGAGAAAAAAAATGGGAGGAGAGTGAATGAGAGCTTGAGATTTTGGCGGGTAATAGGTCATTGCCCGATCTATTACCCGCCAAAATCTCAAGCTCTCATACACTCTCCTTCCATTTTTTTTCTCGATTTTCCTAAGCTGTCGGAGTTAAAAAGTATAATGTGTTTACTATAGTTAACCGATTTGTATTGAGCAATTGCTATTTTTATTAACCGATCTGTTTAAGCAATAGCTATTTACTATACTAGCTATATTTACTTACTATCTTCAGATCAGTTATGAACCGTATATAACCATGTTATAAACCGATCTGTATTTAACATTAGCTGTTGTTATAAACCGATCTGTATTTAACTTTAGATATTGTTATAGACTGTTCTGTTTTATTACTTGCAATAGTTACTTACTATACTTCAGATCAGTCGTGAACCGTATGTAACACATGTTACAAACCGATCTATATTAAAATTAAGCTGTTGTTGTTGACCGATCTATAGTTAACTTCAGATCAGATATGGATGTATTTCATTCGGTTTATAACATTAGCTGTTGTTATAGATCGATTTATATTGAACTTTAGACATTGTGTTTTCTTTTAACCGATCTATTGCCCTCTTCGGCTCTTTAAGTTTTATTCACGTTGTCCGTTCTTTGTGTTGACAAATTTGGATGTCATTTTTATTAGTACAAAGATACAAATAATTGGCTTGGGATCATTCTCTGAAGAAAAGCCATCAGCACGTCAGCTTTGATGAAAATTTAGCTTAGTGAACAAATTTGCATACTATTAAATAAAGAGGTACTTACCGTCGACACTTGCTTGATCTGAAGATCACTGGACCGGTTTCGGCTGTACGCCATCCTCAGCAGAAGAAGGATATAGATCTCCTAGAGTCGAATTGAACTCATAGAGTCTACATGAGAGAGTCATGACTCTAGGAGATCTATATCCTTCTTCTGCTGAGGATGGCGTACAGCCGAAACCGGTCCAGTGATCTTCAGATCAAGCAAGTGTCGACGGTAAGTACCTCTTCATTTAATAACTTACTAACTTGCTGTAATAATCGTCAAATTGACTTCAAATTCGCATACACTTGAGAAATTTGTCTTTGTTACTTAATTCTTTCGTTCCAAAGTATTTAAATGTCTTTTTTTTCAGAACTAATTAGCGAAATAATAACTTTACTTTTCTCCTGTTGCATTTGTTACAGAAGCAAAAAGTACTGCATACACTTGTAATCTGTGCGGAAAAGGTTACCGTCACAATAGATCCCTTCAATCACATCAGCGATATGAATGTGGCATTCAGCGTCAGTTCCCATGTCAACTCTGTCACTACAGGGCAAACCTAAAGAGACACTTGCAAAGGCATATGATTCGCAGGCACCAAATCGCACCCCATGCTGATACCACCAACTTAAAAAGCAAAACAAGACAGCTAGACTGAACTGCTAGGCAGAACTGCTAGACAAATCAGCTAGATAGAACAGCTAGGTAGAACTGCTTGACAGATCAGCTCAACATTGATATTACATATATTGATAGTATATATATTGATAGTATATATATATATATTGATAGTACAAATTACCGTACCTATATGATCCTTTTATTTGTCAAAGACACTCAATTTTGACTTAATGCCGCAGCAGTATTTGTATTCCCATGTCAATTTAATTTGGGAAATACAGTTTTCTTATCTATTTTTATCAAGTTTCCATTTTCCCTGGATTTTTGAGCTCCATTTTATTTAAGCAATCAACTTAAGACTTAATATTTACGCTATGTATTAAACAATAAACTAATAAATGTTAAGATGAAATTAAAATTATAATGTGAAACATTGTGTGTTTGTCATTGTTTAAATGTTGTAATAATAATAATTAAATTACTGAATATAACCTTTTAGAATGTTTTAAGAAAACTCGGCATGTTAATATTTAATTGTATGTATTTATTTAGATTAAATATAATAAAAGTGATTCTATGTGTTCAATTTATTTTTTAAAAAAACAAATTTATTATTATAATTTAACCTAGATTATTACAATGTTCTGTGCGGTTTCCACTAAGTTACCCCTTATTTGGCTATAACTTTGTGGTTTTAACAGCCACTAAGTTATAGCTTAATCAGTTAGTCATTGGTGATTTTAATAATTTCTACGTTACACCTATAGTTAGTCACAGTGGTTTTTATAACTAGTACGTTACACCTTAATCAATTTGTCTTCAGTCATCAATCATCTTTGTTGTTTGGCTTACGATTAGTGGATGCTCCAATAGATTTGTGTTTGCTTATTATTAGACATCAGTTGAGCAAAATTAGTAATTAGGACAGCCCAACCTATTGCTTAGATATTGGCCAGCAATAATCTAAGTCCGAGTCCCAACACCAACAATTATCCAAGTCCTAGTCCCAGGAGGGATTAGTGTATACACTAATATACTAACTACTATACAATACTACTAACACCATGGCATCAGCCTGTGAAGGGTCTAGTCATCTTACCGAGTAACTCTGTGGCGCAACAGCCTGTTGAGGGCCTAGCCATACACTAACTAACTTACATCATGGTGCAACATCCTGTGGAGGGTCTAGTCATCTTACCGAGTAACTATGTGGCGCAACAGCCTGTTGAGGGCCTAGTCATACACTAACTAACTTACATCATGGTGCAACATCCTGTGGAGGGTCTTGTCATCTTACTATAAGTAACTCTGTAGTGAAACAGCGCGTGGAGGGCCTAGTCATACACTAACTAACTTACACCGTGGCGCAACAGTCCGTGGAGGACTGACACACTGTCTGTGGAGGACTGTCCGTGAGGACTGACTGGAGGACTGTAGTCAAATGTCAAAAACTAACTAACTAACACCGTGGCAACAGTCTGTGGCGGTTCTAGTCATCTAACTAAGTAACAGTGGGGTGCAATAGTTCGTGGAGGGCCTATACCTGCCACATTTTTCCAGTAGTGCCATCAGAGAAACTGACTTGACTACTATGATGGCTCTCATGCGGGGAGTATTAATATTATGATAACCATATTGAAAGGGGTGTTTCTACAGGTCACATTTGAAGCAAAAATGTTCATATAAGCTTTAATCCAATTCTGCACGGTGTAGGAGCTATAATCATACTTATAGTGAGTTAAAAGCAATCGACCTTTACTTTAAACATTTACAATAACTCTAAAATATTAATCTTAGAACAATAAATAATCAATTTTGGCAAAGATCATGAAATTCAGTTGACTTTATGACTATTTAGTGTGACCCAGATCTGTTTGAAAACTTATCACTATGATCCTATTTAGAGAAATGCGTACGTAGTTTAGGAAAGTTAGAGCTATTAATTAATAAGCTTTATAGCGATACCAAATACTTCAAAATATTCCAATTCTAAGTGGGCTAACAAATAATTTACTGTTCCCATTTTTTTAGGTAAAGGTCGTTTAATTTTAGCTTGCTCTATTTTTGCTTATATTAGCTTTTGCACTGTTGAGAATTGGACACTAGCATTTTTGCTCCAAATGACCTGAAGAAGCAAGAATGAGGTCATGTGAAATTGATAAACCCTGAGTATCATTTTTATTTTTAATATTTTGAAATATTGTACGTATTTAAAGGTGCCTAAAGAATTAAAAAAAAAGAAGAGGTTTTTCATTAAATGCTTCTTTCTGGTGTTAATTTTGTTTTGTTTATTGATAAATTGCTGGATGGGTTTTCTTTGTCATTAGGTTACTGTTCCAAATTTAGTCATTTTTATAAATGAATATGATTTTTGACATTTTTATGTTTTGGCTATGGAACATACCTCAAAAAGCGTTATGTTACCTAAAAACTCAGAAAAGTGTGACAGGGATTCAGAAACCTATAGGAGGTTTGCAATCCAGTCTACTGCTGTAGGACCTTCCCCTACCGCGGACTCGAATGTAACCGAGGACGGGACGTGTAGGTTCGGCTGCCTTCGGTTCTCCCCCACTCTATAGCCTATAGCCTGTAGCCCAGCGCTCTTCTACTCTACTACACTTGGTAAAGTCTAGTCTAGAGCAGCAGTTCTCAACCTACGTACCCCTTTTTGTGTAATTAACTGTGGGTATCGTGTAAAAACAACCCCTTATTTTTACAAATACTATTTACATTAGATGAAGTGTTGCAACATCGTAGAAACAGCTGTAAATAGGTAATTTACTTTACTTACGCACATAAACTCGTAAAACGACACCAAAAAGCGTTACATAAAAATGTTTCACTGTCTTGCAGACTCGTATGCAAGGATTTTTTTTTTTGTTTTTATCATTTGCTTGTATGTTTTGTTTATTAATTGTATTGCTTGATAGATAAGAATATTTGTCTATTTTTTTATTTTTTAGTTGCCGTTCCAACTGGTAAATTTGTTTGCCAGCAGTGTGGACGTTCTTACAAACATTTGGGTTCTCTATCCAAGCACAGAACATACCAATGTGGAAAAGAACATCAATTCCTTTGTCAGTTTTGTCCCTACAAGTCCAAACTGAAGGAAAATTTGAAAAGACATAACATTTTCAAACATCAAGATCAAATGTTGCTGCAACCGCTGTAACAAGTAATTTACATGTAAACGATGTAACAAGTAATTTACATGTAAACGATGTAACAAGTAATTTACATGTAAACGATGTAACAAGTAATTTACATGTAAACGATGTAACAAGTAATTTACATGTAAACGATGTAACAATAATATATTGTTGTCAAACAGATAGAATAATATATTGTTTAGATGTTGGCGTTGTTTGATGCGTTATTCTCTACCTCGTTTTTATATCAAAGATGTATAATTTTATTTGACAGTTAATAGATTACTCATTTATTTATTTGAATTTATTATTAGTGAGGGAATCATTGAAGAGACATATAAAACATACTGATAAAACTGTAAATACTTAATTAGCAATATAAATAGATGGTTTGAATCATTGAAGAGACATCATATAAAACATACTGATAAAACTGTAAATACTTTAATAAGCAATATAAATAGATGGTTTGAATCATTGAAGAGACATCATATAAAATATACTGATAAAACTGTAAATACTTTAATAAGCAATATAAATAGATGGTTTGAATCATTGAAGAGACATCATATAAAATATACTGATAAAACTGTAAATACTTTAATAAGCAATATAAATAGATGGTTTGAATAATTGAAGAGACATCATATAAAACACTGATAAAACTGTAAATACTTTAATAAGCAATATAAATAGATGGTTTGAATAATTGAAGAGACATCATATAAAACATACTGATAAAGCTGTAAATACTTTAATAAGCAATATAAATAGATGGTTTGAATAATCGAAGAGACATCATATAAAACATACTGATAAAGCTGTAAATACTTTAATAAGCAATATAAATAAATGGTTTGAATCATTGAAGAGAGATCATATAAAACATACTGATAAAGCTGTAAATACTTTAATAAGCAATATAAATAGATGGTTTGAATAATTGAAGAGACAGCATATAAAACATACTGATAAAACTGTTAATTCATTAATAAGCAATATAAATAGATGGTTTTGAAGTTGTCTTTTTTTAAGTCCTTATTTTCTACCCAGTTTTAGATGGTTTGTGATTCATTACTAAAGTGTCACTTTATTCGACAATGAATGGAGTTAATTAATTTAATTGATTTAAAATTATCTATTACATCAGGTTAGGTTTGATATCAAATTTATAATTTTAGATACGATGATCTATAGCTTGAAATATAAACATCTTAACCAATTTCTATATAATTTATGATTCTATGGTGAAGTAAAGTCAGATTCTAATTGATAATTTGTTTGCTTATGTCTTGTTTAAAAATTTTATTGCTTAATAGATGCATATATTTGTCTATTTTCTTTGTTTGTAGTTGATGTTCCAAGAGGTAAATTCATTTGCCAAAGGTGCGGACGTTCTTACAGGCATATGGCTTCCCTTTCGAAGCACAAAACCTATGAATGTGGAAAGGAACGTCAATTCCCTTGCCAGTTTTGTCCCTACAAGGCCAAACTGAGGGAAACTTTGAAGAGACATCAGATTCTCAAACATTCTGATAAACTGTAAATGCTGTAACAGGTATTATAAATAGATAGTATAGATTTTGTCTTTTATTCCTACTTGCTTTTAATTTGTCTCTAAATCTTGTAACCTTAATTTGACCTACTTCCCGACTTATTTTAGTTGGTCATTGTCAGGTAATGCCCAGTTTAGTTGGTCATTATCAGGTTTTGTCCAGTTTAGTTGGTCATTATCAGGTTTTTTTCCTGTTTAGTTGGTCATTATCACGTTATGCCCATATTAGTTGGTCATCATCTGGTTATGCTCATTTTAGTTGGTCATTATCACGTTATGCCCATAGTAGTTGGTCATCAGCTGGTTATGCTCATTCTAGTTGGTCATTATCAGTTTACGGAAACTGTATCATTTATGGTATATATTTCTAAAGTGGGCTAAATTCTTCCTAAACGTCAGTTCTTCAGTGTATTTTTTACAATGTTCATTATAACTGATTGTCTTTGTTCGTATTAATTTATCTTAATACGTTCTTCTATATAACTTAATGTCTCACTGAAATATAACTGACTTAAAATAGTCAGTTATATTTCTACGTACTTGTGTTTTTTGTCTTTCCTTGTGGTGATTAAAATGTTTTCTATTGTTATTTCTAACATATAATTATGTTATTTCTATGTAATGGGTTGTTTCTTATTAACTATCTTATTTATTAATTTATATTCTCTTTATCTTTAAAATAAAAGTTAATCGTTTTGTTCACTGTTGTTTTTAGGACTAATCAGAAGGAACGCTGATGGAAGATTCATGTGCTACTCTTGCGGCAAACTCTACACACATGAGTGTACTCTAAGAGCTCATCTGCGCTACGATTGTGGAAAAGAACCACAGTTTAAATGTCCCTACTGTCCTTATAAAGCTAAGCAAAAGACATCTCTTAAAGTTCACGTTGGCTTAAAACACATCGCTGGTTCAGATGTATTAAAAATGTAAATGAAATATTATTTTTTGTAAATTAATCTTTTTATAATTTTCTTCACGAATAAATAAATTAGTATGTGTTTAATTAATTATTTTCCTTTCTTTTCGTCCTATTTTTATCTTGGCTAATATATTGATATGATTATTTGGCAATATTACAGATTGTTTTATTTGCAGTGAATCGCTGGCATCTACTTTAATAAAATGTAATCCCTTCTGGAAGCTCTAGGACTTCTACATTGAAGCCGAGTTTACACGGGTAGAGTAAACAGGAGAGCGAGTAGAGTAACTCTACCCGTAGAAACCCGAAAAAAACGCTGAGTAGAGTAGAGTGGCGAGTAGAGTAGCTAGTAGCTGGTAGAGTAGAGTACTATACCGCATACAGTAAAGTGGACTCTACTCAACTTCCCCCACCACAGCTCCCACTCTACTAGCTTCGCCACTCTACTCGTGTAAACGTGTTCAATAGCAAGTAACAAGTAGAGTTTAGTTTCAGTTTATACATTGTTGTGCAATCATTTCTGCTTTTTTACTATACTTACTACTAGCTTATGTGTAAACGCTCCAAAATCAAAATTGGTAGAGTAGGAAGTAAAGTACACTCTACTCGCTATATTCTACTCTCCTGTTTACTCTACCCTTGTAAACCCGGCTTAAGGTTTTAATTTATTTTGAATCTGTTTGGTAAATCAAAGACAAAAGTTGAGTGATTATATTCAAATATTTATAATAGGAATTATTGTTAATACATTTTAGTTTGTCACTATCAGATTTTGAACATTTTTTATCGATCATTTTTAGGTTTTGAACATTTTGGTTGGTTATTATGGGGTTTTTGAACTTTTTATTTGGCCAGTATCATGATTTGAACTTTTTGGTTGGTCATTATGGGGTTTTCAACATTTTATTTGGCCAGTATCATGATTTGAACTTTTTGGTTGGTCATTATGGGGTTTTCAACATTTTATTTGGCCGGTATCATGATTTGAACATTTTGGTTGGTCATTATTAGGTTTTGATCATTTTAACAGGCCATTTATCAGTTCACTAATGTCGGAGGTAAACTGATAAAGTTTTGTTTTTTGGTGTTTTACTCACTACAGTAAAGTGTCGAGTCTGTAAGTTTTACAATGTTCACTATAAATATTGGTTTTAGTTTGTAATAATTTACCTAATGATATTTTCTTTAATAACTCCAAGTATGTATAAATGTAAAATAATTAAGTTATATTTTTAGATATTGATCCAAATTTAGGTTTGTTATTTTTTTATTTTATTTTTTAAGCTAATGAAACTTTCCTCTCTTTCTATGCTTATTTTTATGTAATCGTTTGTTTCATATCTTATCAAAACATCTTTATTTGTTTACATGTAATAATGTATTCTCTAGATATTTAAAAGAAGGTTAACCTTTACGTTTACCTGTTTTCTTTAGGTCCGTTCAAAAGGAACATTGATGGAAGATTCATCTGCGACTCTTGCGGAAAACTCTACCAGCATGAGTGTAGTTTAAGAGCTCATCTGCGCTATGAATGTGGAAAGGAACCACAGTTTAAATGTCCCTTCTGTCCTTATAAAGCTAAGCATAGGAAATCTCTTAAAGTTCATGTTGGCTTAAAACACATGACTACTTCAGATGTTATAAACATGTAAATTGAAGATTACTTTTTTTGTAAATTCATTTTTAATTTTTTTTTTTTTTTGAATAAACTATTAATCTGTGTTTAATTAATTTGATTCCTTTCTTTTAGTCCTATTTGTCCTTTCTAATTATAAATATACACTTGGGGGATTAAAAGGGAAAATAAGTTATTAAATTAGACTTTGACAAGGTGAAAAACACAAATAGGTAAACATTCACTTCTTGCTACTCGGTTTCTTAACATGTTCAAGCCTCGTCCAGATTGGCATTAAGGTGTGCTACGTAGAGATTTGGACTCTGCGCATGCGCACCACTGAACGAACATGCGCACCACTGAACGAACATGCGCAGACACGAAATCTCTGCTCGTTGCTCGGTTCGAGTTCGCCAATCTGGACGTCAAACGAAATAATTATATTAACCAATTATCCGCTTTACTCATCTATCGACATTATATTAGTAGTACTCTATGACAGGAAACGAAAGGCTCCCATACACGATCAAAATGTTTGAGCAAACATTTTGATCGTGTATGGCCTAAATTTTCCCGACATCAGGTTTGCGCCAACATCATGTTTGCGCAAAATGTTTGATCGTGTGTGGGAGCCTTAAAGCAATTACAGTACATTTTTTTTTTTCAAAGGCTACATTTATTCCTAAAGGTTTGGTTCTTCTTCTTCAAATCATTTTTGCAATATTTATTTTAAGTGATAGTCTTAGTTCGTAACTATTTATCTTATAATATAGTCTCTAAGTACTTAAAGTCTATGTAAATGTAAAAAAGTATAGTTATATTTCTGTATATTAATCCTAATTTAGGATTATTATCTTTCCTAAACTGATTAAACTTTATTATCCTTCTATTCCTATGTTTATGTAATGACAAATATTTTATCAATCTTCGTTATTTGAATACGATTATATACTTTCCAAGATGATTATACTTTCTTCCCTTTCTATTCTTAATTATTATTTAATAGGTAGTTTCATTTCATTCCAAACATCTTTTAAGGTTAATCGGTTTATTGACTGTTATTTTAGGTCCGTTCAAAAGGAACTTTGATGGAAGATTCATCTGCGACTCTTGCGGCAAACTCTACCAACATGAGTGTAGTCTGAGGGCTCATCTGCGCTATGAATGTGGAAAGGAACCACAGTTTCAATGTCCCTTCTGTCCTTATAAAGCTAAGCATAAGAAATCTCTTAAAGTTCATGTCGGAATAAAACACATGTCTAGGGCAGATATGTGTTGAACATGTAAATGGAGTTTTACTTCTTTTTTTTTTTTTGAAAAAATTATCTTTATATTTTATTTGCTTATAAATAAAATATTCATTTGTGTTAATTGTATTCATTTTATATTCATCCTATTTGTCCTGGCTAATAGTAGATTTTGAATTTGTTATTTAAATCTAGATTTTCCGGTGGCGTTTGTGTTAAGAGATTTTATGAATCATAGCGGGATTCACAAAATCCCTTCTGTGAATCACACTGGAATTTACAATCTCTTTTGTGAATCACAAAAGGTTCACAAAATCTCTGACGTTGTCTCCCATCTAGTTTTATTTTCTTCTTCGGAAACCTCCCGAAAAATTTATGTGGAAGCGTACGCTATTTAAATAACATTTGTTTGTTTGAATGATTGTTTAATTTTCATTTCAACTAACTAAATATGATCAAATTCGGATGTGTTGGTAAAATACACAAAAAAGGAAAACATTCATTTGTTGTTACTCCACTTATTAGCAAGTTCTCAAAACGAAATGATTATCTTTCCGTAAATCGCATCCTCGATACCGTTTCGTCACAATACTGCACTAATTATTCACGTTATTAGTAAGTCTTCAAATAATTGGATCCATAGTATTGGTATTATGGAATGGCTCCTCTGGGAATCCAAACCACATTATTGATATAGTTAGTTAAGAAAGCCATTTAATGGACACTGATATTGTAACTTCTTCATTATTGTACATTCATTCTTTGCAATTTTTGAAATTGTTTATATTGTATTTCTTGTCTAACTAACTAACTCTGTGGAACAAAAGCCCATGAATGGCCTAGGCCTGCCAAAGGTTTCCTTGTCTAACTAACTCACAGACAGACCATGGAGGGTTTAGGCCTGCCAAAGGCTTTTATCCTTTTCTAACTAACTAACTCCATGGAGAGACAGACCATGGAGGGTTTAGGCCTGCCAATGGCTTTTATCCTTTTCTAACTAACTCCATGGAGAGACAGACCATGGAGGGCCTAGGCCTGCCAAAGGCTTTTATCCTTAATTGGTGTTTATTAATTTATCAACTTCCTGTTTCCAGGACCAATGAGGAAAAGACAAATGGAAAAACGATTCCACTGTGAAACCTGCGGTAAACTCTACCAACACGATAGCAGTCTAAGAGCCCACATCCGCTACGAGTGTGGAAAAGAGCCTCAGTTCCAGTGCCCTTTCTGTCCTTATAGAGCTAAGCATAAGAAGTTTCTTAAATGTCATGTAGGGCTTAAACATATGGAGAGGAACTTCGTTCTCGATAGTTCTGGCTTTTCTTCCATCCAATAATGGAAGAAAAGCCACTTTATTCTGGGGGTGATTATCAACAGTTGAAGACCTTTCAGCAGTAGTAATCTAGATCTTTAAAGTATAGACTGCGGAGGATATATAAGCAGTTCACAAATCTCCTGTCTGAAGACTACTTATATATGCCTATAACTCAAGCACTGTTAGCCAGGGAGCTCTTGGCTTGGCCGGGCCACGACTGGGTAAAATATAAAATAATTAAGCGGACTGCAGGTTGAAAATATGTATAATTGCACTTGAATAGGCTAAATAGCTGTATATAATTAAAATTATAATGTAGTAAATTGCTGGTTTAAAGTGTTGTAGATATGAGGTGAATGCTGGTGTTAGATGTTCATATGGGTAATGGCAGAGAGTCTGAATTATAGGAATTAAAGTGGAATTTTCACTTTCCTGGATTCAAGTGTTATGGAAAGAATAGTTTGATCTTCCTGGATACCAGGACATCTAAAGTAGTCCAAAGATACCTCGGATAGCTGTAGCTAGTTATATGATAAATTATGATCATAATAGAAAATGGCCACTACATCCAAGGAGGACTACATACACACTTGGTTTATGGAAAAATCCTAAAGGTGTGAAGGCTTGCCAATGTTGCTGAAGGGCCAAGCTTCTAATTGAAGACCATGGGAGGGGGACTAAGATACTGACAGATCTTAATTCGTGAATGAACCTGGCAACTTGTATGGCGGGTCAGGTGTTCAATGTTGCTTGAACAATCACTTATTTCAAAATTTACATAAATAAAGGTTTATGTTACTTTCAAATGGCAAAATATGTTTTTTTGTTTTTTTTATTATTAATTTTAATTTTTATGAATACCATTTTTTTTTTAATATTAGTTAGTTGTATTTTTTTTTTTTGTTTTTTTTATTTAAATAAAATTATAATTATTATTAACACTGGGAGACAGTTTTTATAGAATTATAATTTAATTAAAATTTAAACTTTCCGTATTATGAATACTACCAAAAACTTAAAAATTGAATTTGTATTTTTTTATGTATAAATATGAATGTTAACAGTGAATATGAATTTTTTAAACATTAATAACATTAAAAGTTTAAACAATGTAAAATTTTATACATAACTTATAATTTTAGCTATTTCTAATTTCCGCTTTTTATTGTGTACATCTAAGTAAATATTATTCTTTTTAACCTTAGCCAATTTGATAATTAAGTATAACATTACCTAATCAATAACCGTATTTGTAAAAATAATTCACAATTGTATAAAATTATTATAAATTGTGTGTAATTTAGCTTCAGTTTAATAAAGATATTTTGTAACGTAAAACAAGTGTTTGTGAATCACCATAAACATATGTTCGACATTTCGTGTCTTTTAGACTTATCTTTTACTCGTGTTTTAGACTATAAAGTAAACAACAGGGGATCAACAAAGGTTAAGGGTGAGTTATTAGAATTAACGAGCTAATATTCTGATAGTTAGGCATATAACGCGGAATTTTATTTTCAACCTAACTTCCAGAATGTCGCATGTATTTGTTTCTAATTTCACATTAATAATTTTATTTACTTGTGTTTTAGACTATAAAGTAAACAGCAGGGATTCACAAAGGTTAAGGGTGAGTTATTAGAATTGACGAGCTAATATTCTGATGGTTAGGCATATAAACCTAACTTCCAGAATGTCGCATCTTTTTGTTTCTAATTTAACATAATTAGCTTTACTAATAGCATGGGAAATATAACTAATTTCCGTTACGCAAAAAAAAAAAATGAAGTTCCTAAATATAGTACTAGGAAGTTAGGATTTAAGATTAGGTTGCTTTTTTCACTTTTAGTACTATACTTCCCCAATAGAAGCGTCGAGGTATTTAAATGTAGTACAGGAAGTTAGAAGGTAATGAGAGGTAGCTTGATTTTTACTTTTTAGTTCTAAATTTCGCCTATAGGAGCGCACCAAGGTATGGTAAACTGTTGGCTGTCCCAAAGATCTTATATAAAGGGGATGGAGGGTTGTGGAAAAAAGTGACCCCATGAAGATATGTAAAATATGAGCTCCAATGGGACAAATTACCTTCCTCTTGGTTATAGCTTACTAAGAATTTGTTTATAATTTCAGTTTATAACCTGTTAAAGAAGGTAATTTGTCCCAGTTCAAAGGTCGTGGAGCATGCGCAGTATGATTTTTCTCTCCAATTTCTCTTACCTCCATGGGGTCACTTTTTAGCCCTAAACCCCTTCTTAACATTTCATCCCCTTTACATAAGATCCTTGGGCTATTACTGGATTCAATGCCCAAAAACATTTCCATAATTAAATGTTTTTCCATGAATTGAAGAAAATGTCAACAGTCTTACCTCTGATTTGATTTCTATGAAATGTTATGTAAATTACAGGTTTTAATTGACATTTAATAATTAACATTGTGTAATTTAACTTCTTTAATTCTTTCAATAACACGCCTAATCGTTCGTTGTTTTAATTTTAAAGGTGGGTGGTCCTGTGATTCTTGCGACAGATCATACCGTCACTTAAAATCACTCGTCACTCATAAGAAATACGAATGTGGTAAGGAGCCGCAATTCAAGTGTCCGCATTGCCCTCATCGCACCAAGCATAAGCATTCCCTTAAGCTCCACATCGCAATGAAACACGTTAAGAATAACTTAAATAACATTTGTTAAAATATTAATCTTCTAATAAAAGTTGTGTATTTAATTAAAAAAAGAAACGTTTTAGTATTATATGTTGTGTATTTCATTTTTC
Organism: Gerris lacustris; assembly: GCA_951217055.1. Taxonomy (NCBI): domain Eukaryota; kingdom Metazoa; phylum Arthropoda; class Insecta; order Hemiptera; family Gerridae; genus Gerris; species Gerris lacustris. The sequence goes on from OX578286.1 coordinate 36,179,652, forward strand.
TTACTATACCCTACTTGTTAATAAATCCAACACTTTTTTTTTGTTTTTGGCTTTAAAAACAAATAATGAGGATGGAACTTGGTTGGATGAGGCACGATTTCATTGCCTTGCACCAGCACTATCGTCACGTGGATGGTGCTGCACTCAAAGCGGCAGTGAAAAAGTAGAACTAATAGGATAAACAAACCCATCCGGTTTTTTTTTCTAACTTCTTACCTAATCTACCTTCCCCCAGCATAGAAAGTCTGATTGCTGAGGCGTCTGAGAGCTTATTGGATGATATGTAGGTTGCAGGTGTGAATCCTGTTTAGGATAGGTAATTTTTTGTAGGTCTTTTCTGCGGGAATTAGTTCCTTTTTCCCTGGCCACTTCAAGTTCGCTTCTGTTTATTCTAACTTAAAAAGGGAAGCTTGATAAATAACCTGGAGGAAGGGGGGGGGGGGGGGGCTTTGATAAATAAACAATTGTTATCTTCCGTGGAGAGACTGTTTTTTTTTATTTATTATAAGAGGAAGGTTTTCCCCCAATCTAACATTAGCAACGCTCGTACAAGAGGGAAGACTATTTATTGTATCTTTTACTTACCCCATCTCTTCATTGGAAGGAAATTAATAGCTCTAGGTAAGGTAAGGTGATTTATTACATGTGGTACAATATAATCCTCTTGCTGCATTCATGCTGATGCATGACACTTCTCCATCAGTGACTGCCAGACAAATGCATTGGCTTGCCACTGGCCTCACTGAATAAACGATAGCTGCCATGCCGAAGTTACCGATCAACTAGAGGAAGACCTGCTAAAGCAAAAGTTAGTGTCGTCTACATTGCTCAAAAATTTCTAAGAGGGTGTTTTGATATGTTCTAGTTGGGTACTCATAACTAGAACACTTCAACATACGTGATATGTAACTTAAGCAGCCCCTACACGATCAAGCCGCTTGATCAAAACATCGCGTCAAGCTGATTGACACGACCTTCAAGCTGCCTTGGGGCGCATCAAGCATCCCATCAATCTTTTCATCAACACTCATTTGTAGCGGAGTTTTCGACTAGTGAACTACTCCTCCTGGACTGTAATAAATCAGTATTGTGTAGATACCATGGTTTCGAATCAGGATTTGGGGTGTCGAGCAGGTGATTGACGGAATGCTTGATCAAAATTGCTCTAGTTTATCAAATGCTTCGTCAAGCCGCTTGACTCATTCAAACTTTCCATCTATCTCCGTCAAGACTTGACTCAAGCATTAAACGGGTTCCTAGACTATCAATCATGCTTGACACCATTGCTTCACGCGATGTTTTGATCAAGCGGCTTGATCGTGTAGGGGCTGCTCTACTCTTATGAATAAATAGTACCACAACTGTTTGGATTGACAATAGATCATTTCTCTCTCACAAGACTCAATGGATGGAGAAGAGCTCTTTGAGCAAGCTCAAAAATATTGTTTAATTAACTTACCGCGTATTAGCACCACAACATCATCAGCTGGTACAACTGTTTTCGTTGGATTAGCTACCAGATCATTTCTGCCCCTTCTACTTTCAGTGTTATGGTATAGAATGTTGATTAAAATACCTGCAATATTAAATAATCTTTAATATTGCCCATTTTTTCTTTAATTCTGTGAATAACACATGTTCGTTGTGTTTATTTTAAAGGTGGGTTTTCCTGTGATTCTTGCGACAGATCATACCGTCACTTAACATCACTCGTAACTCACAAGAAATACGAATGTGGTAAGGAGCCGCAATTCAAGTGTCCGCATTGCCCTCATCGCACCAAGCATAAGCATTCCCTTAAGCTCCACATCGCAATGAGACACATTAAGAATAACTTAAACAAATTTTGTTAAAATATTAATCTTTATATTAATGAATTTAATTTAAAAAAAAAAATAATAGTATTATAATATGATGTGTATTTCATTTTTCTTACTATACCCTTCTTGTTTATAAACGTAACTTTTGCTTCCGAGCTTACCGAAGGTAATGAAAGCTATGTGAACGTTCTGAAGAACGAAAATATTTTATGTCTCCGATTTCAAAAATTTTAAGACAAAAATCCGTTTCAGACATCAGGGAACATTATTGGTTCCGTCTGTCTGTCGGTCTATCTGTCGCTCAATATTTGTTAACCAACACATCCTTAATCTACTCGTCCGATTTTAAATTTGGATGGTTGGTGTAATTAGCCTAATGTTAGTCCCATATAAGTTGTAACCTACTACCCCTATTTGTTTCTCTTCTACATACGCACAAACATACATTTATTTACACCAATATCTTCTTAAGTATTCATCTAATTTTTATGAAATTTGTATGCTTTGTCAAAAGTTGCCCGCAGATAGTCATGAAATTATGACTATCTGCGACTATGTTTAAATTTATCTGAACTGATACTTTAATTCATCTAAAAAATCAAAACAATTTTGACAAATTTAAAAAACAGGAGGGGGGGGGGGGGTATTAAATAAATTTGACTATATTATGTTAAGAATACAATGCTTAAAGTATACCAGAGTTAGATAATGATTTTTCTCTCTGATACTTACATTTTATAAACAGACCGAAAGACAGAGATGTGCATCACGATAACTTGTTGCGGGGCACGATTTCATTGCCTTGCACCAGCACTATCCAACTAGTAGTGGAGGGGTACCATCGTCACGCTGATGGTGCTGCACTCAAAGTGGCAGTGAAAAACTGGAACTAATGGGATAAATAAATCCAACCGGTTTTTTTTGTCTAACTTCTTTCCTAATCTACCTTCCCCAGCATAGGAAGTCTGATTGCCGAGGGGTGTGAAAGCTTTGTTGGATGATATGTAGGTTTGCAGGTGTGAATCCAGTTTAGGATGGATAAAATTTTGTAGATCTTTTCTGCGGAAATTAGTTCCTTTTTTCCCTGGCCACTTCGAGTTCGCTTCTGTCTACTTTAAACTAAAAGGGGAAGGTTTCCCCCCAGTCTAACATTAGGACAAGAGGGGAACCATTTAATTATATCTTTTACTTACACCATCTCTTCATTGGAGGAAATTAATAACTCTAGGTAAGGTTGAAGTAATATGTGGTACAGCATACTCCTTCATGCTGCATTCATGCTCATGCATGACACTTCTCCATCAGAGCCTGCCAGACAAATTCATAGACTTACCACAGGCCAGACAGGCCTACACTGAATAAACGATTAGCTGTCATAGCTTCATGGTGAAGGTACCGATCAATGGGAGGAAGACCTGCTAAAGCAAAAGTTACTGCCGTCCATACTGCTCTAAAATTCCTAAGAGCGTGTTTTGAGATGTTCCAGTTGGGTACTCCTAACTAGAACTCCTCGACATACGTGTTATCTAACTTACTCTTATGAATAAATAGTACCAAAACGGTTTGGATTGACAATAAATCATTTCTCCCTCACAATCTTTCAATGGATCGAAGAGCTTTTAGAGCAAGCTCATTAATATTGTTTAATTAACATCACATATTAACACCTCAACTTCATCAGCTGGTACAAATGTTTGGTTTGGATTGGCTCCTAGAACATTTCTACCCCTCCTACTTTCAGTGTTACGAAGAACCTGCTTATAATGTTGTCTAATTACAACCTTTAATATTGCCCATTATCTTCTTTAATTCTATCAATAACACATGTTTGTTGTGTTTATTTTAAAGGTGGGTTTTCCTGTGATTCTTGCGACAGATCATACCGACACTTAAGGTCCCTCGTAACTCACAAGAAATTCGAATGTGGAAAGGAACCGCAATTCAATTGTCCACATTGCCCTCATCGCACCAAGCATAAGCATTCCCTTAAGCTTCACATCGCAATGAAACACGTTAGGAATTCGAATTACTAAAAAAAACTGTTGAAGTATGCTTGTATACTCAAAAAATTATGTATTTAATATAAGGTAATTAATATAGCATTATTTACTGTGTCTGCTTTTTTTCTTATAATTTCTTAATTGTCCTTATCCATCTTCTCCTAGCTCCTTTGAGGATTTTAGTCTATAGTTGAGATGAGCTGTGCCTCAAAGGGAGAGAGAGCCATCTTAATTTCTGTCTCTTTAATTAACGAAAATTCTTTGCTGGTGCGTTCACTCTCATAGTTCACGTTTGGAGATAACTTTTCGCCAGCGTACACCTAGCATATGGTCCTTACGCTTTTTGTTCATGAAGGGCTAGCTCATTCTCATAAGATCTGTCACTTTTCATGCAAAAAAAAAAACAGTTTCTTAAACTAAAATTTATTGGTACTCAATATTTTTTTTTATGAAGTTACTATTTGTGAGGAACTGGTTATGGTAAGGATACTACCATTTGATTTACAGTGAAATGTTAAACGCGTTTTAATGAAATATTGGTTTTATCAAGTAACTCATACATACTTTGTTTTATTATTCAGGTAACAAACCATTTCCATGCCAATGTGGTCGATCATATGCTCATAGGCGTAACCTTATATCTCATCAAAAGAACGAGTGTGGGAAAGAGCCTCAGTTCCATTGCCCACATTGTCCTCATCGAACCAAACATAAGCATTCCATGAAGCTCCACATCGCCATGAAGCACTATCAAGAATCCAAACACGGATTTTTAAGACATTAAATTACCTGTTAAATTAAATTATAAAAATAATAATTTTGAAAAAAGCATGTCGTCCACTTCTTTTTATTTATCCCATTATTTATCTACATAAATTATTTAACAATCATAAAAATAATTATTTGTATTTAAAGTTGGATAAATGGGTTTAGATATGGCATTTGTTTGCATCAACTAAAATAAACTAATACCAGATTACAATTCTGTTTTATTTTTCTTGTGTTTTAATATCGTGTGTCCCTGGTTATGGCAGGGTTTCTTTAAAAAATAATTATGTTTATTTTTAACAAAATGTAAAATGGGTTTTATTAAAACGAAATGTTTATCTATATAAAGTTTCTTATTCAATAGGTACTATTGCATTATCCAGGTAAAAAATCATTCCTGTGCCACTGCACTGTGGTCGATCATATACTCATAAGCGTACCCTAGTGTCTCATCAGAGGAATGAATGTGGAAAAGAGCCTCAGTTTCAATGCCCGTTATGTCCTCATAGAGCCAAACTGAAGCATTCCATGAAACTTCACATCGGCATGAAGCACTGCCAGGAATCAAAAGACATTCTTTCAATCCAGTTTTCTGGGCAGTAAATTGTGATTTATTAATTAAACAAAAACATGTTTTTTTGTTTTTGTATAGACTTGTTGTCCCTTTCTAGATACTGTTGAATTTGTTCATAACGAAGATCACTGTATTAGGAAATGTCATCAGAAAGCACCAATGAAGGTTTGAAAGTAGATTTGGAAACGGAGAATACTTGAGATTGTTTGTGGTTTTTAGAGGGTTCTGATGGTGTAGGATTGTTAAAAAGAGTCTGTGGAAGAATGGTGAATTATAAAATTGTGATTGCAAGGATATTATAATGAAATTAATAAGTGATTAGATCATTGTATCTAAAAAAAAAAGTGACAATTAATATTGTAACGAATTTTGACCATTTACCAATTTCCATATTCCGCAGCGGAACAGTCTGTCATGAGCTTTGGCTTCCGTTACTTGTTCTTTCTTCCCTATTTGGTTTATCCCTCCATTTTCTTACTTCCATTATCCTGACATCTTCCTCCACCTGATGCAGCCATATTTTCTTTGATATTCTACTCCTTCTCATCCCATGAATTTATCCCCATAGCACATAAAGCTTATGTTTTGAAGAAAGTCGAAACTCTGGAGTTATATTACGTTGTTCTATTCTAGATTATACGAAGAAATTGTCTCATTAGAAGTAAGTCTCTGGTCATATTAGTTACATAGCTTGATAACTTAGCTGTCGTAGAAGTATAAATAACTCCAGTCAAATTGATGATAACAATTTTTTGAGTTGGGAGTTCAACGAGTTACTTAGTTTATGGTCAATGCTTCTGGTAATAGTATTTTTATTCGAATGCTAAGCTCTTGGTTTTTAAGGGTTAAAACATTGTAAAGCAGGTCACACATCACTCATCGCATATGAACCAAATTCAGATTGATGATTTGCTGAGCCACGCCTGATGAAATTTATGCTTCTCTACATTTTGATAGTTAATTAAAATATCTAGTTATTTTAAGTAACACATACAATTTTTGTTTTATTATTCAGGTTGCAAACCGTTTCCCTGTCACTGTGGTCGATCCTATACTCACAAACGTAACCTGTTCACTCATCAAAGGAACGAATGTGGGAAAGAACCTCGTTTTAAATGCCCACATTGTCCTCATAGAACCAAACAGAAGCATTCCATGAAGCTTCACATCGCCATAAAGCATCATCAGGGAACTCAGAAATTGTTATTGTAAACACACAAAATTTTCTGGGCAATATAAATTGTGTTTTTATTTAATTTTTAACAAATAAAAAGAATATTGAACTCAAATCTCTTTTTATTAAACCTTCATCGTCATAGGTCTTTAGATTATGATCTTGAGGATGTGAGTAATAAAGTCGAATTTTTTGAAGTTAGATTGGAAATAAAAGTCAGAGTTTTATTTATTAATCCGAAATATTATAATAAGTTCACTGAACTATCCTAATGTGACATTGTTTTGAGTCTTTCTAATCTGGGTAACTTCTACCAACTTCCTACTTTTATTTTTTCTCGTTAATGGTTATAACTGAAGAATGACTTAATAATCCATCTTCTTACTGGTTCCAAGTTATTTTTAGAGTTGCTAATCTAATATTTTAAAGGTTTGGTTAGAAACAATGAGTTCTCTCCCTTGAACCAACTAATACCCTCAAATATCCATTTTCTATTATATCTTACTACATTCGTAATTGGCACTTATAATTAATTAGTTTCTGCTTAAGATTCTTATCTTATGCAAGATTATTCTTTGCAATATGACTTTTATTTCAACCTATCATTATAACTCCTTAAAATTGAATTTTTCAAACTTTCATTAAGTAGAAAAAGTATTTTCTTTGAATGTGTCATCCTTTTTAAATTTCTAGTTATTTTTTCATTTCCCTGTACAATATTATTTGTTTTTTCAGGATCCAAACCATTCTTATGCACTTCTTGTGGTCGATCATACGCTCATAAACGTAACTTGCAAGCTCACCAGAAACATGAATGTGGAAAAGCTCCTCAATTCCAGTGCCCATTCTGTCCTCATCGTACCAAGCTCAGAAATTCCCTCAAGTTGCACGTTGGCGTCAAACATTCCTTCGTGAAATCTAAATTGTATTAGTGTTTTCTTATTGGTTTCCTTTTTGTTATGAGTTTTCTTGTCATCTGTAATAATTATTATTAAATATAACCATATTACTGCTATTTCTTTTTTCTTATCTTTACCGTCCCCATTGGCAGTACTTTGGGGATTTGCCATTTTTTACATTTATGAAATTCCTTACACCCTTACTATTGTGAATGTTTGGACTTAATTCTAGAGTGAGTTTTAAGCTTTTTTTTCAATCCAAATAAAATGTTTGAATGGAAATAAGTATTTTTTTGTTGCTATCATTTTTGTATTTATAAACTTTTTTTTTAGAATTGTGTACTACTGACTGTGTGTATTCTTTAGTTAGTAATTATTATGTTAATTATGTAGCCACCACACAGCTTTTAAGTTTATAAATATTTTTTAGGAAACAAAAATTTACGTGAACAAGCTTAGCTTAACCAGTTTATTCGGTGACAGGGACTTTCTGTAACTTAATCTGTAATTTCTGCAGATTTTGTCAAATACCAATATGAAAGTTGCAGAGTTCAGTAAATCTTTACTTCTTTTTTAATTTTTTAACTTTTCATGTATTCTCTACAATTCAAACGACTATAATTTATTATTCTTCTCCTTTTACCTGGTTTCTGAACTAACCCTATTGTAGAATTTTAGTTCCTGACCGTTATTGTCGTTTTTCATCAACCAATGGCCTTACTTCATAATCCTTTACTAACACCAATGACCTACAAACGATCCCTTATCTTCTTCTTGTAAACCAAATAAACTATTAAAAAATTATCTCAGATGAACTCAATTGTAATTTCATTAAAATGTACTCTTATTTTATATAGAAGGTCATCGCTCTTTTTCACCCAAAGATCCCCTTCATTTTGCAAAATTTCAGACTATTTTCTTACCATATCATATGATCTTTTTTGTTTTATTAATCTCTTTAAAATTTCAGGGTTCAAGCCTTTCATTTGTATATGCGGAAGATCGTACGCTCACAAGAGGAATTTGAAACATCATGAGAAATTCGAATGCGGCAAAGAACCGCAATTCCCATGCACGCATTGCTGCTACAGAGCAAAATCAAAACAGAATCTCAAAAGACATTTGTTTCTCAAACATATCTCTTTTATGATATGAAGTTATTTTTAAACTTATGTTTTCGTTTGATGAAACATCGACTTTTTTTTAAGACCAATAACGCTGTATAGCCAATTGATTGATTAATCCAATGAAGAATGAGCAAGAGCTTTGTGAATGGATTAATTTGAGACATCCTTACAATAATTGCAATGTTTAACTCCCCTAATTGGAAGTTTTTTTTACGGGTTTTAACTAGAAGAACAATAAATTTAACTCTTTTGCTCATTTCGTTAATAGTACATTACGCGTCGAGTGCGGAAAGTAGCATTTTGCATGCGAGTGTGGAGTTTGCACCCGAGCGATAGCGAGGGTAGTAAAACCACACGAGCAATAATAAAAAAAAATAATAAACTTCCTGTATGTAAGTTCGTATTTCTCTTTTGATAAAGATGGCATTAATTCATTAGTTGCATGTTGCATTTTATTTTGTGCGGAATTAATTATTTCTGGAGGAGTATTATTCTCCACATTTTACTAGACTTAATTATAGTCTGATATCTTCTAAACGGATGGAACAAGCCTAGCGCCTCCTATAAAAATGCAATGTAATAGTACATTACGCGTCGAGTGCGGAAAGTAGCATTTTGCATGCGAGTGTGGAGTTTGCACCCGAGCGACAACGAGGGTAGTAAAACCACACGAGCAATGCAAAATGCCGTTTTCCCACGAGTTGCGTACCGTACTTTATCTACGATTGTTAGATTTAAATAATAAATACAGAAAAAAATAAACTTGCTGTATGTAAGTTCGTATCTCTTCTCTTGATAAAGATGACATTAATCTTAAGCTGTATTTTTTGCCGAATTAATTATTTCTGGAGGAGTATTATTCTCTACATTTTCGTCAAAGCCACTTGATTCATTCATTGTTTTTCACTAAAAACTCGATATAAACAGTCACTTTAATAAAAGAACGGCAAATTAGTTCTGTTAAATGTAAACAAACTCGCTAATCGTGCGTAAAGCTGAAAAATTCCTCTTCTTTACCGCGCTAGCGTGGTAATGAAGAGGAATTCTTCAGAACTATGAGACGCGCATGCGCAATGGATACAAGTACGCAAATAATTACTTTCTACGCATCTAAACAGAGATATAATGTTTATATTTCGTATCAATCGTAGATAAATATATTTTTTCTCGGTGTTTATTTAAGTTGATTAATGTTATGTAATTATGTAGCGGACCACAAATTTATAAATATTCCCAAATTTATGTGAAAATTCTCTAGACGTGAATGCATAATTTCTCTTTTCTTATTTTTCGAAACTTTTTTAAATTATCTAGAATGATTAAATCTAAATATATACATTTTCCTCGGATTCTTTTAATAAATAAGATCAACATTTTATGTACTTAATAGCGAAATGTAAAAGCTACAAGGGATTATTATAAATCTATAAGTAATTTTATGAATAAATTTGGCGCATAATGTATAAACACGTTAATGATTATCATCAGTACGTTTATAATGACTGATGATGCATTGAATAAGATGATGAAATGTTTTCATGTTTCAATAAGTTGTGTTTTTTGTCAACGTGTTTATTAGATAGCACTCAATTTCAAAATCACTTAAGACAAATTACTAAAGACATTGTCTAAACGATAAAGACTAAATTGTGATATTATAATTTATTAACGCTCAGACAATTTTCTATTTTTTCATTTTTTTTTTATTTTTTATATTATTATTTTCATTTTTATAATTTGATGTACTTACATTGTTACAATAAGACTCATATTAAATTATTGCTGTGAAAATATATGTAATTTTTTTTTCTTTTACCCTTTTTTTGACATTATACATTGTTGAATTTGATACATCAGTCTGATTTATGGCTGCTATACACATATATACAATCTTTATTGGAACCCACAGACCCACAGGTTGCAATAAAGATTGTCTTTATTTTATTTATTCCTGTATGTGTTCCTGTTATTTGTTCCTGTTGTGTATGTTATAAAAATTACAAAAAGAAAATTTCGTAATAATCTGTAATTCTTCCTTTTTTTTATTAAATAGAAGAACCATGTTATTATTAATTTTATTAATAATAATAATAATATTTAGATCAACAGTCCGTCTATTCAAAATAATTAAAGGATTGCTATAAACACAGCATACTAACCAATCAGGTAAAAAAAGTTAGGTTAAATAAATATAACATTTGTACAGTTTATGAAAGAACAAGTCATATTCAAACAATAGATATTCAAAACACATAAAAACAATGAGACTCAATAAGAATAATGCCTAGTTCAATCAAAAATTATATTTTCAGCTAGAAGTCTTAAGAAACTTAGTCAATAGTCCACTGCCAATAGTAGCAAAGAAGGCCTTCTTTAGACTTTTACTCCCCTTATAAGAAAAACAGTGGAGTAACATTCTGATGAAAGTGTACGCAATGTTCTTCTTTAGACTGTTACTCTCCTTATAAAAACAGAAGCGTGATATTCCTTTGTCCCATAGTACATTGGACTAAATATCCCTTTTTCTTAATAGCAATTTAGTCAGTCATTTATATTCTAAAACAACATAGGGGAGTAACAATCTAAAGAAGTACCGCAAAGAAAAATTTGTTTTTTTTAGGTATTGTGTCGTCTATCTCCGTGGGATTCCCTAAACTTTTCCTTATAGTATACTATACATTTCTCGTAAAAAATTAAACTTTCTCCTGGAGTTAATGAAGATAATTTTTATTTAATACTTTCCGTATAAACATATACCATTTTAGAATTCCTTTTTAGGGTCTGTATGCAAGGTCAAAGACCTTTATAATTTCCTGCAATTTTCTTCCAGTCGTTAATGCACCTTATCTCTAAAAATTTCCTATACAAAAATTTGAAGTTTAAGGTGTTAAAATTTCTTTTACGGAAATACATCATGTTAACGCCTTGGATGCAAATATATATATTTGGTTATATTTTGATACCCATTCATCTTTGCGTTATGTCCTTTATAATTGCGTTTATAATTGGTTTTTCGTGTCCCCTCCTTTATTTATTTATTTTTTTTTTTTTTTAAATATATTCACCAAAAATATTTTAAAAAATCACAGTTATTCGTTGACCACCTCAAGACATTTTTCATGGGTCGCATATATTGTAAGAAAAGCCACTATATGTCGTTCCTAAACGGTCTACCAAGAGTGAAATGAAAAAAATAAAATAAATAAATAAAAACGACCATCTGTTCTCGAGAAACGACAGATGGCTTTCCAATGCTGCATATATTAGGCTGCCAAGAAGCAGATGAAAATATTCCTCCGAATTATAGGAAAAATAAGAAAGAAAAGGTTTGGTCGAACCGTTAGCCGGCATGTAAAAAAACAATTTTGTGTTTTTATTTAGTTCGTAGTATATTTTGTATTATTTATTTTCAAATACATAATATTTAATACTAACTTCTTTACTTGTTTTTTGTTTGTTCTAGTTGATTACATAGATTGGGCGAAGTTATCCTGTCTACGATGTCAAAAGACTTATAAGTCTCGTGGATCACTGAACGCTCACATCAGATACAATTGCACTGTTAAGGAACTGTTTTCATGTCCTCATTGTCCTCACAAGACTAGTTTCAAGAGCAACCTCAAGCAGCACATTGTTTCCAAACATTTGAGCGAAAATTACCAGAGAAAGAGATCTGATCTTCGTTGGCACAATCAGCCGAAGGAATCCAATATTAATGAGCAAGACCCACTTGCAGTACCGAGAGCAGCATTTTAGCGTTAAATGTTTATCCCTATCACACGTATAAATACGTCAAAATAAAGTAACATGCTGATTTCAAAAACTTTGCAAGAGCATTTAGATGAGCTTTCTGTTAATTAAGTCCATATCTACGTGTTATTTACAGAAAAATTAGGTTATAACTTGTATCATTGTACAGATATAACTGAATCATTTATAATTTATTATTAAAGTGCAGTAACTTTAACTACTTATTTTCAAACTGTTAACCAAATTCGTGATCGTATTCATGAACTAAGAGTTAGTTGTTGTAATGTGTTAGATGTATGTTGAGAATACACCCTAGGTTTAAAAAGTATTTATAAAAAACAAAAAATAATAATAATATAAAGTCGGATATTTATGCTCCAAAAGCAACTTATATTTAATTATGTAACATATATTTTAATATTCGTTGCATTTTAACAAATGTATGATCTTCATTTTATATTATATATAAATGTGCGTTCTAATCATCTGTTACTATTCTATAATAAATTTAATGTTTATAATAACTGTATTTATGAAATTACTGTTGTACTTCACTTTAGATTATTAAATGTCTTATCGATGAATATTTTTCAAATTTTGATTTATGTGTATCGCATAATAATTCTGTATTTGGCAAGTTAATAGAAACGTTAATAAATGAGTTTGAAATTTATCAATGTCCTAGTTGAATGTTTCCTTTTGAAATTTTTAGATAATTGATGCGCCTGTTGTATTTACGTTACCGAATTAAGATAGAAATAATTTATTACCAAGGTATAAATTAATTGCTAAACTTTAGATTGTAGAAAGTGATAAGGAATTTTACTTAGCTGGTGGTGGTATTTTTTGCTTAGTTATTTCTTTCTCGTGAAATAATACTTTCTGTGTTGTAAATAATATGAAAGAGTGTTGTTAACGTGAATGCTGTGTTATTTATAATATATTATAAACGTCTCATTAAGAAATTCTTTCTGCAAGGTAAGAAGGATTAATAAAAAATGGTTTGGAGGAAGACCAGAGGTTGCACATTTGTGATTTTACCATATCACTTTTCTAATTTTTTAATTTAAATTGTAAAAGTGGTGTAATAAACCTCTACACAATGTTCAGAAGACCTCTATTTTTACTTTCAAAATTGCTGATAAATAATAAAAATATGAAGTTGTTCAAAATTCCATTCGACTAGTTAAGAACTTTTGTTTGCTAGAGGTTTTATTTATTACTTCACTTCACTCTTCGTGCCAAGATCGTGACATATCGTCGTGACACCTTTTAAGTTATCTTATTATCAATGTGCAAATTTATAACCATTTTAATGATTCATAGAATTATCTAGATCCTATCTAATTATATGTATTTCTTTTCACAGGTAAGTTTTGTTGTTCAACGTGCAACCGATCTTATCAGTACAGAAAGGGTCTTCAGAGGCATCAGAAATATGAGTGTGGGGTCGCTCCTGCTTTTTCCTGTCCATATTGTCCTCATAAAACAAGAGCTAGATCATCTCTTAAATCCCACGTGGCTCTAAAACACGCCGATCCTGCATGCAAACAACTTCTTGATACCATTACTCCAAACAGTGCATTAGATTAGAAATATAACCTAGAAGTCACTGCTATTAATGATATCTCTCTCTTTATAAGAATTCATTTACTCCTATTTTTAATTTTTAATTTTAATTTTAATTTTTTTATTTATTTTCAATATTAAATAACTAAGACAAGTATTAAACAAGTTAAAGAGTTGTAGGTTTTTTTTATGGAGTACGTGCAGAGTAAAGACTATTCCTCATGTGACCTTGGAAGTAACTACTCTACCCTCAGCTTAAAATCTTTCTATTTATTTACTCACTTAACTCTACCCTCATTGTCTCACTTACGTTGTATACGCACCTATCAACGCAATGTGTAATTTTAATCTTATCAACGCAATCTATGATTTAATTTTAAATATAAATGAATGAATAAATTCCATTTATCGGTTAATAGTGCATTATTTACATGAATTATTCATTTTTCTCTATTACTTCAACCAAATTATTAATTAGCTGTTGGTTGTAGCTAATTTTAAATTTATCCATTCACAAAAAAATCTACTGATTATATTCCATTCATAAAAAATCAACTTATTATATTATTTTAATGAACTTTGCTGTATACTTTACATGATAAACACATTAGTATAATAGTAATATTGCAACATAAATAATAGTTTTTTTACCAATATGATTAAATTTACTATTTTTAAGTTTTCACGTAACAATAATAATAATTAGGTTTAAGCTAATGAAAGATTTGGTGTAATATGAATTTGTAATTTATCACAGATTTTCTTTTTTTTTTTTCATTAATTGATTTTTATTTTTATTTATTTCTAACTTATTGTATTTATTAGAATTATTTTTTGTACTTTGTATTCATAAATATTAATTATAATGCATACATTTTTTTTATCAATGCAAATTTATCCGTTATTTTTAATTTTTGTTGTTTTATTTTATTCTCCTTTTAATTATTATTGTTGTTATTTAATTTCATCTAAGAGATAAATTAAATAACAAACTACTCTAAGATTTTGAGAGAGGGAACGTGAAGAAAGGTTTAAATAACTCACCTTATTAAACAATAAATATGGGTAATAACAATCATTTAACATGTTACAATTGCTGTAACATGTTACAATTTTTCTCTTCTTTTGAGTTGTAACATGTTATTTTTAACATTAAATGGGGTGAAAGACAAAGGTTGGACAATAAATCTGAATATTTATCGCTCTTTTTTAGGGTTTCGTTGGTAAAACCAAAAAAAGAAACCCTTATAGTTTCGTTCATGTGTCTGTCTGTCTGTCACTCTGTACGGTTCCAATAACTTTTGAATAAAAAGAGATAGAAACGTGAAACTTTCCAATATTAAAGATCGTTTTGAAGCGCACACAGGAAAAATATAGCGAACTCAAAATTATCAGCTTTTCAAATCCAAAATGGCGGATAACTAACGTCATGCGAAAAAAATATTTTTTTAAAATTTTAAGTGGGGTATCAAATGAAAGGTATTGAAGAGTAGATTACAAATATATATATCACTTAGGGAAAGTGTTCAATTTTCGGCGCCATTTTGTCAAAAAACATCAACATTTTGCGTGTCCCCCCCCCCCCCTAAAATCGTATTTCCGCTCTTTCTAAAAATATAGAAAAATATGCAAAATGTGCAGTCTGATGGGCCAAAGAAAAAATAAGAATAGCAACTTGGTCGGATTAACTGGGAATCCAAGATGACCTCTAATTGCTGTCACGGGGAAAAAATATTTTTCCAAAATTTTGAGTGGGGTATCAAGTGAAAGGTATTGAAGAGTAGATTACAAAAATATATAACACTTGTGGAAAGCGTTTAATTTTCTACGCCATTTTGTCAAAACATCCAAATTCCCCCCCCCCCCCCCCCCCACTACTAATTTCATGTTTACAACACCAACGAAACCCTTTTTACGTTAGACTTCACGCACTACCAATTTATTTATTCTCAGGGAAAAAACGCTTTTTTTTATTTTTACTTTTTTTTAGATTCCTTGATCAAATATTATAAAATACATATATTCCTTCTTATTTTTTCTTCCTCTCTTTCTTTAGTACTTTCTCGCTTTATCTAGCACAAACATTTTTTTATTCACGGCCTAACATAGCTTTCACATATTTAGTGAACCAGATGTTTTATCCTGAGCAGTTGGTCAAAATACAACCAAGAAAAAATATATATCAATAAAAAAATAAATGTAAAAAATCATGGCACCTATGTCGTATTCGCATGGAATTTGGGCTAACTTCTTTTTTATAGTTGTCTTTTAATTAAAAATGAATTTTCCTAACTATTTCTTCCTTTTGCGTCAATTTCTATTCGTTTTTTGTTTCCTCTTATTTTAATCTAATAACTATTCAACTAACATTGTCATTTTTCATTTCAGGAGATGAAGAAATCATTGCTTCAATAATGAAAAATCAAAGATATCTTCTTCCTGCTGGCGAAGCACCTCCTCCACCTCGAAATGAAAATGTCATTGAAGAAGGTGTCTATTTATAATTTTATATATTATATGTTTTAAATTAAAGCAGAGCCCCTACACAATCAAGCCGCTTGATCAAAACATCGCGTCAAGCTGATTAACACGACCTTCAAGCCGCCTTAGGGCGCATCAAGCATCCCATCAATCTTTTCATCAACACTCATTTGTAGCGGAGTTTTCGACTTGTGAACTGCTCCTCCTGGACTGTAGTGAATCAGTATTGTGTAGATACCATGGTTTCGAATCAGGATTTGGGGTGTCGAGCAGGTGATTGACGGAATGCTAGATCAAAATTGCTCTAGACTATCAAGCGCTCCGTCAAGCCGCTTGACTCATTCAAACTTTCCATCAATCTCCGTCAAGGCTTGACTCAAGCATCAAACGGGTTCCTAGACTATCAATCATGCTTGAGACCATTGCTTAAAGCGAAATTTTAATCTAGTAGCTTGATCGTGTAGGGGCTGCTTAAGTTTTATGTTTTAGTTGTATGTTTATCTATAAATTGTATAATTTTTGTTTTTATATAGATTTCGTTAAAATTACTGGTGAAATTAAAATTTAATAAAGAAGTGAGAAATACAAATATCAATTGTCTTTCGCTACTGGGATTTGAACAGCAGATCTCAAATTCTGGGGGATTGAAATAAAAATCCGAATATTAATAATTTATGAATGAAGTCTTCGTCTCTTAAATTCTGAACTTTTATTTCTAACCTAAGTTGCACATTATTAAATTGTCAAGTTCAGTAAACTCAAAGCAAATCAACAATTCTCAAAGTCGAATGTATTTGTATCTGTATTTCTCGCTTCTTCTTAGCAAATGGATATTAAGAAGGGAGAAGGTTCAGAGAAGAATACACTCCGAAAACGTGATTTGAGTCATGGACCATTGGCTTTCGCGTCCAATGATTTGCCTAGTAAGCTATTCCGGAGAATATATTCTCTGGTGTAGCGTAATTGGTAGAACAACAATTCCAAATATCCATGGTTGAAATCCCAGTATGGAGGGATGTATTTTTTCTCTGTTTTTCTCCTTTCTTAGTCTACTTTAATTAAACTGATTTTTCCCAAATAGTCCAGGAGATGGCGTGCAAAGAAGTGTCTAACTAACATCAAGCTAGAATTTTGTGTATAAGTAAATCTTTTGGTGCCTTTTAAGAATATATGGTCGGCTAAGTTCATCTGCGGGACATAGCTTGGCAATAGGCGTTTGAAAAAAACAAACTGGTGGAGAGCGGCCATGTCCTGCCTTTTTTGGTGCACAATGTAATTTTCATAATCCTGAATACAAAATTAGTTAGTAGACTTAAAATTAAGTTGATGTTAACTTGTCATTTGATAGGTGACCTCTTTGATTTGGAGTAATATTTGACTAACTAACCTATTAAGTGACAAACTAACATCAACTTGATTTTTGGTCTACTAACTAAGTTTGTCCACCAAAAAGGGCGGGACATGACCGCTCTCCAGTGTTTTTTTTTTCAAATGCCTGTTGCCAAGCTATGTTCCGCAGGCGAACTTAGCCGACCATATATTCTTAAAAGGCACCAAAGCATTTACCTATACACAAACTTCTAGCTTGATGTTAGTCAGACACTATTTTGCACTCTATCTCCTGGACTAAATGGATGCAAAAATTCTCATGTTTAACTGATAAAATATGTCCCGTGTATAAGCCCATAATTAATGAATTCTTTTTTCATGTTTTTTTGTGCTCAGGATCTTTGAACGAGTTCGGAAAATTGGCTCTGAAGTCTATTGTAATCCCGACTCCTACCAAACATAAATTCATCTGCTCAAACTGTCACAGGATGTATGTCCACGCCAGAAGCCTGAAGAAACATTTGCAGTATGAATGTGGCAAGCCGCCATCATTTCCATGCTCGGCTTGTCCTTACAGAGCTAAGCATAAGCAGAATCTCAAAGCTCATATGATCCTTAAGCACTCTCAAAAAAATCTCTAATGTAATCTTTTAGTATATTTATTGTGTAAATATTTAGGTAAATTAAATATGCAATTATATAGGTACTCTTTGGAATTTGAATAAGGTAGCTGTAGTTATCTAAGTTAGTTATTGTTAATGAATCTCTATTATTAGTTGTAATTTTTTTTTTTCATTATTGTATTAAATATTTCATTATAATATGTAAGTTATAATTTTTAAAATGTAATGTTTCTTGAATAAATTTAGTGTTAAATAATTTTTTATTTTCCTCATATTTTTTAATCTCTTTCACGATGTCTAATATCTAAATACATCGCAACACTATATTAAAGTGTTGAATGAGTTAATAAAAACATGTATTACATTTTTATTTTCCTCTTATTTTTTTAATCTCTCTCACGATGTCTAATATCTAAATACATCGCGACACTCTTTTAGTGTGTTGAATGAGTTAATAAAAACATGTATTACATTTTTATTTTCCTCGTATTTTTTAATCTCTCACGATGTCTAATATCTAAATACATCGCGACACTATATTAAAGTGTTGAATGAGTTAATAAAAACATGTATTACATTTTTATATTCCTCTTATTTTTTTTTAATCTCTCTCACGATATATAATATCTAAATACATCGTGACACTCTATTAAAGTGTCGAATGAGTTAATAAAAACATGTATTACATTTTTATTTTCCTCATATTTTTTAATCTCTCACGATGTCTTAAAATCTAAATACATCGCGACACTATATTAAAGTGTTGAATGAGTTAGTAAAAACATGTATTACATTTTTATTTTCCTCTTATTTTTTTAATCTCTCTCACGATGTCTAATATCTTAATACATCGCGACACTCTTTTAGTGTGTTGAATGAGTTAATAAAAACATGCATTACATTATTATTTTCTTCATATTTTTTAATCCCTATCACGATGTCTAATATCCAAAACATCGCAACATACTATTAAAATGTTGAATGAGTTTATATATACATATACTATATATATATATATATATATATATATATATATATATATATATATATATATATATATATATATATATATATATATATATATATATATATATATATATATATATATTCAAATTTACAATCAAAGCATGTATTTGGTGCGAGGCTTTTTCTTCTAATGAATTTGGTACATGTGTTGTTACTTTTTTTTTTTTTTAAAAATTAAGAAATAATATTTTCCACTTACTTTTCAAATTCCATTTGTTAAGACAATATATATTTGGTTTTTTTTAATCCTTGCTCTTAATTTATCAGTGCTTGCTTCGATAAATGAAATTGGTTGTATAACCATATCTAACATGGTGTAGGTGGTTAAAATGTAACTTAAATTCTTTCTTTCATTTTATTGTTTTAATTATTTTGATGAGATTAGAGATGATTAGTATGTTCTGATATTAAAAATTTGAGGGCCGAGCTCCTCTGCAAATGCTTTGTACATTTACTTTTGCGTGATTGCGGGGTCCTCAAAAATTTTATGTTGAGTTTTATATCAATGGCACTAACTTTTAAATTATGATAATGCTTCTTTGAAATTGATTTTTATCGATTCTTGGCTATATTCTAATTGAAAATTATATTTTTCAATCAGAACATATTATCATCTCTCCTTTTTTTTTAATTGCACCATTTATTTAATATGTTTTCTTACTGTTTTTTGATTTCTGTTCTTTGATTAGCATCGAATAGTAGGAGTGTGGGGAAGCTGGAATGCCCCAACTGTGATAGAAGATATGTTCACGAGCAGAGCTTAAAGCGCCATCTTAAATACGAATGTGGGAAACAGCCGCAGTTCTACTGTCCTCTTTGTCCATACAAGGCCAAGTTGAAACAGAATCTCAAGTATCATATAGCTGTTAGGCATAGGCAAAGATATGTCGTTGGCCATGAAATGAGTGATGATTGATGAAGGTCCATGAAAGATCTGTGGTTATATTTTTAATGACCACCGACGTTTTAAATAAAAAAAAAAAAATAATAATAATAATAATAATCATAATAATGATATCTAAATCTGTCGAAATAGAAAACATCGTTTTATCTTACAGACTACTGTAAGATATGTCGAAGAGGTGACCAAACTGTGAGAATCAATTTTAGTTGTTATCATCCCCATTAAATTAAATTACCTTAACAAGTTGTAAGTAAAATGGCACTTCTTTAGATTGTTACTCCCCTATTTTGTTTTAGAATAAATAACTATCAAGAAAAAATGGATGTTAAGTCCAATGTACTTTCGGACAAAGGAGTATCCCACTTCTGTTTTGATAAGGGGAGTAACAACCTGAAGAAGAACATTCCTTAAACCTTCATTAGAATGTTAATCCCCTCTTTTTCTTTATAAGGGGAGTAACAATCTAAAGAAGTGCCAGTAACATTCTTATCTTCATATTTAATTTAAATTGTTAATTTAGCATTCATATAATTTTAGAGCATCTCAACTATAATAATAATAAATATTGTCTTTATAACTACACTTGCATCGATTCCATAAACTTATAAGAGTTTATGTATAATATTATTAAGATTTCTTGACCTGAACGTTAAATTGCTGAAAAAATATGCAGGATTTAATAATGTGTAAGGAATTTCAAAATGTCACCTCCAAATATCTTCTAATCAGTTAAAATCAGGAGAAACGAAATCCTCATCTTACAAGGAACTTCTTTTAAATTAAGTTCCATGTATTTTTTACACGTTTTTAGTTCATTCTTTAGATTTTTAAATTTAACTAAAACTAAAATCAAAATATGCAAGTTTCTTATATTAAACTCTTTAGTATATGACATTTTTTTCATCTTTAAAATCGTGGTCACTACATATATTTTTATAATTTATACTATTATTACTTTTATTTTTATATCCATCATGAACAGTAAATATTCCTACTACTTTAAAATACTTATTGTGAAAGAGGGTTGTAATTTTAGTTAGTACATTATATATTTTTATAGATAAAATAATTTATAAATTGGTGCAAAATTAAGAATATCCTATTTATCGCCATAAATATGCAATAGCATAAATTTAATTATAGTATTATATGTATATATACATATTATGTATGTATATATCATTTTTATAATTCTTTTTCTTGACATTATAGTCTTTCTTTTTGTTTAATAATAAGTTGTCACTTGTGCTTGTTAAATTATCCCTTATTATTATCATTGTTAATGTGTTCCGATAGTTAGCTTAATGAACTTTAATGCACAAAACTATTGGTTAATACTTTGTAAGTTTTTAAAGAATCCTATTCTTTGTTGTTACAATAATTAGTTATATATTTACTGTAAGGATGTAGTATAAGTTTTATCTAGAACTCCTTCCTTAAAGGACTGTTCCTCTTGTGACCTTGGAAGTAGCTTGTCTACTCTACAAGTTTAACGCTCTTTAAATCCTCCACTAAACAAACTGTCACTTAGATCACTCAGGTAAAACAAAATATTTAAACTAAGAAGATAACTACTTTTGTCTGTGTTCTAATTCTATTTTAGTTAGGGATACATACGCTTCTTGACAAAATTGACCCTCTATGCCATTATTGCGGTAAATAATTTTTTTTTTTATTAAATTAGTTAAATAGTTAAGAAAATTTGAAATTGGTTTCTTGTAACTTTGAGATTATTAAATTATTTCAAAGTCAGTTCAATCAAAAAAAGATTTAATTTATTAAATTTTTTAAATGATTTTTTCTCATTTTTATTTTATTTTATGTAGCTTTATTTGCTTTACTAGACTTAAATAGAAAAGCATACTTTATTAATATTTGATTGAACTGATTTTTTTTTTTTTTTATTTTTTATTTTATTATTTGTTTAAATTTCGAATAAGTTATGAAAAAATCTGCTTATTCAAATTACTATTTATATTCTAAATATTAGTGAGGTAATTCTGTAACGAAATAGCCGTCCTATTTGTATTATTGTGCTTTTTATACAATATTATATAATTTTTTTAAAAATATTAATTAGTTTAGATAAAGTTTTATAAATATATATAATTTTTTTAATATTATGCGTAAGAATAGTTTATTATGTAAATTATTTATGATATTTATTATGGTAAGAAGGTTTTTAATGTATTTATTATTTTTCTATTACTCAATATTATATTAAATAATATATTTTTAAAATATTTTATTAAAAAATAAAACTATTGTTGTTATTTTATATGTTATCCTTTTCTATTTTTTAGATTGGTGTAAACATTCACGCAATATTACATTTTCAAAGATATTAGGTACAATTTAAAAATGTAACTTATGTTTAGTACGAGATGTTTGAGATTTATTTACATCACTCCCCCTCTCCCTTCAATTAGTTACTTTGGGATTATTATTATTTAATATATACTGAATATTTAAATGTATATTTAGTACTTGTTTATTGTTTTAGTTGTTTGCTCTTGACTTTTTATTGTTGCCTTTGACAAACGGCTGCAACCAAATTAATAATTGTGATGGCCCCAGGTGAATTTATTAAGCACTACACCTTCATATGTATTCTATTAAAAAAAAGTTGGTATTCTAAATAATAGCGTTAAGAAAAAATAAATTTCACGTCTTTTATCGTGAGATATCAATCGATTCTCCTCGCACAACATATGTTATGTTTTCTTTTAGCGAATTTTCAAAGAAAATTTCGCTATTGCAATGGCTTCAAAATGTTTGTAATACGAATTTTTAAAAACTTTTTCCATGGAAATCCGTTTTAGACCATTCTTAATCGATTCATAAAATTTAACACTTTTTTTTATCTTTTTTTAATGTATGTATGCATATATGTATATATGTATGTATATATGTATGTATATATGTGTCACACCAGACGATATCTCCCCTTAAGATGCACTTAAAAATTTCAAACAAATTTTAAAATGTCAATAATATCAAAAGAAAGGATGAGTTCGTTGTCCAGAATTTTTGGAGTTCATTTAGGGGTCAAATTTTTACAATTTAGTGTCAAAAATAGCATAAAAACAGGTTTTTTCCATTTTACCCCCCTTTTACATGAAAATATGATAAAAGCGTACATAACAACAATTACTGTACTCTTAAAGAGCTTTCCAACGACATGCATCTTGAAGGGTAAATACTATTTTGACTTTTGTACCCCGTACCCCTGTGTACCATTTTTTTTTTTTTTTCACCCATGCTAATTCTAAACCAAAATTTTCCTATATTATCATAAGCCAATAATACGCAGATTTCTTTGAAAATTTGCTCTTTATGTCATGGTGCATGACTGGACTTTTTTGTTTCTTTTTTTCTATTTCTTTCACGTCCCGATCAATATATCATTTGGTTATTACAGGACGGAGGTTCCGGCCACTTTTCTCATCTGATGATGTAATCATCAGTGGGAAATATGTTTCGCCCCTCTGGTATTCGAACTCATCCGATATTTTGGTCTTTTGACCTTAGCTGTCATGATCCATGATAATAGTGGGTATGCAATGCATTGAACTACAATAAAAACTTCAACAAGGACTTCATTCTCTATATTTCTGTTAACGTTTCAGACTCCAGCTCATATAAAGCTTATATTGCTTGGACTACATCAACTTACTATGAATTGTTAGTTTGTTCATTATCAAAGTAATCTCGATGCTTTATACCAGGCTCCTCTTATCATGAATTTGTTCCTGCCAAATCTTTCTCTGCATATGTCTAAATGTTATCGGCAAACTATTTAAATCTAACTTCGTGCGTAGGCTTCCGCGGGTAGACAGTTGATAAACAGCTTGTTTTTCCGGTGAAATCCGTGTTACGAATGGGTTGAAGTCCGACGTTTAACTTCCATTACTGGGAGCATCTTCAGTATGTCTTGTTGTTGCTTCAAGAAAATACATCGCGATGCACCACACCCCTGAAGATGCTTCCATTAGTGGAAGCGAAAACGTCGGACTTCAACCCCTTTCAACCCCTTGTGGCGTGTTGGACTTCAACCCCTTTGTGGCGCGGATTTCACCGGAAAACCAAGATGTCTATCATATTTTACGATTTTGGTAGTATTCATACTACGGAAAGATTAAGTTTTAATTTAAATCAAGTTATAATTATTATTAACTATGGGAAACAGACAGAGAAAAATACACTCCAGCGCTGGGATTTGAACCACAGGCCTCTATATTTCCGGTATAGCGCTCTACCAACTACGCTACGCAGGAGAATGATTTCCTCTGACGTTAATGATACCTTGTCCCGAATTTAAGCTTTCAATTTTCCACAAATCTGAGAAGTCAACATTAATGACATAGAACTAGACCGAGAAATAACGCTTTCTAATTATAAAGTACCCAATTAGTACCTGTACCTAGTACAATCAATTAGAAATTCATATTTTACGATTTTGGTAGTATTCATACTACGGAAAGATTAAGTTTTAATTTAAATCAAATTATAATTATTATTGACTACGGGAAACAGACAGAGAAAAATACACTCCAGCGCTGGGATTTGAACCACAGGCCTCTATATGGAAAACCAAGATGTCTATTTGAATCGAGTTGATCCATATTTATGACAATTTTAACAACCGATTAAATGGGGCTACCCTATATTTCCTCTGTTACCATATCCAGACCTATTCGCCTGCCAAATTATTTCATAACTATTAAACATATTTGCATTCTTTTTATAATATATTATTTTTCATAACTTGGATTATTGTTGTTGACAGGGAAATTTGGCTGCCCGCAGTGTGGTCAATATTATACTAGGAAAGCTTACATGATGTTTCACCTGAGGCACGAATGTAACAAACAGCCATCAGTACAGTGCCCTATGTGTCCTTTCAAATCGAAGAGAAAGTCAAACTTAAAAATACATTTAGCTAATAAACATATGACCATACCTATTGAGAATGTTAACAAATAAAAATAAGTTCTGTTGTGAAAGTTAAGCTATATTTTATTTTCTAATTTAATCTGAGGACCGATTCTGTATTATTAAATTTTCGTAGTTTAACAACAAATAAATAAATTTACGGGGATGACAGACCTACACAGTTCATCTAATCACTTGGTATGGAAGTGTTTAAGGTTACAGAATCGTCCTCCTGATGCCTGTCCTATGTCTCCCGTTTTTCCTGTAATAATTTTCTATTCTGTAATAATCATTAGTCATTTATACGAGTAAATTATTTAGCTTATTCAAATATGGATCATGGATACGTCGAATAATGAACTAGTCATCATAAGCATGATACAGAATAAGTCCATGAACCTGTAAACGGCTCCAGCTTTAAGCCAGACAACTGCAGACCGACTGCAGAAGACTGCCTTCTACTTTTTTCGACTGCAGAAGGTTATTATAGGATAGTTAAATCACCCACTTGCTATATCAGCTTATGCAGTCATTAGAGTGAATCAATAATGAGAATTAAACCTAGATATGTTTGTGTTTGAACTTCTGATTGAGCCGCAATCCTCTAATCTAAATCCTTGGGACCTACTAAGATCTTGCATTTGACAATTTTTTGATGTTGGACGGTTAAAAATTATCTTTAATTTAATTATAGCAGAACCTCATTATAACGGATAATTATGTTCGGAAGGTTGTAATAATGAGGTTGAACTAGCCTATACGGGGCATCATGTATAGAAATGAAAAAAACTGGCACAAATAATTAAAGTCTTTTCTATATATTGATAAAACAAATGCACCAATTATGGATTCTTCTTCATTTCATAAGTTTTCTCTTAATACAATTTCCATCTTCAGTCCTCTATTTTTAGACACAGCTGTATACAGGTCGATTTTGGGAATCTTGGGCGACCAAGGGATGTTAAGTCCAATGTACTTTTGGACAAAGGAATGTCACACTTCTGTTTTATAAGGAGAGTAGCAGTCTAAAAAGGGACATTGTGAACACCTTCTTTAGATTGTTACTCCCCTTGTAAAGAAAACAGAGGTGAGAAACAATCTAAAGAAGTGCTATTAAATAAAATAAGCAACTTTTTATGAGTTTGTGAACTATATTTGTTTTACCTGTACGTTATCAGGTTCGTTACAATGAGGTTCTATTGAATTTTCAATACTTAACCTGAGTGGTATGATTTCTTTTTGTTGAATCTGTATATTACACGTCATGTTGGACTTATAAATTGGATTTTACTGTTTGTTTTATCAAGGAGACCACATGGGAAAGCGTTACGAGTGTGACACTTGCGGAAAGAGGTATCTCCACGCCAGATCGATTTGGTTGCACAAGAAGTCGGCATGTTCTGGCATTATGCCGCGATTCGCCTGTCCAGCTTGTCCATACAAAGCTAAACAGAAAGTCCATCTCAAGAACCATTATTTCCTCAGGCATATTGCAACATTGAACGAATCCTTGTCTAAAGCTGTTGACGTTAAAAAGAGCAGCTTCGAATTTTTGGATAATAGTGAGCAGTCGCTGTTCTTATCATCTATTAAAAAATAACATGGGTAAAGATAATATCTTAATTTACAATATTTATGAATTTTCTTGAGAATTCTTCAAAACCTAGTCTAGGAAATTGCGTGTCTAAAAGTGACTGACTAACATCAATGTAGAATTTTATATGCGAGTTAATTTTTTTGGTGTCCTCCAAGCAGTGCTCGATTTCTAGAAATTGAGGTGCCGGAACTACAACCTACCCTCTCTTTGCCTCCCCCCCCCCCCTGTAGAAGGGGGGTCCGGGGGTCCTCCCCCGGGAAATGTTTGAAATATAAACGTTCAAAAACAACATTTTTAAGAGTTTTAGACATAAACCCACACTGCAATCACGTGGGTTTCGTGTGGAAACTTATATCATTTTAAGTAGTATTTTTTATAAACAATTTCTTGATTAGCATGCCACATTTTGTTATAATACTCTCAATGAATAAATAGGTACTTAGGTTTATACGAATAATTAATTCAACAAAACATCTGACTCGCCCCCGGGAGTTTAGTCACAGCGTCTCTGCACAGTACTTATTTAATACGATCCCTGCCTTAAAATAAACCTTTGTTGTTTCAGGTTATCATAATTTAGCAGTATAATCTCAACAAATAGATATTTTTTTTGTATTTTGAAAAGAAAAATATTTGCCAGTTTAATACATGATGTCCTTAATCAAATTTTTAGTCACTCATTGACAAATAAAATTTTAACAAAGGATTTAAAAAATAAAAATCTTAGTGCCGATAATTTTATTTTTTATTTATCAGAGAGAGAGGTCCCGGAACGCCGTTCCGCCTCAAATCGAGCCCTGCCTCCAAGTATATGTGGTCGGCAAAGTTCGTCAGCGGGATATAACTTGCCTGTAAAATCCATAAACTGTTTCAAAAACTGGCGGAACCAAGGAGATTTGAAGTTCATAAGATAAATTTCTCCCAATCAATGTTTTCACCTATCAATTGACAAACTAACATCAACTTTACTTTTGGTCCACTAACTAATTTTGTACTCAGGATCATAAAATTAAATTGTTCGCCAAAATGGTTAGGACATGGTCGCTCTCCACTTTCTTCTTTTTAACAGCTTATGACTAAGCTAATGTCTTGGAGACGAACTTTGCAAACCACATATTCTTGGAGGATACCAAAAATTTAACTCAAACTTGATGTTAGTTAATCAATTTTATTACTGTTATCTCTTTGAATATTATTTTTATGCTGAATCATATAACCAAGGAATTAAGAGTGTTTATGTCAAAGTTTTGATCTTAATGAAATCAAATAAACTGTTTCTCTTTGTAAAATAATGTCCGTTGATTCATCAAATCAGTGTTCGGCCTTTATAAAGCCAAAAGCTACAATGATAAACATACGAATATTATTTTACATGGAAAGCCAGTTTATTTGGTTATAATTATTATTATTATTATTATTATTATTATTATTTTATTTTATTTTTTATTTTTTTTCCATGTTCAATTATTGTCTATTTATTTTTTTCAACACTGCTTGAAATAAGTTGTCCCCCATAGCAATTCTATTTTTTAAAACGCTTGGTTTTCTAATGTGTTGCAGGTAACATGATTATGTTTCCGATTAATTAAAAACAAATGATCTCAGCCATTGTGACATAGCCTAACATGTCTTCCGTTGAAGAAGACATACCTTCTGTTGAAGAAGACATATCTTCCGTTGAAGAAGACATACCTTCCGTTGAAGAAGACATACCTTCCGTTGAAGAAGACATCCTTCGATTACCTTACTTAATGTTCCTTTTTTTTCATCCTATATTTATTTGAATGTGATGTTTATTTGTTTACATTTTATTTATTGTTAGTTCGTTTGATTGATATAACTTAATTATCATTTTTATTTATTATTATTCATTGTAAAATTTAAGAGTTTAAAAGATAAATTTATTTTTTATCCGTGTTAGAAGCCCTGTCTGAACAACTAGTACGTTCTTATAAGTTTATTTATTCAACTTAACTTGTTTATAAAATATTGATTATTATTTTTTTTCAATATATATATATATATATATATATATTTATTTATAAATTCCAAGCATGATTCATGCTTGTATAACTC
The DNA here is from genome assembly GCA_951217055.1 of Gerris lacustris. NCBI lineage: Eukaryota > Metazoa > Arthropoda > Insecta > Hemiptera > Gerridae > Gerris > Gerris lacustris. The sequence goes on from OX578286.1 coordinate 36,208,304, forward strand.
TTTGACAGCTACAGAAAAAAATACTATTTTTTTTTCTATTTTGGAAAAGTACAATTTAGATGTAAATGTACATATAATGTTAATTTATGTAAAAATGGTTGTAATTAATGTAACTGTGTATTATATATCATTGTATTATATTTCATCTGATCTATTACTGTTAGAGGTCATAAGTCATTGTATTTTGACAATTTTCTTGATAACGATGAAGACTCCTGTTTTACTATTTGAATGTTTTTGTGTTAATTCTAGTCACTTTATGGAGCTCTATATTGCTTTTTATAATATAGTGTAATTAAAATAAAATTCCCCGTGTTATTGTTTTTCATTTCATTTATTTCTTTTTTTCGTATTAATATGTTCCACTATGCAAGAGCAACTAACTTATATATATATATATATATATATATATATATATATATATATATATATATATATATATATATATATATATATGTGTGTGTGTGTGTGTGTATGTATGTATGTATATGCATATATTTAATTTATATCTGATGATTACGTGTCAGAAATACACAGGAAAGATGGGTTATGCACTTATTTTAATTGTAAGGTAGTAGTTTACGTTTTACTACCGGAACAAACTGTTTCTCTTTTGGTCGATACTACTCTTTCCTTTAGCTATGATTTGTAAACACTTGTGTACCATGTGTGCATACATATTTTGATAGATTTGTTTGCAATTCAATCTGTAGTTTGTCATTTCAGGATGAAGAGCAACTTAATGGTTCGGTACTGAGGTTTATTTGTCATTCTCATTTTTAGACTTCTTGTTTTGTTTGTTTTTAAAAAAAAAAAAAAAAAAAAAATATATATATATATATATATATATATATATATATATATATATATATATATATATATATATATATATATATATACTTACGTAAGTAGAGAGACCCAACAATTCATTGACTAGTTTACATGTTTCTTATTGAAAGTTTATTGTTGTAATGATGTGCGTATGATTTTATTGCCTTGTTAGGACTTATTATATGTTAGTTAAAATTACAATTTAAGTAAATTAATTACAGTTTACGTAAAAATTTAAATAAAAGATTGTAATGATTTAATTTAATAATAATAACGCAGCTAACAAATCAATTGACATATGCAAATATTTCAGGGTTGATGTCATAGCTACTCCTTTGCAGAAATTACTGCTGATGCAATCTCGCAACTATATTTTTTAGGGTTTTGTAGATACTTCTCAAAACCCTTATACCGAGGGTGATGTGTCCGTCCGTCCGTCGCTCTTTGGTTCATAGGGCCCGAACCGTTTAAGCGAAAGTAGTGAAATTTGAAACACTGGTGCAACTTTTTGACCCAACCACAGGAAAAATATACAGAACTTCATAATTAGATTTGCGCATGCGCTATTCGAAAAAATGTGGTAAACTCAAAAATTTATATTTTTTTTAATTTTTGAGTAGGGTATCAAATGAAAGCTGCTGAAGAGTAGGACACAAATATATATGCTTTTTTAAAATTTGCATTCTTTATTGGTTAAATAAATCAAAATATACCCAAAAAAAATTCCCCCCCCCAACCACTATAGATCGGCTGGCGCTAAAATTTCGAAATAATTCATACTAATACCTTATAGTGGGGCGATGATATTTCCGGGAGTTCATTCCCAGGTTTTAAAAATTACCAATTTTGTGCGCGATAATTTGGAGTGCGCCCAAAATAATATTTTTTAAAATTTTGAGTTGGGTATGAAATGAAAGCTGCTGAAGAGTAGGATACAAATAGGTATTTGCTTTTTTAAATTTTTAATTCTTTATTGGTTTTATAAGTCAAAATATACCCCCAAAAAAATCCCCCCCCCCCCAAATTTTATATAATGGCTGGTCTTAAAATTTTGAAATGATTCATGGTTACACCGTATGGTTGGGCGATGAACATTTCCTAAAAAATGTAATTTATCTTGTCGTTATTACCTAAAATGACCTCCCGGGGGATCGAACCCGGGACCCTTAGGATCGAAGAAAAAAAAACATAATTACATAACGGGTATGCTTAATCATCTACAAAACCCTAAAAAGTACTTGGACGCAAGTACTTCCCTGTGATTTTTTATTACATTAAAGTTTAAGATGTATTATTTCATCTCGTAGGATATTAACTGATGGATTTAATTTTGATTCTATTGTTTGCAGGAAGGTCATTCAAGAGCGGTGCTAGACTGCGATTCCCCTGCCACAATTGCAGCCGTTCGTATCTTCACATGACAAGCTTGTACAAGCATCAGAAGTACGAATGTGGAAAGCAACCGCAGTTCCAATGTCCTCATTGTTCGTACAGAGCCAAACTCAAACCTCATCTTAAGTCTCATATCGGCGTTAAACATTCCCACCTTTATCTAACTCTCGATGATTCGTGGAAAATAATAGAAAATAATAACCTTAGTAAAGAGAAAACCTAAGGAAATCGTGTGAACAATTCATTATTCGGTTAGGTACTTGAAAAGGAATTCGTTATAACAAAAAGACGTATATGTGCTGTCAAAATACAAATACTAGTCTGTGACTTCAATTTTGTAGTTCCTGATTTTGCGTTGTAGTTCCTTATTATACATATGTTGGAAGGATTGCAATTTTGATGGATTTACATGGGTTGAACCACCGAGTATAGAGACTAAATAGATGTATCATGATATAGGCCGGAGGGAGTGGGGAGTGGCACCAGCTTCCCCTAGAATACCTCAGAGTAAAAGGAAGGGGTAGAGGGAACAATACTATAAAATCGGGGTCTCAAAAAATGGTTCATTATGCGACACCCTTAAACTAAACCTCCCACGCAGCAGTTTGGTGAAACAGTATCGATATCTCGATAAAAAATCGAAATTAAACTTCTTTTTTTTAAAATTATCAAATGAAGTTAAAGGTCGCTGCCGCTGCTAAAAGATACCGCAAATTGAGCCAAAGTAGGTTCTATGATTTGGCACTTCTTTAGATTGTTACTCCCCCCTTATAAAAAAAAACAGTGGGGAGTAACAATCAAAAGAAGGTGTACGAAATGTTTTTCTTTAGACTGTTACTCCCCTTTTAAAAGCAAGAGTGTGATATTCCTTTTTCCCAAAGTACATTAGACTAAACATTCCTTTGTCTTAATATAAATAACTATTAAGACAATATAACTTAGGGGAGTAACAATCTAAAGAATTACCTATGATTTAACATGGTATAAGATTTTTTTCCAAATTTGGAAGAGACATTTATAATTTTTATTAGGCTTCGTGCCACTAGTAAAGGAAAATGGTCATCACCTTTTCACGCTTAAATTTTTTAGGTTTAATTTAAACTAAGTGATAGCTCAACCTAATATTTACTGAGACACTTTTTAATCTAGTTCAAATATAATTTTGTAAACGTTCTGGTCATTAGCTATTTAATAAGATAGAATTAATATTTTATAGAATTCTGTTACCCTAAATTATATATATATATATATATATATATATATATATATATATATATATATATATATATATATATATATATATATATATATAATAATGAAAACTATCTAATTAAGTTAATTATCACAACATATTTTAAATATCTGGGAAATCTACTTTATTTCGTAAATATATACATTTGATTTGTGCAATTATGAAATATAAATAATTTAATTTTAATGTAATTTAAGTATCTGTGATTAAATTATAAGTTGGTCATTAAGTAAAAATTGTTCCTTTATTTCTGTATATAAAGAATATAAAATGTTATAAGTATAGAATCTCATTTAAAATGTTAATAATAAATACGATTGTTACCATAATTGAAGTTTTAATTTTTTTATTTTCTCCTCTTATTGCTTCTGAGCTTACCGAAGGTAACGGAAGCTATGTGGACGTTATAAAGAACGAAAAATTTTAAGGTCTCCGATTTTTAAAAATTCCAAGACAGATGTCTATTTCAGAGATAAGGGAAGTGTTTGGTCAATTGTTGCGAACCAACATAAAAACTGCTCGTCTTATTTTATTGAAATTTTGATGGTAGGCCATAATTAGCCCATTGTTGGTGCCATATAATAGTTCCAACCTTCTTTGTCCATTTTTCTTCTCTTCCACATGGGCACAAACATACATTTATATAAACCTATATCTTCAAAAGTAAAATCTAAATTTTATGAAATTTTGATAATTCATCAAAAGTTGCCCCAGATTAAGTAAAACCCTCTGCGCTCGATAAATTTAATACATTTCAAAAGTAAAAACAATTTTGAGGGATTAAAAAACGGGGGAATTAATCAAACAAATTAGTCAATAATGGCTAATGGTACGTGATGAGATGATGATCACCATCCCCAGATAGTGAATGAAAGCTTGATGAGGAATGAGTCAGCTGATAAAAATAATTTAACAAAGTACGTAAGCTTTAATCATCTCTTATGAGTTTTCAAAGAACGACGTCTCGCTAAGGTATCATTGCACAAAGACGTAGGAGTTGAGACAGTCAGATTCCAACCAGTAGGAGTTGAAACAGTTAAATTAAAACCAATAGGAGTTGAGACAGTCAGATTCCAACCAATAGGAGTTGAGACAGTCAGATTCCAACCAGTTGGAGTTGAGACAGTTAAATTAAAACCAATAGGAGTTGAGGCAGTCAGATTCCAACCAGTAGGAGTTGAGACAGTTAAATTAAAACCAATAGGAGTTGAGACAGTCAGATTCCAACCAATAGGAGTTGAGACAGTCAGATTCCAACCAGTAGGAGTTGAGACAGTTAAATTAAAACCAATAGGAGTTGAGGCAGTCAGATTCCAACCAGTAGGAGTTGAAACAGTTAAATTAAAACCAATAGGAGTTGAGACAGTCAGATTCCAACCAGTAGGAGTTGAGACAGTTAAATTAAAACCAATAGGAGTTGAGACAGTCAGATTCCAACCAATAGGAGTTGAGACAGTCAGATTCCAACCAGTTGGAGTTGAGACAGTTAAATTAAAACCAATAGGAGTTGAGACAGTCAGATTCCAACCAGTAGGAGTTGAGACAGTTAAATTAAAACCAATAGGAGTTGAGACAGTCAGATTCCAACCAATAGGAGTTGAGACAGTCAGATTCCAACCAGTAGGAGTTGAGACAGTTAAATTAAAACCAATACGAGTTGAGACAGTCAGATTCCAACCAGTAGGAGTTGAAACAGTTAAATTAAAACCAATAGGAGTTGAGGCAGTCAGATTCCAACCAGTAGGAGTTGAAACAGTTAAATTAAAACCAATAGGAGTTGAAACAGTCAGATCCCAACCAGTAGGAGTTGAAACAGTTAAATTAAAACCAATAGGAGTTGAGACAGTCAGATCCCAACCAGTAGGAGTTGAAACAGTTAAATTAAAACCAATAGGAGTTGAAACAGTCAGATCCCAACCATTAGGAGTTGAAACAGTTAAATTAAAACCAATAGGAGTTGAGGCAGTCAGATTCCAACCAGTATGAGTTGAAACAGTTAAATTTAAACCAATAGGAGTTGAGACAGTCAGATCCCAACCAGTAGGAGTTGAAACAGTTAAATTAAAACCAATAGGAGTTGAAACAGTTAAATTAAAACCTCTGTCTCAACTCTTATACCGGTTCTTTCCCTTACACATTTCGACTTGTCTCCCACTAAAAAATATTGAAGATGATGAGTGGTTGAACTCCGCTTTTGTTCAATAAATTTACTTTAGTGGAGAGACGCCTTTCTTTAATCTTAATCGAGAGACTCCACTGCGCATTTAGAATAACAAGTTTTTTTTCTTTAGCACCACCTTGTTTTTAACTCTCTTATGTTGATAATAATTATAAGGAAGACTCCTGTCTATGTAGTTTGCTTTTATGGGAAATAAATTTTGGGGCCCATAACCTTCATAAATGTCTCTATTCAATTAAATGTTTTATTCAAAATATAAGACCAAAGTTATCCATTAAGTTTAATGGCTTAGCAATCCTAATAATAACATTGCGAACACAGGATGTGGTTAATGCTCGATATATATTTGAGATGTCCGATGCTTTACAACTTCTTTCTTTATTTCTCTCCCCTTGATAATGCCGTTTTATTTGACTCATTTTGCTTAATCATAAACTTTAATTGTTTTATATTGAATGTAACAGAAATGAAGATTTGTCTACACTGCGGTAAATCTTTCAAACATGCGAGCAGCCTCTGGAATCACAAAAGGTTCCATTGCACAGTTGCTGAGAGTTACGTTAATTGTTCACAGTGCACATTTCGAACCCGGAATAAATATTCGTTGAGAAGACATGTTAATCTTGTTCATTATTTTAGTAATTGATTATTTTTGTTATGATATAATGAGTGTAATAAATGTTAACATAATAGATAAAAACATTCAGAGGAAGAATTGGGTTTCATAATGATCATTTCTGTACAATTTATATTTATTTTTTTACTAAAATAGAAAAAAAATATTGTGTAGCATGTATAAGAATTAACTGACAGTTTATGAAAGCATTGTTAGTAAACGTAAAAATTAAATCGTTTACGTGTTAAGGTGTGTCGGTTATCTAAAAAATATATTTGCTTTGTTATTTTCTAAATAACCAGCAACAATAGACTAGCAACGTCAATGAGGACCAAAAATTTCATGTTTACTAAACCCACAACAAACAACAAAAGGAGCCAGAATCGGCAAATTACATACTACTCATAATTTATATTTAATATTTTTTATTTGTATTTTTTTTTTATGAAAATTTTACAATTAATAAAAAATATTAACCTCTTTTATTACAATTATTGTAATATTACAGTTTTGTATTAATGTCATAGAAGTGTGAATAAATTGATCCTTAATATGTGAGTGTAATATATCATTAAATCCATCCTTGGTTATGGATTTGTAATTCGTGCAAATTACTGACTTCATTTCTAGTCTGCTTTATATACATTATTAAATAGATATATAACTATAAGTGTTATTAATTAGTAACTATATTTTTTCAGACATTATATAATGATTATTAATATTTAAAAATTAATATTTGTAATATAATAACATTTTATTATTACTACCTCTTAAATCAAATAAATACCTTGTAGCAACCTTAATCATGTAATAAAGTAATTTTTGTATAGATTTGTCATTCATTACATTTATGTATTATTAATAGTCTTTATTTTAGGTATAACCAACAATATTTTAGGTGTAGCTAACTAATTGTTAATAATAGCGCTACAAAAATAAGTATGTACTCTTAATTACTCACCAAACATATTGTTTTGTTGTTTGTTTTGCGCTATACCGCTATAAAGGTGTACGGTTAGAGGCCATTATTGATTCCCCGCCGGAGAGGATTTATTTGTCTGGTAAATTTTGATAAAATGTACAAATATAATATAAACTAACGACGAAAACTCGAAATATGTTACTAATAAATGGAAAACACTGGACCAAGTAATTGTGTACTCGAATTTTATGACAAAGTTTTGCACATTTTGAATTAGGAGATATTTTTTGATGCTGAGCGTTTCAGGCAACGGATTATTATAAGGCTAACGGAAGCATTTTGATTTTATTGAAAAACGACATTGTTTTTCAAATTCAAAAATTTCTTAATTTTTGTCTCGGTTTTGTCTACCCGTCAAATTTTGAAAACCACGTATCCTAAAAAATGCTCGTCTGATTTTAATCGGAACTATGACCATTCTTTTTCCGCATGCGTACAAACTTTTTTCTTATTAACAGTAATATCAAGAAGTGGTCACAGATGGTCAAGGCAAAGTGGCCTGAATAAAAATATATATATTTTGAATAAAAATATATTTAACTCTACTTACATAAATGGTCCAATTAACCACACTTATTATTAACCACGCTTTCATGCCCTATGGGATCAATTAATTTTTTCAAATTTAATTATTAGTCCAAAAATAGGACTCGACAAATCTATGCCTCAATAATTGGCAGACTTTGATTTGTGATTTTCAACTAATATTAATAAAACTCGTGTTTTAAATTATTTAAGTAAATATATTTTTGATTCAAATAAAGTTGTCTTTTACTCTGAGGAACTAACTTGTTTATTTTGTTTTCTGTTCTTCTCAGTGGCATTTTGGTTCATGAAGAAGCGGTTCTGGTGCGAGACTTGCGGCAGAGGATACAGTAGGAATCACCATCTTCAATCACACATTCGATTCGAGTGTAACAAAGAACCCAAGTTTTCCTGCCCTTATTGCGGTTACAAGGCCAAGCAGAAGTCTAATCTGACGTCACATGTAAGGAAACATCATGTTGAGGCAGATGCGGTGTCGCAGTCCAGCGTTAAAACGGAAGTCTAATCTAACATCACATGTGAGGAAACATTATCTCGAGGCAGATGCGGTTTCGTAGTCCAGCGTTTAAACGGACCATGAGAAATATTTATTACGTTAAATAACTAGTTGCTTCTAAGACCATGACACTAAATTTGGGCCAAGTGCCTTTATAATCTCACTTTAAATAATATTATAGGTTAAAAAAAAATAAAAACACGCTTTTACGAAAACATTAATATACACAGTATTATGATTAAGTTGCTCGGAATTTTATTGGTTTATCGGTTAGTACAAACAATTTAGTAAACGACTGATTACTGTGTAAGGTTCATCTTATATAAGATCATGCTCTGCTGGAGCAACTCTTGCATTCTAACCACCAAACAGGCCCATCATCTTGAGAGTAGTAGCGTGGTTAGCCAGACCAAACATAACCAGCTGCTTCCAAGTCTTCTCGAACTCAAATGGTGTCTTCTCTGCAGTCAAATTCTCTCCTGAGTGTTGGTCAAATCTATCTATACGCAATCAGTGGTTACGAAATTGTTCTCCTTCGAGAAGTTTAAGGAATATTTGCTGACACCATTAGGTCCAACGATGGCTATCCTAGAGTTTATGTCCATGCAGAAGTTACAGTCTATTGACAAAGATTTCTGATTTGGATAGACCAAAACATCCTTGAGTTTAAAAATTTGAGGCAGAAGAGGAGATGGATCCGGAAAGGAGAACTTGATAACAGTTGAGAGGTTACTGCAGCAGCTCCCTAGGGCTTGATTTTAATCTTCCTTGGGGCCAAGGCTTCTTTTTGCTACTTCTGTTCTTCTTTCTTAGACTGTCCAACTGTCCACTGTCCATGTGATTTAAATTCCTTTGGCCTCTTCTTCTGCTTCTTCTAGTCCTCGATCATGTCCTAGCATTTCTGGACCTGCACCTTTGACCTTCATCAATACGGAATAGTTTCCCTTTTAGTAGTGAAACTTGCACTACTGGTCAAGGTGTATGATTTCATTACACAACTTGTCCAATAAACTCTGGTCGTAACCTTCATCAATACGGAATAGTTTCCCTTTTAGTAGTGAAACTTGCACTACTGGTCAAGGTGTATGATTTCATTACACAACTTGTCCAATAAACTCTGGTCGTAACCTTCATCAATACGGAATAGTTTCCCTTTTAGTAGTGAAACTTGCACTACTGGTCAAGGTGTATGATTTCATTACACAACTTGTCCAATAAACTCTGGTCGTAAGACAATAACAGCAGCGTCTTTTTCCACCACTGCAGGTGATTGTCAAGCTAGATAACAGAGTTAAGGTCAAGATGATAAAGTTCATCAAGTATATTCCAGGGGATAGCGTGCAAAAGAGTGTCTGACTAAGATCAAGCTAGAGTTTAAGGTATAAGTAAATCTTTTGAAGAATATGTGGTCGGCTAAGTTCGTCTGCGGGACATAGGCTGGTAATTGGGTATTTGAAAAGAACCAACCGGTGTAGAGCTCCATGTCCCGCCCTTTATTGGGGACCAAGTGATTTTTTAAGGTACGAAATTAGTTAGTAGACCAAAAATCAAGTTTATGGAAGTCTCTCAATTAATAGGTGACCTCTTTGATTTGTAGTAATATTTCAATAACTAACTCTTATACGCCTTTCTCCTAAGAAAGCATTTGTAGCCCTAACCTGCATAGACTTGGAGAAACCAAGAACTGCCAGACTGGCTCAGTGTTCTGTACTATCGTCATCTATAGTTTTTGCTTCGCTAACACCTTCTTAAGTCGATGCCGTACTCGGAGGTCTCCACCCTTTAGTTCCAAGCTCTTTGCATTTTGCGAGCATTTCTTTTCTTTTTACATTAGCCTTTCAAATGATTAAATCAGAACAGATCAAATATGAAATGCAACTGAACTATATTTTTTAATATATAATATTATTTTTTACTTTTTAATCTTCGCCACATTAAATCTTGTAATCTATTCTAACTTTTCTTACCTAATCGTCGTTGTTTACAATTTTATCGCCTGAATTTCTCGGAAATTTATTGATTTATGGGTTAATACAAACGATTTTGTAAAACTAAAGACTAATTATTGTATTGTCATTGGTCAAATAGATAATCTTCACAAGTTTCAGCTCTCCTAAGTATCCGGGAAGTGGGTTAAATTTAGATTACAAGATTTCTCCCTGTCTAACAATGTAAGCTAATAAAAAGCGTGTAACAATAAAGTATTTTTTTAATGACACATTGCCGTTACAAAATTAAATATCGTTGTATAGTTTTATAATTATTAATAGTTGACTCTTAGAGTATTTTAATTGTTAAAAAGAAGCTTCTCAAATATATCATTGAATGGAATTGTTATTTTGTTATGTATTATCAATATTAAATGTATGTTGTAGATAGTTTTTTATGTTACTTAAATATGTTAAATTAAGTATTGTTTGGACAGTATAAATATAATAATATGTTAATATTTTTAATGTTATTGCGGGTTAATTCTTAACTGTCATAAATACTAGTTAATGTTTGTTTTTTATTTCATTGTGTACAAATAATTGTTTGTTTTTATATATATTTTTTATACGTTTTTATTTTTGTAATAATGATTTTTTTAATTTAAATAAAAATATTTTAATGCTTTTATGATATTTTTTAAGTTAATACTTTTTTAAAGAAAATAGAAACAGCAAGTAATACTTGTCGAATAATTTAAATATTTGTTGTAAATTTAGACTGCGATATATTTTAGTATGATTTAAAATTTACAAGATTAGGTAAATTACCTGAAACCTACTGATGTCGGTGATAGAGAAGATTTGGTTGGTTTATTAGCTGAAACCAAATTGTGTCGGTGGTAGACATCATTAGGTTGGTTTATTAGCTGAAACCAATTGGTGTTGGTGGTAGAGAAGATTAGGTTGGTTTATTAGCTGAAACCAAATTGTGTTGGTGGTAGACATCATTAGGTTGGTTTATTAGCTGAAACCAATTGGTGTCGGTGGTAGAGAAGATTAGGTTGGTTTATTAGCTGAAACCAAATTGTGTCGGTGGTAGACATCATTAGGTTGGTTTATTAGCTGAAACCAATTGGTGTCGGTGGTAGAGAAGATTAGGTTGGTTTATTAGCTGAAACCAAATGGTGTTTGTGGTAGACATCATTAGGTTGGTTAATTAGCTGAAACCAATTGGTGTCGGTGGTAGAGAAGATTAGGTTGGTTTATTAGCTGAAACCAAATGGTGTTTGTGGTAGACATCATTAGGTTGGTTAATTAGCTGAAACCAATTGGTGTCGGTGGTAGAGAAGATTAGGCTAGTTTATTAAATATGTCGTCAAAAATTAATGTTAATTAACGAAAAATATGTAAGTTCATCAAATAATATTTAAAATTAAAAAAAACAAAACTTTTTGATACAAGTCATTCTAAACTCTCTCATACGTAAAATTTCTGTGATCAGTGTTTTCAATTTGTTAGTAGTTTTTGGCTTTCACAGTTACGTTGTTACATTTATTTATCGTTCAACATTAAATAACATTCAAATAATTCATCGCTGGTGGGGAATCGAACCCGATCTGCATCCCTTTGTGGTTAATCTCGAAAAACTAGATTTTTTTTTAGTAACGAGTCTTTGGAAGATCCTTGTTACCTTTTCATTACTCTTCACGTTTTGGGGTTGTGTATAGCTGAAAGTGCTTACTGCAGGAAAGGATATCAGCCATCGACTAATCAAAGATTTTTTTTATCATAGAACACGCTCTTATACTGGGTTTACACGATGTCAATTTTCAGAAAAGAGTTTACTGCCATTATAACATTGGCCACATGTGAACACTTTTGTCCAATGGTCTAGCCAATTGCCCTTCCAATTGCGCTGGCAAGACATTGTCTCAAGTAGTAGACTGAGGACAACAAACTGCCCCCAGCTGCCCCCTCCCCACCACTGGGATACTCAGGAATCATAGTATTGTTGCTACAATTGGCACCGTATGGATATAGCAGGGCAGTAGCGTTGTTTTTAGTTGTGCTAATCTGATTGTACCAACCGAGAGGTACTCACTGTACTTGGGTATTTCACGACGTGTACTGCCGCGACAATTTGTATTCCAGTGAGAAAGAGTTTTAGTTTAACTTGACTGTCCAGCTGCTGTCCCGCAACCAGTTTAGGACAACTTTCAACGACAATTTTCTCATCGGCTGGCATCGTGTGAACCCGGCTTTACCTCTAGCATCCTAATACAGAAAATTGGTTTGTTTCGCTATATTTAAGATAATTCTTAAACCCTTTTTTTTTAGCATAACATGGTAATTTGAATCTGGTTTCTTAAAGTTACACTTATCAATTAATTTATAATTTCTAATAATATTTTGTTTGTTTGCCAACTATTGTCACAGGTTTTCACATCTGTCCCAATTGTGGTCGCAAGTACAGACAGAAAAGGACGTTAACAGCTCATCTCCGATTCGAATGTAATAAAGATCCACAGTTCCCCTGTCCATTTTGTCATCATACTACCAAACAAAGGCAGAATCTTAAGACACACATTATAAACAAACACGGCGTTGCATATATCGCCAATAGTGATAAATTTAATTCATTTTAACCTTTTTTTTTTGAGAAATATATATTTTATGTTTTTTAATTTGTGTTTATCACTTAATCATTCCTTTAAAATGACTTTGAAATTGAAAGAAGTTTAGATGTAGAAGGGATAAAGTTTGAAAAGGTTAAGGCTTCTTACTTCCGTTTTAAATCGTGTCTGTAATCCAACCGTCTGGCGGTTGAGTGGTTGACTGACTGTTCAGGCGGCCGAATTGTGTGTACCCCTTTTACCATCTCTAACTATCCACAATATCATTTATAATTCTAGATTATCTGGAAGTATTTGCTGATCATTTCCCCATTTTCAATTGATCTATTTTATTTCATATACTTTTTTTTAGACTATCACGTGTGTCCTGAATGCGGCCGCAGTTACAAGCATAAAGGTCATCTGACATCGCATGTCAAATACGAATGCAACAAAGCTCCTCAATTCGCCTGTCCTATGTGCAGTCACGTGACCAAGCAGAAACAAAATCTCAAAACTCACATTGTGACAAGGCATGGCCCAGCTGCATGGTACAACTTTGTTCACAAATGATTGACAACTATAAATTCGGTTGACTTCTTTTTTTTTTTTTTTTTTTTTTTTTTTTAAATCCTTTATTTTAACTTCACTTTCATTTGTTTGTCAGTGCCTGTCGACTGTCGTCAAAATTTTTGGAGGTTTGATTATAATTAACCCCTTCTAATCGAGCTGAAAATTGTCACATTATACTCTGTACCAATACAAAAACACCTAAAATATATATTTTTTTTTTAAAATTTGGTTATTAAAATTGAAATGTATTAATACCAATATATGACTTTATATTAATATATCAATTTATTAATTAACAAATTACCTTACCGATGAGTCACACAACCAAAATGCATAAATGTAAAGGATTTATTATAAAAATGTTATTTTTTTGGGCTAGTATTATTAATATTAAGAGCTTTTTCTTTGTTCTTGTATCTGTTGATTTCTGTTACGGTAAATATATACTCAATTCACTTATCTTTGTTTTTTTTATTCACTCAATTGCAATATTTTATTCATATCAATAATTAAAAATTAAATGTGTCAATTAAAATGTGTTTTGGAGGTAGAGATGGAGGTAATAGGAGTAAGGGGGTGGAGATGGAGGGGATGAGCGTGGCCTTATGGAGTAAGGGCATGGATTTGGGGTAGGAGTGGGGGTGGTGAAAGTGACCCCATACCTACTCACCTTTGCTAGAACTGTGTCTCAAAAGTTTATTTCATAATAAAAAATATTAGGAAAATAGCAAAACTATTAGATTCACCATTATAATTATGATCTTTTTTTTGAAATAGCTGCAACATTATGATCTTCTCCACACCTAATATAAATTGATTTCATAAAGGTACCATTGCTTATATTTTTATAAAATAATTTCCCTTTAACTTTTATTGTTTTCGTCATTGGTTGAACTGATAATATTTTTGGTTTTGTTTCAGTTGTTTTTGGCATTATTAATAGAATGGATGGCAAATACGAGTGCAACGTCTGTCACAAATCCTACATGCACATATCCAGCCTTAAATCTCACCAGAAGAAGGAATGCATGAAGGAGCCACAATTCATGTGCCCACATTGTCCACACAAGACTAAACTCAAGCATGCCATTAAGCTTCACATCGCTCTTAAACATGCCAACTTACCGGCAAGCCTTCAACATGCTGAAATGGACGACTAAAATTAAATTTTAACATTTGTAAACCATTTTAAATAAAAAGTCGCATTGTTCCTTCTTTTTAAAATTTTGATTTACAATTTTATGTAGGATAAATAATATTGCAAATTAATTATAATATTTATGTAATTATATCTCCAGTATATTAATATCTATAATATGTATTTAAAATTCACATACCACTGACTCACTCACTCACTGACGCATCACGATATCTCAGAAACTACTGAGAACGATGACCATGCATTTTATGGTTCCTCTTACCTCATAGGTGCAAATTAAGTTGGCGGCTATTTTTATGTAGGATTCGAAATAGCGATATCTCCGAAACCAAAAGTGCTAGAACCTTGAAATTTGTAATAAACAACTTTTGGGTTTTCCAATTGCCCATTTTAATTTTAAGATGGCGGCCATATACGTATTTTCATAGCTAGACTATTGTCTCCAACAACTTTAAAACTTAAACTACATTGATTGCATTCAGTTAAATAATTTGTAAAATAATATTAATGGCTTGCTACCAAGTAAGGATTTTCTGAAATTTAATATGAGGTAAATAGGGTGAAATATGGGCAAAAAAAAAAGGAAGATGAATTGAGCCCAGACTGATCTTCTAAAGTTTGGAAATTAATACTTAAGAAAGAGCTTCACTTAAAAATGTAAGCATATATATAATATATTAATCAAAGATAATTCTCCATTTTCTAATTCAGACGTTATTTTATATTTATATATATATTTATTTATAGTATGCGCACATCATCTATAAATTTTTGGTGTTCCTTTATTTTATTTATTTACTATTCTTTGTATTTGCAGACTTGATTATGTTGTAGGATATTATTTTAAGATGTTACTTACGCCAATAAATAAAAAATAACTTAGTAAATGAATTAAATAATAGATAATTATATAATCAGTGTGAACTTGTGCTTTATAATTTTTTAGGGTCCGTAGGCAAAACCAAGGACCCTTATATTTTCCTGCGTGTGTCTGTCCGTCTGTCCTGTCGCCTGCTCTCACGGCTACACAATTCCTCCGATCACTTTGAAATTTGGCATGTATGTGTCTTTTAGCTACACCCACATATTTTAAAAATATAGCGACTTGAAAAAAATATTTTTCAAAAAAATTAGGGTAAAAGAACTTAAGGGTTAAAATTTGTTTATTTTTTTTTGACACCTAGAGGGGTATCATATGATAGGGTACGTCGAGCTGATTACAAAAATATATAATTCTTTGGTTATAACTTTGATAGGGCGAGCGTAAGTGGGTGTGAAACGTGTCCCTCCCCCCCCCCTCTATCTCGCTTATGTGAAGTGCAAAAAATCTGAACATTCTTCGACCAAAAGTAAAGATACCACTTTTTGGAAATTTCGAAAAAAACATTATTTTATTTTTTATTGACAAAATACGTTTTTTTTATAACTATGGTCTTTTCGAGGTATTTATTTGGTTGTATTCCGGTTCAGTGGCAAAAAAAATACTTTATCAGAAGTTGGTTTATGTGTTTTGATTATATCAGACCCATAGGATAGTTCAAAGTAAGTAGTAGTAGTAGTAGTTAACTAGTACTTCCTACTAGACGGGTAGGACGAACCACTTGTTCGAACCTCGCAATCAGGCCTACAGTGGACCCATTTTCCTTCCCCGTGGTGGAGAGTTCCAGCTACTTCACACATCATACATTTGTACATTGTACCGCCGAAGCGAGTATGATGTGGTCATTAGTAAGCTATATGAGCGTGCTTCAAAGTGTGGGGGAAGAGGACCCCTCAGGGGGTCCCCTCGCCCTCCTCCGACCTCGAACCATAGACACAGATCACATTTCATGACACGGATCGAACCCACTAGACGACGTGGGGGAAGAGAACCCCTTAGGGGGTGTCCCTCGCCCTGCTCCGTCCGCGATTCATAGATGCATTCAGTGTATCACGGCCCGGGATCGAACCCACGACCTTGAGTTGCCTCGACTCAGTGATAGCTGCCCGGTGTCTTTGCGACCTCGGCCACCCTGGCTCCCTTAGTTCAAAGTAAGCTTTTTAGCATTTTAAAAAACACCATCAATAGGGTACTACTTTAACTATACAGGGTTGCCTACGGACCATCGCTGTGTGCTCACTAGCACAATCTTGACCTGTTTATTTTAACATATCATTTTATTTGTTATACATTTAAATACATATAATCAAATAAATGATATGTATTTATTTTTATTTAGAATATAAATTATTTAACTAGCTTTGTAATAAAATTATCATTAGAAATCTGTTTTATTTGATATGGTAGAGAAATTATGTATATAATTATTAACAAGTTTATTTTTTTTTTTTAAAGAAAGCCAATATGACAAACATAAGATAATCATTATCAGTAAAACGATTTTGGCCAACTAACTGTTATTAAGTTGGTTAGATTTTTAGTTCGAAATTCATATTAGGTCAACATTAATTAATTTTTAGATAAGAGCAAATGTCATTCACTCGAAAAGAAATCGTTTTATAAATAATTAATATTCTTAGATACATTTGTATTTTTTTAAGATACTTTAAACATTGAAGATATGTACTTAAATCATTATAATATTCTTAAATAAATATATATTCGATTATTATAAGATTATTTCTAATAGTATTCTTTGAATCACCTTTTTAATAATTAAATAAAGATTTATAATATCGTTTACAGTCTGTGCCAAACGAGAGTTAGTGCGTTGACAGCGCGGGAAATCGAGTGACACACAGATTGGCCAACCTCTGAGGGAAAAAATAAAGCCACTAGATTCACCTTCTTATATGGTTACCCAGAGGGCAAATCTTGAGCTCTCATTGACTCCCTACCCCAATTGCTTTTCTCAGTTTTTCCCTCGCTGTCAACGCACTAACTCTCGTTTGGCACAGATTGTATACATAAAATTGTTTCTATAAGGTTATATCTATTTTATGTAGAATATACTATTGCTAATAAATATATTGCTTTTAATATTAAAATGGTATTTAATTTTGATATGAGTATGTTATTTAATTTTGATATGAGTATGTTATTTAATAAAGATTTATACAGTAACTAAAATTTAAATGACCTATAATATGTGGAACTGAATGGACATTCCACAACTGCATAAGTGGAACTGACTGGTCACCCCACACCTATATGTGAAGAACTGAATGGACATTCCACAACTGCATAAGTGGAACTGACTGGTCACCCCACACCTATATGTGAAGAACTGACTGGACGTTCTACAAATGCACAAGTGGGACTGACTGTTCACCCCACACCTATTTGTGAATAACTGACTGGACGTTCTACAAATGCATAAGTGGAACTGACTGGTCACCCCACACCTATATGTGAAGAACTGACTGGACGTTCTACAAATGCATAAGTGGAATTGACTGGTCACCCCACACCTATTTGTGAATAACTGACTGGACGTTCTTCAAATGCATAAGTGGAATTGACTGGTCACCTCACACCTATTTGTGTGGAACTGACTGGTCATCACAACTGTAATCACACAAATAAATGTTGTTTTTTATATTAATATAATACTCCCAGTTTCTCGTTATTTTTTATGGCGTGTTCTTTTTATTTATTTTTATTTGTTTCTTATCTTTTACACTGAGTTGTGAGAAATAAAATGATTATTTGATAAGGTTTACGAAAGTGTAATAATATTACAACCCTCAACTGAATTTTTTCCAATGTGTGATAGTGCCTGTTCATCAAATAGGTGTCGTTGAATAACGAATCAACATTTTACACAGAATCATTGTATTCAATCAATTGACCAGTTTCGGCTATTCTAATTTAGCCTTCTTCAGATAATAATGTGATGGCTATAAAGCCCTTGTACTACTTTCATTGTAAGCTACTTTAGCTACTTCAATAGTGTTCTACTTTAGCTACTAGTATAATAGATATAGTATACTAGTATAATGTATCATAGTATAATAGATTGTAGAGTCTCTCTAATCCGGACATCCGGTTAATTCTCACGGATGTCAAATGTACGGTATGCTAATTCTCTCACGGACGTCAAATGTTGTCACTCAAATGTATACAATACACCTAAATCGACTTTTGAAATGTTGAACCTATCAATTGTTAGGTTTAAAAAAATAGTTCTACGTTATACTTATATATTATTGGGACTAAATAAAAGTAATTTTTATGACGCAAACATAGATTTTTATAGTTTTACCCGACTAAAACTTGATCCACAGGTATTTTTAAAACTGATTCCGTTTAATCCAGACTTTCGGTGAACCCGACAGGGTCCAAATCAAATCCGGGTTAGCGAGACTACTACATTTCCTTAAAATACTTAACTTTTATTTTCTAATTACTGACTTTAGCTCGGCCTTCAAAGGCAGCGAATCTACACCATATCTCATTCACTTTCTGTCTTTTGTTTATCTAGGACCTGGAAGTCACCTGTGTACAATTTGTGGACGGATCTACAGACATCTTAAGAATTTAAAAAGTCACCTTAAATACGAGTGCATGGTTGAGCCTAAATTCAGCTGCACTCTCTGCCCGTATAAGTCAAAGCACGTGAGGATTCTCCGACGACATTTCGTCAACCGTCACAGTCCTTTTCCTATGTAATGAATCAGAAGTACCTATAAGTACCGGCTAAGCAGGGTTCTTCAAGGGTCATTAAGAAAATATTTAAGATTTTTTAAGGCTGTTACCTTTTTTTATTTATTTTTTTATCGATTTCTGTAGTATTTTATCTTTAGTTTTTTGTCAATTTTGAATGATCGAGTCCTTAAATGATATTTCTTTTGTTGTTAGCTACCATGATTTATTTATTTGTTAAATATTTATCGTGTTTACGTGCCATTTTTTAATTTTAGCTTATTTTGTTTGTTTTTTTAATTTCCAACCCTAGTAGTATGAATACACCATGAATTAGGATAATTATTTACCAATAATATGATATATTAAATTTATTTGGTAACACATTCTTATTACTTGATTTATTTTAAAGATTTTGATATTCTTTATATCTTTTTAATCATCTCTGAGCCCGAAGAAAGGGGGGAGGGGTCCATTAAACAAACTCAGCTTTGTCATGGTTTTTAATATAGGTTGAGAGGATATCGACCTCATCACGCATGTGCTTGATAGATCAGCAGTGTGAAGCATGTCTTTCCTCCATTCCAACCATCATCTGACACATTGATAATAACCTTGGACAGATTCATCGATAATGACCTTGGTTAGATACATCGATAATGACCTTGGTTAGATACATCGATAATGGCCTTGACTAAATACATCGATAATCACATTAGTTGAAACATCGATAATGTCCTTGGTTTCTGGCGAGAGTTTGGCAGAATTCTATCCACTCGCCTACACCAATTACCATCCCCAATAATTAGTACTATTTTAAATTGTTGATGATGCTGTCCAGGCGTATAGCAGCACGACGTTGTTACTACTAGGTCGTGCAGTACCTATGAATGAATTTATTTTGGATGCAAGAATATGATAAGAATAATTATATACTTTCTTCAACGCCTTTTTGGTGATTTGCCAATTGTTAGAGCCTGTTTTATATCGATGGTAAGACAAAAGTGTTTGGTTTTTAGGGTCCTTGGCTAAACAGAGGACCCTCAGAATTTCACTTTTAAATGGTCGCCATCTTGAAATGGCTCGTCCTATTATGCTGGTTAACGTTCCCGTCCAATTAGTTGGATTGCCCACGGACCTTTTGTATATACTAAAAGCTCATGCTTGGCAACTTTAAATTGTTAATACATTATAAGTCCCTTATAATAGTATTTACGAGTAATATGGTATTTAGTATTTACCATTTTCTCAGTTGATTTGAGGATTGTATTAAGTAAATAAAATGAATTTGTTTGTAAATGAAGACGTACCTGACTGACCTTTTAAATATTAATCATTACTGTTTAAACAATATTCGCATTATCAATGATTTAGTTTTTCATAATCACAGAAATTGCTTTCGTGTATTTGGAATTCTCTCTCACTATAACAGCTTGAACTACATCTATTTCTTCATTAGTGACTGTTTGGAATCTAATGGGAATTAAATTCTCAGCAGTCTCTAATCCCCATTAGATTCCCAACAGTCTCTAATCTCCATTAGATTCCCACCAGTCTCTAATCCCCATTAAATTCCTAACAGTATCTAATCCCCATTAGATTCCCAACAGTCTCTAATCCCCATTAAATTCCCAACCGTTTCGAATCCCCTTTAGATTCCTAACAGTCACTAATGAAGGGATGATACTGGGTTGTATGTGATTATCCTTTAAAACGCCCTGTAGTATAGAACATAATTTAGGTCTAGATTAAAAGCCTTATGGATTTACACTTGGTGTTTGCTTATTCTAAATTGCATGACCCATTGCAGCGTTTTTAATGGCTCAGCATTTTAAACTAAATAAACAGTATTTATAATGGATCTCGTATTTTTGTTAAGATAGGCGCATTGTGCTTTATTAAGTGTAATTTATCTGTTTATATATCTTGTTAAATTATAATGAAAATCGTAATCTCTTGCCGATTTTGTTGCACAACGTAATATCATTGGTGACAATATAACAATTATAACGTATGTAATTTTTTTTAATTATACATTATTTCGTACTCTATGTAACTTTTATTTCGATGAATTGTTACTTGTTTTTTTAATTGTTGTAAATAAATTGTCTTGTTCAATTGGAATTTTATTACGTAGATTAACCATAAACTATTCTATTTTAATTTTTATTTATCTTTCCTTATGTCCTATTTGTTATCGATCGAGAAAGTGTTGAAGCAAGTTTAAGTCTGGAAAGTATTGGTCTTAACGTATTCATCAGGATCATAAAAAATATCCTTCTCCACTATAATGGATGGGACATGGACGCTCTTCACAACCAAATGTTAGCAAGCTAGTATGTCCCGCGGATGAACTTTGCTGAATACACTTATCCCTGGAAGACGCTAAAGTCATAATTGATACGCATAATTTTACCTTGATGTTAATTAGTCACTTTTATGCACGCAATAATTTAATTGCTGCACATAGATTCTAAATATTAAACATATAGTTTTTATCGTGCGCATTAGCCACTGAAAAGAATGTTCCAACCAATTCTGGCATTTTTACCTCCAGGCTACTTACCTCATTTTGCTTCCGAGCTTACCGAAGGTAACGGAAGCATTGTGTTCACTTTTGAGAACGAAAAACTTTTATGCCTCCGATTTCAAAAATTCCAAGACAGAAATCCGTTTCAGACATCAGGGAACATTTTTGGTCTCGTGTCTGTCTGTCTGTCTGTCTGTCTGTCGGTCTGTGTGTCCGCGAATTATGAAACGTGCGACGATAACTTGAGTAAATGTCGTCCGATTTTGATGAAATTTGGTAGACATGTTCATTTTACCAATGCTCAGGACGAGTTCGTTGGACAACGTTATCCGTCCAAGCGTTCACGAGTAACGCTCGTGTAAACGTGAACTTTAAATTTAAAATTGGAATTTTTGGTCGGGGAAAAAATCTAACTTTATCTATTCAATGAGACTAACATTTTTTTCAAATACAATTTTTTAGTAAAACCAACAGCGACACCGCTATGAAGTGTTAAAGATCGCTAAAACTATTAATAGTTTTTACAAAATAAACAATATAACAATAAAGTAATATAACAATAATTGTTATAGTACATGATAGCATGCGAGGAAGCTATGTGCCACACTAATTGGCAGTCTATTTTACCTCCTACCTATAGTGATTCATTGCTGGATAAAGAAGATGGAAATTAGCTTTATAAGGAGGGAAGAAACGATTTGAGTATAAGGATGAAATTAAATGTATAACAATTTTGTATAAGTATTTATTTCTTTTCTGTAACATATAGATTGGTGTACAAACAATGTAAACATATTGTGTAAATAACCTAGGTTATTATAATTACATACGCGAGTATCATTTCCTAATGTCTAATCTATTTTTTTTTTTCTTTTTTATGTTTCAAAGTTTTTTACGATTTTGGAAAGCACGGTTGTCCGAACTGCAAGAAAAGTTACAAGCATTTCAAACACCTTACATATCATCTGAAGTTCGAATGCTTGAAGGAACCTATGTTTACCTGTCCATATTGTACTTACAGAGCTCATCGTAGGGCTAACCTTAAGAAACACATGGTCATAAAACATTTTAACGAAGTGTCCAATGCACCTCCTATTGAATTTGAAGGCCTTAGACTATGATCTAACAAAAATCTTTATTTCTTATAATTTTACCCCTCAAGATTGAAAATTAGCTGTGGAAAATTCTAATGAGATGAGCGAACCTTCATTTTATTCCATACAACAAATACCATAAAGTCTCAATCAAAACTATTAACTGCTTGTTATTGCAACCTTCATTTTATTCCAAACAACAAATACCATAAAGTCTCAATCAAAACTATTAACTGCTTCTTATTACAACCTTCATTTTATTCCATACAACAAATACCATAAAGTCTCAATCAAAACTATTAACTGCTTGTTATTGCAACCTTCATTTTATTCCATACAACAAATATCATAAAATCTCAATCAAAACTATTAACTGCTTCTTATTACAACCTTCATTTTATTCCATACAACAAATACCATAAAGTCTCAATCAAAACTATTAACTGCTTGTTATTGCAACCTTCATTTTATTCCATACAACAAATACCATAAAGTCTCAATCAAAACTATTAACTGCTTGTTATTGCAACCTTCATTTTATTCCATACAACAAATACCATAAAGTCTCAATCAAAACTATTAACTGCTTGTTATTGCAACCTTCATTTTATTCCATACAACAAATACCATAAAGTCTCAATCAAAACTATTAACTGCTTGTTATTGCAACCTTCATTTTATTCCATACAACAAATACCATAAAGTCTCAATCAAAACTATTAACTGCTTGTTATTGCAACCTTCATTTTATTCCATACATCAAATACCATAAAATCTCAATCAAAACTATTAACTGCTTGTTGCAACCTTCATTTTATTCCATACAACAAATACCATAAAATCTCATTCAAAACTATTAACTGCTTGTTATTGCAACCTTCATTTTATTACATTTTTTTATATGTGATTAACTGTGACCAGGTAATTTAGTTTTAACCATATTATCGTTTTTTTTAATGATTAACTTTGATTCCAGTCAAGTATATAATTCTTGTTTTAATTTATTAATAATATTAAGTGGACCATTCCCATTTTTGAGTTAGTTTTTTTTTTTATAAATCATTGAGAAATTTCCTTTTTATATATTAAGTATTATTAAATGTGATAAATGTTATTACTAAGTATTAAATCGACTAATGAAATGTTTGTGTTAATATTTTTTATTTTCCTTATTGTAATTACTAAACATTTTCAGCGTTTTATTCTTGATATTTATTACTTATATACCATTTTTAAATGCTATATAAGTTATACTACTTATTTAAAGCTTTGTTTAAATAAATAGGTAGGTGCTCAAGAGAGTAGCGCTACCAGGGGTTGGCCTGAAAACCATGATCGACACTCTCGGATCGATATAAATCGAGAGGTGAGACATGGTTAACGATTATACACTTCACACAAATGTGAAGCTTGTGGTTACTAACCCGGGTTTGTACAGTTTTAATTTTGCCCGTGTTGGCCACCTAAGTGCCCTGCGTCTTCGAGTGTAAAAAAAACTAAAACAAATAGAAATAAAATAAAAACAATAAGTAACATACCTATAGAAAGTATGTTTTATACACTTCGTTGTATGAATCATACGGAGGGTCAGTATGGTTCATACACAACACAGGATGGACCGAACAACAAGAAGTATAAAGATGTTTTTATTTGTCCTTCATACTTTTTTTTAGTATGATACATACTTTCCACCCTGTATGTATTGTCTTTAAATAAGGATAATTCTGTTTTATATTTTAATCCAATTTATTATTCAAACTGGGTGATATAATTACAATATTATACTAAACCATTTATATAAAACATTAAGTCATTGATGGAGTGCCAAAATGTGTGTTATAACCTCTGAATCATACCTTATTTTAGGAATATTGGCACGAAATTTCTTTCAGAGGCACAGAATAGACTCTTGTTATGTTCATTTTCAAGCATCAATTCTAGTATTAATCCTAGTATGCCGAATATGAAAACTTTCCGCTTTAGTTCCACAATTTTTCCCAAATTAATGCTTTGTTGACTAGACCTATTGGGGTATTTAGAAAAATAATATAGACAAAATTCAAAATACCTCAGTACAACTTACTTCTAAGCAATATTATGGTTTTAGATTTTATTTTGGTGTCGGTATCACTGTAAATTTGAGAAGACGAAAATAGAGCTTTAGCACTATCGCATTACTTATTCTTATAAATTTATTTATTTGCTCTATAGTTTTCCACGTATACGACTCTATTATTTCTTTTTATTGTGTTTTATTTTTAAGAATTGGACTTGGAGAGGATTTTGGAAGGAGGAAAACACGTTTGTCAAAACTGCAATAAAAGTTACAAGCATTTCAAGCACCTGAGAGCACATCTTAAGTTCGAATGCTTGAAGGAACCTATGTTTAACTGTCCTTACTGTAGTTATAGGGCTCACCAAAGATCTAACCTTAAGAAACACGTTGCCATTAAGCATTTGAGCCAATTACGTGGAGCAGCTCAAAGCTTTACTCAATAATTATTAGTTAATTTATTAAAAATGTGAAACTGTACGATGGATGAAAAATTCTACTGGTCTATCTAATCATCGTCATCGCTGTCTGAAGCCATAATCTTAATAATAAACTTTTAATTAAATCCAGTATACTCAACAACTGTTAATTCTATGGAGCAGGTTTAAGTGACCAGAGTCTACTAAATCTATATCTTCCAGAGGAATATCTAATGAATCTAAGATCTAGATCTAAATCATTTGCAACTGACTCTCAACATGAGAAAATCCCTAGACAATGATCCTTGTAATGAGTTCAAAGCGTTGGGATTCACAAAATCTCTGAGAGTGATTTAATCTTCCTTTGGAAGATCTAAATCATTCAGAGGAAGATCTGAATCACTTGCAAATGATTCACAGAACATCTGATCCCCTCCAGAAGATCTAGATTAACTCAGTCGATCAGATTCTAATAAATCTATATCTTCCAGAGGAATATCAAATAAATCTAAGATCTAGATTTAAATCATTTGCAACTGACTCTCACTCTCAATATGAGAAAATCCGAAGACAATGATCCTTGTAATGAGTTCAAAGCGTTGGGATTCACAAAATCTCTAAGAGTGATTTACTCTTCCTCTGGAAGATCTAAATCATTCAGAGGAAGTTCTAATATGTCACTCTCAGAGATTTTGTTAATCCCGACGTTACAAATCCATTTTAGGGATCATTCTCAAAGGAATTTCTCCTTTTAAGAAAATCCAGTCAGTTGCAAATTATGTACAGAATATCTGATCCTTCCAAAATACCTAGATTTACTCAATTGTTATTTATTTATTTGCATGTTATTTACCTACTTGTGCACACTTTGAGAATGTTACACATCTTTATATATGTTTATAGAAAAATATAATGTTGCAAGTAAGTAAAATATGCAAGTAAAATATGCCTGATTTCACTCGTTTCCAATAAATATTTTAGTTTCTGGACTTAAAATTTATAAAATACACATTCTAAATTATTACAATCCCATTTAAAGGTAGACAATTGTAAACATTTTTGTATTGAATTATAAAATAAATGTCATAGTATTATCAGACAATAAAAATTACAAATGATTCCATCATAATTTGTATAATTATTTATTTATTTTATTCTTCTTTCTAAACTTATATGATTCCTAAGTTCTATGCACCTTTACCTTTATTCGAGGTTTATGAATTATCCTGTTCAATGTATATATTCAGCTAACTTAAGACAATGGCTCCATCATCCTAACTCCCTATTCCTTTCATGGAACACCCTAATTCCTAAAATAAGACGAGTTAAATTTTTTTTTTTTTTTTTTCTTTAAATTTTTGTATTATTCCTTATCTTAAATATTATATATGCTCCCATTTTGTCAGTTTGTTGTTTTTGTTAAGCTATCCAGCTTTGGAGGACCATAGTTTTTTAAACTTAACATCATCTCGACTAATCATTCACAATTAAAGCTACGCTAAAGTTCTTGAAATATTTTTATGTACTTTGTATTTTTATATTTACCGGCTAATTTTATTATCTTTATGATTTTTTTTTTTCAAGATTACTTCGAGGGACAAAACAGGTGCATTTGTCACAATTGTTGCAAGAGTTATAAACACATGAGGCATCTCAAGTATCATTTGAAGTTCGAATGTCTTAAAGAACCCAAGTTTCATTGTAAATACTGCAAGTATAAGACGCATCGAAGTACAGACCTTAAAAGACACGTCAAAGTGAAACATGCTGCATTTTTAAATAATTTTAAATTTTAGCAACAGAAATTATAACAATTATTTTATGTTTTAAATAATATTTTTTTTTTTTTTTAAATAATTATCTTCTCTTTTTTTTTAATTATATTTTGTTTTTTTGTTTTTGTCTTAACACCCTAAAATTTATACACCCTTTTATGATAAAATGACATTATAATAATTAATTACTATTAAAATGTTGCATATGGTTATTAAAAGTAAAAAATTTATCCGATTTTTCTTTGTTTTAATCCTAAAATGTTTGTTATATTTGAAATTGGTTCAACGTTGAAATTTTCTGTACGCAATAATTAAAATTGTTGTTGACAGGCCATTTAAAGATATAAAATGGTAATTAATGAATTTATTTTACATTTTGTATTGATTTGTAAATTAAATTTACTAGTTATATAATTGTGCTTGTAACAATATACCTAAATACTTTATTTAAACGTTAAAGGTTTTTATCTCCAGTAGGGAAAAAAAGTTTTGATTTTGAATTAGTTTAGAGGGACTAAAACAGGTCTTTTCATCCCTGAACTCAAAAAGTAGGGAGAAAAAGTAAAAGTAGGGCGAAAAAGTAAAGCAGGACAAAAAAGTAAAGATTGCAACTTAATTATTTTATAAATAGTAGAAAATGAATGGCTAATGTAATGAAGTTGTTGAAATCAGGTTGGCGGCACTGCGCTTTTTTGACCATGTTTATTTTTATTTATAACCTGCATCTAAATAACCTTCTATTTGAGTTTAATTCCAATTCTTATTAGTTTTTAATATTGAATCTCTTATATCTGCTATTAAAAGTGCTAATAATTATTGTTATTTATTAAAATAATAAATAAAAAATGTTCAATGGACGAAAATGTGTATTTTCTTCCTACTGGAGATAAAATATTGTATGTACCTCGTGAGTAAAGTGCCGTTATTCCCCTCGTGATAATTATCTCCCTCGGCTGCGCCTCGGGATTTAGGGACCATGGTTCCTTCGGATCGCCTCAAGAACCAACTTTTTCGCTCAGGGAATAATGGCTTACTTTACTCCCTAGGTGCATAAATAACTATTTCGTTTAAGGTGCGTTAAAGGTTACGTTAATAGTATTGGGGATGAACTAGTAAGATTAGTAAACTGCAATTACTAGCTAACATGAGATGCTTCCTCCGCATGATCCTAATTCCCAATTCATTCCATGGAACATCCTAATTCCTAAAATAAGACGTGTTTAGGAGGGTTTTTTTTTAAACTATATTTTCATTATTCTTTATCTTAAACATTTTTATTGCGGAAAGTTTGTTGTTGTTTTATTTAAGATATCCAGCTCTGGAGGACCATAATTTTTAAAATTAACAGCATCAAAACTAATTATTCACAATAAAACCTTGCTGAAGATTTCGCCATTTTCTCTAAAGTTCTTCGAATATTTTTGTGTACTCTGTCTGTATTTATATTACCAGCATTTAGGTTCTATTGTTTTCAATTTTTTTTTTTTAATTATTTTTTTTTAAATTTTTATTTGTAATTCTTATTTTTTTTTATTTATTTATTTTTTTTTTGTTTTTATCTTTAGGAGAATATTATGTTGCTACCTAAAAGCTCTAACTTTTTAACTGTCCACTACTCATGAACCTCAGTGGTCCCCCCTTTGTAAAGACTGTATGTCTATAACACATATACCTTATTATTATTATTTACCAGCTAATTCTTACTATCTTTTTTTTAAGTTTACATCGAGGGACAAAACAGGAACATTTGTCACAATTGTTGCAAGAGTTATAAACACATATGGCATCTCAAGTATCATTTGAAGTATGAATGTCTCAACGAACCCAAATTTCATTGTAAATACTGCGAGTATAAGACGCATCGAAATACAAGCCTTAAAAAACACATAATTGTGAAACACGCTGCATTCTTTAATTAATGTTAAAGTTTAGCTACAGAAATTATAATTTTTTTTTTTTTTTTGTTTTAAATATTATCTTTTTTTGGACATTGTCTTAACACCCTACAACCATTAGGTTCTTAAATGTAGCATTTGAATTGTATAATGTGTTTTATGATAAAATGACAATACAAATATTAAATAATTTCTTCTAAAATGTTGCAGATGGTTATTTATAGTTAAAAATGGTCAGATTTTATTGGTTTTAATCCAAAAATTTGGTTTAGATTTGATATTAGGTCAACGATGAAATTTTTATTTCACTTTGTGGTCATATCAGACTATTCTCTGAAGTTTAGGATGAAAATGAAAGTCGAAGTTGTAAAAATGAAACTTTTGAAGTAAATATTAAAATTGTTGTAAATCTAATCTCTAATCTTTTTTAGGTAATTTCAAAATTATTATTTTTAAGAAAATATTATGTTTTTTAAATAAAAGAGAAATCTTTTTATAACTTCCTTTCTTAATATCTTATACAGTTCCTAATCATACATCATATTCCTAAACTTAAACTACCTTAAGCGAATAATTTACTCAATAGGGTATACATATTCTTATTTGAAGTGGTAGGATTATTAGAACAGAGAGGACCTAGCACTTTATTTGTACTTGGCAATTAGGTCACTTAATTAGGCCCTTGTTTGGGGGGGGGGGCCGAAGGGCATAGCCTAGGCAACTCAAGGTCATGGTCATCAGCTTTAGGCAACTCAAGGTCATGACCATCAGCTTTAGGCAACTCAAGGTCATGGGTTCGATCCCGTGCCATGGTGCTCTTATTTGATCTATGAATCGAGGATGGAGAAGGACGAGTGCACCCTCTAAGGTGCTATCTATCCCACGCTTTGACGTTCTGATTTATATATCTCACTAATGATAATTTCAACACCATGGTCACTTCGGTGGTACAGTGTTCAGAGCTATATGCGTGAAGTGGCTGATGGAGCTCTCCAGCTTGGGGTTACTAAAATGGATCTATGGCTTAATTGTTATGGTCGAACAAGTGGTCCGACCTAACCCTCTAACTTGTACAAGTGGATCATTGTTCACTTAACCTGCATGGCGTTCCAGAAACTTGACACAGCAAACGATAAACACTACCTATTTCAAGCAAAATGATGAATTCTTGCTGGAACTCAACCTTTATGTTAGAGTTAACTTAATGTATTGCTCTCTCATATATTTTCATGTAATCTCTATTTCTTTAATTACTGTCTAATTGTATTCTCTCTATTCTTTTTGTTTTTTCAAGTTTACTTGGCGGGACAATGCAGGAATATTTGTCGCAATTGCTACAAGAGTTACAAACACGTGAGGCATCTCAAGTACCATTTGAAGTACGAATGCCTTAAAGAACCCATGTTTCATTGTCAATACTGCGTGTATAAGACGCATCGAAATACAAGCCTTAAAAAACACATTGTTATCAAGCATGCTGAGATCTTAAATAATTTTTAACTTTAGCAACAATAGACTATTATTTAAATATGACTTGTTACCTTTTGAACAATTTGTTAAAATGTGATCTAAAAATGTTTTATTTTCACAATTGTTATTATTTAAATGTGATTTTTAAAGTTGATACCTTCTAATTATGTTTAGTATCATCTAATATTATTATTTTGGTAACATTAAATTGTTTTTGGTTCAGTTAATTACCTAGTGACATAATTATAATAGGTCAAGATAGATCTACTGCATAGATGGTTCAATTTATATGTAAGAGATACAGTAGTTATCGGTGTTACATACATATATGGGAGATCCTCTTAGTTATTTAAATCTTTAAGATTGTACCAAAGAGTATATTCCAAATGTTACCCATTTCCATTTTATATGTTAAAAATCTTTTTAAAAGTAAAAGTAAGTTAGATCGTATCTTAGAGTGTGTTCCAATTTTTACCCATTTCCCATTTTATTTGTTGAAAATATCTCATTTGTAAGATAAAAATTAATTTTTATAATTCAAATTAAACTTATTTATGATCTTTAATCCTACGTTGTATTCTGTATTCTGTAAACTTTCTCTGTCACGTTTCACTGTATGGTTCTGACAAAAACATTAGTATCCAATAGCTGTTCAGAACAGTAGTTACCTTATTTAGGATCCAAAATAGATTGTTTTTAGACTTAGAAAATGAACTGATTGACTTATTTTCAATTTATTGGTCTCAATGAGTCGTTTGATTTTCTATGAACAATTTGGCACTTTTTTTTACTTTAGCACCCTCCTTTTTTTAGCACCCCCCTTAGTTCTAAGGGGGGGGGACAATAGTCTGCCCTACAAAAGTTTGTGTGTTTGTTTCCCCAAGACATCGGGACTCAAATGTTTGGTTTTTACATTTAATATTCCTTTATCTTAATAGTTGATTAGTCTAAGGAATATGATCACAATTATATACACAAGTGTGATATTCCTTTGTTCCAAGGTACATTGGAATAAATATACCTTCGTCTTAATAGTAATTTAGACCAAGGAATATATACTACTCTGTATATATGTTCCTTTGTCTAAATAACTATTAAGTCAAAGGGATATAGGGGGAGGGGGGGGGGGGGTGCTAAAGTAAAAAAGTACCTATAATTGTAAAACAAAAGAAAATAACAGTACGGTATTTTTCTTTTGCAACTAACTTATCTTAGTATTACTCTGAAGTAGGAAAATACTGTCGCCTGGTTTCAAATCTATTGTTGAGTTAATTCTTAAAGGAGCAGATCATGTCAATAAAGCATGGATTAGTATTGTAACTACATTGATATGGCTTATATTATGAGTTACTTCCTCTAGAATCATAGCTTTTAATAGATTTGCAACATTGATGTTTTTGGGCATTTCCTCTAGAAGGTTAATTTCTTTTTTAAATCTAATTTTTTCTTTATTTCCTTGGCACTTCTTTAGACTGAGGGAAACAATCTAAAGAAGGTATACAGAATATTCTTTTTTAGACTGTTACTCCTCTTATAAAAATAAGGAGGGAAACATTCTAAAGAAGGTGTACAGAATGTTATTCTTTTGACTGTTACTCCTCATAAAAAAAACAGGAGGAAGTAACAATGTAAAGAAGGTGTACAGAATGTTATTCTTTAGACTGTTACTCCCCTTATAAAAAAACAGGAGGAAGTAACAATGTAAAGACGGTGTACAGAATGTTATTCTTTAGACTGTTACTTCTCTTATAAAAAAACAGGAGGAAGTAACAATCTAAAGAAGGTGTACAGAATGTTATTCTTTAGACTGTTACTTCTCTTATAAAAAAAACAGGAGGAAGTAACAATCTAAAGAAGGTGTACAGAATGTTATTCTTTAGACTGTTACTTCTCTTATAAAAAAAACAGGAGGAAGTAACAATCTAAAGAAGGTGTACAGAATGTTATTCTTTAGACTGTTACTCCTCTTATAAAAAAAAAAACAGGAGGAAGTAACAATCTAAATAAGGTGTACAGAATGTTATTCTTTAGACTGTTACTCCTCTTATAAAAAAAAAACAGGAGGAAGTAACAATCTAAAGAAGGTGTACAGAATGCTATTCTTTAGACTGTTACTCCTCTTATAAAAACCAGGAGGAAGTAACAATCTAAAGAAGGTGTATAGAATGTTATTCTTTAGACTGTTACTCCTCTTATAAAAAAAAACAGGAGGAAGTAACAATCTAAAGAAGGTGTACAGAATGTTATTCTTTAGACTGTTACTCCTCTTATAAAAAAAACAGGAGAAAATAAAAATCTAAAGAAGGTGTACAGAATGTTCTTCTTTAAACTGTTAATCCTCTTATAAAAAAAACAGGAGGAAGTAACAATCTAAAGAAGGTGTACAGAATGTTATTCTTTAGACTTTAGACTGTTACTCCTCTTATAAAAAAACAGGAGAAAATAAAAATCTAAAGAAGGTGTATAGAATGTTCTTCTTTAGACGGTTACTCCTCTTGTACAAACAGAATTGTTATATTCCTTTTCCCCAAAGTACATAGGACTGAACTTTTCTTTGCTTCAATTGTTAATTTGATAAAGGAATGTATAAATAATTATAATATATATTTATATTCTAAGAAACACAAGGGAGTAACAATCTAAAGAAGTAACACTTCCTTTCTCACATTTACTGCAACACTAAGATATTTGTTTATACATATTATCTTTTTACTCCAGCCGAAACTGCTGCTGCTATTAATTGTTGATCATTATTTTACATGTAAAGATAAGATAATATTACTAAATTTCTATATTGTAACTATTGTGAACTGTGGACCTTTAAAATAATCAATTAACTTGCTGTTTTTTCCTGTGTCAATCGTCTTAATTTGATGTACTCGTATGTGTTTCCAGATTATAATGCATTACAAAATTACCCTATTATGATACATTTTTATTAACTTACCAAGTGTGTAAAATTTATTGTTTTTTTCCAATCTGAGAATTATATTTTGATTGAATTGTATTTAAATATTATTGTATGTTTAAGTGATTTTTATTCCTCGTAACCTTGTTAGTCTCGCCTAATCATTCAAGATAATTGTGTTTTGACATTTTCATGTCTGGCCTTTGCTACATGAAATCGAAAAGCGTTACTAAAAATCTAAGGAGTTGATCGTTAGTGTAACAAGGAGTTGGTCAGATATAGGAGGTGTGCAATCCTGTCTCCAGCTGAAGGGTCTTCCCCTACCGCGCTTCGTAGGACCGAAGAAAGTCGAAATGAGTTTCACTGCTACCAGGAAATTAGATTGTTGCAGGAGGTAGTTCGTAGTCACATAGTACGATTATAGTCAAGTCTCTAGTCTAGTCTAGAAGGTTGTGTAGAGAGAGACCTCAGACTTCTCCCCGCGGGCTCGTCATCTTAGGGGCTATATCGTCTAGGGGTCGAGGATTTAAGTAGAGTAATTTAGTAATTTAGTACTCGTTTGTACACTTTGTTTTTTACTAAATTTATATAATCGACACTGACTAAATTACTCGACCATGGCTACTAATACTAAAATACTCGACCCGTGCAAACTAGGCTTACCTGTGTTACCTGATGCTAAAAAAATCCTCAATATAAGGTATGATCAGCTCTACGCCAATTTGTATGCTTGACACACTCCTACGTGGAACATTGGGCTTCAACGAACTTCCGACAACGGATCCTATTTTTGCATAACGCTCTTATCTCGGACCGGGTGTACCCTCCTCTTTCGATACCTTCTGATGCCACGCTTCTCCTCTAGGTATGTCTTGGCCAACCTCAATGTCTTTGGCTAACGCTCTTTATTTTATTAAATATCCTTTATGGACCAAGTTCCAGACCCCTTCCCAAAAAAGTCAGTTTATCAATGTAGTGATATCTACATTGTGGCCAAGTCTGCTCATTCTTTAGTCCATATAACCTCACGTCACTCCTACTTTCATTAGCAAGACTGCTCTTTCTTTGTTCCATATAACCTCCCGTCACTCCTACTTTCATGAGCAAGACTGCTCTTTCTTTAGTCCATATAACCTCACGTCACTCCTACTTTCATGAGCAAGACTGCTCTTTCTTTGTTCCATATAACCTCCCGTCACTCCTACTTTCATTAGCAAGACTGCTCTTTCTTTGTTCCATATAACCTCCCGTCACTCCTACTTTCATGAGCAAGACTGCTCTTTCTTTAGTCCATATAACCTCACGTCACTCCTACTTTCATGAGTAATACTGCTTTCTTTATATTGTTTTTATTTTTAATGACTGTTTTCATTATCTAATGTTTCAGTTGCTCACACTTGTCCAAGCTGCTTTCGTTGCTACTTAAGAAGGACAAGTTTAGCACGGCATATGAAGTACGAATGTGGAATTGACAAGGAGTTCAAATGCTCCGTGTGTCCTTACGCATCGTCTCAGAAAGTTAACTTGAAGAGGCACGTTTTGCTCAAACATGGCAGAATAATTAATTTTACTTGTACGACTTTTAATATTAATGTTAAAATATGCATTTATAGTTGATAAGTGATTGTAAATATGGTTTGAAATGTAATTGTTATATTACTTGAGCCTTATAATAAGAGTTTTACATTATTAAGCCCATTGTTATTGTCTATTGGGAATTCAGAGATTAACTAATTATGATTATATAATTGTATTAATTATATTAAAGGCTTATAAAATGATTCCAAAGAACGCGAAGTAGTTAATTTTATTACGGATTATATCTTAGACACAAAAGTATCAAACATTAAGACCTTTTTTGTTCTCATCTCTAATTATTGTTGGCCCCTTATTCTCTATGTTTCAGAATCATTCACATGCACATGCGGCAGACAATACCTAAATAAAGGCAGTCTTACGAGGCATCAAGTATACGAATGTGGGAAGGAGAAACAGTTCAAATGTAATTTCTGTCCTTACAGTGCTTTTCAGAGGAGCAACCTAAGAACGCACTATATAACCAGACATAGAAATCAACGAAATATAACTGTACCTGAATAAATCTAGTCAAGATTTTATATTTTGTAATGTACAAATTTGATGTAATGCGAAATTTCAAAGAT
Source organism: Gerris lacustris (assembly GCA_951217055.1). Classification (NCBI taxonomy): domain Eukaryota; kingdom Metazoa; phylum Arthropoda; class Insecta; order Hemiptera; family Gerridae; genus Gerris; species Gerris lacustris. The sequence continues at coordinate 36,243,767 of OX578286.1, forward strand.
TTTTTTTTTTTTTATTCTTTCTTTAGATTTGAAGTTATTGACTTTAAATTAAAATAAATGTTCCTTTAAAAAATTTGAATATATCTAGTTTTACCATTGCTCATTTTAGTATTAAATAGTTATAATATATTTTTATTTTTTTTAATTGTTTAAAAGAAGAAGAAATTTAATTTTTAATTTTGTTTTTTTCAAAATAAATGTGATTTAATTTAAAACTGCTATATTGTTAGCATAAACTGAATTCCCGACAATTCCCAGAGTTATACTAAAGATGTATTATAAAAATATGTTCGAAGGATGCGTATGATCATGACTTCTAAAGGGCGGATGTATACGTATTAGGACCACTAGCGTTTCTCTATTAACTAACCATTTCTTATTTATATCTTTATAATTAGTGGATTTATTAAATTGCAGAATTTCATATTAGTTCTAGAAGAAATATGATTTTTTGTGTTAGTGATTATCGAATGTGATCTTAATTCATTAAAGCAGGAGTCTCTAATCTTTTTTGTTGAATGACGAACTAGATAAGATGGTCTAAAGGTGGCCGGATAAAGTAAGCAACTTTCAGCCAACGGGCGTCACAATGGATGGGAGTATCTTATATAAGCACTATCCATTTCGGCCAAAATATCCTTAATGAGAATCGTGCTGAACTTTTTTGATGGTTCAAATCTCCTTTGATTATGGAGAACGTTCATTGAGTATTTGGCGAACACTCACCCATCGGAGGTCACAATGGATGGGAATATCCTAATAACCGCTATCCATTTCGGCTAAAAAATCCTTAATAAGAATCGTGCTGATCTTTTTTGATGGTTCAAATGTCCTTTGGTTATGTAGAACGTTCATTGAGTATTTGGCGAACACTCACCCATCGGAGGTCACAATGGATGGGAATATCCTAATAACCGCTATCCATTTCGGCTAAAAAATCCTTAATAAGAATCGTGCTGATCTTTTTTGATGGTTCAAATGTCCTTTGGTTGTGGAGAACGTTCATTGTTTATTTGGCGAGGCCTGCCGAATAAAATTTCTTGTGGAACGTTGGTTGAAGACTTGACTTGTATCCTTTAACTCCTACTTTGAGCATAGGGCTTTAGCGATCTTCAACAACGGATCCTATTTTTGGATAACCCTGTTATCTTGGACCAGGTTTTCCCTCCTCTCTCGATACCTTCTGCTTCCACGCTTCTCCTCCAGGTATGTCTTGGCCAACCTCTACGTCTTGAGCCTTATGGGTTTCACTCTAGAGCTTATCTTGCTATATTGCACTCTTCTCGACATAGTTTATGTCCAATGCACCTCCACTTTCTGTGGCGTACCTCGATGTCTATGGTTGTCTGGTATGTTCTACACGACTCTTAATTTAAAATAACCTGTTGCCACCATATCCTTAGGATATTTCTCAGACTCTTAGGCTGCTTTCACACCGAAGTAGCAAGTCGCAGGTTGCATGCGTCCTGGAAACACCGGATTATCTAAGGAGTCGAGGTAATTGAACGAGCCTACACACCGAAGATGCAAGTGCGACGTGCATCCTGAAAGCAAGATGCTCGTGCGTTCTCGAGTCGTACAAGCCACTGAGTCGCTGGAGACCACTGTATTAAATTATTAGAAAATTTTCTTTTCTATAAATTAATATGTACGTATAATTTTTATTCTTTATTTTCAGGTAAATATCTCTGTAAAAAATGTGGTAGAGGGTATGTCCATCGGACGCATATGTACAGACATTCGAAGCATGAATGCGGCAAAGAACCACGATTCAATTGTCCAGCGTGCCCTTATAAATCAAGACAGAAACATGCTTTAAAAGCCCATCTTCTTTTCAAACATAATAAGATATATAACTTAGTTCCATTACATTTTTAATTATTAAAGTTTTTTTTATTTTATTTACTCTTATACTTTTTCGCAACGAAATTTCGAAAAAATCTCAAAATAATTCTTTCTTATTCGAAATTAAAAGACAGAATTTAAGTTGGCCTGTATAGCTAGGAGTACTGCAACTGTTGTACTACCCTGTAGGCACCTCTTTAGATTGATACTCCCCTTATAAAAAATAGAATGAAGTAACAATCTAAAGGAGGTGTATGGAATGTTCTTCTTTAGACTGTTGCTCCCTTTATGAAAAACAGAAGTGTCATATTCCTTTGTCCCAAACTAGGTACATTGGACTAAACATCCCTTTGTCGGAATGTATAAATAATTACGAGTATATCCATTTATATTCAAAAAATAACATAGGGAAGTAACAATCTAAAGAAGTATCCTACTGTAACTAGTAGGTTACACATTAATGTAAACTTACGATTGGCATTTTTGTGTGTGGTACCAAATGACATTTGAAAGAATGAAAACTTAAATTTAATTTAATATTTTGCTGCAAAATATTTTCTAATTTGTACCATTTTTCACCACTTCAAATTTTTTTTTTAATTTCACAAAATTCCAAAGTGATCAAACATGTAGTGGATTACCAATGGATTTCACGAATTTTTATGAACTAAATTTACCTTATGGAATTTTAGTCAATAAGATTCTAGTCATTATCATCATCATTATTATTATTATTATTATTATTATTATTATTATTATTATTATTATTATTATTATTATTATTATTATTATTATTTTGAAATAAATCTAAAATAAAGTAGTAATTTTTTTCCTATTTTCATGTTAACGAACCATTTGTGCCGTTTCTCAACAATGATTGTTTTTCAACGACATAAATATTCTTTCATTATAATTCGAATAAGTATCTTTTTGTTTTGATTAAGGAATAATGATGTTATCTTAAAGGTATCTAATTATATAAATATTAATTATTATTTTGTTATATTAATAATTTAAAGGATATTGAAATACTTTTTATCTAGTCTGTAAAAAAAAACTTTTTTGAAAATAAGATCTCATTTTGTAAAGATATATTTATTGTTTAAAATAAAGAAATTATTTTATTTTCATTTACTTTATAAAAGAAACGATTTTTATTATTTTTGTTAAATATATATAATGATGTTAAAATTGTTGTACTTTGATGCTCCTTTTACATACTAGACTTAGTACTGAAAGTCACATAGTTTTGCTGAAAATTACATATGTACCATATTCTAAATAATAGCATCATTCAGATGTTAGTATTCCTGCAATTTTTTTAAAAAGGGTTGTGAGTAAAATCATATTTTAAGATTTTTGCTGTATCTTTAAAGCAGTAATACCTTATAAGCTATATATTTATTTTTTCTGTTATTTTACATTTCGATCTCAATATTAGGTACATTACAGGATAGGAAATCGGTCGTTTTACACATTTAGTCGTCATGTTTATTCATCAGTTTGAAAAATGTCTTACCTCTCTGGGATTCCAGCCATTACAAGGTATGTCGGCTAACTTACTACCCACACTTTGCTCTCCGGTACCCTTATGCAATTACAGTTGGTACTTGCAGTACCATAGTTCATCCATAATCGATACTGATGATGCCTCAAAGCTGTTTTGATAAATTAACAAGTACATATTATGTTACATGGAGGGATAGTTTGTTTGAATCCATAAAGATGGCCTCCATCACCCCACCCTAATGGTCATCAATAAGTTGCCATCAATGAATCGAGGTCGTGGGTTTTGTTCAGCGCAAAAGATGCTGTGATTTACATCTATGAATCGAGAGTGGAACAAGGTCAAACGAACATACAAAGAGATGCCAGGGAATCTGCAATGGGATCCCAGGGAACCCTACTCAGATTCCGAGGATATGGTGCTCCGATTTGTACCTGTAAGTCCAAAGCGGTGCAGTGTCTTGGTTATGACCATAAGCCTTTGTCCTCTGATTTACATGGCTGAGATATGAGCATACCATACTCGCTTCCGTATTCTACAGAGGTATGATGTGTGAAGTAAATATAACTCTACCAAGAGGCTAGTTAAAAGTAAAAAGTGGAACTTAATTTTAATTATGTGCACTGGAACAGTATCTTTACATTAAACTTTCGCAAGTAGCTTTAACTAAATTTTATATTTAAAAATTCCTAAATTCGTAATTCGAATTGAATTACCATGTTATATTATCAGATCATACTTACTCTGTCTACCTTTTTTTAATACATGATTCCATTTTGCAGGTACAGACCGTCAAATGTTCTCATGTCCTACATGCGATAAGACCTACAGTCAGAAGCGCAACATGCTTTATCATTGGCGTTACGATTGCGGTAAAGAGCCGAAGTTCGCCTGCCCACATTGTCCTTACAGAGCAAGAAGAATGTCTGCCCTCAAACCTCACATATTTTCCAAGCATCGTAACTCATTGTTACCCCCACACTTGCAGTCGTTTTTGTGATCCCTTTGGTATATGGGTCATACTAATTTGAAGTATTAATGATTCCCTTTGAAAATCTTTGCAATTGATGATAACTCCCGTATTCCTCTTTTTCAGATAATAACCTGTATAATTAAAAATATTTATTCCTCATTCAAATTATCAAAATTTAACTACCTTTTCCGACATCAGCATAATCAATTTATCCTCTAAAGTCATCATATTTCCAAAGAGACAAATAATTTGCAAATTTGCCATTAATTGTTTGAATTCTTCTTGACTTAAGGCCCCCATACACGATCTAACATTTGTCGGGCAAATTTAGGCCATACACATCAAACATCATGTTTGCGCAAACATCAAACAGCCCTATACACGGTCAAAATGTTTGCGCAAACATTTTGACCGTGTATGGGGGCCTTTACATATACCCAAAATTGGTCGAAAATCTCTTCCATCAAATTATAGTAGTTTTTAATTAATTAGAAACTGACATACCTCAACACAAGCCTTTACTATAAACAATATATTATGGCCTAATGTTGCTGAACAAATACATTTTATCTGGTATCCAGAATTCCGAAATTGAAAATGATTATTCTTCTTCTTGGAGCTAGTCCCAAAATAAATATGAAACTGCAAAGGCTCTTTGCATCATCAATTTTGTTTAGTAAAGTAAAAACAAAAACAACGATGTCCTTCTTTACCTAAATGTATGAATTATCAAACTGGACATTTTGCATTAAATGTCATGGTTATGGACATACCACCCTTGCCCTCGCTATTTCTTTACCTATGGAATAGGAATGTTGTGCCCGAGAAGTTGGATGCCTCCCCAATCTCCCTTCAATTATGTTTTTTATACATCTATAAAATATGCACAACTTCTTAGATCCGGTCTTCACTTGAAAACTTGTAAATTAAATGATATCTTGTGATATAATTTATTTTTGTTATCGACCCTTGTCGGCCTCTAAAGTTGTTTTAAAGATACAATTACCCACGTTTAATTAATTATATCATTATTTTTACCTGTATAATATAATGTATTAAAGTTTTTATTTGTACGAATATGATTTGTTAATGTTTTAGAAGTTTATTCTGTTAAAAACGAATTTTTGTCGTTAATATTGTAGAAGTTTATTTTGTTTAGTTACGTATTCATTGTTAAATACAATTACCTCTGCTTATTATACAACGCAATAGGTTATTATATTTTCAATATGGTTACTTTGGTCTTTGTTCTCATAATCAATATTCGTGGGGGTTAAATATTTTATTAAACTTTCATAGATATTGTGTTGATGAATTGTGTGATTTGTGTCTTTTAGTCATTATATATTTTTGACTTTACTATATGACTGTGTTTCTTTTTTATGTTAATATTTCTAGTCACTTATTGTACCACTGTGGTTAAAACTACTTAAATATAAATATGTAATAAATAAGTATAATATATTAAGAGAATGTATCCCTCAAAATAATTTAACTTAAATTTGATTTTTTTCTCTTTTATTTAATAAAAAATGAAACGACACAGAATATTATTAGAGAAAAAATGTAACCAACGAATTTTCAAAATGCTGCAAAGATTTATTGTTTATTGAATCCATTGATCAAACCTTTCTGTAGTCAATGAGGGTAAAGAATGCTAAAACGGTTTTGACAATCTTTGGTCTGCGACATTAATGTATACGTAGTCCGTGACTGGTTTTTTATTGGTGGAAGATGATAGTTTCTTGCTGTTCTAAAAAAAGGTATTTTCTTAGTAAAGAGTAAATTGTAGGCAGTGAAGGTGTGTCAGTATTGGTGAAGAGTCTTCAGTAGTTAATAAAACTTAATTATTTAAGCTAGGACTGTATAATGGCACCTCTGTGATGTAATGGGCTGTACATTGGCACCTCAGGGTTGTAATGTATTAGGCATCTGTGGGATGTAATGGACTGTATGTCGGCATCTCTGGAATGTAATGGACATGATATGGCCATAACATATATGATATGGACATAATATGTCGGCATCTCTGGGATGTAATGGACTGTATGTCGGCATCTCTGGGATGTAATGGACTGTATGTCGGCATCTCTGGGATGTAATGGACTGTATTAGATGAAGATTCCAGTGGGGGGGGGGGGGGGGGGGTAACCAAACAAGTAATAAAGGAAAGATATAATATGAAAAACCAAGTGCCAATTATGTTTTACGAACGTGTGTTTTGGAAGAACTAAATAACTCCGAAGATTTTAAATTTTAAAATGATGGTTTAAATAAGTACATGAGTGGCAAAGAAGTACTTTTTTGCCAGTTGACCATGAATTGATAAAAGTGATTGCCGCTTAAGTCAATTTCTTTTATCAGTGAAGAGTATTTAGAAGAAATTATGTTGAATTTGTTTTTTGGAAATTAAAAAAAAAAAAATCATATATTAATATTATGATGTTTTTATTAAGGAAAATGTCGTGTTTTAAAATAAATGTACTTAATACATTTTGAGGGATAAAATACAAAACTTAAAGCACGCTTCGTTTGATACAATAAAAATTGTGATAGAATAGAGAAAATATTATTGTTGTTTGTATCATTTTGTTTAAATGAAATTATTATATAATGTATAAATAAATGTTGTCGATAAATTAGATGTGAATTAATGTTTTATGTTTTTTTTTTTATACAAAAATCAATGTTATTTAGACCGATTAATAAAATTTGTTAAGGCATTTATGTAATTTTCATTGAAAGTCGGCACAAATTAATTTTATTCGCTATAAAGACTTATAAAAAGAATTAAAATTGTACTAAGACGGTTTTAGTTTATAGAAATAAAATATACAATAAATTACCTTCAAATTCAGCAATTATTGTACACTGTCTTTGAGAGGTTATTGGTGTAAAAAAAATGCCCGTAGCTTAACATATTTTCATGTCTGAGCTCATCTTTACAGAGATTGTACAATACTATATTTATCTCAAAATATGTACTAAGTAATTCCGTGTATCAATTTTTTAAAATTTATATTTAAATTTTTATTTTTGTTAATGCCTAGCTAATTTTTTTTTTATTATACTAATAATTAATACTATTTCATAGACATAAACTAGTTAATAAATATAAAAATATGTGAAATTAAAATGCATATTTGTGATCTCAAAATTAGTAAAATTACTTGTTTTTTACAAACATGTGTTGTTTCATGTTCCTTTAAGTTTTTTAATGTACGTCTGTCTTGATTTATTCAAGACATCAGATTTTTTTGCAAGACATCCTACCCTTCATACTCCAAACGAAGAGGTTTGAGGGTGAGGTGATGGTGGTTTGATGGTGTGTACATGGGGTTACCAAATTGAATCCAAACATGGTCTGTTTGCTAGGCTATTCATCCAGCATCGCGTATAAATAAGCAACTGATCATGTAAAGTAGCGACTAACAAGTTGCTTATGCCAATTTTAAATTAATAATTAACAAAATAAAAAAAAAAGAACATACAAGAATTTTACCTGCTTTTAAGTCTGCAGAGAAGAAAATTGTGCAGCATCCTGAGTTGCAGGCAATGTTGCTAGGTTACAAGAAGTTTTTGTTGCTGCCTTCGCAAACATCTACAACCGTAGGTCGTTGATATTTTGGATTTTATAGTTGCCTCCATGTAGTGAGGCAAGGAAGGTCCCTTCTCGGTGACCTGCTCAAGTGTGGCATTGGGGTCGAGGAAAATAGCAGCGTTCACTTCAAGGTGTTGGGTTTTCTTCAATGTCGAAAGAAATTTCATCTTCACTTGGCCAAAAAGTATTGATGTGAACCTCTGAAAGCTTGAAGAAAAGTTCAAGCCCTGATTGTGTTCCTTGCTTGAAGGAAATCGTTGAATACATGTCATTTGCATTTTTACCTATCCACTATTTTTCAAATAATATGTTCTGCTTTTGTACTTCTATTTTTGTTGATCGCGTGTGGTCCGCTACATCTGGTGCAACTCGTGCCACGCCATAGAGAAGGACCAATAATGCAATGTCCTCGCTAGGCATAGGCCATTTAAATAAATGTGGTTACTATCAATCTGTCAGCATCTCATCTGCCTGAAGAAGAACTCTCTCTCTCTCTCTCTCTCTCTCTCTCTCTATATATATATATATATATATATATATATATATATATATATATATATATATATATATATATATATATATATATATATGTATATATATATATATATATATATATATATATATATATATATATATATATATATATGTATATATATATATATATATATATATATATATATATATATATATATATATATATATATATATATATATATATATATATATATATATATATACACATTTAATCTGGTGTGGTTATTTTCAACTTCCTTTAGCCTTTCAAATGTATCTTAATGTTTACCTATATATCTGGGAATATTGATGATTAAGTATTTGGTAAATATTTAAATTTTTCTTTGAAATTCTCTAATTTATTTATTTATTTTTCAATATTTAAAAACTGCATTCTGGCGTTTGAAATCGAATCACAAATCTTGATTCCGACGCGGGAAATTGAAGCACAAATCTTCTCGTTTTTCTGGTAAATAGAAAAATATCAAATATATAGAGTCCTTACTATTTGCCACATTGTAATTTTCTCACTAATGTTGGGACTGTATGTGTTATAACATTTTTATAAGCAAATTAAAAGCTATTCGATTCAATTCTGTGATTATAGCGCTCTGCCAAGGAATCAGTTTGATTTTCAGAGTTTGAGTGCATTTTTTTTTCTCATTTATTCGTTCTCAAAAAATGGCATTTATTTTCCTTGCATGGTTTAAAATTAACTCGTCTTTCTAACTTACTATAATTCTTATTTTCTTTCGATTCTCAACTCTTAATCTTGTCTCTTTCAAACTCTTATATTGTCCGTATTATGAGAACTATTGATGATTTGAAATACTCTTACTTATTTGTCTCCTCTTTGTCGATTTTCAGGTCGTAATTCGTGCTCAGGTTGTTCCAGAACTTACACTCATAAACATCATTTAGCTTTCCATCTGAGATACGAATGTGGCAAAGAGCCTCAATTCCAGTGCCCACAGTGTCCTTATAGAGCAAAGAGGAAGGGAAATCTTCGAACTCACGTCGGCCTTGTACATAAAGCTGCTTTAGCTAACTTCACTTAATTTTGTTTTGTATAAATGTATTTTTTTTTTTTTTTTTTGTTTTTTTGTACATTTGTTAATAATAATTATGATTATAATATGTTGTTTAACAAATAATTTTCAACTCCTCCTCTGTCATACACTGTAAATGAGGAAATCATTGGTTGAATCGTTGGCATTATCAAATCAATTGTTTGCTCAGTAGGTTCTGTCATGCCAATGTCACAATGATCATGCTCTTGAACATGCTTCCAGTAATGGAAGCGAACTGATCAACTTTTCATTTCATGATATCATTCATGTTATCATGATGACTCCAGTCGCGATACAAACTACAGACATGTTAGAATAAATCCAAAAACTTTTTTGAACTCAGTGGACCATAAAGCGTGTAAAATCAATCGAAATCAAATTTTTGTGCCATCACAATTCTTTCTCAATATTTTACAGATTGTATCAATTTCATGTCGCCATATTTGAAGGGGTGTTTCACAGATTATTTAGACGATATTTATAATCCGATTATTAAAGGTGTAGGAGCTATAAAAAAATAGAGTGTGTTAAAATCAATTATCCTTTACTTGATCGACTCACCTGACCTTTCCAACGATTGGTTCTTCATTAATCTAATATTAATATTTTTTGAGTTATTGCAATTTTTTAAGATAAGGGCCGATTAATTTTAACTCAATATATTCTTGTTTATGAGTATTTGGTAAATATTTACATTTTTATTCTCTTACTTTTTTTATAACATTTAAAAAAACTGCATTCCAACTCTAGAAATCGAATTTGTTTGCTCCAAAAAAACACCTGTTTCAATATGGGGATATTAATTGATACAACATGTTTACTGCGTACACGAGAAAGTATAAAACGCTACCATCTCCTTCCTTTTTCAACTCACAGTTTAGGTTTATTGCTCTTTTTCAATAACTCCTCTCTACCCTTCTCTGTCATTGTAGAACGCGCAGTTTAGGCATAGTAGGTACCCTCTTTCAATAACTCCTCTCTACCCTTCTCTCTCCTTGTAGAACGCGCAGTTTAGGTATAGTACCCTCTTTTAATAACTCCTCATTTCCCTTCTCTGTCATTGTAGAACGCACAGTTTAGGTGTAGTACCCTCTTTCAATTACTCCTCTCTACCTTTCTCTGTCCTTGTAGACCGCACAGTTTAGGTCTAGTACCCTCTTTCAAGGACTCCTTTCTACCCTTATCTGTCCTCGTAGAACGCAGAGTTTAGTATATCTTACTCATTCGTAATCATTGTACATGCGTTTTGAATTTTTTTTTTTTTTTTTTTTTTTTTTTTTTTTTTTTTTTTTTTTTAATTAATATAGGATGAAAATAAACATAGTTATTGTAATGTCCATATAATCTAAATATTTATATGTAAATGTAGATATGTTTAGTTTGCCCTGTATAATTTTAAACGTGATATTTAGATTCCTGTTATTTTCACAGGTGATCCTCGCAGACCGTTCCCCTGCAATTGTGGAAAAAGATACAAGTCCAAAGAAATTCTACGTCAACATCAGACCTACGAATGTGGCAAAGAGCCGCAATTCCAGTGTCCTCAGTGTCCTTATAAAGCAAAGAGGAAGGGAACTCTTCGAACTCACATCGGCGTTGTACATTATGCTCCTTTAGCTAATTTATTTTAATTTTTTTTGTGTAAATATATTTTTTTTTAATGTGCATTTATGAATAGCTGCTTTGGCAATAATTCTTTTTTTAATTTACGTGAAGATACAGTTTGTGTTATTCCTTTTCAACATTGGTCATACATTATTTCAATATTTATATATCTTGAGTTATTGCATATTTTTAAGGTACAGGTCAATTGATTTTAACATACATCGTATATGCTACGTATATTAGAAAGTGAAAAAACACTACCCATCTTCTTCCTTTTTTAACATACAGCTTAGGTATACCGCCCTCTTTCAATAGCTCCTCTCTACCCTTCCCTATCCTTGTTGAACGCAGAGTTTAGTATATCTTACTCATTCTTAATTACTGGACATGCGTTTTGACAAAACTTTTCATTAATATAGGAATAAAATAAACATATTTATTGTAATGTCTCTGCATGATCTACTTATTCATAAGTTAATATAGATATTTTTAGTTTGCCCTTTATAATTTTGAACGTAATTCACAGGTGATCCTCGCAGACCATTCCCTTGTGCTAATTGTGGAAAACGATACAAGTCCAAAGATAATCTACGCCAGCATCAGACTTACGAATGTGGGAAAGAGCCGCAATTCCAGTGTCCTCAGTGTCCCTATAAAGCAAAGAGGAAGGGAAATCTTCGAACTCACGTCGGCGTTGTACATAAAGCTGCTTTAGCTAATTTCTTTTAATTATTTTTGTTGTGTAAATATACTTTTTTTAATTATGCCTTTATTAATAATAATTTTTTTTTAAAACATTTCAATTGACAAATTTCTTTTAACTCCTGCTCTCTTTCACATAGTAAATGAGGAAATTATTGGAATTATCAAAAGCAATTTGCTCAGAATTTATTTTTGAGTTCACTACACCACTATGATCAACGTTCTTGAACATGCTACCAGTAATGGAAGTGAACCGATCAACTTAAAATTTCTCAAGACGTGGTCTTAAACGTAAAATTTTAACTTCATGACCACTCCAGTCACTACCACAGACCACATATGTGTTAAAAGTATATAAAAATTTTCTCTTGGACTCAGTAGTCCATAGGTGGGATATAGACCCTGACTTAGTTGCAATAAAATTGCTTCGTCTTCAATCTCTTCTAAGTGCAAATAGAAGAGCAAATCGCGGACATCATTGTCACCCTTACACTACCGAGGCCGCACACCAACTGAACGCATTCATAGGAAACCCTATAACCTGCGTCAGCTGTATGCATCAGCCGCAGCATAGGAATCGCACCTTTAATGTGTGTCAATCGAAATCAAATTTTTGCCTACTAATACAGGGTGTAGCAATATCATTTTGCCTTATAGAATGGTGTGTTTCTACAAGTTATTTAAAGAAAGCAAGATCATATTATATGCTATAGTCCGATTCTCAAAGGTTTAGGAGGTATAAGCAAAAATTAAGTTTGATAAAATCATTAGATCTTCACCTTAAAACAGTGATAATTAACAAATTCTTTCATAAAATCATTATTATTAAGTCCTACAACTGCTGTAAGCACAACATGTTTTGTTTTGCAACCATTTAGTTAAAAATCCTATCTTTTGTTTTTAAACAGCGCTCTTGGTTGTTGTCATAATCTTTTCAACATTGGACTTATATTGTTGCAATATTAATATTTCTTGAGCTATTGCAATTTTTTTGGGGGGTAAAGGTCAATTGATTTTAACATACACCGCGTATTCTACTTATATAATAAAATGAATAACGCTACCCATCTCCTTTCTTTTTCAACGCACAGATAAGGTATAGTACCCTCTTTCAAGAACTTCTCTTTCTTGTTAAACGCACAGATTAGGTATAATACCCTCATTCAAGAACTTCTCTCTACCCTTCTCTATGCTTGTTGAACGCACAGATTAGGTATAGTAACCTCATTCAAGAACTTCTCTCTACACTTCTCTATGCTTGTTGAACGCACAGATTAGGTATAGTAACCTCATTCAAGAACTTCTCTCTACCCTTCTCTATGCTTGTTGAACGCACAGTTTAGGTAAAGTACCCTCTTTCAATAACTCCTCTCTACCCTTCTTTGTCCTTGTAGACCGCACAGTTTAGTATATCTTAATCACTGGACATGTAAATAAATTGCACGATCTATTTATTTATATGTTAATGTATATAAATATTTTTTGTTATTAGTGAGCTGTTAATATGGATTAAATATATGTTAATGTAGATATTTTAGATTACCCTTTATAAATTTGAACGTAATTGCTAGATTTCTGTTTATTTTCACAGATGATCCTCGCAGACCATTCCCCTGCTACAAATGTGAAAAAAGATACAGGTCCAAAGATAATCTACGTCAGCATCAGAAATACGAATGTGGCAAAGAGCCGCAATTCCAGTGTCCTCAGTGTACATATAAAGCAAAGAGGAAGGGAAATCTTCGAGCTCACATCGGCGTTGTACATAAAGCAGCTAATTTCTGGCTTTAGCTAATTTCTTTTAATTCTTTTTTTGTGTAAATATATTTTTTTTTACATATGTCTCTATTAATAATAATATTTTTTATAATATTTTAATTGACAAATTACTTTTAACTTCTGCTCTCTTTTACATAATAAATGATGAAATTATTGGAATGATCAAATTATTTTTTGCTCAGTAGTTTGTTTTAAGTCAACACCACTATGATCAACGTTCTTGATCATACTTCCAGTAATGGAAGTGAACCGACCAACTTAACTTTCCTCATGACCTGATCTTCATCGTCTTGAGAGCGAGTGATTCAACCTTAAATATCATGTCGACTTTAGTCACTTCCACAGACCACAAATATGTTATAATAAAACACACAATTTATTGGAACGAAGTTCCTTATGGCACATTCTGGAGCCCGGAAGTAAATCCGAAAAAACGACCAAAATCACCGTCACAAAATAACCGTCACAAAATCACCGTCACAAAATCATCGCCACGCAAAATCCGTCACGAAATCTACCGATGACAATAACTTGAGTAAAAGATCACCGAGTTAGTTAAAATTTGGTACACATATTCATTTTACCAATGCCCAGGCTAAGGTAGTTGGACCACGTAATCCGCCCAAGCGTTCACGCGCAACGCTCGCGTAAACGTAAGCTTCAAAAGTCTTAAGACGGGGAAAACTGTTATTAAGGAAGCCTGTTACTTGACTTGTTTTGTTTATTTTTGTTATATGTCAAAATGTCACTTGGTTTTGTAAATATCGAAAGTATAATCACGGTCTTGTTAAAAGTAAAATTGATCTGTGCTGATGCTTATTTCAATATAGTAGGTATATTATTATAATACAGCGTACTTAATCCAAGAAAAAATTCTAACTTCATCTATTTAATGAGACAAACAACTTTTTTGAATATTTTTTTTGTTTAAAACGAATACTGACACTGTTATGAAGTGATAAAGATCGCTAAATTTATTAAAGTGGACCTAAACGTTTAAAATTAAGAAAAACAACGTTTTTACCGATATCTTCCGTTCTAACGCATAACGATTTTAATAAAACTTCTTACACTTTGTCTAAAGTACAATTGAAACAGGCATGTAAAATTTCAACCTGATACAAACAGAACCTCTAGAGTAGAGAAGAGATATACTTTATAATATTTTAAATTAATAGGCCAGGTAGGTAGAAAACAGCCCTATTTCAATCCAACATCCTTTAACACACATACTCTTCAACTATATTAAACTCATCATGATCAACTTTTTTCTTATGTTCAATATATATTTATTATAACACGCTTGCTTTAATGATACAAATAATGCTTTTCTTAACTCTGCTAGGCACAAACAGTTAGTTACTTTTAATTTTGCCTCTTTTCTAACTTCTCCATGTATAAGTAGTTAGAAATGTATATACGTACTTAGCAGTGTAATTTTATAATTTATTTAATGAAAAATGTAAGGAACTTCGTTCCTACCGGGTGTCCTGTGACACGGCACGTATTTTTGTTTAATATCCGTGGATTTATTACTCTATCTATATTATACAAGGGTGTATCAATTTCATATCTTTATATATTGAAAGTGTTTTAGGTTATTGGGAGCAAAAAAGTTAACATAAGCTATAGTTCAATTCTCAACGGTGTATGAGCTCTAAGCAAAAATATATATATAAGTAGATAGTGTGTTAAAAATCAATGACCTTTGCCTGATAGACTGTAGTAAACTTTCCAAAGATTGGTCCTTCATTGTTCCAATATAAATAGTTTTGAGTAATTGCAAATGTTTAAGGTAAATATAGGAAGGGAATATAAATTGTCATATTTTAATGTCCCTGTATTATCTACATATTCTTATTGTCTATTTTCTTTTAGTTGATCTCTTATGTTTCATTCTATTCTTATTCTTTTAGGGATATTTAGGGATGAAAATTAAGAAATTATTTTCTTTTAATTCATTTAAAAGCTAAATTTCGCCCATACCAGGGCATCTTCAGGCCTTAAACTGAACTATCCGGAAATTAACTTGGTACGTAGGCTTCCGCGGGTAGATTCGTCATAAATAGCTTGGGTAATACGCCGTTCTTCTCTCCAGTCGTCAGTATATCCTGTGTTTGCTTCGTGTAAACACCACGATGCACCACACCCCTGAAGATGCTTCCAGTAGTGGAAGCGAAACGTCGGATTTCAACCCCTTCGTAACGCTGATTTCACCGGAAACCCAAGCTGTTTATCCGGAAGTTAACATGTATAATGTATAAATAATAACAAATCACCAATTTGGAGTAACGAGATACTGACTATTCTTAATTTTAAAATTTGGAGTAATCATTACAACTAACTCTCCCATTCCATTGTTAACGAGATACTGACTATTCTTAACTTTCAAATTTGGAGTAATCGTTACAACTAACTCTCCCATTCCATTGTTAACGAGATACTGACTTCTTAATTTTCAAATTTGGAGTAATCATTACAACTAACTCTCCCATTCCATTGTTAACGAGATACTGACTCTTCTTAATTTTCAAATTTGGAGTAATCGTTACAACTAACTCTCCCATTCCATTGTTAACGAGATACTGACTTCTTAATTTTCAAATTTGGAGTAATCATTACAACTAACTCTCCCATTCCATTGTTAACGAGATACTGACTTCTTAATTTTCAAATTTGAAGTAATCATTACAATTAACTCTCCCATTCCATTGTTAACGAGATACTGACTTCTTAATTTTCAAATTTGGAGTAATCGTTACAACTAACTCTCCCATTCCATTGTTAACGAGATACTGACTTCTTAATTTTCAAATTTGAAGTAATCATTACAATTAACTCTCCCACTCCATTGTTAACGAGATACTGACTTCTTAATTTTCAAATTTGGAGTAATCGTTACAACTAACTCTCCCATTCCATTGTTAACGAGATACTGACTTCTTAATTTTCAAATTTGAAGTAATCATTACAACTAACTCTCCCATTCCATTGTTAACGAGATACTGACTTCTTAATTTTCAAATTTGAAGTAATCATTACAATTAACTCTCCCATTCCATTGTTAACGAGATACTGACTTCTTAATTTTCAAATTTGGAGTAATCGTTACAACTAACTCTCCCATTCCATTGTTAACGAGATACTGACTTCTTAATTTTCAAATTTGGAGTAATCATTACAACTAACTCTCCCATTCCATTGTTAACGAGATACTGACTTCTTAATTTTCAAATTTGAAGTAATCATTACAATTAACTCTCCCATTCCATTGTTAACGAGATACTGACTTCTTAATTTTCAAATTTGGAGTAATCATTACAACTAACTCTCCCATTCCATTGTTAATGAGATACTGACTCTTCTTAATTTTCAAATTTGGAGTATTCATTACAACTAACTCTCCCATTCCATTGTTAACGAGATACTGACTCTTCTTAATTTTCAAATTTGAAGTAATCGTTACAACTAACTCTCCCATTCCATTGTTAACGAGATACTGACTTCTTAATTTTCAAATTTGAAGTAATCATTACAATTAACTCTCCCATTCCATTGTTAACGAGATACTGACTTCTTAATTTTCAAATTTGGAGTAATCGTTACAACTAACTCTCCCATTCCATTGTTAACGAGATACTGACTTCTTAATTTCAAATTTGAAGTAATCATTACAATTAACTCTCCCATTCCATTGTTAACGAGATACTGACTTCTTAATTTTCAAATTTGGAGTAATCGTTACAACTAACTCTCCCATTCCATTGTTAACGAGATACTGACTTCTTAATTTTCAAATTTGAAGTAATCATTACAATTAACTCTCCCATTCCATTGTTAACGAGATACTGACTTCTTAATTTTCAAATTTGGAGTAATCGTTACAACTAACTCTCCCATTCCATTGTTAACGAGATACTGACTTCTTAATTTTCAAATTTGAAGTAATCATTACAATTAACTCTCCCACTCCATTGTTAACGAGATACTGACTTCTTAATTTTCAAATTTGGAGTAATCGTTACAACTAACTCTCCCATTCCATTGTTAACGAGATACTGACTTCTTAATTTTCAAATTTGAAGTAATCATTACAACTAACTCTCCCATTCCATTGTTAACGAGATACTGACTTCTTAATTTTCAAATTTGAAGTAATCATTACAATTAACTCTCCCATTCCATTGTTAACGAGATACTGACTTCTTAATTTTCAAATTTGGAGTAATCGTTACAACTAACTCTCCCATTCCATTGTTAACGAGATACTGACTTCTTAATTTTCAAATTTGAAGTAATCATTACAATTAACTCTCCCACTCCATTGTTAACGAGATACTGACTTCTTAATTTTCAAATTTGGAGTAATCGTTACAACTAACTCTCCCATTCCATTGTTAACGAGATACTGACTTCTTAATTTTCAAATTTGAAGTAATCATTACAACTAACTCTCCCATTCCATTGTTAACGAGATACTGACTTCTTAATTTTCAAATTTGAAGTAATCATTACAATTAACTCTCCCATTCCATTGTTAACGAGATACTGACTTCTTAATTTTCAAATTTGGAGTAATCGTTACAACTAACTCTCCCATTCCATTGTTAACGAGATACTGACTTCTTAATTTTCAAATTTGGAGTAATCATTACAACTAACTCTCCCATTCCATTGTTAACGAGATACTGACTTCTTAATTTTCAAATTTGAAGTAATCATTACAATTAACTCTCCCATTCCATTGTTAACGAGATACTGACTTCTTAATTTTCAAATTTGGAGTAATCATTACAACTAACTCTCCCATTCCATTGTTAATGAGATACTGACTCTTCTTAATTTTCAAATTTGGAGTAATCATTACAACTAATTCTCCCATTCCATTGTTAACGAGATACTGACTCTTCTTAATTTTCAAATTTGAAGTAATCGTTACAACTAACTCTCCCATTCCATTGTTAACGAGATACTGACTTCTTAATTTTCAAATTTGAAGTAATCATTACTATTAACTCTCCCATTCCATTGTTAACGAGATACTGACTTCTTAATTTTCAAATTTGGAGTAATCGTTACAACTAACTCTCCCATTCCATTGTTAACGAGATACTGACTTCTTAATTTCAAATTTGAAGTAATCATTACAATTAACTCTCCCATTCCATTGTTAACGAGATACTGACTTCTTAATTTTCAAATTTGGAGTAATCGTTACAACTAACTCTCCCATTCCATTGTTAACGAGATACTGACTTCTTAATTTTCAAATTTGGAGTAATCGTTACAACTAACTCTCCCATTCCATTGTTAACGAGATACTGACTTCTTAATTTTCAAATTTGGAGTAATCGTTACAACTAACTAACTCTCCCATTCCACTGTTAACGAGATACTGACTTCTTAATTTTCAAATTTGGAGTAATCATTACAACTAACTTTCCCATTCCATTGTTAACGAGATACTGACTTCTTAATTTTCAAATTTGGAGTAATCGTTACAACTAACTCTCCCATTCTATTGTTAACGAGATACTGACTCTTTTTAATTTTCATCCCTAAAGACCCCTAAAAGAATAAGTACATATTCTTAGTTTGCCCATTATCATTCTGAACATGATTTCTAGATTCCTGTTATTTCCACAGGTGATCTCAGACCATTTGCCTGCTATAATTGTGGAAAAAGTTATAAGTCCAAAGATAATCTACGTCAGCATCAGAACTACGAATGTGGAAAAGAACCTAGCTTTGCCTGCCCTCTATGTCCATACAGAGCTAAAAGAAGAGGTACTCTTAGAGCTCATCTAGTGAGGATGCACTTCAAAGAAAAACTCCTTGAACTTCCTTAAAAATTGGACACCGGTCGTTTCTAAGTCATTTCTACTTTTCTCAAAGAATTCACAATGCATTAAATTCTACTGCTGACATTTTCTTTTATATTTTGAGTACTTAAATCGGGTGATAGATTTATGGTTAACCAGCATCTAGATAGATGCTAAGTACTAATCATTACTTTCGCCCTTAAAAACACCCTTAAACCCTAAAAGATTTTGAGGGTCGTGTTTTTTCTAAATATTCAATCTTTTAATGGATGTACAACAAACATTTGTATTCGATTGGTTAACCAGCATCTAGACTGATGCAAAATACTAAGCACTACTTTCGTTCTTAAAAGCACCCTTAAAACCCTTAAACATTTTTAGGGTCATGTTTTTTTTTCTTAATATTTAATTTAAAATCTTGTGATGGATATAAAACAAATATTTGTATGCTGTGATACCGCACTATATTTACAAACATTTTTGTTTTTAGTGAGCGCTTTATTATTATAATTATTTGATTTATTTTTTCCTTGAATTTAATTTTTAAGCTGATTAGTAATTACCTGATCATTATGTATTTAGTAGTGTACTATGTGATTGGCTTTTAATAGTTAAACCATTTCAAGTGATTTTTTGTCTTTGTATTATATACAGCAGTTAAATTATGTACGCAATCGATTGATAATGTATATTTATTTGTTACAATGCAATAAAAAAATCTTTAGTTATTTATTTGTTTTATTGTATTTTCCAGAAATTAAACTTGCTAATAAAAATAATATATCTTAAACGGTTGATCATTTAATTACAATAAATTACATACAAAACAATTACATTTACAATAACTTATTCACTTAATAATGGAAATGTGTGTAATTAGTTTTTGACATTCATAATCTAAATAAGATGTATAAATTTAGCAACCGTTAAATTATGAATTATCCTTAAAATTAGTGAGGTACGGTTTAAATAAAAAAAAACTACATAGTTTGACCAACTAGTTTCGTGTAATTTGCACACATCGTCAGGGTATAACTACAGATAATAGACAAAATATACTGAATTTAAAGTATATACATGTTGACGTTAGGAATAGGACTGGTCAAGAAATGATAGAGTAAATAGAGGAGTTAGAAAGGATTGAAGGTGGGAGGCAAGAAGGACGTGAGAGGATTAACAGTAAAAGAAAGGCCAGGTGTAAAGGGTGGTGGATCCAGGTAAAAGAAAGGGGCTACATTTTATATTACAAACTAGACTTAAAAAACTAATATCACAAAAAAACAAATCATAAATATTGCACTGAACTAAATAATAATTCGAAAAACATAAATTAACAGTGAGACAAGACTAAGATTTGTTTTTTGTTTTTGTTTATCTTTTCAGTAAAGTTTATTATTCTTAGTCTTGTCTCACTGTTAATTTATGTTTTTCGAATTATTATTTAGTTCAGTGCAATATTTATGATTTGTTTTTTTGTGATATTAGTTTTTTAAGTCTAGTTTGTAATATAAAATGTAGCCCCTTTCCTTTACCTGGATCCACCACCCTTTACACCTGGCCTTTCTTTTACTGTTAATCCTCTCACGTCCTTCTTGCCTCCCACCTTCAATCCTTTCTAACTCCTCTATTTACTCTATCATTTCTTGACCAGTCCTATTCCTAACGTCAACATGTATATACTTTAAATTCAGTATATTTCGTCTATTATCTGTAGTTATACCCTGACGATGTGTGCAAATTACACGAAACTAGTTGGTCAAACTATGTAGTTTTTTTATTTAAACCGTACCTCACTAATTTTAAGGATAAATCTAAATAAGGTTGATATTAGCTACGTTTACATGGTGTATTGTAGCTACTTGATCTTAATACTGTATCTTTCCATGTAAACTCATTGCATTTAATCTAGGTCATCTTAAGGCCAATACACCAAAAGTCTGAACTGTATCGTATTGAACACAGCTTCAGTTACACATAGACACTTGACTGTAGTCGAGATCGTATCACCTGGCTTAGCTTGCAAGAAGGGCATGCGCATTGAATGCATGCGCAGTTTTATGTTTCTTTCTTTGGTAACCTGCCACATCAGCTGCATAACATAACCTCCTTTATAAAGGAATAATTATGATATATAGCGTAAATTAAACTGTTTTAAAAGTTTATTGTTATGTCAATAAAACTTTCAACAGCGATCAGATTCCTTCAGAACAGCAGGTAAAGATGTGATTGTGCTTTGTTTATAGCCTGTACGGAACGCTGCGTTCAAGAAGAGAGGGTGGGGGAAAACATGGGGCGACGTCTCTTCAGCTTCATTAATGTATTGTTATCTATATAGCCCGAAACTGCGTGAACTCATCTTTATAGATGATTAAAATTAGTTATGGTTGATCCACAACTCAAGCCCTAGAATCTTACAAATTGCTTTATCTCAATCTAGAATAAATCTACTGCTACAATTTAAAGATAAGTACCTAAAAGGCACTTCTTTAGATTGTTACTCCCCTCATAAAAAAACAGAGGGGAGTAACAATCTAAAGAAAGTGTAGGGAATGTTCTTCTTTAGACTATTACCCTTATAAAAACAGAAGTGAGATATTCCTTCGTCCCAAAGTACACTGGACTAAACATTCCTTTTTCTTAATAGTTATTTAGTCAAATTCATTTTGATTCTAAACCAACATAGGGGAGTAACAATCTAAAGAAGTACCGATGAAAACAATGTTTATGAGGTTTGACCTTTCAAAAAATGTTTTTTTTCCACATTTTTATCCAACCTAAATTATTTATTATGGTCTATGTGACCAACTATCTTGCAGCTATTACATTTTCGAATTTATTTTTGAGAATCTGGTTCACAGGTTTCTGTATGTCAGGATAGTAATTTAGTTTTCTTTTTTGGTTGATCGTGTTTCGTAAAGTGTGGAAATCTGACGTTTCTTTATCAATATTTGTAACATTTTCGGGGATTGATTCGCGATATTGACTTGAAACGGTTAACAAACAAAACTGGAAACAGTTAATCACTGGCAAAACAGATTATTACTTTAAACAAATCATTCCTTATTTTGATTGAGATTTTGTGGTACCACTTCATAAATATGACTAAAGACGTTAATAAAACAAGTACTCTAAAATAGTGCCACCAATAATATTAAAAA
Organism: Gerris lacustris; assembly: GCA_951217055.1. Classification (NCBI taxonomy): domain Eukaryota; kingdom Metazoa; phylum Arthropoda; class Insecta; order Hemiptera; family Gerridae; genus Gerris; species Gerris lacustris. Next base: position 36,266,342 of record OX578286.1, read on the forward strand.
ACGCGTTTCAAAATGGCATCATTGTCAATTTTAGTAAGAGTATGATCACTACTACTTTAGTGATGTACAGTCGCATAATCAGTGTTAATTTAGTTTGAGTAAGATCACTACTGTAGTGCTGTGCAGTCAAGATCAGTGTTAATGTGATAAGAGTAAGATCACTACTGTAGTGATGTACAATCATAATCACTGTTTAATATAGTAAGAGTAAGATCACTACTGTAGTGATGTACAATCATAATCACTGTTTAATATAGTAAGAGTAAGATCACTACTGTAGTGATGTACAATCATAATCACTGTTTAATATAGTAAGAGTAAGATCACTACTGTAGTGATGTACAATCATAATCACTAAACAAATTCAGGCTTAATAATTTATAAATGATTTTTTTTTTGTACTTTCAGTTGACCCTCAGCGGAAATTCATGTGCTTCAATTGCGGCAAATGTTACAAATACAGAGACAATCTTCGTCAGCATCAGCAATACGAATGCGGCAAAGAGCCTCAACAATTCTGTCCTCATTGTTCTTACAAAACTAAACTAAAGCATAATTTAAACAGGCACATTATTCTTCAACATCGACCAACATTTCCGTGCTAAGGCACAAGAATTTAAAAAATGTTTTTAAGTACTTAATTGCAAAATAATTATCAAATAAACTGTGATTTTTCTAGTTAAACTGTATTCATTTTTTATCTAACATCGTTTAAATTAATCTAGTTTTTTTTAATGATATAAAAATGTTTATAATTTTGACGTTTTAACATTTAGATGATTGAAAACTGTGCAATTTTGTTTTTAAATATAAATACCGTCTATCGAAGGAGTTCAGTTTTTACCATATCATGAATCTGATTATTATCATCTATAACTTTTTAACGTTATAACCTTTTGACATTTTTATGTCTTGGCTATGCTACATAAACTCGAAAAGCGTTACTAAAAATCTAGACCAAAAAGCGTTACACGTGTAATAGGGAGTTAGGAGGGTATAGGAGGTAGGCAATCAAGACCGCCCGCATTCGGTATAGAGTCTCCCCCTACCGCGGTTGGTGGAGTCTACCCACCGCTCCCCTACCGATCGGCTACCTGCCCCACATCTCACTCTTCGTTTCTCGCTTGCTACCGATCCAGCAGTCGCTCGCGTGCCCTAGCGGCGCCCCCCCCCCCCCCCTCCCCAACCGTAACTTCTATTCTACTCCGATTTGCACCGGACAAACGCCAAACCCCCTAAAATTTTTATTCCTAATAAACTTACATACATAACATTTATTTTTTACTTTATTATTTTTTATTTTTGCTATACATACTATAATTGTTTGCATTTATTATAAAAATATGGGTGAAGAAGCTAAAAGATTACTTTTTAATAAACTGGAAAAGAAGAAAAGTACTTTCTTTCTTCGTGCACAACATATTTTCGATTTAATTCCTAATTTACAAACTCAAGAATCTGCACCATCGAATTTTTTGACATTTTCATGTCTTTACTTTGACGCATAAACTCGAAAAGCGTTTCCAAAAAACGACACCAAAAAGCGTTACACAAGCATTACCAAAAAAAATACACCAAAAAGCGTTACATGAAAATGTCTCACTGCCTTGCAGACTTGTATACAAGAAGTTCTTTATTATTTCTATATATTCTGATCATTTTTATGGATAGATGGTATACTTTTGGCTATAAATGGATACCGTTTGATGCTATTTATCATCATTTTTCATTATCTTTTGTTTAATTAAAATTTATAAATGTTTACCAGCAGCATTATTAGTTTCTTTCTGTAGCCAATTAAATTCCCTAAAACTCCTAATGCCTATACCCAGAATTATTAATTATGTATCTTGAAACTTTTCCATTCTTTGTTACCATTTTTAAATATCATTCTTTGTAGATTTCTTAAAAGTAAAAATTGTTGTTTTAGCGAATTTTCAAAGAAAATGACGCTATTGCAATGGCTTCAAAATTTTTGTAATGCGAATTTTAGAAAAAATTTTCCATGGAAATCCGTTTTAGACCATTCTGAATCGATTCCTAAAATTTAACACTTTTTTTATGTATGTATGTATATATGTGTCACTCCAGACGATATCTCCCCTTAGGATGCAAATTTTAAAATGTCAATAATATCAAAAGAAAGGATGAGTTTTACGTCAAAAATAGCATAAAAACGTGTTTTTTTCATTTTACGCCCCTTTTATATGAAAATATGATAAAAGTGTACATAACAACAATTACTGTACTCTTAAAGAGCTTTCCAACGACATGCATCTTAAAGGGTAAATACGATTTTGACTTTTGTACCTCGTACCCCTGTGTATCAAATTTTTTTTTCACCCATGCAAATTCTAAACCAAAATTTTCCTATATTATCATAATCCAATAATATGCAGATTTCTTTGAAAATTCGCTCATTAGGTCATTGTGCATGACTGGACTTTTTTTGTTCAGGCCCACATTTTTCTGTAGTCCAATATCTTATGTAAGTTTTTAGATCTTTGGAAAATTATCCACCGATTACGACATACGAAAAAAGAAATATTAAAATAATTATAGAATTATATTAAAAATATTATTATTCTTAAAATAGTCTGCCAATAAATTTCTCGCGTCCTAATATTGGATAAATGTTCACATGAGATTTGGCTCCCTTTCAATTCCCAGTACAGTCCCTTTTGTTTCTTATTTAATATTAAATGTAAGCAGAGGGTAATGTGCATGTGGAAGAGAAACAAATGGACCGAAGAAGGTTGAATCTTATATGCGGGAGTACAATTTGCCTAATTATGGCGTCATCCAAATCTTATTATAATCAGTCGAGTAGTTTAAGAAGAAGATGACCTTGAGTTATTGTAAATAATGATAAAAGAACATTATACATTTCTTAATATGTTAAGAAATTTGGTTAGTTTCTGTGGAAAGAAAAGAATAAAATCCAGTTTTTATAAAATTCTGTTATATTTTCTCTTTTATTCTCTTCCAGGTGGCGAGAATCAGCAATTCCAGTGTGCAGATTGCGGACGAAGTTACAAGTACAAATATAATCTGCAAAAACACAGAAAGTTTCTTTGTGGCAAAGATCCCAAAGTACCTTGTCCATATTGTCCTTTCAAAGCTAGTTTTAACTATAACTTGAAAAAACACATCATAACAAGACATTGTGATCCTTTAAATCTCAACATCTTGGACATCCTTCAACCTTATAAATAAACATTATCTGTTTGCACATCATAACAAGACATTGTGATCCTTTGAATCTCAACATCTTGGACATCCTTCAACCTTATAAATAAACATTATCTGTTTGCACATCATAACAAGACATTGTGATCCTTTGAATCTCAACATCTTGGACATCCTTCAACCTTATAAATAAACTTTATCTGTTTGCACATCATAACAATCCAATGTGATCCTTTGAATCTCAACATCTTGGACATCCTTCAACCTTATAAATAAACTTTATCTGTTTGCACATCATAACAATCCAATGTGATCCTTTGAATCTCAACAACTTGGACATCCTTCAACCTTATAAATAAACTTAATCTGTTGGCACATCATAACAAGACATTGTGATCCTTTGAATCTCAACATCTTGGACATTCTTCAACCTTATAAATAAACTTTATCTGTTGGCACATCATAACAAGACATTATGATCCTTTAAATCTCAACATCTTGGACATCCTTCAACCTTATAAATAAACATTATCTGTTTGCACGTCATAACAACACAATGTGATTCTTTAAATCTCAACCTCTTGGACATCCTTCAACCTTATAAATAAACTTTATCTGTTTGCACATCATAACAATCCAATGTGATCCTTTAAATCTCAACCTCTTGGACATCCTTCAACCTTATAAATAAACATTATCTGTTTGCACGTCATAACAACACAATGTGATTCTTTAAATCTCAACCTCTTGGACATCCTTCAACCTTATAAATAAACTTTATCTGTTTGCACATCATAACAATCCAATGTGATCCTTTAAATCTCAACCTCTTGGACATCCTTCAACCTTATAAATAAACATTATCTGTTTGCACATCATAACAATACAATGTGATTCTTTAAATCTCAACCTCTTGGGCATCCTTTAACGTTATAAATAATCATTATCTGTTTGCTGTTTTACATATTCCATTGAATATATTTTATTGAAAAGACTTTGTATTTCGATGCTACCATTATATCGTGAATATATCAAATTCTTATGTTACTTTGTGAATGTTGTTAATTGTTACCACTACTTTTTTTTGTGAGTATTGAAAAATTAAAATTTTTAAATGTCTCAATGTGAAATAAAGAACTTTAATTAAATAATTATATTGTTTTTGTTTATTTTATTGACATGTTACATTGTTTTTTTTAAGTAGATCCAGAATAGTCCAGGAGATAGCGTGCAAAAAAGTGTCTGACTAACATCAAGCTAGAATTTTGTGTATTAGTAAATCTTTTGGTGTCTTTTAAGAATATGTGGTCGGCTAAGTACGTCTGGGGTACATAGCTTGGCAATAGACATTAGAAAAAACAAACCGGTGGAGAGCGGCCATGTCCCGCCCTTTATGGTGGACAGAGTGATTTTCATGATCTTGAGTACAAACTTAGTTAATAGACCAATAATCAAGTTGATGGTAGTTTATCACTAAATAGGTTAGTTAGTCAAATATCACTTCAAATCAAAGAGGTCACCTATTTAGTGACAAACTACCATCAACTTGATTTTTGGTCTATTAACTAAATTCGTACCCAGGATCATGAAAATCACATTGTCCTGAGTACTAGTAGACTCAACAGTTAAGTTGATAGTAGTTTGTCACTTAATAGACGACCTCTTTGATTTTGAGTAATATTTGACTAACTAACCTATTAGTGGCAAACTATCATCAACTTGATTTTTGGTCTACTAACTAATTTTGTACTCAGGATCATGAAAATCATATAGTCCGCCATAAAGGGTGGGGATATGGAGCTCTCCACCGGTTTTTTTTTTTTTCTAATGTCTATTGCCAAGCTATGTCCTGCAGACGAACTCAGCCGATCATATATTCTTAAAAAGCACCAAAAGATTTGCTTATACACAAAAATATAGCTTGATGTTAGTTAACCACTTTTCTGCGGGTTCATCATTAATTCGGGTTCAGTTCTCAAAAGTGAAAGAGAAACTTTTATAGTGTTGACCGCTCGGTCATTTCTTCCATCCTGTTAAGCTTTGTTATCTATTGTTCTTTATCTCATTGAGAGAATGGAACTTTGAAACTTGACTGGAATTTGTGCAAGTTAGTGAGTTATCAGTTGGAATTTGCTTACTGAAGAGGTACTTAATGGATTACTTAATTCTAACCCGGTATATAAAGATTTTTAGAACTTTGAGAAAGAAAAGAACTGATTGAAACCTCATCGGCCATCATCTGCTTCCGTGGAATGCTCAGATGCAAACATACTGACAACCTTATAAGTCCACATAGGTTGTCAATGATGTGGTTTTCATCACGAACTACTAATTAAAACAATTCCATTAGAATATTACATGATCTACCTTTCAATTACAAAATAAATTAATTGCGATCTATGTAAGTAAAATATTTGAGATTTGTAAATCTTCAAAGACAGTTAATAAGCTTGCTCCATCCTATCTCGATGATCTTGAGTGTTCCATCAAGAATACTTGGTTCGATTCTCGTCAGGAGTGCAGTTTTATTTGTCCTTAATTCTTCTTTTTATTGATAATTATATTGATACTTTCCTTAGGCTTAGCTTGTCATTCATTTGAGTTAATTGTCTTGGAAAATATTGAAGCAGTCAACTGTGAATAACACCTGCCTCCAATCATGTACCTTTCATCAATGCTGTAATATTGATGTAATATGTGTTGGTCATCAATGCTGTAATATGTGTTGGTAATATTGATTGGGATTTTATAGTATTTATTCATGATGAATGTAAGCAGGTAATGGTAGTTAAGGTGCGCTTACACCTGACACTTCTCTCCAGCAATAAATGTCAAGTGTCAGACAGAAATCGCTTTGAGTGTTTACATCTGAGAGAAATTGCTTGAGATTTATATCGGAGATATATGTCTGACACTTCTCGCAATGCTTAAATTTGGAATAAGTGTACGAAGAGGATTTTGAATTTTCAAATAATCGGTGTTTACATCTGTTGATATATAAGTGTCGACACTTATAGCTGAGAGTAGAAACATAAATCTCAGACGTAAATTTTTCGGTGTTTACACTACTGAGATTTCTATCTGACGTAATTATCATGCAATAAATGTCAGATGTAATCGCAACTTTACAGAACAAACGCTATTCCCAGTTCAATTATTTAGTATATTCTCAAACTGACTATCTATATATGTAAAATTAAAGTTTTGTCTGTACATTGATCAGAATTGAAAATTTTTTGGATACTTTTTCATTTTAGACATTCCAAAAACCGAATCCGGCCTTAACTTTTTTCGTGTTTGTATGTGGGTATGTATGTGTGTCTGTCGCCTCAGTCAGACTTTATAGGAGCAAAACTGGCTAAATGAAATCGATTAATTTTTTTTCAGGGATGTGCGCAAACATGTTGCGCAATTTGTAGGCTTGGTTTCATCTAAAAATATTGAGTAGAACCAGAGTTATTAAAAATTTACTGGTGCAGCAGCCGTATTGGGAAGAGCATTAAATAGCCGTATTGGAAAGGCATATTGGAGGTCTATACTAAGTAGAACTGTCTTAGCGGTATAGCCCTCTCTATCCCCACCCCTTCCCACTTTTCTACCACCTCCCACTCCATTCTCTTTACCTAGACCTCCTCTAGGCCTAGGCTAGCTCCTCTTGGCTAATTTCTGATTAGGGTACTTAAACCTTACACTATTGCTCTATAAATCGAGTATTTATTATTTAATTATTTTTTTCCAGAACTAGAGTTATTAAATAGTTACTGGTGCAACTACCGTATTGAGAGAAGAGACTGGTAATTAAATCAATGCACCATCCGATTGTTCAATGACTTGAGAGTCTAATAGGTTTTTACGACATTTATTTTCTTATTTATTATACCTTTTTTAGTATTTTTATCAATAATATACATAGTTTCTCTTGGCTTTAAATACATAGATAGACTCTTAACTACGATTTGGAGGAACTTATTTTCTTAGTAACGGAATGATGATTTAATATAGTCCTGATTTTATTCCTACAAGGCTTGAATAGAAAACAATTTAGGCATTTCATTTAATTGCTAGGCCTACATGACAATAGGCAACATAGCCGCTAATACCTAGCATGAGCCCCGCGCGGAGCGCGGGATGAAAGCTAGTAGTACATAATGATGACTAAGTACAGTGTGATTGATTCTGTATTTCACCAGAAGTACACTAACGATGTCCGTGTAGTCGAAACCGGTCTTTATATTATATATTTTCCTATATTTATTCTTATCTTTATTTATATATTTGTTCTTTATCACTGATGATGGCATTTGGAAGGCTAAAAGCTGCTTTGACATGAAAGTATTTTCAGTTTGCGTGGAGAGATAGTTTGTGTTATTCCTTGAAGGTATTTTTCCTTGATGATGACCTCAATGGACGCTCTCATGTCTAGCATTTTATTTAGAGTTTGACAATATACTGATCAAGTGAACTAGTAATGTTGCTGTTTATCTTCATTACCTTTTTTTTTAACCTGAATTATTCTTACTGTTTGTGTTTTTCTAATTCTAGTTAGATCTTTTTAATTCACTTATCCTTGATTTTTTAATTAAATTTTATTTTATTGAATATTTTTGCAGGTGAACTGGACAAATATCCCTGTTTTGACTGCGGTCGTTCTTACAAATACAAGAATAATCTGCGGAAACATATGAAGTACGAATGTGGAAAAGAACCTCAGCAACAATGCCCACACTGCCCCTACAAAGCTAAACTCAAACAGAATTTGAAGAAACATATAATTCTAAAACATCGAATTCAATTTGAACTTGTTGATTCGTATTTCGTTCCTTAATTTTTGTTTATTTATTATTATTATTTATTAATTTATTTTTTCCATAATATATTTATTACTGTAATCAAAATATTAAATCTACCATAATCTTAAGGTGGTTTTTTATTTTATTTTATTTATTTATAATTTTCCTTTCTTTAATAGTAATTTGTTAATTTAATTTTCTTTGCATTAATTTTGACTAGCTGGATTCATTCGTGCATCGCTACAGAAAATGTTATATTTAATCTAGTTTTTAAGTCCTCATATAAGTAGTTATAAAAAGAAGTATACTGTGAGGGTGTGAAATTATAATTTTGGTATATACGTTTTGAAACCCCTTAGTCAGTTGAAACGTCTGTAGTCAGTTGAGACGTGAGAAGCCTAAACTATTGGCTTGATGAAATTTGACATTTATGTTCAGAAAAATCCTACCTCATAGGCGAAATGAGTTAGCTCCAAATTTGGTGGAGCTATCCTCCAAAAACTTTATGCAATTGTTTACTTCTCGTAAACTAATTTATATCCTAAGGAGACACAACTTTACGCTTTTATTTAAATTGGTTTAATTTTTTTGTTTTTTTTTGTTTTGTTTTTTTTATCTCCAATTTTTGTACCATAAATTGATCAACTTCTCGACCTCCCAGAAAACAGCTGAATTTGCAATGATTAGGTGTATTTTCGATAATAGATTATTATATAGTATAATTTCTGCTATTAACTGTGTTTTTCTCCTATCTGTGATAGTGACTCATCATAAAAGAGGTGTAGTTCAATAATTAGTAGTTCAATAACCAAACAATGTGTGATAGTGACTCTTCATAAAAGAGGTGTAGTTCTATAACCAAACAATGTGTAATAGCGACTCATCATAAAAGAGGTGTAGTTCAATAATTAAACAATGTGTGTTAGTGATTCATCATAAAAGAGGTGTAGTTCAATAATTAAACAATGTGTGATAGCGACTCATCATAAAAGAGGTGTAGCTCAATAATTAAACAATGTTTGATAGCGACTCATCATAAAAGAGGTGTAGTTCAATAATTAAACAATCTGTGTTAGTGATTCATCATAAAAGAGGTGTAGTTCAATAATTAAACAATCTGTGTTAGTGATTCATCATAAAAGAGGTGTAGTTCAATAACCAAACAATGTGTAATAGTGACTCATCATAAAAGAGGTGTAGTTCAATAATTAAACAATGTGTGATAGTGACTCATCATAAAAGAGGTGTAGTTCAATAATTAAACAATCTGTGTTAGTGATTCATCATAAAAGAGGTGTAGTTCAATAATTAAACAATGTGTGATAGTGACTCGTCATAAAAGAGGTGTAACAAAAAATTATAATTGAAACAATTGACCGGTTTTGGCTGTTCTAAAACATCCTTCTTAATATAATCTAAAGGTGCTGGATCGACTTCGAAAGTACAAGTCACTTGTACTTTCGTTATTGTCGACCTTTAGATTATTTGAAGAAGGTTGCCTTAGAACAGCCGAAACCGGTCAATTGTTTCAATTACATTTTTTCGTGTAAAGACGTTGTTTGGTTATTGAGCTATACCTCTTACAAATAATCTGTGTGTCATCCACATTTTTTAAAAATGTACTTGTTTATTGAAATGTTAATTTCTTAAAAGCATTATTTTTTAATATTTTCTACTGTAACATATTAATAATTTAATAACATCTATATACTTTCGGTAGATATAGAACTTTATCTAATTCTTTATTTAAACGCATTAAAATAGCTTTTTAGCATTTTTTTTTTTTTTTTTTTTTTTTTCTGTTCTTTTTTGTTTAGATTGATATAATACTTTAACTAATTCTTTCTTTTTATTCATTATATCATTAATTTTGTTGTAGATGATCCAGACAAGAAGTTTTTCTGCTTCAAATGCAATCGTAATTATAAATTTAAATCGGATTTGACGAGGCACAAGAACTTCGAGTGCGGTAAAGATCCCAAACAGGAATGTCCTTATTGTTCGTACAGGTGTAAACTCAAAACAAATTTGACCAGGCATATTCAAGCTAAACATGGAAAACTTCAATTGAAATTGGCTATTGCAAACAAAAAACTTTTTAAATGATTTTTTCTTCTATTGATGTTATATTTGGGGTGGAGAGGATCTGCTAAGAATGTATATACTATATATATATATATATATATATATATATATATATATATATATATATATATATATATATATATATATATATATATATATATATATATATATATATATATATATATATAGTGAATATAGGAAATTATTTGTTTTTTAATAAATATAATTTTTTAGTTCTAGTTTTGTGAATTGTATTTTTATTAAACTAAGTTATTTGTTATTTTTTAGTTATTAAAAGAATTTAATTACTTTAAACTTGTCATACAGAAAAGTATAAAAATTGTTCTACTTTTTTATTTTTTGTTTTTGTAGTTTAATTCGATATTATAATAAGAAGACGAATACTCCACAGATTTTTAGGTAATTATATTTATTTAGATGGACACTAGAGATACAGATATGCACTAGAGATACTGATGGACCCTAGAGATACTGATTTACTCTAGAGACACTGATTTACTCTAGAGACACTGATTTACACTAGAAATACTGTTTGAATTTAGAGATACCGATAAACGCTAGGGGTCCTGATTGACACTAGAAATACTGATGACACTAGAGATACTGATAAATGCTTGAAAAACTGATGGACACTAGAGATACAGATGAACATTAAAAATACAGATGAATACTAGAGATAGCTTTTTAGTATTAAAGGAAAACATCTTTCCACTAAAAATAAATTTGTCGGACAGAGTTTCTTTAAGTCTACTATAGGAAAATTAAAAGACAGATACTAAATGTGGAAATTATTTCAAAATGAATTCGAACTAAAATACACAAATGCAATGTGATAAAAAACTTTGATCCATTGAGTACATAAAATCAATGATCAGCTGATGATCATGTCTCATTAATTGCCGTAGAGGCAAGGTAATTGTAAAAATATAGTATTCTGTAAAGTGACTGAGACACCTAGAACTATTAAATCTGAAACTATAATTTTTTGCCTAAGTATAGTTTAAAGGGTATATTTTTTTTATCTTGAAAACTTATTACTTACTGTGTTTAGTAAGTATTCGAGCCACTCAATAGAGTGACATTAGTACTTATTAAACTATCTTGAGAAAAACCAAAACCGGTTCTATAGCAACTGGAACAAATCGTCTAACATACTAATGCCATTGGGTCTAAACGAATTTCCCTCTATCTTCCAGCACTACTATCTCGGAAAGTTGTATTTTTGCGAAAAAAAACATTCTTTAATTTTTTTTGTACTCAATCGACCATCTAACAAGACAATATTTTTAAAAAAAACGTATAACCACTTTAAGATGTTAAACATATTTTTCATTGTGACCAGAGTTTTCTGTTTTAATTTCACTAGAGTCATAAAAATTGAAAACTATTTTCATATTTAATCCTCCGTAGTAACTTCGACTCTGATCTTATTTATTCTCTTTCGCACTTAATCTCTTATTACTGGGGCTGATGATGACTATTTGCAATTAATTGAAAGTCGGCTTCGTACAATATATTAACAATATATTAATGTATTATATTTACAATATATGTATTAATATATTAACTAAAGGTGGAGAGGTGTCTTTCTTTATTCGTTGTTTTATGTAATAATAATTTTTTTTTTTCTTTTTGCTTTTACATCTTTGCTTTTTTTACGTTAATTCAATTATCATTATAACTTTGTATTTAATTGTTTTTAATTAGAACTAATTTGTTTTATTATTGGCTAAACCAATGTTTGAGCAGTCTTATTTTGTAGGAGGTATAATGTTCATTTAGATTATAATCATTATCATTATATTTAATAATGATTTGTGTTTTATTTTATTTTAGTTGATTTTATAATTTTTATGTACCTTGAAATTAAAATGTTTAAAATATATTTTAAATATATATGTCTATTGTTATGGAGAAAATTAAATCTTCTACATACTTTTCCAACACAATATTCATCCAGTACATGGAGGTGGAGGTTCATCTTACACCCTAGGTGTTCACTAAGATGTATTTTTACGATTCTCCATCCTAATTCAAGGGATGCGATATGACCGGGGGGAGGGAGGAGTGAAGTTAAACCACTGCTTTTCACAAAAAGTAAAAGTACCAATGTATCTAATTATGCTTACTATGCAATATATAATGTTAAACGTATGCATGTTATTACAACCTGGTAATCCTGCACATTAACCAGTGCCTATTACCTACTCCTATACAATTATGTACCTGGCATATTTTGTACCTGGCAGCTTCAATGTTGACGGCTAGCCAAAAACCAGACTGGCTAGTATACGGAAAGATAAATTAGAAATATATTATATCAATTGGCAAATATAACCTGTGGCACTTTTAGAAGCATACAAGTGTGCCTGATTTAAATTGTTGTTTGGTAAGCTCCTGCTTCGATAAGAATGGATACCGAAATAGTGCTAAAATTATCAAGTAAGGAACACCGATAAAAATTCATCCAATCGAAAAATAATGATCGAACCACAGTTCCAACATTATTTTAAAACATGATTCCAAACCTTGATTTCAAACCATGATTCCAAACTGTGATTCTAAACTTTGATGCCGAACCGTGATTCCCACCAATGATTTTGGCGCTAGGGATGTATGATTCGATTTCCGGGAGATGCATTGTTATCTGTAATTATTCAACTTATTTTTCTAAATATAATTACATTTCCTTCCTCTTTAATAATATAATCATTATTATTCTATTAGCGTTATATAATAAATACGATAAGTTAAATTTCTTAAAATGAGATTAAAAATATCAATAGCATTTTTAAATTATGGAATTTTGTATATTCTAGATTAGAAATATTAACAGAATTCAGGCTATTCTTTTTTTTGGTTTTCCAGTGAAATATGTGTCGTTAAGGGTTTTGGAGCCAGACGTTTCACTTCCACTACTAGAAGCATTTTCAGGTTTGTGGTGTATCTAATTTAAGTAATTCTTGTTGTTACTTCAAATTAACATCAATATGCACCACACTCTTGAATATTCTTCCAGAAATGGAAGCATCTTTAGAAGAGTGGTTTATCGTGATGTACGCTACAGTCGTCAGTATATCTTATTATTTCGAGTTAACATCACGATCCACCACACCTTAATAGATACTTCCAGTAGTGGAAGCAAAACGTTCTGGCACCAAACCTTTTGTGACAGGTATTTCACTGTGAACCCAAGAAATTTGTGAGACAACCAGTGGAAGGTAGCCTTTCGCAGGCCATGTGTTGTTGAAATATGTAGTGACTTCCTGTGCTTTAGTATAAATTCTTAATTCTTCTCATCAGGTACACTAATAACGGGGGTCTCTGAGAGGCCGATAAATCTGATAATTAGAAATTAATGTGCTACTGCATCATCGTTAGTTCTTGAGGTCATCCTTAATCCTTATAGAATTTGTAGAAATTAAGGATGTTTTTTGGAGGATGGGCAACATGATGATGGAAGTATCTGATGAAATCTTATTAGTAACCATTAAGGTTAATTGAGCATGGATGTGTTTTGTTGAAAGGATTCATAGTTTAAGTCATTCTACTAACGTTTCAACAACTTTCTGTTTTTTTTTTAGACGACCCCACGAGGTTCTACTGTCCTGACTGCAACCGCGGGTACAAATCAAGATCCATTATGGTCAGGCATCAGAGAGTCGAATGTGGCAAACAACCCCAATTCTTCTGCACAAGCTGTCCTTACAGGACTAAACTTAAGCATAACTTAAAGAGACATTTATTCTGTAAACATCGCCCTCATATTCTTCAGTCATATTGATTTTAGATAATTTACAATTAATTAATCTTGTGTGTGTAGTAATTAATATGTGTGTTATTGTAAATTTAATTGCGTCTTGATGTTTAGCAGCTAAATTAATAAAATTGCAAACGAAACTATTTTTAAGGAGTATTTTGTGCTTCAAAAGATTTTTAGAGTTTACAATTATAAATTTCCATTATTGTTTCGTAAAATTCGTTATTTAGGTTTAAACTTTTCTTTTTCTATCCTCTTTGAGCTTTGCTTTCTTAACAGATTAAGGGTACAGGGTAAAAACCCCTTCATTGCATAATCTCGAATTTTAAACAAAATCCAATTTAAAGTTTATTGAAGAATAAAAAGTAAAAAACTTATTTCATAAAATTCGAAACAATTTTATAATAACTATAAAGTTGGTAACTATATGCAATCAAATTAAAAGAGTAATTACAAATATAAAATTGAATGAAATAAAAATAAATTATTGAAACTAGATATGGGAGCGTCTATGGAGATCATCTTAATGGAATAACATAAACTGGCTTTCCACGTAAATGGGAAAAAAACTTTAATGTCAAAGCAGCTTTCAGCCTTCAAAAGGCCATCATCAGTGCCTAATGCGGAAGTAAATTAAGTTACATTGATAAAAAGATTTAGTGATAGAAGAGTCTACTTCACGTCGGAGATCGGTGTGATTCCCAACTTCCTTGACGTTTTCTTTGGCAATAGGCACTGATGATGGCCTTTTAAAGGCTGACAGCTGCTTTGGCAATAGGCACTAATGATGGCCTTTTAAAGGCTGACAGCTGCTTTGGCAATAGGCACTAATGATGGCCTTTTAAAGGCTGACAGCTACTTTGGCAATAGGCACTAATGATGGCCTTTTAAAGGCAGTTAGCTGCTTTGGCAATCAAGTATTTTTAATTTATTTGGAGAGACAGTTTGTGTTATTCCTTTAAATGATTGAAAGGTCCTTGGATAGGGCTTTTAAACTGACGTTTTTCCCCTCACTAGCATGATATTACCGGTTTCTTCCAGGCATGGAAGGTTTTTTTTTTTTAGTTTTTACCGAAAAATGGTGCAATATTCAAAAACTACTTCTTAAATTCCAATGGATTATTTTCGACGAAAAAATGCTTTTGAAGGGGGTTTTTCTCTTGCACCATTCAAATGTATGTTATAAAAAAAAACTAATATTTAAAAAAAAAAAAACTAATAACCATATTTATAATTGAGCATCTTATTGTTAAAATAACCATAATTGGTGGTAGAGAAAAATTAAAGAAACTTCTCGCCTTTCTGGGGATCGAACACTTTATGTTGGTATTTGGACATTGGATTCTAGCAAGCACGTTTATACTGATCCGCTAGTAATCTTTTATCTACCTCTGTCACTGATAATGACTATATGTACCTTGGTGCTAAAACAACCAATGTCAATTTTTGGTGATAATGGGGTAAATGCATTATTGTGACTCATAAAGTAAATAGATATCATTGCAAGAACAACCAATTCTCTATCACATTCCTTGAAGTATATATAAACGTTTTCGTGTTTACCAATGTCAGTGATACAGGGGTAATTTTAGTGCTACAATAGCCTAATTTTTTACCGAAACTGCAGAATTTTGACATTGGTTGTTTTAGCATTAGGGTACAGTTTTAAGCTACTCTCTGCTGCTATTATGAGTATAAATAAAAAATATCATTATCAGTGTCAGATATGTTTGATCAAATTTTGTAGAATCATTACCAAAACAGCTGCTTATTCCTGCTTTTTAATGATTTTTAATCCTGGTTTATTTCTTGCACAATATTAATGGTATGTATAGGCAATAGTTAAATAACAATTATAACATTTTTAACTTTGATTTTATTGATTTATGTCAGGCAATGTTAATGGTATGTATAGGCAATAGTAAAATAGCAATTTCCTATTATATTTTTAACTGTGATTTTTAGAGTCCGTAGGCAAAACCAAGGACCCTTATATTTTCCTGCGTGTGTCTGTCCGTCCGTCCGGTCGCCTGCTCTCACGGCTGTACCTTTCGTCCGATCACTTTGAAATTTGGCATGTATGTGTCTTGTACCTACCCACATATTTTAAAAATATAGCGACTTAAAAAAAATATTTTTCAAAAATATTAGGGTAAAAATTTTAAGGGTTAACATTTTTTTTCGACACCGTGAGGGGTATCATATGAAAGGGTACGTCAAGCTGATTACAAAAATATATAATTCTTTGGTTATAACTTTGATAGGGCGAGCGTAGGCAAGTTTAAAGTGGGTGTGAAACGTGTCCCCCCCCTTCTATCTCGCTTATGTGAAGTGCAAAAAATCTGAAAAAACAATCTCCGACCAAAAGTAAAGATACCACTTTTTGGAAATTTTGAAAGAAATATTATTTTATTTTTTATTGACAAAATACGTTTATTTTTATAACTATGGTATTTTCAATGTATTTATATGGTTGTAGTCCGGTTCAGTGGCAAAAAAATACTTTATCAGAAGTTTGTTTATGTGTTTTGAGAATATCAGACCCATAGGATAGTTCAAAGTAAGCTTTTTAGCATTTTTAAAAACACCACCAATAGGGTACTACTTAAACTATACAGGGTTGCCTACAGACCCTCGCTGTGTGCTGACTTGCACACACTTGACCTATTTAATAATTTATGTCAGGCAAATGGTGTGTATAGGCAATAGTGAAATAGCAATTATAACATTTTTAACTGTAATTTTATCTATTCGTGTCTAAAAGACAAAAACAATTTTCTTATTTATATCAGGGTAGGTGCTTATTATAATATCCTGCTACTAACTCAGAATCTCCATATTACAATTTTTAATTATTTCGCCTAGCATCGAACCAGGTACCTCCTATACTAACATCAATTGCAACATATTAATGTAAGTGTGACTTAACTAAAATTTATTCAGGGATGAAAGAAGCATTATTGTTCATGAAACATACTTTAAATGACTGGGGTACAATGGAGTCAAAGGAGTTGCAAAGTTCCATTCTCTCAATGAGACGAACAAAAATAGATAACAAAGCTTTAAAGGATAGAAGAAATGACGGCGCAGTCATCACTATAAAAGCTTCTCTTTCACTTTTGAGAACTGAACCCGAATAAATGTTAGTTCTTTAACTTTGTTCAATAGTCCAGGAGATAGCGTGTAAAAAAGTGTCTGACTAACATCAAGCTAGAATTTTGTGTATAAGTAAATCTTTTGGTGCCTTTTAAGAATATGTGGTCGGCTAAGTTCGTCTGCGGGACATAGCTTGGCAATAGGCATTTGAAAAAAACAACCTGGTAGAGAGGGGCCATCCTGCCCTTTTTGGTGGACAATGTAATTTTCATGATCTTGAGTACACACTTAGTTAATAGACCAATAATCAGGTTGATGGTAGTTAATCACTAAATAGGTTAGTTAGTCAAATATCACTTCAAATCAAAGAGGTCACCTATTTAGTGACAAACTACCATCAACTTGATTTTTGGTCTATTAACTAAGTTCGTACCCAGAATCATAAAAATCACATTGTCCACCAAAAAGGGCGGGACATGGCCGCTCTCCACCGGTTTGTGTTTGCCAAGCTATGTCCCGCAGACGAACTTAGCTGCTATATATTCTTAAAAGGCACCAAAAGATTAACTTAAACACAAAATTCTAGCTTGATGTTAGCGAGACACTTTTTTGCTCGCTATCTCCTGGACTACAAGATGGAAGCTTTAAGCCTTAGGAAATTCTGGTACTTAGAACTGCTAATTGAAAGTGGTTTTATGTTTAAATGGTGCTTTTTTCATCCTCAAATCTTCATCTCTTACCTAATCATCTAAGTGCAACTGCTGTTTCATAATTCGCTTGCATACTTGATATCTTAAATGGTTTCTTTCCATATAACTAAGGGTTTTAATTGGGATCATCTTCGCTTGTAATTTTTAACTCTAACGTTTAGCATGTTTTTCTTATTTTAAAACATTTTTATAATCTACATCATTACATCTTCCCTTACCTATCATTTAAGATGTATTATTTATTATGAAGACTGATTTGATTAATTATCCATTTGTTCCAGGTACATCGCAGAAGAAATTTTTCTGTCCACTATGTGCCCGAGGTTACAAATTTAATTACGATTTGACCAAACATTTGAAGTTCGAATGTGGTCAAGAGCCCCATCTTCAATGCCCTTACTGTCCACATAAAGCAAAACTGAAGAAGAATCTCAAAAGACATATGATTGTTAAACATTCCAAAACTGAATGACCAATGACCATTCTTGATTATCTATAACTATCATTTTTAAAATATCAGATTAATAATAAATATATTTTCACTGTTAATTAATTATCGATTTAAAAAAAAATATATATATTTTATTGTTAATAAAGATTTGTATTCAAAATGGTTGAATTTATCTTTTTGTCGATGTTTAAAGATTTTTAAATCCACCTCGGAGATCATAGGATATCACGTATGGTAACTCATTTGTTTTTTGTTTTTTTTTTTCACTTAAAAACAGGTTTTATATTTATCTAGATAAATTTACTTCAATTACAGTGCAACCTTCAACCATGCGATACTTGAGGTTAATAATATCGATAAAATTGTTTATTGTTGTTTAAATATTTTACGTATAAAACCCGAAATTGTGGTGCTGCTTCAATTTTTCTTACAAGGTTTACGTTCAGTTGGGTTCGCCGTTCATTTTTTAGTGCTTTTTATTGTAGTTCCTACCACAAGATAGGTAGATCCATGTATTTTCTAATTTTTACAGTTATAAAAGTATACGGAATTTACTTTTCTTTTTTCATTTAGTGGCAAATTTGCATGAAGCCGTGGTACTCCTGCTTATACCACCTCTAACCACAACACATTAAAATTCTTAGCCCTAGTGATCTCATCCTAAAATGGACTACAGTTAAATGTGCCAATCACAGTAATATACAGTATTAACTGCATTTATTTTTCCCATTAAAACTTCATATGCTCCCTAATTTTCCATAAAATGCTATTTATATTGACCTGTGTAGTGCAATCTGTCATACTTAAGACCATACAGGAAGCCGAATTACCCCTGAAATATATATTATATACTGAAAAATACTTCCTTCCTAAAAATCAATTTCATTATTTCACAATCGGTATCCAATATCCACTTAGTTCTTAGTTCTAACGAATGTTCCAATGTTCTATAGAATGTATCATGTAACAATGCTATGTGCCACTGTTCTAAATTGTCTAATGAATGTTCCCATGTTCTAAAGAAGTTAACAATGCCATTGATAATGATCTAATGTCCTAAAGAACATTCAAATGTTTTCCGAATTTTCTAATGAATGTACCGATGATCTAATGCAGCAAATTTCGTCCTTTAGCTTCTCTTCTTTTAATTGACTATCTATTGATTTGTTTGTAACGAAGTAAATAAATATATAACTTTCTTTTGTATTTGTACCTTTACATACATTGTTTTTCATTTAAATTTCATTTTTTTTTCAGCAGATGCTATGTATGTCACATCTAAAGGTCGATGATCTGTTCATCGTTCATTCGTTAAAGATTCTTGCCATGGTTAATCTGGTTTGATTATTATATTTTTTTAACATTTTTCTTTTATAGTTGTTATTGTATTTGTATTCTTGTTAATAACAAAAAAGAATAAAATAACATAAAATATTCATTCATTCTAACTAACAAAAACAACTTTGTCTGACTTGTTTGTTCTAGGACGGTTCATGTGTGGTGATTGTGGACGATGTTATCACTACAAGCACAATCTAACTTCCCATCAACGAAACGAGTGCGGCATCGAAGCATCCTACGCCTGCCCATTGTGTCCTTACATGTCGAAAGCTCAAAGACATTTAAAGAGACATATGCTTCTTAAGCATACCGACAAAACATTCAAGCCACATTCATGTCCTCATTGTCCTTATAGGGCGAAATTGTCGCATTATATTAAAACACATATTCTTCTCAAACACAGTAATTAGTTGTGCTTCGTGTGTTTTGTGTTTTTCCTTTTTAGTAAAAAGGGAAGTAGTTTTAATTGAAGATTTTATGCTAAAGCAAGAAAGATGTAGAGTATAATTTACTTTTTTTACAAGGAAAAGGCAGAAGGTGGTATTTTAACCCAAATTGAACACAAATGCTCTTGTTCTAAACCTAAAGATATAGAAGTCCTGTTTAATGCAGGAAGAGTGGCCACTCCTCACATCCACTTGATAATGATCGTATCAGTGTGAAACGTATGTTACTTCCTTGGGATTCGAACATTCGCGAGGTGTATTGATTTCATTTAGACCTTGGTTTCAAACGAATTTTACGAGTAATCCACACACCCACTTAGTAATGATCGTATCAGTGTGAAACATATGTTACCTCCTTGGGATTCGAACATTCGCAAAGTGTATTGATTTCATTTAGACCTTGGTTTCAAACGAATTTTACGAGTAATCCACACACCCACTTATTAATGATCGTGTCAGTGTGAAACATAATGTTACCTCCTTGGGATTCGAACATTCGCAAAGTGTATTGATTTCATTTAGACCTTGGTTTCAAAAGAATTTTACGAGTAATCCACACACCCACTTAGTAATGATCGTATCAGTGTTAAACATATCTTACCTCCTTGGGATTCGAACATTCGCGAGTGTATTGATTTTATTCAGACCTTAAAAGTTTGACGATAACCTCTTTCCTACAATTTCCTCTATGTGTTAGGTATTTAATTGAGGTATTGGGATTTATTTGTTGTTCGCTAGATTTCTTACTTAAAATTGACATCAGAAATATCAATAAATTAACTGTATTAAACAGACATCTTTCTTCACAGCCCAAAGTAATATTGTCGCATAAAACTGGTCTCCAATCACAAATTATATTTTGCTGAACGAGCATAGTAATTTTTTGTTTCAGAAATTTAAACTTTTAAAAGTTTATTTTTCTTACGTTAACTCGCGTAAAAATTGAACGAAATAAATGAACTGCGGCAATTAAGTGCGTCTCAGCATTTTTGTCAAACTTATAGCGTTTGGAAACAACACTTAATATTTTAAGATGGTGATCAATATAAAAAGTTTTTGAAATACCTATCAAGTTGTATATCATTAGAAAAAGAAGATATGCATGTAATGACATTTTTTTCAAAATGGCCGCCACAAATGACAAAAGACACAAAGGTTAAGGGTTTTTTTTTTAGTTATATTAGGTCATGTTATATATCAAATTAAACGTCTTTTTGAGTATTAAATGATTATTATCGCTCCGTGCATCCTAAGTACTCGAGGTTGAAATACAAATTGGAATTTGTAGAATTGTAAAGAAAAAATTGGTAAGGCGTGAAGTCTCACGTAAAAAGGGTTTCGTTGGTATTGTGAACACAAAATTTGAAAGGGGAGGGGGGGGGGGGGGGAGAGTAAAGTTTTTTTGACAAAATGGCGCCGAAAATTAAACACTATACATAAATGGTATATATATTTGTAATCTACTCTTCAATACCTTTCATTTGATGCCTTACTCAAAATTTATAAAAAATATTTTTTTTCGAGTGACATAAATTATCCGCCATCTTGGATTTCCAGTAGATCAGATCAAATTGCTAATCTTATTTTTTCTATGGCCCAGCAGACCACACATTTTGCATATTTTTCTATATTTTTAGTAACAGCGGAAATACGATTTTAGGGGGGGGGACACGAAAAATTTCGAGGTTTTTTGACAAAATGGCGCCGAAAATTAAACACAACCCCTAAGTGGTATATATATTTGTAATCTACTCTTGAATACCTTTCATTTGATACCCCACTCAAAATTTAAAAAAAAAAAATTTTTTCGAGTAACGTGAATTATCCGCCATCTTGGATTTCCAGTAGATCAGATCAAATTGCTAATCTTATTTTTTCTATGGCCCAGCAGACCACACATTTTGCATATTTTTCTATATTTTTAGTAACAGCGGAAATACGATTTTAGGGGGGGGGACACGCAAAATTTCGATGTTTTTTGACAAAATGGCGCTGAAAATTAAACACTATCCATACGTGGTATATATATTTGTAATCTACTCTTGAATACCTTTCATTCGATACCCCACTCAAAATTTAAAAAAAATATTTTTTTTCGAGTGACATGAATTATCCGCCATCTTGGATTTCCAGTAGCTCAGATCAAATTGCTAATCTTATTTTTTCTATGGCCCAGCAGACCACACATTTCGCATATTTTTCTATATTTTTAGTAATAGCGGAAATACGATTTTAGGGGGGGGGACACGCAAAATTTCGATGTTTTTTGACAAAATGGCGCTGAAAATTAACCACTATCCCTAAGTGGTATATATATTTCTATTCTACTCTTCAATACTTTTCATTTGATACCCCACTCAAAATTATAAAAAAAAAATTTTTTTCGAGTGACATGAATTATCCGCCATCTTGGATTTCCAGTAGCTCAGATCAAATTGCTAATCTTATTTTTTCTATGGCCCAGCAGACCACACATTTTGCTTATTTTTCTATATTTTTAGTAATAGCGGAAATACGATTTTAGGGGGGGGGACACGCAAAATTTCGATGTTTTTTGACAAAATGGCGCTGAAAATTAACCACTATCCCTAAGTGGTATATATATTTCTATTCTACTCTTCAATACTTTTCATTTGATACCCCACTCAAAATTATAAAAAAATATTTTTTTTCGAGCGACATGAATTATCCGCCATCTTGGATTTCCAGTAGCTCAGATCAAATTGCTAATCTTATTTTTTCTATGGCCCAGCAGACCACACATTTTGCATATTTTTCTATATTTTTAGTAATAGGGGAAATACGATTTTAGGGGGGGGGGACACGCAAAATTTCGATGTTTTTTTGACAAAATGGCGCTGAAAATTAAACACTATTCATATGTGGTATATATATTTGTAATCTACTCTTGAATACCTTTCATTCGATACCCCACTCAAAATTTAAAAAAAATATATTTTTTTCGCGACGTGAATTATCCGCCATTTTGAATTTGAACAACTGATAATATTGAGTTCGCTATATTTTTCCTGTGTGCGCGTCAAAACGATCTTTTATACTGGAAAGTTTCACGTTTTTATCTTTTTTGGTTCAAAAGTTATTGGAACCGTACAGAGTGACAGACGGACACAGGAACGAAACTATAAGGGTTTCTTTTTTTTGGTTTTACCAACGAAACCCTAAAAAACAGTATTGGTGTCTAAAAGTCTCAACTCATGTGTGATTTAAGCTTTTCGCGACTGGACTACTTTGAGGTTCTGCGATGTTATTGCTTCTGGAATACACTGAAAACATTTGACATAAGATTTTGTAAATTTATCCAAAAAGGTTTTGGTGCATAACTTTAAAATCTCTGAAAAGCCAGGAATTACTAACTAGGTAAATTACATCAGTTCTTTTTTTTTTTTAGTTATATATCGTGATGTTTAACATAATTGAATTGTTTTCTTTTAATTAAGAGGTCAAGAGTCGAATTTCACTTAATACGAGACACGTTGGTTTATGTTATATCGTGATGTTTGACATCCTTGAATTGTTTTCTTTTAATTGAGAGGTCAAGAGTCGAATTTCAGATAATACAAGACGCGTTTGTTTTAGTTATATCGTGATGTTTAACATCCTTGAATTGTTTTCTTTTAATTAAGAGGCAAGAGTCGAATTTCAGATAATACGAGACGCGTTTGTTTTAGTTATATCGTGATGTTTAACATCCTTAAATTGTTTTCTTTTAATTAAGAGGTCAAGAGTCGAATTTCAGATAATACGAGACGCGTTTGTTTTAGTTATATCGTGATGTTTAACATCCTTGAATTGTTTTCTTTTAATTAAGAGGCAAGAGTCGAATTTCAGATAATACGAGACGCGTTTGTTTTAGTTATATCGTGATGTTTAACATCCTTGAATTGTTTTCTTTTAATTAAGAGGCAAGAGTCGAATTTCAGATAATACGAGACGCGTTTGTTTTAGTTATATCGTGATGTTTAACATCCTTGAATTGTTTTCTTTTAATTAAGAGGTCAAGAGTCGAATTTCAGATAATACGAGACGCGTTTGTTTTAGTTATATCGTGATGTTTGACATCCTTGAATTGTTTTCTTTTAATTAAGAGGTCAAGAGTCGAATTTCAGATAATACGAGACGCGTTTGTTTTAGTTATATCGTGATGTTTAACATCCTTGAATTGTTTTCTTTTAATTGAGAGGTCAAAAGTCGAATTTCACATAATACGAGACGCGTTTGTGTTAGTTATATCGTGATGTTTAACACCCTTGAATTGTTTTCTTTTAATTGAGAGGTCAAGAGTCGAATTTCAAATAATACGAGACGCGTTTGTGTTAGTTATATCGTGATGTTTAACACCCTTGAATTGTTTTCTTTTAATTGAGAGGTCAAGAGTCGAATTTCACTTAATACGAGACGCGTTTGTGTTCGTTATATCGTGATGTTTAAGACCCTTGAATTGTTTTCTTTTAATTGAGAGGTCAAGAGTCGAATTTCACTTAATACGAGACGCGTTTGTGTTAGTTATATCGTGATGTTTAACACCCTTGAATTGTTTTCTTTTAATTGAGAGGTCAAGAGTCGAATTTCACTTAATACGAGACGAGTTTGTGTTAGTTATATCGTGATGTTTAACACCCTTGAATTGTTTTCTTTTAATTGAGAGGTCAAAAGTCGAATTTCACATAATACGAGACGCGTTTGTTTGTTATATATCGTGATGTTTAACATCCTTGAATTGTTTTCTTTTAATTAAGAGGTCAAGAGTCGAATTTCACTTAATAGGAGACGCGTTTGTTTGTTATTTTTTTTTAGTTAAGATCGTGATGTTTACTCTAAACTTTTATTGTATGAAAAGTGATGTTTATTTCTTTTCCCTGCTCTTAATTAAGTTTATTATGTGTATGTTTTATGAATACGTTTATATGGTAGCTAATGTTTTTAAGCTCTACGTCTTTCTTTGTTTGTTATTGAATCTCAAAATTTGGTTAAGGGAATCGCTCATACGTTACGGCAGTTAAACACCTTTTACAGAGTGTTAATATTTTAAGCTGGTTAATTACGTTTTTTTTATATTGTTAATTTTATTGTTAATTTTTTTTAGATTTAAAAAAACAAATAATAAAATCGACGTGCATTAGTTATAAGTATTTTTTTTTTTATAGCCGAGCCATTATTTAATTTATTAATGTAATTGTATGTAATTAATAAAAATTAATATTGATATGAAATTATCTCTATTCCAAAGTTTTAAACTAGTCTAATTCACAATTTTTTTTTTTTTTCTAATCAACGAATTAAATTTATATTTTAACATTTTCACTTTATGAGTGAAGTAAATAAATTAATTTTTCATATGCAATATAAAATTAAATGTATATAAATTGTTAATGTAAATAATTTAATATGTTTTTTACAAATTATTAAGGTGAAAGATTAAAAATGTTCAAAAGTAAATTTAGAATAATTATGAATGCAATAGCAATATGTATGTGTGTATATATATACATATATATATATATATATATATATATATATATATATATATATATATATATATATATATATATATATATATATATATATATATATATAATCATACTTTCTGCAACTGCATACATTTAAATACATGCCTGCTGATGCACCAAATTTTAAGTCTTTTTTAGCTCAAGTAATACTGTAATAGCTTCAGTTTTTGAAGATGGTAGCTTTAGACCGATGCAAATAATAATTCATACATTTTATATATGTAACGTATTATATATATATATATATATCTATAGAAATACTACAATATATACATATTGTAGTATTTCTGAAAGGTAAACCTGTACAGGTTAATGCTATTATAACTTTTGTCAACTATGTCATAACTTGATAGCACCCGCTTAGGTTTTAACTTGTTCAGGTTTACCTGTCAGGTATACCGCCACTTGTGTGGGAACCTAACTCAAGCTCATAAATGTATTAAGGACTCCTAGAATAATTGTGTGTGTGTGTGAAAAATGCATTCGTCTGTATACACATAGTGTGCCTTTGAGTTAACTCTAATTTTTAATGTTTTTAATATTAAAAAACAGTGTTGTCTATATTTATTAGTATAAATGCATTTATCTTCATTTTGCGCTGTTACCTTTTCCACTTCATTTACCCTCTTTATGTTACCTCCTTAGTGTACTTTATAAAAGAATAATGTAAATAATTATTTTTATTAACTCATATTTACATCTTTAATTATGTCATTAATTGTAAAAAAAAAAGAAAATTTTTTATACGTTAAATTATTATTTGTTCACACCAAATAAAAGGAAAAATAATTAAATTAGTTTTAATTGAATGTTTATTTATTTGTTTAATTTCTTAAGTATTTGAAATGGTTTGTTTGGTTTTAAAATTTTTAATTAATATAATTTATTTATATGATGTCAGCAATAATGACATCAATGAAGTTAATGATTACATCAATAATGACATCAATGAAGTTAATGATTACATCAATAATGACATCAATGAAGTTAATGATTATATCAATAATGACAGCAATGAAGTTAATGATGACATCAATTATAACGTGAATGAAGTCAACATATATAATGATGACAACATATATACGATTCGTACCGTATTAAGTCATTGATTTTTAGGTAAAATGTGGTCTTTTACATCGGGGGGGGGGGGGGGGGGGGGTGACACACTTCGCCACCCGGGTAGCGCCACCTGGGTGGCGCTACACGAATAGCTGGAACCTGTCACACGAGGTGGCGCCACCTGCCGGGCGGCATTACACGGTCGAC
Source organism: Gerris lacustris (assembly GCA_951217055.1). NCBI lineage: Eukaryota > Metazoa > Arthropoda > Insecta > Hemiptera > Gerridae > Gerris > Gerris lacustris. The sequence continues at coordinate 36,293,025 of OX578286.1, forward strand.
CGTCCGACGGTCTAGCCGCCACCTGCAGGTGTCGCCACCCGGTCAACCCATTGTTTTCAATTGAGCCTGTCACACGGTGCCACCCAAGTCCCTGCTACTCAGCCCCCACTCCTTCAATCAAATATAGGGGAAATCAAATAAGGGGCTGACTGCATCCCTCATATAAGTGGGTGGCGCAAGTCAGGTGGCAGGTGCAAGTGGCATCAACGTGTGGCAGCTAGGGAGTTTTCGGGCCAATATAAAAGGATTGCTATCAGTCTATTCACTTAACACTCAAAGAATTCCCTACATTTCTACCAAAATTTCCCCTTTTCCCTCCTGAGAATGTATAATTTTTTTACTTTCTCATATAAAGGGAAAGTGATGGCGCGAAAATTCGATTTTGAGATTTGGATGGATTTACACGTTTTGAGGTCCCCTGAGTCGAAAAAAATGGTTTTTAAAAACTGTCTGTCTGTCGTCTGTACAGACCCCTGGAGTCTAAACTACTGGGTCGATTTTGACGAAATTTGACAAAAATGTTCAGAAAAATCATACCCCGAAGCGAAATCGAGAAATGTATTTTAGCTCCAATTTTGGGGGCGCTACCCCCCCCCCCCCCCCCCCCCCCCCCCTCCCAAAACTCTGAACAAACGGGGGAAAAAAATATTTCTCGAAAACGGTTTCGACGATTTTGATTAAAAAATTCTAAAATGTAGTCAAATTAAATGCTTAAAAAATTAAATGCTTAAATCTAACGATATAAGCCTTTTTCCCGGGAAAAATCTAGTTCCTGAGAAAATAGCTTAAAACATGGACGTAGTATGTCCGGGTTCGATTCCACGCCCAGGAGAAGTTATTTTTATGACACATTTTGATGAAATGTTCAACAATAATTAAATGTACATAGTAAAACTAATAAATGGAAAACATTAGGCTAAGTAATTATGAACTCGTATATGAGAAAGTTTGTCTGAGGTGTCTCGGACCGATTTAAAAAAAAAAAAAAATTGGCAAAAGTACAATGCAATAATTAGCTCTCAATTCATGTTTAAAAATTGCTATACGAATCAAATGAAATTGCTGTATAGGTAAGGTCGTATAATGTTGGTCGTACGGCAAAATAATAGTACGCCATTTTAATTAAAGACCGATGTTATTATTGTTATTTATTTTTAAGTTTTTTTCTTTTTTTGTAATATTCATTATTTCACGTTTATTGTTTTTATTGATCGTTTTTTGCATTTATTATTATTATTATTATACCGATTTGACCTCATTTTAATGATTAGTCAAAAGTTGTTAACAAAGGATTAATTTAATTTTGTTTTTGTTTTGTTTTAAAATAATTTTAATAAAATTATATTTTATAATTATTATGATAATGATCATTAGGTTATTTATTTATTGATTTTTATAAAAAAAAAAAAAAAAACTTAATTATAAATTTAATAAATTATCATGCCAAGAACAAAAAAAAATGGAATCTGTGGCTAGGTTATTTTATTTCATGTTGTGATTTTTTTTTTTTTTTAATATTATTTTATTTTATTAATATTTTACGAATAAATAATCAATCTTTTATTATTTGTTTGTTTTATTTGTAGATTAATGACCTTTATTTGTTCTTTTTATACATATATGTAAGAATGAAACCTCTATTCCCTTTAAGAAGAATTTTTCGGCAATTCTTTAGATTGTTACAGGGCTTGTAGTGAGTCACTGAAAGTCACTAAAAGTCACTTATTTTGACGAGAGTCACTTTTTTGTCACTTATTTAAAAGAAAGTCACTTATTTGGACTTACAAGGATAATTTTTTTTGTTTTTTAAATACAAAACATATATTTTAACTGTTTTTCAAAAGGGATTTTGTAAGCTCAATACTTTTTTAACTATGAATTTTATATTAGGCCTACTTTGAACTGTGATGAATGATAAAGTTTGTAACAGTTGCACTAGATTCAGCTGCCGTGTTGTGTTTTATCGTCAATATTAAAAAAATGGATGAAAAAAATAAAAATAATATAAAGATGAAAATAATATTTTATTCCGAACTCCATCCTGATTGTTATTACTTTTTCTCACAACCTATAGTAGATGAAGTATTGTTTTCACCAAAAACTTTTTTGTTATAGATTTCAACGGAATTATCCGTTTTGGGTTTTCAGCATGACGTCTGTATGTATGTAAGTGTGAATGTATGTATGTGGGTGTGTGTGTTATTATCGTAGCACCCAAGGTATTTAACCTAGAGAGTTGAAACTTGGCAGAAAGTCTTTACCTGTAGTAGTGCCCCCCGGAAAATCAACTTTTTTCGCCATCTTGAACGCAGTTTGCTGAGACATCATAAATTTTAAAAAATCATAATAAATCGAAAATTGTCCTGATCGAGTTGGAATTTGGCACGAATGTACCTCTCTATATGACAAACAAGCCCACCAAATTCCATTTTGATATTGGCCGCCATTTTGAAGTTATCAATATTTGAATTTATAAACTTTGACAGTTAATAATGCCGAAAGTATAAATACGTTTTTGACTTATAGCATATCGTTGGAACCAGAAAAAATTAAGGAACAAGTATAAAAAAACCGATGAAATTCCATTTATTAGTTTAAAAGTTAGAAGTGAATATAATGATTTATTATTGCGATAATTTTGGTGAAGTCAAAGTTTGTTTACATCTGTCAAAATACCGCCAAACTTCAAATAATTAAATAAAATATGTTAAAAATATTTTTTTTTTTTTTTTTAAGAATGATGATAAAATCAGTTAGTTCAAAACTGGTCACCCATCCAAGTACTGACCACGTTCAATACTGCTTCCTCCTTCCTTGAGGCCTCTCCAGTGTTCTGGCCTCCGAAGTGAGGAAAACAGCCCCTACCCTTTTTTTTTTTTTTTTTTTTCGTACAGTTACGGTACAAAAAAAATCAAATGAACAAAAAACTGTTCTAAAATTTTTATAATTGCATTTGTTTAACAGTGCTAAACAACAAAAAGTAACTAAACTAATTTTTTTTTACTTAAAATTAAGTCACTTAAAGTCACTTATTTGGGGAAAACAGGTCACTTAAAAGTCACTTATTTTGAAAAATATAGTCACTAAAGTCACTTAATTTTGAGGAACATCTGCTACAAGCCCTGTTGTTACTCCCCTTATAAGAATAATATAAGTGTGATATGCCTTTGTCTTGATAGTTATTTAGTCAAAGTCATTTATATTAATAAATAAGGGAGTAACCATCTAAAGAAGTACCCATTTTTTCTGGGTCTGGTTAATAGTGAGAGTTCGTTGGTTTGGTGACATTGTTACGCTTATGATCGATGTTAAAACCACACGTTATAAAGTGAAGGAGTGGTTACCTTCAAGCGAAACATGTTATTTTTGTAGTTCAGGAGTGTTTATGAGGTATATAATGGCTGGATCTAAACTCTTAAGAGTAAACTTAGACCGTAGGCTTCCGCGGGCGAAGCAAACACAGGATATACTGTATATCCTGTGTTTGCTTTGAGTCAACACCACGATGCACCACACCCCTGAAGATGCTTCCAGTAGTGGAAGCGAAACGTCGGATTTTAACCCCTTCGCGACGCGGATTTCACCGGAAACCCAAGCTGTTTATGTCTACGTGGACTCTTTGATTGACATGGACTCTTGAAGTAGTTAGTGAATCATCATGAAAGAGTTCTAGTTCAATAACCAAACATCGCCTTCACACAGACAAATTGCTATAAACAATTGACCGGTTTCGGCTATTCTAAAACAGATTCCTTCTTTCAGATTGACTTTTGAAAGTACAAGTGTCACTGAACAGTACAAATGAAAGTTAAAAGTACAATTGTCACTTGTACTTTTAGAGTCAATCCAGTAACCTCCAGATTGTCTGAAGAAGGCTGCTTTAGAAGAGCCAAAATCGGTCAATTGTTTATTGCAATTTGTTTGTGTGAAGACGTTGCTTGGTTATTGAACAAAACTTCTTGGATGATGAGTCGCCATCACACGTTGTTTGGTAATTAAACTACTCCTCTTTAACGATGAGTCCCTATCACACGTTGTTTGGTTATTTAACTACTCCTCTTTAATGATGAGTCGCTATCACACGTTGTTTGGTTATTGTACTACTCCTCTTTAATGATGAGTCGCTATCACTCGTTGTTTGGTAATTGAACTACTCCTTCTTAGTGATGAGTCGCTAGAACGCAGCACACGTTGTTTGTTAATTGAACTACTCCTCTTTAACGATGAGTCCCTATCACACGTTGTTTGGTTATTTAACTACTCCTCTTTAATGATGAGTCGCTATCACTCGTTGTTTGGTAATTGAACTACTCCTCCTTAGTGATGAGTCGCTAGAACGCAGCACACGTTGTTTGGTAATTGAACTACTCCTCCTTAGTGATGAGTCGCTAGAACGCAGCACACGTTGTTTGGTAATTGAACTACTCCTCCTTACTGATGAGTCGCTAGAACGCAGCACACGTTGTTTGGTAATTGAACTACTCCTCCTTAGTGATGAGTCGCTAGAACGCAGCACACGTTGTTTGGTAATTGAACTACTCCTCTTTAACGATGAGTCGCTATCACATAATGAAGAAAATTATAGTCGAGGTATTGATTGTACCAACTATTGAAATTTTCAACCAAAAGTCAGATGTTTATTAATTTTATAATACGCTGAATTCTATTTGTCTTCATACTTTCACTGATTACGTTAAACACTTTTCACATACGATTATGGAAGAAGTCTATCTTTATTATATTATACGGAAAAAGGTAAAGGTATTATACATAAACGTCCTTTATACGATGAAGGTTAAATAAAATGCTCATGCATGGTTGTATGTCTTGAGATTCAGTAGCCTTGATCATTATCTATATTCATATTCGCAGACTTTAAAGGTCTAACTATTTAGTCATTTTTGTTCTGAGATCCCATAGATTTTACGAGTAAAATGTTATAAAAATCTCCGATATTCCGAGATAATTCATTTTTAAATGTTGATAAATCTTTTTGCGGATGTCTATTTGGTTTTAAATGAATTTATTGGTCTTTCTTTATCATATAATTTTATTATTTAATCGTATGTGTTTTAATAAATATTTCTATTTTTATTTCCAGGTGATAAATTCTTTTGCATTTCATGCGGTAGACATTACAAGCACAAAGCGTCCCTGATTCATCACTGCCGATTTGAATGTGGGAAGGAGTGTATGTTTAACTGCAATCTCTGTTCATACAAGACTCACGTTAAGAGCTCGCTGAAAAGGCATTACCTGTTGAAACATTCCGAAGCCCAAGTTTCTCGAAATTTCTCTTGCAAACTTTGTCCGTATACCGCTAAAATGAAGTATCACTTGAAAAACCATGTAATATCGAAACATGTTTTTACAGAGTTAAAACAATAAAATTTTTGATTTATAAAATACATGTGATCGAATGGCGTAAAATAAAAATTGTTTTGACGTTATAATGTCGCTATGCTTTCTTGAAGAGTCGATAAAATCTGCAAACAAACAAATTATTTAAAAATTGTGACACCGCTGCAATGAATGTTGAATTTGAGAATCATTCTACTACAGCTTCAATCAGTCACTTTGTTAATTACATTATTTGTTTTTAAATCGTATGCAAGGCATGCTCAATGTTCTTTAAATTGACAGAACATAATGACAGATTTTTTTTTATTTCAATAACATTTTATATGGGTTACCTATGGGTTTAAGCTGTCTTCAATTGCGCTTCACTTCAATACTTTTATAATTTGCTTCTTATTTGACGTTATTAGACATCTCCTTGGTGCAAAAATAATTGTTAAATAAATTTACCTCTTTACTGAATATTGATGCTTAGAATGCTTTTATATGCTCCATTTTTTTACGTTTTTATTACACTCTTTTATTAATCTTATGACCTAAATTTGACTCGCTTATCGACTACCTTGAAAGCTGAAACTTGCACAGATTACGTATTTTTCGATGATAATAAAATAGCTTTTAAAAACTATATCTTCTCATAAATAATCCTTGTTAAATTTCAATTGCAAAGATGATAACATTTATTTAGTAAGGTATGTGAGGTTCGTTTAATGTTTTATAAGATAGTGGTTAAATCTGACACTTTTTTACTACGTTTTTATTAGCTTGCATTCTTGTTTGTTTGTTTGTCCGGTACAAATCTGGCAATCGATTTCTAACTAACTTCCCGATTAGCTAGACATTTGAAACTTTTAGCATAGCTCAGAACACGATGACAATGAATTATTTTAATACTTTTAGCCATCTTTCAGCAGAATTTAATTGGTTTTCAGCAGATTTTGCTGTGTGGAAAGTTAGTTCGGAAAAAATCCGCAAGTTATTTTATTTGTTTGCCATATCCAATATTTACGCAATCTTCATTTTGACGGGTCTCAAATTTGTGATAGATAAACATTGAATGACAGCAAAACAGGAAATATCGATTATATTATTTCAAATATATCGATGGCATGCTTTAGATTTGGTGTTGGGGAGATCCGTTGTACAAAGATTTATCCTTTTATAGGTTTAAGATCAGCTCTCTAGATGGTTGTCATTTATGTGAAGTAAATAAATTCGGAACTATTTTTTTTTCACTAACATTATATATTATATAACAATAACAATTATATTATCAACATTACATACGATTCAACAGAAAATTTAAAAACGTAGTATATAAAAAGTTCTTATTATCTTGAAATTATTTAAATAGTTATTTTAATTTTTTTTTAGGAGTTAAGAAGAAGCTTTTTATTTAATTTAGAATTTTACATTCCCTTACTGTTTATTTCAGAGTATAGGTATTTAATTTATATTATGGTGATGTTCTCTTATGACAACAGTTTTTCTACATCTAACTTATAATTTTTATTTTTTCAGTTATCTACGAATGTGGTCAATGTGGTAAACGTTATACTCATAGGATGGGCTTCTCTAAACATAGTAAAACATGCGGTCAACAGCCTGGATTTGCTTGTAGTATGTGTCCATATCGATCTGTCAGAAAAGACATACTTAAGAGACACATAAAACTTAAGCATACTTTACCTAAAGATACGGACTTGATTTTCTGTCGCTTTTGTTCATATTCGACTCAACTTAAGTACAATCTAACTACACACATGGTCAATAAACATTTGGCTTTTTTTAAAGCCGAAAATATTAAATCGAAACACCATGTTTCGCATAACCCTTCATAAGTTACGGAATAACTCATTGTTTGGTAAAACGGTGGAGATAATGATGTACACATTGCCTTCTGAAAAAGCACAACTATATTCAAGGGAGTACGAAAGCCAAGGGTACTCATTCACAAAGAATTTCATGTCGCATGATCACTGCACGGGATATAAATTAACTTGGACCCATTTCTCACCAACGGCAAAGGGTTCTAATTCAGTAAACATGTCATTAGACGTGGGACATGTTGTAACCAGTATTGATCAGTCTCTCATATATCTTGTGCATCGTTCATAAATGTGATTGAGGGGGAGAGGGAGTCGGTTTAGTCGAATTAGAAGTTTAAACCCAACACGACTGAATTTGGATTTTTCATGTTAAAATATGATTTCTCCGACATGAGTGGTTTACTAGGTACATTTTTTCTGTGATGTGATAATATTTTAAGATTTATATCCATTTACTTAATGCTATTAAAACTTACCAATTTAATTTTGTACTGATTTGTTAAATTATTTTTAACTTATTTTGTTAATATACCTATGCGTCCAGGAGATGCACAAATTGATGTTAGTCTGACTAACATCAGACTTGAATTTTGTGGATAAGTTAATCTTTTGGTGCCTTTTAAGAATATTTGGTCGGCTAAGCTCGTCTGCGGGACATAGTCTGGCAATAGGCATTAGAAAAAAAATTCCGGTGGAGAGCGGCCATGTCCCGTAAATTATTGTGGACAATGTGACTTTCATGATCCTGAGTACGAAATTATTTAGTAGACCGAAAATAAAGTGGATTTTAGTTGTTTACTTGACTGGTGATCACTTTGATTTGGAGTAATTTTGAATAACTAACATATTAAGTGACGAACTCACTAGACTATAAGTTGTTAAAATCATTTTATATTTTGAAGGTTAGCTTGGTCATATACTCCTAGAAATCATGTTATATATTGCTTTAAAATATCCCATTTGGGATAAACTAAACGAATTGTTATTTATCAGTTTTTTACTATTTCTTAGTAGGAAATGTATTCAATATTTTAATTTGGTCAATGGTTTTAAATGGTCACTTGGTCACTGATTATATTTTATGAGTTATTTCCAATGATCTTTTACCTTACTCAAAATAGATATAACGCTTAGTGCAAAATTATGACTGATTATTTTAATAATAATTTCTATTAATTTGTGATGTTTTAATTTTTTTATTTATTATTGAACCCTTTTTTCATGATATTGACGCTCAAAAATGTAAATTAGAACAGTTTATGTCCTAATTTACATTAATTATGGTTAATAATTGTGTATTATATTTTATGTTATTAATATATAATTTTTTTATAAGAAACTAGAACGTTTTTGACAATTTATTTATTACAATATTATGTATATATGAATTATATTATTTTTAATATTTAAATGTTTTTTTTTTTTTTGTTCCCTTTAATTTAAATTATTATATAGTATTAGAAATGAAAGAGGTAATGGTTGTTATTTAACCACTTCGGCTGCTATTAGCAGTTTTCTGTGTTATATATAAAATTATAATTATAATTTCCCTTTCTATTATGGAAAAAGGCACATATAAATACACTATGCTGAGTTGCTAGAAAGGGAGATATAGATTTTACTATATAGGTCTATCTACAAATCCCAATTTTTAGCGAAGGAATTCCTAGTTAAATTCCTAATAAATAGGAGCATTTTCATCTGTTTGACCCCATTGCACATTATCATTAACGTCATGATACAAATGTTTTAGTCACGGGTTGCCAATGATTTCAAAAATTCCTAAAATTTGCTTTTTTTTGTTCCAAACAGTCCGAAGGAAATAAAAAAATAAATGCGTGTTGGTGTCGCGGGACACCAGGTAGGAACGAAGTTCCTTACATTTTTCATTAAATATAAATTATAAAATCACATTGCTAAGTACGTATACATTGCTAACTACTTATACATGGTGGAGTTAGAAAAGAGACAAAATTAAAAGTAACGAACTGTTTGTACCTGGCAGAGTTAAGGCAAAATTAAAAGAAAATCGTTATTTGTAAAGTTAAAGCAAGCGTGTTACTATAAATATATATTGAATATAAGAAAAAAGTTGATCATGATGAGTTAATAGTGAAAGAGTATGTTTGTTAAAGGAGTTTGGATTGAATTAGGACTGTTTTCTACCTACCCGGCCAATTAATTTAAAATATTATAAAACATATCTCTTCCCTACTCTACAGCTTCTGCTTGTATCAGGGTGAAATTATACATGATTATATTTTATTTATTTACAAAACAAAGTGACATTTTTGACATATATAACAAAAATAATCAAAACAAGTCAAGTAACAGGCTTCCTTAATAACACTTTTTCCCGTCTTTTGAAGCTTACGTTTACGCGAGCGTTGCGCGTGAACGCTTGGGTGGATAACATTTTCCGACGAACTCAGCCTGGGCATTGGTAAAATGAACATGTGTACCAAATTTTATCTAACTCGGTGTTCTTTTACTCATGTTATCGTCATCTGTAGATTTCGTGACGGATTTTGCGTGAATGTGATTTTGTGACGGTTATTTTGTGACGGTTATTTTGTGACGGTTATTTTGTGACGGTGATTTTGTGACGGTTATATTGTGACGATGATTTTGGTCGTTTTTTTCGGATTCAATCCCGGGCTCCAGAACGTGCCATAAGGAACTTCGTTCCAAAAATAAATTTATTCAAAATCCTAGTCTTTTATCCTTTTTTATAGTCCTTCGATATTCTTCTATATGGTTCATAGGTTAATAAGTATATAAGTTTAGTTTTTTGGCATATATAAACGACAATTTTGTGACAATGTGGAGTTTCACAGCTAGTAGGAGACCTGTATTTAAAAGCAATCACTAGGATTATTTAAATAATAAAAAAATAGGAAAACGAATTTAAAGGCCTGTTGATGCCTCAACTATTAATATAATCTATAATAATTTTAAGAAAAAATATATATATATATTTTTTAATTATTAATTTCTTATAATAATTCTTTGTATGTATATTTAATAAACTGTATTTCTTCTTAATTTGATAAAAAAAAAACATTCTAAATATATTTTCTATTTGTGCATGCTTTACATTTGGATACATGATACATTATGAGGTTTTTGGTGGAATCGGTGTGGATATATTTAATAAAAGGTAATTTTTCTTAATTTATTTACCCTTCTTAGTAGTTTTTCTATTTAGATGTAGCATAAAAAATGGGGAACTGTTGATGTTTGTCGGGTATAAGCATATTATGGATTTTTAGTTTGTTGGAATACAAATTATAAGTTTTTATTGGTAAATAAATGCATGTAATTTACTTTTGTTAGGATTCTATTCTATGATAACATTTGGATTAAGGTTTAAATTGGGTATTAAGGTTAATCCATGTATTTTATGTTTTTAAAGTTTATTCAATTTTTAATTTCCAATGATAAATCTAGATCATTTGGAAATCAAGTGATCTGGATTTGATTCAGACCACAATCCTTTTCCAACAAGCTCCATGGAGCTACTGACGATATAAGTCGCTAGATTATCGGTGCTCATGCAGCTAAAAGTGTTACTGACAACCGCTTAGATTTTTTTCTGCTAACATTATGAGTTTGTGTATAATTGTGGTGTCTTTAATTAATTTCTGGTTGTGGGAATTTTATTAAATTATGTCAATCAGTTGGCGATGTAGATTTGATTAAATTATTTACCTTTTTGATTAACATGTATTAATAATAGTTGCCTATTCTCCTTGTTAATTAGTAGTCGGGTTAGGTGGGTTTGCTGGTTTTAAGATTGGATGTTATTGTTGATGTTTAGTTTTTTTTAAATTTTTCCACTAACACTTTTTCTTTGTTTTTTTTTTACAGGTAATAAATACAACTGTACCGCTTGTGGAAGGACATACTCGAGGAAAGACAAGCTTAGTTCTCATCTGAAGTACGGCTGCGGCAAAGGTCCTTCGTATCCTTGCCTTTTCTGCCCTTATGAAGCGAAGAGAAAGGATCATCTAAGACGTCACGTGATGCGTCACAAAGATCCGATGGACTGTCCGTGCTATGCATGTCAGTTCTGTCCCTACACTGCCAACCGCAAGGACAAATTGAAGAATCACATGGCGGTCAAACATATCGAATATTTAGAACACTTTCTAAAGTTAGGACAATCTCCGAGTTCGATAACTCCAGCTGAAGAACTGCAGCTGCAAATGCATCATGCAAAGACATTAGAGCAAATTTTAAAAATGAGCCAATCGCCTGGACCATTTTTAACATCTGAAACGCCTGCGCCTGCGCCTCCTCAACAAGAATAACGAACATTTTTCTTCATTGCTTTAGGGTATCATCAATATGTAGAAATTGGTGGTGGTCTAGATAGATCTCAAAAACTCAATGGAAGGTTATATCTAAAGTCTGGTTTCTAAGAAGGTTAATTTTTTACTTTAAAGTTGGCCAACCATTAGAGCGATGCAAAATGACTATTATCTTAATAATTATGATTTTTTTTTTTTTTTTTCCTGATTTTTCTAAACTTAGTGACCATATCTAAAAACCTAATGACCATCTCTAAAACCTTATTGACCATCTACAACACCCTAGTATCCTCTACAAAGCCTTAGTTACTATTTTTGTAAAATAACCTTTGTGGCAAACCAATAACCATGTAGCAACCTCTTAAACGTTTGCCACCACCTCTAGATGTGTTTGGCATCATACAATCCCCGAAGACTGTTTTCTAAATCAGTGCCTTTATATCGTCTTCCAATTTTAATATTAAAGATTTTAATATTACATTGTTAATACTTTCGGATTAGTCTTGGATAGTTTCAAGTGACTTTATCTCTGGCGCCCAACTTGTTGCCCATACATTTCCTCAACATGTTTGTGCTCTTGAACATGAGTTCCTAGCCGATCATTTAATGAACTCTTTTTGTTTAATTTCTTTTTTCTCTTCAAAAATATTAATTTGCTACTTAATTTTTCAAATTATCATTTTGAAAATGATCCCTCGAAAAAAATTCTTTTTGAACAGTTGCATTGGCCAATTGTTCAGACTTTTACAGATTTTGACAATAATCTAACGATGCATTTGTATATTTCTTATTATTTTTTTCTAATCTTTCCATGAATCTCGAAAATTCCATTTTTTTTAAGTATTTGTTATGTTGTGCATATTCAATAAATTAGTCTTTAATCTTGTATACATTTTTTTTCTCGTTTCTTTTTATATTAGTTGGGATAATTATTAGTGGTATTCTAAAAAATTATTAATTGTTATATATTATATTTTGTTAATTATTAAATTAAAGAGGATAACTGACGAGGCTATTTTTTGTACAGAAATTGTTAAAAGAATTAGATTTAAGATTATTTTCTTATGGTGGTATTAAAATATAATTTAAATACTTTTATATATATATATATATATTATAATTATGTTAATGATATAACATTTTTTTGTTTTCTGTGTAATTCAATAAATGTGTAGTAGTGGATTAAGTTTTCCTCCTAATTTTATACTTATCTACTACAAACAGATAAAAGATTTGACACTTTCAATACTTCATACTGCACTAAACTCCACACGTAATAGAGAAGAGCGGGGGGACGTAAGTATCACCGACTGTGTTACCCCTACTCCAGTTGGTTTATATGATGTCTACTCCCTTGTGATGGTGTATTTAACTTATCTATTAATAAAATCATCGTCTATTAATATTTTGACATAATTAATTCTAAATAAAATCTTAGTTTTATTAATTAATAATATATTCATTATTAAATTTAATTTGTTATTCGTTTAACAAAATAAAATACCTAAATATAATTTAAAAAGTTTTTTTTCTAGTAACCTTAAACTTTGTTTACAATTACTTTTTGTACAAATATTATTTAGGACAATTGTTATTTTTGTTTATTAATTTTGTCTTGGAGTTATCATTGTAATATTAATTATTTATTATGATTTTTTTTTCTTTTTGTAAGGTATTATTATTTTTAATATAATATTATTTGTTTGTTTAACCTTTATTTATTTATTTTATTTTGTTTTTGTTTTGAGTAAAAGAACATATTATTATATTAACTAATTATTAGGTAGATTTATAAGGTATTTGTTTTGTTCATTTATAATAGTCTTAATTTATATGGTTTTATTACATAAACGATAATGTGGACCAAATTCAGCAGCTTTTTGTATTACTTATACACATACCAATTTATACATAATTATAATATAAAAATCATTAATTATGTAGATTAATTATCAATTGTAGAAATATTATAGTTATTAATTATTGTAATCGACATTTAAAATAATATCAACTCACTATTATTAATATATGATTATAATTAATCTATAATTATGCGTATTATTAATAATAATTAATTGTATAATTATTACATAATATAATTATTTAACACGATATTCTTGCATTCATTTATTTTTGTATATTAATAATATATTTGTTTTGTAATGCATTCATATCATTGTTTATTTATTTTTTCTTAGAGAAGAATTTGGTTTAATTGGTTTATAGGGGCTATTGAAATTAATTTATTGTATTATTACTAAATGTCTTTTTGTTTTGTAACCTAAGAAATAATAATTTTGTTAAAAATTATTTTGTGTTTCATTATTTATCCTTTTTTGTTTAATCGGTGACTTTTTAGTAATAAATTGAAAACAAAAAATCAGAACATGACATCATAGAACACAGAATTTTACTCAAACTACTTTTGTACAAACTAGAACAAATTTTGGTCCTCCAACCTGGCGAGAAAATAAATACAAAATAAGGTTTCTCCCAAACCTTTTTTGTCTGGTGAAAAATAAGTTGCCGATTTCTTAGTTTTTTTTCGCATTTATTTCGATGTTTCGTCAGGTCAATATTGATAATGCCGATACATGAGGCGTTCAGCACTGATATTTTTGTCCGATCCATCGATATCAATGTTCCAACCCTAGTTAAGTGAGAAGTGTGTTACGGCTAAATAGCAATATTGAAGAAATATAGCATAATTAAGTTAATTTTTAACTAATTAACAAAATATTTCAGCTAAATGGCGAGGTAGAATGGGAATTAAGTGAAACGATAATGTAAACACTCAATGCCTTTGATGCTGCCACAGAAGTATTTTTTGGGAGTAAATTCAGCAGCGCAAGAAGCAATGGCATTGGCTGAATGTAAAGGGGCATAAATGAATCATCGTTGCTCCTTAATGTTGGTAACAATGCAAATGTGCTTGCAAATGCTTCCCACTGATTTTATGTTTTTTGCATGCTGAAGCATTCACCAATAAGTTTTTTTTTTTATTTTATTTTGATTATAATAAACTTTTAACCATTTACATTAGGAGGAACATTATTAGTTGGTGTGAAAAGGGTGATGGAACTCAATATTTGGGGATTTTTTTTAAATCTAAATGATCCTTTACTAAAACATGTATCGTATTTTCTTACCCTTTTTTTCAGGTGAGAAAAAATTCTTCTGTCCTAAATGCTCGAAGGGTTTTACAAGGAAGAATTCCATGAACTCTCATAGAAAGCACGTCTGCGGCAAAGAGAAGCTGTCCTGTAACCAGTGTAATTTCAAGACATATATAGGATTTCGTTTTTCAAACCACGTGAAAACGCATCATCCGAATAGCAATCAGAAGCTTTCCTTTACCTGCACATTTTGCGACTTCACTACTCCTCTCAGCATTGACTTCAAAAGACATTTGGTCATCAAACATGGAGTTTTGTCTTTTAGCACTTTGCAAGGCTTGCCTGATTAAATTTTGACAATTCTCTGTAGTTTACTTAGTCTTTTAAGAACCTTTGTAGTTAGCTCGTTTTATGTTCATCATGTATAAGTTTAAAAATATAAGCAAATAGTTATTTAAGAATATTTTTTTTATTTTATTTTATGTATACTTTATCACATGGGTGTCTAACCTTGTTGGTTGATGGGCCGGATCTGGATATGATGGTCCATAGACAGGCCGGATCTGGATAAGATGGTCTATAGACATGCCGGATCTGGATATGATGGTCTATAGACAGGCCGGATCTGGATAAGATGGTCTATGGACAGGCCGGATCTGGATATAATGGTCTATAGACAGGCCGGATCTGGATAAGATGGTCTACGGACAGGCCGGATCTGGATATGATGGTCTATAGACAGGCCGGATCTGGATATGATGGTCTATGGACAGGCCGGATCTGGATAAGATGGTCTATGGACAGGCCGGATCTGGATATGATGGTCTATGTCTATAGACAGGCCGGATCTGGATAAGATGGTCTATGGACAGGCCGGATCAGGATATGATGGTCTATGTCTATAGACAGGCCGGATCTGGATAAGATGGTCTATGGACAGGCCGGATCTGGATAAGATGGTCTAAGGACGACCTGGATCGGGATAAAATTACCACTGGATGTACAGAATGAAGTAAACAACACGATAACCAAGAAATGTTTACGTTTGTAATCAAACCATATAGCCTAGTAATATAGTATTTACGAAATGAGTTACGACCAAAAAGGGGTATGATCAAATTATGATTAAAGTCTAGCAAAGTACAAGCAATAGTATAATTCAGTGTAATAATTGGAATTCCTTCATGCTCAAAAGTTTTCCCCGCTTTGGTCAAACTCAGGGATACCAATCATTAGCAAGAATTTTTAACGTTCATCAGTTCAGAGAAGTTCAAAATTTTGACTTCATATGGTTCGTCTTGGGAACACCTGGCCACAAACTTAAGTAGAGCCAAGAAGTGAACATATGGTTCGAGCAAAGCTTTTTTAAGTTTTTGAAGGCTTCATTTGGCAAGGAGCTGTAAAATGGTAAAATATCAACGTTTTTATAGCATTCCTGTAAAAGTTGCTTCTAGTTTTCATGTGTTGCGAGGTAATTTAGCTGATGCTCGAGAGAACAGCAGAGAAAAATCATCCCAATACATTCACCATGGAAATATTTCAAATATCTTCATGAACTGCTGACTCAATTGAATGTCTTCCATTTCAATTTTTAGTACTTCCCATTGAATAAACTACAGTCAGTTCCTTGGTAATTTCGAATTCACTTTTAACTCTTCCAATAAACAATAGCTCTTGAGCTGAATCAGAAGTATCATAAATTTATCTAAAGCAATAGAAAAACATTCAAACTTTGCATCGTTTAAGTTTATTTGTTACCTTCATTTGTGATCCGGCCTGCAGACCCTAGGTTGAAGACCCCTGCTTTATCATATTAGGACAGTTATTATAAAATAAGATTTCATTTTATTTTATATCTAATTCATCATATAAGGATTAAATTTATTGCTAGAATATGATAAAACAAATTAACTATTAAATTTGAAATATATTTAAGAATTAGATGTTATTAAGAAAAGTCATGTGCTATATTCTGTTCATTATTTTAATTTTAATTACATATAGCCTTAAAAAAAAACCTTTGTAAGTTAATTAGTTCATTAATTAAAGGAGTAAGTTAAAAATTAATTAAAATGTTATTTGAGAATAAGTTATTTTATTTTATTTTATGTATAATTTATCATATTAGGAACCTTAAATTTATTGTTAGAATGAAATAAGAAAATTGAATTCTAACAGAGAAATTTTGGGTTTTTGAGAAAAACCATATCCTATATTATTCAGGTGTTTGATTTGGAAATATGTTGAAATTACATATTTTCTGCAAAAAGACATTTGCAGAATCATGTTGATAGTAAATTATTAGTTTAGGATAACATTAGTAGGTACTTTTTTACTTTAGCACCCCCCTATATCCCTTTGGGATAATAATTATTTATTTAGACAAAGGAACATATACAGAGTAGCATATATTCCTATTTATAGTCTAAATTACTGTTAAGACTAAGGGATATTTATTCCAATGTTCCTTGGGACAAAGGAATACCACACTTATGTATATAATTGTGATCATATCCCTTAGTCTAATCAACTATTAAGATAAAGGAATATTAATATAGAACTTCCCCAGGAGTCTCAATGTCTTGGGGAGACAAACACACAAACCTTTGAGACTTCTGTAGGGCAGACTATTGTTTAGAACCAAGGGGGGTGCTAAAGTAAAAAAGTGCCCATTGGTATTGCATAAAACTGTTTTCTGTTTGAGTTATTAGTAATTTTTAAATGTATGTTTGAATTAATTTTTTCTTTAATTTTTTTTTGCCTTAGCAGCACAAGTGTTTTAGGTTATATTTTAGGATGATAATTTAGATTATAAATAAATTTCTTTGTTCTTAATAAAGTTTTATTAAATATTATACTTTTTAATTACTTATTCTTCCTTGTTTTGTTTCTTATGCCGTCAGAGATGGGTAGGGCAAATTCTCAGATCAATTTTCTGTAACCTACGTTGTCCCTAGCGATTATGCGAAGGTACTGAATTGACTTCCTTCATCTGGTTGCAAATCCTTGTTTTCTCTTATTTGAATCGGGATGATAGGTAGATATATACCTATTATCCTATATACCCGATACTGTTTTCTGAAGTGAACGTATTTGTTATGTAAGTAGTTTATGTGCTTAATGTATTGTTATTTTATTTATCTACGATTGATACGAAATATAAACATTATATCTCTGTTTAGATGCGTAGAAAGTGATTATTTACGTACTTGTATTCATTGCGCATGCGCGTCTCATAGTTCTGAAGAATTCCTCTTCTTTGCCACGCTAGCGCGGTAAAGAAGAGGAATTCTTCAGCTTTACGCACGATTAGCGAGTTTGTTTACATTTAACAAGACTAATTTGCTGTTTGTTTAATAAAAGTAATTTTTATATCAAGTTTTTTGTGAAAATCAATGAGTGATTTAAATGATTATGACGTGAAGAGAATAATACGTCGCCCGAAATAATTTGGCACTTGTATACTGGAAGTTTATTTTTTTATGTATTTATTATTTCAATCTAACAATCGTAGATAAAGTATGGTACGCAACTCGAGCGAAAACGGCATTTTGCATTGCTCGTGTGGTTTTACTACCCTCGCTTTCGCTCGGGTGCAAACTCCACACTCGCATGCAAAATGCTACTTTCCGCACTCGACGCGTAATGTGCTATTACCTAACTTATTCAATTGTTAGGTTGTCGCTCTACCTGTATTACCCAATTCCCGTTACCCAATTCTAACCAATTCCATTACGTTCTCTCACATCCAATCTTAAGTTAGATCCTCATTCCTATCCAATGCTTTCTTTTGAACTTTATCCATCCCAACAATGACCACTCAAAAAACTCTCTTAAACTTAATCCAACCCAACAATGACCACTCAAAAGACTCTCTTAAACTTAATCCAACTCAACAATGACCATTCAAAAGACTCTCTTAAACTTAATCCAACTCAACAATGACCATTCAAAAAACTCTCTTAAACTTAATCCAACTCAACAATGACCACTCAAAAGACTCTCTTAAACTTAATCCAACTCAACAATGACCACTCAAAAAACTCTCTTAAACTTAATCCAACTCAACAATGACCACTCAAAAGACTCTCTTGAACTTAATCCAACTAAACAATGACCAATCAAAAGTTTTTCTTTTGATCTTATTCCAACCCAACAATAACCATTCTAAAGATAAGTTTTTAACTAATACCACCAATTTCTTCAGTATATTCCAAGGTCTTTCAAATTATAATCCAATCCCTTATCAACCCTAATGCCATCTTCCACTCCTCAATCCATCAATGATATTTTCCTATCCATTGTCTACTCCAATCAACCATACTAAGAATCCTATTCCTCATTCACTGTATCATCGTCCGTTTCAAGAAACTTTATCCCAGTGAACTCATCTATCCTCTTCCTCGGATTCTGTCATACTTCCAATTTCTCTCCACTGCAATATTTTCTCATCTACATCCAAACGTAACTCTACCTTAAATTATTATATTTCCTTTTCCGAATGAAATGTGTACAATCTACCTTTATTCTTAAACTGATTTGTTTCCAGGTAAATACGTTTGTCCTCAATGTTTCAAATGTTACACATGGAAAAAAACGATGATGGCACACCTAAAGCACGAATGCGGCAAGGCTCCGACGTACTTCTGCGAACACTGCGACTACAGGACATGTTGGCGAAGTCACTTCAACAGACATCTTGTTCTTAGACATTCCAATTTCGCTCGACACATGACTCATTCTGCTAATTAATTGTTTTTAAAACCAAAAATACTTTCATGAAAACCTTTTATTTTCTTTGTAATTTTTATCAAATATTTGTTAAAAATTAAAGCGGTTAATAAATATCTTTGCAGTGTTTTATTTATTATTATTGTGTGTATGTTTAAGGAATCTTAAAATTGTTGTTATAATATCGTACAAAAGAACGATGCAAAATATTTTAGCCAGAAGATGAGGTAAAAACAAGTATAGTATTGTATTAAGAGTTTATGGTATTTTTTTCATAATGAAGTTAGCCAAAAAGCAATCACTATTTTTAATCAGGGAATAGTCATTAGCAAACCAGTAGTGAGTGTATTATCAAACCATCAATAAAAATTATAAAATTACACTCCACAGTCATCTTCAGTGTACTGATCAAACAATCAGTAAATGGCTATGTTGTCCAAAAACTATACAGTTATCACAAATGCTGAAATGCACCTGTGTGCCAAATTTCGTTTAAATCGGTCAATTTTTACGTCAGTTATCGCTTGACAAACGAACAAACAAACTTTAACCCTAAGAATCTGAAATGAAGAACTACTACGCTCGTTCTGTATCGTGCATTTTTTTAAATTTCATGGATCGACTAACTGAATGTTGGTTTATTATTTTGCAGATAAGTTCCAGTGTACCGTATGTGGTGTGAGTTACACCAAGAAGAACTCACTTTATGTCCACATGAGATTTAAATGTGGCAAAGCACCTGCGTTTCAATGTCCTGACTGCAACTATTCATCACACTGGAAGGAGAACTTGAAGAAACATTATGTTCTAAAGCACTCTGTTAAAGGAGACCTGATAAAGTTAACTGTTAATAGCATGAGAAAGTTGACTTAATTTCTAATCACACTTTTCATCTTAAGTTAGAATTATGTTAGTTTGTTAAATTAAGATTTTGTTTTTTTTCCTTTTTGTAAATTTAAAGTTGTAATTATTTTTAAAAATTATAATTAAAAAAAAAAAAAAAAAATGCATTTCCTTTTTTTACTTCAAAATTAGCAATTTGTGTTTGGTTTTGTAATATTTTTATGAATTTACATGTTCGACGGTCCTTTAGGTCTAAACAAATGATCTTAAACGTAGTGTGCAGTGTGCAGTGTGCCACATAGCTTCCTCATGTCCTATTTTTTCGGTTCTTGTTCGGTGTATACGCGGATCAAAATTTGCTTCCGAGCTTACAGAAGGTAACGGAAGCTATGTGATCGTTCTGAAGAACAAACATTTTTTGATGTCTCTGACTTCAAAAACTCTAAGACAGATTTTAAGTTATAATGTGCCACTGACATAAGGGGACAGCCAACGTTATGCTTCACCTTTTTTTGTCGCGTCATTAGCTATCTTATTTAATCAGTGTGTCATCTGCTAACTTACTGATGCAGTGCGTTATTTTCTATAGCTTACTGATGCAGCGCGTCATTAGCTATCTTATTGAATCAGTGTGTCATCTGCTAGCTGATGCAGTGCGTTATTTTGTCACAGCGACTGATGGCCTATACCAATGATGGATCAACCAGGTACTATTCACTGCTGAATTGTATCTTTTTACTGGTCTTATATTACTTTGCTTTGTAAGTTTCATCGCACATTTCCGTTTCCCCAATTTTGAACCACTTCCCGTGATTCAATCTTCCTCAAATTTTGCACATAGATACAACTAAGGTGAACAATACAGAAACAAAAAAAAAAAAATAAAAATAAAATAAAAATGGCGTCAAATTTATTTGCTTTTCAAGTTTCATCGCACACCTATTACCCCAATTTTGAACCACTTACCGTCATTGAATCTTCCCCAAATTTTGCACATAGATACAACTAAGGTGAAGAATACAGAAACCAAAAAAAAATAAAATAAAATAAAAGTGGCGTCAAATTTATTTGCTTTTTAAGTTTCATCGCACACCTATTACCCCAATTATGAACCACTTACCGTGATTCAATCATCCCTAAATTTTGCACATAGATACAACTAAGGTGAAGAATACAGAAACCAAAAAAAAAAAAAAAAAAAAAAAAAAAAAAAAATGGCGTCAAATTTATTTGCTTTTCAAGTTTCATCGCACACCTATTACCCCAATGTTGAACCACTTA
This sequence comes from Gerris lacustris, assembly GCA_951217055.1. NCBI lineage: Eukaryota > Metazoa > Arthropoda > Insecta > Hemiptera > Gerridae > Gerris > Gerris lacustris. Next base: position 36,314,496 of record OX578286.1, read on the forward strand.
CCTTCATTCAATCTTCCCCAAATTTTGCACATAGATACAACTAGTTGAAAATAAGACCAGTTTTGAAAAATGGCATTTTTATATTAATTATTATTACTGGTCTTATATTACTTTGCTTTGTAAGTTTCATCGCACATTTCCGTTTCCCCAATTTTGAACCACTTCCCGTGATTCAATCTTCCCCAAATTTTGCACATAGATACAACTATGGTGAAGAATACAGAAATTAAAAGAACAAAAAATAAAAACAAAATGGCGTCAAATTTATTTGCTTTTTAAATTTCATCGCACACCTATTACCCCAATTTTGAACCACTTCCCGTGATTCAATCTTCTCCAAATTTTGCACATAGATACAACTAAGGTGAAGAATACAGAAACCAAAAAAAAAAAAGGTTGAAAATAAGACCAGTTTTGAAAAATGGCATTTTTATATGAATTATTATTTATTTACTTTTATATAATTTTGCACGTCCCATCAAAATACCTTTTCCCTTTAAGCTGCAATATATTTATTTTAGTTCCATGTTATTTGTTCTATTTATACATTGGCCTATTCCTTTGATGCATTATGAGACTTTTAGCAGTTTTTGCAAGCATACGCACTACGCACGATTATGGTTTTGCCTTCTTCCTTCAACTTATTAAAGTGAATGTTTTTTTTTTTTGTTATTATAAAATATCTCTTCTAGGTCCCTTTTAAGGGAATTCTATGGCCATGATCTCTGAAGGTTTTCATAACACTTTATTAGATAATTTGTGACTGTATTGAATTTAATAAATTGATATTAAATTTTACTAAATTTACTCTATTTTTTTTCCAGGAAACTACCAATGTACTGATTGTGGTAGAGCGTACACCAAGAAGCATTCTCTCTACGTTCACTCAAGATTCAAATGTGGAAAACCACCCGCATTCGAATGTCCCAACTGTAACTATTCGTCTCACTGGAAAGAGAACGTTACCAGACATTGCATTCTTAAGCATTCCGGCAAAGCGAACTTAATCAAACTTGCTATGCAAAGTCATAGCAAAGTATTATATTAATTGTAGTAATGATTTTGTGTTTTTGTTCGTCTATTCAGTATTAAAAAGGCCCTTAATTGCGTACTTATATTTATTATTATTATTTTGTTTTTTTTTCGGTTTGCGTAATTCTCTTATTATTGTAAGAATATCTCATTTGCAATCGGTTTGGCTTTTCTTTTTTGTCTAAATGTTTACTTTATGAATTGTATTTGAAGTAAGTAGACTGGCTTAGAAAATGTAAAAATTTATAGGTTATGTATAATTACAGGTTAATTAATCATATAAGCAATGGTTCCTTGAGAAGAGTGATCAATGAAAATATTTAGGGTACTTTTTAGGGTCCTTAGCCAAAACGAAGAACGCTTATAATTTTCTGTGTTTCTAAAGATCGTTAACTCACCTGTATTTCCTCACGTACCTAACACAAAAAATTGATACTCAGCAGTTATTTTCTGTATAATAATCCAAACAGAGGGAAAATATAGGGAATCCCCAAAAATGCATCCCTTAAAAACAAGCGGAATGCTCAGCCATATTATGCTGGCAAACAAACTCATTTGTGTTTACTGAACGCATGGAAACTTAATTTATAAGTTAATGTCATCTAACTTACGCAAAGTTTATTGCCTGCTTAAACTAATAAAAGTTTTACTTCTCATTGTTATTTTGATTGTCAATTATTGTAGTTCTATGTAAGTTTTAATTTTAATTGTAAATTGTATTTGTAAGTAAATAAACTTTTTTTTAAAAAATGCTTATTATTTTTGTTTGTAGTTTTATACCAAACCTTTATACACGATTGTATGTAAATTGTTTTGTATTTTTTTTTTCTCGAAATCTTGACCCACTTCCCGACTACTTAGAAAGCTAGAACTTGATCAGCTATATCCCATGACAGTACAATAATCAGTTATTAGTGTCACAAATTAACAAAATATATTAAAGTTATTTCATTTTTTAATTTACTTGTTTTATCTGCTTATTGATCAGACTGATTGAGTTTTACACATGACATAATATTAATCTTCTGGATTATCCCTATATCTAACTTTTATTAGGACATTATAAATATTTTGAACTTTTGTAAGTCCTTCAAAATCAATTTTTATAGTATTTACTGTTAAAAATAAGGAAGTTAAGATAAAAGTTAAGATTTACCGCTATAGATCCTTCTACCACTCAGTCACCCTCCACACAAATCCCCTTATCAAAAACCTGTCATCCCAAATTATTCCTGACAACCCTCCCAGGTGCTTGAAGTGGCAATGGCCTCGAGATCTAATATGATAGAAGACTACATTTGTTAAATTAAAGAATTTATGCAGTCAATAAGCTCTGTCACTGGACAGGAGTCTTATATCTGTCAATTTAAATCAAGCTACTACAATCAATTATCATTATTGCTTATAACATGTAAAACTGTAGTTGCAATATTCAATAAAAGTTAAAAAAAAAAAGATAAACTTGCTTTAAAATTATGATGGTTTTTATTATAACGTGACTATTAATGTGATGGTTAGTGGTAGTACCATTTTTTATTACTTTCTCATATAAAGAGAAAGTATTGTGATGGCGCGAAAATTCGATTTTGAGATTTTGATGGATTTACACGTTTTGAGGTCCCTTGAGTCCAAAAAAGTGGTTTTTAAAAAATGTCTGTCCGTCGTCTGTCGTCTGTCGTCTGTGCAGACGCCTGGAGCCTAAACTACTGGGCCGATTTTGACGAAATTTGGCATACATGTTCAGAAAAATCATACCCCGAGGCGAAATCGAGAAATGAATTTTAGCTCTAAATTTGGGGGCGCTACCCCCCAAAAACTCTGAAAAAACATGAAAAAAAAATTTTTCTCGAAAACGGTTCCGACGATTTTGATTTAAAAATTCTAAAATGTAGTCCATTTGAATACGGATCCAACGATATAAGCCGTTTTTCCGGGAAAAATCTAGTTCCTGAGAAAAAAGCTTAAAACGCGGACCCAGAGAGCCCGGGTTCGATTCCCCGCCCGGGAGAAGTTATTTTTATGATAAAATTTAATGAAATGCTCAATAATAATTAAAATTACATACGAAATCTAATAAATGGAAAACACTGGGCTAAATAATTATGAACTCGTATATGAGAAATTTTGTCTGAGTTGTCTCGGACCGATTTTTTCTAATGTATTTGTTATAGGTGGATCCTCTTAAGGGTAAAATTAAAATAAACAGTTACTTAAGGTGGCGACGTTTCGACCTGTCCGGTCATTATCAAGCCTTTACATTGATGGAGATAACTCCTTGGGTTAAGTCGTATTTAAAAACATAGGTAAGAACTTATTGTTCTCTTGTCTACATTGTCTCTTATATATTTTTATATGATTACGCCGTTTTTCGAGAAGAGATTACGGGTAAAAGATTACCTTTTATAAGAGACAATGTAGACAAGAGAACAATAAGTTCTTAGCTATGTTTTTAAATACGACTTAACCCAAGGAGTTATCTCCATCAATGTAAAGGCTTGATAATGACCGGACTGGTCGAAACGTCGCCACCTTAAGTAACTGTTTATTTGAATTTTACCCTTAAGAGGATCCCCCTATACAAATACATTAGTGACTATTATTATTTAAAGTTATTTTTCATTACAAATTAAAATTTACCATTAATTTGAGGTTTTTTTTTAATATGTTCTGTAGTAAAACCCCAAAATGCAGATTTTTCTAAAATGATTGGTTGTTTTGGGTGAGATTTTATGGTACCGCTTAATAATTATGACTAGAAAGGTTAATTGAAAGTAACACAACAATATTGTCATCGCAATTTTATAATCATTGTTAAGCCTGCTTGTTGTTGTTGCTTTATGACTTAATGTGACAGTACATAGTGGGGGTAGACTAGGGCAATAGAAGGATTAAGGGTATTTCTTTAGATTGTTACTCCCCTATGTTGTTTTTGAGTATAATGACTTTGACTAAATAACTGTTAAGACAAAGGGATGTTTACTCTTATATACTTTGGGCCAAAGGAATAGGGGGAGTAACAGTCTAAAGAAGAACATTCCGTACACCTTCTTTAGATTGTTACTCCCCTCTAGTTTTTTTCTGTAAGGGGAGTAACAATCTAAAGAAGAGCCGGGTTAAGGAACCTAAGGTAAGGGATGTAAAGTGAAGATCGAAGTTGGAACCAGGTACAGGGTTAGGTCAGGTAATATATTTATAACATTATTTCATCCTTGTATACTACTTTTTTCCCCCGGGAATTTTAAAAATTAAGTCCAAAGCAGTAAGACATAACATGCGGGTGCATCGTTATACCTTTACTCTTTGAACGAACAGTAGCAGATTTGCTTTAAAATATTAGCCTAAATAATTTCTTCGTCGTCGCACTGACTTCTCCGTTATAGAATTTAAAAAAACTTGGAACATCTTCTCACCACATTCTGGCTCTGATTATCAATGAAATAATAATTAATAGATTTTTTTATTTTTTATCTTTTATTGGAAATTCTAATAATTTACTAATGGTGTGCTTTTCTTTTTATTTTTTATTTTTTTATTAATACGAAAATATTAAATTGTTTTGTCGATGTTTATCTTTTTAATTTACATATTTTTATTATTATTATTTATTTATTTTTTTTACATTTGCAGATTTTTTCGATAAATCGGTCGGCTACTGGTGTTCGAATTGCGGTAAGGTGTACGAGAAAAGGTCTTCTTTTAACAACCACAAAAGATACGACTGCGGAATGCAGCCAAAATTGAAATGCGATAAATGCTCGTTTAGAGCATTTTGGAAAAGTCATTTGGTCCGACATACCAACAACGTTCATCCCGAACCGGGAAACGAACGAGCTTATCAGTGCGCTCTCTGCGACTATTCGACAAGCCGAAAAGATCACTTTAGAAGACATGCGCAATCGAGACATTTTAGATAACCATTTTTCAAAGTTATCATTTGTTTAGTTTTTTTTTTGTTTTTTTTGTTATTAATACTGGAATATCAAGTTGAGACTTCACACGGATCCTGAGCCAATTTTTGAATATTTGGTCGTTACACTATTGAATTATGTCCCCCCCCCCCTTACTAAACACCTTTTAGAAAATATATGTGTGTGATGTGTCAATAAGTAGCTTGAAATTGGTTTTGGAAGACTAAGGTCATTAGCATGTGACGTCACACATTTATAGCATGATTCTTGCTTCCCCTAACAAAACATCTTTCGGTCGGCCAAGTTGGCTTGATTGATCATTTCATTTATGAACTTACGAAAGGCTATATTTGAGATGTGACTATATGTGGCTTACAATTGGTTTTGGAAGACAGTGCTAGAGTGTGACGCCCCACATATAGAATGATACTTAAATACCTTTTGGCCAAATTGGCTTGATTGATCACTTATGAACTTATGAAAACCTATGTGTATGATGTAACTATAGATTTGTTCCAACCATGCATTGTACCGTCCGCGGGATCGTCACGGGCATGCGCAATGGATAAAAGCCGTTCCAAGCCGACTTGTGACTGTGTTTCGTACCGTCCACGAAACTGTTCCAACCTGGGCAGGGATCGTTTGCGAACCGTTCACTGTACAGTCCCAACGATCCTCTGGCAATACCATGTACTGGCTTGTGTGACATGCGCAGTTATGTCAATTGTCACAAATATCAACTGGAAGGTTTCCTAACTGTTAGGTTTCCTTGAATGTTTTTCATACAGTGCGAATTATAGTCCTAAACCCGTTCCAACCTGACGTGATTTTATTACAGTACAATGTTAGCGCATGCGTATAAAACTTGACCTAAACGATTCCCGGACGATACTAAGGACGGTACAAATAGCGGGGTTGGAACAAACCTTATATATGTAACTTACTATTGGTTAGGGATGACTTAAGGCTAGAGTGTGAAGTCACACTATACCGCGCTTACCTCCGTTGCGGCGCGTTCTCCTGAATCCTGAATAAAGTTTTATTGTCCGATGCTCGAACTTTTTGCTATTTAATGAAAATAAACACTCCACAAACCGTCTTTTTAAAAACTGGCTTCAAGAGTAGTTGATCAATAGAGGTTTAATGATTGCTATAGTGAGAACCTAGGTTTAAAATAGAGTTGATCAAATTTTCAATTGATCACTCAATCATTCAATGTTTGACTCAATCAAACTTTTTATCGTTCAAGTGATGAGTCATCTGTCGTTTGCGTTTAAGTTTAAACTTGTCTTGAAACGTGTTAACTTCCCATGGCTACCAAGTTCGATTTTAAATGGTCACTGGGTTTTGTTTTTAGATATAAAATCGTTAAAAATAAAAAAATGCTGAAACTGTTCAGCTGTTGTTTTCCTAAATCAATCTCTCTTGAAATGTGTGATCAAAAAACTGATCAAGTCGTATTCAACATTTGTTGATAAATTATATAATTGTTCAATTAATCTTGATTCATGAGAACGCGAATATTTATCGATATTTTCTAGTACCTAATATTATTAAAAAAAAATGTTTATTCCCTATAGAATTTTTCTTTTATTTTCTTATAAATTCGAATATTAGGATTGTTATTTGTTAAAATTCCTTATATTATTCATTTGTTTAACATTTTATCAAAATATATTGTTTAAACTACCAATATTTGAAAAAAAAGTTACTACTTTTATCATTATGGACGAATTTAAGTTATGCCTATGATAATAAGACTGACGTTGTTTTATTGTTCTAATAACACATTTTTAACTAATGTAAAATTGAAATATATATATTTAAAAGACTTTTTTGTTGTTTTTTTCAGATTAAATATAAAAAAAGAAAAAAATACTTAACATTAAAAACATGTGATAATAAATGATGAATTTTATTTACTCTTGTAATTCATGACCGTGATTTTAGTATTGATTGTTTTTGTAGGCAACGCGTAAAGTGTTGGATTTTTGCTGTTTGTGGGTTGGGGAGTGGGATCTATGATTATTAGATCACCAATAACAAAAGGGGGCTGGCTTATCTGAGTGGTTAGCGCACTTGGCAATGAAATAAGGCAAATTTGCAATGAAATCAGGCAAATTAGCAATCAAATAAGGCAAATTTGCAATGAAATCAGGCAAATTAGCAATCAAATAAGGCAAATTTGCAATCAAATAAGGGGAACTTAGCTAATAAACCACAACACACAGATAACAATATCTTTAATCTATTAAGAATGGCCATCATTGCTGAAGAATTCGAATTGTGTTAAGGATACACGAAGAGGAAATTCTTGAGCTTTGGACTGGACAGTCCAAGGCCAGAAGGAATTTCTGTACGCGTGTAGAGGCGGCTTTGAGGCCACCTGTATACTGCAAGCCCCGAAATCTTGAACAAAACAAATTATTTTCCGACTTGAGGCCAGAACTAGGCAGTCAAATGCTTCGTGTTGGTCAGTTGGTGGCAGTCGGCCTCGAGGATTTTTTAAGTTTGTTTAGGTAGAGGTGAGAAAATAACCAAGAAAATTCCGGAGGATTTTCCTTGAGGATTTCCTCTTCGTGTATGTCCACCTTTAGGCGCTATCGTGTTGATTTTTTTCGCTGCCTTATCTCTATGCAAAACTGTCGCTTATCTAATCACATCTGTGGAAAACTGTATTGAAATTATTTTGTAATAAATGCATTATTTCATTCCTCTGACATATACAGGGTGGTCCAGCTCAACAGGGACACAGAGCAGGGTGTGATTCTATATCAAATTTGCTGCCAAAAATGTTATATTATCACATGTCCTATCGACCTTGGTTTTCGTGATATATCGATATATATATAGTTTCGATATATTTGTGAATTTTGCAATAAAATGCTCAGTAACTCAAAAACTAATATAGCTATAAAGATGCGGTCTTCACCGTTGGAAAGTGCATTAAATTCCCTTTAAAAAACCCTAAACATTTACTCGTGTAGCTCCATTCGAAGTGAGAATACAACCATTAAAAACTTACAAAATATTTAATTAAAAATGACAACAAAAATATGACCCTCCATAATTTTGTTGTTTGCATTGTTAACATATATTTCTGAATAGCTTAAAAACTACGCCAACTCATAAGCTTTCTAACGACGTAACATATGCTGTACTCTACTGAAAAGTATGGAACAGAAACGCAAAAATATTACGAAAAATTCGCTAAAAAGTTGAATATTTTTTGTTGAATAAAAAATTAATTCATTGATATAATTTTAAATATCATTTTTACTTAAGAAAAATAGTGGTTTATATATATATGCTTGTATATCCTTACTAATGTAAATCTTTGAAATGCATATTGCAAGCGGGTGCATCAAATTTTTATTTATCTCTAAGGTAAATGCAGTGCAGTCGCAATACAGATTAGGAGACCCTACCCAGTGGGAGTAATCTCTAAGATAGTCACGGGCACTTTTCTCTTTAGCCGATCCCTTGGATTACCAGAAACATAAGGAGAGAATAGGATTTGGACAAGTGGATTAGGATAGTTCATGATCTTAGCGTGGAAGGAATTGTAATGAGAGGATTCTAGTCTATGGATGTAGCGAACATTTTGGTCATTATGTATTATACGGTTTACCAAGTAGGAGGGAGGAGGGAGCATTATATATTTTTCGTAGAATTAAAGATTACAGGGATCGGATCTTATTTAAGAATATAATGGTTTAGAGGTGGTTAGAGATGATTTGGGCAAACTAGCATCTAAATAAAAATAATAAATATGTCTTATCTAATTATAATTTGTATTTTAATTTTTTTATTTTCCAGGTGTGTTATCGTGTACCATATGTGGAAGACACTATAACAAAAGCCATTCGTTGTACGTTCATATGAAGTATAAATGTGGTAAGGAACCGCTGCATTCATGCTCTTCATGTCCTTATAAAGCCTTTACCAAACACCATTTGACCAGGCACACAATGCTTAAGCACACAAGTCCGTCAGGATCACCGTTGTTCTCCTGCAAGTTCTGCTCGTATTCATCCAAACTTAAATATTCACTTAAGAATCACATGATTAATGTTCACAAGGAAATGTTTGCTGCGCTGCATTTGCCATGTGATGTTCAGAACAATTATATCACATATTAAAAATCCATGTTTTTAATTTTTTCATCATAACCTTTACATTTTTCAATACACAAAGCTATCAATAATAAATTTACCAATCAGATTTTAGAGGTTTCTATGGATATGGCTACATTTGTGCCATAATGGATGGCGCATGCATGTGTATATATATATATATATATATATATATATATATATATATATATATATATATATATATATATATATATATATATATATATATATATATATATATTACATGTGTGTGTGTTATCTCTAAATAATGGTTATATAGTTTTCACGTTAATTGTATAACCATTGAATAAATTGTGAAGTCATACTTCTTAGTCAGAAGTCATCTTATTCGAGCGCCAATAATCGATTGGTTCAATTTATTGTTACTTTCAACGAAAGTTTTGATCGGTTCAATTGATTATTACTTCAACGCAATATGATGTTCGATCGGTTTAGTTGGTTGTTACTTCATAGCAATATCAGTCTTGATCGGTTCAATTAATTATTACTTCAACGCAATATGATGATTGGTCGGTTTAATTGGTTGTTACTTCATCACAACATCACAATATGATGATCGATCGGTTTAATTGGTTGTTACTTCATCACAATATGATGATCGATCGGTTTAATTGATTATTACTTCAACGCAATATGATGATTGATCGGTTCAATTTATTATTACTTCAACGCAATAAGATGATCAATCGGTTTAATTGGTTGTTACTTCATCACAATATCATGCTCCCGACATTTATAACAATGAAAGCGAAAGCCAAATCTTGGACTTTTATGAATATTTAAATGTCTTGGTTGAGGATATTTTAAATATACATACTAATAAAATCCTTTGGTTCTGATCCACTAAAAATAACTTAAGAGAATATACGAGTAAATATTTTATGCTTTACTTTTACATTTTTAATTTTTTTTTTTTTCTTAAAATTTCTTTTTTTCTACTTCTAGGTATAGACTTGGAAAAGAAGAGATACTTCTGTACGACCTGCTTCAAAGGTTACGTTTTCCGAAGTGGATTGAGTCGACACGTAAGACATGAGTGCAACCAAGAACCGAAGTTCGCCTGCTCTCAGTGTAATTATCGAGCAAAGTTAAGAGAGAATTTAAAGAAACATTTGTTTATAAGACATCAAATCGTTCCACAAAATGCCCTCCTCCCGGAATAAATTGTAATAATTGTCCGGATCTGATAGATTCCTATAATTTCAATACTTCAAGAAGCGGAATTTAGTTGTTCGAACCTGCTTTTTTCAAAGTGAAGTGACTTTTTTCGTTTATAGTTACGTTTATGAGTCAACCTATTATCTAGGTCCAAAAAGTTCTAGAAATATATGTGTGTATATTTGTTTTTTTGTAATATTGTTAATATTTATTATTGTCTCTAATAAAATTGATTTGATATAAGTTGACAAATAATATATTTCTTTGAATAAAATGTGTGTTGAGCAAGTATGTTTTTTTATGATTATTATTTTGTGCCTTATCCGGGTGAGAAGTATTTTAGTGCTTTCAATGAGCCTCTTTACGCCACTACATTACTTTTGGCATAAGCGTATAAAATATGCCTTACTTCATTCATCATCAAACTTACATCAACATTACTTTTGGCATAAGCGTATAAAATATGCCTTACTTCATTCATCATCAAACTTACATCAACATTACTTTTGGCATAAGCGTATAAAATATGCCTTACTTCATTCATCATCAAACTTACATCAACATTACTTTTGGCATAAGCGTATAAAATATGCCTTACTTCATTCATCATCAAACTTACATCAACATTACTTTTGGCATAAGAGTATAAAATATGCCTTACTTCATTCATCATCAAACTTAACGGTATGTGGATGTTTGGATTTTCATGTTATTTGTCAGTACTTAACATTGGAGTAATTCATTAGAAGGTTTTCATCATAAATTGTTATAATTTATTGTCGTGATTAGTATGATGGCTCTTCAAAGTTCAAGATGATTGGCCATTGAATCTAACATCCTGATTTTAACTGTTTTATGTTTTTTAAGACAGCTCCTAGAAGATTGTGTAATGCCTTGATGTATCTGCGAATAAAATATTTCTGATAATGATATGTTTTCTGCGTGAATACTATGTTTTTTCATTATTCTCCTTGTAATAATTTGATGAATTTTGAAATTGCATGATGATTGATCTCCTATTAGAGGTCGACCAAGAAGTCATGCACATGGGAGAAACGGAAAGCTTAACTTCGTTTAAAATCGGAACTTCCGAGTAGTGCCGAAGTCAGTACAGTCGGGTGCTAAGACAATACCCATTTCTAGTTTGTATGACATGCGCAGTTACGTCAAATCTCACGAATAACAACAACAAGAAGGTTTCCAATCTGTTAGGTTTCCTGTTTTGTTTGTTTTTATACAATACGAATTATAGTCACACCTGTCCTAAATCCAAATAACTCAGAAATAAAGAGGAAGAAATAATAGATTATGAAAGAAGAAAATCGATTTAAATAGAAAGAATATTATTATGAATAATAATATAAAGATATTATCGTACATTATTAGTGATTTCTTATCAGTTACAGTGTTGCCTGTTGCATAAAATATTAAAAAAAAATATAGAAGTTATCAAAAATAAAATTATTAATAACAAAAGAACAACACTGTGTTTTTTGACCGTGGTCTATTCTATCAAAAACTGACTGTACATGACGACAGTAGCGCACTCCTCAAATTTCCATGACTTCTTGGTCGACCTCTAATAGCTGCAATAGATGAAAATGGTCGAGTTATTTGCTAATAATGCTGGGGTAATCCAATGTATTAATATATCTCGAGGTCTATTATTGGTTAAGAGGACGGTCATGTCGGTCATGCAATGCAAATACCTCAACTGAATTCATTGCTTTATTGTTAGCTCATTGCAATAAGCACTGCTTTAAAAGATAGCTCATCGTTATATGTAGTTGTTGCTTTGGATTCTGGCGATTACGGTGTCGTTCCCGACTCCTTAGAAATGGGTATCCGATTACCTGAAGTGGCGTCTACCGGTTGTTGCCATGTCTATTACAAATTGTATTTAGCTGATAGAACGACAAGTATTATCCATTACATTAGTTGTAAACACCCTTCTGCAGTTCTCCGAAGATATTTGTGTCAAGAATGATTATTTTTATTTATCACATTGATTATATCTTCTATTTGCAGGTCCTGTAAAGAAACACTTCTGTCAGAAATGTGGTCGAGGTTACGTCAACAGACCCGATATGGTGAAACATCAGAAGTACGAATGCGGTGTTGAGCCACAATTTCACTGTCCTCATTGCCCTTATAAGGCTAAGCAAAAGATTCATCTTAAGGCTCATGTCATGCGCAGACATTTACCATCTGTTTTGTGCTAATTAATTTAAAAGTGTGTTATTTCCTACTTATATATTTAGGTGAATTCCCTTTTTTAGGTAAGTTTAATTCCCTTTTTCTCCACTTAAATAGTTGCTAACGAATGATTTCCGCTGAAATCTCCGTCACTAAGGATTTGAAGTCAGTGAAACTAGCATTTAGTTTAATCATCTTGTTGCTTCGTGTCAACACCACGATTCATCACACCCCTGACGATGCTTCCAGTAGTAGGAGCTAAACGTCGGACTTTAAATTCTTCGTGCCTCGGACATTTATTAGAAAACCCGCTAAAGCTTATCTTCCAAATTATTAAATAGTTGTGTCAATATTCTTCTACATAAATTTCTTATAATAGCTATGTTTTTATCTTAGTTCAGGTAATTTAGTTTAATTTTATTGTAAAATTAGATTTTCATTGTAAATTATATAAGCATTTAATATATAAGTAGATATATTTTGCTTTGTCTTCAAGCATAAATTGTTTGTTTTTAGTTATTAAGTTTTCATTTATATTCGACATTGTTTAAAACTCTTACAAATTATTTCTGTGTGGAAGATTCCCCTGCTTTTCAGTGTAATAAATTTTACAAAGTCTTTTGGGTTAAAGTGTACTCTTATTGGAGATTAAGGAGTTCAGGTATAGAAAATGTTTCCGCTGGTTCTACCTCTGTAATATTTCTGGTCCTTTGAGCCGGATTTTATCCGGCCCAAAGGACGTCACTTCGTGTGGCTCTTGCTCGCAGGAGGCATTTAATAAAGCTTTCTTGATCAACATATTAAGAAAGCTCACGTTGGTTAGATATATAAAAAGCTATAGATAAGACTCACGTTGGCATTTCTAGTTACAATATGGCTCTCTTAGGTATTCTAAGTGCTGAGCTTCATTGATTAAAGATGAAAACACTGAAAGGAAACATGTACCTTTTTTACAAGTAGAAACTCTGTCTTATAGAATTCTTACTCAACTTGTACTTACTTTGTTCCAGACAAAATTGGTAACAGATTCATCTGCAGACGTTGTGGTCGCGGTTATTCCATTAGAAGTAACTGGCGACGTCATTTGAGGCTTGAGTGTGGCAAAGAACCAGAGTTCAGCTGTCCGTTTTGTCCTTATAGAGCGAAAAGAAAGGGCACGTTGAAAATTCATTTGGTTCTCAAGCACGATTCGTCCCTTCAAAATTAGTAGAAGTCGTTGTGGAGATTCCTTCATATCAGATCGTCAATTATGTTTAATATTTCGGGGATCGGTGTGGGTTTATCGTTCAATTTACCAGATCAAAATGAATCCAAATATTAAAGTAACTAGGCTAAATGTCGATATTGTAGTCAATATAAAAGTATAGTCTTAATATTAAAACTTCATTAAGAATTGTCTTGGGCATTTCTATGTTAAAAACCTAAATTTAAATTAAATGTTTATTATTACTCTGTCAACATTTTAGTTTTATAATGTTGAAATATGTTAAGGGCTTTTGATCCCATATAAATTCCAGTATATTTCGAGCTTATTGGATGTATATAACTATTGGTACTTTTTTAGATTGTTACTCCCCTATGTTTTGTTTATAATATAAATGACTGACTAAATAACTATTAAGACAAAGGGATGTTTAGTCCAATTTACTTTAGGACAAAGGAGTATCACACTTCTGTTTTTATAAGGGGAGTAACAGCCTAAAGAAAAACATTCCATACACCTTCTTTAGATTGTTACTCTCTTCTGTTTTTTTTATGAGGGGAGTAACAATCTAAAGAAGTGCCTACCTATTACAAAATTTAAGGCTTTAAATTTATGAACCAGTTTTTTTTTAAGATGTTGAGATATTATGTTAAGTTCATTTAACAGAATGTGAAATTGAATTGTTTAAACTACAGCAAAACTTAGAAAAAAACTTTAGTACTTGCATGATAACAAATATACATGTATTGTAAAATAAGTAAATTAAATGTTATCATAGATTAAAATCAATAAATTAATCTTGAATATTGTACCTTAAAAATTAAAAAAAAAAAAAAAAAAATCAAACACTTTTTCGGATCTTCTTAAAAAAATGAGTGGATTATATTATTGTTTATTACAAATAAATAATGTATATTAGTTAATTATTATTGTTTTTGCATATCCATTATGTTCAAGTATTTTTACCATGGAAAATTTACATTAGCATTGTAAATGATTAGTTTTCCTATTGAGGCATGATTATACGTTACCTGTAAATAAATGAATGTTACTTTTCAAAATCTTGTGTTTTTATTTTAAAATGTAAATAATCGTTGCAGTAATTTAGTAAATATCACAGGGTGTCACAGAATAACTATTCCTAAATTTCAGAAATGATCAAAGAGAGTTAAATAATCATTATTCATTAAGCTAGTGTCAAAAAATTCTTCAGTATCAAGATAAGTCACATAAATCTGCTGTCACCCCTGGACTTTCCCGGTGGTATACAATACGTCCGGAAATGTAAAGCCGCGTCCACACTATGTCGACCGACAATGTCGTAGAAGTGTGGACATGTCGCTCGACTTTGTCGAACCATGTCGGGTCGTGTCGAAGGTAGTATGGACAAGTCAAAAGTCGATCGACATAGTGTGGACGTGGCTTTAAAGTTGATTCACAGCAACATTTGAAAAACAACAACTATTTTCGTTGTTCATTTCATATGTATCATAAATTAGTCTTTATTAGATAAATTATTGTTTGATTGAAAATGCGTCATTTTAAAAATATTGAATTAGCAAAAGTGTATATTGCCTAAAAAGCAGCTTACAGTAATGCTGACGAAGTAAGGCGACTTTATGCGGAGCAGCATTCTCAGAGTCATTTCCTGTCATAGATCATTTTCAAGATTGGATCAGCTTATTCGAGATACTAGTGAATTAATATTCGAAGAAACATTGTTTTCCAGCATGATGGTGCACCATCAAACTTTGGATTAAATTGCTGGAATGATCTAAATGACCAATTTCCAAATGGATGGATCGGAAGAGGGGGGCTAATTTAGTGGCCTGCTCGTTCACCAGATCGGACTCCAGTTGATTTTGTATTTGGGGTCATATTAAATCACTGTTTACCACACACCTGTTAATACAGAAGAAGAGTTAGTGGCTCGAATTATTTTATCGTTTGATGATATTCGTGAACGTTCGCAGCTACTTTTGAAGAATTTGGCAGTCGATTAGACATCGTTACAACTTGTGTATCGAAAATGATGATCGTAACTTCAAACAATTTTTATGAAGTTTAATGCAGTATTATCTCTAATAAAATGTTCGTTAACTTAACTGCTTAGATTTATTATCTAACTACTCTTTCCTGTTTTAATTGAGATTGTTTGAAAGATTTCTAGTTTATTTTGATGCTGAGAAATTTCCGAACACTAGTTTATTAATAAAATATGTTTATTTAAGTGCCCTCTATCATTTCTGAATATCAGGAATATTTATTCTGTGACACGCTGCATATGGCAAAAGTTTAAATTTTTCTATAATCGTTGCATTTATTTAGTAAATAATATATGGGAAAAGTTTAAATACGTCTATCTTTGGGAATAGTTTTGTGGTTTTATGTGGCTTTACTCATAGATTAATCGCGTTTTTTAAGTTATAAAGCCTTTATAGACGCATTTTGTGTCTATCTTTAGACATAGATCATATATAGCGATTAGTCAAATCGATATTTGACATAGATTTATTATAATTTAGAGTACTCATGGATATTTAACATCAAATCAATCGAATTGACATACTTTAGATCGAGATAAGTTATATCGATTTAAGACAGGCGATTAAACACGAGATTTACTTCTATGAGCTAATGTTACTCTTCCAGTAAGTCTACAACTTTTAAAATGACGATTCTGGATATAAGTTATCAGCATTATATGCATTGAATTGCACATAATGCAACAAAGCAATATACTGGAACAAAAATGCGCATTATATCCCAATTCAAAATGATAAAAGATATAAAAACATCGATACCGCCATACTTTAACCATTCCCCTTTGTGTTCTTCCTGTATTGTTTCAGTTACTGGAAAAAAGAAGTTCTTTTGTGAAGATTGTGGTAGAGGATACAGCCACGATTATGATTTGGTCAAGCATAAGAGATTTGACTGCGGAAAAGAACCACACTTGCAGTGTCCGCATTGTCCACATAGAGCTAGAAGAATGTATAATTTAAGAACACATATTGCTAACAGACATTGTATGAATTTAAATAAATATTTACTGCTATAAATCAACATTTATCTTAAAGAAATAGCGTGAAATCATATCTTCTTTTAACATAGTCTCCTGATGAAACTTACTATTTACTTCAAGACATCTTACATTAATTGTTTGATCGTTTGTAGAACAAAATATTTTAGTGAAGGAATAAGGTGTTTATGTGAAGTGAAGACCAACTGACTAACTGAAGACTAACTGGTTGCGTATGTAATTTTCAATAATTAAGCGTGAAATCATATCTTCTTTTAACATTGTCTCCTGATGAAACTTACAATTTATTTCATTGAACCTTACATTAATCAGTTGATTTTTTGTAGAACAAAATATTTTAGTGAAGGGATAAGGTGTTTATATGAAGTGAAGACCAACTGACGAACTGAAGACTGTTTTGGTATTTACTAATACGATTCTTTGTGAACTAACAAATAGTTCATGCTCAAGTATCATGCAATTTTAACTTCAAATAAACAGGTCAAGTGTGTGCTGGTCAGCACACAGCGAGGGTCCGTAGGCCACACTGTATAGTTTAAGTAGTACCCTATTGATGGCTAAAAAGCTTACTTTAAACTATCCTATGGGTCTGATATTCTCAAAACACATAAACAAACTTCCGATAAAGTATTTTTTTGCCACTGAACCGGACTACAACCATATAAATACATCGAAAAGACCATAGTTATAAAAAAACGTATTTTGTCAATAAAAAATAAAATAATATTTTTTTCGACATTTCCAAAAAGTGGTATCTTTACTTTTGGTCGAAGAATGTTTAGGAATTTTTTCAGATTTTTTGCACTTCACATATGCGAGATAGAGGGGGGGGGGGGGGGGGGACACGTTTCACACCCACTTCAAACTTGCCTACGCTCGCCCTATCAAAGTTATATCCAAAGAATTATATATTTTTGTAATCAGCTCGACGTACCCTTTCATATGATACCCCTCACGGTGTCGAAAAAAAAATATAAAAATGTTAAGTTTTTCCTTAAGTTTTTTACCCTAATTTTTTGAAAAATATTTTTTTAAGTCCCTATATTTTTAAAATATGTGGGCAGGTACAAGACACATACATGCCAAATTTCAAAGTGATCGGACGAGAGGTGTAGCCGTGAGAGCACGCGACAGGACGGACGGACAGACACACGCAGGAAAATATAAGGGTCCTTGGTTTTGCCTACGGACCCTAAAAAATGATTAACCAAAGATAAGCTTTATTGTTGTGTTAATACTCTGGTTCTTTTAAATTAAATGATTATATATGCTGAAAATAATTCGTTGTAATCTTAGGCGGCATTCACACTAAAAATATAGAAGGAAAGAAGACAAAAGACAGGAGACATGTCTCTTCAATGAAGCGCTCTAATACATTATTATTAAAAACTAATATTTTTTTCACACCAAAGAGACACAGACTCATGCCTCCCCAGTGGGAAAGGTCTTGTCTTCTGTCTCTTTACTAAACTGATCCATTACATTATTATTATAAACTAATATTGTTTTCACACCAAAGAGACACAGACTCATGCCTCCCCACTGGGAAAGGTCTTGTCTCCTGTCTCTTCACTGAACTGATCCATTACATTATTATTAAATACTAATATTGTTTTCACACCAAAGAGACACTGACTCATGCCTCCCCAGTGAGAAAGGTCTTGTCTCCTGTCTCTTTACTGCACTGATCCATTACATTATTATTAAAAACTAATATTGTTTTCACACCAAAGAGATACGGACTCATGCCTCCCCAGTGGGAAAGGTCTTGTCTCCTGTCTCTTTACTGAACTGATCCATTACATTATTATTAAAAACTAATATTGTTTTTACACCAAAGAGATACGGACTCATGCCTCCCCAGTGGGAAAGGTCTTGTCTCCTGTCTCTTTACTGAACTGATCCATTACATTATTATTAAATACTAATATTGTTTTTACACCAAAGAGACACAGACTCATGCCTCCCCCAGTGGGAAAGGTCTTGTCTCCTGTCTCTTCACTGAACTGATCCATTACATTATTATTAAAAACTAATATTGTTTTCACACAAAAGATACATGGGATTATGTCACCTTAGTGGGAAAGTTCTTGTTTCCTGTCTTTAGTCGTCTAACTTCTGTCCCCTGTCTTTTTAGTAAATATCTTAACCTCCCCTCTACTTTGTACATTGTGAAAATCCAACCTCTGTCTCAACTCCTACATTAATTCTTTTTTGGTTTCCATAATGATTTTCTTACGCTAATCGACTCCGACCACTTGTGGTTGAATGTTGGCTTTTTACAATATAGTTAGTTTAGTGGTGAGACGTCCTTCGCTATTCCTTATCTCTATCCTTTGCCTGGAATTCTATATTCTCCTGAAATTTCAGGTGGTTCATTTTTTCTCGAAAGTAGCACTATAATTTAAAGTATTCTTGAAAGTAGCCCCTTAACTTTCTGAACTTTTAATAATTCCTTCTTTTTTTTATTACTTGATAACATTTTAATCCTATCCATTATCGAATTAGTTCAGTAGCTATTAGTTTTGTAATGATTTTCCGGTATTTTTATTTTTCAGTTGGTGCGACGTGGAAAAAGTATTTTTGCACTTGCGGTAGAAGTTACCTAAGGAAAGGAGATCTGAACAAACATCAGAAGTACGAATGTGGAAAGAAACCTCAGTTCCATTGTCCCTTTTGCGAGTATAAGTGCAAAGTCAAAAGCAACTTGAATGCTCACATCGCTTGTAGACACAATAGAGTCGATTTTAGTGTGATAACTTAACGAATTTATTGATATTTATTATTTATTTGAGGAATTGTCAAGAACGTGCCATTTGAAATTTGTTGACTTCTTTTAAGACTTATTTAATTGATGGTGGCTGATAAATTGATTGATAATTTTAAGTTGTTCTTCGTATTGGAAATCCAAGATTTTGGGTTTCTAATAGAAGGCAAAAAACCAAAGATGTCGCGCCACTTTATAAAAGAAATTAACCACACAATACAACGGCTTCAACACTCTTAAGTTTTCTTAAATTTCTCCTAACCTTCTGATCCAAAGCTACTTTTAGTGAATAAAAGAACTTCATAACAGCCAAAGCTAAAGGAAGATGATACATATATCTCATCATATTGCGCTACCATGTCTTTTGATCATTGATCTTACTCTGGAAATGATAATGATTCTGTCCTATTGGAATTGATCTACTTATGCACAAGTTAAATTTGAACATTTATTATGTTAATTAATAGTAATGAAACAAATGGTTAATATTATGTTTTTATTATGTTGTTACCTTTAAAATATTATGTAATAAATTAATTGAATAATTATTTATTTTATCGATTTTTTATCCTCTTCATTTTACATATTTGAAAGAGAATTTTATTAGTTTTAGACGACAAGTCTTTATCTAGAATATGGAAAGTCTTATGGTTTGTTCTTTAAGGATGTCGCCCCATCCAAGTGCCCCCCAAGTCCATCACTTGGGAGACTCAAAGTCACCCCAATCCAAGTGCTTACACAATATAAAGTTCTATTTAACCTGTCATTTTCTATAAATAATAATTCAGACATCTTTAAGGTGATGATTTTCAGTGACTGAAGTATCAGGTGACACATTTATTTGATGAAATAAATAAAGTGAGCAGGTGACGTAAGCGGGTGAAGCAAAATTCAAGGTCATCAGGGACGTTACTTGCGTCGGGGAGTAGAGACAAGCGATCGGGGTAGAGGTGGTAGGGGTGGGTGTGACCTTGAGAGGAGTGGAAGTCGTGGACTAACAGGTTGTGATTAGGGGGAAGGGAATCACTGATTTGAGGGAGGGCTAAAGTGACACAATAGCTACTCACCCAACTTCAAAGATATCCAAGTTAATTTAATTTAGGGAAGTAAAATAAATTATTGCTCTTCAGGATTGTATCCAAGTAACAAACCTTTACTTTGTCTTATTCTCAAGGTTCATTTTCCTATTGTTTTATTATCCAATCACTTGGAAGCGCTGGAGTAGGTGTAGCTTCTGGTGGTGCTAGGTTTTCACTATAACCATGCTATTTTTACATCTAATTATATCTTATTAGCCTTTTCTTTGTCATTCGTTCATTCCATTAAATATGGTATAAGATAAAAAACCATGAAACATTTGGTACATTTATGATTCCTACTATTAAATATGATAATTTTTAAAACGTAGTTGTTCTTTCTTTCCTATTAAGAGAATTCCTCGAACTAATTTAAATAAATTCAGTAACTTTTTTTCCACTCAAAATTATTTGATTCATTTACAATTTTCAGACAAGAAGAAATTCATGTGCATCAATTGCGGTCGCTGCTACATTTCGAAGTCAAATCTACTGATGCACGAGACGTACGAGTGTGGTAAAGAGCCTCAATTCGCGTGTCCACATTGTCCTTACAAAGCTAAGCTCAAAGGAAATTTGACGAAGCATATCGTAATCAGGCATTCAACATCTCAATTTAATATATAATTGGGAGGGGGGGTTTAGAAATTTGTTTACATAATTGAAAATAAATAGATTATGAAGTTTTTTTTTTTACTTTGAGATTTAAAAAGTTCAAGTATTAGAGATAAATGAAGTTTTCCTGTGAGTTTATGCATTATCAGTATTAATAATTACATCAAACTTTTCTTGAATTTAGCGTGGTTGATATACATGATATATTTTTAATTTTTAAATATGTCATCATGTCTAGGACAATATGAGGAATGTATACATTGCTATTACTATGTTCATATACAATGTATTAAAGTTTTTCTAAAAGCCTAAATTTTTTTATAAATATAGATATTATTCTGGCTCACAATTGAGACCGAGGCAATGCTGGGCAGTTGATTTATTTTTGGGCAGAAATAATAGAGATCGCCTATATTGAGACTCAGATCAGGTCAGGGCAGTACTGCGCCACACGTGGTCTCCCACGTGAAGATCTGGTATCTCAATTCATTTGTTTCATCCTCTCAATTCATTCATTTGTTTCATCATCGCAATTAATTTCTTTCATCATCTCAATTCATTTGTTTTATCATCTCAATTCATTCCTTTCATCATCTTAATTAATTTATTTTATCATCTCAATTATTTTTTTTCATTATCTCAATTCATTCCTTTCATCATCTCAATTCATTCCTTTCATCATCTCAATTCATTCCTTTCATCATCTCAATTCTTTTATTTTTATCATCTCAATTAATTTATTTTTATCATCTAAATTTATTTCTTTCATCATCTCAATTCATTTCTTTCATCATCTCAATTCATTCCTTTCATCAACTCTATAATTAATTTATTTTATCATCTCAATTCATTTTTTTCATTATCTCAATGCATTCCTTTTATCATCTCAATTCATTCCTTTCATCATCTCAATTCATTTATTTTTATCATCTCAATTCATTTCTTTCATCATCTCAATTCATTTCTTTCGACATATCAATTTCTGCGGTTTAAAAAAATTGGTACTGCCCTGCATCCCATGTGCGCTCGGCCAAAGGATCTAGTCATGTTTTCCGAATTTGATAAATTGAGGGTTAAAAGAAGGCTAACCTTTGCTCCTTCTTCTCAAACCCTAATGTTTTGGCTTCATCTTCTTAATAGAGAAGGTAAGCTTCTCCTTCTTAACGGAAAAATAAGCATTATCCTTCTCAACAACTATCGGCCATCGGAAAAGTTAAAATCTTAACGAATTCAGTACAACAAATGATACCGAATTAAAAATCAAATTCAAGAATAGGTGTGTAACTTAATATTTAATGTGCAATGAGTACTTTTGTTTAATAAACTTATAATTTATGTTATTTAAACAAATTTGCCTCTAATAAGTTATTATAAACAGACATAAATATAGATTATGTGTGGAATTAAATTTGTTTTCTGTTTACACCTGAATCCCAAAGAATTTAAATCAATAGTATGTAAGATCCTTACAGGATGTGGAGGTTAGCCATTTAGACATCTATGGAGACCATGATTTGTGACAAATAGACCTCTAGTAGTAGTAGCAAGGGCGGGGAGGCCTTGCCTGGCTAGCAGACCATCTTTGGATCCTTTTTGCCAACCCCAGACGAACCCACACCCCTCAAACCACTTCTACCTCATACTCAAACCTTTTAGTTTGGATTATAAAGGAGAGGATATCTTGCCACTTAAGAGTTTCAAGTTCCTCCTCCCTAATTTCTCCATTCCCTAAGATATGAAAGCGTAATCTCCCATATCCTTCACACACTCCCAGGTAATGGTAAGCTGTTTCCTCTTCCTCACCACACACTGGACATGTAGGGTCCTCTTCTACTTTTAGTAATGCCAGATGTCTTCTGAGCCTGCAGTGTCCAGTTAGCACTCTAACCAGATTTCTCAGGTTGGTCCTGCTCAGTCCTAGCAGCCATCTGGTTTTCCTTTTATTTATTTTGGGCAGTAACATCTTAGACTGCCTGCATCCCTCTGTCCTTAACCATTCCTTATCTGCTTCATCCCGTACCCACTTCTTAATGGCTGCTTTGACCTGACCTTTTGACCAGTCAACTGAAGGTTCTGTTCACAGAAAGGAGACTAATAGACGTCTAACAGAATCAGTTTGATTGCATTATTTATTAATTTGATGTTTGTGACTTATAATGTTCCAAGATTAAGCCTTTATGACGTACTAAATACTTGTAGCATTTTACTAATTTAGTTTTTAAAAAGTTATAATCTTATACTGACTACAACAATGTTTAAAAACAATTTCTGTCTTAGAATTTTTGAAATCGGAGACAAAATATTTTCGTTCTTCGGCAAAATCAGTAAAAAAAAATCGTAGCCAAGTAATCGTAGTAAGCTCGGAAGCAAAAGTTTGAGCACATGTGGAGGAAAATGGGCGCAGAAATTAGAAAATGATGTGGGACCAACAATGGGCTAATTCTAACACTATTATTCGAATTCCATGAAAATACAATTTTTTTTAAAAGATATAGTAGTTCTTAAAAATGTTAGACTGACTGACTAACAGACATACGAAACTAAACATGCTCTCCCATTCTGAAACAGATTTCTATCCAGGAATTTTTTAATGCTTATGAAAATTTCTCTCTTAACAATCAAAATCCTTTCCTTACAATTACAATGCTTTCTTTACAATCACAATGGTTTCTTTACAATCACAATGGTTTCTTCACTATCACAATAATTTCTTCACAATCACAATGCTTTCTTCACAATCACAATACTTTCTTCACAATCACAATTCGTTCTTTACAATTACAGTGCTTTCTTTACAATCACAATCCTTTCTTTGCAATCTCAATGATTTCTTTGCAATCTCAATGATTCCTTTACAATCACAATGCTTTCTTCACAATCACAATGCTTTTCTTAACAATCACAATGACTACTTCTTTATAATCACTGCTTTAACAGCTACATTAAATGTTGTAGAATTAAGTAGGTAGGTTTTTTTCTGTTATCCGCAAAAGCGGATAACAGAAAAAACAGAAGCGCAATTTATGATCTTAAGATTGTGAACACTTATTATGCAAAATTTGTACATTTTTGTTTTCATTTTCAGAAGGTTGTTGATTCTGTACATTTTCTTCAATGAACTGTTACTTCATCAATAATGATGAATGAATAATTGGAAGGATGTTTATATTTTGTAAGATGTAATTATCTAGTGAGAGTTACCTGATTATGATTTTCATAACATTGGGATTGTCATGTACCTCTGTCCTCACATCTCTTAAAGGAAACAAATATTCTAAGAAAATGCTCTTTTGGTAGATTAGTTGTTGAAAAATAAACACGAAGTTTATTATTATCTTAATGTTTCTTATTTTTCTTGTTCTTTAGGTGCAGTTAAAAACTTCTTTTGTCGTGTTTGCTCTAAAGGCTATGTTTACAAACATCATCTCAGACGACATGTTAAATTTGAATGCAATAAAAAGCCGGCTATCCCATGTCCCTTGTGCCCTTACGTGGCAAGGAGAAAGGACACTTTAAAAGGACATATTGTGCTTGTTCATCGCTAAATTGTGAGAAGAATGTACGTCCATGAATTGTGTCGTTAATTTAACAATTTGTTGTTTGTTATACATTATGATCATATGTCTGAAATAAAATAAAAAAATAGAATTATTATTATTGTGTGTACATTTTTTTTAATATTGATGTTGAGTTTTGAAATTTTTTGCAAAACTGTGTTTCCTTTTATGTTTTAATTTGTGTGTTTGGTGAAAGGTTATTTATGTTGAATTCAACTTATATATGTCAGATGAAATTACTACCCTCATAAAGCTAGCTCTATTCTATAAACGAATCAGTTTAGATGGGGTTAAGGCGGAAATACACATGCTAGTAAAAAAGCATGCCAGTGGCGAGTTACTAGCACGTTAGTAGCTGGCATGCTGCAGACGCAGTGTACATTTACCAGTGAAACAGCATGCTACTATCGTCCGGATGATTGGTCTTGTGCCAGCTACCTAGCACATGACAATACACATTCCAGCCACAGTTCTAGTTTTGAAACAGGCAATCGTTTCTTGCCTTCTTTTAGCCGGAATAAATTATGAAATAATTGTATTTGATTTAATTAATTTTGATAGTTTTATTAATTGTTTCAATGTACCTTATGAATGTATCGGTGCGGAATGAAATTAACCAGATTGTTCTGTTACTTGCAAAGAACTGTGTTTTAAAACATTTAAAAAATAATAAAAAGACACGAAGAGTGTGGGTAAAGATTGGATAGCTAGAAGGGAATTAGGTACATGGAGCGACTCAGTGCCTACTAAATGAAATGCGGTTCGGGGACGTTAATGGTTTTAGGAATCAATTGCGAATGCTTCCGGAGAAAGGTGATGAGTTGTTGTCAGATACCCGCGAAAGGAAGGAACGCAACTGAAGACTGAAGGGCTGAGGGAGACTCGTGCTAGCTACTAGCAACCTTTCGCTGGCAGGCCTGTTCACACATGCCTTATCAGTTCCCCTCCCCTCGATTTGTGCCACTGGCAAGACAAAAATCAAACCTCGTGCGATTTACTCGCATGCTTTTCACTCGCATGCTATTTGATGTATACACATACGAGTAGCTCTCCTCTGCGAGCTACTCTTATTGCGAGTAACTAGCATGTGTATTTCCGCCTTTATACAACATTATTAGCGCGAAGATACAGAATTCTTGCTAATGAACGAAGATGATTTGATATTTTCTTAATCTTGGTTCATTTGCTTTAAACATTCTGACGGATTCTCTCGTTTGGAATAATCAAGTTACAAGAAAACAGAGCTTGTTAAATATAACAGAAAATAAATGTTAGTTAAAGTTAGTTATGTTCCAAACATTTACCTTTGGAGAAGTGAGGGTTGTTCCAGAGTAGCCACTCCATGGATGGATGTTCATTTTATGAGTTGACGCCGAAGTTGCTGAGTCTTGAAGAGCAACTAAACTGAGCCGGTGTTCTTAAAGCGGCCCACACACTAACAGTTTAACTGAAGATAACGATCTGTCCGTCCACGGAGCTTGGCCACACACTCGTCAGTTTTCCTTAAGTTGACGGACTGCAGTCGGAGGTGGACTGTAGGTGTGTGGAGGGTAGAGGCAAGGATCGGATGGAAGGAGAGATGACAGTCCGTGGACTGTCCGGCCTGTGCCTCAAGATCAATGTCGCCCTACACTATCAGTCGGCCTACAGGCGTGTAGAGTGATTCGTATTTATTTTGTTTATTTCCCTTCGTCGGACTGCAGTTAAAAATCGACAGATATCGGCCTGCAGGCATTCATCGCACAGTGTATGGTGCATACAGGCACAGATCTGTAGTTCTTTACGATTGCCTGCAGGCGGTGGACGGGTAATGTGTGGTGGTCTGAGATTTTGGCCTTACGATAATCGTATACGATAACGGCCTGCAGTTAAACTGTAAGTGTGTGGGCCCCTTAACGATCTTGAAAATAATTATTAACCCGGCAAAACTAAACTTGCGTCGCTATGGTAACACGTTATTTTATTTATAAAGCTCATATGGGCCAAAAATCAGCCGACTCTGTGAGCACTTTTACCCGGTAAAATATATGAACTAAAACAACCCTAAATAAAAACATTCTTAGTTACTTAAAATCAACCACATTCTTTAGTTTTTGTTAAAGTAACATCTTTCTAATGGATTTAAAGTGCTTATGTGTCTTTGTCCGCGATATCTTTCTGACAAAAGAAGATCACTGTGATATTGATAATGAATAACTATCTCATAGCTGGGCCCATTTCCCAAAACTCGTTGCTTACTTATCTACACATGAATGGAGGGAATTAGGTATAATGCTACTTACTTGAACCTTTATCCTGAAAGAAACTGCTTATCTAACCTTTATAGTAATGAAACCCTACTGATAAGGACATTATCAATTAACATGATGTTCCTAGTCAAAAGAAGGTCTCGGTAGCTCGTTTAGGAGAGGAGTTAGTTCTCCAAAAAGTTTAATAAAGTCACAACTGGGCTCAATTCCTGGACAATTTAATCCCAATTCCCCCCTTCTGCGCGGTGTTTATGTGAAGTGGTGACTCACTGGTTGATTATGCCAACCATGTAAGTTATACTGCTAATGAAATGACAATCTAACCCCGTGTTATCCATTTATAGTTGGGTAGGGCCTTCATCATACCTTGAACATGGGCTGTTGCACCACAAAGTTAGATGTCTAAAGAATGGTGTTTTGAGATAAGCATTGGTATCAATGAGTGTAATTTCTTTATCTGAAATAGAGACAATGGTGTCCAATGTCTCGTCTTTCAGACAAAGACAATGGTGCATCACTCTAATAAATAAATTGTTATTTAAATATGATTCGAACTAAGAAATATCACTTTAATGGTGATCATCTCAATGCAGTTGTGGAAAAAGATTTTCTTCCTGAAAATGAGTTTGCGCGATGGTAAATAAGTACCGAATTCGCTTCAGGAGTGCTATGTTGGAAATTATTAAAATAAATATTGCCTGCAAGCTTTTCCAATCATCTGAATGTTACTTTTTCTGACAAAATTGACTTGTCTGCAAATTTAAATTTTACTCCAGCTTCATTTTGCCGCAATTATTCTAAGGGGAAAACACTAATGTGTGTTTATTGCTTTCTAGCTTTAATTCTTGTTTTAAACTTGTCTTAGGATCAGAGCTTTGGTTTTGGTAATGTGCTCTTTTCAAAATTTGCTTTATGCTTGGCAGCATCTTTTGGGTGCTTTTAAAATCGTTCATTCATTTATGTTTGGAGAGTTAGAGGAGTTGTTTTTTTTCAGTTTTGTACTTTAACATCTGTATACGAGTATATTATTAATTTATTTCTTATTGTTTTAGGTTACGTTTGCAGCAATTGCGGTAAAAGTTACACATCGACGTACACTCTGAGACGTCATCTGCGCTACGAATGCGGCAAAGAGCCTCAGTTCGCTTGCAACTACTGCCCGTTTAAAGCCAAACTCAAATCGAATCTTATAAAACACGTTCGTCTCAAACACGAAATATCTGAAAAGACCTTTTTCTGTCCTCACTGTCCTTATACGTCTAAAGCACCTCATTACCTGAAATATCACATGATAAGGATGCATTTGGATGCGTTTAAGTCCATGAACGGAGATATATTAGATGGCCAATGATTGCTTTTATCATTGCGAATCGTCCAAGAGCGGAGAAATTAATGAGGATTGTTGATTGACATTATTGTAAACTAAAACGGCGCTTTGAATTCATTGTTTTTATATTGTGTTAATAATCATAAAATACTTCCAACATGTTACATTATAATTTTATTACAATCTATGTTAGACCGTCCATAGCAAATCTGTTAATTGTATTATCATCTGTTAGATTAGTCATTAAACCATTCTTAATATATATATTTTTTTTAAAGTTATTTCCTTCTTTCTCTGTTTCAAATGTGTTGATAAATTGTTATTATATTATATAATATATATTTGTATTGTAATAATTGTTATAATATAATAATAATTTATTATTATACAATAAGTAGAGTTAATATATTTTTTTATTTTATTTAATGTTGATAAATTATTTATGTTGAATATTTACGTAAGTATCGTACTCAAATACAATAAATCTAGGTCATCCTCTTTTTTTGTCCTTTTTTAGAAATTTATCGACTGTAAGTGCTGGAGTACCTCAGGGCAGTATCTTAGGGCCTCTCCTTTATACCTTTTATACCCATGACATCCTCCAACATTTGAATGCAAAAACCGAAGAAGGATGTTGGCATTCCTTCACCTTTGCAGATGATAATGCTATCCTATCTGTCTACGAACACCCTAAAATGACATCCAATAATACTCAAAGCCACCTTCTCCTTCTGAAATTTAAGTTAAGAAATTGGAGGATCATGTAAAATTTTACTCGTCTGTACTCCTGTCATTCTTAAATAAGTTCTTATTCCTCTTTCCTATACATTTCGATACCTTGACCTTCACCTTGATAGACGACTCACTTGACAACATCCTACAATAACAAAACTTACGGACATTTCAATATGATTTAAGTTGCTGATTCATCTCATTGATCTTTGGTCTAATCTTACTTTAAATAATAAACTTCCATTGTGATGTTATCTGCCAACCAATTTGGTCTAGAAGTGTGGGGTAGCACCAAACCTTCCAACATCCTTCGAATCCAAACTCTCCGAACCAAGATCCGCAGGAAAATCACAGTTGTCAACGTACGTCTCCAACCTCTCTTACCACAACGACATCATTGCCCTTTTGTTCGTTATTCTTCCGATATGAACATTTTATAAATTACTCACTGTCCAATCACCTTAATCATCTAATTGAACTCCTTACGTCCCAATTCACCACGTCACTTGAAGAGGCAGTGGCTCAGAGATTTACTTATCACATCATTTTATCACTAATGAGACTGACTAGAGATGGGTTGTTCACGAATGATCGCATGAACGACGTTAAAGAAAACATAAGAGTATCTATCTATTAAATTTATTTTTTTGCTTGCCTTAGACTTTAATATTGTGAGAAATAGAAGTCTTGATAACTCTTGGTAACGTGCCTGCTTGGTGGTTGTTTTCAGTCTTTACTGCGGATATAGCGTACTAAGTTTAATAATCGGGTTTGGTCGTGACTCATTCCCCGAAACGACCGATTTTGCCCATCTCTAGTATAAATGAAGCCTTAGTTATACTGCTGCACATAACTTTGTTTTCTTTATCGCTGTATTTTCATAATATACCTATTTATTCTTCTACTTATTATTAACCTTTTTCTTTCAGGAAGTCCGTTACCTCCACGAGTTACACTTGCTAAAGGTATCGGTGCCAAGAAGAAATTCGTATGCACGGTATGTGATCGTGGCTACAGATTCAAAGCGGATTTGGCCAAGCATCTCAAATTGGAATGTCAGAAAGAACCACAATTCGCCTGCCCTGTTTGCCCTTACAAAGCGTACCGTGAAAGCAACGTTCGTAAACACGTCGAACGAGTTCATCCCGGTCAAACTTATCCAAAGGAAAATCCATGTCAAGAAGACGATCAACGATCTAAAAAAATCTGAAATATTTAAGTATAGAATGGATGTTGGTCATAGTTCCTATTTACATCGCAAGATCATTATACAACATCCAATAATTATGAAGATAGTATTATCTCTTACTAGCTAACTCTTAGCCAATAATATTATTAAGATTAGTATTAAGTTCTGCATTATTATTATTATTACCAATTTATCATACTAAATGAACATAATACAAGCTCGAAATATTAAACCATAGCCATTTGCCAGAGCGGATTTTATTCTGCCAATCCATTTTCTTCTAGACCTTTGAAATTTAGCCCAGTAAGACTCTTTCGCTTCTATAGAAAGTTTAAAACGAGTTTTGAAAGTTAAAAAAACATTTAAATGAGTGTAAAATTATAATTTTTGTAGACATTTTAAAAAATCTTATGGTGTAATTTTTTATTCCAGCTTAATTGGAAAGGATAGTTCAGCCCTGCATTTATTTTGCTTTAGCAGAAGCAGTAATTAGCTTTCTTGTAAAATTATCAATCGTTCAATGTCATTTTTTGTATTAATATAATTAACAACAAATTAAAATTTAAATTAATTATTTATCGCATCAGACTATTGACGAGAATTGTCGATTAATTAAAAAATTTTGGTTAGTGCAAATAAATCCTGCTTAACAATACGCAAACTTTTGCACGTGGATGACCCAATAAAGCATTTTTTAATTGAACATGTATGCTCCAGTCTAGCCATTATCTCAGACATATCGTTTCTTAAGTCTTCTCTCTCTAAAAAAATTGTTTTATTAATGTTATTATTTTCTTTAAAAAAGAAAGAACTTAGTTTTTATAAGAGATTAACAACTTTTACAAATAAAGAGCTTCTTAAATAATTTATAATTTTAATGCTGAAGTTAGTAACATTGCAATTTTAAAGTGATAGAAATCTTAGATCTAGTGTACTTAATTAATAACGTTCCTTACACTGAAATCTTTTATAAATCGTTTGTTTTTTGTTTTTTAGGGTTTCGTTGTTAAACCAAAAAAAGAAACCCTTATAGTTTCGTTCATGTGTCTGTCTGTCTGTCTGTCTGTCACTCTGTACGGTTTCAATAACTTTTGAATAAAAAGAGATAGAAACGTGAAACTTTCCAATATTAAAGATCGTTTTGAGGCGCACACAGGAAAAATATAGCGAACTCAAAATTATCAGCTGTTCAAATCCAAAATGGCGTTTAATAATAGTTTAATTTTAACGGTTTAAAATTTTAAAAAATATTTTTTTAACATTTTAAGTGGGGTATCAAATGAAAGGTATTGAAGAGTAGATTACAAATATATATATCACTTAGGGGAAGTGTTCAATTTTCGGCGCCATTTTGTCAAAAAACATCGAAATTTTGCGTGTCCCCCCCCCTAAAATCTTATTTCCGCTATTACTAAAAATATAGAAAAATATGCAAAATGTGCGGTCTGATGGGCCAAAGAAAAAATAAGAATAGCAACTTGGTCGGATCAACTGGGAATCCAAGATGGCGGCTAATTGCTGTCACGGGGAAATTTTTTTTTTTTCAAAATTTTGAGTGGGGTATCAAGTGAAAGGTATTGAAGAGTAGATTACAAAAATATATAACACTTGTGGAAAGCGTTTAATTTTCTATGCCATTTTGTCAAAAAACATCCAACCCCCCCCCCCCCCCCCCCCCCCATCCCCCTACTACTAATTTCATGTTTACAACACCAACGAAACCCTTTTTACGTGAGACTTCACGCACTACCAATTTATTTTACAATGTATTGTTTCAGCCACATTAATTATAGTCCAGGAGATAGCGTGCAAAAAAGTGTCTGACTAACATTATGCTATAATTTTTTATATAAGTTAATCTTTTGTTCCCTTTCAGAATATGTGGTCGGCTAAGTTCGTCTGCGGGACATATAATTTTATAAAAGCAATCAAATGATTAACTTAAACCCAAAATTCTAGCTTGATGTTAGTCAGACACTTTTTTGCTCGCTATCTCCTGGACTACAAACATTACTAATTTTAAATGACGCGTGTCATATAAATAGTAGTAAATAGTCAAAATACTAATTTAAGTGAAATTAATATAATAATTTAAAAAGTTGTTGCTACATTTAAAAAGAAAAGAAAATGTATGTAAGGGTTGCTTAATTTTAGTATAGTATAGCAATGATATTTTTATCAAGTGCTTCTGCCACTATTATATATAATTAATTCAATTTTCTAAAATAGTTTTTGGTCTTACAAGAATTTTGACGTAATCAATTTTTAATTATTAACTAGCAACATAGGATATAGAAATTATTCCAAATAGTTTACTTTTAGTTTAAAGTAAAAAAATAATTCGTAACTATTTAAGTATTGTAGCACTTAACTATTAATATTATTAGATTTATATTTATATTCGTAAATTGTATTAATATTTTTATGTTAACAAATTTCTTTAAGTAAACATTGTTTTAATAGTAATATGTTTTGTTTTTTTTGACATTTTCAAAGTACTTTTATGTTTATTTCTATTATCCACCTTTTCTATTCTTAACATTGTACTTAGACAATGTTTTTTTTTTTTAATGTTAAGCAACTTAGTTTTTTGTGGAAATTACTCTTAGTGAAACCTCAGAGTCAAAAATTGGTGAAAAACTACAATAGCTGTTACTTTAATTTAGTCAGCTTATGCTATTGCAGTTGTTTGTTATTATCATTGGGATAACGTTCTTGTCCATTAATGATGTCTCTTCCTTAAAATCACTTCCCCATAAAATGATTTTAAATGCGCATCTATACATTCACACGAGTAGCGAGGTGAATGTTTAGTTGGCTCATCACCATTGGTTTTGTTAATTGCCTGATCGCTCGTGGTGGAGGAGCTGGTTTTTGGGATGAGGTTAAAGGTTTTCTAGGGGAACACTCGGTGAGTGTGTAAACGATCATTCTTGTTATGGGGATTTAACATACGAATGCCACTCGAATATCGGTGGATGACGAGGCTAAGCACGAGCGTGAATTTGCAGATGCTCTATAACACTTGGTCTCGACGCTTCTCAAGTGGTGAGGCGAATGTGTAGTTGGTTCATTGCCATTGACTTTGTTAATCGCCTCGCAGATCTTGGTGGAGGAGCTGGTTTTTGGGATGAGTTAAAGGGTTGTATTGAAAAGGCGAACACTCGGTAAGTTGGTTTGGGGATTTAACATACGAATGCCACTCGAATGTCGACGGGGGACGAGTCAAAGCAGGAGCACGAATGCGCAGGTGAGCTATAAGACTTGGTCCCAACGTTTCGTGGCGTTTCGCTTGTACGTATTGAATGGACTAAGAGGAGTAATCTCCATGGGAAGACCCAAACCACGATATTGGAGAACATTGATACCTAAATGCTATCTGGTTGTCAAGTACATTCCTGGAGTTACCTTTAGTCCGCGTTTAATAATAACGGGTCTCTCACAACCTCTACGTATCTGCAAACCTTTATCTATTCCATTGATCCCAACTTTGTACAGGTGTGTGGCCATAAGATCATTGCTATCATTGTTGCTTTGGATTCTGGAGGTTACGGGTTCGATTCCCGTCTTCGACAAGGGCCCTACTTTTGGTGTTCACCTATCATCGCTATATAAATGGTTAGCTACCTATGTTAAGTGGCGTCCATCCGGTTATGAAAGCTAATAATTCGGTTTTAACAGCTAACGGATCGACGCATCATCATGCATGCATAGTTGTATAAGTCCAGGCTTTAGCCCAACAGCCCTCCATGGGCTGTAGGACAATACTTCAATCGAAAACCCTTGGTTGACCTTTAATTGATAAGATGTTGATGATTATTTTTTTCTTTATTTTTTAAAACTCAACAAGCAATCTAATAACACTTTAATGAAACTTAAGCAGCGACTGAAAATCATGCTTAGTAACCCTTAGATGACACCCACAGGCGCTCCTGCATCTATTATTACAATTTAATGTTTCATGTATTTAACTACTTTCTAATATTTATTGATAGTGGTTGTTATTCACTAAATTGGTATTTATTACTTTTTTACTAACTTAATTAACAATTTTTTATCATGGCTGACCAACTTAGGGTCTAAATCCAAAAAATAGCAATATAAGTAAATAAATACCTAAATAAAATAATTACTTTTTTTATTTGCTCGTAATAGCATGATTTCGTGATAGCTGTGGATTATAGTGTTTTTTTATGTTATGAAATGCATTGCTTACTTGGAGTAATCTGTTTGCAGGTACAACGGAATCCTACCTGAATACCTGCTGGAAGTGCTCGAAACCTTTCACCAACAGATTCAATTTGGATCGTCATTTGAAGTATTGCACAAAGGAAGCTCAATTCCAGTGTCCCTATTGCAAACATCGCACCAAAACTAAGAGCAATTTAAAAGCGCATTTAGCCACTAAACATACAAGCAACGTACTGCTGTTTAATAAGGAATAGCTATTTAGATTTTATCATGTTTGTTATTATATTGTTGTATACATTTTTTTTTAATTACATAGTATATAATTTTTCATAAGTTTTATTTTGTTTATATATATTTTATTCCTACGTTACCGAAAGTAATGGATGCATTATGAATGATTCCATGGATGCATAATTAAAGAAAATCCATGACAAAAATTCGTTTAAAACACTAGGTAACATTTTTGGTTTCGTGTCTGTCTGTCTGGTCGATCGATCGAACCACTATATCTTAATATCTACTGCCTCGATTTTAAGAGATTTAGATGGTAGGCCATAATTAGCCCATTGTTGGTACCATTCAATCTTCAAATGTCTGCACACGTTAAATATTGCTAAATCGATACTTTCATTTATGTAAATAGTCTGCTTATTTCTTTGGCACGTAGCTTCCTGGAGTTGATTTTATTCTTTTACAACTTAAATTGTCAAATAAATTTAATTTTCCCCTGGTTTTTTAAAACTTTCAAATTTGTTTTTGATTGCTTACATGAATTAAAGTATCAATTTAGCAAAATTTAAAGAGCGGAGACAGTTGCAATCAATCTGGAGCTATCTGCGGGTTACTTTCGACAAACCATCCAAATTTCACAACAATCAGATGAGTACTTTTGAAGATATATGTTTGTGCGCACATGGATTAAATGGATGCAGAAGATTAAAACTAATATAGGACCAACAATGGGCTAATAACCTACCTTTTAACTTTCATTTAAATTAGCGACGGATACGGAACCACAAATGTTCCCTGAAACGGATTTCTGTATTCTAATTTTTAAAATCGGAGACATGATAAATTTTCGTTCTTCAGAACGATCACATAGCTTCCGTTACCTTCAAAAATATTAAATGATGACAGATTTTTGCTTCAAAACAGAATTCTGTTTGAAACATCTGAGAACATTTTTGGTCCCGTGTCTGTCTGTCGTTCAATTTATGCGAACCAACCATATCTTAAGAACAATCTGTCCTATTTTAATGAAATCTGTATGGCAGCTCATTATTAGCCCATTGTTGGTCCCATATAAGTGTCAACCTTCTGTACCAATTTGTTCTCTTCCATGTGAGCAAGAACATGCATTTATTTACCCCAATATCTTTAAAAGTCATCTAATTTTTAAGAATTTTGGATAGTTTTTCGAGTGCAGGCCAAATCTTCTGCGCTCATTAAAGTTTTCTTGGTTATTCTTGTAAATAATCAAAATAATTTTGATAGATTTAAATAAGGAGGGAGAGAGACTTAAATAATATATTAGACAATAATAGGTTTTAAAAGCATAATATCAATGAAGTACTTGAGGAGGCTATTTGCTACACTAATTGGCAGTCTGTTATTTATGTATTTATTGTAAGAATAACTAATTTATTAACAATTTACTAATTTTTTACTTTTTATCAGATTATCATCTTTGTAAGGACTGTGGACGTGCTTACACCTACAAGCGTAATCTACTGGCGCACCAGAGGCTTGAATGCGGAGTTGAGCCAAAATTTGCCTGTCCACATTGTCCGCACAAAGCCAAGCAGAAGCAACATTTAAAATCCCATATTATCTACCGTCATTCTCAATTAGCAAAACCACCTGTTTAATTATTATTTATGTAAATAGATAAATTATGTTGTTTTTTCTTTCTTCTTTTGATGTTTTTATAAATTTTATTTAAATTATAACTTATTTTGTACTATTATTTACCATATTTAAATTTTATATTTATTTTAAAATGCTTAATTTTATCTACCTTATATTTTGGTTTTAGACACTTCGTAGTAGTTTGAGTTTGGACAATAAAAATTCATATAAAGGCGT
This sequence comes from Gerris lacustris, assembly GCA_951217055.1. Classification (NCBI taxonomy): domain Eukaryota; kingdom Metazoa; phylum Arthropoda; class Insecta; order Hemiptera; family Gerridae; genus Gerris; species Gerris lacustris. The sequence goes on from OX578286.1 coordinate 36,350,982, forward strand.
TTAATTCTCGTCGTTTTAAAATAAATTGTTTAAAAGTTACAGCTAAAACATAATTTTTAATGGCCGGCATCTTTTTACGGTTCAGGCCGTTAACGTACTCGTCCGATTAGTTGGATTGTCAACGGATCCTTTGTGTGTGCTGAAAGCCTATACTTGGCCTATTAATTTTCAGTACATTTTGATTGAAGCAAGAATTGAACAACATTTTTAATGACCGGCATCTTTTTATAGTTTGGGCTGTTAACGTGCTCGTCCGATTTGTTAAATTGTCAACAGATCCTTTGTGTGTGCTGAAAGCACATACCTGGCCAATTAATTTTCATTTAATTACGATTGAAGCAAGAATTGAACAAACATTTTAATGGCCGGCATCTTTTTACAGTTCAGGCCGATAACGAACTCGACCTATTTGTTAAATTGCCTACGGATCCTTTGTGTGTGCTGAAAGCACATACATGGCCAATTAATTTTCAGTTAATTACGATTGAATCAAGAATTGAACAAACATTTTAATGGCCGGCATCTTTTTACGGTTCTGGCCGTTAACGAACTCGTCCGATTTGTTAAATTGTCAACGGGAACCCTTTGTGTGTGCTGAAGAATTATACTTGGCCAATTAATTTTCAGTTAATTACGATTTAAGTATGAATTGAACATTTTAGAAGTTTGCTTATCATTATTTTTCCTACTCCAAATTGTTTATTTTGAGCTTAAATTTTCTTTCTTCTAGATAAACTTTAATTTTCTACCTTTTAGAATACTTTCCATTTGTTATTAATATAATCAATAAAATCAAATATATTATTTTCTTCGTTTCCAAGGTGTTTCAATGCGGATTGAATTCTGATTCGATTGAATTAACAAGCTAGGTGTTTCCATGAGTTGTAATGAATCCATATTCAATTTGTTTTCAATACATCACACTTTTACTAGGTTACTTTGATAAAGTTTATACATAATTTTGTAACCTTAACTTTTATAACCAGATTTGTTATGTTAGTTTTTCAAAACAACATTAAAAATTACAAATGGTGGTTATGTTTTTTGGTTGATTGGAGTGATGATTTGACTTATATCACCAGAAAAACAGCTAGGGGCGCTCACGCTCAGATATGATTCCAGAATTAAGTGTATCCTATTTAATCCCTACTTATATCTAGGTTTCTATGGAAAATTTGGATCTAAATACTGTATTCAATCCGTATTGAAACACCATGGAAAGGTAGTTCCATTATAATCGTCAACGTATTTATTATCATTATTAATTTTTTTATTTTATTTTCCAATTGCAGAATTTGACAAAAGGAAATTCTTTTGTGGTGATTGTGGAAAAGGTTACGCACATCAGAGAAACCTATCCCGTCACATTGACCATGAATGTGGCGTCGAAAGAAGATTCCCATGTCCTAGCTGTCCATACGTCGCCATGAGGAATGATGTTCTGAGGCGACACAAAGCTGCAAAACACCAGCTTAATCAATCCGTTTTAAACGAATTAATTTATAGTAGTATGAATAACAAATAGTATATTTTGTTATTTTGTTTTTATTTTTCCTTTATTGAATATTTTCATATAATTTGCTAATAACCAATCTGTTTTTAATCGAAATTTTGTATTATTGAATGGAAAATTAAATAACACAATCCTGTGGACTTGACCATAAATATGTTCGATGTTATGCTGAAATTAAATTCTGAGAATAAAGATGAATATGTATTAATAAAATATCTCCCTTAGTCATCATGAGTATTATCAGTGATCTTAAAAATGCTAAAGTACACAATCAAGTGTTTCAAACATGCTTAATTCAAGAAACTGCATTGATGTACATGTTATAATCAGTTCTGTATTATGCTTCCTAGACATTACATGCAATTTAAACTGATTGCATACTCAGTATAGTGTTTTAACGAAACGTCTTACTTCGTAAATTCGTGTTATTTAAAGGGAATACACAGATTGATTTGATAATTTGATTCGCGGAAGTCAAGGTTAAAGAAGGTCATTGACTAAAAAATTACAATAAGCTAAATATATTGAATAGATATTAAATTCCCCGAATTATTAATGTGTTATTTATTTATGTATTGTTTTTCCTATTTTACAAATGTACATTTGCTGAAACATTGTATGTTAAGTGAAATTATGTGTATTACAAATTAATGCAGACATAATAAATATTTTTATTTTTTATTTTCATTGGTTTTATTTTGTTTATGCTTTGTGGCAAGCATTTATTATTATTATTATTATTTTTTTTTTTTTTTTTTTATACCGCTTCGACAGCACGAGGGTCATTAGCGGTTTTGAGAACTCAAATAAGTAATTGTCTACACTCGGATTAGTTATCATCTACTTGTTGGATCAGTTGTTTTTCTGTTTTCTCCTTTTCCCTCTATCCTCATTATACAAGAATGTGTGTGCTTCAATTATTCATAGGTCTGTTTATTAATTTAATTTATTTATTTACTATTTTTTTTTTGTTTAATATCTTATTTTTGAGTTATTATTTATTTTTATTGTATTATTTATTTTGATTTATTATTATTATTATTATTTTTTCTATTTATTTATTTACTTATTATTATTATTATTTTATTTTTTTTTTTTCCTCTCTCTTAAATTAGATTGTAGATATTTGCCCTCATTAAGAAGTCTTTGAGGGTTCTTATTTGCTCAGGGGATTTGAAGATTTGTGTTAATGTTGCCATGTTTTGGGGGCGGGCTCTCTGCATTCCTTGGCTGTTACACGCTGTAATGATGTGATCCATGGTGAGAGGGGCATTTCGGCATTGAGGGCACTGAGGTCTTGGGCCGCCTTCAAGCAGGTAGCTGTGGGTGAGGCGGGTGTGTCCTGTTGCTACTCTTTGGAGGGTTCTAATGTCCCTTCTACTAAAGTCGGGAGGCCAATTTATGGGCTCTAGGTGGGGTATGACTTCACACAGCTGTGTTGTCCCATTCTTCCACTCATTTTTCCACGAAGCTCTTATGCCTGCAGTATCTGACCGGATTTGGTCATCTAAGCGAATTGGTAATTGCTCCGAGGCTGTCAGGATTGCTTCACGTGCTGCTTTATCTGCTTCTTCATTTCCTGCAATACCTACGTGGCTTGGAATCCACATAATTTTGCAAATTTTTCCCTGGTCCCGGATTAAGTGAAGGTCCTCCAGCACGGCTCTTACCAAGGGGTCGTCCGAAAAGGTATCCTGAATGGCTGAGACACTACTTGCTGAGTCTGTACACAGGAGCCATTTATTGCTTGTTTTTTTTTGCAATTAGATTCAGTGCCATCTTCACAGCCCACAGTTCGGCTGTATATACGCTTGCACAGGCTGGGAGTTTAAAGAGCCTTGTTTCCCCATCTAACACCAAAGCACAGCCTACTCCCTGATCCGTTTTAGAGCCGTCTGTATAAACTACATTCCACCCTCTGTAGGATTCCATTCTTTCAAGGAAAAGCTTTCTAAAGACCACTGGGTCAGTGGACCTCTTCTCGTATTATTATTATTATTTATTTTATTAATTGTTTTTACTAAATGATGTGTAACTTAGTGTATCTTTCTTAGACTTCCATTGATACAATGAAAATTGTGTAAACCTTAATTTTCCTTGACGCGACTCCAGCGATAGACGCTCAAGCGATAGTCGCTCAGCGATTATCACTGAGGAATCTTCTTCTGAGTTTGCATGTTTCCGTTTTCCTAGTTGAGCGACTCTTAACATTCAAACTCTCCTCTACGATAGTCGCTGGGCAACTTTCGCTCAGCGTCTATCGCCTGAGTCGCGACGAGGAAAACGTACCTTAAAACGGTAACTTGATGCGTAGACTTTCTGTAAGCGAAACGTCCGACTTCAAACCTTTCGTGACGCGAATTCCACCTCAAGAACCATGTTTTTTTTTTTGTGTAAAACGTGTATAACGAACTTAGAAACTTAGATTATTGTTTCAATTTGGTTTTGAATCATGAGATTAACTTGGAGGCTCTTATATTAAAGGATGAAGATCCTATCACAATACTGTATTGGTCCATTTTATCGTCTTAACGTGGTGTTTTGGATGGTAATCCGTAAAGAAGACTTCTACTTTATTTTTGGCATCTTGTTGGTTCTATTGTATTATTTTTTTCTTCTTTTAAATATTTTCAGATACTAAAGTTATACCTTTTTTTCCTATAGTAGTGAAGAAATATTTCTGTGACAGATGTGGTAAAGGATACGTCCATTCTCAACATCTAAGCCGTCATCGTAGACTCGAATGCGGCGTTGAGCCACGATTCCATTGTCCTTACTGCAAGCACAAGTCAAAGCAGAAGGAATGCCTCAAGACTCATATCGTACTAAAACATGGAATTTTGAGTCTCAACACCGCTATTGAGAAGAAGTTATTCTAATTTATTTCATGTAACAACTTTAACATAGCATTTTGAGGCTAAATACCGCCGTTAAACAGAAGTTATTGAAATTGTTTTTTTTAATTTACTAAATTAAAATATATATTATATACTTGTTATTTTTTTTAACTAATATAGATGTTTTATGAATAGTAGTGAAATATAATTTTATGATAGATTTTATTACACGCCTTTCTATTAGCTTACAATGTTCTTCAGGGACAAATTTTGTAATCTATTTTTAACCCACTTCCCGATTACATTGAAAGCTGAAACGTGCATTGATTATTTAGTTACGATTACAATACAATAATCAGCAATTATTTTTACTAAATCGGTTGTATTAGTAATCAATCAATCAATAAATTTCTGAGAAATTTTGGCGGTAAAATTCGAAAAAATTGTAAACAACAACGGCTAGTGACTGGTAAGAGAAATGGCTACTGCCATCTCTATATATTAGGGTTAGTGTGAGCGAGTAAAAGCGTAGGTTAGATTAGGTCAGACGTAGGTGTTCGTCTTTAACCCTGCAGTGCACGGGTGAAAAAAAATCACACCAGTGCACGGGTAACTATCACACCAGATTTGGTATAACTAGCGCATTGTCTCGGAGTATTTATCAAAATATTCAATACATAGACCGAGAAGACTTTACGTCCTTTGAGGCTTGATTTACACTGTATTATGCCCAAGATAACTTGAAGATTGTTCCGTAATATAACGTTTTTTGACGTGGTGACTTTTTTTGGATTTTAGGACATACTGTGAAAATTTGAGTTTTATTGATTATTCTCTCAAACAATCGATTAATCAGCTGACACCTTACATATCCTCCCAGACAAAAAAAAACTGAAAGCAAAAAGAGTTTGCAATGACTCGCATAGTCTCATGTATAACCGAGGCCGAGGACTGATGAGAAGAGAATGAGGCACTAAGATGAGCTCTTGCTGGCTTGACAGTCCGATTGGCTGAAAGTTACGCATGCGGTCCTACACAGTCCAGGAAGGTCTTCCTTTTTTTCCTTATATAAATGCACATAACTACAACACTCTCAAGTCAGAGGTTTCTCGAGTTATATTTAACCTTGTTTAGTGAACAGTTTAGAATATATGTTTTTCATTTTTCTAGGCTTTGTTTTCAAAACTTTTTAAGATGCAAATTATGATTCCACTGTTGCATTTACGTATCGGGTTTACCGGACACTTATGACCTGTCTTCCTTAATTTCACTAAATTTTGCTAATTTTCATGTCACATGAGGAACGACATTATATTCTTAAGTTTTTAACTTATGTTGGCCTAATAAAATAATTTAAATCACTATGTGAGATTAAAAATTAGATTAATTTCTTCTGAAATGCACATGGATATACTGCGCATTTATGTGAAAAAATGTATCCTCAGTTGCTCAATTTAATTATTGTAACAAACAGATATCACCTTGGAGTTAGTTTGAACCAAATTAGTAATCCAAATGAAAAATGAACCTCTTAGTCAACTGGCTCCATTTGAACCTCATTCTCATTTACATGTAATACTTTAGTTCTTGGATTAAGTTTAGAAGTAATCTTGAATTGAACCGACGAAAGCTTAAGTAAAAGTTAGTTTGCTCAATCAATAATTGCCTCAATAAAATCATATTCTCAAACTCAGGTAGGTAGGTAAACAGAAAATTATCGTGCGCTAAAAACTTATATCATCAATTTGTATGTGAATTTGAGTTAATTATCAGATGATGATTTAGGACTGCGAGGGATTTAAGCTGATCCATTGATCATTAAGTAATTGAGGGTTAATATTTGACTTACTTCATTTGTTAGAATGTTTTTAAAAAATTGTATGTTTCTTTCCTGCAGGTGTCAAGAAGTTCTTCTGCAGTGCATGTGGAAAGGGTTACGTTCATTCCCATCATCTCAGCCGACATCGGAGACTTGAGTGTGGAATCGAACCTCAATTCGCTTGTCCTATTTGTCCTCATAAATCCCGACAGAGAGAACATCTTAAAACTCACATGGCTTTCAAACACGGATTCATCCCAGATTCAAATACTTTAAATAAGGAGACAGTGTAAACATTTTATTTTTGTCCATAGTAATCTTTAAATAAACTTTTAAGATCCATAGAGCTTCAACTTATGTTTTTTGTCATGATCAACAGGTATTGGTAATTTTAAGACAGTGGGTTGGACAATTCACAATTCTAGAGAAAATTTTCGTAACATATTGCTGTCTTGAACCACTTTGTATTATTTCTCATTACTATTATTATTATTAATTATTATTATATACCGAGGGGCTTTTTATACCCGAATATGCAGGCCACTTAGGTGGGCCCATTCATCAAACCCGGGTTATGGACCGAAATCTTCACACTGTCGTGTGAAGATATGGTCGTCAATCATGACTCCCTTCCATGAGTGCCTAGTTGTATACAACCAGGAGTGTCATCGTCATGGTTTCCAGGCCGAAACCTGGTGGCGCTACTCTTTCGAGGAGCTTCCCACTTGTTTAAACAATGCTGGGTGGACATTGAGCGGGGGGCCTGGTCCGGGAATCGAACCCAGAGCTGCGGTCACCTTCTGACCCGGCTCGATGCTGCTTAACTTGCCTTATCACAAGGCGAGCGCTCTAGCCTCCGAGCCACCCAGGCCCCTGTTTCTCATTACTAGTCGTGGCGTAGAAAAATTAAACAAATGATAAACAACATTGATAAGAGATGTAAGAAGAATCCTGCAGCTAAATTGTGTTTCCATATCAAAAACTAACAATTTCCTTGAGTCCCAGGCTGTTCATTATGTACGCCCATAAGTGTTACTTGATGTTACCCAATAACCCGTTAAAGATGCAGAAATGATACTAAAATCTTTGGTAACATTACAGAAAAAATCGGTCCGAGACAACTCAGACAAACTTTCTCATATACAAGTTCATAATTACTTAGCCAATGTTTTCCATTTATTAGTTTTTGTAAGTACCTACGTTTAATTATTATTGAAAATTATATCAACATTTACCATAAAAATAACTTCTCCAGGGCGGGGAATCGAACCCGGTATCTCTCCGTCCACGTTTTAAGCTATTTCCTCAGGAACTAGATTTTCCCGGTAAAACTGCTTATATCGTTGCATCCATACATTTTAGAATTTTTTAATCAAAATCGTCGGAACCGTTTTCGAGGAATATTTTTTTCACGTTTTTTCAGAGTTTTTGGGGGGTAGCGCCCCAAATTTGGAGCTAAACATTTCTCGATTTCATCTCGGGGTATGATTTTTCTGAACCTGTATGCCAAATTTCGTCAAAATCGGCCCAGTAGTTTAGGCTCCAGGCGTCTGCACAGGCAGACGACAGATGACGGACAGACATTTTTTTAAAAACCACTTTTTTGGACTCAGGGGACCTCAAAACGTGTAAATCCATCAAAATTCGCGCCATCACAATACTTTCTCTTTATATGAGAAAGTAAAAACTAGACTAATGTTATTATTTTTCGTGTCCCCCCTCTATCATTTTTAACAAATCAACGAAAAAAAAATCGTAGTTATTCTTTGTCAAAAAACAAAATACGGGTTTTAAGGAATTTTTTAAATATTGTATGTTTTGTGAGGAGAAAATGTTTGTCCTTCCCATAATCTTAAAATGTATTATGTTAGAAACGGATTGGGCTAGACACGGAGTAGTTTCAATGCGTTTGGACAATAAAAATGCATATAAAGGCTTTTTTTTAAGTCATTATAATAAATCCGGTACTTCTTTAGATTGTTACTCCCGGTGTATATTTTATAATATCAGTAAATACGTCTAAATAACAATTAAGACAAAGGGATGTTTAGTCCAGTGTACTTTGGGACAAAGGAATGTCACTTTTCTGTTTTGAAAAGGGAAGGAACAGTCTGAAGAAGAACATTCCGTACACCTTTAGAATTTTACTCCCAACTATTTTTATTATAAGGGGAGTAACAATCTAAAGAAGTGCCCTAAAGTCTTTAAAAGGTAAAGCTAAAACAAACTTTTAAATGGCTGCTGTCTTGATTTGGCAGGGCCGATTATGCTGGTTAACAAATTCGCCCTCTTATTAAATAGCCTGTGGACCCTTTCTGTTTGTTGAAAGCACAAGCTTGGCCGATTATTTATTGGGCAACTCATGCTAATATAATTAGTTGTTTATAACTGGTGTTTTGTTGTATCTGTGTTTAAAGGGTACGTTTGAAGTTTTATAGGATTGTGAAGTAATTTTCATTTATCTTTTTTTTATTATTATTATTTTTTTTTGCATTATTTATTTTTAAATTATATTTATTTATTGTCTAGGTACCAAAAGGTTCTTCTGTGAAAAATGTGGAAAGGGTTACGTTCACTCGCATCATCTTAACAGGCATCGTAAGCTTGAATGCGGCGTCGAGCCTCAGTTCCCGTGCCCTTACTGCTCGCACAAATCAAGACAGAAAGGGAAACTTAGAGCTCATGTTAAAATCAAACACGGAGTTGACCCAGCTTTGTAATATAGTGGACCAATATAGGTACTTCTTTAGATTGTTACTCTCCTCTGTGCTTTTAGAATATAAATGACTTTAAGAAAGTAATCATTAAGACAAAGTGACGTTTAGTCCTATGTACTTTGGGACAAAGGAATATCACACTTATGTTTCTATGAGGGGAGTAACAGTCTAAAGAATAAAACTCCGTACACCTTCTTTAGATTGTTACTCCCTTCTGTTTTCTTTATAAGGGGAGTAACAATCTAAAGAAGTGCCCCATTATCAATATAGGTAATAAATGTAGCAGATAATAAAATAAATAATAAGATAACCCATTTATTTCAAATTTTCTTATATTCGAATATTTTATACTCTTGCTACTTAAGCAATGATTAAATCAAAACTATAATAATAAATAAATAAAAAAAAAAAAATACATGTACATTTTTTTTTAGAGTATACGTATTTTTTTATTGGTAACTAGGCCCAAAAAGGGCAATGCCTCTCATAGTTTTTGACCATATCTTATTTTCCTACACAGATCTGGTCCAAAGACCCCCCACAAAATTGGTCCACTTCATAAGTCTATCTCTTGTGCTGTCTTCCTCGGTTTTTTCGTGTGGTCCCGTGACATCCATTTTATTGTTCGTCTTGACCAGTTGTCCTCATCCTGGTCAATTGTCTACTCCATTTCCATTCTATTAGCAAAACTTCTCTTGCAGCGTCATCCGTTTCTTTTCTTATTACTGCCTTCTTATTTCTTTGCCATGTCCGGATCCCTAGCAAAGCTCTTTCCACCGCTGTTAGGGTGACTTGTGGTCTTTTGTTCAGTTCTTTGTTAGAGTTCAGACTTGTGTACCATGCAAAAAGTGCAACATTAGTAGTTGTTTATAATTGGTGTTTTGTTGTATTTGGTTTTATCGGTTGTATTTGAGGTGATTTAGGGTAGTGTAGTGGATTTTACTTGTCATCCTATCTTATTGATGATTTTTCTTTCTTATTGTTTTATTTGTTTTGTTAAAATTAATTATTATTTATTTATTGTCTAGGTACCAAGAGGTTCTTCTGTGAAAAATGCGGAAAGGGTTACGTTCACTCGCATCATCTTAGCCGGCATCGTAAGCTTGAATGCGGCGTCGAACCTCAGTTCCCGTGCCCTTACTGCCCGCACAAATCAAGACAGAAAGAGAAACTCAAAGCTCATGTTATTATCAAACACGGAGTTGACCCTGCTTTGTTATAAGAATTAATGTACTGAAATGGACCATTAATAATTTAGGGACTGAATCTATCCAAGTGGTTAGCGAATTCGTAAACACAGACAAATCTGGTGAAGTAGAATCCCAGAGAGGTGGGATATGTTGCACATTGATGATGATGATAATGATAATGATGTGATGATCACACAGATGAGTTAAGTGCCCGAATAACCGTCCTGTTTAACACCGAATGATGAGTTGATCTGAACGTAAATGAAACAAAAAATTAAAGAGAATGGATGAATCATGTTGAAATAAACTAAACATCCTGCATTTGATCATGTTTGTCAATTTTATTCTGTAATATAATTGCTCATGCTCGTATTATACTTTGGGTACATAATTATTTCTTTTTTGAGAGACACGCTTAAATACCTCTTGCGTATTGTATGGTCTTCCTGTAGGTCTAATAGTATTTTTTTTTTTTTTTTTTTTAACAGTAGAGCTTTTTAAGTATTTTTTATTAATATTAAAAGATAAATCATGAGTTGTTTCCAGCTGGGAACATAGTTAGTTACCTGATGATAATCAAGGAACTTTATCATTTTCGCCCAAATTATAAGGTATCTGTCACCAAAATTTTGATAATGTGATCGAAGAAAATCTTTTGGTTAAAGTAAAAACCATCGTTGATGCAGATTTAAATTACTTTATTGGATAGCTGTCCTCCTAGCAGATATTTGTGGCAGATCTAATTGGCAGACTAAATTCATCTGATTTGTGCAGCGATCGTGGTTTGCCATCGCCATTAATATACAATCCCACTGTCCAGTTCGTTGGCTGCGATGTCTTTCACCCTATTAGATTGGCTATCATTGACAGCCAACAGCAGATTAGTGGGTAACATATACCAGATATAAATATATTTCAGTGACGAAAATCTGATTGACCCATATTTACGTGCAGCTTACAAAAGATTTCTGTGATTACTGTCTGATTTTTAGTCGATAGTAATAAACAAAAATTTAGAAATAACACCCCGATAATCAAATTATGCTCATAACTTTGTTTCCCGTAAGTTCCTAAATCTATTATAAAAAATTAATTAATTAATAAGAAATAATGTTGATATTTTGTAAATTTATGGTTTGAAAAAAAATACTTTGTAATATTATTATTATTAATTATATTTCATTAAATTAAATAGATTGTTATATTTGAGGCGTCTAGTTCCAAAACCACACAAAAAGGTTCTTTCAAATTTTTTAAGAAGCACAAAAAAACTGTTGAGAATACCAAATTTAATTTGGACTATTAAATGAAAATCTCAATTATTAAAAAAGTATCCTTTAACCGTTTGAACCTATGAAAAGTGCTGTAAATGAAACTTCTTTAGAGTGTTATTCCCCTTATAAAAACTACAGGAAGGAGTCACAATCTAAATAAAGTGTACGGAACGTTCTTCTTTAGACTGTTACTCCTCTTATAAAAACAGAAGTGTGATATTCTTTTGTCCCACATTACATTGGACGAAACATCCCTTTGTCTAAATAGTTATTTGGGCCAAGGAATATATAAATAACTTTATCCATTTATATTCCTAAAAAAACGTAGGGTAGTAACAATCTAAAGAAGTACTCTTAGGTTTTAATCGAATGTTTAGTTTTGTAAATGGACGCCTAATTTAATGTATTATCTAATAAAATAAAAACTATTCTATTAATGTAGATGTTTATTACTTAACTTATCCTCATCTTAGTTATTAATATTATTATTTATATGTTTTAATAGGTTCTTTAAGGAGCCTTTTATTAAAGAATATATATATTTTTTTTCTAATATAGGTGCCAGGAAGTATTTCTGTGAAATGTGTGGAAAGGGTTACGTTCATTCGCACCACCTTAGCCGTCATTCCAGGCTTGAGTGTGGAAAAGATCCTCAGTTTTCCTGTCCGTATTGCCCGCATAAGTCCAAGCAGAAAGAGAACCTTAAAGCTCATATGTTTCTCAAGCATGGAATCACCCCGAAAATGCTTTAGATCGACATGTTATCAAGAAGAAGTAAACAATCTTTAAATTTGTTTAATAAACATTAACGTAATTCGCAGCTTTGGCTTCTCTGTTTTGAGCTTTTTTACACCTTGAAGCTACTCTAAGTTCTCCCTCGAATGAGGGAGAACTTGGAAAATGATCAGAAGATTTACAATTCGATCTCCACGGACGAATTGTCAATTCGTATTTCCATAACTACGGCATAGAATTTAATCAATGCACATTTGGACGCCAAATAATGTTAAAAGTTGACTGGAATTAGCAGAATCTAAACTTAAGACTGTGATTTCTGACAAGTTGACTGGAATAAACTAAATCTAAACTTAGGACTGTGATTTATAAAAAGTTGACTGGAATAAACTAAATCCTAAATCTAAACTTAAGACTGTGATTTCTGAAAACTTGACTGAAAAAAACGTTAAAATACTTACTTTTCAAAAACGGTTCCGATGGTTATGTCAAAGAAAACCTAAAATGTAGTCAATTTAAATACAAATCGAACCAAATCTGTACTTTTCTAGTTTCTAAGAAAATTGCTATAAACGCCGACGGTCTTGAGGACGGCTTAGATTCCCTGCTTGTAAGGAGTAATTTTTTGTGGTAAATTTGGATAAAATGTTCAATAATAACAGGTATAATGTAACCATGAAATCTTGAAACAACTGATAATGGGAAAACTCTGCATTAATTAATTATGTAGATATATGAGACAGTCTAATACAAGTTGCATCACACAGATGAGAGATTTATTTTGAGTTTTTATATTAGCATACTGTTAAGGTACTAGTTACTAATAACTAACACAGATAATAGGTAAAGCCATATAAATGTATTATTATTATAACTAAATCATAGACAGCTTGTCAACACATAGTGTCACAAACTCCTCCTCTAGTTTCCCACGCTGCCCCACGTTGGGCGCAAGAGTTAAGGCACTAATTACTAATAACTAACACAGGGTAAAACTATATCGTGTATATATGTATTATAATTATAGATGATTGGTGGTGATCCCTCAAATTTTAATAATGTTGTTGTGTGTTGGTCCTTACTGTGACATCCCTAAGGACCCACACACAACAACAATAATAAAATATGTATTATTCTTTAACATTTAACTAAATCATTGCTTTCTTGTCAACACAGTGTCACAATACCATTTCGTTAGCGTACCATTTTCTATTTCAATAATTATTTTTATATAATAATTATCAGTAATCAATGTTGTTTTCTTTCTTTCTGTTTATTACAACAGGTTCCAAGAGGTTTTTCTGTGAGAGGTGTGGAAGAGGTTACGTCCATTTGCATCACCTCAGCCGTCATACCAAATTTGAATGTGGTGTTCACCCTCAATTTCCCTGTAATTACTGCTCTTTCAGATCTAAACGAAAGCATAATCTGAAAGCTCACATTTGCAGTAAGCACGGTGTAGTGCCTTCTTCATTTTAAAATTAATTTGCTTGAAGATTCGTCGAAAAAAGTGGTGAACCTGATGTCGATGTTTTTTCGTCCAGGCCACTAATGGAAAAATTTGTCTTTACTTAAAAGTTATGTAAGCTGTTGTTTTTTGTATAACAATATTAGAATTTTAAGCCGTCATACGGTTCCCTCATCTGTATTGATGACGTTGCAATAAAATAATTACTTTCCAGCCGCTAGTCAGAGCAAGTACCTTCGACTCGCAGCTAGAACAATTATTTATAAATATTTCATCTACAATTAAGTCAAATGTTATTTTATCTAATGTCATCTGCAATTAAGTGTAATGATATTTTATCTTGTTTCATCTACAATTAGTTGTAATTTTATTTTATCTAATGTCATCTACAATTAGATGTAATGTTATTTTATTTAATTTCATCTACAATTTAGATGTAACGTTATTTTTTTTAATTTCATCTACAATTAGATGTAATGTTATTTATATAATGTTATCTACAATTAGACGTAATGTTATTTATACATAATTCTATTAAATGTTATTTCTTTATGTTATCTATAGAAATGAGTACTGACTTTTTTAACCTTTATTTATTACTATTATATTCATTAATAATGTAATTAATTAATAATATATACTTGTGTAATTATTATATTATGTAATTCATTAATAATATTAATAATGTTTTTATAAAATAAAAATATATATTTGACATTCGTTTTATATTATTTAATAGTTTAGTAATTACCGTTTTTCTTCCGAGCTTACCGAAGGTAACGGAAGCTATGTGATCGTTCTGAAGAACGCATTTCCAATTTTAAAATTATTGTGGCACATAGCTTCGTCGCGTTTTATATAATGAACTTGAATGATTTTATCCTTTTACAAACCATTAAGCCTCGTCCAACTGCCGAGATGCGCAGGCGCACTTTAGACTGGGCATGCGCAGGCGTACTTTAGACTGGGCATGCGCTGAGATCAATGCTTGACTCGTTTCCTCTGTTCAGTTTGGCAGTCTGGACGAGGCTTTAGTGCCTAAATTATTTAATTTTTCCCTCCATTTATTTTAAATGTCAAAAATTTTTTACGTGAGTAAACGTAGCAATTTAGGAATATGTACTGCGTGCAATCGGTTGAAATTAATCGTGGGCTATCTGCGGGATATTTTCAACAAACCATCCAAATTTCTTTAAGGTTTTTCGCAAAAATTGAGTGACAGACAGACAAACATGTTCCCTGATGTCTGAAACGGATTTTTGTCTTGGAATTTTTGAATTCGTAGACATAAATAAAATTTCCTTCTTCTGAACAATCACTTTGCTTCCGTTACCTTTGGTAATCTCGGAAGCAAAAGGGGGAAACAATTAAATAAATAATGGGTCGTAAAAGGAGAACATCATTCAATTACGTTATAGGATGCAAGGAAGCTATGTGCCACACTGATTTAAAGAATCTTTTGTAATATTCATTTTATTGTAGCATCTTTAAATTTAAATACTGACTAATCTTGACTTCAAAATATATATGGTTTCTGCAAATTATTAGTGACTCGGATTCAACACATGTCCTTTTCTTTAGTCAAATTCGAGTCAGTTTTTTCTTCGTGGGGATTTTCCAGTCTTAATTCCAAAAGAAGATTTTTGGCATATCTGAGAGGACTCATTATTTTATTTGTTTTATAGAACTTTACTTACTTCTACAATGAAAAAAAATAAAGTTGATAATTTGTTTTCTTTTCTTTCTTCAGGTGTAAAGAAGAGATATTCATGCGAGAAATGTGGAAAGAGTTACGTTCATTCGCACAATCTTAATCGGCACCGTAATCTCGAATGTGGCATCGAACCTCAATTCTCCTGCCCATTTTGTCCACATAAAGCACGCCAGAAACAGCATCTCAAAGCACACGTGGCTCTTAAGCATTTCAATATTCCGGAACAGCATATCTTTTAAAATAAATGCTTCTATACGAACTTTTTTTTTTTTTTTTTTTATTTTAAACCTTCAACAGAGAATTGGAGTATTAAGTACCAGTTATGCTCTTAATCCCTGAAAAAAATAGTAATCCATTAAAAAAATAATTACCTCTTTGACAACTTTGAATTTTATTTCCAACCTGAATTCCAAAATTACTCCGTGGTACTGTCATTGAAGGGCCTAAGATTGCCAAAAGGCTTTATACAACTTAAAATCCAGAATAAATAAACTCTCTTACCACTTAAAATAGTAGGTACTTGTTTATTTATCAAAGTTGGTTTCGGACATAATAGTTATTTACTAACTAATCAGGGCAAATTATTAAATAACTAGTGTTAATATTTTTTAATAAAACAGTATGAAGGTTGCAGTCTAGAGCGTTTATATAATGTGTTGGAGACAATTTTACTTTGGTCTTCTCCTGGTACTGTATCTTTAGTTTTTCCATAGACAATTTTACATTGATTTCCTCCTGGTAATGTAACTTTAGTTTTTCCATTGACAATTTTACTTTGATCTCCTCCTGGTAATGTATATATCTTTAGTTCTTCCATAGACAATTTTACTTTGATCTCCTCCTGGTAATGTATCTTTTGTTTTTCCATAGACAATTTTACTTTGATCTCCTCCTGGTAATGTATATATCTTTAGTTCTTCCATAGACAATTTTACTTTGATCTCCTCCTGGTAATATAATTTTAGTTTTTCCATTGACAATTTTACTTTGATCTCCTCCTGGTAATGTAACTTTAGTTTTTCCATTGACAATTTTACTTTGATCTCCTCCTGGTAATGTATCTTTAGTTTTTCCATAGACAATTTTACTTTGATCTCCTCCTGGTAATATAACTAGTTTTTCCATTGACAATTTTACTTTGATCTCCTCCTGGTAATATAACTTTAGTTTTTCCATTGACAATTTTACTTTGATCTCCTCCTGGTTATATAACTTTAGTTTTTCCATTGACAATTTTACTTTGATCCCCTCCTGGTGATGTAACTTTAGTTTTTTCATAATCGGCACTGATGATGGCTTTATAAAGGCCGAAAGTTGGCTTTGATAAATAAACAAGCATTATTTCACGTAATGTATAAATCAGTTGTAAGGTTTTACAGCTAATGAAGCGACATGCTAATCCCAATGTCAATGTCTTTATATATTTATAGTTGTATAAGCCCTTTGGAAGGCATTGGCCCTCTACGGGCTACTCCGCTACGGATT
Source organism: Gerris lacustris (assembly GCA_951217055.1). Classification (NCBI taxonomy): domain Eukaryota; kingdom Metazoa; phylum Arthropoda; class Insecta; order Hemiptera; family Gerridae; genus Gerris; species Gerris lacustris. The sequence continues at coordinate 36,367,734 of OX578286.1, forward strand.
ATTATATTATCTAAGTTACCCTATTTTGTTGACTTTGTATTATTTTGTTAAATATATAAGTTTTACAGTGAAAAATCAATCTTTAATATATTCAAAGATACTCACTAAATATGAACATGTGATTGGTACAATGTGTGACATGGAAACATAATTTATTTTATGTACATTTTACAAACCAATAAAGAAGGCTTACTTTATTACTTCACTTGTAACAGGCAGATCGTGGTGTTAAATCAAAGCATATAGGAGAACGTTATAGCTATACTAGTTTTCTGAAACGTATATTGTACCTGGATTTCCTGGGGGTTCCTCGTCTAGGGTTAATCCTTTGTAGGGGTGATGCCATCAGGCAGGTACTGCCTTCTTCGATTGTTCCTTCGTCGAGGAGGGTGGTGTTTGATGTCGGGAAGTTTCTGAAAACCTAGTTATTTATTACCCGAGTATTATTACTAGTCATTACCCTGATTGCCTTAAATTATTGACTTATATTATAACTGTTATATTGTGTGATAAAGATGTGAAATTTATACATTTCTGTATTTGTTTTTGAAAAAATTTAAAGGGACAATTAATTTCTCTTTTCTAATCGATGGTATCCCTCCCTTCCACTAATATAATATATTTCGTTAATTTTTAAAAACTATTTTTTGATAATTGTTGGTATACTTGCTGAAATAACAGACACTAACCCAAATGCAATTATTTTAAAGGTTCTTCTGAGTATATTAAAATTTATCATTGGTATCCATTATGTATTGAGTTTGTATTGTGTATTGCATTATATTTTGTTTGGAGTAGAATTTGAGGATAACGAGGAAAGTAAAAGATAAAGTTTTAGATTAACCAATATTTCGGGTAATATATTGCACATGGTGACATGTATGTATTTTGTTGTGTGTTATACGTTACCTATGTCTTGTCTTCGCTTCCCTCAAATTCTATTTCATTCGCTGTCGATAGCCACGCAAATATGTATATATTTTTTTAATTTGTGTGTTTGCTGTATGAAATTAAAGCTTGTTATTTTTTTAGGTGTGAGAAAGCATTTTTGCTGTGACTGTGGCAAAGGTTACGTTCATTCAACTCATCTAAGTCGTCATCGGAGGTTCGAGTGCGGCGTGGAGCCTCAGTTTCCTTGTCCATGCTGTCCTCACAAGTCAAAAAGAAAACAGCATCTGAAAGCTCATTTAGCTTTGAAACACGGCGTGACTGATAAACTGATAAGAGCACCGTTTGACTTATAAACTGATAAAATACCGTTTGACTGATAAACTGATAAGAACACAGTTTTTACTGATAAACTGATTAGAACACTGGTTGACTGATAAACTGATAAAAACACTGTTTGACTGATAAAATGATAAGAACACTGACTGAAAATTATATGAACAAGGCTTGACTGATAAACTGATAACACGATTTGACTGATAAGATGGAAAGAAAAACAAAATACTCTGTTGCTAACCTGTGAATTACTTCAGTTTTAGGTCCTCGGAGCCATTGCGACGTCTGTGGTAAAGGATATGCTCGGCCACAACATCTGAAAAGGCATAAGAAATACGAATGTGGCGTTGAACCACAGTTTCCATGTAACTTTTGCTCGTATAAGGGGAAGCAAAAGCATCATCTTTCAAATCATCTCGCCGCAATTCATCACATCTATTTAGAACCTTTAAATCCCGCATTTGCACCAGTTAATTTATTGTAGCTTTTTATATTAGCCTAATTTGTCTGGGACAAATCTTTTAATCTATATTTATTTATCTACTTCTCGGCTTCCTAGAAAGCTGAAACTGGCAAATATTAAATATTTCCGATGACAACACAATAATCAGTCATAAGTTTGACAAACTCGTTTGTATTAGCCGATAAATCAATAAATTATCGAGTGGTATAATTCGAAAAAAAAAATGTAAACAAAAGGTTAAATTAGATTACTGGATTTATTTATTTAAATTATGAACGCTTTTATAAAGCAAGCATTAATTAAGAATTATATAATTTTTTCAATAGCCGCAATACTAGTAGTACTGTACTACAGTATATATGTATGTCACTAAAGATATAAGTGCTATCAAAAAATTACAAACACTTTTCATAGCGCCCCAAGCTTTTATCTTTAGTGACATTTATACATACTGTGATCGCTTATAGTACTGTGGCTGTTAAAGAAAATGTATTTTTTCCGTGGTAGTCTGTGAAATAGTAACTTTAGAGCCTAAAAAACATAGCTAAAACCCATTTTTTCATTACGTGGTCTTAAAAAATCTTTTCATTGCTACCAGCACGAAAGAAAAATTTTTTTACGCCCTAGGACGTAAAAAATTTTTTCTTTCGTGCTGGTAGTTATCGAAACTTCTGTTTTAGCGCTGCAATCTTTGTAGATATGCTTGTTAGTACGCTTAAAATCCGCTAGATGTCAATGCGTTTTATTTATCTTTTGTTATAGTGTAACCTCTTTTTAAGGTTTCTTTTTTTAAATCTTAATTATGTTATTATTATATTGATTATTGATTAATATTTAATGTTTTTTCATCTACCACGGAAAAAATAGCATATGCTACACGACTGTGAAGTGTTTTTTCTTTACCTTGGCAATATTTACTGTCTCGCTCCGCTCGACAGTCAATGTAATTGCCGCGGTAAAGAAAAAACTCACTTCACAGCCTAGTAACATAATATACTATTCTCCTAATAAATTATACCCTTGTCGTTTTAATTTCGCCATGTCGTGGCCATTTGAAATCCTACTATCGATATATCTAATCGGTGTGTTTTCAATCACCAGTAGGTTATACTTAGAGATTGAAAAATATTGAAGAGGTTATATAATGTTTATCTTCATAGTAAATTAGAGAAAAGGATATTATGCATTGCTGCAGCCGAGTGGTTTGTGTAAAATTGATGATACACTCAAAATAATATTCAAATAAGTGAAAAATCATAGTTCATTGGTTAAAATTAGTCACTCGGGGTAAGCTGCTATGTTTCATAGAGTGCAGATTCCATGATTGTTGTACCATGAATTTGGACATGAAACATAGAGTCGTAGTTTATATTGCGGAAAGAGCGTATCTGGTTATCTAAGAGACGGGGCTGTCTATGTATTATAGGTAATCTATTGTAAGAATCTATAGAACCTAGATCTCCTCTTGTAAATAATCTGTGAAACATAGATCGAATACTCTGTGAAACAGAGTATACTCCTGCTAAATGAAGGGCAAAATTGTAAACATCTACAGCAAAACTCTATGCTTTATTGGAATCCCAGAGAGGTAACTATATTTTGATCGTGATCGTTTGATCGGAAGTTGGGTTCCTGTTTGTTGGCAACTCAGGTCACTAGACCTGAGTGGCCCTCAAGATGATGGTTTAAGCGAACCAATCTATCAATGGGATAAACTTGTTAACAGAATTATGGATGCGGCAACACAAACCAGAAGTTCTCCTGGAATGTTGAAGCAAAAATAGGAGTGGAAATGGAAATGGTGGTTGTTTGGTCTCTTTTTCGCAGGACAAGACTTTGTATTGAATCTGCAGGATTTTAATTTGTACAGAAATTGTACGCGAACATATTAAATGATGTTGTTTTATTCATTTCTAAATGTGACCTTGTTTTTTTTAAATATTCAACTTTTGATGCTTGCATTTCTGTTAAAAAGCATTTAGGGCATATGTTCATTATACTTTTTTACTCTAAATGGCGTCAGTAATACGCCCTTAAAGTATAGACCTTCAGTCATGGGACTTCCTGTATATTGTAAAAAGTAAATTTAGATCATAAACTACAAAATACGATTTATACAATATAGAGCAAGATACCACACTTGTTGCCTCCTAGATCTGTTGTCACTAGGCGCGATAGTTCTTGTAACTGCCACAAGAGTACTCTGATTCCATGATAGTATTCTCGACTATCTCTCATCAGTCGTGATAGTGCTTTCGTGACAGTGACTAACATAACACCTGTAAAACGGGGCGTTATTGTCAGTAGCCTACAATCGGAACTAAAATATATTGTTACTAGATGCGCGGCCACGGTATGTCGAGATGTACCATTTTTTATACTTAATGTTTATTGTTCTTTTGGGGGTGGAAGTTTGTGTGTAGACTAAAACAATTATAATTATTATTACTATTGTCACTGTTTAAATTATATATTTATTTAGTATCAATAAGCGCAAATATTACTATTCAATAAAGTTCTTCAATTTATAACAAACATTACCTTTCGAATTTGTATGGTTCTTGCAACATATGTGTACGTCAAATTCGAATGTCATCTACATTTTTTTTTAAATGTAATTGGGGTTTAAAAATAAAGGCTGATTTGATTCTTATTGTAATTAACAATATGTAAATTAATCAAATTAACAAAGAATATGTAAACATGATGTAACTATGTCTTTAATTTGTTTATCTTGAAGATTTGAATAATTGCATAATTTTTATCAGGGAAAAGAAAAATATATGTACATATTATACAATAAAGAAAAATATATATGTTAAGATTATACAACTGCACTCTTATATTTATGTTTGTAGCAAACCTTTAATCACTGTTCTGCCATTTTTTAATCCTGAAATAATTACTATGCATTTGTTAATAATTATTAAAATAAAATCTTGCCTGATAATACAATTGATGCAGGTCCAGACGCCGATTTCACACGTTGCGGTATACCTGACTGATGCACCTGTACAGATATATCTGGCCAGGTAAACCGGAGCGTATGTGCTATCAAGTTAAGACATAACTGCACAGTTATAATGGCACACATGCTCCGGTTTACCTGTTAGTTGATCCTGGTCAGGTAAACCGGCGCGTATGTGCTGTCAAGTTATAACTTAACTGCGCTCTTTTCTTACCTTTTTGGTGATTTATCTCTTATTTTGTTATTAGCTTTTATTCATTTTCTTGTCTTTTCAATTTTGTTCCATGTTAGTAAGTTTTAACGCTTAGTGTTTGTTCATAGGCACTGATGATGGCTTTATAAAAGCCGATAGCTGCTTTGATAAATAAACAAGTATTTTCTTCCGTGGAGAGACTGGTTCTTTTTATTCATTAACTGCGTAGTTAAAATGGCACACATGCTCCGGTTTACCTGTTAGTTGATCCTGTTCAGGTAAACCGGAGCATATGTGCTGTCAAGTTGTGACTTAACTGCACAGTTTTATCCGGTTTATCTATAGAAACTACCTGTCAGGTATACCACAACATGTATGACCAGTTTTAAAACTTATATTACCTTTATTATACCTTTCATTCTTATTAAATTGTATAAGTCTAAATAACTTTTTAAACTGACTTTATATTGTGTTCTTGTGATAGTTTTATTTATTTGCAATATCAATTGTATGTGTGCAAATGTAATATTTAATCTAATTGTTCTATAAATTATAGAAATGCAGAAAATTCTGCTGTATTATTTTTTTCCCAATGTAATAATGTGTTTTTATTCATTTTTAAATCAATATCATTGTATAAATATCTATAAAAGAAACCATTAATTTTATGGATTTATATTTAAAGTAAATATTATTTTAATTTTTGTTACATGATGAGAAAACTCTTCTATATTATTTTAATTTATTAATTATGTGTTTTTTTTCCAATATCATAATATGTTTTTATTAATTTTTGAACCAATATCACTGTATAAATATGTGTAAAAAAAAAAACATTAATTTTATGGATGTATATTTAAAGAAAATATTATTTTAATTTTGTTATATGGTGATTTTTTTTTTTTTATTCCTTTATTATCTAACCATTTTGAATAATTAATTAAAATTAGATAAGTTATGATTTAGAATGCAAATTTTTTTTTATTTGAATTTACTTATTTTTTCCTTTTGTTTGAGAAAGGTATAAAAGAGTCACCTTATTGCCGTATTATCTGCTTCAATCTTAATTTTTATTTTCATAAAGGAACTTAACTTATGACTTAACTGTATGAAATAATTGGTCGTTTTGACTGAGATTTTGTGGTAGCACTTCATAATTATGACTAAAGAGATTGGTAGAAAGTAACACAACAATATTGTCTCCACGATTTTATATTAAAATTCACAAACGCTTTTGACGTATAATATCATCTTTAGTGTGCTTGCGTTAACTTAGTAAGAAATTCTGTACTAAGCTAACTATTTGACAACATTTTATGACAAACTAACGGTCTAAGGTGGGAGTAGACTTGGGCTGTGAGGGTAGAAGGATTTCGGGAGGATCAAGGTAAGGGATATGAAGTTGAGATCCAAGGCGGAACCCAGTAAACAATAATTCCTTGTATTACTATAACTAAAATATGCCTTCTACTAACAGAATTATTAAAAAAAAAAAAAAAAAAAAAAAAAAAATATATATATATATATATTACTCTTGAGCTTACCGAAGGTAACGGAAGCTTTTCCTTATATGATCGTTCTGAAGAACGAAAATATTTTATGTATCCGATTTTTGAAATTCCGAGACAGAAATCCATTTCAGACTTCAGGGAACATTTTTGGTTCCGTTTCGGTCTGTCGTTCAATTTTTGCGAACCAGCATATCTTAAAAATTACACGTTCGATTTTAATTGTTAGTCCCATATAAATGTCCTGCTGCCAACGAGCTGCAGAATTTATTTGTTTCGTCCAAATGAGAAATTTTTTTATAAATGCCGTAAAGATGTTGCCTTCAATAATGAAGATGCTGGGTTATTTGGGACTCATACATCCGTTAACAACTTGGGTCCCATGTATCGGAACCATATTTAATGAGTGATATGATGACCCATATTTAAGAGGCGACGAAGGAAACAAGCAATGTAGATGAATCCAATTCTGGTTGCAATCATTAATGAGGTAATACCATTTGCAAAAATGCTTTTAAGATTGCTGTAAGAAAGTAATTGTAGAGAAGAAGCGCCATTCTTGGAGGGGAAGATATAATATGGTTCTAAATGCACTTTCTCATGGAAATTCCATTGCTAGAAATGCTTTCAGCAATAACGAAATGGTAGTGAGGGGAAGTGCCATTCTTGTAGGGGAAGACATAATGGTTCTAAATCCCCATCTTCATGGAAATACCATTGATAAAAATGCTTTCAGCAAAAAAGAAATAGTAGTGAGAGGAAGTGCCATTCTTTTAGGGGGAGACATAATTGTTCTAAATCCCCATCTTCATGGAAATACCATTGCTAGAAATGCTTTCAGCAAAAACGAAATGGTAGTGAGGGGAAACGCCATTCTTGTAGGGGAAGACATATTGGTTCTAAATCCCCATCTTCATGGAAATACCATTGATAAAAATGCTTTCAGCAAAAAAGAAATAGTAGTGAGAGGAAGTGCCATTCTTTTAGGGGGAGACATAATTGTTCTAAATCCCCATCTTCATGGAAATACCATTGCTAGAAATGCTTTCAGCAAAAACGAAATGGTAGTGAGGGGAAACGCCATTCTTGTAGGGGAAGACATATTGGTTCTAAATCCCCATCTTCATGGAAATACCATTGATAAAAATGCTTTCACTAAAAACGAAATGGTAGTGAGGGGAAACGCCATTCTTGTAGGGGAAGACATATTGGTTCTAAATCCCCATCTTCATGGAAATACCATTGATAAAAATGCTTTCAGCAAAAATAAATTGTTGAGAGAGAAAGCACCATTCCTGTAGTGGAAGACATGATAGCTTTAAATGATCATCGTCGACATTGGCTAGAATCCCAAAAAAATATAAAAAAAGATTATTGGCGCACTCTCGCTACTTTTTGTATGCTACAAAAAGGATACCTTTTAAGAAATCCCTGACTTCCCCAGTGTTGAAGATTTAGATTAAATATTTATTTTTACACTTTTAACAGTAATTAAATTTTTACCTGAATTCTGTTATTGTAGCCTTTCTTCAAGTAAATTATAGAAAAATATTAATAACTTATCATTTTTCTTACAATTTTGGTTTATCCGAAATTAATTGACTGTCCAAAACGAATAGGTTATTGGTTGGCTTGGTCAATTTGTTTAAAACATCTACTCTGGTGATGTAACTGCCTTCTACTTTCACGTCGAAATGCAAAGATAGAAATTTGATGTATAATTATCTTAACAATTCATGGTTAAAAGGTTACTACAGATTTAATTTGACTAACAAACATTTACTCTGTATTTTACTCTAGCATGGATGATAAAAATAGGACCATAATTTGTTTACTACTTTTAAATATGTAAACATCTTTTTGTGTATTTGTTCCTTAATTTCTTTAAGTGTGTAGAACATAAAATTAAATTCCAAATGTCTTCTTTTGTTTTCCAGGTTTTCGACGGCATTTCTGCTACTCCTGCGGAAAAAGTTACGCCCAATCACAACATCTTGGAAGGCATAAACGTTACGAGTGCGGTGTCGATCCTCAGTTTAAGTGTGAATATTGTCCGTACAGAGCCAAAAGGAAACAGCATCTTCAAGCTCATCTCGTCGTCAAGCATCATATCTACGAGTTCACCTCTTGATGTTTAACTGCAGTGTGGATCGAGACTGCGAGAATGAAATCGTCGTCATTACCGAGCTTTAAGATAATGGTGGGGGTACTGTTGGATGACGATTGTTCTCGAATAGATCAAACATGTATAATGTGTAGGTCCATTCCATTTAATATCGAAAATGGAATTTACATATGGCTAATTTAATACCATTCCGTCTAATATACTAAATTTAAGAATAAACATACATAAACAACATTTATAACAGAATGGAATCAAAGCAGATAGATAACCTTATGCTTCCCATGATGTTTTCAATAATGTTAAATACATTCTACTTGGAACATTCCAATGTCGAATATAATTTATAGTTATGCGTCTACAAAAGCACTTAAATAATTTAAGTATTTTACAAGTAAATAAATAATTCAATATAAGTAATATTTTTTATGTAAATGTCATTTGACTGTAAGCCTAGGCGCACATTGGGGGCAAAACAGTCTGCAGACTGTCTGCTGAGGCCATCTTCCGGTGCAAAAGATTGTTGGACGGTGACATTTTTGTCGCCGTCCAACAATCTTTTGCACTGGGGTAGACAGCACGCAGACAGTCTGCAGACTGTCTCCCGGTGCAAAAGATTGTTGGACGGTGACATTTTTGTCGCCGTCCAACAATCTTTTGCACTGGGGCAGACAGTCTGCAGACTGTTTTGCCCCCAGTGTGCGCCTGGCCTAATGGGAAATTTTCTTAAGATGAAACTTCTTTGCTTTTAGCAGAGATATTTTTTTAAAAGAAATATTAAATTAGAAGTAGTTTGTATTTTGGCATTAGTTGATTATTCCAAGTGAATTCTATGATGCTTTTAAAGCAAAAGCGATGACTGAAGCAAAAACAATATTGACTCAGTCAAAAGAGCAATAATAATTCAGTCTACAGAGCGACAATGATCAAGGCTGAAGCAAAAGCAATAATGATCAAATCTGAAGCAAACGCAATATTGACCAAGTCTGATGCAAATACAATATTAATCAATTTAGAAACAAATGAAATATGTATGCTACTTTTGGCTGTCATAAGTTGAAGAAATAACAATGAATTACTGAGTATATCTTAATATAAATATATATTGTTAAATAACTCTCTGAATAACTAAATAATAATAATTAATAAAGAAATAAAAATCTACGCGTTATTGTTTAAACATTATAATAAATAGTTATTTTATTCCATCAGTTATTTTAGGTAAAATTATTATTTTTTAATTGTTATTTCGTTACTTTAATTATATTGATGAAATTTAAATTAATTTTTTGGGTTTATTGTAAGATAAAATGTTATTGTTAATATATTATATTATCGTATCATACTTTTTATTAAATTATATTTTTTTAATAAATTACTTTGAATGTTGGGAATTTATTTAATGTTTATTTTAAATTATCCTTTTCATCTTCTTGTACCAACATGTAGCAACAGATGAAAATAAGCAATTTGAGCGTTGATGTAGTTCATCTAAATTATTTTACATTGAGATTTTTGTTTTAACACAGAAAAATAATATTTTAAGGAAAAATTGTGCAAGCTGGATTTAAGTATTAATTAAATGGTAAATCCCAAGTAAGCCTCTGCAAGCTAATCTCAAGTAAATCTCTTTAATGCAAATCTCATGTAAGTCTCTGCAACGTAAATTTCAAGTTGTTCTCTGCAACGTAAATCTCAAGTAGTTCTCTGCAAGGTAAGTCTCAAGTAGGTCTCTCCAAGGTAAATCTCAAGTAGGTCTCTCCAAGGTAAATCTCAAGCAGGTCTCTCCAAGGTAATCTCAAGTAGGTCTCTCCAAGGTAAATCTCAAGTAGGTCTCTCCAAGGTAAATCTCAAGTAGGTCTCTCCAAGGTAAATCTCAAGCAGGTCTCTCCAAGGTAATCTCAAGTAGGTCTCTCCAAGGTAAATCTCAAGTAGGTTTTTTCTAGGTAAACGTGGTTGTGTGTAATTGTCAAACCACATGAATCAATTTTGTTTTGAGTGATCTCATTTGTGTTATTTAAAATTTGAAAGTAATAACTAATCGTCGGTAATCTGCGACTCAATAACATCTAAATAAGTCTCATAATTTTTTTTTATTTTTACCTGTTGTTCTTTATTATGAATAAATACCATTAAATATTATTAACTGCTTTATTTGGCATTTTATCAAAAGGCAGTCTTTATTAATCTTATCATGCTTACAGTGATGTATATTTTTATAATTATTTTCTATTTTGTTAATTCAGATATCGTTGCTAAGACCAAAACGAAGAAAAGCGACGATAAGAAGTTCTTCTGCCACTGTGGAAGGGGGTACGTTCACTATCGTGATCTGACTCGTCATACGAGGCTCGAATGCGGAGTTGTGCCACGATTCATCTGCCCATACTGCCCGCACAGAGCTAAGAGGAAGCATCACCTTCATAAACACATCATTGTCAAACACTTCCCTGAAAAGAATGCTGAAATTGAGAACTCAATCAGTTAAAATGATTGTTTCTGTTGGGAATTACGGCACTAATTTGATTGATTATCGGAATGTTTTTAGTGGTTTTTTAAGTGATTGTGCTTTAGCTATCAATCAAACACTTTTTTGACACGTATGGAATTAAATTTATTAAGCTTATACATAAACTGCAGTAACCAATTGAACACGATTAGAGTCTGATTAATTGAAAATGAATGAAATCAAAGTCATTAATACGCTGACTATAAATTAATGTGACTATAAATATGTGTGAACTAAGGTATTACAATACCCTTTACTATCGATGAAATAATGCTAGCCAATATGTTCGGTTTATACCAAAATAAATAATGATTTCCTCATGCTATGATTTGAAAAAATAATTGTTGATCAGAGTTTGAAATTTACGGATGGCTTAGCTTTACCATCGGGTCTACTTCATTCCATCTGATTCTATACATCAACATGGCCAACCATGGAAGCAGATGCTTCTGCCGTGATTTGGTTTATACTGTTCTCTCTACATTATCCCTTTTCCATTGTGTTATTGATTGTTATTAACCAAAATGGGTTTTGGAGCAATTTATCCTATCATTTGGTTTTCCATTCTTTCTAAATCTCCCCTTTCTCATAGTCTTGATTGTTAATAACCAAAATGGTTATTAACAATCAATGGATCTCGAGTACATCCCTGACTGGTTGTGTCTGCCATTTGTAAGGTTTATACAGCTAATGAAGTGGCACTCTAAACCCCGTTTAATCAATCAAATATATAATTGTATTATCCTTTTGGCATGGCTAGGCCCTCCAATGGCTGTTGCGCCACAGAGTTAGTCAGTACATCCTTATTTTAACATGTTTTGGGAGCAGATACTCCGATTAACATGTTTATTATTATCTCTAACACATCACTATTCGGTAATCTTCCTTTAGGACTTATATATCTCCCATCATTTAGTTTATCCCTATGTCTAATTTGTCTGCATTCTTATTAAAAATAAATGGTGCTCATGAATTCATAATAAAATAAACAAAATGTAAAATTGTCTTCCAAACATTTCAAGTCATTTAAATTATGAAATGATAACAATGAAAATCTTTATTTTATCTAGCATTTAGTTATGACGCAATTTTGATATATTTTATAAATTGCGTTTGTTTTTTTTTAAAATATGTTGAATGAATTTATCAAATTGATAAGTATTTCTGTTCATTTTTCTCTTTAGGTTTTATGGATTGTTCTTTAAATTTAATAGATTGTAAGGTCCAAGAAATCTCCTTAACAATTTAATTTTATCTATTATTCTACTATTTGAACTCAGTAAAGAGTAAAATAGTTTTGTTTATTAAATTATAATAATGTATATTTTGATCTAACTGATTTTTATGAATATGCGTTTTTGAAAATTGATATGGGAACTATCTGGCATAGTTATTTTGTTTTTAAAATATTATAAAATTCGAAACAATTTTGTTTGTAAAAATAATAACTGTGATACTTTGATGCCTTGACAATCTGTCACCCATATCTTGACTATAAATGTTAACTGTTTGAATGTATTCTTTTTATGACTTTGCTTTCTTTTTGAAGGATTGTGAAAAATTAAATAACTGTTTCATTTCTTTTTTATTTATAATGTTGTTTTATTGTAGCTTACTTAATAATTATAAAAAAAACATAATTACAATTATACGAGTGTGTAAATTAATTGGCCAAGGATATGCTTTCAGCATCACAAAGGGTCTGTAGGCAATTAAACAAATAGCACTAATTTGTTAACCAGCATAATCGGCCTAGCGTAATCAATATGGCGGTCATTTGAAAGTTTGTCGTAGCTATAACTTTTGAACTATTTAATATGTCGTGAAAAACGCCAATATATGCATGTTTTTTAAGTTTAAATTCAATGAAATTATTCCGAAGTGTCTAGCCTAACCCGTTCCTGAGATAATACATTTTCCGGGGGAGTGGGGGAATTTTGAGGACAATTTTGACATAATTTTTATCAGTTTACAAAGAAACGCGAGCTCTAATAATAAGGAGGGACAAGAATGACATCTAGAAAAAAATGATTTGACAGCTAGGATGACAACTCTTTATACAAAAAGCATTAGCACTTTTTTAAAAGAACACAAAGGTTTTTAACGTTTATTATATAAATCTTAATCTGAGTAGGACGAAATTTCTCAATACGCAAAGTTAGTGTAAGAAAACTCCAGTACAACCTACATTACTGTCAGGCCAAAGTGCCCCATTAGCTACTGCACTTACTTATTCTTATTCTGTCTCGTAGCGAACAATGCTGTAATATTTCTTTCTTTTTTGTGTTAAAGGTCCTCGATTCCTAGGAAACCGGAAATTTGTCTGTATCAAATGCGGAAAGGATTACGCTCATTTGAGAACTCTTCAACGTCACCAAAAATTCGAATGTGGCATCGAACCACAATTCCCATGTCCTCATTGTCCTCATAAAACTAAGCAGAAACAAAATCTCAAAGCACACATTGTTTTCAAACATCGTGATTTTTCTACCGAAATAATGTGAAAACACGAAAAAAGACGATTTTTTATCCTATAGTAATAATATGTACAAAAAGTTTCCTCAAGAATTTTTCTAAAAAAATAAAATGTCAATATTGTTCCTAAACTTATACTAAACTGTATTATTGTTCTCATTGAAGAATTATTACGAATGCTTTATCTCAAAATGATATTATTATTTAAATTGATTTACCAAAGTTTGTTCTAAAGATATTATGTAAGAAATGTTTATTTATTTGTATTTTATTTATTTTTTAATTGAAATTATCGCGTTTTAAAATGTATTTGTTACCTGGTTTAATTAATATATTTATTTTTACGTTGCTATTCATTTTTTATTTATTCCTTGCGTAATTGTTAACGCTCAGGTATTTTCTTTCCCTTTCTTGGAACGCATTACGTTTCTGAAAGGTAATTATTTTCTCTGGTAAATGGTCAAACTATTTTATTGTTTACTTTTTCACCGTTTTAGCATTTATTGGTTGTAAGCCGTAAACATTTGCTTCTCAGCTTTAAAACAAAACCTTTTTTTTTAAGTAATCAAAATTAAAATGATCCTTTGTTGATGATAATGCTGAGATACGTCTGCCATTAATGAAGCAATCTTCTTGCAAATTATGAGAGACTGAAGTAATTTCGATGTAAAAATATGTACAGTATATTTGCTATCCGCGTTTCATTATTTGTCTAAATATTTTATCTAATAACAAGCTAAAGGCGTGAGATTCCTGGAGGAATGGTAAATGGGATTACTAAAATTTTAGCTGACAATATTATCTTTCAAACATTTGCATGAATGTAATTCATTGTATGTGCATGCATAGCATTTAAATTCAAATATGTCACCTGATTACTTCATTTTGTACATCTCTATTGAAGTGACTCGTCTATAATCTGACAATTGGAAACAATCCGTCACAATAATTTTCTCCTTATAATTGTATGAGTGGGATCACAACTTGATTTATATAACTGCGATGATTTCTCAAATGTCCTCGTTTTGTTTTTGCTCTTTTGACAGCAGGACGAAAGAAATATTTCTGTGGTGATTGCGGACGAGGATATGTTCATTCTGGTGATCTTAAAAGGCATCAGAAACTCGAATGCGGCGTCGAACCTAAATTCCCATGCCCTCACTGTCCTTATAGGGCTAAACAGAAAACTAACCTCAAATCGCACATGGCCAGTAAACATTTTACGTTTCAAATTGCTCAACTCATGTAGAAATGGATGAAGAGGTTCTTTTATGTTATAGTTAAATTAAACAAAAGACTTCATTAACACATAAGTGTTGACTGTATTGCTGCTTTAATTTCTTATTAAATATAATAAAATTATATATTCCAAACTGTTAATAATTAATTATATTCCTAAAAAAGTAGAATTAAGTTGTTTATTTTGTTTAATTATGGTTGTATTTGTAATTTTAATAATACCTGATTAAAGTGATTTATATTTTCTACCTGTTTTTCTTTGTTTTGTGCCCTAGTGATTATTATGGTTATCTATAATTATTATTATTATTATTATATACATATATATATATATATATATATATATATATATATATATATATATATATGTGTGTGTGTGTGTGTGTGTGTGTGTGTGTGTGTGTGTGAGTATGTATATATATATATATATATATATATATATATATATATATATATATATATATATATATATATATATATATATTATATTTGAAGCAGTATAATACTCTTCAAACCCCAATTTCAGGTCTAAATTTTATTTAAGAGCAATAGTGTAGAAGCCACTCTACGTTTTCATTCAGGCTTCTGAGAACCAACACTGAGTAAAATGTTTATGTTCCTTTGGGCTGGATTTTTAAAAATATATATTTTTTATACTTATAGTATTGGTAAGCATCTTATGGTTGTTAATTAAATATTTCGAGTTCAGATAGAATGTTAATTACATGTTTTTGATTCTGATATATTTTAAACTTGCATATTTTCATTCCCTTAACACTTTTATATTTTAATATATTTTTGTTTTGTTCTAATTCCAATATTTAATTTTTGGTTTAAATCTGGTAGTTCTCAGCCTACTTATTACTTTTCATTGGTATTATTTGGAGGTTGAGTTAAAATCATCGTTCAATAAATAATAGAAGAAATAAATAAATAAAAATAAAATAAAACTACAAAATAGAACATTGCTTGTGCATGAAAAATATTCATTAATCTTCATTTAGTCGTTAAGTGAAGCAACAAAATCATATTTATGTCCTAATTCAAAACCATAAGGTACCTTACATTTATTAATTTTTATGGTCTAATATTCTTTCTTCCTGCAACTTAAATTTATTCTTTTTTTTCAGTTTTGAGGAAATACTTCTGCAACTGTGGAAAGGGCTACGTCCATAATAGAGATTTAAATCGGCATAAGAACTGGGAATGCGGAGTCGAACCGAAATTTTCTTGTCCATTTTGCCCTTATAGGGCCAAACAGAAAATCAATCTCAGATCTCACCTAGCTATAAAACACTGTGAGGATATCCTCTAAAGAAAGTGTAAAAATAAAAAAAAAAGTTTAATGTTGTCAACATGTTGTGCTATTTTGTTTTATGCCTGTAGGAACACTCAAATATAATTTTAAATTTAATTTAAATTTTTTTTTACGTTCGGCTAATCAAATTGAAGTCAAGTTTCAATGTGTTATGTGAAATTTTAATATGCAAACATATCACAATTTGCAAATAAGTACCGCCTTTAATATATATCTCTGACAAGAGTCTGGTATTTAACCAATTTTAGAAGGATCAAATGAATGCTAACAGTTTTACACCAAAACTACCTGTGTTAATAATATAATCATAATACAATTTAATTTCAAAAAGATTATAATCGCTCTGACAAACTTGGACTTAAGTTTCTTACGATGCGTAGTTACACTAAATTTAATTCCCATTTTGACAGATCTCATTTCCGATTTTCAATAAAATCAAATTTATTTTCACCAATATCTCGGAACCCACTTTTGCTGGCCAGTATCCGTTCACCGATAATTTTTGCTCTTTGTTAAATTTGAATTACTATGAGTCTGTTGCTCAAACCAATAGGTAGAAGTAATTTTAAAATAGGATTCCGAAATTGCTATTTGGACTTTCTATCTTTAAAGAAAACTCCTTTTTTAATTGAATTTAGTTAAGGAAGCAGTTTAACTCGGCCAAATGTAGACTTTATAGCTGGTAAATTACAGTAACATATATTTTGTAAATCTGTTCATTGCGCATGCTCTTCAATCTTCTTTGAATGTATGGGCCTTTTTTTTATCTCTTGCTTCAAACCGGTGTTTAGTATTTTCTTAAATTTTCTTTCGATGCTTTAATTTTGAATTAATAATTGTTCCGTTTCTTCTTCTTTTCGTTCATTATTTTACAGGACGAGTTGACTGCAAGAAACAGTTTTTCTGCGCTCGATGCGGCAAAGGATACACGAAATCGAGAAATCTTTACCGTCATCAAAAGTTCGAATGTGATGTCGAACCGCAATTCCCTTGTACTTTCTGCCCATACAGGGCACGGCAGAAACATCACCTGCGGTCTCACATCTTTCTTAGACATCATGGGCTTCATGCGAACGTTAATTTTAATCAATAGCACCATTATTGTTCGTGGTGGTAACAGAAGTTGCTGGTTGTTTTAATGGATAAAAAAAATCAAGATCTCATGGAATTATTTAATGGTTCTGCAAATTCATTTTTTTGTTTTCTAGTTTGCTCAATTTAGAATTGATGTATACTATTATTTATTTTTTTTTTTAAATGTTATTTATTACTTTTTGTTGACTATATTAATTTTGCTATTAGTAAATAATAATAATTTAAAAAAAGAAAAATGTTTCAAGAAAACTCCTTCCCTCCAGCATAAAGGTGGAGATACACATGGCGTCTAAATGGGGAAGTCGCTTGCTTGCCAAAAGAGGGTATTTGTCAGTAACTGGCATACTAAGGATTTTTATTAAGTTTTTATCTGCTTGCTTGCCAGCTACAGGCATGCCATTTAACATATACACGTGCAAGTAGCTTGCAAGTGCAACTTGCTGGTATACTTTTGTGCAAACTTACAGGCAAGTGTATCTTCGCCTTAATGGCGAAATCGAGTTCAGTTCTCTTGTAAAACTCGTTTGCACTTTCCAATTTTTGAGAAATGCATATCTGAGATGTTGGATCGGAAATGTTCTAACTCTTTCATTTAAGTGAACATTTTTGATCCAAAATTGGATCGGATTTGCTAAGCCATTTTTAGATATGCAAATTACGTAACTTGGTTAGAAGTCAGGGTGCCGAGGTTTGACAGTATCAATGTACACATCCCGTTCAGTCTGAAAGATGTTGGAACATACTTTAATACTAAGAAATGCTGTCAATAACCTACGGTTTGGCATAATAATAAGCCCATTTTAAAGAGGCATGATAGTATTCATATTGTTAAATATGTCAACTGAGTTAGTCTTGCAATTTTTTTCCTTTGAAATTATAATTGTAAAGTCAGCTGTTTATTTACTATTTCTTAGTGAGTATTATTGTTTATTTTGTTGGTATTTACTAGTATATGTGTTGCAATAATTAAAATGATTTATGGTAAAAAAAAGATAATGTTTAAAAAATGTTGAGTCAATTATTTTTTGTTATCCTATGGTTGATAGTGTTATTGTTAATGTATTTGTTATGATCGGAATATAGAATACTATTATATGATTAAGAGATTGGCGAAATATCTATCCTAATAATGGTTTATAGTATTTGTCTTACTGAATGTGAAGTAGAATCTTACATAACCTCACCGTAGATCACATCTCTTTTGAGGTCTGTTCAAAAACCTATCGGCCACCCAACGGAAACCTTAACCTTCTTGTAGACTTTAGCAGATCTGAACTGTTTATTACAGTAATAGCTCTTTTGACCTCTGTATTGGTTACCTACCTACCTTGATATTTATTGAGATGATTCAACATCTTGGCTAATGGTCCACAAAAATTTCATAAATGCGTCTCTCTCACAATTCTGGTAAGTCAAATTTCCATGATTTGAGTCACATTTCTTGAACAATGTAACTAAAGATAACTTTAAGATAAGATCTAACTATAAAAATCTATGAGGAAGACTACTTGTTCAAGGATGTTCATTATGAATTTTAATTCCTAAATTCCCGAATTGATTGAAAGGCAAAATAAGACTTCGTCTTAAATGAAGTACTGCCATTGTTTAATTTAGTAATTTTACGCGAATGCTTTCAGAGGTACCGTTTTTCTTAACTAACTAGCTCTATAGGCTTTCCAAAGGTCTTATGAAACTATATACGTGTAATGGATGACTTGGGGTTAGTGTGTCGCTCCATTGGCTGTAAAAACCCTTAGAATTGGAATACGCAACAAGTTGGGTGCCACTTCACATAAGTAGCTGTACCAATTTAAATGGCGATACCAAGTGGGAGTGAGGGGAGGCTCGGTCCAGGAACCAAACCGAGATCTTTAGTCAACATCCAAGGCTGACACTGCCCAATGTAGTTTTACTTTATTGATAGGAGAGCCAACTGCTCTCCTATCAATAAAGTAAAACTACATTGGGCAGTGTCCGCCTTGGATGTTGACTTTACTCTCTTTTGAACTTAGATGTTGACTTTACTCTCTTATGACCTTGGATGTTGACTTTACTGCTCTTCTGAGGATCTACCGTTTCCCATGGAGTATCTAAATTTACCAAATGACGCCGCTTCTGAAGTTGAAGTTTTGTCCATTTGATTCTACGAGTCCATGGGTTATAATAACCAACAGCGATATCAAAAGAATGTTTTGTGAGCGGGACTCAAAATTAAGTCAATGTATATATGTATGTCTTATGTAAATTGATAAGGCTATAGTTTGAACTGTCGTTGTTTAATATTATCATTAAAGATGATGTGAGTGGTATCATCACATCAGGCTGCACTTTCTCTGTAACATGGCTTAAAAACCTAGTCTAATGTTTTTTTGCGCATTCCGACCTTACACTGAGATACTAATGCTTTTATCCAGGAAGTATTCTATCCTCTGAGTTTCTTCAAATTGAGTTGTGTACAGGGTATTTTTCATTGGTATTTTTAACTTTGGTAAAGGTGAATGGCATAATTGTAAAAAGGTTTTTTTTCTGTGTGTTTTTAATATATATCGATTTACTAATATGTTTTAAAATATTTTATGTTATTTTATTATTTACAGTTTTCAAGAAGTATCCTTGTTTGCATTGCGGCCGTGGATACTCAAGAATTGGTGATTTGAATCGACACAGAAAGCTCGAGTGTGGAGTTGAACCTCAGTTTGCCTGCCCTCACTGCCCTTATAAAGCGAAAAGAAAACAGCATCTCAAAACTCATCTGATTTTCGTTCATTCGATGGACTTAAGTTACTACTAAATCTGCACATTGGAAGATTCAGTGTCTTGGGAAGAGACTGAAGGAAGAGAATCTCACGTTGATCCCTCTTGACATGGAGTAGATTCTACTTTCACTAATTTAGATATTAATGTGACTATTAATTCAGCACTGATAATGACACTAATAACCTTCTGCAGCTGAAAGATGCTTTGTAAAATAAATCAAGTTTCAATTTACGTGAACAGTTAATGTTGGAGACCTTTGTAGTTTTGAATCATTGATAGTAGAGCAATATATTCAAACAGTGTCGGACATGAGTGACCACAAATCTGGGTTCACCCAGCATTTCCATGTAAATTGGTACCTGCTTATGTGAAGTGACGAGTAACAAGTTGTTTATGCCAATTGAAAGGTAAATACTGATGATGGAGTGACACGCTAACCCTGTGTCATCCATTACAGATAAAGTTGTATAAGTTCTTTGGCAGGTCAATGCCATTTATTGGCTGTTGCTCCACAGAGTTGGTTTATTTTATTCCTTTAAGGCGACCTCCTTACAAGCTGCTCTTTAAATCCTGTAACCTTACATTAGTGGACTGTAATTCAATAATAATAAGCTATACAAGTATAAAAGTTATGGAAGTTTGCTGGTACCTTGTCAGAAACTCTTTGATGTTGTGGGTTGATTCAGTCGATAGGGGTACAAACATAGCGGAATCAGCATGAAGTGCCATAAACAGTCTGTGGATCAAAGGAAAGAGTAAAGCGTTTGTTTAATTGATGACGCATGTGCGAATTGTCGCGCATGCGCACGCACTCGTTTACCTCACCTATCTTACTCTTTACTACCTCAGGGGAGTAATTTAAAAGGATCAATAAATGTAACCTGATTCATTGTTACTTAGACCTCATCATTAGAGTACTGTAGACCGCGAATCTTACATGAGGTTTACTTTGGTTCTTAGTTGCACAGAAATGTTTCTGTTTGCGTTAAACTGTTATAGTGTTTGCCATGTCCGATGCTTCACAACTATTGCAATCTAGCTAAAACCATTGTACTTTTTATTAAAAAGACATGATGTGGTGAAGATCACTCACTTGAATTATTGTCTCAAAACAACTTCAAACATGTCTAAAGAGGTTTGTTTTTTTTGTGCAACTTATTACGGTAAATTGGATAATGTTTCAGCAGGGGAACATTCACCATACATTTGAGAACTTGTCATGACAAAGAACTCGATGATACTATTGTCTTATGACCTTGAGATGCACTGCAAATATCTTTCATTAAAAAGTAGTATGCTTTAAAAAGTACTGTTTATTATAGGAATTAAGGAACTGAAACATTTTGTACAAGTTGTGCTATAATTAAAGAGCTAAAAGGTTTCCTTTTTTTTGTAAACTCATAAATTTTATTTCGAGTTTTAAGATATCGCCTGTGTTTTCTTGATAAAGATTGTCTTTTTTTTATATTTAATGTTTTCTTTTTGGTTAATTGATTTTAGATGTGATAAAGGTTCAAAATTACTATTCATTTATTACTTAAAGAAATAATATGTATTAAGTTATACATTTACTGTGATATTGGTTCATAATTACTATCTATTTATAGTAATTAAAATATTTAACAAATCATTTATTTACTGAACCTAACAATTAATGTGTTTTTATTGTAAATATTGTAATAACTTTTTTTTATAATAAAATAACTGTTGATTTTTCAATATGAGAAATAAAATTAAACATATGTTTATCTTTATAAGTCTTATAAATTAGTTTTATTGATTTTAATCGGTGAATTTAATTATTTTATTTTTCTTACTTCGAATTAATTTAATTTATTTCTTGATATAATCACTTGATGTGATTCTACATGATCTCATTTTGTGTTTTGTCTCAAATACCATTTTATGAGATGTTAAATGGATATACATATGTTTTGAATTTTAGTGATTATTTTGTCTCCTTCATTCAGGACATCGTGTGGTAAACTACAATACCACTTATATAATGTATTGGTGGTAACACATTCAAACCACGTATTTTCAAATTGGTGGTTTGGTTATGTTATAATTAAAATGTTTAGAAAAATTATCTTTTAACCATGTGCACCCCGTATATTTTAAAGAAATCCCTAAATTTCTTAATCACAAGTGTGATGTTGTTGTGTGTGTGTGTTGTTAAGTGTGATCCTACACATGTGTTAACTCTTATCCTACTTGATGATCGGTATTGTAGTATTCCTATTACTTGTTTATATAGCTGATGAAGCGACAGTCTGATGATTCGATAATACCACTAAAACCATCTTCAATGATAATATTGGACAGGGGGATGATCAAACTTTAACTTTATAATATATTGGTTGACATACATTGACTTAATTTTGGGTTAAGAGCACAAATTATTAATTAAGTATTTTTTCTGTATTGCAACTCCTGATTATGGGCTCTGAATATTGAGCGGCGTCTTTTGTAATGTAGACACTTATAGAAAAACGGGGTTTGTTTGCTCGTATAGGAAAGCATTTGTCACGTTTTTAGTTAAAGTGTTTGTTAAGCACGTTGTTTGTTAAACTAATAGTTAAACTGTGTTAAGATGCCATAAACGCTGAGAGTGTAACGTCGGCATCTAAGTCTATTGAAACGCAGTCACTTTCAAGACATTACTTTGTTTTGAAATATATTATATCCGGCTCAAAGGACCATAAAACTAAACCATTTTATGGTCCTTTGAGCCGGATATAATTTAAACCAATGCTTATATTAGTATAGAGTTGATTAGCAAAATTAATATTATTTCCTAAGCAAAAATGAATACAGTTAAGGTGATTGAAATCTTTTAAATTTGTTACAACTATGTAGTATAATACAAATTGCTTCTATTTTTTCTTGTATTTATCTCTTATTATCGTATTATGAACAATTTAGATAAAGGAAATCGAGGTTTTGATTATTTTGTTTTTCAGAGAAGCCATACTTCTGTGTTAGCTGTGGTAGAGGATATACAACGATGACAAATTTGAACCGGCACAGAAGACACGAATGCGGCGTTGAGCCTCAATTCGCCTGCACTTTATGTCCCTACAAAGCCAAACACAAACAACACCTAAAGAAGCATATGATAATAAAACATTTCTCTATTAATATGTAAAAATATTTCAATAAAAAATGTTTTTATATTAATTACGTTTCCTCTTTCTTTTTTTTTGTCCGTGGGCAAAAGTGAGAGCCCTTCGAGTGATTATATGTTTATTTCATTCTGAGCTTTCGCCCTGGGAACCTGAGCTTCATCAGTGATCTACAAATTGAAATTTTATATGAATTCCAAAGGAAAAAACGTATTTTGAATTACAAAAATAAAATTCTCCTACAATTATATTCTACAAAGCAATATTAAATCTCTTCAATGTAAGTATTATTGTGCTATTAGTGACTTTAGATAATCAAGAAAATTGCCTCGTATTTTTTCTTCGTTGACTAAATGCACTCTGATGCATTGAGATTTCTAGGTTTGGACCCTGTGTCTTATCAATCATTGCATATAATTAATTGTTTCGGGCGTTGCAATTTTGTAATTAAAAGAAAATTTGGAGTAGAATGCACATGGCATTGGATAAACTAAAATATGCATTAAACAAATATTTATTTATTAGTTTATTTACTAATATTAACAGGTGTAAGAAAGCAATAATCAAAATAAAATAATATTAACTACTTAATAAGTGTAAAATAAGGTTATTACGTTTTTAGAAATTTAAGAAAATCCAGCTCCATGTTATTTGATGTAATCTGATGTGACTGATGTAATTATAAAATGTTTGATATTTTGAACAAGTTGTTCTTGGACTCTGAAAGAGTCAAGACCTACTTGAACTCTGAAAGAGTGAAGACCTATTTGGACTCTGAAAGTGTGAAGACCTACCCCTTCCACCATTCCTTATAAATATGTAACCCTACATATCCAGCGCTACATCCTATTATCGGTTTTAGCTACCTGTACACTCTTCCTCC
Organism: Gerris lacustris; assembly: GCA_951217055.1. Classification (NCBI taxonomy): domain Eukaryota; kingdom Metazoa; phylum Arthropoda; class Insecta; order Hemiptera; family Gerridae; genus Gerris; species Gerris lacustris. The sequence goes on from OX578286.1 coordinate 36,391,613, forward strand.
ATTCATCTCTGTCAGCAGCCTTCGTTCTCTATCCTTGAATGTTTATGAAGTCCTTGAGCTATGAAGTCCTGTTCCACATTGACCATCCATCTATATGTCACCGTCTTCCGTCTTCTTCGGTTGAACAATCTTCTCTACATGGCCTATCCATCTTATCCTCTCAAATGTTATTTATCGTACGATTTCCTGTTCGTCTATGAGTTTTTCAACTACCTGGTTTTGACGTATGCTCTAAATCCCATCCTCTTTCCTTACCGGTCCATATACTCATGGAGTATGGATTCTATGATCATATCTTCATAAAGACCATATATCTGTCTTTCTATAGTCCATATATCTGTCTTTCTATAGTCCATATCTTCATGGATTCCATATACTCATGGATTATTCTATGAATACTTTTCTCAAAATATCTTAGAGCGCGCTCATCCGTTATTGTTAGAGTCCATGTTTCGCTGCTGTATCTTTCAACTTGCCTTTAAAGAGTTTGATAAATTGATAGTTTTGTATTTTTCTCTACGAATTTTGACGATAGATTGTTAAAATAAAATAGTATTAATCAGTATTGTAATATAGGAAAATATGTTGTATTATTTTATAATATGCTCGTAGGTAGCAACTTATTTAGCATTTTTACTGTTGATAAAATGTTTGAAGCTTTGAAATATTTAAAACTTGTTTTGATTGTAACGTGCCTTGATTATTATTTTTCAGGTAGAAGAAAATATTATTGTGAGTGCGGACGTGGTTATGTAAACGCTAGACATTTACATCGACACAAGAAGATGGAATGCGGTGTCGACCCACAGTACGCATGTACTCAGTGTCCGTATAAAGCAAAGCATAAACAGCATCTTAAAACCCACGTTGTTTTAAAACATAGAATGGGCAGAGATTTCGCCGTATGATTAGGCGCTGTCTTATTGTCATACCTTCTGTTTGTGATTTTATTAAAAAAGAAATCAATATGATATCGGTTTGTTATGATAAGGTAAGACATTTTAAATTGATCAAATTTGCTTGCTTGGCCATAAGTAACAATTTTTTTCTTTATCTATGTCGACTAATCTTTTATAAATATTAATTAGCTACTTATTACAATAATGTCCTGGCAGTGAGTCAAATTGGAACTTATGCTGAATAAAGTCTCGTTCAGATTGACGAACGCGATCCGAGCAACGAACAGAGCAATGGTTTATTACGCTTGCTCGGTCTGAGGTGCAGGCACACATGAGATCGGGCATGCGCAGAGACCGGGCATGCGCAAAGACCGGGCATGCGCAGAGACCAGGCATGGCACATATCGGGCATGCGCAGAGACTCTTACTCTGCTCTGCTCTTTGCTCGGTTCGTATTCGCCAATTCTAAAACATTGCTGTCTATTTTTTTTATTCCCTTTCACGAGAAATATTGCGAGAAAATAAAATTTGTAAATATTTTTTTTTTATTTTAGTTAATTGTTTCTCTCCTCAATTAAAACATTGCGTGTTAAATCTAATTTATTCTGTGATGCTTTCAGGGGATCATAGACACGCTTGCCGACAATGCGGAAGGAGTTACAAAAATGTGGAAAGTCTAAAACGTCATTGCAAATTCGAATGCGGTGTATCTCCGATGTTTCCCTGCCCACATTGCTCTTATAGAGCTAAACAGCGAACTCAACTTAAAAGTCACATTTTTCTCAAGCATTATAACACTTTTAAAAACCCTTCAATTAAATCTTAAATACATTCCATTCTATTTATTAATTATAAATTTATAAATCAATTTTAACTTACCTTAACATTCCTCTTAAAGACTAAACAAAATTATAATTCAAATGTAAATTAAAAATAACAAAACATTCCCTTTAGGATTAAGTAATTTATTAAATTATATTATAATATTTAATTCAAATATACTAGACTTTTGTGATCTCTAAATTTTAAATGTTATTACTTTTATGTAATACCCTGTAGTTGTATTTGTGGAGAAGAGAATTGGACACATTCAATTTATGGACTGAATGGATGTTAGCATGGATAATGGATTGGATAGTATCTGTAATATTAAATCGGTCAAAATAAAAAGGTAAATTCAATTAAAAACCATTTTTTTAGGGGAGAGGAGGGGGGGGGGGGGGTAAGTAATAATTACAACTCACTTTTGAACCAAAATCATTTTTGAAATAAGGAATATGTTGTCGTAGCTTTTGAGGTATAAGACCACTCATTATGAAAAGTAAAATTTCATTAAAATCGGTTCTGTAGTTTTGACTTCATGGTTTCCCCAGACCACTCTTGTTAAAACCTTTTTTTAACCTGGTAATTTCATTGTTTAGAACTCATAAAATTACACTACCTTATGCATCTCAAGAGTAGAAAGTAATACAGATTGGGGTTTTATAATGAGATATATTTTTTGGTTGAATACTTACTAAGCATAACAAACACTACTGTTATCTCAACACCTATGCTCATATAAACTAGAAATTTTATGATAAGGGTTTGGAGAATAACATTTTTCGTGTATTACAATTTACAATTATGTCAAAATTTACTTGCTAATTGTTTGTGTTTAGGCCAGTCCAGCGATCATAGAATCCTTAAACGGAAAGATTTCCAACTCCCCTCTTTATCTACATGTGTTAGACTACTAGCGCTCCACGGGAATTTCGGTAACTAAATCTTTTACACCATTCAAAAGATATATAGCTTCTTAATTCAAAGAAATAAATTAATAAATTAATTTGTCAATTTACTAGATTCGAACCCGGGAACTTTCTCATTGTGAGCTATCGCGCAACTCATTCGGCCACCGAGGCTGTTTATTTTTTTGTATTGTTTATTTACAAAATAGTACAAATGTCAAAAGATCATAAGTAGTTTACAATTTTAACCACCATATTCTCGTGGAGCGCTAGTGCTCTTACACCTCTAGAATACTGGAGTTGGATACCCCTGGGCCAGTGATTGTTTTATTTTTATTTTTGTAAAAGTCACTTTTTTTTACATTCTTATAATTTAGGACTAATTATTATTATTTGATAAATTCTAGTACTGTTCATATTTTAATGATAAAACACAAAAGAAATTCTGTTTAGGGTGGATATGAAAGAACTGGCTTTATGCAGAAGGGGTAAAATTTTGTTCCATTATGCTTGACAGTTTGCATAACAATTTTCCGAGCTTAGTGAAGGTAACGGAAGTTTGGTGATCATACTGAAGAATGATTTTATTTATTTACTTCTCCAAGTTCAAAATTCCCTAGACCCAAAAGCGTTTCAGACATTTAGGAAAATTTTTGGACTCGTGTCTTCTAGTCATTTTTCCTAACCACCATATCTTAAAAACTACTCGTCCGATTTTAATGAAATTTGGATGGTAGGTCATAACTAGACCGCTGTGTCCGTCCAACTTTCTCCCCACTTTTAGTATTGAACAAAAATAAATGCTACCCCATAGATATCATGCTTTCAATTCCCAGTGGGATCTCATTATATTATACTTATGTGATTTGTGATGGAATTTTCCACTGGTTTTTTCCTTTCTTCACTTCAATCTTGATTTCTCTTTGTTGTTTTTTTTAGCTAGGAAAAGGTTTTTCTGCGTTGTTTGTGGCCGTGGTTACGTAAATCGAGAAAGCTTGGCACGTCATCGCAGACTGGAATGTGGCATTGAGCCACAATACGCCTGTCCACACTGTCCTTACAAAGCAAAGCACAAAGCCAATCTTAAGAATCATATCATTGTTAAACATTTTCCATAAACTCAGTACTTGGAAATATATTTTATCTTTTTATAGTTTGTATTTATTTTCCATATTTATTAAACAATGTTTTACTATATGTTTTTGTTTTTTTTATTAAATCCATACCAAACCGGTTTCAACCCCCCTACGCCCTACAGGTTCGTCTTATATACAGTCCATTAAACCCCAGAGTATCAACTACTAAATATTTATACATAACTCAAACGAGATACTAATAATAATAATTTATTTATTTGTCTATAAAGTTTCAAATAACTTTATACAAAGAGGTTGCCAGTAAGAAAAATAATTACAATAGTGGTGTTAACATCTGCTTAGCAAGTTAAAAGTATTAAAATAATTATAAAAAAAAAAGAAACAGTAGTATGAAAATTAAATTACACACAGTAGTTGTAAGAAAATTAAACAAACAAATAAGAAACTAAAAATTAAACACTAGTTTTAAGAAAGAGAATTAAATAATATGAAAATTAACAATAATGCTTCCTTTAAATAAAGAAATAAAAAATTATTCATTCAAAATAAAAGATCTAATTTTTAGTACATTTAGGATAAAAGAGCTTGTTTCTTGTTAGTGATGTTTAGAATTGACGCCATGTTAGTTTCATCCGACCATTCATCACTTATAATGTTAAGAGGTAGGAATGCATCTCTTTGAGGCTTATAAATAGGGCATTTCAAAAATATATGGTGTAAGTTTTCGGGTTCTTGCCTATTGCAAACAGTGCATAACTCCTGAGACTTAATTCTGTATAAGATACCTCTGATGGAGATTTTTATACTTTCTGATCCCGCCGTTCTAATCTGTGCTAATACTTTTTGGTGACTATGGCTTAATTGAAAGTGAGGGTTTAAGTAAGTAGAATCTGTCGAGTTGAAACTGTTTAGTATTCGGTATAACGTGCTATAGGATGAGATTTGTATTTTGTCAAAGTCTTGTTGTTTTAGTATTGTGGAATAGGTTGTCAGAAGTGTTTTTATGGTTTTGCTATTTACGGTGGAAAGTAATAAATCTGCAGAGTTAGCATTTATGCTAGCCAGAATCTGTTTGACCTGCGAGAACCAATAAATTTAACCATGTTATTAGGTACAGAGTCGAGGTATAACAGACGCCGGAAGCATTTTTTTACAAGGCTAGATTCATCCAGATCATAAATATAGTTTATAAAATCAAGCGACTGTTTTAAAATTGTTACTGAGATATGATTTAGGTGAAACTCCAACGAGATACTATTTCGTTAATATCTCAGAAAAAATGTTATGATTGTGTTTTAATTTGGATAGCAGAGATTTAAAGGATGGGTCTTGGCTGTTCTAAACCAAACAATAATCAATTATTAATAAATAATAATTATTATTAAGAATTAAGTAAATAATTAACAATCCGGCATAACGGTTGTTTCATAAAGGTCTGCTTTAAAAGAAATGTCTTATGGTTGACTTGTAACAACAACGTCTTATCTTGTTAAGAAAAAAGAAAGACGTCTTCCCATTTAAGTAATTTTATTTTATAACACTAGTGGTGGTTAGAGGTGGTAGAGGTGGTGAAAATTGATCAGTGTAGAAATTTAGACAGAGATTAAAATCTGACTTATCTTATATATTTTTTTTTTCTGTGTATTTAGTTTTTTTAAAATGCCCAAAATGGTTTCCCATTGGTCGAAAGCGATCATTTAAATTGCAAATTTTAAAATTAAAAACTTTGAGATTTGGACTAACATTTTTTTTTTTTTTTTTAAAAATTTCATTGTTTGCATTTTGTAAATCATTGGTTCATCTTACACCCGAATATTCCTCGCTGTTGACTACTCAGAAAAATGTTTTTATCGTTAATTTATTTATTTTGTTAATTGTTGCATCTGCTGAAGTTTGCGGACGACTTAGTCGTTATAGCTAAAAATACCATCGAAGCAAGGGAAATGTTGAACGAGCTGCAAGAAAAAACAAAAAATATAGGTCTGAAAATCAATGCTAATAAATGTAAAGCACTGTTCATAAATCCCGAAACAAGAATTAGAGAAAATTCAATTATAGATACGGAGGGAAGAGAATTGGAGATAGTGAACGACTTTATATACTTAGGTGTGCTTTTAAGTAACCAAGATCGGAACCAGGAAAGGGAAGTAAGTCGCAGAATTGCACTCGGGTGGAAGGCTTTCAATAAGTTCAAGCAGCTATTTAAATCAAATGTTCAAAACGAAGTCAAGAAAAAGCTTTGGATGACGTGTGTTCTTCCTGTAATGACTTACGGGGTGGAAACCTGGGTCATAACTGAAAAAATAGTCAGAAAGATGAGGTGCTCGCAGAGGAGGATGGAAAGAGTTATGCTTGGAATAACTTGGAGAGATATGAAGAGAAATACCTGGATTAGGAAAGAATCAGGATTGGAAGATATAGGCAAGGTAATAATGGAACGGAAATGGAACTGGGCTGGACACATCGCGAGAAGCAAAGACGATAGATGGACGAAAATAATTCTTGAATGGTACCCAAGGGAACTTAGAAGATCACGAGGAAGACAACCACAAAGATGGGACGAAGAGATGAGGAATGTTTGTGGTGGTGCAGCATGGCAAAGAGTGGCTGCGGATAGAATAGAGTGGAGAAGAATGAAGAACGTTTACACCAACGTTTGGCTGTACAAAAATTAAAAATATATATTACAATGTAAAAAAAAAAAAATAATAAATAAATAAATAAGTAAAAAAAAAAAAAAAAAGAAAAAGAAAAAGAAAAAAAAAATATTTTAAAAACAAAGTAAAAAAGAAAAGAAGAAAATAACTATCACTGTAACATACACTACTACCACGGCTTAATGCCGATTTGTAACCAAAAACATATTTTTCATTTATATATTTTATGTAAAAAAAAAGAAGAAAAAAAAAAAAGAAGAATGTATATTGTTTTGAGGTTATAATAAATGGTTATTATTATTATTATTATTATAATTGTTGCATCTACGAAACTTAAGTTTGTGAACCCATGAGTGCCATTTGGCGTTTTTTATAACATTTTTCATTTTTTTTTTTATATTTTACTTGTTTCTTTGTCATTTCCCCTTACAGATTTATTTCGTCTTATATACAGTCCATTAAATCCCAGAGTATCAAACAACACGTGTTTAGTTTGCGTCATTTTTTTCTTCCGTATGCATAGCCATATAATTCAATAATATGGTAATAACTGCAGTAAATGTAATTTACGATTAATTTGGCTGATTGGTGAACACGCCGACCGACCCCATATCATTCATCACTGCAGAAGTCGTTTGGCAGGCTCAAGCTCTCGTGTTGCTGAGCAACGGATTATCATTATTATTACTCAGTAATGCTTGGATGGGAGATGGTTCAGCGTGAACAAATTGTCAAATGCAGTTATAAATTGTGTGATAAAGAACAACATATCTTAATTCATAAAAATTCATTGCAATTCCTAGTTAATCTTCTTAGTGTTTTTTCCATACCAACTTCCTCTTCTATAGTATTCTTCCTAGTACCTTTAGGTAGATCTTTACGAGTATTTAATTGTAATTCAACTTATTTACGCTTCTTTTTCTATATTACTCTTCTTGATCAAAGAAGGTTATTAGTCTTAAGCCAAATGTACTTTGCTTGTAGGTTCAAAGAAGAACGTCTGTACTGATTGTGGTCGAGGATATACCCACCGTGAGAATCTTACTCGTCATCGTAGACTGGAATGTGGAGTTGAACCTCAGTATCCTTGTCCGTATTGTCCTCATAAAGCAAAACATAAATATAATCTTAAAAGCCATGTTTATATAAAACATATTCAACCTAAAAATTTAACAATGTAGGCTCTTAAATATATTAATAAATATAAAATTGTATAATGTCACTTATAATTAAATTCTTAATATCAGATTGGTGTTTATTACTTTATTTGAGCTTTTAGATATTATCCCTTGTTAAGAGTAAGTAATTAATTGTGAGAAATAATTTGAATAGAAATATTAAAATTTTTATTTTTTATTGTTGATGATTGAGGATCACAAATTAAGGAGGACAAATTAATGATTCTTAACATCACTAAAGCGAAAATCTCAGTGCTTTGGAAGGATATGTGATCTCATTAAAGGTTATGTTTTGTTCATAAACGCTCAATAGATGAATAACTATCCTAGACCTTTTAGCGTTGTAAAAAAATGTACCCTTAAAAACTAACCAAAGTATTATGGTTATCGCTAGTTTATCTAGAGTAACGGTGCGGTGCCAGTAAACACTCCTTTTAGAGTGCGGAATCCCTGACTAGGGGGTGTAATCATGTGGACCGAGAAGTGATTGGTGTGTTTGTAAAGTTCAACCTTAAAACCGGTTGATTTAGCGGTTGACGGAACGTTTGTGACCACTTACACCTAGTCCAGAACTCGATTATTTCGGTTAGTTAGCCATAACGTTATCTTCGTTATTAGTGATTCCTACCGCACCCTTGGACGACCAAGAAGAAACCCGGTGCGCTTCGGAAAGACCAATCTGACCGCGTTCGTAATGTTATCTTCGTGGTTAGTGATTCCTACCGCACCCTTGGACGACCAAGAAGAAACCCGGTGCGCTCGGAAAGACCAATCTGACCGCGTTCGTAATGTTATCTTCGTGGTTAGTGATTCCGAATGCACCCTAGGTCGACCTAGAACAACCTAACTAGTGCAACCTAAATGTCCAACCCCCTTCGTGACCCGTTTGTTTTAGGGGACCATTGGTTACTACTGCTTTTACCTGTGAGCCCAGACCACAGTTCGTTCCCATTGCGTTATCTTCTGTGGTGCTTAACTTAAAAGTTGAAAACATTGTTTACTTCGCTGTAATCCATAATTTTGTATCATTACTGTCCTTCGTCCTTCCTTTTGTGAAAATTTTAATTCGTTTATTAGATTGTGCACAGAAACATAAAACTGCAAAATTAAAACTGTTTATAAACATGAGCACTCGTACTAGATTCACACTCAAACAAAAACGGTTTTAGTTTATATCCTGGTCGACCACTTTCTTTAACTGGAATCACTCGGCAACAAGAATAATTCAAAAGAATGAGACCAATCCCACTAAACCGCCGGTCACCTGGTTATTCATTCCGAACGTAGTCTTTGAGATAAGCAAAAGTGTTAAGGAACACCGCACTCTTCTCTAAACGAAGGCACTAATTGGTTATATTTAATGTTTTTGGTTGTACGTTAATGTTTTTCGTTCCCTCACTAACCAAACATCGAGATTGTTTTTTGTTTATTTTTATTTTTATTTTTTTGTTTCTTAACTAACTAATTATTATTTTAGTTTTTAATTCAGTTTCAAAGCTATGGATATTTGTTTCTTAACTAATTATTGTATTTATTTTTATAGCAACATTTAGTTTCTGCTGGTTTTTAAGTTTCATGATAAATTTTACGCAAGTGACTTTATGGAAATCAGCAGCCTCTCGTGCCTGAAGGCTCGTGCTCGTATGGACGTGTGGTCTGTGGAATTCTTAACGCTGGATTCCAACGGCCTGTGATTTGGCAAGCCTCTCGTGCCCGGAGGCTCGTGCTCGTATAGATGTGTGGTCTGTCAAAACCTTAAAGTTGGATTCCAACGGCCTGTGACTTGGCGAGCCTTTCGTGCCTGGAGGCTCGTGCTTGTAGGCTTGTGGTATGTCGAATCCTTAAAGCTGGATTCTCACTGCCTGTGACTTTGACTCGAAGTGTCTCATACCTCGAGTCGTGGGAACATACTAGGCTCGATATGGCTCATGGTAGCTCGACCTTTCCCGTTAAGAATTCGACAGACCACAAGCCTATGAGCACGAGCCTCCAGGCACAAAAGTCACCGGCCGTGGGAACCCATCTTTATGCAAAGTTTAAATTTCATCCGAGTTTTGGCAAATTTTAGCACTTGGCCTTTAACCCTTAAAAAAGAGGAATAATTAATCATAATTTATTCTTTTATTTCCGATAAATGTCGGTAAATACAACCAATGTTTTTACCAATCCAACGTATTTATTGAAACACTAAAAAATAAAACTTGTATTTAATTTCTTTTTTAGGCAGGAGGAAATATTTCTGCGGTGTATGTAGACGAGGATATATTAATCCAGAAAGTTTGTGCCGTCATCGGAAATTTGAATGCGGCAAAGAGCCTCAATTCGCATGTCAATTTTGTCCGTATAAAGCCAAGCAAAATGTTCATCTACGAAAACATGTCGCTTTTAAACATGGTTTACAAATTGTATAACTATAAAATGAAAATATAATTTACCTTTTATTAAATAGAATTTCGTGTTTTATTATTTTTTTCTTACTATAACAGTGTAATTATTAATAAAGGCAAGTATGTCATGATATTCTTGTATACATTACTGCCTGCATCCTTTTTTTTGCTGATCGACAACATTGATTCTTGTGACGATAATGTTTTTTTCACAATTGAGGCAGCTAGCGGAAAAATTCAGTCTAACCTTTCAACAAAAGAACAATGAGATTATAAAATATGGTTTTCAGACTACTGGAAATGGTAGTCTTTTTCAAAAATAATTATTATTATTATTAATATAACGTATGTATAAATAAAATATATATATTTTTTTCTCTTTTATTTCATTTTTGTAGGCAGGAAAAAACATTTCTGCAGCGAATGTGGACGAGGTTATGTGAACCCTGTAAGTTTAGCGCGTCATCAGAGATTTGAATGCGGCAAAGAGCCTCAATTTGCTTGTAAATATTGTCCGTACAAAGCAAAGCAACGTGTAAATCTACGAAAACATGTTTTGTTTAAACATGGTACCAACCTTGTAACAACTAACTTACAATGAAATATTTGAAAAAAAAAAAAAAAATATAATAAACTTATTATAAACTATTTAAAATAGTATTTTGTATTCGTCTTATTATTATTTTTGTTAATACATAAATATGTACGAATCAACGATATATCCTTACGTTTATAGCTATATATATATATATATATATATATATATATATATATATATATATATATACACGTATCAAGAATTTGCGAGTGTATTCAATAAATACGTATAAAGGATACTTATATATCAATATGTATATTCTTATTGCATGTGCCCTAACTTTTCTGAGAAGACTATAGAAATCTAGTCTTCTAATATGATGTCCCAAACAATAGAGGTTGCCTGAAGATTTCGATGCTTTGAAAAATCTTTGTCAATCTTCTACTCTAGCTGATTGAGGAAAGTCAATTGATAGCGAAATAATATCTACAATGCCTGGTGATCTGAAAAAATCGAGAATCAACTAGATTCGAGAATTTAGTTTAAACATTATTATTTTGAAGCGAGCGTAGCGAGCTTCCTACATTCAACGAAATATGATCCGTGTCTGTCTGTCTGTCTGTCTGTCTGTCTGTCTGTCTGTCTGTCTGTCAGTAACGTTCACGCGTGTGACGATAACTTGAGTAAAAGTTGACCGATTTAGTTGAAATTTGGTATACATGATCCTCTTAGTAATACTCAGGCTAAGTTCGTTGGACTGCGTGATCCGTCCAAGAGTTCGCGCGCAACGCTCGCGTAAACGAGAGGTACAAAAATTAAATTGGAATTTCAGGACGGGAAAAGATTCTATCATCATCTATTCGATGAGACGAACATTTTTTTCAAATAACATTTTTCACTAAAACCAACAGCGACACCGCTATGACTTAATAGAGATCGCTAAAACTATTAAAGCGGACCTAAACGTTTATAATAGAGAATTCAACCTTTTTACCGATATCTTACGTTCTAACGTAACGATTTTAATAAAACTTCATATACACCATCTAATGCACAATTGAAACAGGTATGCAAAATTTCAACTTGATACAAGCCAAATTCTTTGCGTAGTGGCGAGATACATTTATAATAATTGTTTAATAGCTACCGCGGGTGGTGAAGATTGTTATAGTCGTATAAGTGTATAGGTTTGTTTAGGAAGTAAAGCTTTGTACCGAGTGCCCCCACTCTTCCCCACACTACCCTCTTCCACTTATCTTCAACTATGACATTCATCATGATTAATAAATTTCAATATTCAGTATTTCATTGCAATACGCTCGCTTCAATGATAGAGCCACGCGATGCCTAGTTAACTAGATAGTTGTAAAACAAATTATAATCATAATCTGACAGATTAAAAAAAAAGGAAGGAAATATTTAAATAAATTAGACAATAATGGGTTCTAAAAGCATAACATCATTAAAGAATGCGATAGGACGCGACGAAGCTATGTGCCTCACTAATTGCCAAACTCGTTTATTTGCACTTCAGCAGAATACTGCAGAAATATTAACGAAATTTCTGTTTCCCTTTTTTTTATTGTTCTAGGCAGAAGAAAACATTTCTGTGGTGAATGTGGACGAGGTTATATTAATCCTGAAAGTTTGGGTCGTCATCAGAAATTGGAATGTGGCAAAGAGCCTCAATTCGCTTGTAAATATTGTCCGTATAAAGCCAAACAAAGTGCAAATCTTCGAAGGCATTTTATTTTCAAACATGGTTTTGTAAACGAGTGTCAATAAAATGTGTTGTTTTCATGTGATAATGTGTTGGTTTTTTTAAGTACCCATTGATTTTTAATGTTTGTATAGGTGAGATTAATTATAGATGCGGAAAATTTTGCCTTAAGATGCCTCTAGGTGTTGAAGACAAAACTTTGTAAATCTTGATCCAGTGAGACGTGAACACTCCTGGAATACCTACAACCCATTTTTCTCTCTTCTAGTTTTAGTTAGTTTGGTTATTAATTTTACCAATAATAATGGTGATAATATTAATACTCTTAATAGTTGGTATAGTGAACAAAAAGTTTTAAATGTCAGCCATGTTTGTACGTCGTAAGTATAAATCAAATCAGAAATTAGTTCTAACAACTTTGGCTTGGGAAAATAGAAATTGTAAATTAAGTAGTGATATTAAAGCAGTGCCAATGTAAATAAGGATTATATACTTTAATCCCTTCCCTAGTATGGGTCAATCTAAAATGATGATCTAGGGACCATCTCAGCATCTTACCAGATCACTGCTTTCACTCAAAAAACAATTCTTGGCAGGCATATTTACTGGGCACTTTAGACTAAATCCACATTTACACCTGCTTGGTCCAGCTGAAAGCCCAGTGTGCAGGCTGTGTGAGGATGAGGATAAATCTTCTTTACACCTTAGCCACTGTTCTTTATTATAACTCGCCTGAGGTGGACAATATTTGGCTTAGCCATTCTACCTACTGAAGAACTAAGATTACTTCCTCTAATTAAGATATGTACTTAATTCCTATGGGTCTGTCAGATTGCTTACTGGGTAGAGTACTATTAAATGGTTTACTAAACCTGGTTAAAGAAGTATCTTTCGCTTTTATCAATACGCAGACGTATGAAATCATTCTTATTCATTTTCCAGATGGTAGAAAATATAGCTGCGAGAAGTGTGGTAGACGTTACGCCCGACCAGAGCACCTAAATCGTCACCGAAAACTGGAATGCGGAGTTCCACCACAGTTCGCCTGTCCTCATTGTTCTTACAGAGGCAAACAAAGAACCCACCTTCAGTCACATTTGATTTTTAGACATTCAGAATTACCATATAACCGCAATAAATAGGTGTACACAATTTTTGGATTTCTTGTTTAAAGCCCTTGTGTGAAAAAAAAAAATGAAAATTATGTATTGCAGAGGTGTAAAACATATTAAAACTGTTTTTAATACCGATCAATAGTTTTGTTTATCCTTACATATGCTACAACTTATCCAGAGGGTCTGTCTCATTTCCTGTAAGCTTGTGTTACTTGTGAAAATAAGACATAAGTCTGCTTTTTTCGTTCATTTCCGGTTCCAAGAACGGAAGAAGTAGCCACGATAAATTGAGTTTGGGATTGGTGTATCTGAGAGTTTACTTACTAGTCCAGTCAATCTGTCGTCAAAAAGGGGTGTTTGCTTGCAAAAAGTCGGGTAGTTTTGATTTTAGGATATGTTGAAGGTGTAGGTTCATTAATGAAAACCCTAAGTTTTCGACCTCGGTGGAGCGCCGCCGGCGCCGCTGGGGCCGAAAATAAGTAAATATATTACTACTTCATATATTATCAATAATAACTTTACAAATATTTATTGTGTACATAATCCTTTGTTTAAAATGTTATTTTGACGGAAAAATATAAATATCTTTGATTTACAAACGTATGTACTTCTTGATGTTATTTCCCTAAAGACGATTCCAACTTCAATAAGCCGTACCACGAAAGCTATTAACAATAAAAACATGTTACTGGTTGCACATAATAGAATGATTAATTCTACTTAAAGCTTGATCCTTATAAATTTTGATGGAAAATCAAGTCTTCAGGGTGGAAAATTGAAAAAACCAACAAAAAACAAGCATATTTTGAAAATATTAAAAAAATACTCGATATTTGAAGGGCTGTACATTATAAAGTAATAGTGCTAGAAAGGTGATTTTTTTTTATAATTGTACAAAATGTAGTCTACTTTATTAAATAATAGAATAATTTTTTTTATTAAACCACTCCTTCTTGGAGAAAACGTGCTAAAACTGGAAAAAAGTCCAACATTTTGCGTTATTTCGGCCCCAGCGGCGCCGGCGGCGCTCCACCGAGGTCGAAAACTTAGGGTTTTCATTAATGAACCTACACCTACAACATATCCAAAAATCAAAACTACCCGACCTTTAGCAAGGTAAAATGTTTAGTTTGACTGGACTATACCGTCTTAGAACCATTTTCTCAGCACTAAGTTATACTTTATTAGGAGGAGTATTTATAGTTTATTAGGAGGACAACTTAAAGCCCCGTCTAGATTGGCAAACACGAAATGAACAACGAGCAGAGCATTTTGGTCTCTGCGCATGCCCGGTCAAAGGTGCGCCTTTGCCTTAGACAGGGTATGCGCAGAAACCAATACTTTGCTCTTTGTTCGGTTCGTGTTCGCTAATCTTTAAGGAGGCTTTAAGGAATAGCATGAGCTTTCCATGTAAATTTGAAATTTGTTTATTTAACAAAGAAGCTTTCATATAGGAGTTGTCAATTTATGTGGAGGGACAATTTGTTTTATTCCTTTATTTAGTTTGCTAACCTCTGAGGGTGATTGTCTCTTATAACCTATAATTGCCTACTATTTTATGGCAATGGGTTTAAAGGTAGAGTAGGATAATATATTTTTATAAATTATGCTTTATGTAAAAAATATATATTTATAATGCCTAGGATTCTAAAATAGAACACTGCGTATGCACGTCAAAAACATTGGCCCTAACAAGAATTGACAAATCAATACTAGATGTATCGAATAACCTGTTACCCCGAGATAAATATTTTAAACAAAATTTACGAGAAATAATTTTAATACAATTTTCATTCTTTCAAAAATAACATAAATGATGCTGATGATGAAACATTTTCGTGTTGTCTTAGTTTTTGGTGTTAACATTGTCAAGTAGGTGGGCATATCTATCAGTAGCTTTTCTACTTCGTAATAAAGGTAGTAAGTGAAGCTTATTTTTCAACTATCATGTAAGTACAACAGATTACTCTTAAGCGTCTTATACACTAACTATGTAATCAATTGTAGCATTGGTATTTCGTGTATGTATAACAGATAACTTATAAGCTTCTTATATGTACTAATTATCTGATACATTGTGTTAGTTAAGTGTAAGCTTTTAAATTGAACCATGATAACTAATAACTTATTGTATTTTATTTTATTTATTTATTTTTTTTTTTTTTTAATGTCACTAATCTGACCAACCACTCTAATTGGTTATCATTTTTGTGAATTGATCTACAGTAAAAAATATAAAATTAACTGATCTATTCATTAATTTAAATTACTATCATAAATAAACTTATATTATCTATTAATTAAAACAAAGTTCTTTAAAAATAATGATGGTGGTTTCGACAGTAAAATGATGAAATTTTTACTTTAAGATTTATTCAGGATTTCTCTTATTGATTTTCTATCTTACATACTTTTACTGAGAAAGCATATTTTGGTCACAATTCCTCCACTAATTTTCTTAACATCTTCCTTTGCAATAATAGCGTATCTTTAAATCCGTGCACATCTTTTATGCACTTGTTTAATTTTTGTCGCTGGTATTTTTTTCTTTTAATTTTCGGTTCGTAGTATTGGTAAATAGCTTTTCGATTTTTATTGGTAATATTCTTTCTTGCATGTTGTTTTTGCATTGTTACTCCCCTGTTTTTTTACGTATATGAATAACTTTTGACTAAATAACTATTAAGACTTAAGGATGTTTAGTCCAATGTACTTTATGACAAAGGAATATCACACTTCTGTTTTTATAAGGAGAGTGACAGTCTAAAGAAGAACATTCTGTACACCTTCTTTAGATTTTTACTCCCTTCTGTTTTTTTTATTTTATAAAGGGGAGTACCAATCTAAAGAAGTGCCTTGTTTTTAACTGTGTCTTCCTCTCTTTTTATTTAACATTAGTTTTACTTCCTTATCATTTATTGTTTCAGATAGGAAGAAACACTTCTGCAAAGGTTGCGGACGAGGATACGTTAACAACCGAAGTTTGGCGAGGCATCGTCGGCTAGAGTGTGGCGTCGAACCTCAGTTCAAATGCCCATATTGTTGGTACAGAGCTAAACAAAAGGCGCATCTTAAAAACCATTTGATAATGAAACATTGTCCACTCGAATAATCTGGAAATATATTATTAATATTGGTGCTATAGACCATAGTATTTTGTCTGAATAACCTTTTCCCGCTGTTTGCTAAACATATCTCTAAAGTTGCCAATCATGTGCACTTTTGCACACAAAGGGTCTTAAAGGATGATTGTTAGGGTCTTCCCTATTTTGGGTTATTACCCATAAAGGTAAAGGTTATTAAGTTTCAAATTTAAGTGTTACGCACTTTCGGAGACAAAGGTGCATTAACGGACCTCTAGAGAGACAGAAAAAGATAGAGAATTTTGAGGGTCCTCAGTTTTGCCTGAGGTCCCTAAAAATAAAGTTAAAATTTAACGAATGAAGGCAAGTCTTTATCATTGTAAATAGAACTATAATTAACAATCTTAAGTTTTCGGGTAAAGAGTATACTAATTAATTTTTACTTTTCAATAGTTTAGTAGATTTTTGTATTTGTATAATAGTTCTCATTTAATATTTACGACGAATTAATTTCTGTCTAATATAAATTTAATTATTTAACACATTTAAATATATATACATATTTTTGTTTTGTATTCGAAATTTTATTTTCAGGATTGAAAAAGTTCATATGCAACCAGTGTGGACGTGGTTATGCTCGCATTGAAAATTTAAATCGTCATAAAAAACTGGAATGCGGTGTTCAACCTAAATTCGCCTGTCCACTCTGCCCATACAGAGGCAAACAGAGGACCCATCTGAAAAAACATGTGCTGTGTAAACACTCTGACAATATAAATAATATTGTAGTATGAAAGTTTGTGTTGTCATTTTATGTTCCAATAGAAGTTAAACCCATTGTCACATACGATAATGTGATGATTAGATACGAGGTGTGTAATTAAAATAGTGAGACTGATTTTGTATATTTGTTTAATTTCATTGAAATTATAATTGCACATTTCATTCCTTTGAAATTGTTGTCCTGGGAAGTAACACAGCACTGGTCACGTTTTCCAGTGTCCATAGCAGTGATGGAACGCAGATACTGGAATAGCCTTCATCTGGTCGGTTACGGCCTTTTAGTTGTTCTCCAACGTCCTAAAATTGTTTCCGTTGAGGTGATCCATGAACCTCCCTGTGGCTCCGCAGCCCCTGTTCCTCCCACTGCTATGAAGTCTTGAAAAAACATCTCCAGCACTGTAAAGCTTTCCAGCAAAACTAGTTTGAAGGATAATGGTTATTTCAATTAAATTAAACAAATTCAAAAATCAATTTCATCACTTTATTTACCCATAATCATTCTTTATCTATTTCAGCGCCCTCTTCTCCTCCATTGATTTCCTCTCATACCTCTTGCCACCAGGTCGTACTGTACTCCATCCATACGTCTAATCCTGTGTATAATCCTGGACCCTATTTATCTCCTCATAAAAAACCTCTCACACCTGTTGCTACCTGGTCGT
Organism: Gerris lacustris; assembly: GCA_951217055.1. Taxonomy (NCBI): domain Eukaryota; kingdom Metazoa; phylum Arthropoda; class Insecta; order Hemiptera; family Gerridae; genus Gerris; species Gerris lacustris. Next base: position 36,409,462 of record OX578286.1, read on the forward strand.
TTTGTACTCAATCCGTCTAATCCTGTGGTGCCCTCTTCTCCTCCTTATGAATTACCTTTCATACCTCTTTCCACCAGGTCGTACTGTACTCCATCCATCCTTCTAATCCTGTGGTGCCCTCTTCTCCTCCTTATGAATTACCTCTCATACCTCTTGCCACCAGGTCGTTCTGTACTCCATCCATCCGTCTAATCCTGTGGTGCCCTCTTCTTCTCCTCATGAAGAACCTCTCATACCTGCTGCTACAAGGTCATTCTGTACTTCATCCCTACTTCTAATCCTAGAGTGCCTTCTTCTCCTAATGAACAGCCTTTCATACCTGTTGCTACAAGGTGATTCTGTACTCCATTCATACATCTAACCCCCTTATTTTCATGAGCAGCCTGTAATGCAGCATATGCTTGGGATTCTATTTTTTATAATTTTCTCCACAGATCTAAGCTATCAAATTCCTATCTATATCTGACTTCCTAGGCTAATCTAACTATATTTTTTTCTTTGCTGGTACTCTCTAGTTCTTCATTACCTTCCAAATGCATTATCTATTATGGTATCCATTTCAAACGGCTGAACCATCTAAAATAACACAGACATGTGTTTTCAGGTTTGTACCTACTGTAAGGGTAGGTCGTATTGTCCTAGAGGACACTTAGAACTAGGGGGATATAATATATATAAATATATATATATATATATATATATATATATATTTATATATATATATATAAACTATATATATAATTATATATTTGTATTTCTTATCACTTTAAATCTTTTTGAAATCAAGGTGCGTGATATTACATTCTGATTTTGTTTCCCTCTTGTTTCAGGTCCGAAAAGATTCGTTTGCGAAAATTGTGGACGTGACTATTCTCGTCTTGAAAGTTTAAATCGTCATCGAAAGCTGGAATGTGGTGTTCCACCTCAATTCCCTTGCCCGCACTGTCCCTATCAGGCCAAGCGAAAAAGTCACCTTGTTTCCCACCTAGATAAAAAACATTCTTACTAAAATTACAGCAATTATGATTATTAAACAATTATAAAAATATCAGGTTTTCAATTTATTACATCATCTTTTTATGTTTGGAAGTGACGTTTAAAAAAGTTCTTATTTTCTTGGCAAGTCTATTAGGTCTTAAATTAATATGAAACATCGGCACTCCTTTAAATTGTTACTCCCCTCATAAAATAACAGAGGGGAGTAACAATAAAAAGAAGGTTTTAATAATCATGTGACGTCCTAGTTAATGATAAACATGATTTAGCAATCTTTTGCCTTCCTAGTTAATGATAAACATGATTTAATAATAATGTGCCTTTCTAGTTTATGATAATCATAATTTGATAATCATGTGCCTTCCTAGTTTATGATAATCATGATTTGATAATCATGTGCCTTCTTGAGGAGATTCAATTGTATGGACTACATCTCATGTCAACCAGTTTCGCTCTATTTAATAATCAAGTGCGTTTCCTGGATCGATCAAATAATTAAGTGCCTTTCCTGGATCGATCAAATAAGTAAGTGCCTTTCCTGGATCGATCAAATAATTAAGTGCATTTCCTGGATTGATTAATAGAATTATGTTGTGAAAACCTTTATTTAAAAGGTAAAAGACAAAAGCGAAATTAAAGCTAATATTATCGCTTGTTTGCAATAGTCATTCCATTTATATATATAAACAAACCTCCAAAATAAATAAATACGAGCTACCAACTGATATAACCATCTCTCGTAAAAATAATATAATAACACTGTGTATAACAAGAAACAAAATTAACTGACTAGATTGAGACAAAAACATAACCTCCTCCTCATGAAGATAATTACTAAAATAATTATAATGTAAATAACAAGAAACAAGACTAGGAACAAACTTAACTTAGTGGAATAAAGTACTTAACTTTATTTAACTTATTTCCGTTTATATCCCGCTTAGCTTAGGGCGTCAACAAAACATCTTCATTGAATTCTCTTTGCAGCTAGAGTACTTATTTTAAAATGATCGTTATAATAATAATGTTGCATCTCGTTGTTTTTGTTTAAACAAAATGAAACATTGTTCTGTTATTGTTTTCAGATAAGAAGCATATTTGTACCTGTGGACGGAGCTATGTTAATCTAGTGAGCTTGTACCGTCATCGTCAGCTCTACTGCGGTGTTGAACCCAAGTACTCCTGTCCACGATGTCCTTACAAAGCAAGACAAAATGTTCACTTTAAACGCCATATAATATTAAAACATTCGCTAACTTAGTGTCACAAATATACGTTTGTTGTTTTTGTTGTTATTTTGTTGATTATTTTATATATTATATTATCCTCCTATTAAAAGTACTCAGCGTTGCCAGGAGAGTAGTTTTCGTTTTTGACATTTTCATGTTTAGGCTATGGAACATAACTCAAAAACGTTACGTTACTTTTAGCTTAAAAACTCAGAAAAGTATAACAGGAAGTTAGAAAGGTATAGGAGGTCTGTAATCTAGACTCCAGCTGTAGTGTTGCCTTCCCCTACCGCGCTTCGTAGGGCCGAAGAAAGTCGAAAAGAGTTCCACTGCTAGCAGGGAACTAGGCCTTTGAAGAAAAGACTTACTTTAGCCCCTCTTAACTAATCCTAAATCATAGCTGTTTCTCCCGACTGGAGATAAATATATTTGTGGTTATTAATATAGTTTTTTTTTATTCTATGGACTTACTTTTTATTTTTCTTATGGACTTAATGAGTGTTTATAAAAAATAAAAATAAACTGTTTTAAGGATTGTAGGATAATTTTTAAAACAAATGTTTACAGTTAGAAGGAGTCACTTCTGTGGTGAATGCGGTCGAGGTTATGTTCACCATAAAAATTTAGATAGACATCGGCGATTGGAATGTGGCGTTGATCCGAAATTTTTCTGCCCTCATTGTCCTTACAGAGCTCGGCAAAAAGTTCACATTCAACGCCATATAGTGCTTAAACATACGTCAAACTAAATGTAAAAATATATTTATTATTATTATTTATTTTTTTTTTTTATTCTTCCCAAAGATTGTTTTATTTCACAATATGGTATCATAACAAAACAATATCGGGGTTTCCTATCATAATTAGGAATTCTTATTATTATAATAATCATTTCATAATAAAAAAAAATCCAATAGTAATAATAAATTCCTATCATGGTACTTCTTTAGATTTTTACTCCCCTAAATTTTTTTAGAATATAAATGACTTTGAATAAATAACTATTAAGGCAAAGGGATGTTTAATCCAATGTGCTTTCGGACAAAGGGATATCACACTTCTGTTTTTATAAGGGGAGTAACAGTCTAAAGAAGTATATTCTGTACACCTCCTTTAGATTGTTAATCCCCTCTGATTTCTTTATAAGGGGAGTAACAATCTAAAGAAGTGCCCCTATCATTATAACGCAACCGTGTCGGTGATCCTAACGTTACGAATATGTTGATAATTAGGTTTATTTGGAATAAATAGTTTCCAATATTTTTAAAAAATTATACTGTGCCTCTACGAGGCAAGTATTGTAACCCTAAAAAAGGTTTTCAGAAGTCTATGTTGATGATATCAGGATTAAAGCTAACTTGATATTTAATCAACGGCTCTTCTTTTAGATTGTTACTCCCCTTATAAAAAAAACAGAAGTGTGATATTTCTTTGTCCCAAAGTTCATTGAACTGAACGTCCCTTTATCTTAATAGTGTTTTAGTCAAAATCATGTATGTTCTAAAAAAAAACAGGGGAGTAGCAATCTAATGAAGTACCTAATAATGAAATGTAATGAGTTCTTAAACATTATAAGATTTTTTTTTTCAGTGAAGTATGCGTAGTTATATTTATATTTCTGTAGATATTAGATATATATATATAATTTGGTGTGTTAAAGAAGAGGTTATACAACATATTTTATTATTTAATCGTAATTCATGGAATTTCCTATGGCTATTTTCTCACAGTCAAAAGCAACGCTCATTGTTATTTCGGTTAGTTCAAAATTCAGCCGCTAGAGTGCTGTAGGGATCAGAAGGCGTGATGGTTGCTACTGCGACGTCACTGAATCTGCTTTGATATCAAAATGTAAACAAATATCACATAATCTTTAAACTTACATGAACTCTATCCAATTAAACTTTATTTTCTTTTTCCAGTTGAGTTGAATTTAAAATAAGAATCTTGTTTACAGTTAGAAGAAGGTATTTCTGTGGTGAATGCGGTCGAGGTTATCTACATCCTGAAAACTTATCAAGACATCGTCGACTGGAGTGCGGCGTTGAACCGAAATTCTCCTGTACGCAATGTTCGTACAGAGCTCGACAGAAAGTCCACGTTCAACGACATATGATGCTCAAACATACGTTTCCTTTTTATAAAAATTAAAGAATAAAAAAAAAAAAAAAAAAAAAAAAAAAATCGTTGTTTCAAGTTATTTTTATTGTTTATTCCTGACAGATCATTATCGAGAATACATAAATACATAATAATAATAATTTAGTAAGAAATTGAATAAGAATTTCGTTTATGAATTGTTTAATATCAATATTTATTCCATACTCAAATATCAAGCGCGCCGAGCTCGAATAAAAATCATAAATCAACGCACTTTTTCAAATCGTCTGCCCACTTTTTTATCCCTCTTTTCTCTGTCTGCCATTTGGTAAATTATTGTTATTATGTTTAAATATTAAAATAAAATAATTTAAATTCATGTACATCGTGATTTTTTTTTCTTTGACACTCTCTGGTGGCACGTAAGCCCCTAATAAACTGTCTGCCAATATTTTTCCGCGTTTCGTTAATATAAATAAAAGCTCTTTCCGTAATTTGAATCCCTGCACCTCATATATTTGTTTGCCCCTAAATTTGTGTTCGGTTAATCGCCCTCGCTTGATGCCCCAGCTTCGCGATGGCAGACATGCAAATTTATGTTCGGTTTCACCAAAGGTTTATTCTTTAATACAAATCAACCGTGTTCCTGATGCGAACATTTTTTATGTAGCCAGCTCTTAGACTTATGCCAGACATTCGACTTTGGGCATTTTGAGTTTTTCGTACCTTAATACCAATTTTTGGTCTCCACCAACGCTCTTTAAGAATTATTAAAAATTTAAACAGTCAATGAAGCCTCTAGTTGATCGTAGATAACAAATACTACAGTAGAGTCAATTACTGGCGTATATGATAAAAAAAATGGCAGTTTAGGGAATTTTGCCTCTTGGCTTTTTATTCATTCAGTCATAACATTTTAAGTAATTATAAATGTGTACTATTATACTAGAATTTTAATATTTATACCATTTCTTTTACAAATTTAGCATAATAATGCATTTGAAGTAGTTATTAAAGATTTTTTTATTTAGTAATTTTAAACAAGTAAAATCAACTTTTAGGATATTAAGTCCTTTTTGTTTTCAGCTAAAAAACGACATTTCTGTGGTGAATGCGGTCGAGGGTATGTCCACCCTGAAAATCTATCAAGACATCGTAGACTGGAGTGCGGCGTTGATCCTAAATATGCCTGTCCTCATTGTCCTTATAGAGCAAGACAGAAAGTACATCTCCAAAGTCATGTATCAATTAGACACAGTCTATTAATTTAATTGTGAAATAAATTTTTTTTTTTTGCATTTTGTGTTGTCTTATTTCATTACAAAAGTATTATCCTTTTTTAATTATTAAAAAAAGTCTCTTAAACTTATTATTATTTTTTTCTTATTATTAGAGGAAATTTCGGTGAATAATACTCATTATTGATTAGTTTATTGATCGGCTTATTGTTCAGTTTATTGATCAGTTTATTGTTCAGTTCATTGTAAAAAACAAAAATCACAATACACAAGGTAATACTTTATACAAACTAGCTTTTACCTCTTTAATTGATCATTTTTAGACCTAATGAAGTGGTCTGAATAAATGTGTATTTAATTACAATTATTTGGCTTTATTCACCACATTACTTGAAATCAGCCACTTTACATATCAACCTCATGGGAACGGTGAAGTATATTATATATATACCATACTGTTGATATGTTTATTTTTTGGCCCTGCTTTTCGCTGAGTTGAACCACTTACCAATACTATCAAACTTGCGGTTATCATCCCTTCAGTCACCAGTCGCCCATCAATGACACCTCCAGGCTTGGCTTATTATTTATTAATTCCATTTAGCTTGTATTATTTATAATCTTAATTGTTACCTTAAATTAGAAGAATTAAATGCACTTACTAAAACTTTTAATTTTTTTAAGTAGTACGTAATTTGGGCGTTCTGGAGATTTTGATTGAGGGTTTAGTATATTAGGTTGCTGGTTTTGAATTTGGGTATTCACACATGGGATTCTGTTATGAAGTCATCAATATAGCGTATATTTGGACGTCTCACTGACCCTACTAAACATGCAATTAGATACTAAACCAGCTAATAGAATCTCCAAAACACTCCAGTTACATACTACTGATGTATATTGAGAACTTAAAACCCTACCGTTTCAATTTGATATCAACCCTAATAACTAGTTAATAATTCTGTTTTCTTCTCTCTTCTGCTTTTTGTTGTAGGTCGAAAACACTTTTGTCTACAGTGTGACCGAGGTTACGTTAACCACAAGAGCTTAGTTCGTCATCTCAAGATGGAATGTGGTGTTGAACCACAGTTTTCTTGCCCACATTGTCCTTACAAAGCGAGACAAAAAGTTCACCTTCAATCGCACCTTTCCATTAAACATTATCCCGTGTCACTAAACATTGTTCCATTTCCACAGTAAATATTATTATTAACAACGACTTAGTTTGGCTTGACAGTGACAGTAAATTAGTTTAAGCAATTTACCATCTAACATTGAGTCCATTTTAAAAGATAAATATTCCTGCACCAAAATTCACACATCATTTCTAACCCTTGTGCCACTTGCGTCATCAATTTTAATTACTTGTCATTTTCTGTGATATTTATAATAATATATTCAAACATTTTGTATAGTAATTGTTGTTTGTTTGATTTATTTAATGTACCTTTTTTGCACTTAATTATAATGGAGTAGTCATCAATAACCTTTAAAATAACTTTGGTTGGCACTAATTGTATTATAATTAATTAGTAATTAGTTTTGCTTTCAAACTACTAATGTGTGGGATGGTAAGCTCCTGAATATTCTGAGTTTCTTGAACTTTTATTTTTACTTTACTAGTTTATTAATATTGGAGTGTGTCACTTCTTATCTAATTTTTCAGGTGATAAAAGATTTAAATGTGAGAAGTGCGGCCGCGGATATGCACGCCTTGATAATTTAAATAGGCATTTGAAATTGGAGTGCGGCGTTCAACCAAGATTCGCGTGTCCACATTGTCCTTATAGAGCGAAACAGAAAACACATCTTAAATCACATCTTATTTGTAAACATTCCGAAATTATTTTACGGTCTCCGGTCTGAATTTTTTGTTTAATATTTTTTATATTTATTAATATATATATATATTTAAATGTTTGTATGTTGATTTAATATTATTAATCCATTATCTTCAACATAACGAGTGGAATTAATTGATTTCTACTAAAAAAATATCTGTATTTAATAATATCTACACACGTGTCAGTGAGAGACACCAAGGGATGTGCCACGCAAGCGCGACACATAGGAACTGTTCCACATCAGACATTACATCAAACAGATGTTGGCTCGGCATTACGCCATGTCCAGCATAGTTTCATCGCGTCCGACTCATGTCTGATGTGGAACAGTTCCTGTGTCGCGCTTGCGTGGCACATCCCTTGGTGTCTCTCACTAACAAAAATTGTGTACCTTATTGCAGTGCGAAAAATCACGGTATCACATTGCTGATGTTAATAATATCTACTACATAGATTATCTAGATAAGTAACTTCATAGATTATCTAGATAAGTTACTACTTAGATTATCTAGATAAGTTACTACATAGATTATCTAGAATTTAGACAAACTAATGTGTTAGCCAATGCACGAGTTTACCAATTTGGTTATAATTGAAAAATAATACATACTCATAATTATATATATATATATTACTACTAAAGATGAAGAAATAGATATGAGTTGCCTTAAACGATATAGTTTAATTTACAAAATACGTCCAACACTATCAATTGAAACATATAATAAATAAAACAGCCTTCATTAAAAAGATAATTAATCTTATATAAGAGCTATATTCAAAATATTGTTTAATTCACTTTTATAAATAAAAAGTTATCTATTACAAATAAAAATTCTATACTTAGTGTACTTACTGTGCTGCTGTACATGTACATCTTAAGAAACTTGTCTCATCCTACTCCAATCCGCTTTATCCTCAGCCAATCTCTTCTGCGGCATTTCTCCATCTTCAGCACCTTCTCATTTCCTCATCCCAATGATTACCTGATTCTCTTTTACTCATCGTCTGTTATCATTCATTTTAAGTGTCCCGCACAATTCGACTTTCTTTCAGAAATAGCCCTTCCCATATCCTCTAACCTAGTCTGGTCCCTTATCCACCGATTGCTTTTCCTTTCTTCCCTCTAAATGCTTTGCGAAAGGAAACAGGTATGTCGTTGTCTAATCAAAGATATACGCCCAACTGTTTAAAGACACTAGCAATAAATATTGTTTGATTTATTTTATTGGAGAACCTACACTGTTAGAATAATATGTCATGAAGAAGAAATGGATTGAAGATTTAATCCATTCAACTTTAGGAACCAATTAACTCAAGGCCTGACCAATGGATTTACCAGAAGAAACCCATGGACATAATGCATACCAATGGATCGATCTGGTGCATAGGTAATATAGTGGTTTAATAATTATTCAATTATTATAGTGTCCAGATTGTGATGGCCTTCCACCACAATCTTGATAAGACGGTGGTGGTTTATGGATGCATTATTACAACAGACTCATCTTGAGTGCTAATGAAATTCTAAGGATGGTGTCAAATGAGGGCGTAGTAAGATTGGTAACCATTATACCAACCTAGTGGGAATGTTTCCGCAACTTGAAGGAAACCTTGCATTATCTTCTAGAGGATGATTTAGAGACATGGATTTAGGTTTAAATAGAAATATACTTATAGATAGATAATCGTATGCATTTGACACTGATTGACACTTGGGTAGTCTTTGGATGTTTACATGACTAGACTGAAAATGTCCTTAATTGTATTAATATATATTTTAAGACACTGGTTATAATATATATTATTTATAATTGGTTTTGGGTATGTATGTTTCTTATGATATTCCAACTCTGCTTAAACAATGTAAGTCAAGTATTAAATTTAATTTCTCATATTTCAAAATAAACTATTTTTCCGTTTTTCACTTCCTAATCCAAATAGGTTTTTGAAACATGGTTTATCTTCTTTACAAATTTTTCAATTCTTCCTTGGTAATCGAAGAACTCTTTGGTTTGGTGTTAGGATATGGATTCTAGGGGAAAAAAAGAGTACTTTACTACTTACTGGGCAATTTAACCCAAACGCTATTTAACGTCGCCTATTATATTATTTTATTAACTTAAATCATCTTCGTAAAATTTGTTTGTTTTTTTTAAATTTGTTACTTAATTTTCATCTTTGCATGCTCGAATTAAATTTAAACCAGATGTAATTTTTATTATCTCTTGTTTCATTTAATTATTTATTCACCTGTGATTCTTGTTACATTTTGCAGCAAAAGAGAAGAGACATTTCTGCATTGGATGCGGTCGAGGGTATGTTAATCCTGAAAGTCTGGCGCGACATCGACGCCTGGAATGCGGAGTAGAACCTCGATATAAGTGCCCTCATTGTCCTTATAAAGCTAAACAAAATTCAACTCTTAAAAGCCACGTATTTAATAAGCACACAAACTCATATTTCATGTAAATAACTTTCAATTTAGTTTTCATGGGAACAATTGCTTGTTAATGTCATTCAGTTTAGTGTACATCAGAACAACTGCTTGTAAATGTCATACAGTTCAGTCTACATGAGAACAATTGCATGTAAATATCGTTCAGTATAGTTTACATGAGTACAATTTCAGGTAAATATCATTCAGTTAAGTTTACTCGAGAATAAAAACGTAAAATTGATTGTTTCGGACGGCATCATTTTTTATTGACTTTAAATTATATATTTTTATTTTGAATATGAGTACTAATGCTTAGTGATCTCTTTATGAACGTTTGCAATTAATATTTGTGTATTTTTTCTATGGTTTATTTATATACTCTGGGAATAATAATAATAATAATTAATATGTCTAATATCGTAAATAATTATTTAAAAAATATAACATATACGAACAAGAGCAATCAATATAAGAGCATAATATTCAGAAATAGATAAAGTTTTAATACAAGAAGAAAGTTCTTCTGGTAATGTAATAAATTTATAATTGTTTTATTTTTTTTATTTGCTTCAATTTTAAAGTAATAACGTTGAGCTCTTATTACAATAATAGCTGACAAAACCATTGTAAAATATTTGTACAGAAATATCAATAATAAATTTTATTTTTTTATTATTTTATACATCATTCTAAAATTATTACCTGCCTACTTATAAAAATGTGTTATACTCCAAGATGTTGAGTGCGTAAAAGTGACTGACTAATGTCAAGCTAGAATTTTTTGTATGAGTTACAAAATTTGTAATAATCAAGTTGGTGATAGTTTGTGTCTTGATTGGTGACCACTTTAGATTGGATAAATATTTGAATAACTAACCTATCAAGCAACAAGCTAAGATCAACTTGTTTTTTGGTCTAATAACTAATTTTGCATCCAGGATCATGAAAATCCCACTGCCTACCGAAATGGATGGGACATGGCTGCTCTCTAACTTTTTTTTCCAATCGTTTATGACCAAGTTATGCCTCTCAGACAAACTTTGCCGACCACAATATTCTTTGGACACCAAGAAATGAACTCATACACAAAATACTAGCTTGATTAATCAGTCAGTAGCTTGGTTAGTCAGTCTCTTTTATGCACGCCACCTCCTGGACTATTAGATAACTACTGTATTAATAGATGATTTGAAACGAATAGTTTGGACTTTTGATGTTTTATCTGTTTTGAAGGCCTACCCAGCATGGCACGACATTTACAAGCTTAAGGGGATGACACACTTCGCTACCCGGTCGTCTATGAGAATAGATGGAACCTGTCACACGAGGTGGCGCCACCTGCCGGGTGGCACTGCACGGTCGACCGTCCGACGGTCTAGCCACCACCCACAGGTGGCGCCACCCGGTCACGCCACTCAGCCCCTACTCCTTCAATCAAATATAGGGGAAATCAAATCTGGGGCTGACTGCATCCCTCATATAAGTGGGTGGCGCAAGTCAGGTGGCGGGAGGAAGTGGCATCAAGCAAGTGGCAAGTCAAGTGGCGAAGTGTGTCACTACCCTAAGGGTTAAGAAAATTTTAAATTCATGAGGTATTCAAAAAATTTTAAATTCATGAGTATGTCTTGTTGTTGCTTCAAGTAAACATCACGATGCACCACACCCCTGAAGATGCTTCCAGTAGTGGAAGCGAAACGTCGGACTTCTTCCCCTTCGTGACGCGGATTTCACCGGAAAACCAAGCTGTTTATAAAGGGATGTTTAGTCCAATGTACTTTGGGACAAAGGAATCGCACATGTGTTTTTATAAGAGGAGTAACAGTCTGAAGAAGAACATTCCTTACACCTTCATTAGATTGTTACTCCCCTCTGTTTTATTTATAATGGGAGTAACAATCTAAAGAAGAACATTCCGTACACCATCTTTAAATTGTTACTCCCCTCTGTTTTATTTATAATGGAAGTAACAATCTAAAGAAGAACATTCCGTACACCTTCTTTAGATTGTTACTCCCCTCTGTTTTATTTATAATAGGAGTAACAATCTAAAGAAGAACATTCCGTACACCATCTTTAAATTGTTACTCCCCTCTGTTTTATTTATAATAGGAGTAACAATGTAAAGAAGAACATTCCGTACACCTTCTTTAGATTGTTACTCCCCTCTGTTTTATTTATAATGGGAGTAACAATCTAAAGAAGAACATTCCGTACACCTTCTTTAGATTGTTACTCCCCTCTGTTATATTTATAAGGGGAGTAACAATCTAAAGAAGTGCCGACTTAAACTGGATGACTTAAATCTTAAAGAATTTTTGGAAGCCAACTAACCAGATAATTATTTGGTAATGAACAATTATTTTTTATTTTATTTTTAACATCTATTAATTTTTTCCAATGCTACATTTAATCCATTCCTAAATTGATTTCAGGAAAGAAGAAATTCTTCTGCGGGGAATGTGGTCGAGGATATGTCAACTCTGAAAGTCGGGCTCGTCATCGCAGACTAGAATGTGGAGTCGAGCCTCGTTACAGGTGTCAATATTGTCCTTATAGAGCCTCGCAAAATTCAACACTAAAGCGTCACATGTTTAATAGACACGGCTTACTGTTCAAATTGTGTCCAAATTTAATTTATTAATTGAAAAGGTTTCTTTATGTGGACTTGTACAATGTATAAGAAGAGTGAAGGAGGTTTGTTGGAATAAAAGTCCGTGTGTGTGGTTTACTTTTTGACATTTTCATGTTTAGGCAGTGGTACATAACTCGAAAAGCGTTACTAAAAAACGTTACCCGGTGTATCAAGGAGTTAGAAAGGTATAGGAGATGTGCACAGTCTGTTTCCAGTTTTGGGCCTCCCTCCACCGCACGTCATAGGGCCGAAGAAAGTCGAAAAGATTTATATGTGTGATAGGGAGTTAGGAAAGTACAGGAGGTTGCCATCAACTCTCAGCCCTCTCGGCCTACCTAGTATGAAGGCATATTAACAATTAGTAGAAGGCGCGCCAGTGCCTTTGAATTCAGTCGTGTGTAATCAAGCCGCGGCAGTGCCGGTGTGGAGATAAGAATAAAAAGTATCTTTCATCTTGCTTTTATGAATTACTTGAATAAATTACCGATTTTATTTCATTTTATGTCGGTAGTTTACGCAGAGCGAAAACATGAAAATGTCTCACTGTCTTGCGGACTCGTATGCAAGAAGTATTATTTATTTCATACAAAGCTTTCGCTTAGGGAGCCTGAGCTTCATCAGTGATCTACAATGATAAGAACGAAAGTGTTTATTTGTATGAAATAAAAAAGAAAGCCACAAACACGGACTTTTATTCCAACAAATCTCCTTCATTTTTCTAAATTTAATAAATTCAGCAAAAATATACAATAATCATAAACTTTAGATTGTCACTACCCTATGGTTTTTTTTTTAGAATATAAATGACTTTGACTAAATAATTATTAGGACAATGGATTTTTAGTCCAATGAACTTTGGGCCAAAGGAATATGACACTTCTGTTTTTATAAAGGGAGTAAGAGTCTAAAGAAGAACATTCCTTACACCTTCTATTGATTGTTACTGCCCTCTGTTTTTTTTATAAGGGGAGTAACAATCTAAAGAAGAATATTCCGTACACCTTCTTTTGATTGTTACTCCCCTCTTTTTTTTATAAGGGGAGTTACAATCTAAAGAAGAATATTCCGTACACCTTCTTTTGATTGTTACTCCCCTCTGTTTTTTTTATAAGGGGAGTAACAATCTAAAGAAGAATATTCCGCACACCTTCTTTTGATTGTTACTCCCCTCTGTTTTTTATAAGGGGAGTAACAGTCTAAAGAAGAATATTCCGTACACCTTCTTTAGATTGTTACTCCCCTCTGTTTTTTTTATAAGGGGAGTAACAAGCTAAAGAAGAGCCTGAACTTCAATATAAAATTCAATAAATAACTTACTCTAGTAATGGCGTTTTAAATTGATTTGCAACTTCATTAAAATCTAGGGCTGATGTTTAATTGTTGATATAAAGTTCCTTCTTTCTTAATATATGTCCTAAAAACATAATTTATTACATATTTATACTCCTAGTACAATAATAAGTCATGATTTATTAAAAATATTTAATTATTTAGAATTGTGACTATCATGTTTTAAAGCGATGTTTTACTTAAAATAAATGTATTTATGAGAGGTTAACATTAATTATTTAATTAACCTAATTATTAATTAATTAATTAAATTATCACAAGTTTGCTATTAAATTGTGTTTAACCAAACTGTATTTTTTATAAAATAAATTCATACATTTTTATATCCTATTAAAATTGTTAAAAATACGATGACGAAAATAAAAAAATACGAGAGCCTCAGGGAAGATCATATTATAGGAAAAATAACTATCTTTAATTTAAATTATTTATCATATATATATATATATATATATATATATATATATATATATATATATATATATATATATATATATATATATAAAACACACTCATAAATATGTATATATATGGCTTTAAATCTCAACTCATCATGCGACATTGAAAATTATATGAAGCTCTTACCTATTAGTACTTATAATTATGTTCGTACGTAATATAATTTAGTTAGTTATTTATAAATGTAACATGTAATAATTGTAGTATAAAGAGTTATCTTTTGATCTCAGTACAATAATCTATTCCTAATTGTTAAAATTCAGTATTAATAAATGTTAGTAGTAATAAATTTAGAATAAATAATAAATATATAGATTAAATGTTATTTGGTTGTAAAGATGTTGTATGAATTTTGTAGATAATAAATATGTACACAAAATAAATAGTTTTGATATTATATTTTGCTTTTTAGTTTTTCATGTAAAGAGAAAGTATTGTGATGGCGAGAAAATGTTGATGTACTTACAAGTTTTATAAGGCCACTTGAGTCCAAAAAAAGTGTTTTTTAAACAAATCTGTCTGTCGTCTATGCAGACGTGTGAAGCTTAAACTACTGGGCAGATTTGGACAAAATTTGGCATATTAAAAAAAACCATACCCTTTGATGAAATCGAGAAATTAATTTTAGCTCCAAATTTGGGGGCTGCTACCTCCCACAAACTCTGAAAAAATGTGAAATTTTTAGTCCAAAGATAATCACTGCTTTATTAACATTTTATGTTAGGTAGTATTCAACATTGCACAAATATGTTATTTTATGAATTTCATTATTTATAAAAAATATATTTATAAAATTGTTCCGAAATTCAATTTAGTGAATAGACGTTTATAATGAAACTGTGTTAGTAATGTGACAGAGGAAAAACAACGTAGAATAAACAGGTCAAGTGTGTGCTGGTCAGCACACAGCGAGGGTCCGTAGGCAACACTGTATAGTTTAAGTAGTACCCTATTGATGGTGTTTTTTAAAATGCTAAAAAGCTTACTTTGAGTTATCCTATGGGTCTGATATTCTCAAAACACATAAACAAACTTCTGATAAAGTATTTTTTTCCCACTGAACCGGATTACAACCATATAAATACATCGAAAAGACCATAGTTATAAAAAAAACAACAGCCACAACAACCGGCGAACATCGAAGAGGAAAGCAGACAGCGCCTACAAAATGTCAGGGTGGCCCAACGAGAGTATAACAGACGCCGTTATCCCCCTCATGGACCTGATATCTACTCGGTGGGTCAACACGTCCTTACCAAGGCCCACCCGACGTCAGCCGCTAGGGCCCAGACCTCAAAGGGTCTCGCTCCAAGGTGGCAAGGACCATTTACCATCGCAAGCTGTGAAGGAGGTGGCACATATAGGTTATCCGATGGAGCCGACGAATTCCTCGTCCATGGGGATCAGCTCCGACCAATCCCACCACCGATGGCCACACCCGAAGAAGACGACGACTCGTCCTTAACCGAGAGTTAGTTTTATTTTTTTATATAAATGTAATTTTATCTTTTTTTTCATTCTCACCCTCTTTCATTGTAAAAAAACTAGTTATGTATAATTTTTTTTTGTTTTGTTTTGTTGTATTAAATTAAAAGAGAGAGAAAGGTGTGCAGAAATACTGTGTTAATATCGATGTTAATATTGTACATTAGTTTTAATAAATCGTTTAGAGACTAGAGTAGGCAGGCAAGTGGTACCCGATAATTTTTCAAAGGGCTGTTTTCTGTCTGGGTTGTTGGGGGTGTTGATACCGCCTTCCCTGAGCCAGAAAACACCCTCCTTTATAAAATCACCCATTCAATAGGCCGGGCCAATGAGAAGCGAGCATTCAAAACCGAGCTCTCTCATTGGTCCTTCCCCTCTCTTTCCACCTATTGAATGTGTATATATACCCGGCCAAGAGAGGCCCAAGTCAGTCAGTCTCCAGCCATCAGTCGGAACTGATATCCTGCCATCTACCACTTACCATCACTCGCTTACCACCTGCCACTGCCCTGCCGCTCAAGTCATCTAGACCTTAAGCCTGATCTGTGTTGTTCTTGACTTGAGACCCTGCCCTCCATTCTCACCCCAACGGTCCTTTTCAGGACCACCACTACCCCGTGACACGGCCCTGCACCTACCAGGCCGTATCATATTGGCGGCCCAACCTGGGGCGCTCACATCCACCCACGCTCAGCTAGCCTGCTCTTCACTTCTGGGAGTGTTAAACCCAGTGGCGCCCACTATGGAACTTCGGTCATCGAAGGCAACCACCATGCTAACCTCGTCTATAAACGAGTTCTCTCAGCCTACTACTCCGGCACAGCCTGCGATCTCTACGCAGTCTTCCCAGCCTGACCTTCCAGCGCAGGCTCCCCAGCCTGACCTTCCAGCGCAGGTTCCCCAGCCTGACCTTCCAGCGCAGGCTCTCCAGCCTGACCTTCCAGCGCAGGCTCCCCAGCCTGACCTTCCAGCGCAGGCTCCCCAGCCTGACCTTCCAGCGCAGGCTCCCCAGCCTGACCTTCCAGCGCAGGCTCCCCAGCCTGACCTTTCAGCGCAAGCTCCCCAGCCTGGTCTTCAAGCGCAGGCTCCCCAGCCTGTCACCTCCTCAATGTCCGGCCTTCCTGCACAGCCCACTACTCCGGCTCAACCTGTCACAGCGCTGCCGGACCTTCCAGCACAGGTGCCCCAGCCTGTCGTCTCCACAGTGTCCGAGTCCCCGGCACAGCCTGTCATCCCTGCTCTGCCTCTCGTTCCGACGCTGCTTGACCCTCCAGTGCCTGCCCAGCCTGCTACCATGGCACCACAAACCTCAGCGTTGCCTGACTACCCATCACAGCTTGGCTGTCCGGAGCAGGTTACCCAGTCTGCGGGCCTAGCACAGCCTACCGCAACCCCAGCACTGCCTGTATACCCAGCGCAACCCTGCTACCCAGCATGGCCTAGCCACCCAGCGCAGCCTAGCTACCAAGCGCCACCTGGTCACCCAACATGGCCCGTCCACTCAGCCCATCTCGGTTATCCAACATGGCCCGGTTACCCAGCGCATCCTTGCTACCCAGCGCAGCCCGGCCACCCAGCACAGCCCGGCCACCCAGCACAGCCCGGCCACCCAGCGCAGCCCGGCCACCCAACACTGCCAGGCCACCCACCGCAGCCCGGCCACCCAACACAGCCAGGCCACCCACCGCAGCCCGGCCACCCAACACAGCCAGGCCACCCACCGCAGCCCGGCCACCCAGCACAGCCCGGCCACCCAGCGCAGCCCGGCCACCCAACACAGCTCGGCCACCCAGCGCAGCCCGCTTACCCAGCCAACCTCGGATACCTAGCGCAGCCAGTCTCACCAGCTTTTACTGCCACCCGGCCTGAGGCACCTCTACCAACACCTGGCATGCCACAGACCTTTCCGACATACACCCCTGCCACCTCTACACAAGGTTGGACCAGTGGAACCGAGCCATCTCCCATGTGGCCATCTTACCCATCACCTTGGACAACGATGCATCCCTGGTACGCCAAATCATCCCAGCCATTGCCTTGCTTCTCCGGTGCTGATACTGAGGATCCGCAAGTGTTCTTGTCCGAGCTCAAGGTCTACTTTCAAGCCATGTGCATCACCGGAGAAAAGCAGTTCTTCGTGGCGTTGAAGCAGCTGACCGGCGACGCGAAAGCCTGGTGGGACAGGCAATTTTACATCGACCCGTCGTTCGATGAACTGGGAGAACGTCTGGTACAGCGCTTCAATAGCGCTAATACAAAACACATGATCCGGGCTAGGATCTCCAGCGAGAGACAACCCTCCAATCAGACTGCTCAGGAGTTTATCAGGTCCAAATGTGCTCTGATAAAGAGGATAGGCCTGGACCGTGAGGATTTTGTCACAGAAATCCGTGCTCTGTTGCTTCCGCAGATCCAGTATGGCTTCTTTAACACTCCGATCACCACCATTCAGGAACTGGGCGCGGCAGCACACTATGCGGAGGAGTTGTTTTCGCAGACACATCTAGCGCTCTCATCCAAACCCAGGGCACAACCCTCGGAAAAGGTTACACCTCCCAAATGCCGCCACTGCCAGGCATTCCACTTCCACAGGGACTGCCCGGTCTTAAGGAAGAAGATCCAGGAAAACTGGCGAGGAGCCCCCCAATGAAGGGTCATGGACCAGGCTCCGGTAGTATCCACAACAGACCCGCGTGCCTTATCTCGGGCGCACCCTTCTCCGACGTGCCTAGGATCCGAGTGACCATCGATCACATGACCGTCCGTGCCGTGATTGATTCTGGGGCATCCCACAACTTCGTGAAGGCCTCCCTGGTACCTCAGCATCAAGTCAGGGAGAGCAGCCATCGATTTGCCCAGCTCGCCGTCAAGGGAGCCCAGCTGATTATAGTCGGCTCGACGAAGCTGAGTATGAACGTCGGAAAGGTCTCCTCTATCACCGAGTTTTTGGTTGCGGAAGATCTGGAGGAGGATGTCATTCTGGGAGTACAGTGGATGGTGTCCAACAACGGTGTGTTGGACTTCGAGAGGTCTACGGTTAGCCTCGGCACCGGTCAGCGACAGACCTTCTACTGGGTGACTAAGAAGCCTCCGAAGAGCAGACTGTCAAAGGAAGACATCTGCGAGGCTACCTCCTCCTCACCGCCAGAATTCCAGGAGGCGCTACAGGTCATTCTTCAGGACCATGCCGACGCCTTTTCCGGAGAAAAGGACATTGGTCAGACGGCGTCAACTTCTCACAACCTGGTGCTGACCGATCTTCAACCTTTTCGGTGTCCACCCTACCGGTATAGCGACGAGAAGAAAAAGGTCATTCAGGAAGAAGTTAGAGAAATGCTAGAGAGAGGCATAATCGAGCCATCTACCTCCCCTTACGCCTCCCCAATCGTCATCGTGAAGAAGAAAGACGGGAGCCCTCGGTTCTGCGTAGACTTTAGGAGGTTGAACGCCAGGACTGAAGACATCGCTTCACCGATGCCCCCTATTTCAGACACGGTGAAGGACCTCGGCGGAGCGAAGTTCTTTAGCACGCTTGACCTACGTTCTGGGTATTGGCAAATCCCTATGGCACCAGAGGCGAAGAAATTCACCGCATTCGCCGTACCGGACGGAGGGCTCTACCATTTTAACGTTATGCCTTTCGGTCTAAAGAACGCTCCTAGCACGTTCCAACGACTCATGACACAGGACGTCCTGGTCGGCTACCACCGTGAGTTCGCCATGGCTTACCAGGACGATGTCATCGTGTATTCCAAGACTTGGGAGGAACACCAAGTACATCTACGCAAGGTCCTAGAAAGGATTCACCAACACGGGTTGACATGTGCCCTAAGGAAGTGCTCCTTTGCAAGGAAGGAACTAGAATACCTTGGGCACCACATCTCTGAGACCGGTAATCGTCCTCAGCAGAGGCACGTCGAGACCCTCAACCTCACCCAACGCCCATCCAACAGGAAGGAACTCCGCTCCTTCCTCGGCACCTGCAACTGGCTAAGAGAATACCTTCCCGGATTTTCAGACATGGCCGCACCCCTTTCGGAACTCCTTTCGACCAAAAGGCGATGGGCCTGGGACGACAGGGCCGAAGCCGCTTTCAGGCTGATCAAAGAAAAGCTGTCGGAGCCTCTGGAACTGAAAAGACCTGAACCTGGACTTCCGTTCGTGCTGCAGACCGACGCCAGCAACACTGGACTCGGAGCTGTCTTGTACCAGCCTGGCTCCGACGGTAAAGACAGACGAGTGATCTCCTACGCCAGTACCCGTCTCCGACCCGTCGAGCAACGTTATCACTCTAATGAATTAGAGTGCTTGGCCATCGTCTGGGCAATACGAAGGTACAGACCGTTCTTAGAGGGAAGGCGCTTCACTCTCCGGACCGACAACAAAGCCATGACTTGGCTGCACACCATGAAAGAGAGGAACGCCAAGCTTACCCGATGGGCCCTCCTGCTCCAAGAGTTCTCATTCGACTTAGAGCACTGCAAGGGCACGGAAAATCAACTCCCCGACGCTCTCTCCCGATCTCCATGCACTACAGAACGGCCCGAGGAGTCTGACGACGACCCACGGCAATCCCCACCCCAGGAACAAAAACGACCAACCCCTACTGCCCCAGTCCTCATGCAGGTCACTCTCGCGTCCCGCGTTCTCCAGGCTCAGGATGACAGCGCCTTCATCCAAAGGATGATTAACCAGTGGAGAAGAATTAACCAACTCCTGCCCGACCAGCGCTCTAACGAGGATGTGACCTACATGGAGTGCTTCACAGTCCGCGATGATCACATTTACGAAATTGACAACGAACACCTCAAAATTATCGTTCCTGACGACGTGGTTCATGTGGTCATCGCCGAATATCACGACTCCCCCCTCGCTGGTCACCCCGGACGCGATGAAACTCTTCGAGCTATCCGTCGCCACTTCTTCTGGGACGGCATGAAAAGGGATGTGGCCGAGCACGTGAAGAAGTGCCTTACGTGCTCCAGACACAAGAAGTTCATCCCGCGACGGAAGGAGATCCAGAGACCCCGTCAAGTCGACCGGCCATGGGACACGGTGGCTATCGACGTCATGGGCCCCTACCCCGAGACACCCAGGAAGAAGCGGTTTATCCTGACCGTGACCGACGTTTTTTCCAAGTGGCTGGAAGCCTTTCCCCTCTCAAACACCAACGTCGGCACGCTGATAGCTACCCTAGAGAAGGAGGTCTTCCCACGCTGGGGATTCCCTAGGGTCTTGCTGACCGACAACGGCCCGCAATTCCTTAGCGGAAAGTGGAGAAGAATATGCAATGCGTGGCGTCTCGATCACCACGTCACTCCCACTTACCACCCAAGAGGGAACCCTGCTGAGAGGCGAAACCAGGAGCTGAAGGTCGGTCTCCGCCTGCACCTGCTGGACCAGGAACAACACAACTCCTGGGATCAGCATATTCCCAAGGTGTTGTTTTCACTCCGGCGAAGGCGAAACGAGGCAACTAGGTTATCACCCAGTGAAGTCCTACTTGGCTCACAACTGGCGAGGCCAGGAGACTGGGACCTCCCACAGCCACAACAACCGGCGAACATCGAAGAGGAAAGCAGACAGCGCCTACAAAATGTCAGGGTGGCCCAACGAGAGTATAACAGACGCCGTTATCCCCCTCATGGACCTGATATCTACTCGGTGGGTCAACACGTCCTTACCAAGGCCCACCCGACGTCAGCCGCTAGGGCCCAGACCTCAAAGGGTCTCGCTCCAAGGTGGCAAGGACCATTTACCATCGCAAGCTGTGAAGGAGGTGGCACATATAGGTTATCCGATGGAGCCGACGAATTCCTCGTCCATGGGGATCAGCTCCGACCAATCCCACCACCGATGGCCACACCCGAAGAAGACGACGACTCGTCCTTAACCGAGAGTTAGTTTTATTTTTTTATATAAATGTAATTTTATCTTTTTTTTCATTCGCACCCTCTTTCATTGTAAAAAAACTAGTTATGTATAATTTTTTTTTGTTTTGTTTTGTTGTATTAAATTAAAAGAGAGAGAAAGGTGTGCAGAAATACTGTGTTAATATCGATGTTAATATTGTACATTAGTTTTAATAAATCGTTTAGAGACTAGAGTAGGCAGGCAAGTGGTACCCGATAATTTTTCAAAGGGCTGTTTTCTGTCTGGGTTGTTGGGGGTGTTGATACCGCCTTCCCTGAGCCAGAAAACACCCTCCTTTATAAAATCACCCATTCAATAGGCCGGGCCAATGAGAAGCGAGCATTCAAAACCGAGCTCTCTCATTGGTCCTTCCCCTCTCTTTCCACCTATTGAATGTGTATATATACCCGGCCAAGAGAGGCCCAAGTCAGTCAGTCTCCAGCCATCAGTCGGAACTGATATCCTGCCATCTACCACTTACCATCACTCGCTTACCACCTGCCACTGCCCTGCCGCTCAAGTCATCTAGACCTTAAGCCTGATCTGTGTTGTTCTTGACTTGAGACCCTGCCCTCCATTCTCACCCCAACGGTCCTTTTCAGGACCACCACTACCCCGTGACACGGCCCTGCACCTACCAGGCCGTATCACTCTCCACTTAAAAAAAAAAAATTAATTCAGAGCAGCTTTTAGCCACTATAGAGCCATCATCAGTGCCTAAACAAACAGTACAAATCAGTATTACAAAAAGGGAAACCGAGACAATAAAACGAAATTTTAAATATTTTTTTACGTAGAGACTTTTTTATTTCAACACATAGTAAAAATTGTAACGATACTAGGTCTGAGTTATGATTTCTTCCCTGCGCATGCGCTCTGATAAGATTTCTACCCTGTACGTGCGCTCTGTTGTTTAATGCTTCCTGCTGTATTGATTGGGTTGAAGGATAAAAATGTAATTTTCTCTTTAAATTTAAAAAAAAAAAATACTCATGAAGAATACATTAATTTATTATTGTTTCAAATGCTGTTTACTTTTCTAATTATTTCTTTTTCAGACAGGAAAAAACACTTTTGTACTGAATGTGGGCGAGGTTATGTCGATCCTAAAAGTCTTGGACGTCATCGGAGATTAGAATGTGGCGTTAATCCTCGTTTTAAGTGTCCACATTGTTCTTACAGAGCTAAACACAATTCTGCTCTCAAACGACACATTGTTAACAGACATTGTTATCCTGTTTTATTATAAATATATGTTTTTTTTTATTTTTTATTTTGGATTTTGAGTGATAATTTGCAGCGTTTAATGCTTGATTTGCTGGGATGTTTGTTATTAGAAATTGAGTTTGATATTGAAAGTCGATGAAGGTGATTCAATCTGATATTGAAAGTCGATGAAGGTGATTCAATCTGATATTGAAAGTCGATGAAAGTGATTCAATCTGATATTGAGATTGAGTCAATGAAACTATTATCTTTTAAACCAAAGTACTAATTTAATTTGAGGAAGCTATAATTTATTCATTATGTGTACAGATTGTGTTGATGAATCATAATTTATTTCTTTTGGAGAGAGTTGGTAATGGATTTGCCATGATTTAGGGGCTTAAGAAGAGCTTTAACGCGTGGGATCTTAGCCGACTATGCTTCCAATTTTTATGTTTGTGTAGTTATGTCCCATAGTCCCATATATTGTTTTATTTTTCTGTTGCTTCATTAGTTCTTATTAATTGTCTCCAACCATTCTTTATAAGTGAACATTCATGGCTGATAAGAAGTAACAACCTGTCTCTAAACTTTATCAACACCTTTCCATGAATTAGTATAATTCTTTATGAAAAAATCTTCAGTGCCGTGTAAAAGAGACCAATTATTTCACTATTAACTAGGCTTTCGCAATTGGTCTCAATAAGAATTTCTAATTCTTTCCGTGACCGCTTCAAAAAGAGTTTAGGTCCTGTCTTTTCACAGTCAGTGTTAGGAGCATCTTCAGGGGAGCATTAAAGTTGGGACTTAAATCCTTCTTGACGTGATAACATCCGTAAAATCTTAAAGCTGATGGTGTGACACTCTAAAAATTTCGGTAGAATTGCATCAATGAAATCAATTTAGGTAGTATTTGAATGAACAATTTTAACTTATTAAATTTTTAACTTCTTAATCAAGTTTATGATATTGTTCTTTAAAATTATATGGTTATTTATTAATACATCGAATACATTTTTTCTTTTTTAGTGAAGAAATACTTTTGCTGGCAATGTGGACGTGGTTATGTCAATCCTGAGAGTCTAAACCGTCATCGTAATCTGGAATGTGGCGTTGAGCCGAAGTTCCCATGTCAATACTGTCCATATCGAGCCAGACACAAAGGACATCTGAAGAAACACAACCTTAGACATCATTTGTTAGAAACATCCAATAAACAAGACTAAGTTGAGCCGAAGTTCTCCTGCCAACACTGTTCATTTCGAGCCTGGCACAAAGGACATCTAAAGAAAGACAACCTTAGACATCATCTGTCAGAAACATCCTATAAACAAGACTAAGTTGAATCGAAGTTCTCCTGCCAACACTGTTCATTTCGAGCCTGGCACAAAGGACATCTAAAGAAAGACAACCTTAGACATCATCTGTCAGAAACATCCTATAAACAAGACTAAGTTGAATCGAAGTTCTCCTGCCAACACTGTTCATATCGAGCCTGGCACAAAGGACATCTAAAGAAACACAACCTTAGACATCATCTCTCACAAACATCCTATAAACAAGACTAAGTTGAATCGAAGTTCTCCTGCCAACACTGTTCATTTCGAGCCTGGCACAAAGGACATCTAAAGAAAGACAACCTTAGACATCATCTGTCAGAAACATCCTATAAACAAGACTAAGTTGAATCGAAGTTCTCCTGCCAATACTGTCCATATCGAGCCAGACACAAAGGACATCTGAAGAAACACAACCTTAGACATCATTTGTTAGAAACATCCAATAAACAAGACTAAGTTGAGCCGAAGTTCTCCTGCCAACACTGTCCATATATAAGCCAGGCGCAAATGACATCTGGAGAAATACTAAATTAGACATCATCTGTCAGAAACATCCAGTAAACAAGACTAAGTTGAACCGAAGCTCTCCTGCCAACACTGTCCATATATAAGCCAGGCGCAAATAACATCTGAAGAAACACAACCTTTGAAAACCTCAGGAACATCCGTTGATTTTGAGAGAACCTTTGGGTTTAAATAATGATTTATAACTGAAATCCTACTCTGACTCTTCCTTTTGGAGAGACATAACTTTTACAAGTTCATTTCTATTAAAAAAAGTTGAATAGATTACTAATATTAACATGTCCAAGTCATTCAATGGAATGAAATCCTAATCGCTTTTTAAACTCAAAATATATTAAAAGGTTCTTCAAATCCTATCAGGTATTATCTAATTTATTAACATTATGAAAAGCCATTATTAATTAAAATAAGTTTTACTCTATCAAAATATACATGGTAGAGTTTTGATCTTGTCAAAATTATTGTTTAAACTGATTGTACTGATCATTTTTTCGTTTTGTGATATTATTTGTTCCTTTGATATTCTTTTGTGATATGTTAAGATTTTTTTGTACATACTTAGGTTAAAGTATAATTTAATTAAAATAATAGCTGCATCAGTTGTATAACTATGTAAATAAAGTATTTGTGTGTGTTATAGGTAATAAATTAAGATAAAACTAAAAAAAAATATATCACTACCCATAAATGAACTAATAGTACAAAAGAAATATTAACATAAAGAAGTTGGTAGTTTTGTGGGATACAGTAGGTAGTATATATTGGGTCACTTAGGCCAGACAGTGACGTCACTAACCTTGCCTTTTCCCCAATTCCTCACTAATTGGTCCGTCTGACAATTTTTAAATTGTCTATGAAATTTAAAAATTGTACAAAAACAAATTAATTTAAATACAATCCCCTCTCTATAACCACTTCCGTTAGTGCATAAGCAGTTTCAACCATTTCTTATATGTACTTTTACGAACAACAATTTCTTTTTAACCTCCTTTGAGATTGATTTTCTCGCTTAGCAAACAAAATGTAATATTTCTTAATTTATAAACCTGTTAAATTAAATAAACACAAACATTATTAATAACAACTCCTTAGCACTGGAATGCCATTAGCATTTATATAAAAATAAAATTTATTTTTATTTTAAATTTAGCTCAGTGTTTGATCTTTATGTGATTTTACTCTAGTCTAATAAAACTAAATTACATACAAAACATAAATATAATTTAATTTATTTATATAAATATAATTTGTATTACAAATTATAAGTATAATTTTGTACAATGTGATTTTAAAGGATATATGTATGTTTTTTTTGTAATCCTAAAATAAAATGTATTAATGCTGTAAGTGGTTTTTGCTTGAGTTTTTTTCTTTATTACAAATTGGTTGGAGTTCTTTTACTACTGGGTTTCAGTAATTTCTTTTACATATGGGATTAGTGGTTTCTTTTATTAAAAAAAAAAAAAAAAAAAAAAAAAAAAAAAAAAAATGTATTGTTTCTTTTAAAAATGGGGTTAAGTTGTTTCTTTTACAAAAATGGTTGACACTAATAAAGAACCTCCCCTACGTTTTTTGAAATGAATCGAGTTATTCGTTAAATCGTTTGTAAAATGATACAACTCAACCCTTTTTGTAAAAGAAACAACTTATCCCCATTTGTAAAAGAAACAATAAGAAATTAACTATTTTAATTCGTCTAGTCATCGCATGTGTTTCATCTAATTTTTACTAAGGTTTTTATTAGCTTGCAATCTTGTTGTTTGTTTGTTTGTTTGTCCGGTACAAATCTGGCAATCGATTTCTAACTAACTTCCCGAATAGCTAGACATTTGAAACTTTTAGCATAGCTCAGAACACGATGACAATGCATTATTTTAATACTTTTAGCCATCTTTCAGCAGAATTTAATTGGTTTTCAGCAGATTTTGCTGTGTGGAAAGTTAGTTCGGAAAAAATCCGCAAGTTATTTTATTTGTTTGCCATATCCAATATTTACGCAATCTTCATTTTGACGGGTCTCAAATTTGTGATAGATAAACATTGAATGACAGCAAAACAGGAAATATCGATTATATTATTTCAAATATATCGATGGCATGCTTTAGATTTGGTGTTGGGGAGATCCGTTTTACAAAGATTCATCCTTTTATAGGTTTAAGATCAGCTCTCTGGATGGTTGTCATTTATGTGAAGTAAATAAATTCGGAACTATTTTTTTTTCACTATCATTATATATTATTACATAACAATAACAATTATATTATCAACATTACATACGATTCAACAGAAAATTTAAACGTAGTATATAAAAAGTTCTTTTTATCTTGAAATTATTAGATTTATGGTTATTAGTTTGTTTGATTGCGATTAATATCGTGTTAATTTAAGTCGAATGTACCAATTCAATGTACCAAATGTACCATTTCAGTTAAATGTATGTGTTAATTTGTGTCAAGTATAAATAGTGTATGAGAGTGTTTTAGTAAATTTTATTTTTATTTACTAATTTCATCTAGGGTTAGTTCATATTACCATTTTCTCTCTCGTCAATATAAGCTTGTTCTTCTCCTTGTGCCAATTCCTCGTCAGCAGTCATTATCTATTTATTTATCCGTGTTAATTCCTCCGCTCTCACGAATTCCTCGATCCTTTTCCTCATCGTTCCTTCGTCCCTACAATGTTTCCCAATTACAATAATTACCTACTTGTATTAATTGCATATTTATATTAATGGCATGTGAACAATATCCAATGTAATTGGTTTTGTGCTTCTCACTTGTGACCTGTGTTTGACTGTGGAGCGCCCTCTTAAAATAAATTATAATAAAATGAGATACTTTTCATACTTGTCAGTGACATTGTCTATAGCTACATGGCTATCAAGTAAATAGAACTGAGGTATGGTTTAAGAAGTGGCTGGAACTCCTTACCACGGGGATAGTAAAAAGTGAGACCAATAATGGCCTAATTGCTAGGTTCGAACAGGTCGTTCTTCCCCGCCAACTAACTACTAATGGGAGAGGCAATTGGTTTTAGACGTGATACACTCTCATGGAATAATCTTTCATGCAATATCATACAATAATCTCTCATACCTCTCATGATAATCTCTCTAGCAATCTCATATAATAACCTCTCATGTAATCTCATACTATAATCTCTCATACAATCTCACATTAATCTCTCTAGCAATCTCTTAGAATAACCTCTCATGTAATCTCATACTATAATCCCTCATACAATCTCACATGATAATCTCTCTACCAATATCATAAAATAACCTCTCATGTAATCTCATATGAAATAGACTCTTAAAGAACCTCGTTTATATCACTTTATTTAATAGATACTATTTGCGAGCCAGTATAATCCGTCGAGGTGGTGGGACTGGAAACCCGACCGCAGTGTCTTTTGGGTTGGGAAAAAAGGTGAATACATAATACATTCTATCTGTGAAATGGTGTTTTAGATTTCAGAGTGATCGCTTAAAGTTGATATTACCGTTTTAATATAAGTCAATTGAAAGAAATATTACTGATTTACCGCGAAAGGCTGTTCAAAGATCACAACAGTTATCAGTATTTAGTTTGCATAGGTTGAATAAAACGAGAGGAAAAAGGTTACGGTACATGTAAGAGTTAAAGTAAAGGTAAATTTAATGATAAAAGCAAAGATGGATGTAAAGCTAAAAGTGAAGGTAAATGTAATGATAAAAGTTAAGGTAAATGTAATGATAAAAGCAAAGATGGATGTAAGGCTAAAAGTGATGATAAAAGTGAAGGTAAATGTAATGATAAAAGCAAAGATGGATGTAAGGCTGAAAGTGAAGGTAAATGTAATGATAAAAGTGAAGGTAAATGTAATGATAAAAGCAAAGATGGATGTAAGGCTAAAAGTGAAGGTAAATGTAATGATAAAAGTAATGGTAAAATAATAGGGTAAAGGTAAATGTAAAACCAGCCATTCAAGGTCCAACTTTGTCGTACGGCATGGGGGGGGGGGGGGGGGGGCTTGTTAGATCCGTGTTGGATGCACGGGAAATCCGACTCGACTTTGTCGTACGACATGTTGCCAAGCACCCCACTCACAGTCCAAATTGGCTCGCTGGAGTGAGTGTCTTACGACCAAGTTGAACCGTGAATGGCTGGTTTTAGGATATAATTAAAGGTAAATGTAAGGATAAAAGTAAAGGTACATGTAAGGATAAAGGTACTTATAATTATAAGTAGGTAATTTATCACTCTGAACTTTGTTGAGGTTACTATTGCCTTAAATTGGTTGATCTCAAACTTCTTCTCTGCAAGGCTGGCTACACATATCTCTTAATCTTCTTCTTTTGTTACATTAAATGCTTCTTTTGGAATTATCAATTTTTCTTTTCATCCATATTTCTCTAATGTTTTACTATGTGATTTGTTTTTCAGGAATGCCGCCTCATCTAGGATGGAGAAAGAAGAAGTATGAATGTGTCGACTGTGGCAGAGCCTATCTCAATCCTGAAAGTTTGTGTCGTCATCGTAAACTGGAATGTGGAGTTGAACCTAAATATCCATGTCCGTATTGTAATTATCGTGCTAGACATAAGTATTACCTTAAGACCCATGTAGCTGTTAAACATAAAACTCTTGATCTCTTAGATGCACAATAGACCGGTGTAATAAATTTGAGCTTTTTCCAATAACAATAAATTTTATAAAATAATGTTTTTTGTGGTTTTATTTTTTTTTCTAGAAAACCTCAATCATTTTGAAAATTCAGACATGTCGTTGAATTATTACTGTAATGAAGTACCGAATGCAACAAAAACTTCAGAAAATCATTTTTGAACACAAAATGCTGCTTAAAACAGCTTATAAGTATTAAAGTTCACCTAACGAGAAAAATATAACCCGTAGAACTGCTTTACCGCACCATCCTCGCTCCGATGGTGTTGCACACGAAAAATATGTATATCTAGGCTCGAACAGGTGGTTCGTCCACGCCGACTAGCTACTAATGGTAGGGTAAATTGGTTTTAGACCCCATACGATTTCATGGAATAATCTGTCACATAATAATCTGTCATACAATCTCACACAGTAATCTCTCATGCAATCTCATATGTAAATCTCTTATGCACTAGTCTCTCAAATAAAACATGATTTAATATATATAAAAGTGCAACTAATAGAATAATCATACCTAATCACCTTTTTTCTGACTTTTTATCCAATCTATCTTGCCTAATGTACAAAGTCTGATGGCTGAGTGGTCAAAGGCGCTTGTTGGAGGATACTGAGGTTGCAGGTTCAAGTTCCTTTTGGATTGGGGAATTTTGTACAGTTTTGTTTCGGCAGAAATTGGTTATTCTTCTCACTGGGTTCGCTACTGTCTATTCCCCACCACTACTCAACTCTAACTCTAGAAACACTTTTTCGAGAGGAAAGTTGACTATTTTCCTGTTTAATATCTCTGTGTTTACTTTAATTTCACAAAATGTTGTTGTTACGTCTTTGTTCTACCAGAGGAACGATGTCACCCTTTGCAATTCTCTGCTGAGAGTTTATAGCATCCGTTTTTGTTGGAATGATTGATTTGCCCATAACCTTTCTCTAAAACATTTCAACACTGTATAATTTTTTTTCCTCCATTATCTCTACAGTTACATATCTCTAGATATAGCTTATCTATAAATCGTCGCCAGACGCTTGGATAAGATACAAAAAAAGCAATATTCTTTAACGACAGAATAATAATGAGGAATCATTTTCTTTTTAAATTTTCTTTGCAGCTTTCCTACTATGTAAGATAAACTCTTTACCTCACTTATTCTACAACGAAATACTAGTTTTAAAAAGGTAACATAATATTAAACATATCCCAATTTATTTTCCAGCTATGAAGAAATATTTCTGCGATAAATGTGGCCGTGGTTACGCAAAAGTGGACAATCTTAAGCGTCACCGTAAACTGGAATGTGGAGTCGAACCTAAATTCCCGTGTCATCTCTGTTCCTATCGGGCCAAGCATAAACAACATCTGAAAAATCACATCGCATTGAAACATTGTTTTCTAGAACCACCCTTTTAAAAAAAATACTATATGATTTGTATTATTTTCACTTTTTTATGTAGATTTTAAAAAATGTATCCATGAATTTAATATTTAATAAGTTTCCATGAGTTTTCAAAACCGTTTTGAAAATTGTTTCGGTTCTAAACCAAAATTGTTGCCATGAGGAGTTTTCAAAACATTTGTTAAAGCCATAAGCTCCCAAACTGGTTAACTTATAATACCTCTGCTCATCATACCTTCTGCGCATGTCTCACTTCTGTTTCAATGCAAAACCAAAAATTTTCTTTTGTGACCTTGAACTCAAAACGTTTGGAATTTCCGTTTCTATTGGGTTTTGAATACCAAAACTGTTTTGAAAACAGTTAAGTGAGGTTATAATACCTCTTCTCGTCATACCTTCTGCACATGTCTCAATTCTGTTTCAATACACAACCAAAAATTTGCTGTTGTGACCTTGAACTTAAAACGTTTGGAATCTCCGTTTCCATAGCGTTTTGAATACCAAAACTGTTTTGAAAACACATGGAAACGTTGTAATTGTTTATAAGTGTAAATTAACAATAAAACTGTGATTAATATTAAATATATAATTATTTTATTCGATTCTTTCATTAATTTTTTAAATTTATTATTTGTATTATCAAACCGTATTAAGTTTTATTTCTTCTGAAATAAAATGCGTTTTAGTATATTGAAAGATATTTTAAATGTATAAATTATGTGTAAACTAAAATTTCAATAATTGCTTATAAGTACTGATAAACGTAACTTGTTTTATAACCGTCATAAAACAAATAGAACAAAAATAATTTGAAGAAATACACAGCACTCAAACCAATCACCAATGCAACTTTTTTTATGGATTTCATGAAACCTAGTTTCATTCAACTTATGAAGCTAGAGTTTCATGAATCCCCAGATGTTGCATGAATCTTTAAAGTAGCCTACAGATGGCCATTCATCATCATTAATTTTATCCATATGCGCACATTAATTATTATTAAATTACAAATAAGTGTTATCCAATGGGACTATAAACACACTTTCAGTTCCCATCTGGCAATTCGTCCAATATGGGACACGAGGATGCTACATGTCACACTAATTGGAAGTGGAAGACAATTTTAACATTTATAATTATATTAACTTTAAGTACATTATAATTCTGCTGATTTCCGAACAACTTTTATTTTTCAGGGAAGAAGAAGCAA
Organism: Gerris lacustris; assembly: GCA_951217055.1. NCBI lineage: Eukaryota > Metazoa > Arthropoda > Insecta > Hemiptera > Gerridae > Gerris > Gerris lacustris. The sequence continues at coordinate 36,441,484 of OX578286.1, forward strand.
CACTTTTGCGACAAATGTAACCGAGGTTATACAACATTGATGTCTTTAAAGCGTCACCAGAATTTAGAATGTGGAGTTGAACCTCAATTCCCATGTTCACAATGCAAATACAGGGCTAGACACAAGCAAAATCTAAGGAATCACATTGCGATCAAACACATGCAGAATGCATTTATTGACGAATTACTCAACTTCAAAGGAGAATAGTGTGTTTTATTTTACAAAGTAGATAATATATTGATGTCTTTATATGTATTGTATGTATTTAATTAAATAATTTTCATTGATTAATTAATTTATAATTAATAAATATTGATGTTAGTCCGTTACTTCTATTATTAGTTTAATTTTAGTTCTAAAGATAATCTTTTAATTATTATTAAAAGTTTTAAAATAATGCTTTTCTGATTGCATTTGTTTATTTTTTTTGTTCCTTTGTATCGATAGCTTTAATTTAGTATAATATGTATGTATGATTTGAAGAGATACCGTTGATACTTGCTCGATCTGAGGATCGCTGCCAGTGCAATGATCTTTAGATCGGTATAATATATATATACTTACCTCTTCATATCATAACACCAACATGCGTTAATAATCCTCAATTTGAATATTTGTATATGTCGTAATAAATAAAATAAAATCATAGAAATGTTTTACACAGTGCTATTTTTTATAAATTGCGAAGATTTTTAATCGGGTGGAATTGTTTTGTATTCCGATTAATCAAGCATTTTTGTATATTCGTTTAATTGCTATGGTGTGGTTTACTAACAAGCAATGCGTCGTAGTAATGAAAACTTGTGTAACAAATTATAAATTGGCAGTAAAACGGCGAAAAGACTCATGCAGTAAATTATAGAGGTCCTTGGTTTTTGGCCTACGGACCACTATGAGTGCTATTCATAGACTTCCGTCCATAAACTTAGCGTATTTTTTTTTATGTATCAATGTTATGAGATTGATAAAGATAGTGGAAGAATCAGTAATTAGGGCAGTGGCGGCGCGTCATTAGGGGTAGGTGGGGCTAAGCCCCACCAACCTATTTAAAGAAAAGAAAAGCTAGTTGGTTTTAAACACAAATAAATAGATATATAGTTTAAGTGTTCATAAAGTACAATCGTATGTAGATCCAGATCGCTTAAAAGCGGCCGGGCCGGGCTGAGGGCGATACCAAAGGTTGCCCCAACGAGCGGTGAGTGAGGGAGTTGGGCGGGAGCTCCCTCGCTCAACCCCCACTCCCGGCTAGCATTGCCGAGATAGGAACGGCCCTGGGGCAGCGCCCGAGCCAATCAACTAATATTTGTCTGACCGAAGAGAGTCGAATATCACTCGGGAATCATCGTGTTCCCCTTTACAGTATTACAGTTTACCTCTACCACTTCACTTACTCTGCTACAACTTCAAACATGCACTATTCTACCTCTACCCTTTACTTATTACGTTTAATAACATATAAGATTAAATATTAATGCTTATTACGTAGAACAATAATTTGTAAATTTCAGTGTTTTTACTATCTAGTAACATAAAGAACTCATCTTAAATAACTGATTTATCTTTTACAAAATTAAATAATATGTAATTAGATTGCTTTTTTAGATACTTTAAAGCATATTCCATTTTATGGGCTACATTATTATTAACCGTAAAATCGCCTTGGTGAATACAAGGCAGTGTGAATGTGACTAACTGCGTGCCTAGAAAGAGGAAGTACATTTACTAGATATCGTTTATAACTAAAAGATCAGAATGCATGTAGGGACTTAAGCAATAATTTCAATTTTCAATGCAACTTTGACTAATTCTTTGCTTTGCTTTGTACCTGCGAACTTCGTGAAACATTCTGTATTTAGTCCCTATTTTATGAAACACCCTATATTCAATCCGTACATTATGAAACACTCTGTATTTAGTAGCATTAGAGACCATGATACCTTTTTAACTCATTGCTTATCATTCTTTTTTCTTCTTAAATAGCATCTTACGGAAGTATCGCTTGTGAAGATGTTTTAGACGGAACCAAGAAGCATGTCTGTCTGGAATGTGGAAAGAGGTATATGAACCCTGAAACGCTGAGACGTCATCATAAATTGGAATGCGGAGTCGAGCCACAATTCGCTTGTCCACATTGCCCTTATAGAGCGAAACATAAATCACATCTTAAGCAACATATGATTGTTAAACATTGGCTCATTGGTTGGTCACCAACCGATGTTTAATGGACATGTAAATCTGTATTTTATTTTGTAATAAAAATGTACAATTTTGTAAAGCATATACAGATATGTTTCTTAATGAGTATTTAATTACTAAACATATATTATCCTTAAACTTAGTGTGGTTTTAGATCTGATCTCATAAATAATTAAATAGGTCTCTCCAATGAAAAGAAGTTGTGATGGAAAGACGTCTTGTTTTGTAATCAAGTGATTCCTTTGAACTTTCTTGACATTGAACCCAAGTTACTATTTGTAATCATATGATTCTTTTGCACTCTCTTGACATTGAACCCATGATGCTAATTGTAATCATATGATTCCTTTGAACTTTCTTGACATTGAACCCAAGTTACGAATTGTAATCATATGATTCTTTTGCACTCTCTTGACATTGAACCCAAGTTACGAATTGTAATCATATGATTCTTTTGCACTCTCTTGACATTGAACCCATAATGCTAATTGTAATCATATGATTCCTTTGAACTTTCTTGACATTGAACTCATGATGCTAATTGTTATCAAGTGATTCCTTTGCACTCTCTTGACATTGAACCCATGATGATAATTGTAATCAAGTGATACCTTTGAACTTTCTTGACATTGAACCCAAGTTACGAATTGTAATCATATGATTATTTTGCACTCTCTTGACATTGAACCCAAGTTGCTAATTATAATTCAAGTGATTCTTCTCAACTCTCTTGACATTGAACCCAAGTTACGAATTGTAATCATATGATTCTTTTGCACTTTCTTGACATTGAACCCAAGTTGCTAATTGTTATCTAGTGATTCCTTTGCAATCTCTTGATATTGAACCTAAGTTGCTCTTTTAAATCAATTGATTCCTTTGCTCTCTTGACATTCAACCCAAGTTGTCCATTGTTGGATATAATTATTTTTATCTTTATGGATTATTGTGTTATTTATTAAACTAGAACTATAATTTTGTCTTATGGTTGGCCTAATTTTCTTTTACTAACCTCAATATATTCGTTATTGCTCATTACTAACATTTGAATTAATTTTTTAATGCTCTTCATATTTTTATTATTATTATTTATTTATTTTTTTTTTTTTTTATACAACATTATATTTTTGTTTTGTTTTAGGAATTAACACTCGGAACTTTTTCTGCGATCAATGCGGGAGAGGTTATGTTAGATCTGCTCATCTGAGCCGACATAAGAAGAACGAATGCGGCGTTGAACCAAAATTCGCTTGTCCTCATTGTTCCTACAGGGCTAGACATAAGTCACATCTAAAATGCCATATTGTCGTTAGACATAACGATTTCTCTGCGAATTCTAACTAAATTGTTTTGTTTTATATTTATAATTAATATTTATATGTAATATATATTTTTTCTTTATTTAATTAAAATGTTTAAATTTTAAAATATAAGGTCAAACAAAATGTTTATATGTTATATGTTGTACTCATTACCCTTTTTATTTATAAGAATTTGTCCTCTCTGCAACGACAGAACTACATTAATTACATTCGAGCATTTACTGGAATGCTTCTCTCTCAGGAATGCTTGAGATAATCTAAATATATGACAAGGAGAAAAAAATATCTCCGAAAAACACATATTCTTCTTGTATTGGACTGCTAGAGCTACGGCTGAATTGCCCAAAGCTGGCGTAGGTAAAAAAAAATATTTATAAGAATCTTCCTTTCTCATGATTTATAATCACAAAATAATTATTCCACTTAGTGATGTAAGCCACACCTCTTAATTCTTAATGAAGAGTCCATTGATGATGCCTTAAGTGTGGATATTAAGTGATTTATGGTGCACTTGAATGATTCATTTTAGTGTGGTGTGTTCTGAGTCTTTACATCCACCACTTCTGTAAATTATGTTTATTCCTACACATAATGGACGGTTTATACAATACATAATAATACAATGGGTCCACTATTTGTAAAACACACATCACTAAAATTAACCATTCTAATTGTTCACTTGAATGCCACTTAATATCCTGTCAATAATTGACTCATAACAATTCTCTAGGTTTTTTTTTAGTATCCGATTTATTCGGAGCTACGAAACTGTTTCTGCAGTGTTGGCTATTATGGGTAAGAGTCTAATACATCTAGGGGTCTTCCTGAGGAGATCGCGTTCAGAGATATTGGAATCCCAACATTTCAAACCCTTTACAGGGATTATTTAAAAGAGGGTTGCTCATGGTAAGAGTCATTCGTAAATCTATGCGACATTTCGAACCCATTACAGGGATTATTCTCAAAGGAGTTGCTCATGATGAGAGTCATTCGTAAATCTATGCGACATTTCGAACCCATTACAGGGATTATTCTCAAAAGAGTTGCTCATGATGAGAGTCATTCGTAAATCTATGCGACATTTCGAACCCATTACAGGGATTATTCTCAAAGGAGTTGCTCATGATGAGAGTCATTCGTAAATCTATGCGACATTTCGAACCCATTACAGGGATTATTCTCAAAGGAGTTGCTCATGATGAGAGTCATTCGTAAATCTATGCGACATTTCGAACCCATTACAGGGATTATTCTCAAAGGAGTTGCTCATGATGAGAGTCATTCGTAAATCTATGCGACATTTCGAACCCATTACAGGGATTATTCTCAAAAGAGTTGCTCATGATAAGAGTCATTCGTAAATCTATGATGGGGTCACCTCCGGATAAATCTAGATTTACTACAGAAGTACGAGTTGGGATAATTATCTTATGAATCTTATCATGAGCAAATCTCTTGAGAATGACCCCTGTAATGGGTTCGAAATGTCGGGATTCGCAGTATCTCTTAACGCAGTCTCCTCAGGATGATCTAGATTTACTGCTAGTTAGAAGTACGAGAAGTACTGGTAGTAGAAGTACGAGTTAAGATAAGAGGTTAAATTCACTATAATATCGGTTTAGGATGGACGTATGATCTTTTTTCATTCAGCTATTTCCATGATCTTTCAGTAAACGGCAGTGTTCATGAAAACTAAATATACATTTTGTGCCTTCTTTCTATGGTGATCAACCATATTCCAAATTTGATAAGACTTTAGCGGGTTTTGCTTGGATTAACCTTCGGTTTTTGGATTTCTCTGATAAGCTCCATGATCCATTTTGCTATCCATGGAATGCTGTTCTAAAAAAAATTGTATTAAATGATTGATCAAACACAATTTTCTGTTGTGAATGCAGCAAGTTAATATGTATTTATACGACATTGTCATTGTCAATAGTATTGTCATTATTATGAATAAAATTCATTCGTGAGTTAGAGATCCAAGTGATTACTATTAATTATAATATTTAGTAATTATATTAAGATCCAGGCCAACATTTACTTTTGCAAAAATGTATTATTTGAATAAAGAAGATATATGTCGAAGTATATTTTTTAAACTTACCTTTTTCGATCACTTTCCTTCCGCATGTTTTTCCTCTTTTGGTTTAATTTCTTTTACATTATCTTTCTTTTCGAATATTTGTCTGATTAATTTCTCCCATTTTCATTTTTTGGTCAAATTGTTTAATAATATTTCTATTCCAAATTTTTGTTTCTATGTTGACAGATGGAAAACAATTTTTCTGCGACGAATGCGGACGGGGATATGTGCATATGAAACATCTTAATAGGCATAAGAAACAGGAATGTGGCATTGAACCACAATTCCCATGTCCTTTTTGCCCATATAAAGCCAAAAGGATGAGCACACTTAGATTACACCATATAAATAAGCATTTAGAAATATATAGAAATTCACACCATTAATTTTTTTACTCTGTTTAAAATTATAAAAATTCAAGTTGTCAGATTATACCAAAAAATAAAAAAATGTTTTTAGTAAATTCAATCTTTTGTTCTTATTATAAAAAAATTGTTTTTTCTTTTCTACCTTGTTTAAATGTTATTTTTATTTTATTTAAAATCCTTTTTTTATCTTTTACTTCAGTTACTTTTATTTCTTTTCGCCCTGAATAATTGATTTTTTTTTTATTTATTCTTGCACAATGTTTTTGTTTTTTCATAAGCTAAAAATACATTTAATTTTGAAGAAAAAGTTGTGCATTTATTATTGTTACTTTAAAGATATTTCTTTACAAATACACTCTTACATATAGGGTTAAAATAGATATCTGCAGTTTTTAAGTATGGTGTTTCAGCAGTGTATAATGGTAAATTAGTTGTTCCAAACATTTCTTCTTACCAAAGGTAACAGAGCATTATGACCATTCTTAAGAAAAGAATTACAGTAGAACCTCGATAAGAAGTGTCTCAAGGGGATTAGGGAAACAGTCTTGTTATCGAGGTGCTCTTTTTGTCGAGGGTCGTGTTATCAAGGTTATTTTGGCTATCAGTCGTGTTATTGAGGTTAATGGCCGGGATTTTCAAGTCTAGACTTGTTCAAGGTCGACCCATTCCTGTATAGAGACGCGATATAGAGATTGACTTCTCAAAACGACTTATTATAGAGGTTCTGAGTTACGTTGTGAATTGGAAAAAAATCCGTGTTATAGAGGTTGTTTGGATAATAATAGTCGCGTTATAGAGGTTTATTTAACCTTATTTGTTATGGCAATCTTAAGGGGATTTGAAAATTGCTCTTTTTATTGAGGTTGTCGTGTTATTGAGGGTCTTGTAAGCTAGGTTCTGCTGTATTTGTTTTTCTCCAAATTTAAAATTTCCTTTACAACATTGCTTTTCAGACATCAGAGAACATTTTTAGTTTCGTGTGTGTCTATCATTCTGTTTTTCAAAATTTTTGCGAATCACTGCATTTAATAACTCGTCTAATTGTTATAAAATTTTGGATCATTCGTCAAAATTAGCCCACAGAAGGTAACATAATAATCTGCGTCCTTTTAGTTCGCGAAAATACTACCTTCTTTTTATCGAACATACGAAAATATTATTTTTTTCTAATAAAAGGCAGGTTATTCCATTTAATCTGATCTTAATAAGAGAGAACAACGTTTTCGCAATATCTTATATTCTAATGTATCAATGTTGGCACTTCTTTAGATTGTTACTCCCCTTATAAAAAAAAGGGGAGTAACCATCTAAAGAAGGTGCATGGAGTGTTCTTCTTTAAACTGTTACTCCCCTTATAAAATCAGAAGTGTGATATTCCTTTGTCCCAAAGTACATTGAACTAACCATCCCTTTGTCTTAATATTATTAATATCATAGGTGAGTAACTATCTAAAGAAGTACCTGAATGTTAACAAATCTTCTATATTGTTTTATTAACTTAATATGAACTTGCTCTATCCAGATGGTTGTGTGTAGTGATTGATGCATTTATTATAACACATTGGAGAAATATTTTTGCAGAGAAGATAATATAGAATTAGAATGTAGGGTGTTCAGTTAATTACTCAATAAATTCGTCTACCCTCTCTCCTTCTTTATGACTATGGACACATCATTATGAACTATACTCATGTGACCTTTCGTCTAATAATAAGACTTTAGGAACTATGTACCACACTAAACAAAAAACGTCAAAAAGGTGTAATTTAAATTTTAACTTAATCAAAGATATATTTTGATTTCAGAAAAGAATTTCTTCTGTTCTCAATGTGATCGTGGTTATGTGCACTACAATCATCTTGTACGGCATCGAAATCACGAATGCGGCATTGAACCCAAGTTTTCCTGCACTGCGTGTGGCTACAAGTCAAAATACAAACAGAACCTGTCGCGTCATTTCACCCACAAACATAAGGATGTCATTAGTAGTCTTATGACTGTAGAGGATCATTTTATGAGTTGAGATAATGTTAAATGATTTAAGATTATTTTTAAAGGGACTTGACTATGCTGGTTAAACTGGTGGTTTTAAATTGGCCAGTTGGTTTCAACTGATGTGATTATATCATAATTATAAAAAGAGTCTTAAAAAGATAAGTTTGTGTCTCAGAAATGTTTTATCATTATTTTGTGATCGACTCTTTTAAAGCAAGCATGGAATTGCATCTCTAACTCGGCCTTCAAATATATTAGGTTAGAAAAATTAAAGGGTTTAGCACTGGGTCCATTTGAACTATGTTCTAATGTATCCTCATATGGACCTAAGTGTCCGCATCTAGTCAGTTAACTACTATTTGGCAACTTGTACTAAGTGCTCTGATCTGATTAAAGAACCCCTATCCAGAAAGAGTGTTACCATTTGGCCCAAGTGGCCTGATCTGGCTAAAGAATCCCTATCCAGAAAGAGTGTTACCATTTGGCCCAAGTGCCCTGATCTGATTAAAGAACCCCTATCCAGAAAGAGTGTTACCATTTGGCCCAAGTGCCCTGATCTGATTAAAGAACCCCTATCCAGAAAGAGTGTTACCATTTGGCCCAAGTGCCCTGATCTGGCTAAAGAATCCCTATCCAGAAAGAGTGTTACCATTTGGCCCAAGTATCCTAATCTGGTTAAAGAATCCCTACCCAGAAAGAGTGTTACCATTTGGCCCAAGTGTCCTAATCTGGTTAAAGAATCCCTATCCAGAAAGAGTGTTACCATTTGGCTCAAGTGTCCTGACAGGCTAAAGAATCCCTAACCAGAAAGAGTGTTACCATTAAGCCCAAATGTCCTGGTATGGACCAAGTGTCCTTTTTAAGAAAGTTTGTTACTATTTAAAAAGTGAGAAAAAGTAGAGGGAACAGAATGTATCCCAATCCCTTGTTTCTATTCGGCTTAAGCGTCCTGATCTTGACTGTTTCCCTATCTAAAAATTGTTTTACCATTTGGCTCAAGCGTCTTGATCTGGCTAGTGTCCCTATCCAATAAGTTTGTTACCATTTGGCACAAGTATTCTAGTGTCCCCTTTCTGCATCCAATTTGAGGTGACCACATTATTAAGTTTCGATTTGTGCCAAATAAGTTGATAATAATAAAGTTTTATTTTCTATTTCGTAATGAGAAAGTTCTTTTATATCAAGGAGATGATAAATTATACTGTGAAAATCGTAATTTCAAAATAGTAACCAATAATAAATAATAGACGAGGCGAAGATTTTTGTCGTTTTATTGTTCATTTGATTTTATTATTATAATTTTTTTTCATTTATGTGTTATAAATATCAACAATATATTATAAATTTTTTGAGATCTGATTATATTCATTTATACTACCTTGTCACCTTTTAAGTGCATCCATTAAAAAAAAAATTAATTAAACATACATTATTGTTATGATTTACAAATATCCCAGATTTATTGTTTTAATAGCCTGTTGATACATGATAAATAAATAAACAAATTGACTTTCCAAATTGCCATTTACCATCATATTTATTGTTTAAATTATTTAACATCGAATTTTAATTTAATTATTAGGAATATTTTGGATGTTTTTTTTTTTTTATAAGATATATTTTATTGTTATTATTTTTTTTTTGTATAATTATCTAATTTAAATAACTTAAACAATTTATATATATAAAAAAAAAATAAGATGACCTCAAATTCATTTGTATTTTTATGTATTCTTATATTTTATCAGATTGTTAATTAAATTATAATTGTTAGTGTGTATCTACTTCTTTTTAAATGACGAGCATTAAAATAAGTCGCAATAGTATACTACATTTATTTATTAAAGTATGGTACAGGGAGGCAGCGTGGCCATGTGGATTAAAGTACTTGCCACGTCTGCTCGGATATCAATGAATTAATGGTACACGAGGTCGTGGGTTCGATCCCCCGTCTTCGTCCTCTGATTTATATTTATATGGCTCACTAATAATTACATCATACTCGCTTCGACAATTATTGTAGGTATTATGTGTGAAGTGACTGCAACTCTCTACCAAGGGGCTAGTAAAATGGGTCTAAATAAGTACCAATTACTAGGTTTTAACAATTATTTCAGACTAGTACTAGGACCTTTTTTTATTTGTTTATACTTATAGTTAGAGATTTTATTAGTTCTTGACAAAAATAACATTTTTAGTTCATGACAATACTGATTAATTGAACTTGTATTAGTGTTATATCTGGGCCAGTGCCCCGGCCAAGTCGAGCCGTACCATCCTTTGCTGGTACCATCTCAAGGCATTTTGGTACCCCCTCTATTATCTTATTAAAGATAATTAGATATGTAAAATTAATTTTAAGTCAGAGTTCATTACCAACTGAACCAGAAATAAAAATTTCACATCTCTACCTATATTAGTTCATAATATATATTATGAGCCTAAAGTTTTGTTATTATGCCACTCTATTCTATTTATTCATCATAATTCTAAGGCACTTCTAGTAATCCTAGAAATTTTGTATATAAGTAAAGTTTAATTTACAAATAAAGGAAAAATTACAAAATCCGATTAAATCTGGTTATTTGTCCCTCTCAAAGGCTAATAGAAAAATAGGCTGTGCAAAATTAATAAAAAAATTATAACTTGCTCTACTAGCTCTTTCTAGTAGAGATTTTTGAAACTAAAGTGTAATTTTACTCTCATTAATAGAATTATATATTAAAATAAGAGAAATTAATTTTTATTGTGTATTGAGCTCAAACATACACTTCCTGCTCGTCAGCACACGCACACCAGATAATTGTTTAGTTCAATTAGAACACCCCACCCGTTACATACTTTGCCACTTAATGATCTCACTACGTTTTATACGAGATTTGGCTTATTTGTTACACAAGTGTCTTTGTAGGGATACTGTCTTCACTTGTTTACCTTCATTATAAATAAATGCCATTATGTCTCAATCAATACTTATTAACTGCATAAATAGTTGTTTGGAGTTGTGTCAAAATTATCAATGACAATTTGTGTTTTTAAAATTTCTAATTTTTACTGGTCTTATATTACTTTGCTTTCTAAGTTTTATCCCACATTTTCGTTTCCCCAATTTTGAACCACTTCCCGTGATTCAATCTTCCCCAAATTTTGCACATAGATACATTTAAAGTAAAGAATACAGAAACCCAAAAAAAAAAAAAAAAAAAAAAAAAAAAAAAAAAAAAATGTTGAAAATAAGACCAGTTTTGAAAAATGGCATTTTTATATTAATTATTATTATTTCAACACGATTGACGGAGACTATATTTTATCTGATAAGAAGTCTTAAAAGTTGTTCAAATTTATTGTCATCGAAGCAAAATTTGTAAGTACATATTTAATTGAAACATTTGTTTTAAAAAAATCTAACCAGCACTTGCTTTTACTTTGTGTAATGCTTGTTTTTTAAAATTTTTGTTTCTCTAAATTCATTAAGCATTTTTATGAACTGATAGGGAAAAAAGTGATTTTTCGTAACATTTGTTGTTTTTTTTGTTACTATAGGTATGAAGAAACATTTGTGCATCGGATGTGGCAAGAGTTATACTCATTATAAGGATTTGCAGCGTCATCAAACTCTTGAATGCGGTAAAGAGCCGAGATTCTGCTGTCCATATTGTCCGTACAGAGCAAAGAGAAAATTCAGTTTGAAACCTCACATTGTCAACAAACACTACGATATTGTTGCTGTGAAAAACGACGCTATTTGGTACCAACAATGATTAGTTTCTACAATGGAAGGCAATGGAGTCAATTAATTGACTGCTTCAAGATATTTGTAGATGGTTTGGATTGTAAAGAAACGATTAAAAGCTAATAATTTATGTGCAGGAACAAAGTTAGTTCCTTTATAGTCCTTTGTAGTAGTTGGAGTTAAGTGGAATACTGAAAGGCAATGGAACATATTTGTAGATGGTTTGGATTGTGAGGAAACGATTAAAAGCAAATAATTTATGTGCGGGAACAAAGTTAGTTCCTTTATAGTCCTTTGTAGTAGTTGGAGTTAAGTGGAATACTGAAAGGCAATGGAACATATTTGTAGATGGTTTGGATTGTGAGGAAACGATTAAAAGAAAATAATGTATGTGCGGGAACAAAGTTAGTTCCTTTATAGTCCTTTGTAGTAGTTGGAGTTAAGAGGAATACTGGAAGGCAATGGAACATATTTGTAGATGGTTTGGATTGTAAGGAAACGATTAAAAGCAAATAATTTATGTGCGGGAACAAAGTTAGTACCTTTATAGTCGTTTGTAGTAGTTGGAGTTAAGTGGAATACTGAAAGGCAATGGAACATATTTGTAGATGGTTTGGATTGTGAGGAAACGATTAAAAGCAAATAATTTATGTGCGGGAACAAAGTTAGTTCCTTTATAGTCCTTTGTAGTAGTTGGAGTTAAGTGGAATACTGAAAGGCAATGGAACATATTTGTAGATGGTTTGGATTGTGAGGAAACGATTAAAAGAAAATAATGTATGTGCGGGAATAAAGTTAGTTCCTTTATAGTCCTTTGTAGTAGTTGGAGTTAAGAGGAATACTGGAAGGCAATGGAACATATTTGTAGATGGTTTGGATTGTGAGGAAACGATTAAAAGAAAATAATTTATGTGCGGGAACAAAGTTAGTTCCTTTATAGTCCTTTGTAGTAGTTGGAGTTAAGAGGAATACTGAAAGGCAATGGAACATATTTGTAGATGGTTTGGATTGTGAGGAAACGATTAAAAGAAAATAATTTATGTGCGGGAACAAAGTTAGTTCCTTTATAGTCCTTTGTAGTAGTTGGAGTTAAGTGGAATATTGGAAGGCAATGGAACATATTTGTAGATGGTTTGGATTGTGAGGAAACGATTAAAAGCTAATAATTTATGTGCGGGAACAAAGTTAGTTCCTTTATAGTCCTTTGTAGTAGTTGGAGTTAAGTGGAATATTGGAAGGCAATGGAGTCAATTCATTGACAGCTCCAAGATATTTGTAGATGGTTTGAACTATGAGGAAGTTATTGAACTAGAATTATTTATGTGCGTGAACAAAGGTGGTTTGTTCATAGACGTTTGTAGTTGCTGTAACCAGATCTAGAACATTTTTTTCATTATGTGTTTCTTAAAGTACGTATGTATGTATGAAAGTAAATCGGTCAAAGTTGCATATACAATCCAAATTATTGTTTTATTTCCTCCTACACACTCCGATTTAAAATTTTTATATATATATATATATATATATATATATATATATATATATATATATATATATATATATATATATATATATATTTATATATATATTATATCACAATGAAAGCCTTAACAAATTTGCAATTTACAGTTCTATAAGAATGCTTTTGGAATGTTTATTAAAGTGCCTTTTGCTCACCGATCAGCTGATTTTAAAAGCTGTTTTAGTTGTATCAAGTTCTATTTTAGTCTTTATGTTAGATAAGTTTTCCAGCATTTTTGTTTAAGTACGCTTACTATTATTATTATATTTAGAAAATAAAAAATAAAGTTTTATCAGATTTTTTTTTAATTTTTATTATTATTACATTTCTTTAGCTCATAATTGTTTTTAACTTTTTATTATTATTATTATTATTTTTAAATCTTTTATAGATTTATTTATGTTGATTTAAATTATCAATCCAAAAATTATTTATTCTGTGACAAATAATGTAGCTACGAGTACACTAACTGTAATATTATTATAATTTTTTGAATGTGAATTGAACATTATTTTTTCACCAATTTAATACTCTTAGGTTTAAATGTATGAATACTGCATATTTTTAATTTTATTTATTTATTTTTTCACTGTTTTTTAAATATATCCATTTGTGAATTAATTTTATGTATGTTTCTAAAGATATTATAATAATGTTACTCAAATTGTTTATTTAGGAAATACGTTATATTTATCCTGTCGACAATTCAGATTTTATGTAAATTTAGAGCACTTTAAAATATGTTTTTTTTTTGTTTTGCATATTAAATTTTTTTTTTCAATTTTTTTTATTTTTTTATTTTACTCATATGTATAATTACAGCTTTTTTACGTGTAATTTGGTTATATTTTCAACCAAATGTTTACATGTAATTTGGAATAGCTTGAGTACGGCCTTCAATGATCTTGTACAGAATTTTTGTATTCCTTTTAAGACAGAATTTCGAAAAAAAAAAAAAAATGATAGTGTACCAATGTTGACTACCTAATTCCTCTAGTTTCAGTATACTTTACTACTACTAGTACTACTTTACTACTACTAGTACTACTTTACTACTACTAGTACTACTTTACTACTACTAGTACTACTTTACTACTACTAGTACTACTTAACTACATTTATCACTTTTTCCGCAACAAACGAATTTACATACTTAAAATATTTTTGCGCATACAATAAGTAAAATTGATCTTAAAGAACACTCTTATAATTAGAATTGATTCTCACAGCGAAGGAAAATCAAAATGAAAATGGAGTAGAGATCCAATCGAAATAAAAATGGAGTAGAGATCCAATCGAAATAAAAATGGAGTAGAGATCCAATCGAAATAAAAATGGAGTAGAGATCCAATCGAAATAAAAATGGAGTAGAGATCCAATCGAAATAAAAATGGAGTAGAGATCCAATCGAAATAAAAATGGAGTAGAGATCCAATCAAAATAAAAATGGAGTAGAGATCCAATCGAAATAAAACTTGAGTAGAGATCCAATCGAAATTAAAATGAAGTCGAGAACCAATTAGGGCTCAAGATTGTCATCTGACCTTCTAGTAGTCAAAATGACGAGCTCTCAGTGGCTCACATTCGATGTTCTTACTCTGTCAAAATAAATTCTAAATGTAGAACTACTGTATCGCAATGAAACACTACATAAAATAAACAATTATGAAAAGAACATTGTACTATTTTGACTTTGTTAGTTTGAGGACTTGATTAGTGAATGAAGCTATAATCATCATATAAATTTAATGATGTTATCTGGTGAGAATCATGTCTTAAAGAATGTGGAATCTTTCGTTTCGGTTTTAATTCTAGATGCATTATCAAAGAATCCTCCTTTTCTATTACTTTTTCATTTATTTGGTCCGCGATGGTGCGGTTTATAAACACAGGTTTTGGTGAAGTAATTGTGAGACTACTAATAATTCTGATAAGTTGTATAATTATATCAAATCGCATGCTTAGTCTAGAAATAGTGGGATGATGTTGTTAAATCTGGTCTTTGTGATGATGATCCTAATCTCTTTAGTGAACTAAACATCACTGATCATTGGTGAAGGTTAATCATCAATTCATCAGTAATTATCAGTGTTTTTAGATACTTATGGTTAAAGGTACATCATCACTTGACCAATGACAAATATCGCCATGAATAAAAATAAATGCACGAAATTATAGGACACGTTTGAGAATAATTCTTGAAAATTGTTTGAGTCAGAAATTTTCTAAAACATTTACCCTTCCTTTATTTGTGCACTTGTGAATAAAAATGGGGGCTATCCTTTTGTTTTATAATGTATTACAATGATATGAAAAATGTATGTTCTAAAAAATAAATTTATGAAAAAAACTAATTACTTTTACTTTGGGCTTCAGGTGGCGGTAAGAAGTACTTCTGCGCATGTGGTCGAGGTTATACTAACTCGACTCATTTGTCGCGTCACAGGAATTTTGAATGCGGCATTGAACCGCAGTTCCCATGTCCTTACTTCGACTGTCGATATAGAGCTAAAAGAAAATGGAATCTGAAGAAGCATTTGTTGTCTAAACATTCGTCGTCTTCCACTGAATCTGGTCATTCTGGTGTTATGATTATGGATGGCGAGGATGAAGTCGAACATGCTAACGTGTTGGGACCGTAGTCAACGCTTGTTTTCCTTTTAAGGTACTAAAGACATTTATACTTCCTACTATCATAAAATCTTAGATTCCTGTCCTACTAAAGACATTTATACTTCCTACTATCATAGAACCTTAGATAGCTGTCCTACTAAACAAATTTATGCTTCATCCAATCATAGAACCTTTGATAGCTGTCCTACTAAAGACATTTATACTTCTTGCTATCATAGAATCTTAGATAGCTGTCCTACTAAAGACATTTATACTTCTTCCTATCTTAGAATCTTAGATAGCTGTCCTAGTAAAGACATTTATACTTCTTCCTATCATAGAATCTTAGATATCTGTCCTAGTAAAAGACATTTATACTTCTTCCTATCATAGAATCTTAGATAGCTGTCCTAGTAAAAGACATTTATACTTCGTCCTATCATAGAATTTTAGATAGCTGTCCTAGTAAAGACATTTATACTTCGTCCTATCATAGAATCTTAGATAGCTGTCCTATTAAAGACATTTATACTTCCTACTATCATAGAACCTTAGATAGCTGTCCTACTAAAGACATATATACTTCTTCCTATCATAGAATCTTAGATAGGTGTACTTCTTTATTCTATACGAGCCTTTAAGCCCGTAACAACGGTCATCATTTTTTATTTAGAAAAGAAAGTAAAATTAAGTAAATTAATTTAGATAAGTTATTGTATCTATTTGAAGACCAACAAATCTAAACAAACATTTATTTTTATTGGAATAAATGTGGTTTTTTAGCTTAGCAATAACAAATCATTTCGAGGTTAGTTGTCGCCATCGGGTCCCTACTCGATTATATACATAATAACTTTAGAAAGCTGTTCTACTAAAGACAACTATACTTAAGTAATTTTAATCGAACCTTAGATAGGTGTACTAAGTCAGCTATGCTCATAATCTCATAACACCTTTGATAGTTGTATTTATTAATCCCATAGAACCTTTGATAGTTGTATTTATTTATCCCATAGAACCTTTGATAGTTGTATTTCTTAATCCCATAGGACCTTAGATAGTTGTATTTCTTAATCCCATAGAACCTTAGTTGTATTTCTTAATCCCATAGAATCTTAGATAGTGGTATATATTAATCCCATAGAACCTTATACTCAGACAGCACTACTAAAGACAGCTATTCTTATTAATCTAGTAGAAAATTAAACATTTCTTTAAAAATATATAATCTAAGTTTACATTGTTATATATACTAATTTATGCCATTTGTTTGTTTGTTTTTTAGACAACTACATACCAAAAATTTGACTTGAAATAAATGCTTGAAGTTACAACAAATCATTATAAAATAAGGAATAATTGTTTACATAGGATTCATATTTAATTCTCTACTGGAACACTGCCTTAATAAATTTAATATGAAAGTAGCGCACTTTACTTTAAAGAGAATATATTTTAATTTATAAATTTTGTACATAATTTACAGTTTATTTTAAATGCACATTAATATATAATAAAAAGCAATGATTATATAGATTTTAATTTTTACAATTATTAAACAACAAATTTTTAATAAAAATCCTACAATAAGCAGGTCAATTGTAAAATAAATGTTTAAAGTGTATAACTTGTAGGGTTGATTGGATGAGGAACACTGTATAAAATGTTTATTAGGTTGTAAGATTTGTTTTATTTTTGTTAAATCCAGAAGATATATTTTTAATTATTTTTAAGTATTTGTTATTTATTTTATATTTTAATAGATCATATTTTATAGATTTTAAAATAACAAAAATGGTGCAATCTTTTTTTTTTTAATTTATATGTATATATCTGGGGGCACAGCAGAGCCCCCGACAAGTCGAACACAGCCTTGCCATCCTTTACTGGTACCAACTCAAGGCACTTATATTTATATAAATTCTTTCTTTTAGATTAAAGCATAGAAAAATGTAACTTACTTTTACTACTATTGTAAATACTTTCTTGGAAGTATGAATTTATCATTTCTGATCATTAAATGCTTATCTTATGAATATTAGTACATGTACACCTTGGTTAATAATAATTATTTAAGGCAAAAAAAAGTGAATTACAAAAAAACATTCCATGTTTATTAATTTAATTTGTTTTTAATATTCGCAGAAAAAGCATTTTAGAATGTGTGTTTTAATTGCTTATTGTTAAAGATGATATTAAATGTGGATAGTTAATCAGACTGGTTTTTACTATATTGGGTAATATATTTTATAAATAAAAGGATATTTTGTTTTCAAGTCTTTTTCTTCCTTGGTCCATTCATTGAACCGAATATCAGGCCCTTCTTTAGATAATGCATTTTCAGAAGTAGGAATATATAGTATTCTAGCAGTAATAATATAAAATGATAAAAAAAATAACGTGTACCAGCTATTTAAAATGTATTAGGAATTGTCGAGGGTCCATTCATTAAACCGAATGGCAGGCCCTTCTTTAGATGGAATAATAAAATTTTCTAGCAGTAATAATTTAATATAATGAAAAAATATGTGTACAAAATTTATTGTAAACTATCTTTCTCGTGAACTAACTTACTTTGTAACTAGTTTATTAATTTAGGTGGAATTCTGATCTTTCCATTCTATAACTTTCCACTTCTATGTTCAATCACGATTTCTTTTGATCTGCTATTTTCCACATGTATTGATGCAATCTAGACCATTGTTTCCAAACAGGTGGTCCGTGAGAGCCTTGGAAGCCGGATCCTTCCGTGGTAGGGTCCGGTCGCACTTATAAAGAATCGGACGCAAGGTGTCTCGGAACTTTTCCTTACCAAATAATTCCAAAACGTCGGAATATACCGTTGTAATATGGAGGAGTTATTCATCTTATAGAAATGTATAATGGGTGCGGATTTCAACTGAATCGGCAAAATAGTTCCAAAATTATTTAGCGTTAAAAGTTCAAATTCCTTCTTACAACACAGGCTTTTGTCTTACCGTAAGAAGTAACCATGTTACAAATTTAATTTAAGCTATACATATGTATTTAATTACAAATGTTTTAATGTATTGTTTATTTATTTTTATAATGTTATATTCTTAAAATAAAATGGTTCTTAAAAAAAAAAAAAAAAAATGTCGATATTTTCAAAATGACGGCAGATATCAAAATTAAATTCAGTGGAAATATTTGTCTTATAAAAGAGGAATATTTGGTTGAAAACAATACAGTAAAGGAAGAAGGATTGTTATTTATTAAATAATTTATAATTAAGTTGTACTCTACACTAATTAAAAGTAATAATTAAGGTTTACAACTGGTAGGCGGTATGACTGTCATGTTTAAATTCAGGCTAAGTGGTCCACAGACGTCTACAGGTTAGGAACCACGGATCTAGCCTTTTATATTTTTATTTGACCACACTGACATTAAAGATTTTTGATTGCTTATTCAATACTATTTTTGTTACAAATTTAAACTATTTATTCATTCATTCGTAATTGTATCTATTCATAATTTATATTCTAATATCCACACTTGTACTCTACCTTGTGGCAGGTCTAAAGAAATACTTCTGCGGTACTTGTGGCAGAGGATATGCAAATGCGACGCACTACTACCGTCACAGAAACTACGAATGTGGAATGGAGCCACAATTCCAATGCCCTCATTGCAGCTACAAAGCGAAACGAAAATGCTCCTTAAAGCAACATATAGTAATAAAACATTCAAATGTTTTCTTTGTAGCATTTGATTCTTCGATAAATTCTACCAATCACGTATAACATAGCAATCAAAACTGAAGAATTAATTAACCGATAAATCTTAATTGATTTTATTTGTAAAAAAAAAAAAATCCAATCGACATATTTGTTACGAGTTTTTTTTTAATTATTAATATTTGAAGTTCAATTGTAATAGTTGTTCCTCTCCTCTTCATCATTTTGTACTTTCTCTACATATTTTCAACAATTAAAAATTGCTTTAACAAGTAAAAACCAATATTAAGCTTTAAGCTCTAAGCTTTATTTTTACTAATGATGCACACAATTCAATTCATATAATAAAATTATGTCAATGTTAAAAATGTTTTTATTTTTTTTTATTATTCCCATAACTTCCATAATTATTCTTTCCATATACGTGTATTTATTTATTATTTTTGCCATTAAACAAGATAATCGATTTTAATATACCCTATTGCCTTCCTTTTTAATGTTTGTTAACTCCCAGTTATTCCTATTACCTTCGTATTTTACTTTTTACTAACTCATAATTATTTATTCCTATTTCCTTTTTTCCTTTAATTTTCGTTAACTTACAGTTATTCCTTTTTTTTAGAACAATAAAATGCTTAAATTTCTTCAAATCTTTCTTCCTTTACTTTTAGTTCACTCAGAGTTATTCATTCCTATTACCTTCTTCCCTTTAATTTTTGTTAACTCGCAGTTATTCCTTTTTCTTTCTACCTTTAGTACTTTACTTTTCATTAACTCACAATTATTCATTCCTATTACATACCTTCTTATTCCTCTTTTTTAGATCAATAAAATGCTGACATTTCTTCCCATTTCTTACCTGAAGACAATAATAAATATCAATGGTTCTTTTATTGAAGGTTAAGAGCGCAAGTAAAGTTGATATCAATAGAATAGTGAGAAACGGAGTCTCTCCACAAAATGAATGTTTATTCCACATAACTAGTTTTCGGCTTCTCGGCTATCATCAGTGCCGGTAAAAGGTAAAGGAAAAACCTGACGCTGAGTTACATGAGAGACATAATAAACGGACGTACCTTTTACCGGCACTGATGATGGCCGAGAGACCGAAAACTTGTTATGTGGAATAAACATTCATTTTGTGGAGAGGCTTTCCCTTTTTCACTATTCTATTGGTTAATTTATCTTAATAATCTTATTGAAAACCATATTTGGTAATTATAAGACATGGGGTCTATATAATCAGTTATCATAACAATGGATACATTGTAGAGCCGTCCAAGATTCCCGATCTCGTAGATGTTCAGATTACAATCCTTGTCGTTAGGCGATAGGATTTTATTAAATCTCCATATAGTCCTGTTTTCCTACACAACTTCTCTAAAGAAGACCGAATACTAGTGGTTTGAAAGCTGCCCTTTTGTAAAAAAGTTACTTTATTGGAGATACGTCTTTCTTTAGTCTTCAATTATGTGTTCTATTGTAATAATATTCTTCAAATTCTGACAAAGAGGTAAATTTCGCATATTTGAACGTAATAACACGAAGCTAAAATACAGTCCACATATTTTAAGTTTGTGTGGCAATCAGTGTTGCCCACAAATTAAATATTTTAATATCAAATTTTCTAGGAGTTCTACACTAAAAGTGTTCTTAAAATTATCAACTTGAAGATAACACGAGTTGCCATGACACTTCATTTGTTTAATGAAACTTCACGTTTTTCCATCTTTTGTAGGCTACACTGTTTGCCATTGTATTTGTTTTATGTCACTAACTTTTTCCTATCTTTTGTGGGCAACCCTGATAAGCACTTATTTTATATCATAGACATAGATAAATCTATGCCACAGCGTTCTGCTGATTTGATTTATTAGTTCAAGTCTTAAGTCTATCTTAAGTGTATTATAAATGTTGAAAGATCAATAAATGGCATATTTATTTATGTCCTCATAGACATACGATCGAGTTGTACTCTGCTACAACCTCATTTCCTCTATATCTATATAATTTAGTAATATTTACCTTTTATTAATACCTATTATTATGCTTGATTCTTTTTTTCTCAGATAGTAAATCCTTCTTTTGTGGAGAGTGTGGTAAAGGCTATGTTAATTCATTCCATTTAAGTCGTCACATCAAATTCGAGTGTGGAGTGGAGCCCAAATTTCCTTGTCAATATTGCCCGTACAAAGGGAAAAGAAAGCACCACCTTAAAAGTCATATGGTTCACAAACACCGTGACGCATTTACCATTACTTTTAAAGAAGACGATGATATTATTTATTGAAAGAATAAATTCAAATTGTTATAAGTTGTGTTTCTTGTTATTACGAGTATTAAACATTCCCTAACATTCAGACAAATAAGTCATCTTAAGTATAGGTCGGTGTCTAAATTATGTCTTTGATACTGCCACGTGGTTTATACTGTCGTGTGGTTGATACTGCCATGTGGTTGATACTGCCGTGTGGTTGATATTGTCGTGTGGTTGATACTGCCGTGTGGTTGATACTGCCATGTGGTTGTTACTGTCATGTGGTTGATACTATTATGTCGTTAATACCTCGTTTCTGTATCTAAAGCAGTCCCTACACTATCAATCCGCTTGATCAAAACAACGCGTCAAGCGTGATTGATAGTCTAGGAACCCGTTTGATGCTTGAGTCAAGCATTGACGGCGATTGATGGAAAGTTTGAATGACACAAGCAGTTCACAAGTCGAAAACTCCGCTACAAATGAGTGTTGATGAAAAGATTGATGGGATGCTTGATGCGCCCCAAGGCTGCTTGAAGCTCGTGTCAATCAGCTTGACGCGCTGTCTTGATCAAGCGGATTGATAGTGTAGAGGCTGCTTTAGAGGTAAATTGTTGTGTAACATTTTAGCAGTTATAGGAGATCTAAAAGGAATGACACATCCTGTCTCTCTACGTAAATTAAAAAACTTTAATGTCACAGCAGCTTTCAGCCTTCAAAAGGGCCATGATCAGTGCCTATTGCGGAAGGAAAAAAAATTACATTAATAAAAAATATTTAGTGAGAGGTGAGTCTACTTGATGTCGGAGATCGACGTGAGACTGAGAGAGTGTTTCAAGTCCATCTCCGCCATGAAGTAGACTCGTCTCTCACTAAATCGTTTTATTAATGTATTTTTTTCTTCCGTAATTGGCACTGATGATGGCCTTTTGAAGGCTGAAAGCTGCTTTGGCATTTAAGTTTTTTTAATTTACGCGGAGAGACAGTTTGTGTTATTCCTTTAAGATGACCTCCATTGACGCATTGGAGATCTAGTTTCTACTTGTTGAAAAAGACAGAAAAACTGAGCAGTTTTTCTAAAAACATATGCAACATTTTTACATATTTATATTATCTATTGATTTACTAAAGGAGTTATAATACTTTAAGTAATATCTGCCTAACACTATTGTTACGTAATTTCTGAATAAAATAAAGTGTTAATAAAAAAAATTGTTAAATTCTTTTCATTAGTTTAGATTTTGTTAGTTTGTTTTTGTTGTCAAAATCATTGGAGCTCATTGGCTATAATTAACCCTCTTCAAATCATCCAATCGAGCTGAAACATGGCACATAGAATCTGTACTAATATAAATCATTCTATTAAATTTTAGGTTTATTATAATTATTATTATAATTATGTATAATATGATATACAGTTTGAATGTCAAGTAATTAATCCTTGAAGGGTAGGAAGAGAAAGAAGTCTAACACTGCATCATACTATGACGCAACGTTTCGGCTACTCGAGCCATTTTCGAGTTTCTATCCTAAACATTTCACTTCAGTTCTCAAACTGTAGACTTGTGCTTCAAAAACGCAGTTCACTTATTCTACTCATGGAATTTGATGTGGTGAACCACCAGTTCACTAAATGTATCCCTGTTTTCACACAAATAATGTAATTGAAGCATAAGTCTTCTGCTTGAGAACTGAAGTAAAATGTTTAGGATAGAGGCCCGAAAGTAGCTCGAGTAGCCGAAACGTTGCGACATAGTATGATGCAGTGTTAGACATCTTTCTCTTCCTACCCTTCAAGGATCCTAATTACTCGACATATAACTAATTCTACTGGGTACACTTAGCATCACTACAAATTATATATAGGATTTTATACTACTTTGTTGTTGTGTGTTATTTTATTTTTTCTTTCTCTCTTATACTTTTTTCTCTTCTCAACTCCTATTCTTTTTATCTTTGGTTCTGTTCAATGTTAGTAGTTACCTTTTCTTTATCTATTTTAAACCTAATTTCATTTTTCCACTAGAACGAACTTTAGGATTTTACGGAATTTATCTTTTCGCAATTTTACTGCTCTTTGCCTCATTCGACAATATTTTATTCTCAAGTAACTATTAGGATATGAAAACACAATTTACAGCACTAATTGACTGACTTGTTTTTTACTTGTTAAGTCAACAAGTCAATTAGTCAAATCTTGTTACTAATGACTCTCAATCAACGCTTTTCATTCGTGAAATGTTATGTACCGCAATAATTGACAGACTTTCTTTTACTTGTTAAATCAAATCTTAAGGTTGCAACCTCTTGCTGCTTATGACTGTCAATCAACGCTTTACATGCGTGAAATGTTATTTACCGCAATAATTGACAGACTTTCTTTTACTTGTTAAATCAAATCTTAAGGTTGCAACCTCTTGCTGCTTATGACTGTCAATCAACGCTTTACATGCGTGAAATGTTATTTACCGCAATAATTGACAGACTTTCTTTTACTTGTTACATCAAATCTTAAAGTTGCAACCTCTTGCTGCTTATGACTGTCAATCAACGCTTTACATGCGTGAAATGTTATTTACCGCAATAATTGACAGACTTTCTTTTACTTGTTACATCAAATCTTAAGGTTGCAACCTCTTGCTGCTTATGACTGTCAATCAACGCTTTACATGCGTGAAATGTTATTTACCGCAATAATTGACAGACTTTCTTTTACTTGTTAAATCAAATCTTAAGGTTGCAACCTCTTGCTGCTTATGACTGTCAATCAACGCTTTACATGCGTGAAATGTTATTTACCGCAATAATTGACAGACTTTCTTTTACTTGTTAAATCAAATCTTAAGGTTGCAACCTCTTGCTGCTTATGACTGTCAATCAACGCTTTACATGCGTGAAATGTTATTTACCGCAATAATTGACAGACTTTCTTTTACTTGTTAAATCAAATCTTAAAGTTGCAACCTCTTACTACTAATGACTGTCAATCAATAATGCTTTTCATTCCTGATATGTTCGACTGAGAATTTATCAATCATTGACTTCCTCCTTTATATATATCAATGACATTTTTTCACGATTTTTCCTTCAATGACCAATCAAATGACGCTTCTCCTCACACTCCATCATTATAATTGTGCGACTTTTTCAGGTGTTAAGAAATTTTTTTGCACTCAGTGTGGCAAAGGTTACGTTTACAGTCATGACTTAAGTCGACATCGCAGACTCGAGTGCGGCGTGGAACCGAAGTTCGCTTGTCCTCACTGCACTTATAAGGCGCGTCACAAAGGAAATCTTAAGAGTCACATCATCATCAGGCATTCTAATTTTAAGATGATAATGTAATGTTATATCATTTTTTGTGTTTTTTTTTTTTTTTTTTGTAATTTGTAAAAAACTAGGCATTTTTATAAAAAATTGTTATTTTATAAGGAAATAAATCAGTTAAATACAACCTAATCTAACTTACTCTTCTTCCTGAATAAACTTATACAGGAACAACAACTAGACTTGGACAGAAGAGCAACAACTAAACTAAGCGTCGCTTGGCTATATTATTGAAGCGAACTAATTGCTATAAACATTGAATATTAAGAAAATTGTCGATTATGATTAGTTAGAAGTAAAAAAAGGATGATTTGCTAGAGTGGCTAGAGGGTAGTGAATTGGGAGTGTCGGGTGCCTTTCTACCCCTTTCCTCCAACTAACTCATTTTTGTATTTCAACTAGTATTTAAAATGTATCACTTCACTACTCAAAACTTCTGCTTGTATTAAGTTCAAATTTTACATGCCTGCTGTTCTTCTTCATTGTGAGTGGGCAATTTCCAAATAAGACTTCAACCAGGTTTACTTTCCTCCTATCAAATTTTGGCAGGACTATTTTAGATTGCTAGCGACAAATACAAAGTACTAAAGTTAAATCAGTTAAAAGTTCCTTTTGATTGATCCAAGTACCTTTTGACCCTGTACATATGCTGATAATCTAGTAGCTGGACAAAATGATCTTATTAATCCCAGCGTGCAGTAGCTTCACATTATTGATTTGGCTTTATGTATGATTTTTATTGTCTTAATTGGAGTTCTTCTTTGTTGTAAAAGCTTATTCTTTGTCTATTTCTTCGCTTTTTCTGCTTTAGTATAAATATTGGAATTTCTTATTATGTATTTCAATGATAGTTGAATTATATTTAATTTATGATTGTAATTTATTTATTGATGAAACTATAAACAAGAAACAAAATAGAATTCAAAATTTAATTTTTTTCTTTCTTTTACAGCTGACAAGAAACACTACTGTATGGATTGTGGCAAAGGTTATGTTTATACTTACGATCTAAGCCGTCATAGAAGATTAGAATGCGGCGTTGAGCCTCAATTCGCATGTCCTCACTGTGCGTACAGGGCTAAAAGGAAATGTACACTTAA
The DNA here is from genome assembly GCA_951217055.1 of Gerris lacustris. NCBI lineage: Eukaryota > Metazoa > Arthropoda > Insecta > Hemiptera > Gerridae > Gerris > Gerris lacustris. The sequence goes on from OX578286.1 coordinate 36,467,704, forward strand.
AATACATCTAGTCAACAAACATGCTCATCTTCTTGCTGAAGTCCGAGAACTGAGACAGAGCTAACTTGATTTGGACTTCAGGTGATTTTTTAATTCGTTGAAAATGGCTTTCTTGGAGAATTCTCTACACTCTACAGAAATGATTCTTGAAGATGAGCAGCTGTGTATAATACAGTTTTTGAATACTCATGATGATCTTCATTTGTACTAAATACTTTTGCTGTTAAAATGACCAGCTGTGTATAATATAGTTTTTGAATACTCATGATGATCTTCATTTGTACTAAATACTTTTGCTGTTAAAATGACCAGCTGTGTATAATATAGTTTTTGAATACTCATGATGATCTTCATTTGTACTAAATACTTTTGCTGTTAAAATGACCAGCTGGGTATAATATAGTTTTTGAATACTCATGATGATCTTCATTTGTACTAAATACTTTTGCTGTTAAAATGACCAGCTGTGTATAATAATATGGTTTTCGAATGCTCATGTTGATCTTCATTTGTGCTAAATACTTTTGCTGTTAAAATAGCAGCTGTGTATAATACAGTTTTTGAATACTCATGATGATCTTCATTTGTACTAAATACTTTTGCTGTTAAAATGACCAGCTGGGTATAATATAGTTTTTGAATACTCATGATGATCTTCATTTGTACTAAATACTTTTGCTGTTAAATGAATATTTAGTTATATATACTCATGACCTGATTCACAGCTAATTTTTAGATCAGCAGAGCAAAACCCATGAATTTTGCCGCCTTTTTTCTCATAATCATTATTTACGGCTATTAGTGGCAGATATTTTGTTAAAACGTTAAATCGTCAATTTTTCAAAGAAACGAAATAAAGTTTCTAGAAGAATCCAGATGGAATAAGTCAAACGTTAAATCCTTTTAAACTAATGAACGACTAAATCCTTTAAAACTATGGACAGTCTCCAAATTTCTTCTGAAGAATCCAATTGGAATGATTAAACGTTAAACGGTGGAACAAAGAGTTAAAAGTACATAAATATTGGCCGATGGAAAAAAAAATACCATTATCAATTTTCTGGGTCTAATAATCCTTTCTGCATTGCTAATCTCTTAAAAAATGAATTTTAAAAATCTTGCTTCTGCTTTTATTTTATGATCTTCCATTATCTGATACATTTACTTTCTGAGTTATTGGTAGTTTATATAACTACCAATATAACTATGTTTTATAATTATATAACCTATATATTTTGGACGATTCCAGTTTACCTACTTTTGAGTAAGCTTATTAAATAGTCTCATGATTTCGTACGACTTCCTCGATTTTCCAATAAAATTCGACGGCCAGGAAGTCATCAATCCTAGGCTGGCTTTTACTTTGCAACATAGATTTAAAGTAACGTCATACTTTTGAAGTTAAATGAGTCGCTTTTTTTATAGTAACTTTAAATAAAGTGTGATCTTATCTTAAAACTGCCTTCAAGATATAATAACAGTTATTATCATACATTTAAACAATACTTGTTATTTTATCTAACCAATGAAGAATTGAAAAACTAATCAAATACTATACCTACAATTTCTTTAAAACGCATTAAAATAGAAATCTCCTTTTTCTACAATCACTAACGCATCAAAGAAAATGTATTCTTTATAAATGTGCTAATAGCTGTGAAAACTACTCATAATCATTCCCATGACATCCATTTTCATGTTGGATAAATAGCTTTTTTAGTTTATCTTAGAAATCTCGATCGATTGATAATTATCTTTTTTATTGATGAGTGTTGTTAGTTTTTTAACATTTTTTTTAAAAATGTTCATTATCAGTTTAACATTGTGTTTAGATAAATCATTTATCTTAAGGCTGAAATATACTTGAGCATCCGAATGAGTATGCGTTCAACCTATTTTGCTTAGATGTGGACAGGGCGAGTCGCATTGCCGCGCATGCATCAACCCAATCCGAGCGTTGTCGGCACATCAAAGTGAGCACGTGCTCAGTGTGGACTTATCAACTGGGGTCCAGTAATATGAGTCAAATCCCTCCTCTCCTTTCTGACATATTTATTTATTATATTGAGGAACATTTCCTATTGTTATTGTTAAATTATCTGTAATTGATTATTATCTTATTTCTTGGAACGCATGCTCATTCTACCAAATGCTCAAGTCTACCCCCGCCTTTTGATACTCTGTTATTTGGTTGTATTATTTTAAAAAATTGTTTATATTATGTCATGTTTTAAATTCATGTGATCAAAATAAAAAAAGAGAAAAGACCATTTTATAATTGAGTGATGTTTGTTTTTATTTTCCTATTTTGTTAAGTGGATGTTAAAATATTTTCATTTTTATTGAAAGTAAATCATTCAAACCAGTTTGCTAATACCATGTCAGGGTAAAACTAACCATTGTAATTCCAATGATTCTGATAAGGTAGCCAAAGAGTTGACTACGGAATCTATGCAATTAAGGCTAAATAAAATGAGGGATGATATCATCAGTGGATAAACAATAATGGCAATTGAGTTAAATCAATCCATTAATAATATTCATGAGACTTTAGGAGAAATTCAAAGAACTCTGTTTACTCATAGCGGAAGTTTAGATAATCAAGAGGATCTTTTTGATAGTCTTAAATGAAACATTTCATGCCAAAAAATAACTTAAAGGTGGCCACGCACGAAGAGGAAATCCTCAAGGAAAAAGCCTCCGGGATTTCCTCTACCAAACCCTTGCCCCACACGGAAGGAAATCCCAAGAAAATAACCTCCGGCATTTTCTTGCGGATTTGCTTGAGGATTTCCTCTACCAAACTCTCGCCCACACACCGAAGGATTTCCTTGAGGAAATCCCCAAGGAAAAGGCCTCCGGCATTTCCTTGCGGATTTCTTTGAGGAATTCCTCTACCAAACCCTCGCCCACACACGGAAGGATTTCCTTCCGTCCTTGGCATCCCCAAGGAAAATGCCTCCGGCCCTTGGGGTTTTTCTTCACTGAACATCACCTTTCCCAACAAAAATTCTCGGGGGCGACTTTCGTCAACTCAATACACGCCGCATCTGACTGCGCATCTTCACACCTACAGGAATTCCTCCTGGTCTGGACTGTTGACTCCAAACCTCAAAGATCATCTCTTAGTGTATAGCCGCCTTAAAATTATCCCTCTTTTTGAGAAGAAATGTGAAGATCTAGGATCAACCATGATAGGATGTAAATATGAACGAATTATAGATTGAATCTGGTGCTTCGGTTTGTTCAACTGGAGCTTTATAGGATAATAATTGTACGAGGAGAATCCTTGAATGCTATATGCGTAATTGGTTAATCCCATGATTTTGTAGCAACTGTAGTAGTGTTTATTCTACAACTTATTATTGTAACTTTGTTACAACCATCTTAACTTCCGAACTGTTGCTCTGAAATCCCTTATAATAGTGATTTGGGAAACGAAATGTTGAAAATGAAAAGTTGATAACTTTTCACGACGACTTGATTTGATTGCTGATTTGGTTAGGGAAGATTTGAAATTGTCTTAAATCGTGGTAACAAATAATCAATAATCTTTATTGACCTTACTGATGTTAATATTTCTGTATCACAATGTCTTCTCTGTTTTAAAATGTATTTTATGTTTCACCTTATCTTGCAGGCGAGCCGAGATATTTTTGTGATACCTGCAACCGAAGTTACGTTTATCCTCATAGCTTAACGCGGCATCGAAGACTTGAGTGCGGAATTGATCCAAAGTTTCCTTGTCGATTTTGTCCGTACAAAGCAAAAAGAAAACAACACCTTAGAAGCCATGTAATGAGGAGACACCAAAATTTGATAACTTTAAAAGAAGATGTTAATTATGTTGACGATTCGTTTTAAAACAATAAAATATTTTTTTAATAAATTATTATTATTTTTTTAATTGGTTTCCGTAATGTTATAAATTAAACTAAAGACCTATAGATTATTATTCTTTTTTCTTTTTTTTTAATTGTGCATTGAACTAAACATCCCTTTGTCTTAATAGTTTTTTAGTCAGTCATTTATATTCTAAATAAAAACATAGGGGAGTAACAATCTAAATAAGTAACAAATTTATTTGAGTTACTTTTATAATTAAATAAATTTAACCTCAAAACTATGTTTTATTTGTTAACTTCCAGTTTAAGATGTTTGTTTTAGTTTATTTATCGTGTATTTCTTATTGAACTCTTCGTAAAGGTATTCTTTCCTCCCAGGTCATTAATCTTCATTTCTGAGCCTGCATGATCTCTCATTCAATACCTTCACTGACCCTTACCCTTCCCCATTTTGTAAGAGTATCTTCTATAACTAAATAAATGTAACCTCAAAACTATGTTTAATTTTTTAAGCTGTTAATTAGTTTCAGTTTATTTCATGTACATATGTTTCTTATTGAACCCTTCGTACAGATATTCGTATCTCTCAGGTTCCTAATCCGCATTCCTGAGCCTCTGGGCTTTTTCTCACTATTTTTACTGTACCCTAACCTCCCATATGTTGTACTCTTTAACACTCGTTTCTTTAGTGAGACTATATTATATAATTACCATTAAGATTTGTCACATGTATAATTTTAATGTATTAGATCTTGTCTGTGATATCAAATATTTTATTTTCTTATAAACATTATTATTATTATTATAAATGACAATTTTTCATTTACGATCTTTCCATCAATGACCATTTAATCAAATGACGCTTCACCTCACTCTCCATCATTATAATTATGCGACTTTTTCAGGTGTTAAGAAATTTTTTTGCACTCAGTGTGGCAAAGGTTACGTTTACAGTCATGACTTAAGTCGACATCGCAGACTCGAGTGCGGAGTGGAACCGAAGTTCGCTTGTCCTCACTGCACGTATAAGGCGCGTCACAAAGGAAGTCTTAAGTGTCACATTTTGAACAAGCATTCAAATTTTAAAATGTTATAATGTAATATGTAAAGATTGGTACATATGAATTTATTACTCTGTGTTTCGAAGGGAAATAAAATTGTTAAATGACTCAATTTAGATTCCTATTTTTCTTTTCCATTAATATATATTCAGCCATTTTGTATTTCAAAGCTAATGATACTATTTTTCTTAAAGCAAATTCAATATTTTTGCTCTCCTCGATTTGACTGCCCGATTACTTTTTGTTTGAAAAAACTCCGGATTTTCTCTCTTCTTGGATCGTGTTACTTCTTAACAGAGGTTCACGGAAATCGACGTACTTAATCTCCGCTTGCCCGCAAGCGACTGGGAAAAATTTCGGTCTCTTCGGAAGGCTCCCCACTACCACGCCCAGGTGGTCCGACCGCCCTCCACCGCTCCGTTCGCGCTCAGGAATTCAGGCCTACTACTTTTTGATCCTACCCTGTATGTTATTAATGGCTGTTTCCATCAATAGTTTATTGAAATTGTATGGATCAATAACAGTTTTCAATCGAGATATGTCATCTGAGAACTTATCAATAGCTTTGTATATCAACTACTTTTTTTTCTTTCAAAACTTAATAAGGAATAATTCAGATTTGGCTAAATTGACTTAACAAGGAATCATTATAAATTTTATTTTATGACAAGCATTCACTTGTTAAGCTCACTCTTCATCACAAAATGCTTAACGCATTCTAAATAAGTTCTAAGTTGGTTAAAGAAGGATCATTGTTATTACTTGTTTAAATTCTGCTTCACCGTCACATTATATACTCCAAAGATATTATTTTATTATTTCATTATGTGCATTTTTCTTTATCAATATCTTCCATTTTAACGAATTTTTGAAGAAAATTAAGCTATTGCAATGGCTTCAAAAAAAAATGTAATTCGAATATTTGATAAATTTTCTCCATGGAAATCTGTTTTAGACCATTCTTAATCGATTCCTGACATTTAACACTTTATTATGTATGTATATATGTGTCACTCTAGACGATATCTCATTCTAGGATGCACTTAAAACTCCAAACAAACTTTAAAATGTCAATAATATCAAAAGAAAGGATTAGTTCGTTGGCCAGAATTTTTGTAGTCCATTTAGAGGTTACATTTTGGATCAAAAATAGTATAATTTTCCATTTTACCCCCCTCTTATATAAAAAAATATGACAAAAGTGTACAAAACAACAATTACTGTAGGTTATGAATCTGATTTATTTGATTTTTATGAAATAATTTATTTATCTAATTTATGAAAATTCTACTCTTAAAGAGCTTTCCTACTACATGCATCTTGAAGGGTATATACTATACCCTGTCCAAATTCTAAACCAAAATTTTCTTATATTATCATAAGCCCATAATACGGAGATTTATTTGAAAATTCGCTCATTAAGTCATGGTGCATGACTGGTCTTTTTTTGCTTTTTATTATCTCGTTTTCTTTCGTGCATACCATCTTTCATCAACCTGATTCCCATCCAAGGTCAATCATTCTTTTTTGCTTATTATCATTTAGATTACTTAAGTGCATACCATCTTTCATCAACCTGATTCCCATCCAAGGTCAATCATTCTTTTTTGCTTATTATCATTTAGATTACTTAAGTGCATACCATCTTTCATCAACCTGATTCCCATCCAAGGTCAATCATTCTTTTTTGCTTATTATCATTTAGATTACTTAAGTGCATACCATCTTTCATCAACCTGATTCCCATCCATGGTCAATCATTCTTTTTTGCTTATTATCATTTAGATTACTTAAGTGCATACCATCTTTCATCAACCTGATTCCCATCCATGGTCAATCATTCTTTTTTGCTTATTATAATTTAGATTACTTAAGTGCATACCATCTTTCATCAACCTGATTCCCATCCAAGGTCAATCATTCTTTTTTGCTTATTATCATTTCGATTACTTAAGTGCATACCATCTTTCATCAACCTGATTCCCATCCATGGTCAATCATTCTTTTTTGCATGTTATCATCTCGTTTTCTTTCGTGCATACCTTTTCCATCAATGATTGACCATGGATGGGAATCAGGTTGATGGAAGATGGATGATTCCCATCCATGGTCAATCATTCTTTTTTGCTTATTATCATTTAGATTACTTAAGTGCATACCATCTTTCATCAACCTGATTCCCATCCATGGTCAATAATTCTTTTTTGCTTGTTGTCGTCTTATTTACTTTCGTACAAATCACATTTCAACAACCAGTTACCTCATATATGATCAATTATTATCTATTTTTTATTCCAGTCCTTATTTTAGCCAAACACAAATATCTAATATCCTCGTCCTCATCTATCATTTTTACAACCAACTATATATTCTTTTCCTCCATTATACTGACTCAATTCTTGTTTGGTTTGTTTCAGCTTCTGTTCAGAAGAAGTATTTCTGTGGGGCATGCGGCAAGGGCTTTACTCTTACTCGTAACATGAGTAGACACATCAACTACGAATGTAAAAGTGTCAATGTAAAGCCACAATTTGCCTGCCCTCATTGCCCACATAGAGCTAAACGCAAGGAACATCTAGATGCCCATTTAATCTTGGTTCACGCCACTTTAGCAAAAAGGTGCATAATGGTCTATCTTTAATTAAAGTTTAAGATTTATTAGAGCCATATTTTCATTAATGATTGAAACTGTTTTAATAATCCATCATCAAAGCGTTTTCTTGACGAAAATGCCGTGTCACTGAAAATAAAAGCGTGGGCGCTTCGTTAAATTTTCGTTAAAAAAAAAAAATAATAATTTTCGATCAAAATTAATTGATTTTTTTAGCATATTCTTATATATATATATATATATATATATATATATATATATATATATATATATATATATATATATATATATATATATATATATATATATATATATATATATATATATATAGACATAATAATTTTAGATTTATAATAATTTGATTTGATATGTTGTATGTTTCAGGAGTAACTAATCTACTATCGGAGTAATTTAATTATAATATAATATTAAATCACAAGAATTTGTATTGTTTCAAATATTTATATTGATAATGTGTAATTAGTATTATTTATTTTTAGCACGCTAACTGGTGCACTTAGTTTAATTTCCTTATTAGAAATAATAACTTGATGAATTAATTAATTAATAATTAATTACCTTATTGATATTATATGATTATCCATTATTAAATAAATATTGCTTTTTTAGATTTATACTTTGGTTTTTATTTTTTTATGTTCAATGAATTTATTTAGAATGTTTATGACTTTATTATTCTTATTTGGTAGAAAATTATAACTATTGAAAAAGACATAAAAAAGAGTGATTTTACACAAGTACACTTCATTGGTACTGCACCCAATTAACTCATTTTGTGGCGGCATAGAATCGGGCAGATGAGGGAGAAGGGTGCCCTGCCACAGCCTGTACTTTGAAATCTCACTTTCATAACACTACTATTGTAAACATTAAACGCTTGACTTAAAAGGAGTGGAGCGTATTCTTTTGCAATGCTTCTAATGTAGGGTGGCCGAAATAGTTTCGAAAGTCAGAATGGGGCATGGGATTTGGGGGGGGGGGATTGTGCTTTTGCAGCCTGTCTTTACATATCACTTTTCAACACCCTGATTCCTCTCCCGTGGTCTGGTCAATCACTCTTTTTTGCTCATTGTTATACCTCGATTACTGGCGATTATCTTCTTTAACTTTCCCTTTTTGTAAGCATTCTCATTCTTGTCTTCACTCTGTTAATACCCTTATCTTCATTGTTGTTCAATTATCCTTTTCTCCTTTTATCGTCGTTTTATTTTGTACATACCATCTTCTATCAACCTGATTTCCATCCATGGTCATCATTCTTTTTTTGCTCATTATCATCTAGATTACTTCAAGTGCATACCATCTTCCATCAACCTAATTCCCATCTATGGTGAATCATTCTATTTTGCTTGTTATTGGCTCATTTACTGTCGTTCATCCAGCCTATCTTGTACAGTACATATCACTTTTCAACACCCTGATTCCTCTCCCATGGTCAATCACTATTTTTTGCTCATTATTATCTCGATTACTGGCGATTATCTTCTTTAACTTTCCCTTTATGTAAGCACTCTCATTCTTGTCTTCACTCCATAGTGTCACTTTCCAGCACCCTCATTCTTCTCCCATAGTCAATCATTCTTTTTTTGCTCATTATCATCTAGATTACTTAAGTGCATACCATCTTCCATCATCCTAATTCCTATCCATAGTCTATCAACCTTTTTTGCTTGTTATCATCACATTTCCTTTTGTACATATCACATTCCAACAACCTGTTACCTCTTACGTGATCAATTATTACCAAATGTTTATCTCAGTCCTTCTTTCAGCCCAAAACAAATACCCACGTCCTCACTTGTCATTTTTACAACCTCATATAGTCTTTTCCTCCATTATACTGACTTAATTCTTATTTTGTTTGTTTAAGATTCTGTTAAGAAGAAATATTTCTGCGGGGAATGTGGCAAGGGCTATACTCTTCGTCAAAACATGAACAGACACGTCAACTACGAATGTAGAAGTGTCGAGCCACAATTTTTCTGCCCTCATTGTCCACATAGAGCTAGGCGCAAGGAACATTTAGATGCCCACATAATCATGGTCCACACCACTTTAACAAAAAGGTGCATAATGGTCTATCTAGAAATATTGTTTAAGACTTATTAGAGCTATGTTTTCATAGATGATTGAAAATCTTTGGAAAACTCAATTCGAAACTAGAATGAAAGCGTTAGTAGATTATAGGCCACTTGGGCCAGACCCTACGTAGCAGTCTTGCGCCGACCCTGACCTACCTCAACCCAGACTACCTTACCCCTCCTACGTCAGGTGTCGACCATTGTTTTTTATTCAAATTTCGTGCCTTCCCCCTTCAGGCCCCTTCTAACGTCACCTGTCCGCCATGTTAGATTTTTGTTCAAATCTTAATTTTTAAATATAGCGCCATGTCTTAGATCCTATTTAATCTTGGATTGAGGTAAGTCAGAGGTCAGGGTTGAGGTAGGTTAGGGAAAGGGTTTGAGGTAGTTCAGGGTCGGCGCCAGACTGCTGACGTAGCGTCTGGCTAAGTATTGTATATTTGCGTTTTTTTTTAAAGAAATACGTTTTGATCCCAGAAATAGCTGTATTGACCTTGCAGTCATAATGTTTGGATAAGTCAATCCGAATCTATAATGAAAGTGTTTTCAAGAAGAAAACACTTTCAAAGCATATCCAATCCTCCGTGAAAAAGTAACTTAAGTTAAAGATATAATTTGATGTTAAACAAAAGCGATTAATATAACATAATTTTAAGTTAACTTATTGAAATGTTTTAGCTTTTTCACACGATATTATTTAGCTTCTCTAGTCTGTCAGGGACACATTTTGTAATCTATATTTGATTGGTGGAAAACTCTATAAAAAAATTCGGCTCAAAATTGATTTGTATTTGTTTGGTTATTCTTGTATATTTGTGTAGACATAATAATCTTAGATTTACATTAATTTGATTTGAAATGTTGTATGTTTCAGGATTATTTAAACATTCTACAATTGAAATGATTTATTCAAAGTATTATATACAATTAAATAGCTAGTGAAACAATCAAGAATTTATATTATTTCAAATTATTTATATTGATATTGTGCAATTTATATGTTATTTTTTTAGCACGCTAACCGATGCACTTCTTTTAGTTTGCTTATTAGAATCATTAACTTGATATTATATTACTATTCATTATTAAATATATATTGATTTTTTATTTTTATGACTATTATTATTAATATTTTAACTATTAAAAATGGCTTAAAAAAAAGTGAGTCTATTAGTACAGCACGTCATGAAATGTGGTAAACGAGAATGAAGGCTGGCAAACCACAGTCTTTTCCATGAAATCACACTTCCTTCGCCCGATCTTCCTTTGGACGCTTGCAACCCCCCCCCCCCCCCCCCCCCCCTCTCTCATCTCTCTGAACTGAACTCTAAGTGTAATCTCTCTCGCTAACATTATACAAATATTGGTTTTTGTTAGAAGCTGTTTTTTTCTTATTAAAGTTAAATGGAAGGCACATCATTACTTAGTTTTTTGAGATCATAATGATTCGACGACTTTTTTAGTAATTGTTTCTAGTTATTGATGGATAAACTATACGTTTTATCTTTAGTTAAAATTTTGTGACTAGAGAAACGACATATTTGACTACAATTATATCAAAACTATAATTTTACAGCACTACAATCATACAAAAATGTTAACAATACTGCAATTTTACAATACATTAATTTTAACAACACTACTTAATCGTACTTAATCGTAAACTTTAAACGCTTGACTTAAAAGGAGTGGATCGTAACTCCGCTTACGCATATTTTCTACCAATAGCATTATTTTTTATGTGAGTAGTACAGGCTTTTCGATGTGAGTGGAACAGAGTTCCAACCGAGCTTGCTCTACCCTACAGCGAATTTATTTTGTCATGGAAAATCCATAATCTGTGCAAGTTTCATCTTTCCAGGTAGTCAGGAAGTAGATCAAAGATTGATTACATTATTTGTCCTGGACAAACAAGTGAAACAAAAGAAAAGCGTGGAAAAACAAAGTAAGATTACCGAACAAAAGTAAATCTAAAACGTTACTTTTGATTGAGCCTCACTTTCCATAAATTCTTCACCGTTGATATCAACTTACATTTAGAGAGTTATTTATTATAATAAAAGTGTTAATTATTATTTCTTTAAGCGTGTTCATTTGCATACCCCCCTCCCCTTTTTACATATTGGTTAGTAGTTTTATGTTTTGGCTTTACTTATTGAAAAGGGGTTGTTCCAATCTGTTGTAGATTAATTCCAGGTGTTATCTTTTTGTTTGTTTTTTTAACATTACAAAAGCAAACTCTTGTGTCTTGTTTCATATTATCTTGTGTCTTTCTTTGGTGCTTCGTGTAGTTTTCCACAAATGTGTTTACCGCAATTGGTCATTAAAAAGTTCATTTAATAGATTTTTGGTTTAAAACTAAAAAATATCAATGCAAGTTTTGATTCCGACTTCCGAAAATGGTAATGTATTACTATTATTTTTCAAAGATTTCACTAAAAAGTTTATATTTTTATATTACTATGTTTATCTAGAGGTATTTCATTTTATTTTTGTTTCCAGGTTATTCCGGCAAAGGCTTCTACTGTGGTGAATGCGGCCACGGTTACTCCAGACAACATGATTTGGAACGTCATCAAAGATATGAATGCGGAAAGGCACCACAATTCGCTTGTCCACACTGCCCTCACAGAAGCAGAAGAAAGGATAATTTGAAAGTTCATATTATTAATCAGCATACGTTGATTAAATTAAACTAATTAACAAGAACACCAGCTGATTTCATCTGGGGTTTTCTTGAGAAGCTCTGAAGTCACTTGATTAGAGAAACACAAGTGGTTATCTTTAGTGCTTAACAAAGAAATCGATCTACAAATTGTCTGCCAATTAGTGAGGCACATAGCTTCCTAGCGTCCTATATTATTAGATGAATGGTCAAATGAGATTTAGATCTCTTTCGATTCCAATATTAAACTGTTGTAGTCGGTTTAAAATTAAAATGGGACCATTCGCATCTGCAGGCTACTTTAAAAGAAAACATCCGAAATTCCTTCAAAATCGGATGAAAAACATGTTTGGGCACTTGCGGTTGGAGGCAATGGGTAAAGAGGTATGAAATTAACAGACCAACAATGGGCTAATTATGACCCAGCATCAAAATTTCATCAAAATTGGGCGATTATTTTTAACATACATCGCTATTGGGTAGTTCGCCAAAATACTGATGGACCGTCATGAGACCAAACAATTTCCCAGTTGTCTGGAAAGAATTTCTGCCAGGCATTTTTGAATTTAGAGACATAAAATGAATTCTTCTATTCCTTTTTTTTTCAGCTCGTAAGCAATGTAAAGATATAAACTAAAAGTGGAAATACATTACAGTTTAATTGTTTCGATTGATTGCTTTGTTAGGCTTTGAAGGTAGTCACTATTGGTAATGGAAAAGAGCCGGCTTTGTAGAGCAGCATTTAGTGGACAATAGAGCAGCATTTAGTGGAGATGTGTTTCTCTAAATTCCTGATATAGTCAGAGATTAACATATATGTTACTTGTGACTCTGAGTTTCGTATTTTGTTCCAAAGAAATGTAATTTTAATTATTTATGATTTAATTTTTTAAATGTAATTTAACTTAAGATTTCTCTTGTGATATAATTTGTTTAGGGTTTTTCTTGTGTTGCAGAAAAATTCGTCGATTCTTCAACGAATTTTTATGATAAAAGATCATGAAACTAAAATGTATTTATTTTAACAATACAATAATATAAAATTAATGAAGTATTTTTTCATTTAAAATGTTTGAATTACTTTGTTTTTAATTTTGAATACTTATATTTTTGTATAATATTAATAATTCCATGGTATTTTTCTGTTTTTTTTTTTTTTTTTTTTTTTTTTTTTTGTTCATTATATTCCATAATTTGATCAGTATTATTTATTTTACAAAGGTGATAGTATTTTTTTCTTTTGATTATTTTTTAAGGTAAATTTTTTGTTAATCTATAATTAGTTATGAAAATTTCTGTGATTAAATGTACTTAGCTTATAATAATAAAAATTACTAATGAACGCTTTTGTTTTTGTTTAAATGAATTGATCTCTTGTGTTGTATGCCTTCCTGAAATGATTCAAAGATTTCGTGGTGTTGGGTTTTTAATTTTTTGGGGGTTTCTTTGAGATTTTTTTTTAATACAAAGATCTAAAAGATGTGAAATTATTTGTTTTACTCTTTCTTTCTCTAATAGTCAGGGTGCCCATAGGCAAAAAAGTAACTTATACATACTCTTTCCAAACCTTTTTGTATGGCTTGTTTAGGCAAAGTCTGACACCTTTTTCCTCTGTGACTTTTTTTAGTTTTGGGGTTGTTTTTTTTTTATTTGAACCCTAAAATTTTGACGCGTCAGACTAGAAAATCGGAAAAAGTTCTGCGTCAGACAATATTAAAATGTTTATTTATATGGTTCAAATAATGTATCTTGAGAAAATCAGCTGGTTATTAATCATTAATTAATATTAGTTCATATTAATTAATATCCATGTTTATTAATTAAAATTAATTAATATCATTAATTAATAACTGGCTGATTTTCTCAAGATACATTATTTGAACCCTATAAATCAACATTTTAATATTGTCTGACGCAGAACTTTTTCCGATTTTCTAGTCTGAGGCGTCAAAATTTTAGGGTTCAAATAAAAAAAAACAACCCCAAAACTAAAAAAAAGTCACAGAGGAAAAAGGTGTCAGACTTTGCCTAAACAAGCCGTACAAAAAGGTTTGGAAAGAGTATGTATACGTTACTTTTTTGCCTATGGGCACCCTGACTACAAATTAAAATGTCATTCCGACATTTCAACGTCATGATGTTGAATCCTAATAACACGTTAGTCGTCTTTTCCATGAAATCATATTTCCTTTGCCGGATCTTCCTTTAGACGCTTGCAATCTCCCCCCCCCCCCTCATCTCTCTGAACTGAATTCTCGCTAACATTATATAAAAATTGGTTTTTGTTAGATGCTGTTTTTTTTCTTGATAAATTGAAGGCACATCATTACTCAGTTTTTTGGGATCTTAATGATTCGACGACTTTTTTAGTAATGGTTTCTAGTTATTAATGGATAAAGTATGTGTTTTATCTTTAGTTAAAAATGTGTGACTAGGGAAAAGACATATTTTACTACAATTTTATCAAAACTATAATTTGGAGCACTGCAATTTTACAAAACTTTTAACAACACTGCAATTTTACAATACATTAATTTTAACTATACTGCAATCGTAAACATCAAATGCTTGACTTGGAAGGAGTGGAACGTATTCTTTTGCAATGCTTCTAATAAACTCCGCTTACGCATATTTTCTACCAAAAACATTATTTTTTATGTGAGTGGTACAGGCATTTCGATATAAGAGGAACAGAGTTCCGACCGAGCTTGCTCTACCCTAAAGCGAAAGCTTTGACATGGAAAATCCATTATCTCTGTGCTTCAGTTAGTTTCAGCTTTTTATTAGTTTCAGCTTTCCAGGTAGTTAGGAAGTAGATCAAAGATTGATTACAATATTTTGTCCTGGACAAACAAGTGAAACAAAAGAAAAGCGTGGAAAAACAAAGTAAGATTACCGAGCAAAAGTAAATCTAAGACGTTACTTTTGATTGAAACTCAATTTCCTCAAATTCTACACCGTTGATATCAACTTAAATATAGAGAATTATTAATTTTAATTAAATTGTTAATTATTTTTTTCTTTGTGCATGATTTTTACATGTCCTCCCCTCTTTTACATATTTGGTAAGTAGTTTTATGTTTTGGTTTCATCACCTTTTTTTTCACATTGACTTAAACTCTTTGGAATTGAAAAGGGTTTGTTCCAATCTGTTGCAGATTTACTTCAGATGTTATTTTTTTGTTTGAAGTTTTAACATTACAAAAGAAAACTTTTATGTCTTTTTCATATTATCTTGTGTCTTTCTTTGGTGATTGGTATCGTTTTCTTGAACTAATTATGTTTTGTATTTTCCAAAATTTGATTTGAATTTTTTGAAATTAATTAAAAAAAAAAAAAAAAAATCACTGCAAGCTTTGATTCCGGCTTCCGAAAATGGTAACGTATTTTTATTTTTTTTTAAAGTTTTCACTAAAAAGTTAATATTTTTTATATTACTGTGTTTATTTAGAGGTATTTCTTTTTAGTTTTGTTTCCAGGTTATTCCGGTAAAGGCTTTTATTGCGGTGAATGCGGCCACGGTTACTCCAGACAACATGTTTTGGAACGTCATCAAAAATACGAATGTGGAAAGGCGCCACAATTCGCTTGTCCACAGTGCCCTCACAGAAGTAGAAGAAAGGACAATTTGAAAATTCATATTATTAATCAGCATACGTTAATTAAATTAAAATAATTAACAATAACACCAGCTGACAGATTTTGGTGTTTTGCTTAAGAAGCTTTGAAGTCACGTGATTAGAGAAACACAAGTGGTCATAATTAGTGCTTAGCAAGGGGGAGCTAGCGTGGCCGTGTGGGTTAAACCTCGTCTGCTCGGCCATCACTGGCAATCATGAGTGGATCGAGACGGGGTTCGATTCCTTGCCGTGACGCTCTGATTTATATGGCTCACTATTGATCACATCATACTCGCTTCGGCGGTACTATGGTACAGAGGTATGATGTGTGAAGTGGCTGGAACTCTCAACCGCGGGGCGTAAAAAGGGCCTAAGTGATGGCCTATTTCCAAGGTTCACCCAAGAGGTTCGTCCTACCCGTTCTAGTAGGAAGTACTAGACTACTACTACTACTACTATCACTAGTGCTTAGCAAAGAAATCGATCGATTACAAATTGTGTGCCAATCAAAATTAAATTTTGATCTCTTTCGATTCCAATATTAAACTGTGTGTTTTATATTAAAATGGGATCATTCGCATCTGCTGACTACTTTTAAAGAAAACATCCGAAATTCCTTCAAAATCGGATAAAAAACAAGTTTGAGACACTTGCGGAATGAGGAAATGGGTGAAGAGGTATGACATTAACAGATTGGTCTAATAATGACCTAGCCTTAAAATTTCATCAAAATCGGTCGATTATTTTTAAGATATGGTAGTTCGCCAAAATGCTGATGGACAGTCACATGACCAAACATTTTACCTCATTTCTGGAACGAATTTCTGCCTAGGAATTTTTGAAATCGGAGATGTAAAATAAATTCTTCCACTACCTTTATTAAGCTCGTAAGCAGTATAAAAATATAAGCTAAAAGTGGAAATACATTACACTTTAATATTATTCGATTGATTGCTTTGTTAGGCTTTGAAGATAATCACTATTGGTAATGGAAAAGAGCCGGCTTTGTAGAGCAGCATTTAGTGGACAATAGAGCAGCATTTAGTGGAGATATGTCTCTCTAAATTCCTGATATAGTTTCGTATTTTTTCCGAAGAAATTTAATTTGAATTATTTATGATTTAATTATTATTTAAATGTAATTTAACTTAAGAATTCTCTGGAGATAATTTTTTTAAGGTTTTTCTTGTGTTGCAGAAAAATTCGTTGATTCTTCAACGAATTTTTATGATCAAAGAGTATAAAATTAAAATGTATTTATATTTACAATATATGAAAAAAAATTAATAAAGTCTTTTTTCACTTAAAATTTTTGAATTACTTTGTATTTAATTTTGAATTGTTATATTTTTAAATTTTGTTATTATTATAATTTTTTTTTGTATAATATTAATAATTCCATGGAATTTTTCTTTATTTTGTTTATTATATTCGATAATTTTATCAGTATTATTGATTTTACTAAGGCAATTGTATTTTTGATTTTTTTTTTCTTTTAATTGTTTTGTTAAGGTAAATTATCTTCATTAGTTACAAAATTTTCTGTTTTTACATTTGTTTAGCATAATAAAAATAAATATTATTGATGAGAATTTTTTGTTTTTGTTTATTAATGACTTGATCTCTTGTGGTTATTAAATTATAAGTTATGACTTCCTGAGATGATTCAAAGTGTTCGTGATTTTGGTTTATTACTTTTTTTAGATTTTTGTTTGTCTTTGATTATAATAAATTTTTTGAAAGGCATCGATCTGAAAGATGTGAAACTATATTTGTATGTATATTTTTATGTATATATATGTATCTATGTATATGTGTGTATGCGTATGTATGTGTATATGTGTATGTATGTATGTATGTGGGTATGTGTATGTATATATATATATACATACACATATATGTATGTGTATGAGTATATATGTATATAGCATATAGTAATAAGTATATATAAATATAAGCATATATACAGGTAAAATATGAGCATATTCTAATAGACTATGTAAATTGTGTAAAAAATATTAAACGTTTTCTGAGCATAAACTTATTGTTGTCGGGCACCGACACCTCTCCACGGCACAAGGCACTCAGCCTTCATAGTGGAGCGTTCTTCCGTACTCCTTAATTGTGTTGCGTCAAATCTTCTAATTGAAATGCATAAAGCAACTATTTTTGCTTTGTAATACCGAATTGTTATATTGCATGTAAACAGTCATGTTGTAAGCAATATGTTAAATAAAGGAAAATTTATTAATATATATATATATATATATATATATATATATATATATATATATATATATATATGTGTGTATATATATATATATATATATATATATATATATATATATATATATATATATATATATATATTCTATATATATATATGTTTTACTCTTTCTTTCTCTCAAATGTCTTTCAGACATTTTAACATCGTGATGTTGAATCTTAAAAACGATAAAACATCTTAATATTGAAAAGCAGTAACGATGATTAAGATTCAACATCATGATGTTATGATGTTGAATCTTAATAACGATAAAACATCTTTATATTGAAAAGCAGTAACGATGATTAAGATTCAACATCATGATGTTATGATGTTGAATCTTAATAACGATAAAGCATCTTTATATTGAAAAGCATTAACGATGATTAAGATTCAATATCATGATGTTATGATGTTGAATCTTAATAACGATAAAACATCTTTATATTGAAAAGCAGTAACGATGATTAAGATTCAACATCATGACGTTATGATGTTGAATCTTAATAGTGATTAAAATACTGATAATGCATAGCAATAACGATTTACAGTATGATATTTATTCGTACCAACGATTGAATAACAATAACGATGATTATGATTCAACATCATGATGTTATGAATAACGATTAACATCACGATGTTGAATCAAACTAGCAAGTAAATCATGATGTTGAATCAAACTAGCAGGTAAATCATGATGTTGAATCAAACTAGCAAGTAAATCACGATGTTGAATCAAACTAGCAAGTAAACCATGATGTTGAATCAAACTAGCAAGTAAATCATGATGTTGAATCAAACTAGCAAGTAAATCACGATGTTGAATCAAACTAGCAAGTAAATCATGATGTTGAATCAAACTAGCAAGTAAATCACGATGTTGAATCAAACTAGCAAGTAAATCATGATGTTGAATCAAACTAGCAAGTAAATCATGATGTTGAATCGTAACTATTTACTTTCACTTATTACCCCCACTAACTTACTAAAATGTGTAAATATTCCCTTGTCTTAGTAGTTAATTAGACTAAGTGATATTATAACGTTTACATAGAGTAGAGTGGTGTTCCTTTGTCTCAAAGTTGTTTGGACTAAATATCCTTTTGTCTTAATAGCTATTTAGACTAAGGAATTACTTTTAAGTGGTAAACAGATATAGTGTTCCTTCGTCCTGAAGTTGTTTGGAATAAATATCCTTTTGTCTTAATAGTTATTTAGACTAAGGAATTACTTTTAAGTGGTAAACAGATATAGTGTTCCTTCGTCCTGAAGTTGTTTGGAATAAATATCCTTTTGTCTTAATAGTTATTTAGACTAAGGAATTACTTTTAAGTGGTAAACAGATATAGTGTTCCTTCGTCCTGAAGTTGTTTGGAATAAATATCCTTTTGTCTTAATAGTTATTTAGACTAAGGAATTACTTTTAAGTGGTAAACAGATATAGTGTTCCTTCGTCCTGAAGTTGTTTGGAATAAATATCCTTTTGTCTTACTAGTTATTTAGACAAAGGAATTAATTTTAAGCGGTAAACAAATATAGGGTGGTAACCAATTACATCTTTGCCACATGGCCCTTCATTTTCTTGGTTTCCCACCTATTTCCCACCTATGACCTATGGTAGGTAGCCATGTAAATCATTACCCGATTGACATCACGATGTTGAATCGTACTAACGATTGATATCGTGTTATTATACTAAAACGATAAAACATCACGATGTAGAATCGTACAAACGTTTAACATTGTGTTATTGAATTGTAATAAAAATTAACAGCATAATGTTAAATGTTAATTACGATTAACATCATGTTGTTAAATGGTACTAACGATTAACGTCCTGTTTATCTCTGGGATGTAATAACCTTATAGTGTCATATACAATGGTTATTTAAATGTTAGAATTTGACATGTTAACAGTAATTTAATTACATACACGAACAGTGATGTTAACTATCTTGTCTACATTTTGGTTTTATGTAATATACTATTTTCAAACGTTAAATTTTCACTATAAATCTAATTCTTGTCATATTTGATGCCCGTTGATTCTTCTACGTGTATAGTATTGTTCTCAATTAATTTGTTTTTGCAGCTGTTTTAGAATTTTTAATTTTCCATTTTTGTTTTTAAGGTCGACGGAAAAAGGAGCATTTCTGCACAGTTTGCGGCCGTGGTTACGTTCACAGATACCTGCTGACCCGACATCTAAAGTACGAATGTGGAAAGCTACCTCAGTTCAATTGTCCCTACTGTCAATACAAAGCCAAACTTAGTTTCGTCTTGAAAAATCACATTGCTTTGAAACATACTTCGCATTTTATTGTTTAGAAAATGCAATTAAAAATGGTGGGGGAAAAAATAATGAAGATTTTTTATTCAATGTAATTATAAATGATCTTTTTTTGTTCAGTTGTCTGTGATTAAAACAGTATTTATTGTCGTTTCATTTTTATTGTTTTTTTTATATCCCACCAATCTTACGCCTCTACACTTATATTAGTATTTTTACCTGTAAATTTCTCGGATTTTTCTTATAAAACGTATTTCCCCGTTTTAACTTCATTTTATGACGATTAAGCAAATAATAAGTATAATAATTTCAAGATAAAAAGAACTTTTTATATACTACGTTTTTAAATTTTCTGTTAAATCGTATGTAATGTTGATAATATAATTGTTATTGTAATATAATATATAATGTTAGTGAAAAAAAAATAGTTCCGAATTTATTTACTTCACATAAATGACAACCATTCAGAGAGCTTATCTTAAACCTATAAAAGGATAAATCTTTGTACAACGGATCTCCCCAACACCAAATCTAAAGCATGCCATCGATATATTTGAAATAATATAATCGATATTTCCTGTTTTGCTGTCATTCAATGTTTATCTATCATAAATTTAAGACCCGTCAAAATGAAGATTGCGTAAATATTGGATATGGCAAAACTAATAAAATAACTTTCGGATTATTTCCGAACTAACTTTCCGCACCGCAAAATTTGCTGAAAACTAATTAAATTCTGCTGAAAGATGGCTAAAAGTATTAAAATAATGCATTGTCATCGTGTTCTGAGCTATGCTAAAAGTTTCAAATGTCTAGTTTCGGGAAGTTAGTTAGAAATCGATTGCCAGATTTGTACCGGACAAACAAACAAACAAACAAGAATGCAAGCTAATAAAAACGTAGTAAAAATCGGTTAATTTTTCGCGGTATATTGTTCTGGAGTATCAATTGGGTAAAGCTTCACCAATCTCTATGAAGTTTGGGAGTTAGGTAGATCGTTACCCGGTGCTAGAGATATATAATAGATATAATAGGTATAATAGATATAATAGGCTATAGCAGATATCGATTGAAATATGTATTTAAAATTGCGGTTTTAGAGAATGGTAGATATTTCTTATTTTAAATTATGATGAGTTGGGTTTAAATAAAAGTTCTTGAAGTGGATAAATAATTAAAATATACTGCTAATTAGTGTGGCTCATAGCTTCTGGATAAATAATAAAAATATACTGCTAAGTAGTGTGGCTCATAGCTTCCTTGCATCCTACCACGTGCATTATTGATTTTATGCTTTTACAAGCCACTATTGCCTTTAATAATTTATTTAATTGCTTACCCCGTTTTTTTTAATATGTCAAAATTGTTTTGATTTTTTCACGAATTAAATTATCAATTAAGCAAAAGTTAAAAAGCGTAGACGTTTGAAATTAATCTGGGGCGGTTTGATCCTCTGGATTAGAATGGACTGTATCAGGGGATTTCCTGTAAGGCAGTGTTTCCCAAACTTTTAACATCTGTGTACCCTTTCTATAATTTTCGTAACACTAAGTACCCCTCGTTAAAAAAAATTCATTTCTATTTTGGTTGTCTTTAAATATTTAATTCTATTTTTCTAATTGTGTCAATCGCGGGGTATTGTTCTTTAGAAAAATGAAATAATATAAATATAAACTACTTTCTTTCTGTAAAACGGTTATAATTTGTTCCCGCTTATATTGGAACATTGTCAACCCTTTAGGTGTAATCCTTTTTAACACTTTCTATTTGTCAAATATTTACAAATTATTACTCTTCAAAAGTAATTTGTCCAAAGCCAAAACAACTAAAACCAAGGAGTCAGGTCTAATAATGTGAGTCACTTCACTCATTGGGATTTGTCCCACGACTCTAGTCGTCATGAAACAAATCTAACAAGAAATAGGATGAATAAAAAAATAATAATAAAATATGCGAATACTTCAATAACAATAAAAGCAATTTTTTTTAGTACATAAACGAAAACCAATATCCAATTTAAGAACAAAATTAACAGGGAATCAAATTATGATGAACCGTTGCCTCAACATAAACAATTTTATCCTTCTCAGGATAAAATTGACTGCGCAGTCAAAGCTCGGTGCACCACGTACCCCCACCAAACTCTTCCCGTACCCCCAGGGGTACGCGTACCACACTTTGGGAAACACTGCTGTAAGGGGAAAGGTAAAGAACAAGTTAAAGATAAAGAAGGAACGTTTAAGAAATAAAAGCCAATTGACACTCACAAAAATTACTGTATAGACGCTCCTTGTCACTTCCGGGTCTAGCACGGGACTCCTTCCGGATCTTGGCCGGGAGAAGCAGAGGCGACCGGATATAACGCTTCTGTTGGGTGGGGGCAGGTGACTGTCGTTCACGCCCTTTCTCCAGAGATTGCGCCTCTAGTTCCGTTTAGGAAAGGAAAGGTTTCAGTAGGAAAATGAGGATCGTACAGAGGCTATCTGCGGTCTACTTTCGAAAAACCATCCAAATTTCATAAAAATCAGATGAGTACTTTTTGTAGATATAGGTGTAAATAAATGTATGTTTGTGAGCATGTTGGAGAGAAACAAATGAGCGCAGAAGGATGAAACTTATATTAGACCAACAATGGGCTAATTATGACCAACATAATATTTCATTAAAAAATTGAATGTGTAGTTTTTAAGAAAAGTTGGTTCGCATAAATTGAGTGACAGACAGACAGACACGGAACCAAAAATGTTCCCTGACATCTGAATCGGATTTCTGTCTTTTAATTTTTGAAATTGGAGACATAGAATATTTTCGTATTTCAAAACGATCACATAGCTTCCGTTATCTACGTTAATCTCGGAAGCGGTGTTATATAGTCTGCAATATTTTTAAATTGGTTCTAGATGTTTTGGTATTTTTTGTTTTTTATTTATACAAATTCTCATTTAACAGATTAAATTTTTGTAACTTATCATCTTGTTTAACCAAACATTTAGGCTAGGCGCACACTGGAGACATAACAGTCTGCAGACTGTCTGCGGGAGGGTGTCTCTCGGTGCAAAAGATTGTTAGAGGGCGAATATTTTGTCGCCCTCCAACAATCTTTTGCACTGAGAGGCGGGAGGGTGTCTCTCGGTGCAAATGATTGTTAGAGGGCGAAAATTTTGTCGCCCTCCGACAATCTTTTGCACCGGAAGACAGTCTGCAGACTGTTTTGTCTCCAGTGTGCGCCTAGCCTTATAGTATAACCTTCCTGTTTATATATATTGTGGCTAACATAGTAAAGTTATTTTGAAGGACTGTATTTTGTGTTAATATTTATAGATAGTTCAAGTAAAATGATACCGTTTTTCGCGTCTTCTTCCTAATTTTGTTTATGCTAAAATATTTTCAATAATATGTGTCTGTTTTATTTGGCCAGTTTTAGGGCTTGAAGACATTCTATCGGAGTCATTTGAGCAAGCAAATTCTTGTGCGTATTCAGGTCCAAACTATCAAGATAGCGGGCTAATAATGAAGTTCAATTGCAAAAAATGTCCTTATAAAACTTACAAATTATACAATTTAAAACGTCATCTTCTTACTAGAGTAAGTTTCGTTTCTTGAATTTCATATTGGAGTTCTGGCACTTCTTTAGATTGTTACTCTCCTTATAAAAAAATACAGCGCGGTATAACAATCTAAAGAAGGTGTATGCAATGTTCTTCTTTAGACTGCTACTCCTCTTATAAAAACAGAAGTTTGATATTCCTTTTTCCGAAAGTACATTAGACTAAGCATCCCTTTGTCTTAATATTTATTTAGTCAAAGTCGTTTATACTCTAAAAAATATTAGGGGAGTAACAATCTAAAGAAGTACCAGAGTTCTAATGTATTTTTATTTATATTATAATAATGCAGTTTTATAGTAAAGACGGAATAATTGGTTTGATAACATTTCTCTCTGATGACTAAAATCAGGATTAGAGAAAGACGCTTCTTCATTAAAAGTAAGTTTATTGTAGAAATACTTTTAAGCAACTAGTGATCTTCTTTAGTGCTGATGAAACGAGTCAAAATCGTCAGATTCTAACCTCTGCCTCACCTCCTCCAATTTCAACTCGTCTCGACGGCACTGAAGATTACCACTATTGGTTGAAAGCCGTCTTTCTTCAATAAACTCAATTTTATTGGAGATACGTCTTTCTTAATTTCCAATGAAACGAATCGAAATCGTCAGATTCTAACCTTTGTCTCAACTCCTTCAATTTCAACCTGTCTCGACGGCACCGAAGATTACCACTAATGGCTAAAAGCCGTCTTTCTACAATAAACTTACTTTTAGTGGAGAAACGTCTTTCTTAATTCCTGATCAAATTACTCTATTGCTCATCTTCAAAAATTATGTCAAGTATATGAGGAAAACAACTATAGATTATGTTACAACGTAAATTTAGATATTCAATTTTTAAATAGATGGTTGAGGTAAAGCAAACGGGGCCATAAGTATATAGCCAATGGTATAATCCTAAACCACAAAACAACTATGCATTGCTGGCGAAACAAACCGCTCAAAATGAAGTGTTTTAGTGGGTGTCTTTAGCACTGGTAACGTCAGGGTTTTCTTAAGCCACGCCCACTTGTTATAATTAATGTACCCTTTACTTAACAATTCTTGTGACTGTGACATACTTCTAAAACCCTTAATTGTGTGATGTTTGTTTCGCTATCAATGCATGATTGTTTGGCGGTTTAGTATTTTACTCAAAGCTATATTTGTTGCCCCGACTGCTTTACATTGACCTCTGTTAAGATTATAGTTGATTTTTAATTCAATTTTACCTCTATTATTAACCGTTTTTGATTTCTGTTTCAGGGTCATCAGTAAAGCATGTTTGCAAAGCATGCGGTCGTGGATACACTCATGTACACAATCTAAAGCGTCATCTTAAACACGAATGCGGTAAAGAGGCGAAATTTAACTGTCCAAAATGTCCGTACAATGCTAAATATCTTAGTAGCATTAAACGACATTTTATAAGTGTTCATGCGGAATTATTAGCTAATAATGATACTGTATAATAAATATTTTTGTTAATTATTTGTGTGGAGTTTTATTAAACTAATTCCTTGCATTCTCCTCTTTTATAGTGTAACATAAAACCTCTGTTTTTCCTTTTTTTGCGAGGATTTTCATAAAACTATAGAGGAACCTTGCGAAAGAGCAACATAATTTCTTCTGAAGTACTTCGTAATAAGCCACGAGCATCCAACCTGCCAACCTGAACCTTATAATATAGAACTGTAATTGACAGAACCTTATTAACATACTACTGTAATTTAAAGAACCTTATTAACATATTACTGTAATTGACAGAACCTTATTAACATACTACTGTAATTTAAAGAACCTTATTAACATATTACTGTAATTGACAGAACCTTATTAACATACTACTGTAATTTAAAGAACCTTATTGACATAATACTGTAATTTAAAGAACCTTATTAACATAGTACTGTAATTGACAGAACCTTTATTAATAGTAGTTGGATTTAGCTTACCCTTATTACGTAAATGTATTCCTTTTGTTAAAATAGACCAGATTATAATCAATGTATCTATACAATCAGATTAGTGAGGTACGGTTAAATAAAAAAAAAAAAACACAGTTTAATCTACTAGTTTCGTAATAGTGCATTACGCGTCGAGTGCGGAAAGTAGCATTTTGCATGCGAGTGTGGAGTTTGCACCCGAGCGACAGCGAGGGTGGTAAAACCACACGAGCAATGCAAAATGCCGTTTTCGCACAAGTTGCGTAGCGTACTTTATCTACGATTGTTAGATTTAAATAATAAATACAGAAACAAATAAACTTGCTGTATGTAAGTTCGTATCTCTCTCTTGATAAAGATGGCATTAATTCATTAGTTGTATTTTTTGCTGAATTAATTATTTCTGGAGGATTATTATTCTCCACATTTTCGTCAAAGTCACTTGATTCACTCATTGTTTTTCACTAAAAACTCGATATAAACAGTTACTTAATTAAAAGAACACCAAATTAGTTTTGTTAAATGTAAACCAACTCACTAATCGTGCGTAAAGCTGAAGAATTCCTCTTCTTTACCGCACTAGCGTGGTAAAGAAGAGGAATTATTCAGAACTATGAGACGCGCATGCGCAATGAATACAAGTACGTAAATAATCACTTTCTACGCATCTAAACAAAGATATAATGTTTATATTTCGTATCAATCGTAGATAAAATGTATTTACATCATTATGTGCTCTAGTTACTAGACTGTATTTTTTAGAATATAAATGATTTTGACTAAATAACTATTAAGACAAAGGGATGTTTAGACCAATGTAACTTGGGACAAAGGAATATCACACTTTTGTTTTTATAAGGAGAGTAACAGTCTAAAGAAGAACATTATGAACATTTTATTTAGATTGTTACGCCCCTCGGTTTTATTTATAAGGGGAGTAACAATCTAAAGAAGTGCCATACATTTTACGAAACTATGTTGTTTTTATTAAACCGTATCTCACTAATTTCATTCTAATTAATTATTTCTTCTGTTGCTGATTAAAATTTTAATGTTTTTTTTTTTTTTTCTTCTTAATTCTTAACTAATTATTCAAATTTTTCAAATAAATCCTATGTTTTGCAGATAATTCACCGAAAAAATTCGTTTGTATGTCCTGTGGGCGAAGCTACGCACACAAAGGAAATTGGAAAAGGCACGTGAAACTTGAATGCAACAAGGAAGCAATCTTTGGCTGTCCTTCGTGTCCTTATAAAGCAAAGCATAAAGCAAGCATTAAAAGACATGTACTTCTAAAGCATTCCTCCAATCAGCTCGACCATTTCTCAGGATTTTCTTGATGGAATAAATTAATCATAGAAGCCTATTCATCATAAATCATCGAATGAATGATGAATGATCGAATGAAGAAGCTGATGATGAATGATTTTTCCTCAATTGTTATTCGAAATTTACAACCGTTCTTGTTTTACAAAATTGTTGATTATTTTTGTATTTACTAATTGTCCTTTATTTTAATGAAAAATTATTACAAATTAGTGATTTACTTCTTCTTTTTTTTTATCAAAGAATAACAATAATGATAACTTGTTAATCCTCCTCAAAAGGCAATTATTTTTTTAATAATCCATCTTTTACTAGTATAACTATTGAAGTTAAAGAATTTAGTAATAACTGAATATCAAATAGATTATATTATAATTTTGTTATCCGTTAAAAAAATTAGCGAGACGCACTTTATTTACTGAAATAACAGTGATGCTGACCAAATACAATGGATTTTATGATTTTACAAGCCATTATTGTCTTATTTAATTGTTTCCCCCTTTTTGCTTCCGAGCTTACCGAAGGTAACGGAAGCTATGTGATCGTTCTGAAGAACGAAAATATTTTAGGTCTCCGATTTCAAAAATTCCAAGACAGAAATCCGTTTCAGACATCAGGGAACATTTTTGGTTTCGTGTTTGTCTGTCGATATGTCGCTCATTTTTGGGAACCAACATATCTTAAAAACTAATCTTCAGATTTTAATGAATTTTATGTGGTAGGCAGGGCCGGATTTTCAATTTTTGGGCCCCCCCGCGAAAAACTCCAATGGGCCCCCAACCTACCCAGGCCAGGTCCTATTCGGAAGGGGAGGGGGGAGGGAGTTTACTGGTTAGTGCACCGTAGAATGGGAGTCCTACACTATCGGTGAGCCTCGTGATGGCCAAAGAAAGTAAGAAAACTACACACTACAACCTAATTACACGCACCGCATTCATTCTTCATCTCAAATTTGCTTTTGAACTACCTCGCCGAAATAAGAAAGAGGTAACGCCCCCAAAAAAGCTTATTCCTAATTAGGTCTTCAGGGTATTAATAATTTCAAAGTCAGCCTATTTTTGGCTATATTTCACCTCATTTGAGGCATCTTCAGGCCTAAAAGAAGAATTTAAAAATTTTATTTTTTATATCTAGATTAACTTACATTATCTTTATATAACATGTTGACATAACTTTTAACAATTTCCCCTTAAACATTACTTGATTTATTTTCTTAGTTTTTTCTTTCATGACAATTCTCTTGCAAGAAAAGAAAATAACTAAGAAAATAAATTAAGTTGTGTGTTAGCAGATTTTGTTAATGGTTAGTCTACTGATATATGTTAATTTTTCATATTTATTGGAACTAAGATCCTTAAGGCACGTTACAGCGCCTGGAACCCGGCAATGAATCCGAAAATAACACCGTCACAAAACTGAAATCTACCCAGGACGATAACTTGAGCCAAAGTTGACCGATATGGAAGACATGTTTATTTTAGCAACGCTCGCGTAAACATTCAAATGTAAAATTGAAATTTTTGGACGGCAAAAATTCTAACTTATCGACATACAATGAGACATACAACTTTTTTAAATTATTTTTTTTTAGTTAACTCAACACCCATACTGCTATGAAGTGTTAAAGATCGCTAAAGTAGTAAAGCGGACCTAAACGTTTAAAATAGAGAAAACTACGTTTTAACCGATATCGTACGTTCTAACGTAACAATTTTTATAAAACGTCATACACAAAGTAAAGTCAAATTGAAACTGGCAAGTAAAGTTTCAACCTGATACAAGCAGACGTTTTTGAGGAGGGAAGAGATATATTTTAAATTAGTAGGCCGGGTAGGGGAAAACACTCCTGTTTCCCACCTATTACCACCTTCCTTTTTAACTATATCAACTCATCATGATTAATTTTTTTCTCAATATTCAATAAATAAATGTTTATTGCAAGACACTCGCTTCAATGATACAAACAATGTTTTTCTCCCCTTCCATATTATTTTTTGTAATATTTCAAATAAAAATTTTTTCAAGCTTATCCGAAAATGGGGTCTTAAATTTTTTCGTTAGTCCTTTTCGAAGATATCTATTTTATCGTTTAGGTAAAATAAAAACTGAGCTGATTTAGTTATTATGTATAATGAATAGATATATGTATTATATATCAGGGCTGCTGAGAAGATTTCCGGGCCCCAGGGCAAGTTAGCATCTGGACCCCTTTGAACAAACAACGGCTGGGGGTCCGAGAGTCCTCCCCCTGAGAATTTTTTAAAATTTAAGTGCAAAAAGATGAGTTTTAAGGATTTCTGAGAGAAGCCAAGTTTGTCCTTATAGGAAAAGAGGTTTGGCGCGGGGACGAATTTTGAAGTTTAACAAAGGTGGGTTTTATTACAGGGTTCTCTCCTGTAAATTAGCATTGTCCATATTGATATTAATGTATTAATATCAGTTAATATGATTTGTCAGTCAGTTTCTCTCCTGTAAATTAGCATTAACCATATTGAATAAGGTGAAAACATCACAAAAATCTAAGTAACCAAATAAAACAAAAAAATTCAAACTTCCGTACTCATGACACGTTAGGAAGAATTTTAAGTTCATCACAATCAGTGGCGTACCTAGGGCAGTGGGCCTTTCACCAAAAATGATAATTGAAACATTTGCGTTCAGCACTGAATGGGGCCCTCTGACAAAGGTATATGATTATAATTCCAGTTTAGATTTAATTATACTCTAAGGGGGCCCCATCGACATTGCGGTACAAAGATAGTAGTTTCATGTTTTGTTTTTTTATTTGTAGGCCCCTGGCACCGGGGACGTGACCGCAATTCGGGCCCATAGCTACGCCACTGATCACAATATCCTTCTTTTTCAAAAAAACCATTTAACATATCAGAATGGGCCCTTTTAACATATTTTTAAAAAACCATTTCAACATATCTGAATGGGCCCCCCAGGACCGTGGGCCCCCCCGCACCGCGGGGGCTGGCGGTAGCTATATCCGGCCCTGGTGGTAGGTCATAATTAGCTCATTGTTGGTCCCGTATAAGTTTCAATCTTCTGCGCTCATTTGTTTCTCTTCCACATGCGCACAAACATACATTTATTTACACCTATATAGCTTTAAAAGTACTTATTTGATTTTTATGAAACTTTTATAGTTTATCGAAAGTAACCCACAAATAGCCAAGATTAATATGAACCGTCTGCGTTCTTTATCGATTGCTAAATTGATAGTTTAATTCATGTAAAAAATCAAAACAATTTTGACATATTAAAAAAAAAAAAAAAAAAAAAAAACAGGGGAAACAATTAAAAAAATTGAAAATAATGGCTTGTACAAGCATGAAATCAATAAAGTACGTGATAGGATGCAAGGAAACTAATTGGCAATCTATTTTTAATCATTTGTTCTATATGATTATTTTTAATAGCTCAAAGATAAAAGATTTGTAGTATATTTTGTAATATTATTATTGTGATTAAACATGTAATTTATTTGTTTTATATTACTTGTTAATATTCCTTTATTTCCTATTCATTCTACTTGTTAATATTTCTTTATTTTACTTGTTAATATTTCTTTATTGCACTTTTTAATTTTATTTTATTTTGCATGTTAATATTCCTTTATTTTAACTTTTTTTACTTGCTAATATTATTTTATTTCCCATTTATTTTACTTGTTAATATTTCTTTATTTTAACTTTTGTTACTTGTTAATATTATTTTATTTCCCATTTATTTTACTTGTTAATATTCCTTTATTTTAACTTTTTTTACTTGTTAATATTATTTTATTTCCCATTTATTTTACTTGTTAATATTCCTTTATTTTAACTTTTTTTACTTGTTAATATTATTTTATTTCCCATTTATTTTACTTGTTAATATTCCTTTATTTTAACTTTTTTTACTTGTTAATATTATTTTATTTCCCATTTATTTTACTTGTTAATATTCCTTTATTTTAACTTTTTTTACTTGTTAATATTGTTTTATTTTATTGGTATATTCCTCTATTTTACTTACTTATATTCCTTTATTGCCTATTCATTCTACTTGTTAACATTCCTTTATTTTACTTGTTAATTTTCTTTTATCTTACTTGTTAATATTCCTTTAATTTTCCTTCTTTTTTTCCCCCATTTATTTTACTTGTAACATTCCTTTATTTCCCCGTTTATTTTACTCCCATTTTGTGCATATTGGTTGTGGATTCCATTTGTTAATAGGGATTATAATAGGAATAATGAAAGACATTTCTCCACTAAAATTATCTTTATTGTATAAAGCCCACTTTTAACCACTAATGGTCATTTTCAGTGCCAGTAAGACGAGTATAGGAGTTGAAATAGTGGTTTTTAATGAAGATAACTAGTATTGGTAGCTTGATAATTTGTAGAATAAATTTAATTTTGGTTGATGTCATTAATGTTTCCATACCATATTTTCATTGACTGTTAACTAAACTACCCCTTATTAAAGACTTAATTGTATCATTATTGTTATTAAATATTTTAACTCATTTCCCTTATTAATAATTTTTTTTAGTTTTCTTTCTTTTTATTCTTGTGAATCAATAAATTGCACCATATGTTCAACGGTGAAGTGTTAAAATGACACCATGTTAAGCCGTGTCCAGACTACCGTACGGAACAGAGAAAACGAGCCGAGCATTGGTCTCTGCGCATGCCCAGTATGAGATACGCATGCGCACTTTAAATTGGGCATGCGCAGAGACCAATGCTCGGCTTGTTTCCTCTGTTAGGTTCGGCAGTCTGGACACGGCTTTAACCAGGCAGCGCGTGGCTCTTTCATTGAAGTGAGCTCAATACAATAAACATTGAATATTAAGAGAAAATAGTTAATCATGAAATGTTGATAGTTAAAGAGGATGATTGTATTTAAGAGCCGTGTAGTAAGGGAACTATTCCTTAACCCTCACAGCCCAGCCTACTTCATTTAAACTATTATACAATTTATCACTTCACTACACAAAACTTCTATCACTTCACCACACAAAAACCTTTACTTTTATCAGGTTGAAATTTTACATGCATGTTTTAATAGTTCATTTGATGATTTAAGTAAAGTTTTATTAAAATCGATAAGTTAGAACTAGTTATTGGTAAAAACGTTGCATTCTCTATTTTAATCATTAAAGTCAGCCCTAATAGTTTTAGCGATGTTTAACACTTCATAACGGTGTTGGTTTTACTAAATAATTGTATTTGTAAAAACATATTTTTCTCGTCGAATAGATAATGTAAGAATTTTTTGGGGAATTTCCTGGGCATTGGTAAAATGAACTTGTGTACCAAATTCAAAATCAGTCCACTTTTACTCAAGTTATCGCCACACGTTTCCGAAACACAGAGACAGAACTTTGTTGGACTCGCACTTTGGGGAAAAGACAGTACTATGTGGAGGAGACAACACTTTTTGGAGGAACTTTCGCACTTTCGTTGAATTTCACTGTGACATAAGCTTATTTATAATCTCCTATTCGATTTCTTCCTTCTTACCATAATAATTATAAAGTATTCAGGTGTTTCGGACCATGCTTATTTTGTTTACGTTTGTTTTATGTTTCTTTCTTATTCAGATCGTGAAAAATTCTACTGTTCGACTTGCGGCCGAGGTTACGCTCATCGGGGCAATCTAAGGCGTCATCAGAAGTACGAATGTGAAAAGGAACCCCAAGCAATATGTCCATACTGCCCTTATAAATCTAAGCACAAAGGGCATTTGAAAAGGCACTTTCTTCTTAGACATAATAATATTTTACCGGAATTCTCAGCGTCGGTATTAAATGAATGATGGTAGTGTGACGACAAAATTCAAAAGAAATTATTCGATAGAGAAATCTGAAAGAGGAAAGTGACTGAGATTATGATAATTTCTTAGATAATGATAATGTATCTGATTATGATAATGTCTGATATTATGATAATGTCTGAGCTTATGATACTGTCTGAGATTATGGCAATGTCTAAGATTCTGATAATGTCTGAGATTATGATAATGCCTGAGATTATTGATAATGTCTGAGATTATGATACAGTCTGAGATTATGGTAATGTCTAAGATTCTGATAATGTCTGAGATTATGATAATGCCTGAGATTATTGATAATGTCTGAGATTATGATACAGTCTGAGATTATGGCAATGTCTAAGATTCTGATAATGTCTGAGATTATGATAATGCCTGAGATTATTGATAATGTCTGAGATTATGATAATGTCTGAGATTATGGTAATGTCTGAGATTATGATAATGTCTGAGATTATGATAATGTCTGAGATTATGGCAATGTCTAAGATTCTGATAATGTCTGTTATTTTGATAATGCCTGAGATTATTGATAATGTCTGAGATTATGATACAGTCTGAGATTATGGCAATGTCTAAGATTCTGATAATGTCTGAGATTATGATAATGCCTGAGATTATTGATAATGTCTGAGATTATGATAATGTCTGAGATTATGGTAATGTCTGAGATTATGATAATGTCTGAGATTATGATAATGTCTGAGATTATGATAATTTCTGAGATTATGATAATTTCTGAGATTATGATAATTCCTGATATCATGATAATGTCTGAGATTTGATAATGTCTGAGATTATGATAATGTCTGAGATTATGATAATTCCTGATATCATGATAATGTCTGAGATTATGATAATGTCTGAGATTATGATAATGTCTGAGATTATGGTAATGTCTGAGATTATGATAATGTCTGAGATTATGATAATGTCTGAGATTATGGCAATGTCTAAGATTATGGTAATGTCTGAGATTATGATAATTCCTGATATCATGATAATGTCTGAGATTATGATAATTTCTGAGATTATGGCAATGTCTAAGATTATGATAATGTCTGAGATTATGATAATTCCTGATATCATGATAATGTCTGAGATTATGATAATGTCTGAGATTATGATAATGTCTGAGATTATGATAATGTCTGAGATTATGGCAATGTCTAAGATTATGATAATGTCTGAGATTATGATAATTCCTGATATCATGATAATGTCTGAGATTATGATAATGTCTGAGATTATGATAATGTCTGAGATTATGGCAATGTCTAAGATTATGGTAATGTCTGAGATTATGATAATTCCTGATATCATGATAATGTCTGAGATTATGATAATTTCTGAGATTATGATAATGCTCTTGGTTTTCCCTATAATCACAGTTAAAATTCTAAAGAAATTATGCCAATGATTAACTGACAGCATTTAAAATATTTAATTACCTTAATTACTAGAACAATGAGAGACTTTAAGTGTCCCCTGAGGGTGTTTAGTGCACTTTTCTCAACCAATAAAAAAAAATCTAAATTTTCCTACCCATGAAACTTTTGATAATTTTGAAGAAAATCTGTTAGTAATTTAAGTGGCTTAAATTCAGAAAAACTGTTAGTGGCTATCAGCTCTTCGGACATAAAAGATTATAGAGCAGTTAATTATATAATTTAAACAGACATCCATTAAAAGCATTTTTAATTAAAATTCCTTTATTCGACCTTATTTTCAGCAAAAACATATTTTTTCCAATCCACACACATTCGAACCCATTTAATTATCGGATTAGTGTTAGAGAGCTGCTCATATTGAGACATTTCCTTTTAAATTCATCGAAAATTTATTGTTGAATATTCAGATAATATTTTGCTTTAAGGGATGAGCACAATTTTTTTTCTTTAAAGTACTGTAAGAATAGGTATTTTAGTAGCGAGTTGGTGGATTTTATTTACATAAATACTAATGTGTGAACGTTGTACCTATTGGCAGTTGAAAACAAGAACCGGTGAGTTAATAAACAGGTCAAGTGTGTGCTAGTCAGCACACAGCGAGGGTCCGTAGGCCACACTGTATAGTTTAAGTAGTACCCTATTGATGGTGTTTTTTAAAATGCTAAAAAAGCTTACTTTGAACTATCCTATGGGTCTGATATTCTCAAAACACATAAAGAAATCCTCCGATAAAGTATTTTTTTTTTGCCACTGAACCGGACTACCACCATTTAAATACATCGGAAAGACCATAATTATAAAAAAAAACGTATTTTGTCAATAAAATATAAAATAATTTTTTTTTTCAAAATTTCCAAAAAGTGGCATCTTTACTTTTGGTCGAAGAATGTTCAGGAATTGTTTCAGATTTTTTGCACTTCACATAAGCGAGATAGAGGGGGGGGGGGATACGTTTCACACTCACTTCAAACTTGTCTGCGCTCGCCCTATAAAGGTTATAAGCAAAGAATTATATATTACTGTTATCAGCTCGACGTACCCTTTCATATGATGTCGAAAAAAAAAAAAAAAAAAAAAATGTTAACCCTTCTTTTTTTATTTTTTTTTTATAAAAAAAAGTCGCTATATTTTTAAAATATGTGGGTAGGTACAAGACACATACATGCCAAATTTCAAAGTGATCGGACGAAAGGTGTAGCCGTGAGAGCAGGCGACCGGACGGACGGACAGACACACGCAGGAAAATATAAATTTTCCTTGGTTTTGCCTACGGACCCTAAAAACAAGATTTTGATGCCCTAATGTACCTTTTTAATTTTGGCTGATGTCCAAATGGACCTCTTTCACATATTACCACTTATGTGCGGTTATTAAACAAAATTATACCCACTTTTATTAGCACTTAATTCGATTTTTAATGTCATACCTGTGTGTGACATTTTATAGTTCCTCATACAGTAGAAGAGTTTTTCCCACGGTGTCACTGAGGAAAACGGTGTCCGTTACTATGTTGCCAAATCTTATATTGTTAATTTTTTTACCAATTATACTTTGTACAGTTTTTATTAACCAAAATTATCCCAACTTCTATCCGCACTTAATTCGATTTTAATGTCACCATTTTATAGTTCCTCATATAGTAGTAGCTATAGTAGAGTTTTTACTACGGTGTCCCTGAGGAAAACGGTGTCCGTTGCTATGTTGCCAAATCGTTTATTGTTCACTTTTGTACCGCGCATATTTTAGTAATATATGTAAATAAAAGTAATAAAATTAATCAGAGTGGCAACAAACATACTGGACATTTTCTATTGGTCAGCTTCTTTCTGTTTACTTCCCTCCCCAATTTACTCAGAGATACCGTGGCAAAAAACCTCTACTTTAATAACAATAAATGAATGAAACAACGACGTTACAATAAATTCTAATTTCTTTCGCATATTATATTTCATACATTTACTTTATACATGCGTATATGACCATTAATGATGTCATTTTAACTATAAATAAAACGTTTACATATTAAATTAAACGTTTGAATATATTACATCATATTTGTTTGTTAATGTAAGATTTGTTAAATTTATATTCCAAGTTATGTTGAAATGGATTGTTAGTTTTTTAAATGGAATGTTTTTAGTTAAAAAAGAATGGATTGTTTTTTAAAAAATACTAATATTGTAATAACAATAAAACTTTTTAACTTTCTTTTGTATGTTATATACTATAAATTATATGTTTATTGTTATTATTAATATACAATTTACGTTTTTTGTACTGAAATATAATGTTTTAAAACTTTGAATGTAGTTAATTTTGTATGACGTCTTTTTAGAAATGGGAGGTTGATACTCATAATTTTTATATATTTTATAACGTCAATGATGATTAATAGATACATCATCAGGTACTTAATGAATTGATGACTGACTAAAGTCGTCGAAATTCATCTTAATGGAATATTTGACTGATTAGGACAAAAACATTAAATACTAAAATTTAATTTGATTGCGGTCTCCTGTCAGTATAGATGCTAATAAGTGTAGGGTAAAAACAGGGTAAGGCAAGTGAAGACCAGTTAATAAAGTTGTTGTCTTCACTTTTCTTACCCCGTTTTCACCCTTAACTTATTAGCATTAAATACTACTTTTTCCGGTTTGGTCAAACTATACATTTTTTTTGTGAGTGTCTTCATTCATTTTTTTTTTTTAAATTTTATACTGCATTATGAGAAAAAAAAAAAAAAAATACCCTGGTTATACTGAAGATAGTAAATGTTCACCAAATGTAAGCCAAAACTGTTAACCAAAACATGTAAATGTTTACCAAATATGTATAGAATTAAATTTAACCTACGATATTGTCAAAATAGTAAATTTACTTTGTCAAAATATTCTGTCAATTATTGGGGCACTTACAGCTTTCTCAGGAGCTATCGTGTACTTTATTTATTTTTTTTGCTTTCACGTTCCAATATTGTCTGATTTATTGATTTTTTTTTTTTTTTTTTTTTTTTTTTTTTTTTTTTTTTTTTTTTTTTTTTTTTTTTTTATAAAATCTGTCAAAATTGTTTTGTTTTTCATGAATTAAAAATCATTCATTCATCAATATTTAATGGGCTCAGACAGTTGACATTAATAATGGACCACCTGTAGGTTTCTTTCGACAAATCATCAACATTTCTTAATCATCATAGAAATTTTTAGTACTCATCTATTTTATAGTAGTACTTATAGAGGGAGAAAAAAAAAGAATACATTAGACAATTATGGGTTGTAAAAGCATAATACCATTAAAGTACGTGAGATGCTATGTGCCACACTAATTGGCATACTATTTTAATCTTGTTAGTTTTGTGAGAACCCGGATTAAAGTTATACAGGGTGATTAAAAAAGAAAGAACCAATTCCGTGATTAAATATTTATTAAAGGAAAAATAGCAAAAAAATCGAACTTATAATACAAGTATTCTACTCACAGTTAAGTTTTATTTCATATGTTACAAGTGTTAAAAATGGCCACCCCTTGCAACACGAACAACATCAAGACGATATAAGCATTCTTCCCGGTACTTCTTTAGTTGGATACTCCCCTATTTTGTTTTAAAATATAAATGACTGACTAAATAACTATTAAGACAAAGGGATGTTTAGTCCAATGTACTTTGGGACAAAGGAATATCACTCTTCAGTTTTTATAAGGGGAGTAACAGTCTAAAGAAGAACATTCCGTATACCTTCTTCAGATTGTTACTCCCCTCTGATTTTTTTTATAAGGGGAGTAACAATCTAAAGAAGTGCCTTCTTCCTAAACACATTGAAGCATATCAGGATCACTTAAATAGATCGTTATTGTTATTCGATGTTTGACAGTTTTTTAGTTACTGATTTAAACTCGAGAACACAGAACGCCTTCTGTTGAGGAGTCACCATTTTGACAGTCCTTGGGAGACCGATGCACCTGACGCGGTCACGTGGCAACCATTTGAAACTTAGAAACCTAATCTTCCAAACAGCCACTCTCTCATTCTGATTCATACATTTACTTACAAAATATTTGATCATGGAATCGGTTTATTCTTTTTGAATCACCCTGTATATTGGGCCTTAAAATATTTTCCAGGATCCTTGAAAATTTTTGACTCACCTATTATATCCTGGAATTTAGATCCAAGTAGAAATATCTAAATATTTATTTGCTAGGAATTGGTTCTGATACTATAGGTACATTTTGTTTAAGATGGCATAATTTATAATGTAATAATCTAATCTTGTTTCAGATGAGAAAAAATTCAAATGTTTGACTTGCGGACGTTCGTACAGATATAACAACTTATTAAATCGACACCAGAGATATGAGTGCAACACTGAGCGACAATTTAAATGCAACATTTGTACTTATTCATCGAAAAGAAGAGAAACTCTTAAGCAACATTATTTACTAAAACATTCCATAATCCTTCAAAATGAAC
Source organism: Gerris lacustris (assembly GCA_951217055.1). Classification (NCBI taxonomy): domain Eukaryota; kingdom Metazoa; phylum Arthropoda; class Insecta; order Hemiptera; family Gerridae; genus Gerris; species Gerris lacustris. The sequence goes on from OX578286.1 coordinate 36,506,776, forward strand.
ATTTTTACAATATTAACTAAAACAAAAATAAATAAATAAATAAAAAGATCATTCTGTAATCCATCAGAACGAAGATTTTTACAATATTAGCTGAATCATTCTGTAATCCTTCTGAACGAACATTTTTACAATATTAGCTGAATCATTCTGTAATCCTTCAGAAAGAACATTTTTACAATATTAGCTGAATCATTCTGTAAGCCTTCAGAACGAACATTTTTACAATATTAGCTGAATCATTCTGTAATCCTTCAGAACAAACATTTTACAATATTTGCTATAACAAACATTCTGTAATCCTTCAGAACGAACATTTTTACAATATTTGCTGAAACATTCTGTAATACTTGAGAAACAACATTTTTTCCTTTATCTGAATTAGAAATTTATCAATAGAACGGAAAAATGAAAATAAATGATTAAAGAATCCTTTTTGTAATTTCCTTTTTTTCTGTTTTTCCTTGTCTATTTATTTCTTCTTAACGTAAACTGTCTTGCAAGGGTAATTTAATGCAATTATCAATTTGACTTAACACCTCATTTTATTAGATGCTACGGCTACATATATTAGAGGTTCATCTGTGACAATGCCTATCCTTAATTTGTAATTTTTAATATAATCCCGCAAAATTTTCATATTTACTAAAATCACTTCTTAACTATTTTTAACATGTATAACAAATTTTAATCAAAATTTGATGACTCTGATGACAAACAGACTTTTTAAATACCACTCTTTGGACTAGGGGACTTTAAAACGTGTGAATCCAGCTAAAAGCTGTGATGACAATTGAATTCCCTAACTCACTCACCTTAATTTATAATTTCCTTCACTTTAAAGCTATGATAATAATTGAATTCCTTAGCTCACTCACCTTAATTAATCATTTCCTTCACTTTAAAGCTATGATAATAATTGAATTCCTTAACTCACTCACCTTAATTTATAATTTCCTTCACTTTAAAGCTGTGATGATAATTGAATTCCTTAACTCACTCACCTTAATTTATAATTTCCTTCACTTTAAAGCTGTGATGATAATTGAATTCCTTAACTCACTCACCTTAATTTATAATTTCCTTCACTTTAAAGCTGTTATGATAATTGAATTCCTTAACTCACTCACCTTAATTAATCATTACCTTCACTTTAAAGCTGTGATGATAATTAAATTCCTTAACTCACTCACCTTAATTTATAATTTCCTTCACTTTAAAGCTGTGATGATAATTGAATTCCTTAACTCACTCACCTTAATTTATAATTTCCTTCACTTTAAAGCTGTGATGATAATTAAATTCCTTAACTCACTCACCTTAATTTATAATTTCCTTCACTTTAAAGCTGTGATGATAATTGAATTCCTTAACTCACTCACCTTAATTTATAATTTTCTTCACTTTAAAGCTGAGATGATGATTGATTTCCTTTATCTAGTACTTAATCACAAGTATTTCAATTTGATATTTATATTATTATTATTATTATTATTTGAATAAATTTAATTTTACTGTAAATGATTTTTTTTTTCTTTTTAGTTCTAATTATTATTTTGTATGTTTACAGGAATTTTCGACGATCAAAGGCACGTGTGCTTAAGCTGTGGAAGATCTTATGTTCGCAAGTCGCTACTGAAACGCCACATGATGTATGAATGTGGCAAGGAACCGCAATTCCAATGTTCCCATTGTTCCTACAGATCTAAACAAAAGGGTCATGTGAAGCGTCACGCATTCCTTCGTCACAATGTCGTCGAATGAATTTAATTATAAAGATTACAATAGTTGTTTATAAATTCAAATTTTTGTTTTTAACTTATTGTTTTTTAAGCCTTTCTGTTATTTGGTTTTTGGTTTTTTTCTTATTGATTTTCACAATTACGTATTTGCATTGTAATAAGTAATAAATAAAATATTTTGGTGTTTACATAGCGGGAATGACATGAAGCAGAAGTAGTCCAGTCATTGCATTTCCTTAGTAATGAATATAGCTAAATAACTATAATACAAGATAACTAAATAATGATAATGGAATTACACAAATTGTTTATCTACGTAGATTGATAACACTTTAATGTCAAAGCAGCTGTCAGCCTTCAAAAGGCCTTCATCAGTGCCTATTGCGGAAGAAAAAGAATGTCTCTCATTGATCTCCGACATGAAGTAGACTCGCCTCTCACTAAATCCTTTTATCATTGTAACTCTTTTTCTTCCGCAATTGGTACTGATGATGGCGTTTTGAAGGCTAAAAGCTGCTTTAACATTAAAGTGTTTCAATTTACGTGGAGAGACAGTTTGTGTTATTCCTTCAAGATGACCTTCATAGACGCTCCCATATAAAGCAAATAATGATAAAGAAGATTAACAATAACTATTATACGAGGAGAGCTAGATATTAACAATTATTATTTTATTAATTAATAATAAACATAAGAGCTCTTGGATTACTTGGGATAAACTGAATGGATAGGAGTTATACAAGAGGATTAAGATGATGGGATATGGATGCATGGAATTTTCCATGGATAGATTTCGGTTCCGACAAAAGGCACTTTCAGATTTTCATGGAGAGTAAAGTTAGATATATAAAAATAAGCATTGGTTACTTTGCTAAAGGTGGCCTTACATGTTATGGACCTAACCTGTTTTTAAATGGCAATTATGTCATAACTTAATAGCACAAGTTATGACAACGGTGCAGTTCAAACATATAATAGCACTCACGCTTCGGTTTACCTGTTCACCTGTGCTATAGATTATTACTATTATTTAATCTTTGTGGTAAGTAAAGTTAAATGATTGCCAATCATAAATCATAGTTGGTAGAACTGCACTTCGTTATCCATAGAATAGGTAAGCAATTAGAATTGATATTAATTTTTTAAAACCAAAATTTCGGTGTTATCAGTGACAATAAATGATAAAGAAAAGAACTCTAAAAGCAGAAGTCTTCATAGTTCTTCTTTAAGAACTCAGAAGTCTGAATTAACTCTGCTTCTTTTTTTTTTGTCTGATTGTCTAAAGACTTATGCTTTAATAGTTCTGAGTTAGATTCGAGAAGTAAGATTCCGTTTTACCTAATTTTTACAGTATTCCAATTTTTATTTCTTTTTGTGAAAATAGACTACCTAAATGCGCATCTGGTGCGCTAGGGTCCTGGGTTTATGCTCCAATGATGCCTAACTATTACGCTTCTGCAGAGGAATCCATGTCCCTTCCCTATTCTTTGAAAATACGAATTTTAATTTTAAATTTTTTCGGCATAAATTTCCATTAGTTTTACCTTCATTAAAATGGATGAACACATTGGTTTTAAAGGTACATACGTTACACTGTGGTGTTAAATTATAAAGTTATTCAATATATTATATCGTTTTACTATAAAGTTACTCAATATATTATATCGTTTTACTATAAAGTTATATTTATATAATGTAATCTATTTAATTTATCTATTTATTTAACGTTATAATAAGTTGTTAAACTATAAAGTTTAACTATAAGTTCAGTTTTGTATTCTTATATTTAACATTAAGTTACTTATTTCAAAAGAGGTCAAATTTAATCTGAAATTTTATTTTTTCCAGGTTTAATCCTGGACGCAAGACATGGATGTTTATCCTGCGGAAGGACTTATCTTCGAAAATCAATTTTAAAACGTCATCTCAAATATGAATGTGGAAAAGAACCTCAATTCCTCTGTCTTTTATGTCCTTACAGATCTAAATATCGAAGTCATTTGAAACGTCATACTATTCTTATACACTCGCCACAAATGTGAATTGATCAAACTTCATCTGACGTATTCATATTCATGTGGAAAGGAGCCTCAATTCATGTGTCATTTATGTCCTTACAGATCTAAATATCGAAGTCATTTGAAACGTCATACTATCCTTATACACTCGCCACTAATATGAAAAGATGAAGCGTCATCTTAATTATGAATTAAGAAAAGAGCCTTGGAAAAATTCCTCTCTTCTATGTCCTTACAGATCTTGTATCATATTTCATACAGCTGTTAATACATTTGGAAGCTATTCTTAACAATTAATCATTTCGAATGTTGTTATTATTTAAGTGAGGTTTTTTCCTATTTAGATTGTGATACTTTATCGCTGTAAAAGCTATGCTTTTTTTGTATTCAGTTTCTTTACTGTGATATTGTTTAAGTATTATATTATTTTGACATTTTTATGTTTAGGCTATGGAACATAAGTCAAAAACGTTACTTTTAGCTTAAAAACTCAAAAAAGTATAACAGGGAGTTAGAAAAGTATAGGAGGTCTGTAATCCAGTCTCCAGCTGTAGTGCCTTCCCCTCTCGCGCTTCATAGGGCCGAAGAAAGTTGAAAAGATTTATACGTGTGACAGGGAGTTAGGAAAGTACAGGAGGTTGCCATCAACTCTCAGCCCTCTCGGCCTACCTTGTATGATGGCATATTAACAATTCGTAGAAGGGCCGGCGTCTTTGAATTCAGTCGTTTGTAATCAAGCCGCAGCAGTGTTTTTTTTATTGACTTTTAACTAATTTTTTCATAGAGGGTTATAGATTGTTTGGTTTAAGCAGTCAATATACTCGCAACTTGGTTAAACTTTGAGAAAATGACGAAAACGATGTATAATCGAATTATCATTTAACTTTAAAATGTGAGTGGACAAACATTAGCTAATGGCAAAAATAAAGAAAACACATCATAATTATTGAGACTCGTAATGAATAGAATTACATCAATTTATATAACGTTATAGTATGTTGTTATAGTATAAAGTTATTCAATATTATATCGTCTTAATTAAGTATACTAATAAAGCTAAGTATACTAAAATACAATAAAGTAGATATAGGAGCGTCTATGGAGGTCATATTAGTGAATAATATAAATTGTCTCCCCTCGTAAACTGGCTAATAAGTTGAACTATAACGTTATACTATATAAAGTGACACAATATTATTTTGTGCTCGTAAAAGAGGGGCTAGTTTGGTCTAAGAATTTGGCGTAAAATTACCTCTGAGAGAAATATGATATGAACACCAATATCATAGTAGATATGGTGTTCTTCAAGCCCAAAAAATGAGGCATGTTTTTTAATGGGCTATGGAGAATGCCAAATAATGCTTATCTCAAGTCAAATTTTGAACATTTAAATTTTTGTATAAATTTGGATGTTTTTGAATTCTTTTGATGAAATATTCCTTTCAATATAAGTTCAATTATTTCTTCAATAGTATATTATATTTCATTATATTATAATGTAAAGGGCAAACTTTTTATTTCGTTTTTATCTACGAGTAAGATAATATTCTTTTAAACAAATCCTGTAATGAATTCGATTGTTGTATATTAAATTTTGTTTTTATAAAATGAGTTTTTTTTTTTATCAACCTTTATAATAATTCAATACCAGTGGTAAAATTTTTCCTTGGGTGATGCCATCGTTTAAAGATCCAAAATAATTTTATTCAAGATTAGTCAAAGGAAATTTGACTAATTGTTGCTACCGACTAAAACCCAGACTGTATTAACAATTAGTTATTGTTAGTTTATGACAAATTAACTTACCATTTTTGAGTTCTACTTTCCAACATTTAAAATCTTCTTCAAGAATTGTTCTCTACTTTCTATACTGTGAATATTGCTCCTTTAATAATTTCTCTAACATTTTCACTACAAAATAGTGACATGTGAAATATATCTTTAGCAGAATCTTGAACTACTGTAAGAAGGTATCCTGGGCTAGAATATTCTAGTGGACCAGAGTAGACATTAGGCTAGCAAAGGCTCGACATTGCTAGCGTAAGGTTTACACTGCTTTCTAGAATATTCTAGTGGACCAGAGTAGACATTAGGCTAGCAAAAGCTCGACTTTGCTAGCGTAAGGTTTAAACTAGAGAGTAGTTTACACTGCTTTTCTAGAATATTCTAGTGGACCAGAGTAGACATTAGGCTAGCAAAAGCTCGAATTTGCTAGCGTAAGGTTTACACTGCTTTTCTGGAATATTCTAGGAAAGCCAGAGTCGATATTAGGCTAGCAAAGGCTCGGATTTTTTAGCGTAAAGTTTACACTGTTTTTATAGAATATTCTAGGAAACCAGAGTAGATATTAGGCTAGCAAAGGCTCGGATTTTTTAGCGTAAAGTTTACACTGTTTTTATAGAATATTCTAGGAAACCAGAGTAGATATTAGGCTAGCAAAGGCTCGGATTTTGTAGCGTAAAGTTTACACTGTTTTTATAGAATATTCTAGGAAACCAGAGTAGATATTAGGCTAGCAAAGGCTCGGATTTTTTAGCTTAAAGTTTACACTGCTTTTCTAGAATATTCTAGGAAACCAGAGTAGATATTAGGCAATTAAAGGCTCGACTTTGCTAGTTTATGGCCTACACTGATTTCTACAGAATATTCTAGCCTTGTCTTCTCCGTTACTCTACGTCGACAGTAAGATTTCTATTTTTTTTGGAATATGAACCTAGACTGATGACTGATGTTAAATTATGGCTACTTCTTTAGATTGTTACTCCCCTATGTTGTTTTAGAATGTATATAACTTTGACTAAATAACTATTAAGACAAAGGGATGTTTAGTCCAATGTACTTTGGGACAAAGGAATATCATACTTCTGTTTTATAAGGGGAGTAACAGTCTAAAGAAGAACATTCCTTACACCTTCTTTAGATTGTTACTCTCCTCTGTTTTTTTTATAAGGGGAGTAACAAGCTAAAGAAGTGCCAAATTATGGTAATAATATAATTTGTAATATATTAATTTATGTAAAATAGTTTATATAATTTATGTTAGAACAGTTAAGACAAATTTTCTATTAAAAATTAGTTATTTTTTTTCCAGGCTCGCCTAATTTAAAGAAGTATTCGTGCAATGCATGTGGCAGAGGATATCTTCATAAATTTCTTCTTAAACGTCATCAGACCTACGAATGCGGCAAAGATCCTCAGTTCCAGTGCCCTCTCTGTCCGTACAAGTCGAAAATGAAGTATAACTTGAAAACACATTTGATCCTTAAACACGCAGTAACTCAGTGATGATGAAGTAACGTAGTGATGATGAAGTAACTCAGTGATGATGAAGTAACTCAGTGATGATGAAGTAACTCAGTGATGATGAAGTAACTCAGTGATGATGAAGTAATACAGTGATGATGAAGTAACTCAGTGATGATGAAGTTTGATTAAGTGCTTCATCAATTTCGTACTCAGAACAACCCATTTAATATGGAGCATATCTAAGGAATTCAATGTTCTTTACGTATGTTATTTAGATGAAGGATTTCTCTTATGTCTTAGTTTTATAACTGTATCAACTTAATCTAATCATATATTGATGATTGATGAACTAATGGCGTCGTCAGTAATTATACAAAAGTCATAAACATACTTCATCGACTGATCGAACTTGAAGGAACATCCAGGCCAAATTTTAAGAAACCAAATCTAAATTATTTTTAAATTTAATTATATATTTTTGTAAAATGTACATCGATGACATTAAATCAAATGAAGTATATATTATTTATTGATTTATTTATTATTATTTTTTTTTAGTTTAAATAGATTTTAGACTCCAATGAATTTATACAAAATTTGAAGAAAACCAATTTATTTTAAATTTAAATAAAAAATAAAAATTAAACTCATATCAAATTATGTATAAGTATCGATTTTTATGACTTCAAGGAACATCCAAAAAATTAGACTAACCAAAAAATGACTAATTAGAAGAAGATATTAGACCCAATTTTAATAAAAACAAAAGATTGTTATCTAATTAAAAACAAAAATGCTTTCAATTGTTTTATATCAATTTAATATTGTTTAATTATGTTGATTTTTTAATAGTTTTGTTCATTTATTTATTTTTATTTATTTTTTTTTAAAATTTAATAATTATTATTTGCATTTTTTTTTATTCCGGATAGTTCCCTAAAAATATAATTCTTATACATACACATTTGTGTGGATCTTAACATTGAATATGCTTGGATAAAAATCTCACCTCACAAATGTGTATGTACTGTACGATATACATAGCCCTTGAAACTGGTAGTCAGATTTATTTTATTAATTTTTCCCAGCTTAGGGGACCAAAAAGTGAAAGGATAAACACACTGCTGCTCTAGTATCATCTTTATTTAATTATTGTTAATTCATTGTTTTACTCACAATATCATCACATTATATATATATATATATATATATATATATATATATATATATATATATATATATTACACAATTTGCGAGAGACACCAAGGGATGTGCCACGCATCGTCGGGCCCCTGATGAGTCGGACGCGACGAAACGATGCAGGACATGGCATAATGCCGAGCCAACATCTTAATGACGTTATGTCTGATGTTGGAACAGTTCCTATGTGTCACGCTTGCGTGGCACATCCCTTGGTGTCTCTCGCAAATTGTGTAGCCTATTGCAGTGTGCAAAAACACGGTATTACTCTGCTGATCTGCTGATATATATATATATATATATATATATATATATATATATATATATATATATATATATATATATATATATATATATATATATATATATATATATATATATATATATATATATATATATATATATATATATATATATATATATATATATATATATATATAGCATTTCCCTTAATTACCTATTTTATCAATTTTTTAATAATGAATGCAATAAATTCCATCGCTAAGGGTAGTGACACTCTTCGCCACCCGGGTAGCGCCACCTGGGTGGCGCCCACCTGGTTGATGCCACTTGCTCCCGCCACCTGACTTGCGCCACCCACTTATATGAGGGATGCAGTGAGCCCCTTATTTGATTTCCCCTATATTTGATTGAAGGAGTGGGGGCTGAGTGGCAGGGACTTGGGTGGCATCGTATGACAGGCTCAATTGAAAGCAATGGGTCGACCGGGTGGCGCCACCTGGTGGCGGCAAGACCGTCGGACGGTCGACCGTGTAGTGCCGCCCGGCAGGTGGCGCCACCTCGTGTGACAGGTTCCATCTATTCTCATTGACGACTGGGTAGCGCCACCCAGGTGGCGCTTCCTGGGTGGCGAAGTGTGTCACCCCCCTAAGAGTCAAAGAAACTTTTAAAAGAACATGGTGTCACAGTTTAAAAGAACAAGTTGTCACAATTTAAGAGAATAAGTTGTCACTATTTGAAAGAACAAGTTGTCACTATTTGAAAGAATAAGTTGTCACTATTTGAAAGAACAAGTTGTCACAATTTAAGAGAACAAGTTGTAACTATTTGAAAGAACAAGTTGTCACAATTTAAGAGATCAAGTTGTCACTATTTAAAAGAAAAAGTTGTCACTGTTTAAGAGAACAAGTTGTAACTATTTGAAAGAACAAGTTGTCACAATTTAAGAGATCAAGTTGTCACTATTTAAAAGAAAAAGTTGTCACTGTTTAAGAGAACAAGTTGTAACAGTTGCAGTGAGCAAGTTATCACAATTTTTAAAGAGTAAGTCATCAATATTTGAAAAATATATGTTAATACCAGTTAAAAATTATATTTTTGCCTTAACATTATTGTATTATTTTTTAACCTTATAAATTGTGATTATAATAAAAATATGAAATAAATATATTTATTATTCTTAAAATATGTATTAATATATAAAATTGTTCGCAGAATTAAATTTTTTAAATTTAATCCTAATTATTGTTCCCAATGTCAATTACAAAATAGATATAGTTATGATTTTAAAGGGGGCTAAGATTTTTTTCTTAAAGTACTCATATAAAGTCTACTTGGACATCTATTGTACTACTTCGATTACTGTGGTAGACAATTTTTAATCATATTCTTTCGTTTGTAATCAGCAAACTAATGAGTTTCATTTGTTGCTCTTATGTCGCTGGAGGGATTTATAATGACTGATTTCATTTAGCGATTAATTTTTAGTCCTAATAGCTAATTAATGGATTTTCTTGAATTATTTAATTGGGTTTTTGGCATAATCCTTTGTTAATTTTTTATTTTAATAATGTTCCATACTAACTTTGGTAATAGTTATCCCTTTAAAGGTATTACTGCAATAGCAATATATTAACCAATCTATCGCTTCTAAAATCATCTTCTTGGAAATGTTAATAATAATGAACAGACATTCTGATGGTTTGGAAATCTAGCCCATCTTAATGATTAGGAAATCTAGACCATCTTGATTACATAGAAATCTAGACCATCTTGATCAGCTAAAAATATAGAGCATCTCGATGATTTAGAAATCTAGACCATCTTGATGATACAGAAATCTAGGCCATCTTGATGAAAAAAGCCATCTTGATGTTATAAATCTAGACCATCTTGATGATATATAAATCTAGACCATCTTGATCAGTTAAAAATCTAGAGCATCCCGATGATTTAGAAATCTAGGCCATCTTGATGATGTAGAAATCTCTCTAGACCATCTTGATGATATAGAAATCAAGAGCATCTTGATGATTACAATTTCTTGATGTTCTAAAACATCTTGACAATCTAGAACATATTGAAAATTAAAGGTTTTGGTTGGAAATAAGTCTGAGTTTTAAAAGATAAAGAATTATTTCATTATCGGGCATTTAGCTAAAACATCTAGCTGAAACGTTGCGTTGATTGCTTCAGGAATTAGTTTTCCACGTACCCTTAATGGCACTTCTTTAGATTGTTACTCCTCTTACAAAAACAATAGAGGGGTGTAACAATCTAAAGAAGGTGCACGGAATGCTCTTCTTTAGACTGTTCCTCTCCTTATAAAAACAGAAGTGTTATATTACTTTGTCGCAACGTACATTAGACTAAACATCCCTTTGTCTTAATAGTAATTTAGTCAGAGTCATTTATATTCTAAAAAAATCACAGGGGAGTAACAATCTAAAGAAGTACCCCCTTAATATTGGTGATTAGAGGCATTTATAAATAAGATTTTTGTGACTACTCCCTTTTCCTTTTGATGACTACTACGTTATATAATCCATTTGTAATTTCTAGGTGATCTGAAACGTCATAGTTGCGAAAATTGCGGAAGAACATATGGCAGAAAAGACAGTCTTCAGCGGCATCTTCGCTTCGAATGTGGCTTAGAACCGAAGTTCCACTGCCTTTATTGTCCGTATCGATGCAAATTAAAAGAGAATATGAAGAAGCACGTAGCTCTCAAACATACGCAGCTGGCTTGGAATATTTAGCCTTGAAACTGTTTATTTTATTAATTTTTTTGTTGTTAAATTTGTGTTTTGTTAATCAATTATCAAATGATGACTATTAATTTTTTTTATCTTTACTAGATATTTTAAATAATCAAATGATTTTAATATTTATAAATATATATGGTATCATTTTAAAAATGTTTGCACTAAAAACAATAAGATATGATAAAAACAATTGTTCTGCTTAATTTGTTTGTTTTACCATCTTATCATCACACTGTTTCATCATCCTGATTTCTAATAAATGTGTGTATATATATATATATATATATATATATATATATATATATATATATATATATATATATATATATATATATATATATATATATATGACAGCAATTTAATACCGTGTTTGCACACTGCAATAGGCTACACAATTTGTGAGGGACACCAAGGGGTGTACCACGCAAGCGTGACACATAGGAACTTTTCCAACATCGGACATTACGTCATTAAGATGTTGGCTCGGCATTACGCCATGTCCTGCATCGTTTCGTCGCGTCCGACTCATTATACATCATTATACCTGTAGCTTCAAAAGTACCAAATTATCTGATTTGTATGAAACTTTTATAGTTTATCGAAAGTAGCCTGCAGATAGCCCTAGAATAATTTCAACCGTCTGCGCTCTTTATCTTTTGCTAAAGTGATACTTTAATTTAAGTAAAAATGCCCAAATAGTCCAGGAGATAGCGTGCAAAAAAGTGTCTGACTAACATCAAGCTAGAATTTTGTATACAAGTCAATCTTTTAGTGCCTTTTAAGAATATGTGGTCGGCTAAGTTCATCTGCGGGACATAGCTTGGCAATGGGGGTTTGAATAAAAAACAAACCGGTGGAGAGCGGCCATGTCTCGCCAATTACGGTGGACAATGTGATTTTCATGATCCTGGGTGCAGAATCAATTCGATGTTATATTCACACTTGATAGGTTAGTTATTCAAATATCACTAAAAATCAACGTGTTCTCCTGTCAACGGACAAACTAACATCATCTTGATTTTCGGTCTACTAACTAATTCTGTACTCAGGATCATGAAAATCACATTGTCCATCATAATTGGTGAGACATGGCCGCTCTCTACCGGTTTGTTTTTTTCAAACGCCTATTGCCATGTCCCGCAGACGATATTAGCTGACCACAAATTATTAAAAGGCGCTAAAAGATTGACTTGTATACAAAATTCTAGCTTGATGTTAGTCATACACTTTTTTGCACGCTATCTCCTGGACTAAAACAATTTTGACAGATTAAAAAAACCGGGGACAATAAATTAGACAGTAAAAAGTATAAAATCAATAAAGTACGTGATAGGTTGCGAAGAAGCTATGTGCCACACCAATTGGCAGTCTATTTTTTATCAAATTATATTTCATTTAACATTTTATTATTTTCAGGAAGATTAAAAGCTAACGTTTGCCTAACGTGTGGTAGAAGTTACTCTAGAAGAGATCATCTTACCAGACACCAACGATACGAATGTGGCGTAGAACCAATGTTTGTATGTCCACACTGCACGTATCGATGTAAACAGAAACACAACTTGAAGGTTCATGTTGCTCTGAAGCATGCACATATAAATTTAAATCTACCGTATAAATAAAATTTGTTAGTTCAAAAAAAAATCTATTCTATGCTTTCTTTCCCTCTTTCTTAAATCCTTATCTTCTTATTAAAGAAAGAAAGGTAGTAAATAAAAAATTATTAATGGTTCAATTATTTAATTCATCAGTGTATTGCTATAAACCATAAATAAAATAGAGACTGCAAAATCGTTGTGTAGATAGAGATAAAATTATCAGTGGATTGATCATTTTTACAAATCCTAACAGCGCCCTAATTATGATCATGATCTTCTACTCATCCATATAGTCAGTCTGATGCTTTCATCAGTTAACTCACGACTCAGTGTGTAGTCGAAACCAGTCTGTATTTTATTATTTCATTTATGGTTTATGGTAATGTACTGATTAATTAAACTTATAATTGTGTTTTTTTATTAACTACCTTTACTTCTTCACCTTCATTTTGAATAAATACCTTAAAATCTCAATCAATACTATTAACAGCACTTAGTTTCTTGTTTCAAATACCGTGTGATAACAGTATGATACAGTCTCGTAAAAATACAATGAGTGGGTGTTCTTAAAAAGGTTATTTAATATTATATCCTTAAATATAAAAATCTTGATTAATGTCATATCCGGCTCAAAGGACCAATTATCGTATAGTCTAGGACGGCTTTTTAACAGCAGAAAGGTCAAAAATAGAAAATTGTTAAATCAATAATAATAATTCTACCCTTTTCTTTAATCCGTATCTACGCTTAAATATCATTGTAGAAAACGTGTTAAATGTATATTTTAAAAAAGCTATGTAGTGTTATAACCTAAATATCAAATCCGATCTATGGGACCAATTTTTGTAGATTACATTTTTAGTTCTCCAACTGCGAAAAAATAGTTACGAAAGGAAAATCGTTGAATCAAACTTAATTTTCATTTTAAGAGTGCATCATGAAGAATATTTAAGGGACATTTGTTTATACCTCTAAAATTATTATAAAGTTACCAACGTTTTCAAAGGCATTATTGTGTTTAATGTACATATATACATTGAAAATTAACATTATCAACTAGTTCTTACTCTTTTATTAATTTTTGTTTGATGATGTACAATTTTCAAATAAGATTTCTTCCTTTTTTTATAAAACAGAACCTAAACATGGATGTCCAGCCTGTGGTCGAAGCTACAAGAGACCAGAACACCTGCGAAGACATCAGTTGCACGAATGTGGCATTGAACCGAAATACCTCTGTCCACATTGTCCTTATCGCTGCAAGCAGAGAGATAATTTAAGAAGACATATTGTGCTAAAACATGCGTAAATGATGATGATGTTTGATAATAAATTTATAGTCGACAATGAACGAAATTAATTTTACTTCTTTGTGCCCTTATGTAAATACATTTTTTAAGTGTTTTAATACGGAAAAAATTGTGGTATTATTATGTTTACTTAAAAATTATAATATATATGTTGATTTTCTTATCTATGCTTATAATTTATTGCTTTGTCATTAAAGCCCTTCTACTAGTTTTTTAAATTCAGAATTTAAGAATTTCTCAAATGCTTACATAATCGGATCTTCTTATACCTTGTGGTGTCGAGGAAAATCACTTGCTTGTTCACTTACTGTTGTCTTTTATGGTTATACGTTTTCCAATAATGTCATTCATCGTAATAACATTTCCACTAATGCCTTTTATCTTAATACCTTTTCCAAAAATATTGTTTTATCGTAATATCTCTCCCACTAATCTCTTTGATCCAAATACCTTTTCCAAAAAATGCTTTTATCGTTGTACCTTTTCACCTATATCCATCTTAATAACATTTCCACTACTGTCTTTCACCGCAATGCTTTTTTCTCTTATAGCTTGAATTCATTTATACTAATAAAGTCAATTCTTCTGCTGATGTTATATACGTATATTCGAAACTGTTTCCATGATATCTAGATTTAGTAAGTATCAATTATGTCGTGTATGATTGATATCATTGACCATTTTTTTTTAATAATAATTTTAAATTTAATTTTTTTTCCCTTTTTTTTTTCTTTTATACAGGTAAGAAACACTTCTGCTTCACATGTGGACGAAGTTACAAGAATTTAAGGCATCTAAGGCGACATCAAATCTACGAATGCGGAGTTGAGCCACAATTCATATGTCCACACTGTTCGTATCGCTGTAAGCTGAAGCACAACATGAAGAAACATATACTTGTCAAACATTTGTCATTGTTTAGCGACGATGACAGCTGGTTAATAAAGTTATCTTAAATGTTGTTGCACTTTTATCTCAATCCGCCTAAATCCTTTAGAATAATTGTAATAGTATTGATTAATTATGCTTTTATAAGTTTGCTTTATATCATTCAGGTTACACGGAGTAGCATTAATTATACAATATTTCCATTCCGTTGTATATTAATTTTCCTATTTCCATTCGGATGCATCATTCAGGTTACTCAGAATAGCATTGATTATGCATATTTTCTTTTCGTTATTTCATTCAGTTTACTCTGAATAGCTTTGATTATGCATATTTTCCAACACAGTTCCAGGGGGAAATAATTTTCTTGGACACTTGCCCCCAGCACAATTTCAGGGAATGAGATATTAGGGGAGGTACTCTTGCCATGGATAGTTATGTTCATTGCAAATTTCCCCCCAGCACAATTCCAGGGAGAGAGAGAGAGAGTAAAAGAGGTTCCCTTACCATGGATATGTACATTGGACATTTGCCCCCAGCACAATTCCAAGGAGGGAGAGAGTAAAAGGGGTTCCCTTACCATGGATATGTACATTGGACATTTGCCCCCAGCACAATTCCAAGGAGGGAGAGAGTAAAAGAGGTTCCCTTACCATGGATATGTACATTGGACATTTGCCCCCAGCACAATTCCAAGGAGAGAGAGAGTAAAAGAGGTTCCCTTACCATGGATATGTACATTGGACATTTGCCCCCAGCACAATTCCAAGGAGGGAGAGAGTAAAAGAGGTTCCCTTACCATGGATATGTACATTGGACATTTGCCCCCAGCACAATTCCAAGGAGGGAGAGAGTAAAAGAGGTTCCCTTACCATGGATATGTACATTGGACAATTTCCTCCAGCACAATTCCAAGGAGGGAGAGAGTAAAAGAGGTTCCCTTACCATGGATATGTACATTGGACATTTGCCCCCAGCACAATTCCAAGGAGGGAGAGAGTAAAAGAGGTTCCCTTACCATGGATATGTACATTGGACATTTGCCCCCAGCACAATACCAGGGGGAATTTATTTTTCTGTGATGTACGACTTGTCAGAGCGAAGCCTGGCAACTCAATTTTTGGAACCTCCACGCCTTCACCAGCTTTAATATCAGTGTTATCAGGAAATTGATTTTTTTTTTTAAGTATCCAAGGTAAGGGGACTTCCAACCTATGTACTTATATTTATAAAAGTTTTTTTTATACTTGCATGGTTTTAATATTTTGTCGTTTACTATCATCACCTCTGATTTATTTTAAATTTGGATTTAATTGTTATCTTGTTTCTTCATCTGACACTGATACCTTCCTGTAAATTCATTACTAAAATTAGTACTACTTTATTAGATTTTAAAAGATATTTAGTTAAATCGATGACATATCGGAAATTTTTTTTTTTTTATATACTTATTGTTATAATCTTTTGTTTATATTAACATTATTATAATTCTAATGAATCAATATTTTTTGTTTCATATTTTCCAGGGTCTTTGACACAACATATCTGCAGCTCTTGTGGTCGGAGTTACAAGAATTTGAAATCACTAAAGCGTCATCAGCAGTACGAATGTGGAATAGAACCACGTTTCGAATGCCCGCATTGCTCGTATCGAAGTAAAATAAAGGATAATTTAAAAAGACACATTGTAGGTCAACATTTAACCAACTATGAATATGTGAAAAAATAAATAGACAATTATTATGTTGTTTTTTCTTTTATTAATCCATTCAATCCTAATTATTTGTTATAGATTTGCAAAAGAAACCTCCTCAATCTATTATTTTAATATTTATCGGGGACACCCTTATTATTTGCACTTTAATAGTAAGTGTTATAAAAGATCTAATAAGGACAAATGCCCCTTATGATTGATTCCTTTCAAATTATCTTTAAATATCTTTACGTCATTTAGAGACAATTAATTAACATAGCATGTGCATCTTCCAGTAGTTATAATGCTTGTCTAATTTTCTTTAAACTTTCTGAAAACATTTTTTTTGTTTAGACATACACTAAACTGTGTTTAGTTTCGAAACCTGATTATTCAATAATTAATCACAACTTTGACATACTTACATATTTCATAATTTATGCCAACAAAAATTTTATTTAAAACGTTTTCTGTTCTCAGGGTCTAAGAAGAAGTATTTCTGTGATTGCGGACGCGGTTACGTTCATAGTTTTGACCTGAAAAGGCATCTGCGTCTTGAATGTGGCAAAGAACCCCAGTTTTCCTGTCCATACTGCCCGTATAAGGCTAAACAGAAAGGCACCCTAAAATCACATATGTATCTCAAACATATAATGAGAGCTAAATCAAATTGAATTGGAACTATATAATGGATATTGAACAGGAAAATAAATACACTCCGCCACTGAGATTGGAATTACGTATCTTTGGATTTCCAATGAACCTAAATTTGGAGATCATTGGACTGGAAATATAAAGGTTCATTGCTCAATCCCAGTGGCAGAGTATATTTACCTCTCTTCTGTATTTTTTAATTTTATATCAAACTGCTTCTCAAAGGACGCGAAATCTCCATTAAAAGTTTTAATTAAATGTTTAACAAATTTGTTTTTAAGATGAAAGTTCCTGAAATTGATGTTTGGAATGCCATATACTCATTTTTTTAAAAATAAATAATGTGTCTTCATTTATAAATGTTTAAGACCTTTTAATTAAGAAGTACCTCGAATATACTCTAGAAATGAATATGTAAATATTCTGACAGGTAGGTCAAGAAAGATCAGCTACAATTCTTATATGTATATCAGTGTATACTGTTATCTAATACTTAAGATTGTTTGAGCGTTTCTTAATTGACTGATAACCCATTGCAGGCAATATCTTTCTAAAAGAGGGGTTTTTATGGTAACATTAATTATTTAACTCGTGAGATAATTTTGAGTCGTTCAAGAAGTCAGGCTATAGGCTTCTCAAAAACAATTTACAGAACGATTATTATTGTACTTCCAGGTGGTTAAAATTCCCAGAAACATAGACCATTTAGGTGGGTCTATTGAACAGAGCTAGAATAGATGAAGAATTCTCTTCCTGATCCTATATTCTGAGCACACTAACAGACTCGAAAAGTAGTAGTAGTAAGGTCATAGCACTAGTACTAGACGGGTAGGACGAACCACTTGTTCGAACCTAGCAATTAGGTTCATTTTACTATCCACGTGGTAGAGAGTTCCAGCCACTTCACACATCAAAGCGAGTATGATGTGATCATTTGTGAGCCATATAAATCTGAGCATCACGGCGAGGAATCGAACCCACGACCACGTACCGCTCATGATTCAGTGATCATGAGTCATGTCAGTGCCAGGCAGACGTGGTAAGTAAATTAATCCACACGGCCAACGACCACGCTGGCTCTCCCAGACTCGAAAAAGTCAGCAGTCTTTTCAGGGACATTCCCTTAAATTCTTCCGAGGGAACTTTCTATTGGCATTCCAAAGGTTTGCCATATACAACAAGATAACGCTAATCCTATACTCTGAGCAGATTGTCAGACTCGCAAAAAGTCAGCAGTCTGTTCAGAGGCAGGCCCTTAAATTCTTCCAAGGGAACTTTCTATTGGCATGCCAAAGGTTGCCAGTAGGTGATTAGGAGTTTCATCTTCTTCTCCGCACTGCTGACAGGTAGAAATTTTTAGCTGTGCCTAGTAACTGCAAGTTCCTGATGAGACGATAATGACTGGTTATAAATCCAGTCATAAGATGACAAGTGCTAAGGGCCAGTATTGTCATAGTACCTTTTTGAGAGGGTCCTGAAATATACAGCTTAAAATGTCTCATTCTGGGAACAATTTCCGTGGTTCTTTAACAAATACTTTCTTAAAGTAATTCTCGCAGCGCAGTTAGGTATGCCTATCACTGGTTTTGGGTCAGATGGAATAACACTGGAACCCAGCCAGCCCATTTTATCTGCCAATGCATTCCCTTCTACACTAGGTGGACCGATTTTATTATTTTAGGTGAAGGTATAATTACAATACAATTTTTTTTTAATAGATGGTAGTTATGAAATTGCTTGCTAAAAAACACCATTCTAACTTTTGCACCACAACAGCACCCCTTTATCATTTTTTCGACTGTAAATACTGCATGAAATCTTAACACTAAAATTAACAACTTAAGTGACCATTGAAGATATCGAAGTCCTACCCTTATTTATGTTCTATTTTTAATTATTTCTAGTTAATTATTTAATTACTTATTTATTGTTACAGGTAAAAGGAAGTTTTTTTGTGACACGTGCTTTCGTGGTTATGCATACAAGTGTGATTTAAAAAGGCATCAAAGGAACGAATGTGGAAAAGAACCGCAATTTTGCTGCCCCTATTGCCCTTATAAAGCTAAACGGGAAGGAACCCTTAAATGTCATATGTTCAACAAGCATAAAATTGTCTTTAAAAAAAATTAAGTATTCGCTTAATTAAACGGATTTTTAAATTTATTTAAAGGTATTTTAATTGTAAACAAGGTTTTTTTTTTATTATTTATGACTTTATTTTATTTAAAATTTAACAAAATCTAAAATTAATTATGTTTATAACTTTTTTTTAAATTAAAGAGTATGTTATCACATTCTGGAGGTGAAAATAATTTAACATCAGAGGTTACTATGGTTAAAAAAATTAAATTTTAAAAAAAATGTAAATCTTTTGACAGAAATGTAAATATTCTGTCAGAAATATAAATATTGTTATAGAAATGTAAATATTCTGGCAGAAATATAAATATTGTTATAGAAATGTAAATATTTTGACAGAAATGTAAATATTCTGACAGATAAGTCAGACAAAATAAACATTTTTAAATCAGTGCGTTAGTTTACTTATCTAAAGCCGCGTTTACACGATCTAATTATACTTGGACAAAGTCAGCTTTGACTCTACTTTGACGTTACTTGGATCGCGTAAACAGGGAATCCAAGTCAACTGGGACATCCAATTTGAGTTGGATGGGTTTCATCAAAGTAGACTTTGATTTTAACAAAAATGGCGCCCACCTGACAAATTATGAAAACGCGCTGTTAAAAAATGATGTTTTGCTGGGGTTTTGTACTAGAAGGTGCAACTGGAAAGTTCTAGAGGGAAAAACATTTCACACAATCTATCTTATCCTCTAATTTGTAGTGTATCAAAGTTCCACTACTTGGACCAAGTATACTTGGATCGTGTACACGTTACTTCAAAGTTCCACAAACCCTTGGACCAAGTGGATTGATCAAAGTTACTTGGACCAAGTATACTTGGATCGTGTAAACCTTACTTCAAAGTTCCACAAACCCTTGGACCAAGTGGATTGATCAAAGTTACTTGGACCAAGTATACTTGGATCGTGAAAACCTTACTTCAAAGTTCCACAAACCCTTGGACCAAGTGGATTGATCAAAGTTACTTGGATCGTGTAAACCTTACTTCAAAGTTCACAAACCCTTGGACCAAGTGGATTGATCAAAGTTACTTGGATCGTGTAAACCTTACTTCAAAGTTCACAAACCCTTGGACCAAGTGGATTGATCAAAGTTACTTGGATCGTGTAAACCTTACTTCAAAGTTCACAAACCCTTGGACCAAGTGGATTGATCAAAGTTACTTGGACCAAGTATACTTGGATCGTGTAAACCTTACATCAAAGTTCACAAACCCTTGGACCAAGTGGATTGATCAAAGTTACTTGGATCGTGTAAACCTTACTTCAAAGTTCACAAACCCTTGGACCAAGTGGATTGACCAAAGTTACTTGGACCAAGTATACTTGGATCGTGTAAACCTTACATCAAAGTTCACAAACCCTTGGACCAAGTGGATTGATCAAAGTTACTTGGATCGTGTAAACCTTACTTCAAAGTTCACAAACCCTTGGACCAAGTGGATTGACCAAAGTTACTTGGACCAAGTATACTTGGATCGTGTAAACCTTACATCAAAGTTCCACAAACCCTTGGACCAAGTGGATTGATCAAAGTTACTTGGACCAAGTATACTTGGATCGTGTAAACCAGTCTTAAAGCTTTAAAATTGTTTGATCCCTTCCTTAAACCTTAATTGACTGATTAGAAACGATTATGCAGGGATTATTTTAAAAAAAAAGGTTGGCACTTCTTTAGATTGTTACTCCCCTTATAAAAAAAACAGAGTGAAGTGACGATCTATAAAAGGCATACGGAATGTTTTTCTGCTGAATTTTGTTACTCTCCTTATAAAAACAGAAGTGTGATATTCCTTTGCTTCAAAGTACATTAGACTAAACATCCCTTTGCCTTAATAGTTATTTAGTCAAACTCATTTATATTCTAAAAAAAAACGAAGGGCAGTAACAATATAATGAAGTACCAAAACAAAACTATGCTGAAATGATATTAGTGAGTAACTTGATTAAAAAATAAAACTTATTCGAAGAAAGATATCTCAGTAAGTTTATATATCTCAAGTTCTTTTTTTTATTTCCCTAATAAGCAATAAAAATGTGTAGGAATATTTATAAAAGATTTTTTCATTGTCGGATAAGTTAAAAACTGACCGTGATATTAGAAAGTTAGTTACTTAAGAACTCTTGGAAATTATCGAACGATCTCTTATGAACGTTTACTCTCAAAAGAGTTTAAGGGTTATGTTACGTTCAAAGTATTAAAAAATTGGGATTCACCAGATCGTAGAGAATTTAGTGTTATTAGATCTTGACTATGTTAACCTTTTCTAAAACCTCAAGACTGTGAACAAAGCATTGATCGAGCATGCCCAGTTTGAGATGCGCATGTCTACTTTAGACTGGGCATGCGCAGATGCCAATGCTTTGCACGTTTCCTCAATTCCATTCCGCAGTCAATTGCACTCATACAATCATATTCTCACTATAGAGAACCATCACATACTTTCATATACTGCGTAGGTGTATGAGGAAGTAAAAAAAACACCTTGGTTTCCTGCCAGAGCCAGAACATCCCTGTATTAGTATCCTCGCTGAAAAAATTGCCTGATCACTGCACAGAATAAAAAAAAACTCTAGTCTAGTAAGATATTAAATATATTTTGTCTCGTTTTATTATTCTTGTGTGTTTTTATTAGTTATTTGTGTTATTTTAGTTTAAAAATTGTTAGTTTTTGTTTTATCTTATTATTAGTTATTAGTTTATAATTTCTTTTTCTTTTTTACTTTTTTTTGTTTGTAATTATTGTCATTATTTGATTATTGTTGCAGGAAGAAAGAATTTCTTCTGTGACGTATGCAGTCGAGGATACATATACAAGTGTGATCTAAGAAGACATAAGAGAGTCGAATGTGGAAAAGAACCGCAGTTTTCTTGTCCTTATTGCTCATATAAAGCTAAACAGAAAGGCACCCTTAAATCTCATATGTACAATAAACATTTAAGCAGTATTAAACAACATTTAGCATTCACTTAATGTATAGATTTTTTTTTGGTACTTCTTTACATTGTTACTCCCTTTATAAAAAAAAAAGAGGGGAGTAACAGTCAAAAGAAGGTGTACGGAATGTTCTTCTTTAGACTGTTACTCCCCTTATAAAAAAAAACAGAAGTGTGATATTCCTTTGTCCGAAAGTACATTGGACTAAACATCCCTTTGGCTTAATAGTTATTTAGTCAGTTATTTATAGTCCAAAAATACATAGGAGAGTAACAATCTAAAGAAGTACTGATTTTTTTTTAACAAGAAGATAACCTGATTAATATTTAAAATGTAACTGATTTTTGTACTTAACATTTAACTTTTTTTAAAATATGACTTTATTTTATGTCAAATATACCATATAAAAATCATAGTTTTAATTTATAAACTTTTATAATATATTAACTGTAGAAATACCTTATTCTGTTGAATTTCGTGACAAGAGTCTAAACATTTTTTGATAGATTTACACGTTCAAAGGCCACCTGAAACGAAGCTATTGTTATAACTCTGAAGAAGAAAATATTTTTGTCTTGTTGGATTTTTTTTTTTTTTAAATTGATTTCTAAAATTCCTTGACAGAAATCCGTTTTCTGACATGAGGGAAAAATTTTGGTCCCGAGTCTATCAGTAGGTCTGTCTGCCTGTGGTTCAATTTCTAAAAACCAAAATATCTTAAAAATACTTGTCCGATTTTAATGAAATTTTGATGGTAGTTCAAAATTAGCCCAATTTTGGTCCTGTACAAGTTGCAGTTTTCTGCGCCATTTGTTTGTTGCTTCCACATGCACACAAACATACATTTATTTACACCAATATCTTCACAAGTACTCATCTGATTTTTATGAAATTTGGATGGTTTGTAGAAAGTAGACCTGAAAGTAGAACTGAAAGTAGACCTCCTGATTAATTTCAACTGTCTGCGCTCTTTAACTTTTGCTTAATTGATACTTTAATTCATATAAAAAATCAAAACAATATTGACACATTAAAAAAACGGGGGAACAATTAAATAAATAATTAGACAATAATTTCTTTTAAAAGCATAAAATCGATCAACTATGTGATAGGATGGAAGCAAGGAAGCAGCTATGTGCCACACTAATTGGCAGGTTATTTTCTTGTTTTTTAATATTGTGTTTTTTCATGTATCTTGTATATTTATTGTTTTACATAAATATCGTTACAGGTAAAAAGAATTTCTTCTGCGACACATGCTCTCGCGGTTATGTATACAGGGGTGATTTACGAAGACACACAGAGTCGAATGTGGAAAAGACCCTCAATTCTCTTGTCCACATTGTCCCTACAGAGCCAAACAAAAATGGACTCTAAAGACCCACGTGTACATAAAACATGCCTCTCTCATTCAAAATGTTGAGCCTAATTATTAATATTTGTTACCTGATTCATTTTTATTGATCTTGATTAAAAAATATATTTTAAAAAAATCACCTTTGATATTGACGAATTTATTAAATTTATTGATCTCTTTCAATTTGATGTGTTTTTGATATTAAATATCGTATTATTACTAAAATAAAATATTTAAAACTTTTTTTTGGTTTTTAATTTATTTAATCGTAATTATTTTATTTTGTTTTCGACTTATTTAATCGTAATTACTTGTTTAAATCAAACTTTTTTGTTTTATATTGATTTATTTTTATTTTTGTTTTACTTGGTGCGTAGGCTTCCGCGGGTAGACTCGTAATAAACATCTTGGTTTTCCGGTGAAATCCGCGTCACGAAGGGGAAGAAGTCCGACGTTTCGCTTCCACTACTGGAAGCATCTTCAGGGGTGTGGTGCATGAATCTACGTTCCAGAAAGCAACTATAAATACGCCGTCCTTCACTCCAGTCATCAGTATGTCTTGTTGTTGCTTCAAGTAAACATGACGATGCACCACACCCCTGAGGATGCTTCCAGTAGTGGAAGCGGAACGTCGGACTTCTTCCCCTTCGTGACGCGGATTTCACCGGAAAACCAAGCTGTTTATCATTTAACCTTGATTAACTGTTTCAATCAAACATTTGTTCTTGAATGATTTAATCGTAATTATTTTACTTCGTTTTGGACTCATTTAACCTTGATTAACTGTTTCAATCAAACATTTGTTCTTGAATGATTTAATCGTAATTATTTTACTTCGTTTTGGACTCATTTAACCTTGATTAACTGTTTCAATCAAACATTTTTGTTTTTTATTGATTTAATCATAATTTTTTTTTTTTTTTTTTTTTTGGACTCATTTAATCTTGATTGACTATTGTAATCAACCTTTTTTTTATTTTGATTGATTTAATCGTAATTATTTTATTTTGTTTTGGTCTTTTTTAATCTTGATTAACTGTTTTAATCAAACTTTTTTGTTTAAGATTAATTTAATCGTAATTGATTGTTTTAATTAAAATATTTTATTTTGTTTGTCTTTGTTTTAATCGTACCTATGTCTATTACTAATCATCGGTAGTTTGTAATTCTATGTTTTTTAGTGACTAAATATATTATGATCAATTAATCATTAGTAGAGATTCAACATAGGGACCCCTATGTTAGAAATCTTCTTGAGAATTTGTGGATGTTTTATGTGGAACATTTATTTATTTGGGAACGAAGAATTATTCTTAACTAATATAATTGAGTACAAATTTTAGGGCCTGTAGGCAAAAGAAAGGACCCTTAAACATGCCTGTGCATGTCTGTCTGTAACGTACCTGATTTCCGAAATAACCAAGCAAACACAGGAAAATTATAGGGAAAACATAATCTGTATTAACAAAGGAAAATTATAGGGAAAACATAATCTGTATTAACAAAGGAAAATTATTGGGAAATCATAATCTAAATTAACACAAGAAACTTATAGGGATATCATAATATGTTTTAACACCAGAGAATTATAGGGAAATCGTAATCTGTATTAACACATGAGAATTATAGGGAACTCATAATCTGTATTAACACATGAGAATTATAGGGAACTCATAATCTGTATTAACACATGAGAATTATAGGGAAATCGTAATCTGTATTAACACATGAGAATTATAGGGAACTCATAATCTGTATTAACACATGAGAATTATAGGGAAATCGTAATCTGTATTAACACATGAGAATTATAGGGAACTCATAATCTGTATTAACACATGAGAATTATAGGGAAATCGTGATCTGTATTAACACATGAGAATTATAGGGAACTCATAATCTGTATTAACACATGAGAATTATAGGGAACTCATAATCTGTATTAACACATGAGAATTATAGGGAAATCGTGATCTGTATTAGCTCAGAATAATTATAGGGAAATAATAATCTGTATTAAAACAGAAAAAATTTAGAGGAATCATAATCTGTATTGGAAAATTACAGGGAGATCATAATCTGAATTAACACAGGAAAATTATAGGGAACTCATAATCTGTATTAACACAGGAAAATTATAAGGAAATCATGATCTGTATTAATACAGGAAAATATAGGGTAATCATAATCTAAATGAACACAGGTAAATTATAGGGAAATCATGATCTGTATTAACACAGGAAAAGTATAGGGAAATTGTAATCTGTATTAGCCCAAAATAATTATAGGGAAATTATAATCTGAATAAACATTGGATACTTATAGGGAAATAATAATCTGAAAAACACCGGAAAATTATAGGGAAATCATAATATGTATTAACCTAGAATAATTATAGGGAAATTATAATCTGAATCAACACCGGATAATGATAGGGAAATAATAATCTGAACAACACCGGAAAATGATAGGGAAATAATCATAATCTGAATAAACACAGGAAAATTATGGGGAAATTATAATCTGAATTAACACAGAATAATTATAGGGAAATCTTAATTTGTAATAAAACAGAAAAAATATAGGGTAATCATAATCTGTATAACCTTGGAAGCTCAAAAACAGATGATTTTATTATGGGAGAAAGCTGCTTTAATAAATAAATAAGGATTATTCTATGTTTCTTTGTATCTATCAAGATGAATATAAACGATTTATTTTCTGAAATTTATACTAACTTTCTCAAACGTTAGATACTAAATATAACGTTGGAATTAAAAATTTGATGTCATAGAATATTTCCTTGAATCTTGCATCAGTAATCCCCAGGTTATCTACCTTTTTTTGTATACAACTCAATACTTTAGGACAGAAGCCGTCTACAATTTGAGAAAAAGGTATGATTTATAAATTTCATAGTTCCATACTATTTTTCGTCTGTTCAACTATTATTTTATCTTTATGTGTGTCCTCGTTATTTAAACTAACAATTAACTCTAATAAGTTATTTAACTACGGTATGACCTACTATTTTATTATTTAATCTTTATTAAATTCACAACAATTATTCTACCTACTACTTTACCTGAACAGTATTAAATTAGCAACATTTATTCTACCTACTATTTATTACTAGGACAGTATTAAATTCACAACATTTATTCTACCTACTATTTATTACTAGGACAGTATTAAATTCACAACATTTATTCTACCTACTATTTATTACCTTAACCATATTACATTCAGTACATTTATTCTACCTACTATTTATTACCTTAACCACATTACATTCAGTATACATTCATTCAACCTTCTATTTATTACCTTAACCATATTACATTCAGTACATTCATTCTACCTACTATTTAATACCTTAACCATATTACATTCAGTACATTCATTCTACCTAATACCTTAATACCTTATTAATACTACCTTACCTACCTTAGTATACTTACCTACCTCTTAATACCTTAACCATATTACATTCAGTACATTCATTCTACTATTTATTACTTTAACCATATTACATTCAGTACATTTATTCTACCTACTAATTAACCAGAACTGTATTAAATTCACAACATTTATTCTTTTTTTTCAGGTCCTTTAAAAAAACACGCGTGTAACATTTGTTCAAGGAGTTACGTTAACAAAGGAGATTTGAATAGACATCAGAAGTACGAGTGCACCAGTGAGCCGAGGTTCCCGTGCCCGCTATGTCCTTACCGAGGAAGATATAAACAAAACCTCAAAATGCATCTGGCGCTAAGACATCCTCAAATTGTTAAGATGTCTGCCCGAAGTTTCCTTTAAACTTAATTGTATCTGTGTTTTTTTTTACTTACATATATAGGTGCTCTTTTAGTTTAGTAACCCCGCCCTTCTTAAAAGGGGACAATAAAGTAAAATAGAACACATGGGGCCAAACGTTAGTCGAGTATCACGCAGTAAGTATTAGTTCAAAGTACTTTGGCACCAAGAAAATATCACATTTCTGATTATATAAGTGATAATATCAGTCTAATTACCAATTACCATAAAGACTATTTTATTTGCCTAATTTTCATACCCATTTAGGTCACGTCAAATTTGCAATAAAATTGTGGATTACCAAACTAAAGCAGTGCCTAAATATGTGTGTGTTTAAAACCGTACAATTTTATATAATAAATATAAGCAATTGAAAAATACAGAGTTGTCATGCCTCTGGCAAGTCACCTGTATTGAACGATATACCTCAAAAAAATTAGATATATGTTATAGATTACACCTAAAACATTAATACATGTAATAAAATATACCTCAATAATTAGCTATGTGTAATAGAATTTACAAAATTTATTTACGTTTTACAAAGTTTTTATTTATATATACGCACTTGTTTTTCGTATAAGTGTTATTAATTTACCTCAAATAAATTCTTCTATAGAATATGATTTATTAATTATGTAAATTTAGTATTAAGATATACCTCATAATTTTATATATTTAGACGAAGTCGATGCTACATAATTAAAATTTTAATATCTGGCACCATCGATTTTTTTAAAGTTTATATTTCGTTGCCATTCTTTTTTTGTTTTCAAGGGTTTTTTTATTTTAAATTAATTATTATGTTATAAGGTAGATATGTTTATTGACAAATTTTTTTTTTTGTTTTTATTGTATGTGTATATTATTTATTAATTAAACATTACGATGTTATTTATTTATATTTTCTCCTTTTTTTTAATATTTAATTTTACTATTGCTTCCGAGTTTACCGAAGGTAACTGAAGAACTATGTGATAGTTCCGCAGGACGAACGTTTTTTTCCAAGACTGAAATCCATTTTGAGTACAAATAAAATAATAATAATATTAATCAGTCATTAGTTTTACATAATCGTTGGTGGTAATCAAATAATTTGCAAGAAATGTTAGCGGTAAGATTCGAATAAATTAGAAAAACAACGACGACTAGTGACAGGTAAGTGTACTTTATTCCGTTTAAATAATTTAATTTTAACGAAAAAAAAAGAATCGCTGTAGGGTAGAGCAAGCCCGGTGTAACCCTGTTCCACTCACCCTGGGGCTTCCCTTACCTCCTTAGCTCCACCAAATCGTCCACTGCGCTGTTAGATTTATATGGAGTTTTTTTTATTTTTTTTTTTTGTTTTCGCGTATTGACAATAAATCTTATGTTTGTTTTAGGAACTACGAAAAAACACATTTGCAGATCCTGTGGACGAAGTTACCTTCACAGCTTCCTGTTAAACAGGCATCGTCGGTACGAATGCGGCATTGAACCGCAGTTTCCTTGCCCCCACTGCCCATACCGAGCCAAGCAGAAGACAACGCTCAAATCTCACATTTTTGTCAAACATATCAAGAACGCGTATTTCAATTAATTTTATTTGTAAAGAAATCAGGTTGTTATTAAAGAAAGGGGTACAAACTGTTTAAAAATACTCCTCGCCTCTAGGAATTCAACGGCACTTTTTTAAATTGTTACTCCCCTTAAAAAAAGTGGGCAGTAACAATCTAAAGAAGGTGTACTAAATGTTCTTCTTTAGACTGTTACTCCCCTTTTAAAAACAGAACTGTGATATTCCTTTGTCCCAAAGTACATTGAACTAAACATCCCTTTGTCTTTAGTCAAAGTCATTTATATTCTAAAAATAAGTTGGGGAGTAACAATCTAAAGTAGTACCAATCGCACTTAGGATCTTTCTAATCAGTGAGTTACAGACAAACGAATAAAAATAGTCACTTCTTTATACTGTTACTCTCCTTTTTTTAAAAAAACAGAGGGGAGTAACAATCTAAAGAAGGTGTAAGAAATGTTCATCTTTAGACTGTTACTCTCCTTATAAAGACAGAAGTTCCTTTGTCCCAAAGTACATTGGACTAAACATCCTTTTTCTTAGTAGTTATTTAGTCAAAGGAATTTATAATTTATTATTTCCATTTATTTTCTAAAAGAAACAGGGGAGTAACTATAAAAAGAATAAAAATTCATTCTGTCTCCAGGAATCGAAACTAGAATCTTTCTAAACTGTGAGTTAAAGCATAGGTATAATTATTTCTCATGGGTTTCTAGGTGTAAACTTGTATCTCTTTCGCCCAAATCTTTAACAATTTGATTTTTTTAAATTAATTATTCATGAATTGCCTTAAATTTTTGTTTCGTGTTCATTAATTGAATGGTTAATTTTTGATTATATTTTGCTTTGAGACTGCTTCATAAAATGTTAAAATTTGAAATGAAGTGTAGGTAGTTACTTGTTATGTTGAGCTTTTAAATGCTCTTTAGGCAATATTTTCTATATATATATAGCTAACTATAAATTGTAAATATAAATTATAGTCAAATATTTATAGTTAACTGTATGAAAGTAGTTCGAGCACTGCCATCTGTCGGGCGATGTGGAAAACCAATTCCCTCTCTAACAATGTTCCTTACCGATGTTATTTTGGACTTTTTTTAAATAAAAAGTTGTTGGAATTTTGAATATAATGTTTTTTCTTGATCTGCTTTTATTTATATTAGCCGGGTTTAAACGAGTTAATATTGTTTTATTTATAAAAATTAAAATGTGCAATAATATTTCTTTTAATAGTTCCAATTGAAGATGCAACATGTGATTTATTGTTATTATTTATTTTATTTTTAAAGAAATGTGTTAAATTTTTCAAAATTGCTCTTTACCTGTTTTGTTTACTTAATTGTTAATTATATTTGTTGAATAAAATGTTTTTTGTTTCTATTCCTGTTTCTTTTTCGTCTCGGTCGATACAAAAAGGTCACAATTTTTTATAAACAACCTATTTGGTTAACGATGGCTGAAATATTTTCTCAAATTATAATTCAATTCGATTTGACTTTTTGAGTTTGATTAACTATAAAAAAATCTTGATAACTCTTATAATAAGTGGTACTTCTTTAGATTGTTACTCCCCTATGTTGTTTTAGAATGTAAATGACTTCGACTAAATAACTATAAAGAAAGAAAGGATGTTAAGTTCAATGTTCTTTTGGACAAAGGAATATCACACGTCTGTTTTTATAAGAGGAGTAACAGTCTAAAGAAGAACATTCCTTACACTTTCTTTAGATTGTTACGCCCCTCTGTTTTTTATAAGGGGCGTAACAATCTAAAGAAGTGCCTAATAAGCATTATGAAGATACCAACTAACAACTCCAATTTTATCGTCATAGTCTTTGTCGCCTTCAGAGTTTTTTCTGCCTCCTTCGGTGTTTGAATCTTTGATAGTATTTATAATTTAATTCCAAAATCTTAGTTCTCTAAGGCGGCTTTCACACCGAAGTAGCAAGTCGCAGGTTGCATGCGTCCTAGTAACACCGGAATATCTAAAGAGTCGAGGTAATTGAACGAGAGCTTACAGGATCCACGTCGCACTTGCATCTTCGGTGTGTAGGCTCTCGTACAATTACTTCGACTCCTTATATAATTCGGTGTTACCAAGACGCATGCAACCTGCGACTTGCTACTTCGGTGTGAAAGCCGCCTAAGAAGTATCTTGATGATTACGAGCTTATCGAAGGTAGTATAAGCATTATGATCGGTTTTGAAAAAAAATACATTTTTGACAAGATCGAGATAGTGGACAAGATCTTCTAAATATTCCTCATAAATCTGGATTCACATGAAAACAGGCTTCTTAAATTTGGTATTTTTTGTGACTCATTTTCTGCTTAAAATAAAACTTAATTTTCTTGCATGTTGATGATTAATGGTGATAAATAATTCTATTTCTTCAGGTATGGACACTATGGATTATATGGTAAATGAAAAATAACTCTAAGAACAGTTAAATAAATTTAGCAAAATATATAATCCACAAAATAGTGTTGAAATTTAGTGTCCATATTTTTAATGATTTTAATTTTTTAATTACGAGTAAATGTCCCCTTTTAAAATCTAAATCCGACTATAAAGATAATTTTCCAAAGAAGAAACTTCTTTCTCAAGACTCTTTGTCCCGCAAAATTTCTTTTTACCATAAATCTTTTTTCTAATAAATTCTCCAAAGGTATTGAATTAAAAGAATTAAAAACTGTCCTGACGAATTTTATCTCCAGGTCCAGGATTGATCTTAAACCAATACGTCAAGACTGCCTTGAAACTACTAAATAATAATCCCTTTTCCATGCGTAATTTTGGAAGACTTTCCAGTTTTTATCTTGCGAGGAGTTTCTAAATGTATCAAGACTTATAAATATCTTGCAGGTATACTTACAAAACCATTGTTGAGAAATTATCACAAGGTAATTAAGATGGATTTCTCCTAGATTTGACAAAATTTAATAACTCAAGGCTATCTTGTTGCTCTGGGAGCCAGTGTAGTCGTGTGGCTTATCACTTGTCACGTTTTGCTGGACCATGGATTTGAGGGCAGCACAAGGTCGTTGGTTCGATCCCGTGTCACGATGCAATTCGTCACGAATTTGTATGGCTCTATAATGATCACACCATACTTGCTTCGGTAGTGCATTGTACTATGATGTGTGCTGAAACGCTCTATGACGGGTATAGTAAAAATTGGATCATTAGGTGGCTCATACACTACACGTGCATTGCATGCCGTGCATTGCATGCCGTGCAAGCACGCCGTGCCGAAAGCTGACGAAACGCACCAGTGTGTGGAGGTCTCCGTCCATAGCACGGCATGCAATGTGTGGCGCGATAACAATTAAGACGAGTTTGATTTCGGCGCGCATGCCATCCGGCCTTGTTCTAACATGCTAGTGTGTTAGCCAGTCTCGCGCCACGTGCTAAGAGTGCAACACGAACGAAATATAGCCTCAAATATTTCGTTCGCTAGTATCAAGAGATTCATGCTTGTACTTTTTGACAATGAGTGACACATCCGTTTTTCTGTCTCCCAATTTCTTGCCGTTGTTTATTGACGCATACAGAAATCACCATTGTTTGTGACCATTGTTATCTTTTTACTTTAATCAATTTTTAGTCCACATTTGCCTCCTCATCCGTTTCTCTTTGCTATCTGCATGTATCACGACAATCAACAAAACTGCTAAAGCTTTATTTTTCGTTACCACAGACATAACTGGTCGTGTACAGTAAAAGATCACAGTATGAACACCGACTTCTAGCATTTCATAGAGCGAACTAAATTTACAGTGTGTGGCGTACGGCATGCAATGCACGTGTAGTTTATGGGCCGCTTTAAAGCCCATAGGCTGCGACCACACCGGAGCTACCTCGCTTGGAGCCTAGTGGCTTGGTGAGTCACCAGGCGTGTAATCCATGTGAACCAACCTTCTAGAACATACGAGACCGGCCACACCACGCGCTTGGTTACTAGGCGAGTCGCTAGACGAACAGTCCATTCTGTTCTACATGGCGACACCAAGCCACTAGGCTCCAAGCGAGGTAGCTCCGGTGTGGCCGTAGCCTTATTGCTAGATTGGAGCATGTGGTTTCGCCGTCTTACTACTGCCCTATCTCGTAGCTCTGGCGCAAATTTGTTTTAAGAATAATTTCCTCTAGATATTACAACTATTTACTATACAAACTCTACATTGATCTTGTACCTACGATATAAGATGGGTGAAAGAGTTTGGGTGGATGCCACAAATTATGTACAGCACGATTTTCAATATATCTTTTAATATTTATTTTTCACTTCTAACTAATTATATACTTGTAACGATCGTCATAATTTCTTGCAGTATTTCTTCAGTAGGGAATACAAATCCCAACTTAACAAAAAGCTATAACATTCTCCCACATGTGTTGTTTTGTTCACCTCTTTTTCACCTTGTTTAGGTCAGGTTCGTAAACATTTCTGCGAGTGTGGAAGGGGGTATGTTCACTCTTTTCTTCTGAAACGTCATAAGACATATGAATGCAACAAGGAACCTCAGTTCGCCTGTCCACACTGTCCTTACAAGGCGAAACTCAACTGCAACTTGAGGAAACATCTGGTAGCACGCCACCTCAAGAGCATCGAACGACTAATTTTTATGAAAGGGGAACCCAAAGATGATACTATTTTGAGTGACTGGTCATGATGAGGGTAGATGATCATACCTGACTAATATGCTAGAAGAATAGCCAATTCTAAACTTTTGCTAACGTTTGTTTAATGAAATCACTTAGGATCGAATAATTGCTGAAGCTATTTAAATGTTATTTGAAACTTTGAAACATTGTTTTCTAAATTACTTCTAATGAAACTTTATTACTTTAGGATGAATTAATAGAATTTTGGGTGAAAAATGTTTGAAATAACATCAATCCTAAGACACAGTTTATGTTTTCATGAGGCGTTACGATTAATAAATAATTGCATAATTATGTGAAAGTACGGCAATTAAATGAAATTAGACCATTCCTACAAATATGTCTATTGATATTATATTACTTCTTGGCAATTCTTTAGATTGTTACTCCCCTTATAAAATAAATCAGAGGGGAGTAACAATCTAATGAAGGTGTACTAAATGTTCTTCTTTAAATTGTTATCCCCCTTATAAAAACAGAAGTGTGATATTACGTTGTCCCAAACACCAAACATACCTTTGTCTTAATTGTTATTTAGTCAAATTCATTTATATTCTAAAGAACATAGGGGAGTAACAATCTAAAGAAGTAACAATATCTTAAAATCTAAATCACAATTTAGTTACATAATATTAACAACCGAGACACGAGATATCTAATTAAGAATATTGTGAAAAACAAAGAAATATATTTCCTATTCTTACTTTGTCGTTTAATAATTGACAAATAAACCAAATCTGGATCAAAAATAAATTTCAAGTTTCCATAAAAGATTTAATAGTAAATGATTTAGATTCAATACATCAAGTAATTAAGTGATTTAAATTAGTATTATAAAATTGGGTGATAATTTGTTCTAAATTTTAAATATATCTATTTTTTTATCCCCACCCCTTATTTAATCTCTTAGGACTTTAATCCAAAAAATTAATTGGTGCTTATAGATATTTTACCTTTTAATTTATAAAATTAATTGTATAGATATAGACTAAAATATAAAAATAATTAAGGCTTATTATCGCTTGTTTTATTTATTAATTTAATATTTTTAATGTAAATAAATTATTTTATTTTGATTTCGTACCTAATCATCTTAGAAATATTATTTTTAAAGCGAAATATTCTTTGTTTTACTAATTTATTGATTGTCGTTATATTTTATTTATTTATTATTTATTTTAATATGATAACTGATTCATGTGCATTACTTAATTATATTATGGGTAAATTTCAGTAAAATATAGTTTATTTGTATTATTTAAACCCCTTTTGGCGATTTTGAATTGACAAGAAGTTTTTGTTTAGCTTTCGTATTTGATTTTTTTTTTTTTTTTTTTTGCTCTATAATCAAGAATTACAACCTTAGGTTCTCAAGTAATCTTATCAATTTTGTCCTAGAATATTCTTTCGACCTTTGAATTAGGTCTTTAAACCTTAGTTTTACGATCAATAATTTAAACTTTAGTTCTATAATCAAGAAATTCAACCATAGGTTCTCAAGTAATCTTATCAATTTTGTCCTAGAATAACAACCTTTAAATCAGGTTTTGTAGTCCTTTGTTCCTGTAGCTCGATAGTATCTTCAGTCTTTATAGTCACTTATAATAGATTCTATTATAGTCTTTATACTATCTTTAGTCTTTGGACTGTAAACACTCATTGAATCTAGTCATATGATCTTTATAGTCACCTTATTTTGAAAACCTTAGTTTAACGACCCCTAATGTAAACTGTAGCTCTATAATCAAGAATTTCTACCTTAGGTTCTCAAACAATCTTATACATTTTGTCCTTTAATATACTTTTGACCTTTGAATCAGGTCGACCTAAAATCAGATATGCTAATCTTTGGTTTTAACTGAATTGGTTAATCCTTTTTTTCACTGAACGCTGACACACTTTTAAATTTTATCAAGAGCAAAATATTATTATAAGTAATATATATATATATATATATATATATATATATATATATATATATATATATATATATATATATATATATATATATATATATATATATATATATTTAAATATTTTTCTTCTTTTACCACTTTTTTTTAGGTCTGAACATATGTAAACAATGTGGCAGAACATATGTCAATAAAAGACATCTAATCCGTCATGTGAGATACGAATGCGGCGTCGCTCCCA
This sequence comes from Gerris lacustris, assembly GCA_951217055.1. NCBI lineage: Eukaryota > Metazoa > Arthropoda > Insecta > Hemiptera > Gerridae > Gerris > Gerris lacustris. The sequence goes on from OX578286.1 coordinate 36,542,760, forward strand.
TGTTCAGCTGTACTGTATGCGGATACCGTTCTCATCACAAACAAAGTTTAAAGAGACATTTGCTGAACAGACACAGGGATTTGCCTGAATTGTTTACCTTGATAAATTGCTGAAATCGTTGTTGGTTTGTTTTTTTCCTTTTGTTTGATGACCTCAAGCTCTGTACTACATTAAACTCGATAATGCACTTTAGTTCATCAACCTGACTAAAGTGAAAGTGTTTCTGTTTGATGAACTCAAACGCTGTACTGCCTTACACTCCATAATGCACTAAAGTTTATCAACCTGATTAAAGTGAAGGTGTTTTATGTTTGATGTTCTCAAGTTCTTTACTAAATTTAATTTGGCTTTGCACTTAAGTGCAGCAACAGGACTAAAGTTAAGGATTACGTACAGAATTTAGTCTTGGCAAAATCAATATTATTTTCCCTATAAGACATTCTATGACATTTTCAAATTTCTCGTTTTCTTTACTTACAGCTTTATAAAAATAATTATTAATAATTCTGATTTATTTGTTTGTAATCTTTTAGGGCAGTATGTTTGTGAACGATGTGGCAGGACGTATGTCAACCAACGTCACCTTCATCGACACGTCAAGTATGAATGTGGAGTCGAACCGAGGTTCCAATGTACCCTTTGTGCGTACCGTTCATATCACAAGCAAAACTTAAAAAGACATTTGTACCTTAAACACGGCGGTCATCCTGAATTAAAATCTATTATCAATTTCTAACTTGTTCTTCTCTTTTATTCATCACTAAAATCATCAGTGGATTCAGATATGTGAGAAAATCATCTCAATCTTTTCTGGAAAATAACTAGCATGAGATAAAACGTAGATTTTGAGCATCAACAATCATCTTGTTTACGCCCCAAAACATAATTTCATTCGTTTTTACAATAATGCATTTGTTTTTTTATTACTTTTATATTTGTTCAAATTAAATTATTACCTTTATTTGTTATTTTGTAATCCGTTTGGGAATGTTATAGTCATATCGTAAGCACAGCTTGAAAAGAAATTTTTGTCTCAGATAGGCGGATTTCCCTGATTTAAATAAAGTAATATATTTTCTTACCTGGTGTTTTTATTATTCACTTCAATTTTGAGGGGTTGATGTAAGAAGATTCTCATAATATTTAACGGATGAGTGGCATAGCGATCCAGGACTATGGATCAATGCAGTTGCTGGTGGCGCATTCGTAATGGATCAATAATGGGGCCTAAGACAGGAGCCTAAAGAATTTCGTCATATTCTCGATCTTAAGAGCTTTGCGTGTTGCAGGTGGTCATTCAAAATAGATTAAGGATGGTATCCATTCATAATGGATCTATGCAGATCATCATTCATAATGGATCTTTGCAAGTATCAATCCATCCATTTGTTTTATGACTTAAATTTAAATCTTAGAGATACCGAAAGTCATAAGTAATGTAAATTTTGGTGAGTCCATCACCTATGTTTGTCTTTCCAAACCAGCCATATTGTTCATCTTCTTAAAACTGAAGGTGTCAAAATTTGACCAAGGTTTAAAGGTACACGAATAATTTACCTACATAATCGAAATATATTTCACCAGGTGCTTATCACATATAAACCAAAATAATTACATGATTGCAAATGGTAAGTAATGCTTTAGAAGCATCAAAGTTCAATGAAATTTGTGACTCTCACATAATGCTCATGATGTTTGTTGGAAATGATAGGACAACACCTGCAATTTCTTAATTGGAAATTATGTCTTCAATGGGGTTTGACTGTCATAAACGTTACTTCATTGTTCGAAAACTTAATCAAATTTACAACTAAAATGTTGAATCTATTTGTTTTCTGTTTGTAAATTAGGTGAGAATGTGTGCTATCGATGTGGAAGATCGTACGTCAACAAGCGTAATCTTCATCGACATGTCAAATTCGAATGCGGTGTTGAACCAAGGTTTCATTGTACCTTTTGCGGATACCGTTCACATCAGAAGCAAAGTATGAAAAGACATCTGGTCCGCCGACACCCAAATGATATTGGATTAAATAATATATTTAATTTCTAACCTGTCGCTTTATTTATCCTTTTAATAATAATAAAATATTTAATTAGGGTCAAATAAATGTTTATAGACTATATAATAAGATTATAAATTATATATGAACTGAACATACATACATGTTTTCACCATCATTTCTCAGAAGAGATTGTTGTAAATTTAATTTGCCCACTTAATTTTTTACTTGTCAGATGATTCGATAGGTAACTAGTCAGATTTCTTTGTTTGTTTGAAATAAGTTCTTCATCAGTGAGACAATCATTATCTTAGAAATTAATGAAGTTTTAGGAACTTCAACCAAATTGTGGTTCCATTGCAAGGTGTCCATGTGATTCGGCCAGTAGATTCCTCGCTTTTGCCTTAGAGATGAGGATGTTTAAAATTGTATCTATATTTTAAAGTTGATTGCATTTGTTTTCTGTTTTGTTGATTATAGGTTTAAATGCTTGTGAACGCTGTGGAAGGTCGTACGTTAATAGGCGTCACCTTCATCGTCACCTCCGATACGAATGTGGAGTGGAACCGATGTTCCCTTGTACGAAATGTGGATATCGTGCAAAGCATAAGCAGAGCTTAAAATCTCATTTGTACTTTATACATAGCATTGTTCTCTAAGTATAACATTTTTAATTAATAATTACTTGTGTTTTTTTTGTCTTTTGCCCCTTTTTTAATTTCCCTTTAGCAAATTATTTAACAGGTTGTGGTAAAAGATAGTTTGAAGTTACGAGTCAAACTTCCCTCCCAACTGTTAACTTTCAAACCCGTTCTACATAAAATAGCAGACTATTTATTATCTGAAAGTATTTCTTTAGTTTTATTGATCTTACATCAGTAACACCTGAACACACAGTACATACCTTTTCCTTATCTCTCTCTTATCTCTCATAATATTTAGACACAATCTACTATGTGTGGTTCTGGTCTCGATATTATAAAATATTTAACAAAACCTGAGTGGGAGTAGTATTTGAGTAGTAAAGAGGGAGGGGGTATATTCCCGCATGCGCATTGTGTAAGCCGGAGCTGTATCGGACGCCTGCCATCGAAACTATACTTTGTTGCTTCAGATTTGGCTGAAAACTTGTGGGAAAAGCCATTTCATACACAGTCCAGCCGCCGGAACGGTCTTTGAGTCTCCTTACACACCATCTGGTCACCGGACGACTCTGCAATGATAGCCAGATCTCTCCCGCGATCTTATAGTGATATTGTGTAGGTCTATCTGCTTTGAGGAACAGTTTTCACTAGAAAAGTCGCTTAGTTGATTAGTCTAAATACGGATATTTTGCTTTTTCTAATTTTTGTTATTTTCCACTGCTGGTCATCTATTAATTAAGGTTTTTCTGGTGTAGACTGTGCCTTTAAGGATAGAAAATCGTAGAATTTCGTAGAAAACGTTTTGCTTTAATTACTTTGAGCATCTTCAATAGTGTTTTATCTGACTTAAATATACTACTAACCATCACTTCAAAACTTCTGAGTCGGAATTTTCATCAAAAAACCTAAACTTTAAAGCAAATATTTTGTGTTTGAATAATCAGAAGTTTTCTTTTCCCATTGTCTGACCAAATACTATGTCTTTCTTTTCTTTTCTTTTGATTTCAGAGGGTTTTAACTGTCCACAATGTTCGAAGAGATATTTGCAGAAACGGAACCTCTCACGTCACCTGAGATTCGAATGCAATATGCCTCCGAGATTCGCCTGCCCGTCGTGCGACTTCAGAACCAAACAAAAGATCAACTTGAAAACCCATATGATTTTAAAGCATGGCAGTTACAAAGGAGTTGATAAGGCGTGTATGAATATGAACAGTATGACAGGCTTGGATGCAGTTCAACGATTCCTCAGCAATTTGTAGACTTTATATTTTCATCAATCTTTTTTCAAATATTTGAGCAATTTTTTTTTCAATGGAAACAGCCTGTTAAATTTACTGATTTTCTTCAAATGACATATTATGATTTTCTTTTATAAATATCATGAACATTCGTTATAAACCTTCTGCATTAAAAATTGAACTAAACTTAGCTGTATCTCCTCTAGAGAGAAGAAAAAATGGTTGTATATTTAGATCTCAGTTTTGACACATAAAATAAAATCTTTTAACGGCTAGATTATAAAATGGTTTGCCATGTATGTTCTACTGATGATAAAATTAAAACGAAACAATGAACTTATTTAATTTTCTATTCACTTACATGTTATATGTTCTCCTGATAATGTTTAAAAATAAACGAATAATAAATTAATAATATAAACGAAGCAATGAACATTTTACTATACTGAAAGTGTTTGTAATTTCATCTTTGTGTAACTTGTTGAATTATAATTGAACACCTTGTTAAATTTTAATACTTTTAAACATTTTTTTTTTTTTTTTTTGTTAATTCCATTTTGTATTTCTTTTATTTTAATTTTTTTTGGAGTATTTTTCTTATTTAAAAGTATTATTTTTTGTGTTTTACAGTTTATTATTATTTATGGTTGTTAATTATTAAAAGAAGTGGGACTACGTTAGTTCTTAGTTAATAAAACAAATATATTTTAAATTATATTGATTGTGTATTTTTTTTTATCAAAATTTGGACTTAGTAGTTTTTGGAAGTTTAGGAGATTTAATAATTAATTAATCTTGTTTATAAATTATCATAACCTAAGATCTAGAACTGAATATTGACGGAATCCTGAAAATTTCTGGCGGCTATATACGTTGTGGTACAACTAAGAGGTAAAATAGGATTTCAATGGAATTATCTGTTTTGGGTATTTAAAAGAAAAAATGGTGCAATAATCCGTCCTTAGTTGTAGATGTGCTGCCCAGACAGTCATAAATGTGTGTCCTCATTATCCCAATTTTGCAGTGTCAGCGACAATTTGTCCGTTTGTGTTGAAATTTGCACCAATTACACCTCTTTATAAGACTAACATTTCCATTAAATTTGGTTTTGATATCTGCCGCCATTTCGATAATATCGACTTTTAAACTTTGAATCTTAAATGCTAAATAATTGGTCCTTTGAGCCGGATTTAATTGAAAAAAACTTTTTGATATATTCTTATATTTTAATTACATATGTTCTTTTTTTTATATTTATTTAACTTCTGTTTTTTTAAGGTCTGGATGACTTGAACTTATCTGGAAAGAAGCACTACTGCTTGTCATGCGGACGTGGTTATGTTCATAAACGTCATTTGAATTCCCACATCAAGTTCGAATGTGGCAAGGAACCTCAATTTAAGTGTCCACATTGCTCTTATGCGGCCAAACTTAAAGGAAACCTTAAGACGCACATAACCAAACACCTTGTACAACAAGTTAGAAGATTCAATTTTATTGTTTAAATTAAAAATTAGCATCTTTTTATTTGTTATAAATATAACAATACTCGTCCGGAATGTTTTTGTGTCATTACTGCGCTCAAATAATTGTTTACTTTTTTTTAAGACTATATATAAAAGCGCATTTATATAAATAATCGGATTATTCTAGGCATCTTATTTTAAACAACTTCCTATTAATTGTTTAAATATTATTGACAAAATATTAAATTTAAGACGCAAGCCATTAATGTTTATGTATGCCATTAAAGTACTTACTTCATTATAAGTACTTAATTAAATCATAAAATTAGTTACCAATAAATAAAGCAAATTTATTTTACTTTATGACTGAGTTAAAAAAAAAAAAAAAAAAATGTTTCTTACTGTTTCTTCTTTATACAATTCTCTACTCATTTAAAAATGTAAAAAAAATTGTTATCTTCAATTAAGAAAATAATGAATTATTATGTTATCAAAGGCTTCGAATTAAAATTAATTCGTAAGTAGAGTGTTGGTTCCTTTAGTTGTTTGTTCACTTTACTAGTAGCTGGGTCTTAAGGGAACAAATGAAAACGCACTCTTTAGCGATATTTCGACCCCTCCTTGGGTCATTCTCAAGCTAGAAACAATTTATTAACATAAAAAATTACTATACAGGCATTAACAAATTACAAATCTTTACACTAATTGGACATTAACAATTTACAACTATTTAATTTCTTACTAGGAATTTTCATTTAATTATTTATTTATTAATGAAATTAGTATGACCAAATATTGGATTAGTATGGACTACTTTCTTAGAATATAACAGATCCAGATGCAGTAAGTAACCAATTCTAATATTTAATTTCTGATTAAAATTTTTCATAACATGTGACCAAATAATGGTTATATTTTTGATTTTTAGGGAATTTTGACGAGAATCAGACGATTCAATAAATTCTAAATTTATTTTTAAAGATTTTAACAATCCAAATGTAGTGTGATTTTCTAGTCAGTCAGGTCAGTAAGAAATTAAATAGTTATAAATTGTTAGTGTAAAGATTTGTAATTTGTTAATGCCTGTATAGTAATTTTTATGTTAATAAATTGTTTCTAGCTTGAGAATGACCCAAGGAGGGGTCGAAATATCGCTAAAGAGTGCGTTTTCATTTGTTTCCTTAAGACCCAGCTACTAGTAAAGTGAAAATTAATTCGAACGACAAATTAATATAATATAATTAATAAATAATTCCCTGGCTTTTTTTTAATAAAATTTATTAGGGACATTAATGTTATTGTAAATAAATTTATAAAGAATAGATATTAAAGTAATATAATTATTGTAAATTTAATTTTTTGTGTTAAGATAATAATTGAATTAGACATCTGTACTTTTTCCGTCGTACTAAAATATGCAATTTGATACAAATTATTTGAAATTTAACTTCAGTAATAACATTTTTTAAGTTGTATGCAGTGTACTGTTCAACAATTGTACATAGTTATGAATTAAGAAAGACTTCTCTACACTAAAGTAAGTTTATAGTAGATAGACGTCTTTAAAACCACTTGTGGTCATATTCAAGAATGAAGAAAGACGTCTCTTCACTGAAGAAATTTTATAGTCGATAGACGTCTTTAAAAACACTTGTGGTCATATTCAAGAATGAAGAAAGACGTCTCTTCACTAAAGTAACTTTATAGTAGATAGACGTCTTTAAAACAACTTCTGATCATCTTCAAGAATGAAGAGGTACGTCTCTTCACTAAAGTAACTTTATAGTAGATAGACGTCTTAAAAACCACTTGTGGTTATCTTCAAGAATGATGGAAAACGTCTCTCGACTAATGTAAGTTTATAGTAGATAGACGTCTTTAAAACAAGTTCTGATCATCTTCAAAAATGAAGAAAGACGCCTCTTCACTGAAGTAACTTTATAGTTGATAGACGTCTTAAAAACCACTTGTGGTTATCTTCAAGAATGATGGAAGACGTCTCTCGACTAATGTAAGTTTATAGTAGATAGACGTCTTTAAAACAACTTCTGATCATCTTCAAAAATGAAGAAAGATGCCTCTTCACTGAAGTAACTTTATAGTTGATAGACGTCTTTAAAACCACTTGTGGTCATCTTCAGTGCTGATGAGACGAGTCGAATTCATCAGATTTCTATCTCTGTCTCAACTCTTACACTGAATTGTTTTTCACGCTTTTTGTCGAAATTAGCCCGAAGATGGTGCCATTTTAAGTTCAACCTTCTGTGCAAACATTAAGTATTGCTTAAAAAAAAGAGTGGGGATCGAAAAAGATCCAAATGATCATCCGTTCAATTATAAGTCTTGAGGGGGCTATGATCTTGACGATCATAGAAGTATTCTTATTTTGTCCTATTGTTTAAGAACTTGATGTTATAAAAATTGCAAGATAAAAAGAACTTTTTATATACTAAGTTTTTAAATTTTCTGTCATTAATCATAAATTTGAAACCTGTCAAAATGAAGATTGTAAATATGGGACATGCCAAAACAAATAAAATAACTTGCGGAGTTTTTCCGAAATAACTTTCCATACAGCAAAATTTGCTGAAAACGAATTAAATTTTGCTGAAAGATGGCTAAAAGTATTAAAATATTGCATTGTCTATTCTAAAATTTTCAAATGTCTAGCTACTCGGGAAGTTAGTTAAAAATCGATTGCAAGATTTGTACTGGACAAACAAACAGACAAACAAGAAAGCAAGCTAATAAAAACGTAGTAATATAAATATGTGCACTGCAAACATCTGATTTCATTGTAGACCTTAATATTAATAAAAATAAATTATTATCTTTAATTAAGACAAAACTAATTAACGAAATTAAGCTTTTAATTAAAGAAGATAAACTTTATCTTAAATTTTACTTTAGTCAAAATAAAATATTGAATGAAAAGTGTATTATGAAAGACTGTATTTAAAACAAATGTATTAGAATAATTTAAATTTAAAAAAATTAAATTTAAATGAAGGCAATAAAAAAAATGGTTGTGATTGAGTTATAGTTAAAATAATACCAGAGGAAACAAACTCTAGTCTAAATTATTCTTATTTTGTAAATTAAAAGTATTATTTAATTTTTTTAGTTTCTGTGATTTTATATTTCTGTGATTGAATTAATTATATTTTTAATTTTGATAAATGTTTTAAATGAAAAAAAAATAAAATAAAATAAATAATAATAATAAAAGTATGTGCTTGTTAATAAATGTATGAAATAAATTAAATCATTTTTTTTAATTTTTATTATTGTCGCGGTTTTTGATTATTTTTTCCTACTCAAATTGTTCAAATTGTGAATAAATTGACGAATAATGTTAATAAATTAAGTTTATTTAAATGATTAATTATTACTTACTAATTAAAAAATATTACTTTTAATTGGCACTTCTTTAGAATGTTACTCCCTATGATTATATATATATATTTTTTTTTTTTTAGAATATAAATGCGTTTGACTAAATAATTATTAATACAAAGGGATGGTTAGTCCAATGTACTTTGTGACAAAGGAATATCACATTTCTGTTTTTTATGAGGGGAGTAACTGTCTTAAGAAGAACATTCCATACACTTTCTTTAGATTGTTACTCCCCTCTGGTTTTTTTTCTAAGGGGAGTGACAATTTAAATAAGTGCCTAATTATTTAATTAATTATAAATGATTGTTGATCAAATGACTGATGATGGTCATTTAAAGTGGTCGAATCATTTGTTTCTACTGCTAATGGGCAATACACCGATACAATTCTCCTGTTTTAAGATTCCTTCTTTTTAGTATGCTTATGTTTAACGAAATATCTATTTTGATTAATCTCTCTAATCGAATAAATTTACTAACTTCGCTCGCTAATAAAAAAATTATTATTTGAAGCTCTTGCAACGCATGTTGAACCTTTTTTTAAGGGGAAGAAAGCAGATTATTTTTTGCAAAAAGATACAAACATTTTTTCCGCAAAATGGATTAGAATAATCCATCTAAATAATCGTCAAATTTCATTAAAATCATAATTAATTTTATAAATACTAAATTTATAACGTGTTATTGGGTTTTCTTTTGTTATTTTTAATTTTACGATTAAAGAGATATGGGTTATTAGTTTGTTCTTTTTTACTGGGGCAAGGTGCCCTAACTTTGGTTTTCACCCTGCATCTCCATATACATGGGTAGCTGCTTATGTGTACTTGTTGCTTGTTTCATTGTAATGTTTATAGAGCTGATGGAGCAACACACTAACCCCAAGTCATCCATTACATATACGGTTGTATAAGCCTTTTGGTTGGCCTAGACCCTTAAGTTGCTGTTGCGCCACTGAGTTTGATAGTTAAGGTTGATTATAAGTTTTCACAATTTTTGAACATACTTGAACGCTTTTAATGATTATATGTTTTATTTTCTCAATTCTAAACCTTCTTCGTTTTTTGTTAGGTAAAGAACAACTAGATTATTTGATTGTTAACCTTTTTCAAATATAACGAAAAAAGATGCAGTCATAATAATGTTTAGAATGGTAGGAGAGGTAGAGGTTTAATTGTTGTATTTTGAAAAATGTTATGTGTATTAATCAATTTTATTATTATTATTTTTCATTTTTCTCGGGTTCAGGTTATCAGTGTCAGTTGTGTGGTCGCAAGTACGTTCATAGAACTTCTCTTTACAATCATTGTATGTATGAGTGTGGAAAAGAACCTAAGTTTAGCTGTCATCTTTGCAGTCATAAGACTACGAGAAGATGCCGCCTAACTAATCATCTCAAATCAAAACACAGAGAGATTGTGCGTTTTGATAAAAAATAAATGAACAAGATATAGAAAAAAACAAAATGCAGGTGAGAAATCGGTAAGAGATTTTATGTTTTCTAATTAATATTTTCTTCTCTTCGACATTGTTTGGTTTGCTTGCCGTAGTTTAATATCAATTACATAGTATGAAAATGGGAAAGTAGGTAATAAATTTGAACTAACATCATTGATTTTATGTCTTAGATAAAGGATCTCATGGGAAAGCGAATGAGAATTTGAAATGGATGGATCAATCAAAGACATCATCTCAGTGGTCGTCAAGTTCTTCTAGCCTTTCATCTGTTAAAGAAAACAACTCATCAACAACTTGTGATTGGTCTACCAAAATGCCTTATGTTACTTCATCAATACCAACTGCAGAGAATGTCTTTAACAAATCCTTTTGCTGCAGAAATCTCACTAACAAATCCCCAATATCCAACGGAGAAACAAATAGCAGCCGATGGACCAACACCCAAATGCTACTTCAGAATACAGAAATGGAAACAAATTTTCATTGGCAGCAGAATTCGTCTGCAAGATTATCATCATTGTCGAATCAAACTGAGTCTTGTCTCTCTCAAAATTCTATTCTTGGCTCTCAGTCTTTTAAAAATCCTCAAAATATATTGCACACTGACAAAAATAAACCATCTATTGCAACCAATTGGTGTGAAAACGAGAATGTTCAATCCGTACCAAATCCTTTTGCTCAAAATAGTTCCCAAGTGTCACTCCTGACAAATCAGTCGTCGGTTAAACATTATTCTCAAAATATGCAACAATGGTCTCAAAACCCTTCGAACTATGGATCTTCATCAAATGACAGTGTAACTTCTCCATCTGATGATAAGCCACACAAGTGTACCAACTGTGGTAACGCTTACAAACTAAAAACTAGTCTTCGTAATCATGTCGTTTATGAATGTGGTAAAGAGAAGAATCTGCAATGTCCTCACTGTCCATACCGAGCTAAGTTAAAAGGGCATCTTAAGATTCATATTATTGGTAAACATGCATCTGCGCAATCCCCAAATGGTTCATAAGTTCATAATAGTAAACATTATTTTATTTTTTGCCCGTGGAGATGCCATGGGGTTAGTGAAATGGGGTTGTCGCCCAATGAGCTGCATTAACCTCGTCATAGATTTTATTTTATAACCTAGACATTTATTATTTAACTCAGAATAAATTTTATATATTCTATTTACATTTAAATCTAATGTAAGTTTTACTTTTATTCTATACACATTATGCAAGCCGTTATAATGAATAAAAAAACATTATTTTTAAAAAATTTATGTAAAAACTGTGTTAATTCGTTTTAATTATAATGTAAAACAAAATTATTATGTAAATATTTTATTGAATGGATGTTATTTTCACATTTGTTTATACTTTTATCAACAGAAAGTTTTCCTCTCTACTAGATTTCCTTTTATGTTTTTAATACGGTGCGAATTAGAGTTGCAAACCCGTTCCAACCTGAAATGATTTTAGAATGTTAGCGCATGCGCTTAAACCCTATACTACGAGTTAACAATTCCCGAACGATCCGTGGGATGTTGCAAAGGACGGTGCAAATAGTGGGGTTGGAACGAACCTTTTATGTATTGATGATAAATAATTATAATTATAATTATAATTATTAATTTTAGTTAATAGCAAAAATCTAAGAACTTCATTGTAATTTAAGTTAGTCTTCAAACTAAAAATATAGCTTTTTATTGTCTAAAATTAAGATTATAGTGGAGAAAGAAAGCTTATTGCAATTTTAGGTTAGTCTGCAATTATAGTCTTACAGCAATATAATTATGTAAACAAATTAATTTAAAATTAGCAGTAAATGATCTCATGATAAACTATTTGTAATTAATAAATAGAGTTATTAAATAAGGTTATAACTAAATTACCGTATACATTTTTGGTTTAAAAATATAATTACCCTTATTTTAATGATGGCCAATTATTTTGAAGACTTTCTTTAATAAATTAAAAATATTTTTTATGGGTTTGTTGACTTAAATTGATTAAAATATAGGAGCTTACCCGATCTGCTCTTAAACGAATGTTTCGTGAAATACGCGCAGTGCAAGCATGCTGGGCCCATAACCTATTGATTTTCCAACGTCATTTCTTATAACACGTCTTTATTGAGAATGACAAATTAATTTATAAAATAACAACAATAAATAAATAATAACAAGGTATGATATGGTTATTATGTATAACAGCAAAATTCATGAAGCAATTTAAAATACTTTATTGTAATGGGTTTAGCCTGTTATATTTTTTTGTATATTACTTTACAGTATTATTTTAATAGTATTTACCTATTATATTTGTGAATTGCCTAATAGTATTATTGTATATGTCTTTACCTATTATATGTTGTGAATTACTGTACAGTATTGTTGTATTTGTATTTACCAATTACATTTGTGTATCACCTTATAGTATTATTCTATTATTAATTGTAAATTCCATGATAATTTTCATCAAATTATTACTATGTTAGTTTACACTTATATAATTAATGACTTTCTTAACAACTTAAGTGTTAACAAGTGGCTCATATAATAAGTTTAGTAAGGTAAGTTTAATGAGTAAGCAAACAAGTGGATAATATATAAAGTTTAATTAGTAAGGTAAGCTTATTAAGTAAGCTAAGAACTGGTAAATATGTTAAGTTTAATGAGTAAGCTAGCAAGCAGTTTTAATATCAGCAGGATACCTAAACTAAACATAAATTTAAAAACCTTTTAGAAGAAGAAAGATATGACCTTTAAGCCTAGTTTACATTGGTAGAGTAAACGGTCGAGTAGCACTCTACCAAGCTACTAGCCTAATGTGAACGATACGGATAGTAAACGGTCGAAGAGAGTGGATAAAAGTTGGTCGAGTAAATGAGCTAGTGCGGTGGTAGAGTAGCTCGACCGCCGACGGGCGAGTAAACCCCCCACCCTAAGTCCGTCCTAACATTGAATACCTTTTCTACAATATTAATTGCGGGATTATTCAGAACTAAAAACGTAATTACCTCACTTTACTAAGGCTACTATCTCAAGCACGTGTGAACGACTTTAGAGCCACTCTACCAAAAAACAGCACACTCTTTTAATCTACCGTCCCTTGTGCTAAAAAGTAAGCTAGTCCACTCGACCCTTTACTCTACCAATGTAAACTAGGCTTTAGTAACATACAATGAAAACGCATTAAATTCCTCTATTTTTAACAGTTATACTAGCAAATTTGTTATGGAAGGAGGAAGCTATGTGATAGCTCTGAAGATTAAAAATATTTTTTTGTCTTCGATTTAAAAAAAATGATTGAACAACCGTCTGAAAATGTAAATGATTAGCTTCATTCTAATTCTTTTTTAACGTTTATTTACAGGTAATAAACAGCGAACTAATATATGCCTAGCTTGCGGAAGAAGTTACCTTCACAAGCGACATCTAACGTATCACTTGAAGTTCGAATGTGGCAAAGAACCGAAGTTTACTTGCAGTATCTGTCCTTATAAGTCTAACAAGAGGAACAATCTAAAGAGACATCAGTTTGTCGTTCATAATTTAATAGACACTTGAGAAAACAAATAGTTTTGGCGTGTGGTAATATCGTGTTCTACGCTGTGAATTTTTTTTTAAAAAATCGTTCCTATATATTTTTATCCTATTATAAATTATGTATGGTTAATCGTTGGAAAAAAAAGATATTGTAAATAGATAAATAGATCTATGATGATTTATAGATTCTTAGATACATTTAAACGAGAACTTGTTTAGAAAATTGTATTGATTTTGTTAATTTAATTACCAGAATTACATTATTATAAATAAAGCATATAAATTAAACTTAAGCTGTGCTACAAAGAGAGAAAAGCAAGTGACATTCATTTTAACCATATCATGTTCTTAAAGTACAAAGCAGGTGACACATCACCTTCTCTTAAATACATAATCTTCGTGCACATAGCGAAGCAAGCAATATGTTATTGCTTATCGTTTTTTTACAAAAATTATAATAATTATACTTAGTATAATTGTATTTAAAGTTAATTTAAGAAAAATCGGATTCCGTTAAAATTATAGTTTTTTTAGGTCTAAAAACATTTGAGTCTAGCTTAAAGTTAATTAAGATATTTCATGTTTATTTTGAACAATATTTCAACAACTTCAAACATCTTAATACTGATTACAAATTACATCCACTAAGTCGAAAAAAAACAATTAAGAACTGAGAAAAAGATCATGGAAGATTACTGCCGCTCTTTTATAAATCCAGCTCAAAGGACCAAGAAACTCAGTTTCATTAAGGATTGGTCCTATGAGCCGGATTTTAGGTTCATTTCGAAGTTTTATGTGATAATTAAAATAATAAGATTACTTTTAAAATTAAAATAATAAGAGTACTTTCCTGCAGTAATTTTCCCTGTTAATATCTAAAATGATAATTTAATTTATATAAGTTAAAATATAAATCCATGTAGCGTCAATTTGAACAGAATGATCTTAATAATTATTATTTAAAATTTATATATTTTATTCATTTTTATATAAGATGGTGAATGCATTTATATGTAGAATGCATTTTTCATTAGTTAAATATAATTAATAATGTATGAAATGTGTTCCTTTCTTTAAAAAAAAAAAATGTTTTTGTAGCGTATAAGTGTTTTATATATGTTCCTTTTTACGAAGTGTGTGACATTTCATTATATACGAGATATTGTGGAAAAAATTATGCATTATTGTGAATTTTGCTTACTTTTATACTTTTTTTTTTTTTTTTTTAAATTGATTATAATAATATATACTTTTTTTTATTATTATTTAAAATAAACAATTTAATTTTTTTATTTCCTTATCATTGCTCATATTCTTTAATGTAGTTTCTTAAAAGAAGGATATTTATGTTTTTGGTTTAAATTTGGCAGGACGGTTTTGAAACAAAAAAATTATATAACTTAATAAATAAAGTTTGGTCTAATGGTGACCGCTTTATGAAGGGTTTGGTTTACTAACTTACTTAATTATACTTACATACTTCATTTCATTTGGGAATCGAAATCGGCTTTGCTTGGTTTTTGGGTTTGAACCCCAAAAACAATTAAGAATAACCCCATTTTTTTGTTGTTTTCATTCTAATACAGTTTCTTGTCGTCTTACTCTTGCCGTACTTAAGTCTTCTTAAATCTAAAAGCATGCTTAGTTCACTTATATAATTAATTAATTCTTCAAATTATATATTAACTTCTTTTCTTTCAGACAAACATTACTGCTTGAACTGTGGCCGAGGGTACAAACAAAAAGGACATTTGACGAGACACCTTAAATTTGAATGCGGTAGGGAACCACAGTTCCCATGCCCAGTATGTTCTTACCGAGCTAAATACAAAGACTGTCTTAAGAATCATATGGTTTTGAAGCATGGAAGAATTCCAAAGATCGACAACACCAATAAGTTCGACCAACCTGGAAACTTCTCCCAGTTTTCTCACAAAAGATAAAAATTAATTAATTGTTATGTAGATTTTCTGTTATGATACGCTTTATATGTCTATGAAGTTTAATAATAATTTTACGAAATGTCAATTTACATTTATTTTTAAAAAATAAAATATGTTTCGTTTATATTGTTTTTTTTTTTAACTGATTCCATGAAATTTTCCTATTCTGGATGAAGCTTATGGAAAGGTGAGTTGACAAGATAAGAGCTATTGAGCTTGTTTCGGTAAAAATTAGAGGCAATCATTTTTTGAAGGAGCATCAGCCATCCATAGATCCCATCGGCTCCCATCAGCCCATGCCTCCTTTATCGGTGTCTGCCCATATGGTATTCATAGGTCCCATCGGCTCCCATCAACCTCATGTCTCCTTTATCGGTGTCTCCCCACATGTTATCCATAGGTCCCATCGGCTCCCATCAACCTCATGCCTCCTTTATCGGTGTCTCCTCACATGTTATCCATAGGTCCCATTGGCTCCCATCAACCTCATGCCTCCTTTATCGGTGTCTCCTCACATGTTATCCATAGGTCCCATTGGCTCCCATCAACCTCATGCCTCCTTTATCAGTGTCTCCCCACATGTTATCCATAGGTCCCATTGGCTCCCATCAACCTCATGCCTCCTTTATCGGTGTCTCCTCACATGTTATCCATAGGTCCCATTGGCTCCCATCAACCTCATGCCTCCTTTATCAGTGTCTCCCCACATGTTATCCATTGGTCCACAAGTTATCCATTGGCATTGGTCCACAAGTGTTCCATATATATGTATAGTTGTATAAGCCCTTTGGCAGGTCTAGGCCCTTCACAGGCTGTTGCGTCTCTGAGTTAGTTAGTTAGTTAGTTATAAAAGATTTCTCTTAAGAAGTAAGAAGTATAATTTTATTCACCATGGGAAATTTCCATAAATTCTTGGTGAGAAGAAATATTTTTGTATTCAACATCTTTGTTGCTATCCTTCGAATAACTTCTCACTTAGGACTAGAGTTAAGTCCGTTCTTATCTAAGTGTAATTGTATTTGACCAATTTTAGGTATTCTTTGTTACAATTACTTACTTGTAAAGGCCCCCCATACAAAATGTTTGCGCAAACATTGTATAGACCGTGTATTGGGCTGTTTAATGTTTGCGCAAATAAGATGTTTGACGTGTATGGCCTTAATTTTCCCGACAACAGGTTTGCGCAAAATGTTTGATCATGTATGGGGGTCTTAAGAGGTTTGCTCCAACCGAGCATTGTACCGTCCGCGGGATCGTCACCGGCATGCGCAGTAGATAAAAGCCGTTCCAAGCTGACTTGGGACAGTGTTTCGTACCGTACACGAAACTGTTCCAACCCCGGCAGGGATCGTTTGCGAACCGTTCACTGTACGATCCCAACGACCCTCTGACAATACCATGTACTGGTTTGTATGACATGCGCAGTTATGTTAATAATTACAAATATCAACAGGAAGGTTTCCTAACTGTTAGGTTTCCTTAATGTTTTTAATACAGTGCGAATTATAGTCCTAAACTCGTTCCAATCTGACAATGATTTTATTACAGTACAATGTTAGCGCATGCGTATAAAGCCTGTCCTAAACGATTCCCGAACGATCCGCGGGACGATACAAAGGACGGTACAAATAGCGGGGTTGGAACAAACCTAAGAAATTCTGTATGATGTTATTCACTTAAGATTGCATATGAATTACAATTTCATTTGGGTTCTTTATTCTTTGTACTTTTTTCTTCTTTTTATTATTATTTTTTTTATTATAATTACAAAAACCAAATTGTTTCAATCTGATATGTCATCTCGCTTTGTTTCAGATATGCCTCTCAGATATATTTGTCCAGCCTGCGGCCGAAGTTATCTTCGTAAATTCCTTTTGAATCGACACAGGAGATATGAATGTCAGACAGAGCGTCAGTTTTCATGTCCTCACTGTCCTTATAGAGCCAAACAGAAAGCACATTTGGCTTCTCATATTATAATAAAACATTATAGTCCTAACAATAAAATTGACATTTTGACTTGATTTTTTGTTCGATTATTACTGATTAGAATTAAAATAAACCATCTTTGGAGATTCTCGTTTATACCTTGAAGATTCTGATTTATAACTTGAAGATTCTTCTTTAAAACTTGAAGATTCTTCTTTAAAACTTCAAAATTCTTCTTTAAAACTTGAAGATTCTTCTTTATAACTTGAAGATTCTTTTTAAAACTTAAAGATTCTTCTTTATAACTTTAAGATTCTTCTTTAGAAGATTCTTTGTTATGCCGTGAAGTAAGATTTTATTTTTTGCTTCCGAGCTTACCGTAGCGGAAACGGAACCTACTTGATCGTTCTGGAGAACAAAAATATTTTATGTCTCAGATTTCAAAAATCCCTAGACAAAATTCCGCTTCAGACATTATAGTCCCCAGGCCAACATAAGAAGTGAGTCGCTGATTGATAAAGTTTTCTTACCTTATGGAATCGCTTATTTATGCCGTGTCCACCGATGAATTGGGTATATGGCAACTGGGCGCTGGGCCATTTATTTTTTGTTGACATGCCAAACTTGCCCTTCTGCGGGAACATTGAAAAGAGATAGATAAAGTTTTGATTTTCATAGGATCGTTTAGTTAAATTATTTAAAAAACAGTGGTACACGTGGCCACCGATAAGAGTGGGCCGTTTGGGGTGGCCACCACCCCAAACATATCGCTCTGCGGGGACGTTGAAAAGAAAACGGCCCACTCTTATCGGTGGCCACGTGTACCACTGTTTTTTAAATAATTTAATTAAACGATCCTATGAAAATCAAAACTTTATCTATCTCTTTTCAATGTTCCCGCAGAAGGGCAAGTTTGGCATGTCAACAAAAAATAAATGGCCCAGCGCCCAGTTGCCATATACCCAATTCATCGGTGGACACGGCATAAACAAGCGATTCCATAAGGTAAGAAAACTTTATCAATCAGCGACTCACTTCTTATGGTGGCCTGGGGACTATTAGGGAACATTTTTGGCTCCGTTTCTGTCTGTCTCTCAATTTTTGCGAACCAACATATCTTTAAAACTGCTTGTCCGATTTTATTGAAATTTGGATGGTAGGTTATAATTAGCCCAATGTTGGTTCCATATAAGTTTTAACCTTCTGCGATCATTTGTTTCTCTTCCACATGGGCACAAACATAAATGTATTTACACCTATAGCTACAAAAGTACTTATCTGATTTGTATGAAACTTCTATAGTTTATGAAAAGTAACCCGCAGAGAGCCCCAGATTAATTTGAACCAACTGCGCTCTTCAAGTTTTCCTAAATTGATACTTTAATTCATGTAACAGATCAAAGCAATTGTGAAATTAAACAAACGGGGAAAAAAATAAACAATAATGGCTTGTAAGATCATAACATCAATAAATTACGTGATAGGATGCGAGGAAGCTATGTGCCACATTAATTGTCAGTCTATTTATTTTTCCTTTAGATTGTTCCTCGCATTCCTCAATTTGTTCCTTGTAATGTGACGACAGTAATAATAATAGATACCCAGAAGCACCAATGTGTAATCATTTTATAGAGCAGTCACAAATCGTGATTTGTTTTTTACTGAAATAATAAACGATTTCATTTGAATAGGTGTGATTTATGACTGAATTTTTAAATTTTTTACATGGTTATGTTATGAACAGTGCTCCAGAAATTCTTTTGAACCAATAAATATTGGCTACAATTGTTTCTTGTACATCTTTCAGTATATAATATATACTAAAAAAAAAAAAAAATTAAATTTTTGTGCCCCATTAAACTGGACGAAGATTCTTAGATGGACGTATGTATAGAACAATTTGTTTTTTGTTTATAATGTTGTTTTTTTAATTTGTTCTGTTTTAGATTTATCATTAGAACTTCTCGATGTAATCGGTAACGTCTGTGTGCGATGTGGTCGCACCTATAAACACAAGAAGCATCTGGTGGCGCATCTTAAATACGAATGCGGGAAGAGTCCGCAATTCAGATGTCCATATTGCTCTTATAGAGCGAAGCAAAAGACACATTTAAAAACACATGTACTCACTAAGCATTATCCGGACCTTCCAATACCATTAGATTTAGCCAGTATTACTAGTCAGGCATTTAATCAAGATTAAATATTATATATATATATATATATATATATATATATATATATATATATATATATATATATATATGTTAGTGAGAGACACCAAGGGATGTGCCACGCAAGCGTGACACATAGGAACTGTTCCAACATTAGACTATACGTCACAAAGCTGTTGGCTCGGCATTACGTCATGTCCTGCATCGTTTCGTCGCGTCCGACTCATCAGGGGCCCGACGATGCCTACCCAACTCTGGACCTATACTCGTCGGGCCCCTGATGAGTCGGACGCGACGAAACGATGCAGGACATGGCGTAATGCCGAGCCAACAGCTTTGTGACGTATAGTCTAATGTTGGAACAGTTCCTATGTGTCACGCTTGCGTGGCACATCCCTTGGTGTCTCTCACTAACACAAATTGTGTACCTTATTGCAGTGTGCAAAAACACGGTATTACATTGCTGATTTGTTTTGCCAGCCAAGCAAGAATGGCGGTGTGAGAGCACGCTCGTCTCTGGTAAAGCCCTATATCTGATCTTCTTGATTTAGTATAGGTCCAGAGTTGGGTAGGCATCGTCGGGCCCCTGATGAGTCGGACGCGACGAAACGATGCAGGACATGGCGTAATGCCGAGCCAACAGCTTTGTGACGTATAGTCTAATGTTGGAACAGTTCCTATGTGTCACGCTTGCGTGGCACATCCCTTGGTGTCTCTCACTAACACAAATTGTGTACCTTATTGCAGTGTGCAAAAACACGGTATTACATTGCTGATATATATATATATATATATATATATATATTAACAAATGTGATACTGATAAAGAGAAAAGTTTCTTCTACAGGAAAGAACCTGGACATGGCCGCTCTCTACCGGTTTGTTTTTTTCAAACGCCTATTGCCATGTCCCGCAGACGATATTAGCTGACCACAAATTCTTAAAAGGCGCTAAAAGATTGACTTGTATTCAAAATTCTAGCTTGATGTTAGTCTGACACTCTTTTGCACGCTATCTCCTGGACTAAAAGTAAGCGTCTGCGCAGAACACCTGTCCTAAATGATTCCAAATAGGTGTAAAAATAGGGGGGGGGGGGGTATTGACCAATGTTGTGACATCTTGATTATGCAATTACGATTTACAAATAGTTATAGTTGCTGCTTTCTTTATTTATAAGACTGTTGGTCAATACCCCCCCCCCTATTTTTACACCTATTTGGAATCATTTAGGACAGGTGTTCTGCGCAGACGCTTACATTTAGTCCAGGAGATAGCGTGCAAAAGAGTGTCAGACTAACATCAAGCTAGAATTTTGTATACAAGTCAATCTTTTAGCACCTTTTAAGAATTTGTGGTCAGCTAATATCGTCTGCGGGACATAGCTTGGCAATAGGCTTTTGAAAAAAACAAACCGGTAGAGAGCGGCCATGTCCCACCAATTATGGTGGACAATGTGATTTTCATGATCCTGAGTACAGAATTAGTTAGTAGACCGAAAATCAAGTTGATGTTAGTTTGTCCCTTGACAGGTGACCACGTTGATTTTTAATAATATTTGAATAACTAACCTATGAAGTGTGAAAATAACATCGACTTGATTTTTTGGTCTACTAACTAATTCTGTACTCAGGATCATGAAAATCATACTGTCCACCATAATTGGTGGGACATGGCCACTCTCCACCAGTTTTTTTTATTTTTTTAAATGCCTATTGCCAAGATATATCCCGCAGACGAATCTAGCTGACCACTTACTCTTAAAAGTCACTAAAAGATTAACTTGGATACAAAATTCTAGCTTGATGTTAGTCAGACACTTTTTTGCACGCTATCTCCTGGACTATTTTTACTATTATAAAATGATCGTGGATTGCTGGGGAATCGTTTAGGTCAGGTGTTATGCGCAGGAGCTTACTTTGTACTATTATAAAATGATCGTTTGGTTGGAATAAGTTTTTGACTTAATATACCACCCCTCCTATTTGTATCGTCCTTTACGTCGTACCACGGATTGCTGGGGAATCGTTTAGGACAGGTTATAAGCTCAGGTGCATAAGTTGTACTATTATAAAATCATCGTCAGGTTAGAACGGTTTTGTATCTATTTTGAACAGTATTTAAAATATTCAAGGAAATTTTTTATCCGAATTACCTAATATTCCACATCGTACTAATTGCTATTGCTGGGGAATCTTTTAGGACAGGTGTTATGCGCAGGCGCTTAATTTGTACTGTTATCATCGTCAGTTTGGAACGGTTTTGTATCTACTTCGAACCGTATTTAAAACATTAAAGAAAATTTGTTATCTGACTTTCGTGTTGGAATGAAATAAGTTTAAAAGTTAGAGACTTAAAAGTTCCTAAGCCAACTAAAAGAAATATTTATTGGTCGATGTCTATTGCAGTCTCCATCTTTCTGAACAATAAAATAACTATTACTATAGTAAATGCCATGCTAATTTTTTAAGTACTAGCTAAGTTAGCATTTTATTTTTATTGAAAGATGCTGGTTCGATTTCCTGTAGCAAGATTATTTTTATTACCGTCTATTTGAGTCAATCTAAAATATTACTTTCAAAAAGTTGCAATGATTAAACTATAATTGTACACAGTTCTTAATTATACATATGTATAACATAATTTTAATTTTAACTTACCTTAAAATAAGACTATTGTTGAACTTAATTGCTTATTTTATTGGTGTTATTACTCGTTTAAATTATCAACAAAGTGGATTTGACACCAAAAATACAGGGACTGAAGACAGGCGACAGGATATAGACCTTTTCCAAGACAAGAGACACAGACTCATGCCTCCCCAGTGGGAAAGGTCTTGTCTCCTGTCTCTTCACTGAACTGATCCATTACATTATTATTAAAAACTAATATTGTTTTCACACCAAAGAGACACAGACTCATGCCTCCCCAGTGAGAAAGGTCTTGTCTCCTGTCTCTTCACTGAACTGATCCATTACATTATTATTAAAAACTAATATTGTTTTCACACCAAAGAGACACAGACTCATGCCTCCCCAGTGGGAAAGGTCTTGTCTTCTGTCTCTTCAATGAGCTGATCCATTACATTATTATTAAAAACTAATATTGTTTTCATTTCACACCAAAGAGACACAGACTCATGCCTCCCCAGTGGGAAAGGTCTTGTCTCCTGTCTCTTCACTGAACTGATCCATTACATTATTATTAAAAACTAATATTGTTTTCACACCAAAGAGACACAGACTCATGCCTCCCCAGTGAGAAAGGTCTTGTCTCCTGTCTCTTCACTGAACTGATCCATTACATTATTATTAAAAACTAATATTGTTTTCACACCAAAGAGACACAGACTCATGCCTCCCCAGTGGGAAAGGTCTTGTCTTCTGTCTCTTCAATGAGCTGATCCATTACATTATTATTAAAAACTAATATTGTTTTCATTTCACACCAAAGAGACACAGACTCATGCCTCCCCAGTGGGAAGGTCTTGTCTCCTGTCTCTTCACTGAACTGATCCATTACATTATTATTAAAAACTAATATTGTTTTCATTTCACACCAAAGAGACACAGACTCATGCCTCCCCAGTGGGAAGGTCTTGTCTCCTGTCTCTTCACTGAACTGATCCATTACATTATTATTAAAAACTAATATTGTTTTCACACCAAAGAGACACAGACTCATGCCTCCCCAGTGAGAAAGGTCTTGTCTCCTGTCTCTTCACTGAACTGATCCATTACATTATTATTAAAAACTAATATTGTTTTCACACAAAAGAGACACAGACTCATGCCTCCCCAGTGGGAAGGTCTTGTCTCCTGTCTCTTCACTGAACTGATCCATTACATTATTATTAAAAACTAATATTGTTACCACACAAAAGAGACACAGACTCATGCCTCCCCAGTGGGAAGGTCTTGTCTCCTGTCTCTTCACTGAACTGATCCATTACATTATTATTAAAAACTAATATTGTTACCACGCCAAAGAGACACAGACTCATGCCTCCCCAGTGAGAAAGGTCTTGTCTCCTGTCTCTTCACTGAACTGATCCATTACATTATTATTAAAAACTAATATTGTTACCACACCAAAGAGACACAGACTCATGTCTCCCCAGTGAGAAAGGTCTTGTCTCCTGTCTCTTCACTGAACTGATCCATTACATTATTATTAAAAAATAATATTGTTTTCACATCAAAAAGACTCGGACTTATGTTTCTCTAGTGGGAAAAGTCACCATTCTCGCCTCTAGTCTTCTGTCCCCTGTAATTTCGGTGTGAAATCCGCCTAAAGATGTGCTTCTTGACTAGAAAATGATGCTTACTTATTTATTTAAATTTTGTTTTATTAAATGAAGTAATCAATATTATTTGTTATTCTTGTACCATAAGCTTAAAGAAGTCAATGTTGAATTAATAAAATGTAATCTATTAATAATGAATTCATTTAAAATGTATTTAATAGATCTTTGCTGTAATTATATTAAAATATATTTGCTCATGTCTTCGGCTGTTTAATTTAATTACGATGCTTAAGTTATTTGGTTCAGACATCTGGGAATACTTCTCTCGTGATAGTCTGGCGTTCATCATTTCTGCGAACCACTATATCTTATTGTAATGAAATTTGTCTTGTAGGCTATAATTAGCCCATTGTTAGTCCCATATTAATTTCAACCCTCTACGGCCATTGCTTCCTTCTGTGTATGCAGAAACCTTTTCATTAACATCTATATCTTAATAAATACCCAATGCCCGAAGAAAATTTGGATGGTTTGTTGAAAGTAGCTCTCAGTTGGTCCCATTTTAATTTAAAATGTAAATATAATTAAGTGTAATTCCACTTGGTGTTGAACTCTAACCTCCAAATTACGATTTATTATTTTAATATTGATAATTTTCTTTTATTATTATCTGTCATTTTGATCGTTAATGTTCAAAATCCGTCCCAAAGGACCAATAACAGAACCAAATTGCATGTGGCAATTCCTCTAACAATAAGACGCGAGGAAGATGCTTACCACACAAATGTGCAGACAATTTTTGTCCTTTCTTTTCTAGTTTGATTTGATTATTTTTATGTTCATATGTTCAATTACTTGGCAGGTGGTGATAATAATGGCTGAAATCTGGGTTTACCAATAAAGCTATTGAGAAGAGTTTATTTCTTCTTCTCCTTTAGAAGATATTAACAGTTAGTAGGACCGCGATGAAGGACCGAATAATCAATTCTATTTCATAATTTGCAATAAAATTTTTTATCATAATATTTATCCTTTGAAGGTAAGTGATAATCTGTCTCAAAACGCATCTTCTCTGATTCGTTTTCTACAGATTATTAAATATTTCTTTTTTTCTTTTTTCAGAAATGAGAGATAACGAGTGTCGAACTTGTGGTCGCTTCTACCAAACGAAGTACAAACTTACACGTCATCTCAAGTACGAGTGCAATAAAGTACCTATGTTCCCTTGTCCACACTGTCCTCATAGATCCAAGTACAGGAACGAACTGAAAAAGCACATAGTACTCAAACACAGCGGTAATGTTCAATTGTGGTGGCAAGAAATTGCCAAAATGTAATTAGAATAAAAAGGTAACTATTTTAATACTTTTTTATTATTATTAAGTTAGAATTAAGTGAAAAGCGACGATGATGTCTTTTATAAATCTTAATTCGTCCTTTAAGGCTTGTGTCATTCTTATTTTTTCACCATTTTTACTTTCAATATTTTTTAATTTGAATTTTTAATTTTTTTTTAATTTTTGTAATTCTCATGTTATCATTATCAAAATACTGCTGTTGTTATAATTTTAGCTTTTCTTTTTTTTACGAAAACAGAATTCTTGAATTCATCATTGTAAGAACTGGGTTGTTCTGAAGTGAAAAAAATATGCTGAAGTGAAGAAAATTGGTATATAATCATCTTTTTTTGTAGAGTTATACAATGTAGACTTTCTACTTTTTTTCATAGAATTCTTAACATTTTAAAATTTTCAGATTATAATATCTACTTCGTAATAATTAATAATTAGTATTATATTAGTAAACACTTATTTGTGTTATAAATCCAAATCTTCTTCAGAAATCAAAATAAGGGGGCATTGAAGGATCTGACTAATTTTTAATAAACCTCAGACTATTAGCAGCTTATTTTTGTTTAAAAATTAGGGATTTGAACAATCACATCTATATTCTTTGAAATATCAAAATATATTAGACTCTGATAAAGTTTATGCTATGAAGTAACTTCTTTATCTTTCAATTGGGCTATTTTTTATTTTTTTATTTTTGTCTTAGACAAGATATTGTCTTTTTATGGATTATATTGATATCTTTTTGAAGAAGTTCACGTGATTTGGTTAAAAAAAAGACTTCTTACTCTGACACAAATTGATTACTCATTTCGCTTTGATCGTTAATTTTTAAAATCCGGCCCAAAGGACCAATTAATTCAGTTATCTAACAATCTAGAAAAACTATATTCTGCTAGCTGTAAATCTTTCAATAAAACTTTTTCTTCTTTAACGATTGTGTTTCCCTTTAAACTTGATGGTGATCGATCTTCTAGTAGCCTTAAACAATCTCTTTTGTACAGCATGTTAATAAGCTTAATGGTGAACGGGTTAACTATTTTATTTAGAAATGATTAATTTTGATACGATATAAATTTGGATTTGTTTTGGTTTTTTATTACGTCGCCAGTTCTTATTAACTGAGTTTTTGTTTCAGTTCAGTGCGGTGCTTGCGGACGTACTTACAAGGATAAGTATAAACTTAAACGTCATCAAACTTACGAATGTGGAAAAGAGCCAACGTTCTTCTGTCCTCATTGTCCTTACAAGGCTAAACAGAAATGTAGCCTTAAATCACACATCGGAATCAAACACGGATTACTCTTCATCAATAAGTTGCTGCCACAATAAGTTCATCAATAACTTGATACCTCAATAAGTTCATAAAATAGTTGATGCCTCAAAAAAAGAAAAAAATATAGAATTTAATATTGTAATGTTATATTTTTCTATTAAATCTTACAAATCACTTACAAGGCACTGGCAATAATACATGTTTAGGAACAATGCTCCTGAAATCTAAAATTTGTCTAGTTTCTGAAGTGTGGAGAAAGAAGATTTCGGAACAGAAAATCAATGTTTATCAAAATTTTCCTTGTTTCCCAACATGTTTCTTGTTTCCCAAAATGTTTCTTGTTCCCCAACATGTTTCTTGTTCCCCATCATGTTTCTTGTTTCCCAACATGTTTCTTTTTTCCCAACATATTTCTTGTTCCCCAACATATTTCTTGTTTCCCAACATATTTCTTGTTCCCCAACATGTTTCTTGTTTCCCAACATGTTTCTTGTTCCCCAACATGTTTCTTCTTACCCGTAGGAAGCGATAAAGATCAAAATATGTTTAGGAACATTGTAGAATCTTTCTCAAACACAAGTGTTACCACTTTTAGAAACATGTGAGCAGTAGAAACATGCTCAGTTCTACCATAATGGTAGTAAACAATAAACAAGACTCCTTTTCTTCTTTTTGCAAATACTTCGGACCATTGCTGCTTGCATTTTCATCACCTGAGTAAATGTTATGACAAAAATGTTGGTACTTCTCTAGATTGTTACTCCCCTATGACTTTTTAGAACATAAACGACTTTGACTAAATAACTATTAAGACAAAGGGATGTTTAGTCCAATGTACTTTGGGACAAAGGAATATCACACTTCTGTTTTTATAAGAGGAGTAACAGTCTAAAGAAGAACATTCCCTACATCTTCTTTAGATTGTTATTCCTCTCGGTTATTTTTATATAAGGGGAGTAACAATCTAAAGAAGTGCCCAAATGTTTAGAAACAATTGTTTTGTTAAGACTGTTCCTAAACAAGTTTCTGTTGCTAGTGTCCTAATCATCTCAACTTCAAACATCATTTTTTTTTTTTTTCCTTTTTATCTAAATATAAACATTCACCTAAATGACAAAATGCTTAGAAAAGATAATATACTGCTTGTGATA
The DNA here is from genome assembly GCA_951217055.1 of Gerris lacustris. Classification (NCBI taxonomy): domain Eukaryota; kingdom Metazoa; phylum Arthropoda; class Insecta; order Hemiptera; family Gerridae; genus Gerris; species Gerris lacustris. Next base: position 36,570,567 of record OX578286.1, read on the forward strand.
ACAGACGATTAATCATATCAATTTAACATTTAAAATTCATTAAACTTTATTAAAACAAATCTTCATTTCTTTTGTCTATTCGAAGGCAAAAACAACTATCTCTAAATTTAATTCAAAACAATTCTATAAGAATAATATATTTTTATTCCTTAAATTTCTCGTTGATTTCAAATGTAAATCGACAATTTTTTTTTTTTTCAAAATTCTCAAATAGAGCTGTTTTAAATTAATTTAAGTAAATATATAATGGAATCGACTTCTCAAAAATATTATTAAAAATCGACTTTTTTTTTACCATTTAGTCGATTTATTTCATTTAGTGCGTACTAATATAGTTAAGAATCGATCTTATTACTATAAAGTCGAATGTAGATTTTTTTTTAATCCTAATAATTAGGCAGATTAATAAATTGGGGCTATTAGTAAATTATTAATAATAGTTTAAAATTAAAGATATTTAAAAAAGTTTCTTCATTTTATGAATCGACTAATCGACTAATTATTTTGTCTTTGTTAAAGATATAATCGATTATTTAGTCTCGGATGAAGATATAATCGATTAATTAGTATCGGATAAAGATATAATCGATTATTAATTTTGTCCTGATGAGGAAATAATCGATTGTTCAGTCTATTGAATATAATAAACGATTATTTAGTTTTTTATGAAGATATAATCGATTAAATGTCTCATATTGACGTATTTAATACTTGAAAATATACGTAATAACGTTACAACTAAAATTATTTCTATTAATAAATTAAGTAGTAATCTTCATTAAGAGGTTCGCAATTTTAATTAAACGGTAATAATTTAATTAAAGCATAATCCTCTTGTCGATTCTACACTTTTGAATATTTCCGTCTTATTGTCTAGCAATGTCGCAGTTACTTTTGGAATTTGTATAATTCTTCAACAGAATGATAATTTAAATTAAAATTTATTTAAAATTTAATAGATTATTTAAAAGTTAATCTAATTTAAAATTTAATCTACACATTTAAGAAGCTCATTTAATTTAATCTAACATGTAATTTTTTCGCCATATTTTTTTAACTTATTGTGATTTAAAATTTTCGTACTTTTTAGACTTTATAAGAGTATTTTCATAATTTTTCTAAAAGTTATTTTTAAATGAAGTTTTTTTTTTTTTGTTTTCATTATAATGAAGATATTGTGATCAATTATTTTTAAGGGTTTTTTTTATGTAAAAGGACGTTTTTGTTTTATTTGCTGTATTTGTTTTAAATGTTTTATTAATAATATGTTCATTGTGTAATAAACAATAAAACAATTTGCCATTTCTTGTAAATATTAAGCGTATTTTTAACTGTTGAATTATTATTTAAAATAAATTCCCTGAAATGATTAATTCTTTTCTTTGTTTATTTTACTTCTTTTGGTCAAAAATGCGGACTGGTATTAGTTTTAAAATGTGGTATTTTCACGTTCATTCAATCAAAATCTATATATTATATATTATTTATTAATTTTCGTATAATTAACAATCAATTTTTTTAAACAACATTATTTTTTTAATTAGACTTTGGCTGCAAAAATCTACGCTATAAATGACTATGATGATGAAAAGCCTTATCAAATGTTAAACAAAAAACTGTATCGTCGATTTAAGGCTAGTCGTGTACTCTATGAATCATTGATGTGGTGATAACAATTTAGTTTATTATGATTTAAAAAAATACATTATTAAACCATACGTTCTTTGGTGGCACTTACAGTCCACTTTAGTTAGTACATGGAGTCATTTAATAAAGTGGACTGTATAAGCATTTACAAAATATATCGAAGTGTTTACTTAAGCGTACTGTAATAGTCACACTACAGTGTTGGTGTCACATTGTTTTACTAAAGTGGACTCTGTGGGCAACACTACAGTCAGGGTAGCAAAAGGTTTTATTTTTATTTCAATCTATGATCATAGTTCTTATTTTGTGGTTGATTGCCTCAAGGCCTGATTGACTTTTCCTACCAGAGTCTACTTTAGTAAATACAGTAAACATTTTACTAAAGTGGACTGTATGGGCAACACTGCAGTAATGGTAGCAAAATTAGTTTTTTTCCAATCTATGATCATAGTTTTTATTTTGTGGTTATTGCCTTAATAAGACCTAATTGACTCTTCCTACCAGAGTCTACTTTAGTAAATACAGTAAACCTTTTACTAAAGTGGACTGTATGGGCAACACTGCAGTAAAGGTAGCAAAAGTTGTTTTTTTCCAATCTATGATCATAGTTCTTATTTTGTTGTTATTGCCTTAATAAGACCAAATTGACTCTTCCTACCAGAGTCTACTTTAGTAAATACAGTAAACCTTTTACTAAAGTGGACTGTATGGGCAACACTGCAGTAAAGGTAGCAAAAGTTGTTTTTTTCCAATCTATGATCATAGTTCTTATTTTGTTGTTATTGCCTTAATAAGACCTAATTGACTCTTCCTACCAGAGTCTACTTTAGTAAATACAGTAAACCTTTTACTAAAGTGGACTGTATGGGCAACACTGCAGTAAAGGTAGCAAAAGTTGTTTTTTTCCAATCTATGATCATAGTTCTTATTTTGTGGTTATTGCCCTAAAAAGACCTAATTGACTCTTTCCTACCAGAGTCTACTTTAGTAAATACAGTAAACCTTTTACTAAAGTGGACTGTATGGGCAACACTGCAGTAAAGGTAGCAAAAGTTGTTTTTTTCCAATCTATGATCATAGTTCTTATTTTGTTGTTATTGCCTTAATAAGACCTAATTGACTCTTCCTACCAGAGTCTACATTAGTAAATACAGTAAACCTTTTACTAAAGTGGACTGTACGGGCAACACTGCAGTAAAGGTAGCAAAAGTTGTTTTTTTCCAATCTATGATCATAGTTCTTATTTTGTGGTTATTGCCCTAAAAAGACCTAATTGACTCTTTCCTACCAGAGTCTACTTTAGTAAATACAGTAAACCTTTTACTAAAGTGGACTGTATGGGCAACACTGCAGTAAAGGTAGCAAAAGTTGTTTTTTTCCAATCTATGATCATAGTTCTTATTTTGTTGTTATTGCCTTAATAAGACCTAATTGACTCTTCCTACCAGAGTCTACTTTAGTAAATACAGTAAACCTTTTACTAAAGTGGACTGTATGGGCAACACTGCAGTAAAGGTAGCAAAAGTTTGTTTTTTTCCAATCTATGATCAGAACATAGTTCTCTGATTGACTCACCCCAGCTTATTATCTTTCTCTCCCAGTCTTCCCATTTCACGACCTGACTGATGACTTTGATTAAGTGTAGGTAGAAAGGCTGTAGTGAGGATTAAATATAAAATGAAAAATGAATACAACTTTGCTTGTTCTTTATTTGACTTTTGTTTGTTTATCTGATTTGTTGTTATAAAAAATAATTATTTTTTGTTATTAATAAAAGTAAAATAAATAAACCTATAAAAATGCCAATTTTAAAAAGAAGAAAATAATTAAAAAAAAAAAAATTATCTGTAATATTTTTACTCAACAAACAGTAAAATTTTTTTTTTTTGCTTACAGCTTATTGATTAATTTCTAATATATCTGTCTTATTATATATTTTTTTTAAAGGTGTACTCTGTCCACGATGCGGTAGGAAGTATCTGACTAAATATTCGCTGAATCGTCATCTAAAATACGAATGTGGACAACCTCCTAAGTTCGCTTGCCCTTTGTGCCCTTATAAAGCGAAACAGAAGAGCAGCTTAAAAGGCCATATTGGAATCAAGCATGGTGTGAACCCTAGCGCCGATACAACTTTATAAATTTAATCAACCAAATCGTTCAAAATTTATTAATTAAGGGCCAAGTAATAATTAAGACTTTTTTTGTTATATGGCTACCACTAAAGAAACGTTTACAAGTACTTATTTTTCACTTAATTGTTTTCTTGCCAATGATCTAGAAATGTCCTTTCTAACTTATGACGAGATCTTGCCTAAAGGTCGGAATTATTTTGATTTCGTTTTTTTAGGGTATTACCCTTTTTTTTTAGAAATAATTAGTTCGAATAATAACTGTTCATTTATCATTTAATATTGTTTATATATCCACTTAAATAATTCTACAGTTTCTTCTTTTTTAATAATACATATATCAAATTAATAAAATAAATCTTTGCATTTCATTAATTATAAAACTTATTAATTATTTTAGCAAATTATCAAAATAAAACCTTTCTTTAAATCTTGTAAATATCATTAGAAAAATTGTAAAAAAATCTAAAAATTGTAAAACTTTTGTGCCATACTTGTATAAACATTTTTTCATTTTTTTATTAATAAAATGTTTAATAACTAAATTCAACTTAAAACTATTTTTTATTGTTTCAATGATTTAAACAGAACATTATTAATAATATTATATTATTATTGTTATAGAATATAAAATTTTCAAGAATAGATCATGACTTTAAAACGTACACTAAAATAAGTTTTTGATACTTAATTAGTTTTATATTTACCTTTGTTGAGGAATAATGTAATATTATTTCTTTTCTTATGTAATTATTCATAGTGTGACTTTATTTTTCAATTATAAGTGCATTTTTTGTTTTAACTTTATCTTAAATTTATTTTTTTGTCCAATATTATTTTTAACTTTGAATGTTTTAATTTGTCTACTTTTATAGATTCTTGTTTTATCAAGACTTCTTTATTATCAAGACGAAGAATCTGAGCAACAATTCTTCTAGAATTTGGATCCATTGTGCAATTTTTTTGTCGAGACTATTCTGATTTTTCCAATTCCTCAAAGAATTGTTCGTATTTCTTTCTGGGAATTGTGAAAATTACTCCCTCAACACCTTGATTTCTTTTTTTTTTTTTTCAATTGTAAAAGTTTTGTAAAGGTAGCAAAAGTTTTTTTCCAATCTATGATCATAGTTCTTATTTTGTGGTTATTGCCTTAATAAGACCTAATTGACTCTTCCTACCAGAGTCTACTTTAGTAAATATAGTAAACCTTTTACTAAAGTGAAATCTTTTGCTAAAGTGAAAAGTTGCTTCAAAAAATATCTAAAAGTATTATTGATTCGAAAATAAAAGATCAACGTAAAATAATTGGATTCAAATGAAACTTTTTTCTTCACTTAAAGAAATAAATTTAAATCTATTAATCTATGCTCCATGAACGCTCTAATTCCTGAAATGTAAAATAATTTCAATCCAATGTATATTTCCTTTTAAAATCAACGACTATATTGTATTTATATACACATGCTGTAAAGCCTCCATTAAGTGACCACTAAAGAGGCCCACTAAAAGTGGTCTCCTTACTCAAATTAGGAAATATTTCCACATGGGCCATAGAAGAATGGTTAACTTCACCAGTTTATCATCACTTACGAGTGGTCACATTAGCAGGTTTTACTATATGTATGTATATTATATATTATGTATGTGTGTGAGTTGTGTGTAAATATATATTATAATAGTTATTAACACATTAATCCAATGGTGATATGATGACTAATTTTGTATTATTATGGTGATTGAAATTAACTGGTAATAAAAAGGTGATTTTTTGAATAATTACTTTATAATATAAGCGTTGGGAAAATTTTAAGGAGTTCACGTAGCTTCAGATTATATATTATTATTATTATTATTATTTAATTAAAAAGTGTATGGGCACCCCAAAAAATTCGGTTGAGGAAGCGTATCTGGGGCATCATGTATAGAAATGCAAAACCTAACAAATATAATGCATTCATAATTAAAGTGTTTCCTGTATATGCATTATTTATGTATTCTTTTTCATTTCATACTCTCTTTAAAAACCAGATACGCTACATCGAAGCCCAGTTAAACACGACAGATACATACGCCCAAGATCGACACTCAAGATCGATACATACGCGCAAAATCGACCTGTATATAGGTGTGTCTAAAATAGAGGACTGAATATGGCAAATGTACTAAGAGAAAACTTATGAAATGAAGAAGAATCCATAATTGGTGCATTTTTTTTATCAATATACAGAAAAGACTATAATTATAAGTGCTAGTTTTGTTTCTCATTTTTATACATGATGCCCCAGATACGCTACCTCAACCCTTTATGCCTAAGTATGCCCAAGATTGGAGATCGCTTTCAAAGTTGTCCTTTACACAAATAATTACATCTTTATGCCTAAATATGCCCAAGATTGGAGATTTCCAAAGTTGCCCCTTATAGTAAAAAGTAAATTTTGATGCCTAATAAACATTACTTGAGTTTTATTTAATAAATTCTTGGGGCGTATATAATAATAATAATAATAATAATAATATATATATATATATATATATATATATATATATATATATATATATATATATATATATATATATATATATATATATATATATATATATATAATAATAATAATAATAATAATAATAATAAGTTAAAGTACATATATTTATGTACATTGTACATATATATATTTAAAAAGTTAATTATTGGATGTGTGACTTTCTAAAAGTATTTTCTGTGGTAGATTCATTCTCTTTTAGTTTGAGCTGATTTATTTTTTTTAAATAATATTAGAACTTTTGAAATGTTATTTATATTTTAAATTAAATTTTGTTTCAGGTCATTACGGTCACTCCTGTTTCTTCTTCTGTCTTCCTTGTGGTCGGAAATACTTAACGAAGTACTCGCTGAATCGACATCTCAAGTACGAATGCGGCGTTCTGCCACAATTCCCCTGTCCACACTGTAGTTACAGAGCTAAAAGGAAAAGCAGTTTAAAATCACACATGGCATTGAAACACCCAGGTTCTCGTAATTTTGAACTTACTGTCGACACGAATCAGAGTAATTATATTCGTGAAATAAGGGAATCTCAAATGAGATTCCCTCCTAAATCATGAAGAAAATAATGAATAATATAATTTCGACATTTTTAATGGTTGATGGTAAACGAAAATAACAATTTAATCTCTATTTTATTAATAGAACTGAATTTTAAATCAAACTTTCTTCCATTTCCAGATTAAAACAGGTTAAATTAACGTCAGACTGAACCTAAATTTATATTTATCAAGTATTTTATTATTTTATTTTTTTAATTTAATTGTTAATAGGAATCATATACATGGAACTATAGTTATATGGTACGAGCCATATAATAACTATGGCAATAATGACTATGTTATATAACTATGGTAATAATGACTATGTTATATAACTTTGGTAATAATGACTATGTTATATAACTATGGGGATAATAACTGTTACATGACTATGGTTCTAATTAGAATTCGAATAAAAACCTTACTAATAATTTGAATTCCCAGAGAGAAAAGGAAAACAATTTTTTTGGTTGGAACTGGACATGATCAAAATATTGTATTTTATCAAACTTGAAAACTTTTACCAAACTTTATCAAAATTTGTTTATTGATCAAACTTTAATTTAATGTTTTAACTTGTTTCTTATCTTACTTTATATCCATAAGTTAAACTCGTTAAATAATATGCCAATTAGGCAAATTTGGCATCTATTGTTTAACTTTCTCATATAATTAACTAACAAAGTCCGTGCGTCTTGACAGTCCTTGGAAGGTCTTGATCTGCCAAAAGGGTAGTACAAATATGTTTGTAATGGATGACATAGGGGTTATATAACTAACTAACTAAGTCCGTGACTAGACAGCCCTTGGAGGGCCTAGGCCTGCCAAAGGGCTAATACAATAATATATGTAATGGATGACACGGGGTTAGTGTGTCGCTTCATCAGCTATATAAACCTTACAATTGACATAAGCTGCCAGTTAGTTAGTTGCCACTACACATAAATAGCCACACATTTTTATGACGATGCTGGGAGAACACCGAGCGGAAAGAGAGGTGGTCCGGGAATTGAATTCAGATATGTGGTTTTCCAATTGTTGACCGCATATCTGGAGTTGTGTTAACTACGCATATGAGAAGGTATGTTTGACAACCATACCTTCTCATATGCGTAGTTAACACAAATCCAGATATGCGGTCAACCATTGGAAAACCACATATCTGAATTCAATTCCCGGACCACCTCTCTTTCCGCTCGGTGTTCTCCCAGCATCGTCATAAAATTGTGTAGCTACTTATGTGTAGTGGTAACTAACTTCTCATATGCGTAGTTATCAAAGAGACGATGTATTGTGATGACGAGAAATTTAATTTTGAGATTTTGATGAATACTGTAGTTCGGTGAGTCCAAAACAGTAGTTTTAAATTTTATCTTTGTTCTGCAGATTGTGTGTAGACGCGTGGAGAGCTAACTACTGTACCTTTTCGATTAAATTTGGCACACAGAAAAATCATATCCACCCCGAGTTGAAATCGAGAAATAAATGTTATTTATAATATTAGGGATGCTTCACCCTTAAAACTCTAAATAAACATTCTAAAGGATTTTAGACAACATTTAGCAAATTTTCATATGAATATAACGTAACCGTATAAGTAATTTTACCGGGAAAAAACTAGTTCCTGAGAAAGTGATTTTTGAAGCTAAGAGTGAGATGTCAGGTTCGATTCCCCACCGAGGTTATTATTGTAAATTTTGATAAAATGTTCAACAATAATAATTAAATCTACATATGAACATACGAAAACTGGAAACAACTTATAAATGGAAAACACTGGACCAAGTAATTATGTTCTCGTGTATGATTTAGGTTACTTCTTTAGATTGTTACTCCTCTATGATTATAAATTACTAAATGACTTTGACTATAATAAATATTAAGACAAAGAGATGTTTATTCCAATGTACTTTGGGACAAAGGAATATCACACTTTTGTTTTTATAAGGGGAGTGACAGTCTAAAGAAGAACATTCCCTACACCTTCTTTTGATTGTTACTCTCCTCTATTTTTTTTATAAGGGGAGTAACAATCTAAAGAAGTTGCATCAGACGTCCCCTTAAGTAAGATTAAAATAATTAGAATATGTAGTTAAATTTTTATTCAGGTACCAAACTGGACAAAATTAACTGTTAATCCATTTTAAGTTACTCCTAGGCAAATTAAACAATTAATATATTTCATTCCAAACTAACAAATTAATATATCGAATATTTATAATTTCCATAATTGATATATTAATTTATATCTTACAACAGCCATTTCACTTCTTAAAACAAAAATTATTCCTTGCCATGTGAAATGAATAATTTAAATAATTGTTTTATATTATTTAAAATTAAATTTAAATATTTTAATCCTACATTCCAATATGTGTTAATTTTTTTTTAAATGATAATTATAATTTTATTTTATTTATTACTTTATATTTTATATAATTGTTAATGTATAGAAGGGTTGTTTATGTATTTAAAAAAAGATATATATTTATATATTAAAATTTATTGGTCTCAATATTATATATATTTTATATTGATTGGTTTTTTTTGTTGTAAGTTTTGAACAAAAAAGGTGATATTGATTTATGTTAATACATATTTTTTTAAACAATGGTGTTATTTTATTATCCCCCCCCCCCCTTGTTTTGATAATTATTTATTATATACAAGAAGTCGTAAGTTCGATTCTTGGGCAAAGGTTGCATATGAGTTAAAACTGACGAATATAGGTGAGTTAATATTATTTAAAGTATAATTTCTAAATAGTATTCAAATATTATAGTAGTATAATTTCTAAATAGTATTATTTGTTAAGAACTTTACCATAGTACACTATGCTTACTACTATACTATATTCGTAGTGTACTATGATCAGTTAATTGTCAGCAGTAACCATCGATTGAAGAAAAAGAGTGCAACTGGAGTTAATGTCAGTGTAATAATAAAAACGAAATCCTCTCTACAAAATAAGTGTTTTATCCTCAAAACTAGCTTTCGGCCTCTCGTCCATCATCAGTGCCGGTAAAAGGTAAAGAAAAAACCCGACGTGGAGTCAGAAGAGAGACAAAAAACGGACTGATGATGGTCGAGAAGCAGAAAGCTAGTTTTGATGATTAAACACTTTATTTTGTGGAGAAACTTTCGTTTCTGTTATTCCATAATTCCGTTTGAAACATTCTTATTAATCAACATTTTTTTTAATGTTCTGTAATAATTGTGAATAATATTTTATTTGTGTTTCAGCTGATAATTGTTTCTTCGTTTGACTCAAATGCTCAATTTTTTTCATTTCAGGAAAGTTTGAGTTATCATCATATCTCTCACTATTTATTATTTTAATTTATCATGATTATTATTATTATTGCTTATCTCATGTTGAACAAAAGATGACCTTTAATTTTATAATTTGTATGTATTTTGTATTAGATATATTCTCAAATTTGTGTTAGTGAGAGACACCAAGAGATGTGCCACGCAAGCGTGTGACACATAGGAACTGTTCCAACATCAGACATTACGTCAAAAAGATGCTGGCTCGTCATTATGCCATGTCCTGCATCGTTTCGTCGCGTCCGGCTCATATATAGGTCCTGAGTTGGGTGGGCATCGTCGGGCCCCTGATGACTTGGACGCGTTGAAACGATGCAGGACATGGCGTAATGCCGAGCCAACATCTTTGTGACGTAATGTCTGATGTTGGAACAGTTCCTATGTGTCACGCTTGCGTGGCACATCCTTTGGCGTCTCTCACTAACACAAATTGTGTACCTTATTGCAGTGTGCAAAAACACGGTATTACATTGCTGATTATATATTAACACACAAAAATATAGTTTAAATTTGCAGATCACAATAAAATATGCATTAGCATTTATGAACGATTTTTTTATATTATACATTGTTGTGTACACCAGTAGCTCGTTAGAAATTTTATGCTCTATGAAGATTTATTTTATATTGATGTGGTGAACGCAATTACTTAGCGCTCAATCGAGAACGGAATTGCCATATTTTAAAGGAATAACATAAACTTAAATAAGACTCGGAGTGGCATAAATAAATGGAGTGACAGTTTCCGCTTTTACGTGAAAAGACAGTTTATTAAATTTTTCTTAAGAAGCTCTTTTTAAGATGATCTCCATAGGAGCTCTCCATACTTAAGGCTCCTTGAAAGTGCCTTATTTTATATTGTTTTTAGCGATGGTAATGCATTGCTGGCACTCCATTAAGAATAGGAATACCATATTCTAAAGGAATAACATGAACTGTCTTTCCACTTTTACCTGGATGGACAGTTCATGTTATTCCTTTAAAATGACTCCCGTAGAAGCTTTAATATATAATTCTCTTTGAATGTGCCATAATATATATTGTTCTGCCAAACGCAATAAATTACCTGGCACTCCATCAAGAACAGGAATACCATATTACTGGATGGATAGTTTATTTGTGTTCCCACTTTTACGTATTTGGATAGTCCATGTTATTCCTTTAAAATGACTCCCGTAGAAGCTCTCATATCTAATGATCTTTGAATGTGCCATATTTTGTATTGTTCTGCCAAACGCAATAAATTACCTGGCACTCTATCAAGAACAGGAATACCATATTACTGGATGGATAGTTTATTTGTGTTCCCACTTTTACGTATTTGGATAGTCCATGTTATTCCTTTAAAATGACTCCCGTAGAAGCTCTCATTTCTAATGATCTTTGAATGTGCCATATTTTGTATTTTTTTCCAAACGCAATAAATTACCTGGCACTCCATCAAGAACAGGAATACAAAATTCTAAAGCAATAACATAAACTGCCTTTCCAGTGACCCCATTGACGTTTTTATTTCTAATGCCATATTCTCTTAAATTCTATTGATAGATCCACCGTTTGACAAAGATTTATTTTGTTTAAGAAAATCTAACATGCATAATATATTGTATTTTAAGTGTTTTTCCCAAATTTCATTTTTTTTCAGCAGACACTGATGAAAGCAAGAAGATGACGGTTGTCGAGTTGGACGCCAACGTCATTATTGAGTTCCCATGTAAAGACTGTTCAAGGTCATACAGAAGTCAGTACTCTTTGATAAGACATCAGCGTTACGAATGCGGACGTAATCCTCAATTCGAGTGTAGCAAGTGCCAATATAAGTCTAAACAGAAGGGAAATTTACGTAAACATATGTTTCTTGTACATGGTATTACTGATGCATGAATCATCAGCATTATGACCATAATTGAGTACTTAGAAAATGCGCTTGGCACATGTTTAGCAACTCGTTTAGTATGTAAAGTAAATAAATATTACCTAACTGGAAACCATATTTTAATGATTAAAGTAAAAATACTGGCACGTCTTTAGATTGTTACTCCCCTTATAGAAAACAGAGGGGAGTAACAATCTAAAGAAGGTGTACTGAATGTTCTTCTTTAGACTATTACTCCCCTTATAAAAACAGAAGTGTAATATTCCTTTGTCACAATGTACATTGGACTAAACATCCCTTTGTCTTAATAGTTATTTAGTTTGTCATTTATATTCTAAAAAAAAGTAGGGGTGTAACAATCTAAAGAAGTACCAAAATACTTTAATTTGTAATTTTATTATACATCTTAAATGTAATTTTAAAATATCACTTACTTTTTTAAATATTAAAAATAAAATAACCATTATTAATAAATAAAAAAGCATGTTCCTGCCATCATATTTATTATATTAAAAATTTGTTATTATCCATTGCATTAAAAAATTAAATATTTATAATTTTAATTATTGCGTTTAAACGAATTTATTAATGCATTGTAGAACAAAATTAAAATATAATAAAAAAAATATAAAATATTTTAAAGGTTTTGATTCTTATATCTTGTTATTTTTGTATAAATGGTAACTATAACAGCTTGTACAAATTTAAATGAGAAATGTTAAAACTTATATTATTAACAAATCGATATCAAGTTAAAATATATATTTAGTACACTAATAAAAACATTTTTCTTATGAAGTGTTATTGTAAATAAATTTATAACTTAAAAAATATAATAATTGTTATTACTTTAAAAAGTTAGTAAGCTTTAATTAGTTAGGTTACAGAATAGGTAGAATGAAAAATCTATACATGTAAGACTATATTAATAAATTTATTGGTATTCAGGTGAATCAATTGGCATTCAGGTGAAGCAATTGGTATACAGTTGAATCAACTGGAATTCAGGTGAATCAATTGGCAGTCAGGTGAAGCAATTGGTATACAGTTGAATCAACTGGAATTCAGGTGAATCAATTGGCATTCAGGTGAAGCAATTGGTGTACAGTTGAATCAACTGGAATTCAGGTGAATCAATTGGCATTCAGGTGAAGCAATTGGTATAAAGTTGAATCATCTGGAATTCAGGTGAATCAATTGGCATTCAGGTGAAGCAATTGGTATACAGTTGAATCAACTGGAATGCATGTGAATCAATTGGCATTCAGGTGAAGCAATTGGTATACAGTTGAATCAACTGGAATGCATGTGAATCAATTGGCATTCAGGTGAAGCAATTGGTATACAGTTGAATCAATTGGTATTCAGATGAAACCACACCACGAAGCTTTTGAAATCCAAGTACTGACTCAATTCCTTCGTGATTTCACCAATACAATGTGATTGGTTGGTATTCAGGTGAATCAATCATTGATACAGGAATCATATTAATTCAGGTGAAGGAATTGATATTCATGCGAATCAATAGGTATTCAGGTGGTTCAGGTGAAATCCACATCACGAAGGTTTTGAAATCCAAGTGCAGACTAAATTCAAAAATGGTAGAGTAATCCTTTCTAATATACCTACATAGATTTTATTCCTCTTGTTAAGTGACAAGTTAAAAAAAAATACCTCTTAGGGTTGGTTCAGTAATGCAAGAATTTGGGGTGAAATCATAAAAAAAACAAAAAGCTACTTCCACAAAATGATTGTTCAATTTTTAGAAATAGCTTTCGGTCTCTCGGTCACCATCAGTGCCGGTAAAAGGTAAAGAAAAAACTCAACGTGGAGTCAGAAGAGAGACAAAACACAGACTCTTTTTTTGCAAATTGATTCTATTGATATCAACAACTCAACTCAACTGGCGCTCGTATTTCTTAAAATTAGGGGGATATTATTCTAGACAGAACATTGACGATCAACAGAATAAAAGGACAATTCCATATCGTCAAACATAGAATATTTATTTGCAATTATGTCATGTAGGGGAGTGGGGAGGATCTTTTACCTTGGACAGTTATGTTCCTTGGAAAATGGCTTTAAGCACAATGCCAAGAAGAGAGCAAATTTCTTCTGTGATGGTAGTTGCCAGAGTCGAGCATATGGCAACAGTAACTTTTCGCCTTTGCCAGCTATCGCATCAATTTTATCATTTATACTGATTTTAGATAAGTGTCCAAGGTAAGAGATCCTCCTCTACTTGTCGTAATCCCTTATTCAAATGAGTTCCCAAGGTAAAGGACCCTCCTCTCCTTATCGTAATCCTTTATTTAAATAAGTTCTTCCTCATTTAATTTGTTAAGAGTTATTTGAAATAATTCCTCAACAGGTAATGTCTTGATTTCTTTTATCTTAATGGGTTCTCTTTGTACTTATTAAATTTTATTATATATTTATCAAATGATTACGAGAACTGATTGAAACTTTATGTCCAACAGGTGGGCGTCACTTCTGCCATTGTGGCCGGAATTACTCTCGTCGACAGCATCTTATCAGTCATCAGAAACATGAGTGTGGCCAAGAACCGAAGCACCATTGCCCGCTGTGCCCGTACAAAGCCAAACAAAAGCAATGCATGCGGAGGCACATCTTGCTTAAACACAATCAGATAATTAGATGAAAAATAAAAGTTTATATTTTTTTTATTGCTCATTGCGTTTATTTATTTAAAAACCCTTTTATTTGAGTTGTGTTAGTTAAAAGTTAGGTTTTGTGTGGTGGTTCATTGTTTGAAACATGATGCATAATTTTGGGGTACCAGATTCTTCAGCTTGAGTCCTCATAAGAGGACATGGTTAATGGCTGGATGGATATGAATTTGTAGAGTACAAAAAAATATATATGCATTTATACACGAATACTTACTAAATAAAATACCTATTTTTACTGTACTATAGGTAAAGGTGTATTGATAAAATAATATTACCGAATAAGCAGGTGATAAATGCCAATAATGAGGTGATAATCTTCAAATATTTGTTGATATTCAATATGAGCTAATATTTCCCATGTATAAGGAGGTCAACTTTTACTAATCTTTTTGTAAGATGTGTTTAAATTTATATTTTAAGCCGGAAGACCATATTGATTTTGTTAATTATTGATTTAAATTGCTGTCTTGATGTGGTAACATAATTCTTTCTATTAGACATAGAATTCATTCCTCTTGTAGAATGACTACTTAAGAAAATTAAATAAAGGTAATGCGAGAGTTAAGAGAAATATTCTTTTGGATAGCAGTTGATCAGTGGAAATTGTAGAGAAATTCCATTTTGTCGAACTTATTTGAAGATATTTATTTTCTATTTTGTCATATAAGGGAGGTTGCCTTTCCATGGACCGTTATGTACCTTGGAAACTTTTCTTGGACAATTAAGTACCTTGGACATTTTTCTCCAGCAGTATCCCAAAGAGAGAGGCAATTTGATCTGTGATAGTACATGACAGTGCGCAGCCTGGCAATATTTATTTTTCAACCATTTTGCCTTTACCAACTGTCATATTAATTTTATCAGTGATAGTTGATTTTTGTTAAGCGTCCAAGGTATGGGAACCTCCCCTACACATCGTAATCCCTTATTGAAGTGAGTACCTAACTTATTCAACGATTTAAGAGTTATTTGCTATAATTCCTCCAACAGGTAACAAGTCTTTCTTTATTTTATCTTAATTGATTTTATTGGACTTATTAAATTATATTATCCGAGCCCTTGGCCCATGGCAACGAGCTTGAATTTATATTTTTAAAATAAGTTAAATTAATTAAATTGGTTTAGATAAGTTATTATTCAGGGTGTCACAGAATAACTATTCATCATTTTCAAAAACGAAAGAGGGCGGCACTTAAATGAACATATTAATAAACTAGTGTCCGGAAATTTCTCAGTGTCAAGATAAACTAGAAATTCAAGTACCATTCGGCAAATTGAACTCTGTTGGTATAATCAGCTGGAATTAACGATTGCACTTTTTAAATGTGAAACGGATGCTTCTGATATTCCTTTTATACCCTCAATACTGATGAGTGGCTTGTATGCATTGCATGGACAATGGCACGAGTGCTTTTTTGGGGTTATTTTCAAATTGTTGCTGAAAATGGTCCTCTAAGTCAACATTTCGGATATTATGACTGGCTCCCGAGTCTATTTTATTTACTTGTAATTCACCATACATACGACCATACTCTGTCTTGAATAAAAATTTTGAAAATGATTTATGACAACGGATGTGAGGATGCTGCTCTGCATAAATTCGCCTTGCTTCGTTAGCATTGCCGTAAGCTGCTCCGTAGGCAATATACATTTCTGCTAATTCAGTATTTGTAAAATGATGCATTTTCTATCAATCATTAATTTATCTAATAAGGACTAATTTGTGACACACGTCAAATGTAAACTACGAAAATAGTTGTTGCTGTTCAAAGGTTGCTATGATTCAACTTTTACTTTCTTGGGAAGAGACCGTATTGTATACCGCTGGAAGACTGGAAGTCCTGAGTGGGAGATTAGTCTTGGAGTGACAGCGGATTTATTTCATTTATCTTGATACTGAAGAATTTCCGGACACTAGTTTATTAATGAAAAAGTTTATTTAAGTGTCCTTTATCATTTCTGAAAATTAGGAATTGTCATTCTGTGACATCCTGTAGATAAGTTACTATATCTACCTATTATAAAACTTTACAACGAGAACTGATTGTAGTTTTATGTCCAACAGGTGGGCGTCACTTCTGCCCTTGTGGTCGGAATTACTCCCGTCGTCAGCATCTTCTCAGTCATCAGAAGCACGAGTGTGGTCAAGAGCCGAAGCACCATTGCCCGCTGTGCCCTTACAAATCCAAACAGAAGCAAAACTTGCGGAGGCACACCTTGCTTAAACACAATCAGATAATTGGATGAAAATAAAGTTTAATTTATATTATTGATCATTTTGTTTATTTATTTTTAGTATACGAGGGTTGGTCAACAAGTAAGGTCTCCCCATTTTAAAAAATCGAAAAAACGTGAATTCAAAATAAAAATAATTTTATTTTGTAGGTCTCTCGATCCAAGCACTTATGGAACATCAATTTGTCATTCAAAATGGTCTGAATGGAACCTTTAGAAATGTTAGAAAGTGATAAACAAAGTTTACGAGTAGTTCTTGTCGCACCAATTCATCGACTTTTGCCATCATCTCATCTGTGACGAATGTGGTTGGTCTTCCACTTCGCTCTTCATTATATATATTTGTCCGGCCCTGTCGAAACTCACGAACCCATTTACGCACATTTTTTATGTCCATACATCCCCCTCCATCAACTTCGCAAAGCTATCTATGAATTTAAATCGGCTGAACGTCTTTTGCTGTAAGAAACCTTATGACTTTGCGGAGGCAGCATTTGGCTACGACGGAAATCTGAAGATCCATTTTTAAACAACTCTAGTTGGGAAACTAAAACGTTCAGAGTATTTAGCGATGGTTCGTTTGAAAGAAGGGAGGACGTCAGTTTTGCCACCTCTGTCGTCCGACGTTGACAGCTCAAGCTAAAGTGTTGGAGACCTTACTTATTGACCAACCCTCATATGTAAAAATCCTGTTTCTTTGAGTACATCAAAAGTTAGGTTTGTGGTGGTTTTCATAGTTTGAAACATTATGCATAATTTTGGTGTGCTAGATTTCTTGGCTTGAGTCGTCATAATAGTAGCTATGGCTATCTGGATATTGACTTGAGGATTGTGGATCAGTCAGAAGTTCAAATTAAAGCTGTGGATTTACCAAAGTTTCTAATTTTTTTCCATCTTCAAGGAAAAGTTCCCAATTAATTTCCTTTTTCAAGGAAAAGTTTCTAATAAATTTCCTTCTTCATGGAAAGGTTTCCAAGTAATTTGCTTAATTTAAAAATGCAAGAATGACTTCTTCACTTCAAGGTAATATACAGGATCATATTTGTATTATACATTAAAAAAGAAGATAATATGTCGGTAAACCAAAAACTTTGATGCCTTACTTTTGACTGATCCTCACTATCATGAGGAAAAATCAGGCTGAACGCACTTTGGCCCACATTGCTATCATTCGTGCTTTGGAAGAAGAAGATCCGGGTACGATTTCCCACTACGCAAGGAGTCTCTGGTTGTTCATTGCTATCATTCATGCTTTAGAAGAAGAAGATCCGGGTACGATTTCCCACTACGGCAAGGAGTCTCTGGTAGTTCATTGCTATCATTCATGCTTTAGAAGAAGAAGATCCGGGTACGATTTCCCACTACGGCAAGGAGTCTCTGGTAGTTCATTGCTATCATTCATGCTTTAGAAGAAGAAGATCCGGGTACGATTTCCCACTACGGCAAGGAGTCTCTGGTAGTTCATTGCTATCATTCATGTTTTAGAAGAAGAAGATCCGGGTACGATTTCCCACTACGCAAGGAGTCTCTGGTAGTTCATTGCTATCATTCATGCTTTAGAAGAAGAAGATCCGGGTACGATTTCCCACTACGGCAAGGAGTCTCTAATAGTTCATTGCTATCATTCATGCTTTAGAAAAAGGAGATCCGGGTTCGATTCCTGATTCCGGTAAAGAGTCTCTGGTAATTGATATATTCATGCTTTACTCCGGCAATGAGTCTCTGGTAGTTTATTGAAAAAGAGGGAAGAAGGGTAGAGAAAAAATGCTGAATCGAGAGATGCAAAGGGCGTGTGGTAAACTTAGTCTCGTGGCGCGTGTCACGCATATACCAATCTGAGCTGTCCTTCCTATTTACATTAGTTACAAAAACGCGCGTTTCAGTTTACGCGCAGCCATACATGTATAATAATTATTATTAGTGATGCGTTGAATTCATAACGGCCGGATTTAGAACGTACGGGGCAATAACTATAATTTCCTACTCAAAAAGACCTTTAATTTGTCATACAATATGACAATTTTGAAAATAGTGTTGTAATACTTATATTTTCACCAAAAGCTTCAAAATTATATGCAACATGACAAATATTTTTAAAAACATCATTCTTTTTAATTTGACTATTCTTCATATTAGTGGTTTTTTTCATCTTTATCCTCTAGGTTTATCGTATATACATTTGGACATACATTCTCTCTTGTTGAGAGCTTTTGAACCTTAGATGTTTGCGGTTCGATCCGCGTTGGTGACGAACATTTTTATCCATATTTTCTATTTTATTATGATGGTTAGTTAATATTGATGATTATATTTAATTGTTTAAATTTCAAAGCATGAATTATCATTAATTTTAACTTTTAAAAATAACTTATTTGGTGTTGGTACTTTTTAATCCTAAATTTGTTTAATATAATATTATGTTACTAAAGCACTGGTGAATAGTTCCTTAATTAATCTTGGATTAATAATTATGTCTAATATTAAGTTATTTATGATTTTTTTTTTAAATATGTTTTTAATTTTCAAGAACGTTCATTTCAAAGAACAAAAGAAACAATGCATTTTTTTTTTTTTTTTTTTTTTTTTATAAACTATCACTGATTGTTTGTTTTTTGTTTTGTTTGTTGTTTATTCTGACGTAGATTTTCGAGATTTTCGTTACTTATGCACCTGCGGTCGGCACTATTCGAGCCAGTATGTGCTGAAGAGACATGTACTTTACGAATGCGGAAAGGATCCTCAATTCGCCTGCGCCTACTGCCAATATAGAACACATAGGAAAGGATCCCTTGTTAGGCACAACATTCTCAAGCATTCCAACTTCAAACAAGAGAGACTTTAGTGCAATCATGGTTGTTTTAGGGTCTTTTTGTTCAATTTACTCGCTTTATTTTAACTGTACATGTTATATATATATATATATATATATATATATATATATATATATATATATATATATATATATATATATATATATATATATATATATATATATATATATATATATATATATATATAGTCTTCTGAAATTAATGATTCTGAATAATGACTAATGTACTAAATCAAACAGAAAAATTAACTCAGAAATTACAGATTATGAAGAAATTTAATGTTATTTAGGATAAAGAAACAAACTATTAGTTAAATTTATAAAATGATCACGATTGTTAATTATTGTTAAAAAAAAATGTATTTCCTTAACTTTTTTTATTTATTTAAATTTATTATTCTATATATAAAAATATTGCTTTTGTTTCTTTTTTTTTTTGGTTGATAAAATTCCTTTCATTTTAGCAATTAATGTAGAATACAATTCTTAAAGAACAAAAATAAAATTATTTTTAGCTATAAAAGAAAAAAAATGTAAATCATATTTTAATATATACAATAAACTTACAAAGTTATGGCCTATGTAAGTAATAGATATTTATTTAATTCAGTTAGTAATTAAGTAAATAAAGCAATCAAATTCTTTATAGTTCATTTAATATTTAATTTTAAATTTAATAGCATTAAACCTAATTTAATTATTGTTGATATTTATTTGAATGAATTTATTTGTTTTTAATTTTAAGTTTTTTTTTTAGTTTAATTTTTAAGTTGTAACATTCCAACCTATTATAATTCATATATATTATTTTAAACTTCATGTTAAATCTATTATTTATTTCTATTAATGTTACAATGGTTATTTAATAATATATATTTTTAGGGTTTGTTGAAACATGATATATTAATTTGATTGATTGTAATATGTTTGATAATTTACATTTTTATTGATTAAATATAATTATATATTTTTGTAATGTAATATTTAGTGGTGTGGTTTTATGTTCCCGAGGACGGTCTGGATTTCTCAATTCGGTCTGAATGTCCTCTCTCTGAGGCCCATAACCTCTTGGATTAAGTACGCAGTACTATAATAATATACTTAATATGTTGAAATAAGCGTCAGCACAGATCAATTCTACTTTTTACAAAAACCGTGATTAAATTTTCTATATTTACAAACGAAGTGGCATTTTTGACATATAACAAAAATAAACTAAACACGTCAAGGAACAGGCTTCCTTAATATTGTCGCCAACAGACCACACACTGTCTGTCAACTGTCACATACTTTAGTCACGCACGGTCCATCCGGATTTAGGATTTCCTTCAATTTTCCCTCACTGCTAGGTTAGTGAGCAGTGGTTTGACTGATTTGACAATATTCACCACAAACGATCCGGAAAACAGAATGGCCTAATCTAACTTTTCTTGTCAGATTTGAATGATCACCTATGAGAGTCTTTAGTTTTTTTTAAACCTAATTTGTCATCTTCGCTTCTCTTTCATAAGAGATTTTTTACTCGAAGCTGACACGTTAATGTCATTTTACAAACCCCAAAACGATGGGAGCTTAAGTGTTTTATTAAATTTTAAAATATAAATGATTGATGAACTTAATTTTTCCTCATTTATGTACGTATATTGTAATTATAATACATTATACTCACTTATCTGGTGCCCGTGTGCTTTGGTCTACAATTAACTTCCATTCAGCAATGTACTGATGATCATCTACTTATGATCTCCAACCTATGTTAGATATGCTCATAATGGCTCAATTCTGTGGGACTCCGTTCCTCTATCTGTTGCGATGCCATTCGTCCTTCTCCTCAAGTGAAGGTAATCTTGATCTAGCAATCCCATCCTCTCCTATCTAGCTATCCCAGTCTCTCACATGCCCCTGAACGTGGCTCAGCCACCTCAGTCACTGTCCTTCTCCTCGAGTGTAATCTTGATCTAGCAATCCTATCCGGCATCCTAGTCTCTCACATGCCCCTGAACGTGGCCCAGCCACCTCAGTCACTGTCCTTCTCCTCGAGTGTAATCTTGATCTAGCAATTCTATCCGGCATCCTAGTCTCTCACATGCCACTAAACGTGGCCCAGCCACCTCAGTCACTGTCCTTCTCCTCGAGTGTAATCTTGATCTAGCAATCCTATCCGGCATCCTAGTCTCTCACATGCCACTAAACGTGGCCCAGCCACTTCAGTCACTGTCCTTCTCCTCGAGTGTAATCTTGATCTAGCAATCCTATCCGGCATCCTAGTCTCTCACATGCCCCTGAACGTGGCCCAGCCACCTCAGTCACTGTCCTTCTCCTCGAGTGTAATCTTGATCTAGCAATCCTATCCGGCATCCTAGTCTCTCACATGCCACTAAACGTGGCCCAGCCACCTCAGTCACTGTCCTTCTCCTCGAGTGTAATCTTGATCTAGCAATCCTATCCGGCATCCTAGTCTCTCACATGCCACTAAACGTGGCCCAGCCACTTCAGTCACTGTCCTTCTCCTCGAGTGTAATCTTGATCTAGCAATCCTATCCGGCATCCTAGTCTCTCACATGCCCCTGAACGTGGCCCAGCCACCTCAGTCACTGTCCTTCTCCTCGAGTGTAATCTTGATCTAGCAATCCTATCCGGCATCCTAGTCTCTCACATGCCACTAAACGTGGCCCAGCCACCTCAGTCACTGTCCTTCTCCTCGAGTGTAATCTTGATCTAGCAATCCTATCCGGCATCCTAGTCTCTCACATGCCACTAAACGTGGCCCAGCCACTTCAGTCACTGTCCTTCTCCTCGAGTGTAATCTTGATCTAGCAATCCTATCCGGCATCCTAGTCTCTCACATGCCCCTGAACGTGGCCCAGCCACCTCAGTCACTGTCCTTCTCCTCGAGTGTAATCTTGATCTAGCAATCCTATCCGGCATCCTAGTCTCTCACATGCCACTAAACGTGGCCCAGCCACCTCAGTCACTGTCCTTCTCCTCGAGTGTAATCTTGATCTAGCAATCCTATCCGGCATCCTAGTCTCTCACATGCCACTAAACGTGGCCCAGCCACCTCAGTCACTGTCCTTCTCCTCGAGTGTAATCTTGATCTAGCAATCCTATCCGGCATCCTAGTCTCTCACATGTCACTGGACGTTGCTCAGCCATCGGTTGATGTCTTTTTACAAACCGTGGTTGCTCTTGTAATAGTTTGTTATTTAAAGATTATACTTTTGTTATTTTTTGTAATAACATAATTGCTAATACAATACGATTATTATCATTTTTCAGGTGACTTTGTCGAGACTGTGAGACACTTCTGCCACCAATGCGGTCGCAGCTATAAGCATAAGACTCATCTATCGGCTCATAAGCGTTTTGAATGCGGCAAGAGTCCGCAATTCGCTTGTCCTCATTGTCCTTATAAGGCAAAACGATTCCGTGTACTCAAAGCCCATATCGGTATCAGACATCAAATATTCGGTGTCGATAATTTGCGAAGTACCCGACAAACAAACCTGAATGATATGGATCAGCAGAATCAAGTTTGGTCTTTTTGATTGAAGGCGGATTTGCAAATTTTGTTGAATACCTTTAAAATGAACTCTTTCGTTACCATCATCAATTAATTTAATTTAAATGGTTTCATGTTAACCATAAAAATTACACTAATAATATATACTAATTCGAAGTGGCTGTCTTGTAATCATATCCCACATTATCCCTCTTAGCTTACTGACAATAATTCAGCAAATGCCAAAGCTGTAAACTTTGTCTACATCACAATACATTTAGAATTTAATTATACACTTTATCATTTCTAGTTTATTGCATGCAGGTGATCAAATGTCCCGTTTATTGCTACTCAACAATTTAATCACCTTGTATTGTTAACATAATTCTTGAACTGCCAAAATTATCAAATACAGCAACGTAATGAAACATTTAAAACCAATGACTTTTATCGTTATCATTACTAGCTTTATATTGTGTTAGTAATAAAATAGTCCTGAGTCCTAGAATAATTATTATGGCTTACTACATTCCACTATCTGCAGCCATTGCTTCTTTTAGTGTAATACATCTGCTGATGCTGCACCCTTCTTTGGAGATGATATTACAAAAATATAATACTATTCATCAAAATTGTTCCTTGATAATAAATTTTATTTCTCTAATCACATTCGGATCTTTCTTATTTTACCTTTAATAATTCTTTCAACTGGAGTAAACTATACAGTAGAACTCCAATTATCCAAATTAATTGGGGATTTGGTCGATTTTGATCATCGGAAATTTGGATGATTGGATATAGTCCAGGAGTTAAGAGGAAAACATGTAGTTTCTTGAAAAATACACCTTACATTTATAAAATTAATTATGATGTACATAAGGTACTGTACTTTATTTTAAATGGCAGAACAAATTAAATGATACACAAAACTATAACAATTCTGTACAATGCTATACATACTCTGGCTATTTTCTCCCAAGAATTCGATTTGGATAATTGGGGGTTTAATTGATTGGGGTTTTGATAAGTGGAGTTCTACTGTATATCTTTAAACTTCATTTAATTGTAAGCAATGAAAATGCTTTAGCGTGGTTGGCTTGTTGTGGTTTCTAGAAGTAACTAGAAAATATAACTTGTTATAACTGGATATTACATCAACAAACAACATGTTTTTGGCTTGGAGATTGGCTTTCGGCCATTTAAATTCGACTTTCGGCTTGATCCGTACGTTGCCTCTAATAAATGATGAAAAAAAAAAAAAAAATAATAAAAAATAAAAATAATAAAAATAAAAATAGTCACGTGTCTCATTTGATCAGTCAACCTATCATGAGTCATCGGCCGTTACATATAGTTAAAGCTTTTTTTTGATTAGGCATTGTTTTAACCTACTGGGTCAATTTAATTTACGCACCTTTTCCATTTTCAAGTTAAGTTTCGAGCTATTTTGTGGTTTTAGTCCCGTTCAGCAGGTTAGGTCATTACAGGACGGGGGTTATCCGGCCACTTTACACGATGAGATCATCAATGTGAAATATGTCTCACCCCTCTGAGATTCGAACTTGACCGGGGTTTAGACCATGGTTTCAGAGTCGAGTGCGCTAACCTCTCGGCTACACCGGCCCCCTTTTTTTGTCCTATTCCGATGATATATTAAAAATAAGATATGAATTGGTAAACGCTAAAATGATGAATTAGAATGAAATTAGTGAGGTACGGTTTGATGAATATAACGTAGTTTAACCAACTAGTTTCGTAAAATGATGATTCTTCGTACCCATTTCAAACTTCACTATGTTAAGATTGTAAGCTTAGTGTAGTAGTCTTATTACCTAAGTATATACCCTGATGATGTAAATAAATTTTACGAAACTAGTTGGTTAAACTATGCTGTTTTTATTAAACCGTACCTCACTAATTTCATTCTAATTAATATATTTAAAATAAAATAAAACAATTATTCAACTATCATTCTAGCCTGTTAGTATCTTTGTCGGATAACTTATTTACTTAATATAATAACTATTTATACTCATGATATCAAATATATTAGCTCAATATGTTTTTGTTTTAATAATCCATTCAACCTTATTTTTGCTTCCGAGCTTACCAAAGATATCGGAAGCATTGTAATTATTCTGAAGAATAATGTATTTTTTATGTCTTTGATTTCAAAAATTCCTGGACAGGTTTTATATTTATTTATAATTTGATAGATCATAACTAGCCCATAATAATTTCAACCCTCTGCACGCTGCCCCCATTGTTTCCTTCCACGTGTGTACAACCATGTATTTATTAACAACTGTATCTTTTAATTTACTCATCCCTTTTTAAAGAAACTAGATGTTTTGTTGAAAGTAGCCCCCAGATGCCCCTATATTAATTTCAACCGTCTGAGCAGAATATTGAATAAAATAACTCTATTGAGAATCAAATCAGATGCAAATGTCATGTGATTCTAACTTTGTTATCCTACTACCTTTTTTGTTCTTGCTTTTTATTTTCTTTTCAATTTCTCAACAATCTTGTATTTCTTTTGCAGGTGATTCCGCAACAAGGAAGAGACACGTTTGCCCGAAATGTGCCAAGGATTACAAACGCAAAACTCATTTGAACGATCATATCCGTTACGAGTGTGGTAAAGATCCGCAATTTCCATGTCCTCATTGCTCGTACAAATCGAAACGACTTAGAGCCCTCAGATCTCATATCGGGGTTAAGCATAAGCTTGCAGACATCAATGTTCAAGCTTTGACAGCCACAACTACAGCTTCAGGAGCGGTTAACAGGATTGAATTCGTGATTACCGAAAAAGAGTTCAAAAGTCCAGTTTAATGTATGTTATTAAAAATTTGAATTATCGAAGGAAGAAAAGGCAGGACTAAGGAAAATATCATTTCATCTTCGACGCCGGGATTTGGACTATGGATCTGTAGATTTTTAAGATTCGGATAATTAGGACGAATCTATTTCTTCGGATAGAGAAACATCATTATCCGGTGTAGCCAAATTGATAAGGGTTGTCTCTTGGCAAACTACTTCAGAGATACGGAAGCTAATTGAACAATTAAAAGTTTGACGCAGAAGAAATCGGTTCAAATATCAAGGACAAAAAGATTCCTGGGGAACCAAAAGATTGAACAAGTTAACTAGTTCTGCTAACTAGGAAGCAACACTTCAGATGAATGTGCTGCAGAGGACATTAGGAGCCGCATAAATAAAGCCAAGCATGCGTTTGCAATGCTGCAACCTGTAAGGAAGTCACAGGAGCTGAGTAGCAACACCAAGAGGCATCTTCAATTTGAATGGTAAATCAATCTTGCGCTACGGCTTTGAAACTTAGATAACGGCTCTCTAATTTTTAAAGAGCATGCAGACTTTTTATAAAATAGAGTCTGATAAATATCCTACGGATGTGGAGCCACCGATTATTTTGAATGAAGAGTTTAAGATACAAGATACCCCTCAACATCGAGATACGCTATAGAAAGTAGAGGTGGATTGGACGATACATCGAAAGAAGATCAACATAGCTAGAAAAGCTCTGGAGGAGAATTCAGGCAGAGGTTGACCAGGACATACCTGGAGAATGGGTGTACAAGCAGAAGACATCGAGAGAGGAGGAAAAACCTGGTCCGAAATCAGGGAGTTAGTCAAAATTAGGATGCAATGGCACAAGTTCGTCGAAGCCTTATGCTGTAGAGGAGTTAAAAAATTATTTGAGTCAAGTATTGCTCCAGTGTTGCCAAATTGATAAGCATTGGAAATCCAAAGGTCCCCCCCCCCGGGTTCAAATCCCGCCGTTTGAGTGTATTTTCCACTCCTAACAATAATTCTAATTTAATATAAAAATTGCTTTAAAAAGGATGGTAAATTCTGTTGTTTATTATTATGTTTGGTGATTTTCTACGTCATCAATAATTTATCCTTTGATTTATTGGCTAAAATGAGGAGTTGAAACCATCCTCATTAGCTAAATGATTATGACCCTCTTTATATTTGTACTCTACTGTTATAATGTTTAATACCCTTGTACTCGTCCTTTTCCTTGATCCTATATCCTGTTGAGGAACATCGTTTCAACGATGTACTATTTTTATATTTTGTAACTCTGTAATATTGCCTTAACGATTTTAGGATTCTCAGTGTAATATTTACTATATACACAGGGTGGGCCCAAAAAAACGCACTTTTTTAAACACTTACAGCTCAGCTTCTGTAGTAGATAGAGATATGGGGTTTGCGGGGTCTGAAAACTACATTCTTTTACTTTAAATTTCACATCTATAACTTTAAAAACTATTGGGTGAAAGCCATAAAATAACGGTTTGAAATTGGGTCTTAAAAAAAGTCGTCCGGGTAGTAATCTGGTATTATACTTTTGATAGAATAAATTACCATATGTTGAAGGGGGGGGGGGGTTCTTTGTAGGTAAGTGGGAGGAGTCCCTCAGTGTTATAACAAACATTGAAGATGTGTTAAGCACAATGTTGAAGTCTGGTCAATTCTCTTGCAAGTATTGAATTGTTTGCAAGGAGCGATGGGACGGTAGCATCTTGCATAAACGTGTAATTTAGCGTTTGATCTTCAATTTCAGGCAAAATTGTGCTTAACCCATCTTCAATGTTTGTTATAACACTGAGGGACTCCTCCCACTTACCTACAAAGACCCCCCCACCTTCCACCATATGGTAATTTATTCTATCAAAACTATAATATCAGACAAGATCACTACCTGGACAACGACTTTTTTCAAGACCCTATTTCAAACCGTCATTGCGTGGCAGGGGTGCCCGCTCAAAGGGGGGTACGCGTCGTAAATAAAATTTTTGGGGGGGGATTTTCGGGGATGTTTTTAATAGGTTTTTTTAGGGGAAGGGGGGAGTGCAATTTTCATACTGAAATCAACAGATTGAGGGAGAAGAATCGAACAATATTTTTATGCTTTCCTCTATACTCTATATTATTTGTAAGTCTACCACTATACTAATACTATTTTCTAGTTACTGAAGTGGTACATTACCACATTTATTGTACCATAATTAAGTAATTCTATTCTTCTCGCGACACCAATATAGTAATAGTCTGTTGTTACACGTACACGATGTTTAAGTGTTCCTTCCATTTAAATTGTTTTATTTATATAATTTCATTAACTAGTATATTTATGGTTTTATTTTATTGTTAAACAATAATTAGACCTTATAGTTGTCCCGTATCACGTCAAACAGAGCACCTTTCTTTAATTAATCCTCTATTATAAGAAATATAAAATAAAAACATAAATAAACTAAAAACATAAAATAGAAACATAAATGATTAGTGTTAAATCAGTAACTACGAGTCATAATTATGACTAGATATTTTGCAAAAAAAAGCATTAAGTAAAATAATTGACGTTTTTAGGAACACTAACAGGAAACGTTTATTGTGTAAATTATTAAAAAAAAAAAAAAAAAAATACAGGGAAGTACTTGCATCAAGCAAGTACTTTTTAGGGTTTCGTAGATTATTCGGCATATACATATACATATATTTCATTATTTGCTAAAATAACATTTTAGTAAACCCATCCCACCCTATATGAAAGTATACAAAATGAAACAAATTTAAATAGATCCCTCAAAAAAGAAAAAATAGTGTAGTGTAAGGAGAGTAGACTAGATGTCCCTATTCCACACTGGAATCGCACGATTCCAAAATTTGGGAATTTTTTTAGTGAAATGTTGGCGCTAAAGACGCAATTTTGGCGGTAAAAAACACAGTAGTCACAAAAAAATATATATATATTTGTAATCTACTCTTCAGTAGCTTTCATTTGATACCTATCTCAAAAATTAAAAAATATAAATATTTGAGGTTTTCACATTTTTGCGTTCTGCGCATGCGCATATTAAATGTTAAAAACATTCTCTGTATTTTTCCTATGACTGGGTCAAAAAGTTACGCCAATATTTTAAATTTCAAATCTCTCTCGTGAATGGTTCGGGCTCTATGAACCAAAGAGCGACATACGGACGGACACATCACCCTCGGCATAAGGGTTTTGAGAAGTGTCTACAAAACCATAAAAAGTGCAGTCTGTAGTATCTGAAGATAGAGTATTATCAATAAAATCATTATTTCCTCAATTGTGCTTTTTCTTTTCTTTTAGTATGAGTAATGAAAAACTCAAACTACCATACTAATACCAAGTTAAAAAGACAACACAAGGAACATAAGTTTCAAAAAGACAAGAAAACATAAAGTATATTAAATACTCGTAAATTAATATGAATATTTAAACTGTTCTAGTTGCTTATACAGAGAGAGAAACTAATAGTTTTGTTTGTTTCTTTTTCAGTCCTTAATTAACAAAGAGCAAAACAATTAACTAATAAACTTTCCAAAGTGAATTAAGTTTCACAAAATATTAAAATTACTCTCGAAACAAAGCTAAAAATTTGATCCCGATTTTATGAATCAATGAGGCATATTCGTTATTTGAAAAAGAAAATTTACAAAAATTTCCTGGGGGAGGACCCCCAGACCCCCCGCTTAATCGAGGGGAGGGGGGTGGGGGGTTAAGTTTTATTAAGTTTTGGGGGGAATTTGCGTCATGATCCTTGGGGGGGATGGGCACCCCTGTTGCGTGGCTTTCACCCAATAATTTTTTAAGTTATAGATGAAATTTAAAGTAGAAGAATGTAGTTTTCAGATCCTGCAAACCCCATATCTCTATCTACTACAGAAGCTGAGCTATAAGTGTTCAAATAAGTGCGGTTTTTTTGGCCCACACTGTATAATCTTAAATATCCTTAATATTAATGTTGTCTGTCAATTCCGAATTCTGCTTAATGTTAAAGGATGAAATAATCTTACAATAATTGTTACTTAAGGAACAAAGTTTTGATTGAATAAATATTTAATTATCATGATTCTTTTATATATATTTCTAAATTTATTTCCTCTTTCTGTCATTGAATCCTATTCGTAATTTCTAGTAGATCATACTTAGATATTTGAATTATTTTAATTTATTTGATGAGTATTTTATGATTAGAGATTGTTAAAAATATTAGAAATATATTAACAATTATTTATCAAATAATTGTAATTTCTCAGCCAAAGATTTCCAACCTCAGACGATTTAATGCAGGACTGCTACTAATAAGGACAGAAAGGGTTTCAACCTCTTCTTCGCACTGGGCTTTTAGCTAGACCAAGCAGATGTAGATGTCGATTTAGTCATCAATGTCCAGCGAAATTTCCTGCCAAAAGATTATTGTTTTTAAAGAGAACAGTGATTTAGTAAGATGCTGCGATGGTTCCCAAATCATAATTTTTAATTGTCTCATTCCTGAAGCACGGTTCTATATCCTATGCAGTTGTAAAATCATGAAAGTCCTTGTGGATTGTTTCACTCCACAACGTGGTACTAGAACTGGAACCCGATTTGGCTAACTGATCAGCAATCATGTTGTCTTCAATGCAACAATTTTCTGGAACGTATATTAGTTGTACCTTTTCAAGTTGCCGAAGATAGTGGAGATATCCTTTTGCAGTCGGCAACCAGCTTAGATATACACCTGGGTGCAACCAGCGCTTCAAGTGCTGCCTGGCTTTCAGAACAGATACTAACTTCGATTTTGGATATTCTTACTCAGTATAATTTGAGAATAGGCTAGAATTTCATATGCCTCTGAAATTCAGTCGCATATTTGCTTAAGGCCTATGCTCACACGTACTTAGTATGGGGGTTCTGTACCGAATACCTCAGACCCTGATAATTCCTTGGGACCCACCGGTGGACCACATATCTGTTACTGGTGGCATTTGAGAATCATCCCCAGGTTCCTAGTCTTTCCTTGAAGGAAGGAGATACTCCCTGCTAATGTCAAAATCCCACTGTGGTATAATGGAGTCCTGCAACATGTCTACTTCCGGGCAAATTTCTAAGATTACTTCTTTCTTGTAACAAAAGAATGCACACCTGTTTATAATCCTCATTACTACTTGTTTTAACTTTTCAGTAGAAAAAAAATTATTGTTAAGTATAATTTACTGTATTTCTTCTCTGTTATATTTTATCTGTGCGTAAAGTAACCTATCTTTAACTTTGTTTTTAGTTGTTGGCTGGTCAGAGTAACAAGTGAAGGTAATTAATTGTTATAGGAGTCTCATTTCATTCCCACCTCCATATGAAGTAACGCAATCGCTCTGTATTTCCTATAAATAATGTGTCATTTTCATACCTATAAGAGCTCTAATCAAAAGTTTTCTCTTCTTTTTTCAGGCATCCCAGAGATAGTTTGCAGTTTGTGCGGCAAGCATTATCGGCACAAAAGAAGCTTAATACGTCACACGAAATACGAATGCAACCAAGAGCCTCAATTCCTCTGTGTTTTCTGTCCATATAAGGCTAAACTTAGAGAAAGCCTTAAAAAGCATGTCGCTATTAAACATCACGAGGTTCTTATCAGAATGTAAAACTATGGTCCATTGTAATTTCTATGGGCTCAGTTTATCTGGGGATATAAGCCATTTTGAACCACCATGTATTTGACTCTATAACTACAGCTGCTAGCTGCTAGGCTTCTACGGCCAGATACATATTGTAATAACTCTAGCTCTTGGGCAGGAGTGCTATGCAAATAACCAGTTGCTGAATGATTCTTATCATATGGATAATCTCTTATCTATCTCTAAGGATCTCTAAGGATCTCTTATCTATCTCTAAGGATCTCTTATCTATCTCTAAGGATCTCTTATCTTTCTTTCAGAATAATCTCTGTAATGGTTTCAAAAACGACGGGATTCACAAAATCTCAGATAATGGCCTCCTCCACAAGAACTAAACTTATTGCAATATGTAGCTGGATCGATTCCCAGACGTTTTACACTAATGATCACATCAAATAGATTTGCTAACTTTATATACTAATGACCACATCGAATAGATGTTTTGTTACTAATGACCCTATCGAATAAATGTATTGTTTTTAATGTTAACGATCCCATCAAATAGATATGTTAAGTAGCTGTTTTGATGACATATTTCGATGTGAATTTAAATAAGGAGTTATGATTCTAAAATTTGCTTCTGTTATTTGGTGTTGACGTTTATAAGTAACTGAAAATTTTGATTCAACAATAATGTCTTCTATAATCATTTCATCAACACTGTATAGGTTCCAGTTGTTAACTGTTAGTTACACTTTTAATAGACAGGATTATTTTATACCAATTAGTAAAAAAAAGATTATTTTAATTTTATTCTGTTACAATTACTTATAGAGTTTTATTTTATTTGCTTTTATTTTTAACCTGATCCTTTTCTCCTGTAGTTTTACCTAATGATATGTATTGGCCTTAAAATAAATAATAAATGTTTATTGTGTGATTTGATTTTTTATTTATTTTTATTCTTAATCCTATCCATTGATACAAATCATAATTTTAATTTATGGTGCAACATCCTATGGATGGATTGGGCCTGCCATAAGCTGTATAATATGTCCCCAATAATTTACGGACGCCAATTTGCTTAAGTAACTATCCATTGATAAAAATGATAATTATAATCCGTGGGGCATCATCCTGTGGATGGGTTGGGAATTTCATACGCTGTAAAATGTGTCATCAATAATTTACGGACACCAGTTTTCTTAAGTACCTATCCATTGATTTTACGACTTTTGGTTAGTAAAGACATAACATGACGCTTTTCCTTAAGTCGATAATTGAGCTTGGACTACCTACGTCTCAAGCGAAACCAGAAGCATTGAGCTGCCGCAGAACTCCAATTAAATAAATATATGATATATCAGTACAGGGGGTCATAAATAGTATTGAAATCTTAAAGCGATATCTTTTAAATAGTTCTTATAGCCCCTTCACTCATGTTAATTTCTGACCTTATTAGCTACCTAATCTACACGTTTAATCAACTAATTTGCTGCACAGTTTTTGTCGCAAGCGTTACAGTCGTGGAGCTTAGAAAAATGATGATAGTTTTGTCAGTTTATCGACAATAGCAATTGTGGTTATAATACCATTAGATATGTAGCACTCATGTTGTAAGATGCGTACTCTACAAGGTCTCTGCAGTCTGTATCCTTAGAAACTTTTGAATTATTACTGCTTGTAAAGCGAGGTCCTCTAGAGACACTATAGAGACATCTGTCTTTAGGACATCGCAGAGGTTTCTGCTTTGAAGGGTACTGGATATGGTGACTTAAGAAGGCATTAGGTGTTTATGGTCGCGTAGCAGTGTTTCTAAAGAAAAGAAATGGTTGTATTGACCGATATTATGGTAATCAAACATAATAATATCAAACATCTTTTTTCCGGGGGGCTTTTTACACCCGAAGATGCAGGCCACTTAGGTGGGCCCATTCATTAAACCCGGGTTAGGGACCGAAATCTTCACACTGTCGTGTGAAGATATGGTCGTCAACCATGACTCCCCTCCTAGTTGTATTACAACCAAGAGTGTCATCGTCATGGTTTCCAGGCCGAAACCTGGTGGCGCTACTCTTTCGAGGAGCTTCCCACTTGTTTAAACAATGCTGGGTGGACATAGAGCGGGGTGCCTGGTCCGGGAATTGAACCCAGAGCTGCGGTCACCTTCTGACCCGGCTCGATGCTGCTTAACTTGCCTTATCGCAAGGCAAGCGCTCTAGCCTCCGAGCCACCCAGGCCCCCATAATAATTATTAATTCACACTAGAATAAAACACAGGTTATTTTATCTAAAATAATATATAATTGTCTTACCACAATGTAAATACAATTAATATCCAGATGATCCTTTCTGTATTTCGGTTATTTTCAACGTCTGATTGTGGTTAGACTTTTAATATTATTGTAGATTAAACAACCTGGGTTTTATTCAAGTGTGAATTAATTATCGTTATAGGTTACTGAGCCCAATGGGACATTGGCGCCCAACGTAGGGTGATTGAAGTAACTGACCATTAAATTAACAATGAAACATGTCTGAACCCGATTTCTATAAAGTCTTTAATAGTCAATGTAACGAACTAGATAAATATTAATGTTGTCTCATTTATTTACAGGTTTTGGTGAATGCTTGTGCTTGAAATGCGGTAAAAAATATCAACATAAAAGAAGCTTACATCGGCATGTCAAATTTGAGTGTGGTCTTGAACCGCAATTCCGATGTTATTTATGTCATCATAGATCTAAATTGAAGGAAAATCTAAGAAGACACATTTTTCTTAAACACAAACAAGTTCTCATGGGATAATTACTTATAATTACTTACTATTGGATTTGCCGTTTCAACATTTGCAAGTTACAACATTTCAAAAAAATGTCTGAGGATTGTCGAATTTCCTTTGAGCTGCATCAATTATAAGGCTATTGAATATAAATTGTTATGTATAACTTGGATTTTATTAAGCTTTATTTTATTTAATAATTTCTTTAAACCATGAAATAAATACTACTTTTATATCTTAATATATATTATTACACGTTTTTATTAATTAACGTCACTTGCCTCAAATTTTCTAACCTGAATTTGACCAACTTCCCGACTACCTAGAAGCTGAAACAGATTAGCTATTTCCAATAACAATACAAGGGGGGGGGGGCGGATTTTGGCAATGAAATTCGAAAAAAATGTGAAATATTTTTGAACAAAAAATAATATAAAATAAAAAAATGTATAAAAGCGTTTTATCCAAAATATATTTTGAATTTACGTGTTATTTTACTTAATTGGTAAAATCAAAGCTTTTGCTTTTTTCAATTATCATTATGTATAGTTGTATAGGTTACTGAGCACAATGAAACATTGGCGCCCAACGTAGGGTGAAAACTAAACTATTTTAACGATAAATTCTACATTTATCACAGTATCATCCATTTTAAAAATCCCTAATGTGACTGTTTATGAGAAGTATTTCTCCCACCTCTGGAAATCAAAACCTTATTACATTTCTTTTAAGTTTTGGTTTCAACTGTTAACTGAAGCGTTCTTTAGACTTTTATTTGTATATATTTTGGTTAGACGATAATATATTATTTTAGATTAAGCCCCTTTTGTCTTTTATTCTAGTTTGAATTAATTATCATTAAGTAGTTTTATACACACATGAGTTCAACACGCAACATAGGGCCCCATGTTGAGCGCCATTTGTGTGCCAACTTAGGGCGTGATTGTGTGCCCTAAAATGTAACGATTTGTTTTTAGTTTCTTCAATTTGACTTATTAGACTTGGTTTCAATTTAAGTAGAATTTTATCATAACTGTTACAAATTTTTATTTTACAGGTGAAATTCCTTCTATTTGCACAAACTGCGGTAAACAATACAAGTACAGAAGAAACCTTATCAGACATATTAAATACGAATGCGGTGTTGAGCCTCAATTTCCCTGTCCATACTGTCACCACAGATCTACGCAGAAGGAATCGCTGAAAAAACACATTTTTTTAAAACATAGTTAACCAAGCAAGAAACATTGCTTTGCCTGATATGTGACCACACTTTAGACATTTAAGTGAAAGTAAAATTATATTTTGAAAAAAATTAAGTTAAACTTGTATAAATTATTTTATTCTTTATAAAATCAATAATGTTGTTATTTTTTATGATCTTTTGTTAAACATTTTGTACTTATTTCTTTTAATATAAATTTAGTATTTCTTCTTTTTTTTATATATATGTGTAATTATGATTTAATAAATATTTAATTATTTAAATAAATCAAGTATTATAATTTTAGAGTTTTTTAATATTTTTGTTTTGAAGATGGTGACTATCTATTGTTTTTTTGTTTTTTTCAATCATCCAGTAATAATTTTCTATTTGGTGGAATTATATAGGTCTTATTGAAGCTCCATAATAATTAATTGCATTAATTATTTTGATTTTTATTTGGAAATGTAAACCGTATTAATTATTCGAATTTGAAGATATGTAGAGGAATATATATAATAATAATAATAATAATAACTATTATTAATTAACTATTATTAATAATTATTATTATTATATTATAAACCGTATTAATTATTCGAATTTGAAGATATGTAGAGGAATATAGCGGCAGCCTTATTGATGTGTTCTTTTCCTCAAAGACATCAGTTTGTTTTTACCATTTACTCAGCAGAATAATCAATATGACTCTGTAAAATTTGTGAATAGTTACACCATCTTTAATTGTCTTCTCCATTCTATCATTTAGGGTCAAGTGGGATATTTGTATACGATACTTACCTGGTACACCTGTTTCAGTTCTTCAGCGCTAATGTTAATCATCTAAAGCCTAGATGGAGCCTTATGTTTACAATTACAGTGGGTTTGGACAAAAGATGCTGGGCCGAATAGTTAGCCAATTTTGTCGTCAGAACGTAGATGTTGCAGTGCATGGAAATTCTGACTTCCAGTTTGCATCTGTTTATGATTTTTATTTTCCTGAAATTCCTTTATTAAAGTTATAATTGTTGAACGATGGAAAAATAGAACATTTTAATTTATTGTTTAATGCAAGGGATAATAAAGCAGGTACCCAATGTTATTCCAACACCTTTCACTGAATTCAAAAATGTTTTATAAGTATTTTAAATGCCACCAGCAAAATTATCTGTTGTGGTCATTTTTGTTTTGTTATGTACCAGAATCACTTGCATATTAATAAACACCACACTGATTAATTTTTGACGTCAATTGTACTTAAGTAGTAAAAAAAAACAATAAACAATGTTATAATTATGACAAACTTTAGCCTCCCGGTCACATAACAGTGGCTCCACTTTGTTTAAGCCTTATGTATATATGGTAAAAGTTCTTTTTGGGAATCAAACTATTTTTTTTTTTCCTCTGGTGAATGAACCTTATTTGGTGAAGGATAACCTATTGTGGTAAAAAAATAAACCTATGGATTAGCTCTTTGAAAGTACTATGTTGATTGTTTTTATGGATTGTAGCGTTGGTATTTTTGTTTTCTTAAATTTACAGGTTATCTGGGCAGTGAGTGTTTAAACTGCGGTAAACAATACAAATACAGGAGAGGTTTACTTCGTCATTTGAAGTATGAATGTGGTATTGATCCTCAGTTTCATTGTCCGTATTGTCCGCATAAAACAAAGCAGAGAGAAGGATTGAAGAAACATGTCGCTCTAAAACACAAGTAGAATTAATTGTTTTATTTTATCAGTTACTAGTGGGGGATCTTAGTTTTAAGATAATTTGTAACTGTATGTAAGCTGTTTCATTGACAGAACTATTGGATTGAATCCTGTGTCATTAGTGACACAGTAATCATTGTCATTAGTGACTATAAGGCTAGGTGCACTCTGGAGGCAAAACAGTCTGCGGACTCTTTGCGAAGAGTATCTCCCTGTGCAAAAGATTGTTGGAGGGTCGACAGTTTTGTCGCTCTCCAACAATCTTTTTCACCGGGAGACAGCCTCCGCACAGTGGCGTAACTATGGGCCCGCATTGTGGGGGGCCCCCAGTGACAGGTGGCCCCCAAATCCAGAAATAACTGGAATTACTATCCTTGTACCAACGTCGAGGGGGGCCCCCAATCCTGAACGCAATAGGTTTTTTTTTTTTGCTCATCAAGTTTTTGCGGGGGGGCCCCCAATGGTCTAGCTACGCCACTGCTTCCGCAGACAGTCTGCCGACTGTTTTGTCTCCAGTGTGCTCTTAGCCTGTTTCATTAGGTGTCATATTCACTATGAGTGTAATTAATAATCATATTTATTAGTGACTATGAGTGTCATTATTGATCATAGTCATTACCCATAAGTTTCATTAGTGAATATGAATGTAATTAATAATCACATTCATTAGTGACTATGAGTGTCATTAGTTATCAATCATTTATATTAGCGTTGGGAACCAATCGATTGAAAACAGTCGACTAAACGGTTGTTTTAAAATATTCATTCATTCGGTTGTGGATATATAGTTTTCATTCGTCTGATATCAGTCTATAGTTTGGACTTGTATTAGTTGTAATTCGGACGTGTATATGTGGACGTGTGTATAACGAGGTAACGAGTGCCTTCTCACCCCTCCTCCGCTCTGAGCCCTTCACCGTCGTTCCTTTCCCCTACCCAAAAACCAAAAAACATCCGAATGAAACATTCAAATGAAAAATTCGACTGGATTCAGTCTCAGTCTATATTTTTTCATTCGAATGAAAACGATGTCGTAGCAGGCTGTAGTTTGGGACGAGATAACGAGTGTCAAGCGCCTTCTCACTCTCACCCCCCCCCCCCCCCCCCCCCCTCAGCTCTGAGGCCTTTACGGCCTCCACCGTACTACTCCTATATAAAAAAAATCATTCGATTGAAACATTCGACTTGCGGGTTCAGTCTCGGTCTATATCTTTATTCGTATATCCTATACCCGCTATGAGACTGTTTTCAGTCGATTGAATTCAATCGACTGTTTTTTCCCGAATCGACTTATTCATTCGGTTGTTTTTTCTAGTCGGTTGTCCCAACGCTAATTTATAACTAAAAGTGGGATGGGGTGGGGTCGCTAAAGGTATTAGTGTTGAAGGAGGGGATCTGGGAGGCTCGGACTACCTGTGTGAAGGGTTCATTAACGACCTCAGTTTAGGAGGAGAGTTATTCATTGTAAAAAAGAAGGAGGATTTATGGAATTTGAAACAGTTTCTAATGCTTTTTGTTAACAAGTCATATTATAGCATACTTAAATGGGTTCGAAACGACTGGATTGATCTAATCTCAGACCCGGATGATTAAGACGTGTGTTACTTTATATAATATGTTTTTATTATTTTTCTCATGGTGATTTAAGAAATCAAAAGTTGGTGTATGCCTATTCCTACAGTTGACCGATAAAGTGGTTATTATCGCACTCAAAATAAATTGTACGCAAAACAGCAGATTCCTGCACTTACTACATTACCGCACTCCAGTGTTCCAAGTTACGAACTTAAAGAACTTAAATCTAAACTAAGATTAAATAATCCAAATTTAATAATAACAATGACAACTAATGACTACTATGATCATTTTTTAACTAACTACATGATTTAAACACTATATATCAAATATAAAAATGTTAAAATATAAAGAAGTAAAGATAGACAATCTAAAATAAAAAATAATTAAATGTGATGAGTAAGTGTTATGATCAAAAATAATAACAGCGCTTGATTAGGTTTGCTGAATCAGGCAAAAAAAGGCAAGACTGCGGCTATAAACAGAACAGGTGGTTTAGTTGTTATTGTAAAACCTTTTTACATGTTGATGAACACTATTATTTTATATTTTATTTACAGATTAAAAACTAACTGTAGCAAAAATGTAATTTAAATCAAATTATAATTATTATTAACTACGGGAAACAGACAGTGAAAAATACACTCCAGCGGGACACTCGGGATCCCGGCGCTGGAGTGTATTTTTCACTGTCTGTTTCCTGTAGTTAATAATAATTATAATTTGATTTAAATTAAAATTTAAACTTTCCGTAGTATCAAAACTACCAAATAACTTAATGGAAAAATTTAATGTGCAACTCGAGCTTAAAGTGTCTTTGCTGCACTCAAGAGAAACCTTTCCGCCCTCGCCTGCGCCTCGTGCGTAAATATTTCTCTTTAGTGCAGCAAAGTGCCACTTTGCTGCACTCAAGAGAAACCTTTCCGCCCTCGCCTGCGCCTCGTGCGTAAATATTTCTCTTTAGTGCAGCAAAGTGCCACTTTGCTGCACTCAAGAGAGACCTTTCCGCCCTCGCCTGCGGCTCGTGCGTAAATATTTCTCTTTAGTGCAGCAAAGTGCCACTTTGCGTACTAGTTGCACAATTAACTATATTAGCATCAAACCAACTAATGTATTTATTTATAATTCAAACTCTAACAAACCATCAAAGATAAACAATTTTGATTATCCTCCATATGTTCTTATAAACTTTTATGTGCGTTATGTTCTAATAAATTTTGATGTGCTTTATGTTCTAGAGAAGAAACATCTGTGTCTATCTTGTGGGCGAAGGTACAAGAGGAAAACCCATCTTATGCGACACATTAAATTCGAATGCGGTGGAAAGGCTCCTCAATTTCAGTGTCCATATTGTTCATACAGAGCTAGATATAAAGAAAGCCTTAAAAGTCATGTTGGTCTTAAGCATGCCCCATATTTATTCAAATCACCAGAACATTTTCTAAATCGATGAAATGTTTTGATATATGTTCTCGTAGTATAATCTGTGACTCAATCATAATGATTTTCTTGTCTTATTTCATTTGTTTGTTTCATATTAATAAAATCATTTGGCACTTCTTTACATTGTTACTCCCCTTATAAAAACAAACATAGGGGAGTAACAATCTAAAGTAGGTTTATGGAATATTCTTCTTTAGACTGTTACTCTCCTTATCAAAATAGAAGTGGGATATTCCTTTGTCCCACAGTACATTGGACTAAACATCCCTTTTTCTTTATAGTTATTTAGTCAAAATTATTTTTATTCTAAAACAACACAGGGGAGTAACAGTTTAAAGAAGTACCAATAAATTCTTTAAATTGTGTCGTATAAATATAATCTTTGTCTTTCATAGAAAAAGAGCAGTTCTGTATTTTTTTTCTCCTCTCAAGGTATTTGTTAATGTGTAAATCAGCGAATGTTTTGACGATTTTTAATTTAACAAAACATTTATGTAAACACTTTTGTAAAATATTTATTAATTATTAAAAAAGAATGTTAATAAAATATATTTGTTAAAAAGTTTTTTACATTTCTTTTCACTTTCTCATATAAAGATAATGTATTTTGATGGCGCGATAATTCGATTTTAAGATGTTGATGGATTTACACGTTTTGTGGTCCCCTTGAGTCCAAAAAAGTGGTCTTTGATGACACGTGGAACCTAAACTACTGGACCGATTTTGACAAAATTTTCCATACTTGTTCATAAAAATCATACCCCAACACGAGATCGAAAATTAATTTTATCCCAAAATTCGGGGGCTTTACCCCCCAAATACTCTGAAAAACATAATAAAAATTATTTCTCGAAAATGGTTTTCACGATTTTGATTAAAAAAAAATTCAAAATGTAGTCCATTTAAATACGAATCTAACGATATAAGCGGTTTTCCCGGGAAAAATTCTAGTTCTTCAGAAAAGAGCATTAAATGCGGATGGAGAGAGGCTGGTTTGATTTCCCGCCGAGGAGTATTGTTTTATGAAAAATTGTTATTTTAATGATAAAATTTTCAATAAACATTATAATATGTAGCCACGAAAACTCGAATACTAATAAATAGAAAACATTGGGCTAAGAAATTATGAACTCGTATATTATGAGAAAATTTGTCTGAGTTGTCTCGGACCGATTTTTATTTATTTTGTTTCCAAAATTATATTTTTATAAATGATATAATATGGGAGTAAAAGTTACGCAATACCACATAAATGTATATTTCACTCACGTAAGCGCTTAGCAGCAAAAATTTTGGAAACCACTGCTTTAAGTTATTCTTAAATACGTACTTTAAGCTGTTATATATCCTTAAAATACTACCCATCAATTTACTTTGTAATAGGTCGATGTTTTTGTGGCGTCTATGTATTACCAGAATCGTAAGTTTGTTTAGATTTGTTTATTTGTTGCAATTTGTTTACTTGTTTCAACTTGTTTGTTTGTTTTATTTGTTGGCCATTGATTTTCTTTGTTTTGTTTTGTTGCAGGACATGAACATGAAGGTCACGTATGCCAAACGTGTGGTCGTCAGTACAAACACAAGAGAAATTTGAACGCTCATGTCAGATATGAATGTTTAAAAGAGCCTAGATTCAAATGCACTTATTGCCCTTATAAGGCTAAACAAAAGATCAATTTGAAATTTCATTTGATTTCAAAACACGATCAATTAGTTTTAGAAAAGTAGCTTACTTGTTTACCAATTCTAAAACTTATTTCTATTAACTCTCCTGGTTTAATTGTGTTTTTTGTTTTGTAAAAAGTTAAATTATATTTTATTAGACTGAAGATAAACATATTTTATTTTGCTTTGTTTTATTTGCTCACCTGTGCTTTCTCTATATCAAATTATTAAGTACATATGGAATTTTAACTAATTCATGAATAAAGTTTATCAGAAATTATATATATGATCAAAATAATACCTATATATGATATTGATTTATTCCATAAAATAAAAAATAAATTATCAGAAGGAATAACTTCGAGACTTATTTAATAACATCATTTCTCAAGTTTTTGAACAATGTTTTAAGGAAAACTTTTAAGAAGCTAGCGATCAGCTAGAGCGCTGGAGAGAAACGGACGCAGAAGGAACTAGGAGTAACTGTAGGTGGACGGATAGGGAATCCGACTTTAGTTCATGTTTATCTTAAATCTATTTATATATATTTTCCTTTTTATCATTCCTTATATCCGGTGCTGATAAGGATAGATTTGAAGCTTCGGCTGATTGGTTTTTTTGAATAGACGAGGAGGAGGATAGAGAGGGTGGTAGAGAGGCATTGGGCGTGGCCTTGAGGTTTGGGGATGGATGTGGGCGTGGTTTAGGGGGTAGTGGAAGGGTTTGGCGTAAGTGGCCCCATACCTACTTATATATTATATTATACACTTATTATATGCATTTATATATTTATTTTTATTTTTGTAATGCTTAAGGTTGAAAATTCATTCTTAACACCTAGAGTCACTGGTACTTCAAAATAGATTACACAAAGCAAATTCTGAAATATTCTTATTTCTGTTCTTTTTTGTTCTAGGTCAAAACGGGCACGTATGTCCAACATGTCATCGACAATACAAATACAGGAAGAATTTAAACGCCCACATGAAGTATGAATGTCTGAAAGAACCGCAGTTTAAGTGTCCTTTCTGTTTGTACAAGGCTAAACAGAAAGTACAGCTCAAAACACATGTCATACTCAAGCATGGAGAGGAAATGCCTGGATATGCGCAAATGTGAACAGATCCAGTATCGAGTTTCATTTTAACTGTTGTAATACTGTTTTTACTTAAGAATTATTAATTATTCGTTTTTAATTATATAATTAATTTTAGTTATTATTCAAATATATTATAATATTTTATAATAAACGTTATAGTCCAGGAGATAGCGTGCAAAAAAGTGTCTGACTAACATCAAGCTAGAATTTTGTATACAAGGCAATCTTTTAGCGCCATTTAGG
Source organism: Gerris lacustris (assembly GCA_951217055.1). Classification (NCBI taxonomy): domain Eukaryota; kingdom Metazoa; phylum Arthropoda; class Insecta; order Hemiptera; family Gerridae; genus Gerris; species Gerris lacustris. Next base: position 36,614,064 of record OX578286.1, read on the forward strand.
AATATGTGGTCGGCTAAGTTCGTCTGCGGGACATAGCTTGGCAATAGGCGTTTGAAAAAAACAAACTGGTGGAGAGCGGCCATGTCTCACCAATTATGGTGGACAATGTGATTTTCATGATCCTGAGTACTGAATTAGTTAGTAGACCGAAAATCAATTTGATGTTAGTTTGTCCCTTGACAGGTGACCACGTTGATTTTTAGTAATATTTGAATAACTAACCTATAAAGTGTGAAAATAACATCGACTTGATTTTTGGTCTACTAACTAATTCTGTTCTCCGGATCATGAAGTTCACATTGTCCACCATAATTGGTGAGACATGGCCGCTCTCCACCGGTTTGTTTTTTTCAAACGCCTATTGCCAAGCTATGTCCAGCAGACGAACATAGCTGACCACATATTCTTAAAAGGCGCTAAAAGATTGACTTGTATACACAATTCTAGCTTGATGTTAGTCAGACACTTTTTTGCACGCTACCTCCTGGACTATTATGATTTTAATAAATCTATTTTTTTTTATATCATAACTGTAAAATTATTTTTATAAATAAGTTTTGTTTAAATATTCTTTAAACACCTTATATAATTTCAATTTTTTTATTTGATAATTTGTGGTTTTCAACTTAGATATAAATAAATTTTACTCCAAATAAATATTTTGCTTATTTCATTGTAACTCTTTACTGCGGACTCAAACGTAATTGAGTCATTCTTTATTTTCGACTTTTTTTTACTAGACGTCATTCCCCAGTGATGTATCGTGACTGATATTACACCCTTCATATTATATACAAATTATATATATTTTTTTAATGTATTTTATAACGTTGTACAATAAATTTTCATTAATATGGGAATGGATTTTTTGAACTATTCATTGGGTATTTTTTCAGGTAACGAAGTGCACACTTGCTCAACATGTGGTCGCCAGTACAAGTATAAGAAAAATTTGAATGCTCACGTCAGATATGAATGCTTAAAAGAACCACAGTTTCTATGTCCATATTGTCCACATAAAGCCAGACATAAGGGCCAACTTAAAACTCATATAATTGCTAAGCATGCTGATGTATATCCATAATTGTTTTTCAACACAGCTTTATGCCAAAGTTTAATGTGCCATCATTCTTTTGGATGTTGACCATAATATAAAGTGTATTTTGTTTCTTAACCTGGTAGGTGGAATCGGTTGAAGGCTTAGGTTCTAATCCCGTAGACATAGATAACGCAGATTGGTCCATTGAGCAAACCCGTCTTCGTCCTATTTTAATATAGGACGTGAGGGAATCGTCCACTTTACAATTCCATTGGATTTGCACCCGTAGATTGGTCCATTGAGCAAACCGGCTTCGTCCTATTTTAATACAGGACGAGAGGGAATCGTCCACTTAACAATTCCATTGGATTTGCACCCGTAGATTGGTCCATTGAGCAAATCCGGCTTCGTCCTATTTTAATACAGGACGAGAGGGAATCGTCCACTTAACAATTCCATTGGATTTGCACCCGTAGATTGGTCCATTGAGCAAATCCGGCTTCGTCCTATTTTAATACAGGACGAGAGGGAATCGTCCACTTAACAATTCCATTGGATTTGCACCCGTAGATTGGTCCATTGAGCAAATCCGGCTTCGTCCTATTTTAATACAGGACGAGAGGGAATCGTCCACTTTACAATTCCACTTGGATTTGCACCCGTAGATTGGTCCATTGAGCAAACCCGTCTTCGTCCTATTTTAATATAGGACGTGAGGGAATCGTCCACTTAACAATTCCATTGGATTTGCACCCGTAGATTGGTCCATTGAGCAAATCCGGCTTCGTCCTATTTTAATACAGGAGGAGAGGGAATCGTCCACTTTACAATTCCACTTGGATTTGCACCCGTAGATTGGTCATTGAGCAAATCCGGCTTCGTCCTATTTTAATACAGGACGAGAGGGAATCGTCCACTTTACAATTCCACTTGGATTTGTACCCGTAGATTGGTCCATTGAGCAAATCCGGCTTCGTCCTATTTTAATACAGGACGAGAGGGAATCGTCCACTTTACAATTCCACTTGGATTTGTACCCGTAGATTGGTCCATTGAGCAAACCCGCTTCGTCCTATTTTAATAAAGGACGAGGGGGAATAGTTTACAAATCCAAGTGGGTTTGTAAAGTGGACGATTCCCTCTCGTCCTGTATTAAAATTGGACGAAGCCGAGTTTGCTCAATGGACCAATCCACGGGTTTAGAACCTGAGCTTTCGACCGATTCAACCTACCAGATGGGTTGACCATTCTGGTAATCGAATGATTACACTGATGACTACATATGTGTAAAACATGTCTTACCTCTTTGGTAGTCGAATCTTCACCAGGTATTCCATTCGGATCCGTAAATAAATTGTAGTTAAAGAGATTTCCCCTGCCAACATTATTGCCTTAAGGATTTCCATGTTTGTTTCTTTATATTGGCAAGATACGTAAAGGCTTCGATCCTCGCAGACCTCGAGACGCAGATGACGGAGGTTGGGGCAGCAAAGTTTTTTTCAACTGCCAAATATACGAGACCGCGTGAATTGAGACGCCAGATCTACTACTGTCGGGTAGGTCACGTGTGGTGGAGTACTTTCCTGCCATTCTCTGCGTCTCAAATCGTGTGGTTTCGTAGATTAAAACTTTGCTGCCCCACCCTGTGCCATCTGCGTCTCAAATCGTGTGGTTTCGTTGATTAAAACTTTGCTGCCCCACCCTGTGCCATCTGCGTCTCAATTTGCGCCTGGCCTAATTCTTGAGGATCTAAGCCTTTTCGTATCTTGCCAATATAAAAACAACAACATAGAATTCATTAAGCCCGTAACATTTGCATGGGGAATCTCTTTCTCTAACTACAATTCATTTACGAATCCGAACGTCATTTATGTGGACATCCATACATTATTACGTAATCAGGGTGCTGTTATTTTTAGATTGTTTTCATTTTTTACATAACTTAAATAATTTGTTTTATTATATTATATTGTGTTGTTTATTAAAAAAATAAATAATGTATTTATTTGAAAGTTATTGTTTTTAGACCTTCCCAACTTAAGTTCTATACAAAATAACTCTTGATTAACTTAAGTGAAGTCTAGTTGGTGAAACACGGTTAACGTGTCTTGGCGTTTGGTCATTTTTTCTGCCTTCTTCATTTGGGTTATCATTGTGTAGTTCTAAGTGACAGAATAAAACATTGTTCTTGAATATGAGTTCAAAGAATCTGTCTCTCCTTATAAAATAATACTTTTTTTATTTCTCAAAGCAGCTTTCGGCCTTTATAAAGCCTTCATCAGTGCTGATTATGGAAGAACTAGAGTTAATTAGAGTTTTGTTGGTCTTCAGCGAAAGACGTACATTTGTCGCCAACATCTGATGTATACCCTTCTTATTATTTTATAAATGTAACTAGTTCTGCCATGCACTGGTAATGGCCTTATATAGATTGACAGAGGCTACTTTGATATCAACAAGTATTATTTTACGTGTAGTGGCACTTTTTTTTAATCCATTAAGGGTACTACGCATCAACGCTCAAATTCCTTAAGGAACATTGAATTTGTTCCTAGAATATGCGAACTTTCATGATTACACAAGTTTGCTTATCATTCGCAGGCCCATGGACTCAGGACTCAGAATCTTATTTGTATAAGCATTTTAGAATGTTATGAGTTTTGGTGAAATAGTAAATTGGAAGCATTTTTACACGATGCTAAGAATTTCAACCCTAATTTATAGTTAGTCATAAAACTGAAGTAATCTTTATGATTTTGTTTTCAACTAGCTGATTCAAGGCATCCTGCATTGGCTGCGGGAAGTTCCGACTATCACCGATGCCCAAGCTGCCGGAAAACCTACAAGCAGAGGAAACATCTTTTGCGTCACATCAATCTTGAGTGCGGCAAAGAACCCCAATTTAAATGTCCCATCTGCCCTTACAGAGCCAAACAAAAAATCAATTTGAAATCTCATATGATTTCGAAGCATAGTCAACTTTTAATTTAAAGAATATTTCATATGCAAATGTCACATGATTTAGGAATTTTTAGACATGTTGAAAAATGTTGTAAATAAATGTTATATACACTGACTTAGTTTGTCTGGATTCAAAATATTCTGCATTTTGAGAATATATATATATATATATATATATATATATATATATATATATATATATATATATATATATATATATATTAGGGTGTTTCATTTTGTAAGGCAAAAAATTAAATTTTTAAAAAATTGCAGACTTTGCTTACGCCCCGAGTCCAAGTGGTGTAAAAGATATATATGAAAAATTTCATGAAGATTGGATAATATTTAGAGGTTGCACACTTTGATCAGTTTTGTAAAAGTAGGCAAATTATACGGTTTTTTCAATATTAAATATTTTTATTGGGAAAACTAGAAATCAAATACTTAAAAAAAAAATATTTAAACTAGAAGCTAAGATTAGTAGGTAATATTATAGGTAAATATTATATTATATTAATTAACTTTGAACAATGCAATATTTTCTTTTGTTCGCTTGGTGACAACTTTTCTGTGATGCTTGACTATCTCAACAAGAATTGTTTTTGATTTTCGTCCATGGGTGTTTCGTTGGACTTTTTTATCAGATCAATTCCCCTTTCTGCAGTATCATTGACCACCTTAAGAGCATATACCAAGGAGCATGCTTCTTAGAGAACCGTAGTGGATCCCAAACAATTCAACGAAAATTTTTGTTTTAGTAGTAACGAAATGGCTTAGGTCTTTTCCTTCAAAAACTAGGTTTTAAACGATCCTCTAATTGTTCCATTTCCTTTTTCTTTGTAGGTTTGGTTTCTAAATTTTTATTCAAATTTTCTTTATCTGCCTGAGTAATACGTTCGTCAAAAAGCCAATTCTGCATTTGTTTCTGATGGATACCAAATCTGTATGTCTCTTAGCAACTGTGAGAACACTTTATTTAAAGTATGCATCTGGGTAAGAGCTCAAAAGCTCCAGCATATCCAAATAATTTGTTGGAGCCCATCGACTTACAACTGACTCGTGCTAAAAGCGAACATGTATGAGGCTGACAAAATAGTCAACCCGTTTCATTCCTTTAAATTATTGTTGAGGAATATTCAATTGTTTTAGGACATTTTGCATGTAGTTATCATTCTCACTCGTTATTCTTCTAGAAAGCATTGAATGGGAATTTCTTCATCCAGCACTGTCTTATATGACTTCTTATCCAGTGAAGCCCACAGACTTTGGAACTCACGAACAATCTGGATATCAGGACCAGTAAATGGTATGCTACAACACTCCTTTAGATGTTAGTTCATGGGTGTGTGACGTGTGATGGCAAACCAACCACAACAATATTCGTCCAAATTCCCCATTAATTCTGGTACATGCTCCTTGAATTAGTCCCGAAATAGAAGCTGTAGTATCTAAACATATACCAATGATATTTTCAAGTAGCATCAACTCAGTTCACTTCCCGAATAACTATTTTCTTTCAGGGCAACAGGTAAGACAAGCGAATGCTCACAATCATTGCCAGTCACTAGAACTGAAACTCTATCTTCCAATGTTTTGACACTCCCATAGGCGAGTCATATAACTAAAGGAAAGAGTTTACTATCCCAATGTAAGACTAAATGAGGAGGATTTTCAAAGTGTCTCTTCAATTTTGTTTGCCATTTACTTTTATTTATAAACGGTAACTGGAGATACGGAAAACCGCTTTACAGAATTTTAAGAAATGAAACGGGTTGACCATTTTGTCAGCCTCATATATGTTAGCTTTTGGCACGAGTCAGTTGTAAGTCGATGGGCTTCAAACAATGATTTGGACATACTGGAGCTTTTGAACTTTCCCAGATGCAGACTTTAAATAAAGTGCTCAGAACACAGCTGTTAAGAAACTATTTGGTATCCATCAGAAACAAATACAGGATTGGATTTTTGACGAACGTATTACTCAGGCAGATAAAGAAAATATGAATAAAAATTTAGAAACCAAACCTACAAAGAAAAAGGAAATGGAACGATTAGAGGGATCGTTTAAAACCTAGTTTTTGAAGGAAAAGACCTAAGCCATTTCGTTACTGCTAAAACAAAAATTTTCGTTGAATTGTTTGGGATCCACTATGATTCTCTAAGTAGCATGCTCCTTGGTATATGCTCTTAAGGTGGTCAATGATACTGCAGAAAGGGGAATTGATCTGATAAAAAAGTCCAACGAAACACCCATGGACGAAAATCAAAAACAATTCTTATTGAGATAGTCGAGCAGAAAAGTCGTCATCAAGCCAACAATAAGAAAATATTGCATTGTTCAAAGTTAATTAATATAATATAATATTTACCTATAATATTACCTATTAATCTTAGCGTCTAGTTTTAATATTTTTTTAAGTATTTGATTTCTACTTTTCCCAATACAAATATTTAATATTGAAAAACCGTATTTTTTGCCTACTTTTACAAAACTGATCAAAGTGTGCAACCTCTAAATATTATCCAATCTTCATGAAATTTTTCATATATATCTTTTACACCACTTGGACTCGGGGCGTAAGCAAAGTCATATGAAAATCCCACCTTTGGAAAAATGAAACACCCTAATATATATATATATATATATATATATATATATATATATATATATATATATATATATATATATATATATTTAGTTGTGGAGTAAGGAAGGTGGCTTACCTGTGAAAAGAGTTTATTAAGGAGCGTACATAAAATAAAATTTGTGTTATAACATATTATGTGTGTTTTTATTTAAGTGTGTAGAAGTTATCATTATGTTCGATTACCACAAAATATCGTTTAATACAACCAATTTATTATTGAAACTGAGAATTGGTCAATACTTTTGACAATGTCTAAGGGCGGTCAAGACCTACAACTTCATCAAACGGTAAATATCGGCAATAGCGCACCCCTTCTCACTCCAACGTATTTTTTGACAAAGGGATATCAACTCTCCTATTAACAAATCATACGTATATAATTATTATATACATATATTATAATATACGAATGGAAGGGATGAATTGATATATCGAAGCCAACTGTACAACTTCGAAAGACATCGATTACACGGAAGGGGTACACTATTGCCGAGTTTAGCCCATCAAACTTCAACTGAGTAATTTCTTACTAGCTCATTCAAATTCATACAGTTTTGACCCCTACCCTTATACCCTTATAAAATATATATTTAATCTTTACAATAATTTAATTCTAGACATCGACAATATTAGAAAGTGATAAACTTAAATAAATATGGACATGATCTTTGAGTTATATACCTAGACTAAACAAAATATATAAATTTTTTTTTGTGTGACCATTCATTTATCAATATATTAATAAGTGGTGGGAGTTTTATTAAGAAACTATCTCAGAAACAAATAAATGAAAACGTCTCAATATTTTTTAACTTAAAGCTGCTAGTTTATTAATAAATATTTTCCTTTTTATCTTATTAATAAAAAATATAATATATGTATTACTTGTGTGGTCGTGGGTTCGTTTCTAACATTCTTGGATAACTTATTATGAGTATAAACGTACCTTGAATACAGCATTATAATGAACATACCTTGAATACAGTTTTTTTTTTTTTTTTGGTCATGGGTTCGTTTCTAACATCCTTAGATAACTTATTATGAGTATAAACATACCTTGAATATAGTTGTAATGAACATACCTTGAATATAGCAGTATAATGAACTTACCTTTAACACCATAATATGAGTATAAACATTAAACATTCTCAACCTTTGGCAATGCTGGTAACTTGTTTGTTCTACTTTCTTTTCATATAGAACTTTCCATGGAATTCCTGGACAGTATAATGGGGAACGTTTGTAATCGGTGTGGTCGACGCTACAAGCATAAGAAACATCTGGTGGCTCATCTGAAATACGAATGTGGCAAGGAACCACAATTCCAATGTCCATACTGTCCACATAAAGCGAAACAGAAAGTCAACCTTAAAACTCACGTTGTGACGAAACATTACCATCACCTGTACGCTGAAGAACCCAGAGTTGTCGACTAAATAACAACTATATAAAATATTTTTTTTTGTTTTTTTTTTTTGAAAGAGAAGACTAAAATTTGTTAAACAATGTTACGTTTTTGTATACATATATATATTTAAAAAATTATATGTGATATTTGTGTGAATATTAATATTTTGATTATTTTTTACTCGTACTTTTTATTCCCTGATTTTACTTAAAATTTTGTTATAATTAATCAACAAATAATTAATTACACAAATATAAAACTATAGTGAAAATAGTTTAATGCCTTTCAATTTTGCGCTCCTGCTTTTAAATACCATTAATGCATATATAATAATCCTCGAAATTACCTAATTTCAAGAAGTTAGTTATGGGGGGGATGGAGATTGTCTTAAAGGAATAACATAAATTGTCTGTCCACGTAAATTAACATTAGTTTATTATAGAAAGCAAATTCCAGCCATCATCAGTGCCTAAGAACAAACAAGAATTTATTAATTAAGTAAAATCAATAAAACTTAAAATCAATAAAACAAAAAAAAAAAAAAAACATGAAGTACAAAAGTTAACAATTAAAGTAAGCAAATAACATGCTAAAAGTGAGTGAATAATCGAAATACATGAATAAAGAAAATTTAAAAAGTCTCTTGAAAAAGTCCACTACATCTTACATACAGTCAACTACATCTTACATACAGTCCACTACATCTTACATACAGTCCACTACATCTTACATACAGTCCACTACATCTTACATACAGTCCACTACATCTTACATACAGTCCACTACATCTTACATACAGTCCACTACATCTTACATACAGTCCACTACATCTTACATACAGTCCACTACATCTTACATACAATCCACTACATCTTACATGCAGTCCACTACATCTAACATACACTCCATTACACCTTACACAGTCTATTACATCCCAGAGGATCAAACAAGTAATTGACTAAGCAAAAATATGGTTCATTATTAAATGTGAAAATTGAATAAATAAACGAGAGAAAATAAAATTAAATCAATAATAATATTAACAAAAGATATAATAATAAAAATGAGAATAAATAAAAAAGGGGGTATAAATATAATGTTAGTATGTACTAGGTAAATAAGATTGTGGAAGAAATTGAGTTACAATATAATGAAAATAATTAATGAGAGGTGAGTGTACTTGAAGTCGGAGTTCGACGTGAGGCTTATTCGGGTTGGTATTGAAGAGGATGACGATGCCGGATGGTATGAGAGGATGACGATGGATGGATGGTATGAGAGGATGACGATGGACGAATGGTATGAGAGGATGACGATGGGCGAATGAGGATGGTATGATTTGTGATGACGAATCCCCTTTCTCGTTGAAGTTCCTCTCCACGGATATTGGAAATCATAAGAAGTCAACGCAGAAACCAAGGTCATCTAAAACATGATTATTGTTAATGATGTTTTAAGCATTATAATGCATAGAGAGGGACAAATTATAGCCATATCAATATGAATAATTTTAATCAAATTGTTTTAAGTTACTCTAAATCGACCCTCATTAAAGAAAAGAAGTTTATTATTTACGTTTTATTTATTCATGTATTGCGATTATTAAATCTCTTTTGACATGGTGTTCGCTTATTTTAATTGTCTACCCATGTTCTTTTGTTTTAATTGTTGTATAAGTATTCTTGTTCTTACTTAGTTTATAAATTCTTCTAAATACACTTGAGAGAGACCGCAATCTTTTGTAGTGAGTGATTTTTACTCACTAAAAAGCCGCGAACCCTGCTTTAAATTTTTATCCTGGATGGAACCATCTTTTCGGTTAAATTCAGGGTGGAATATTTGTTCTTTGCTATCAGCCGATCTTTTTTGCATTGTCCTTCTTATCTTCTTTCCTTAATCTTTCTTTATTTTTGCAGTAAGTTCCTTTTTTTAGCACTTTAATTAACAAATCGAGTCTTCCTTATTCCATAGCATCTTGCATCACTCTATTTTCTTGCGTCACAATATTTGCTTGCTCGCAATAAGTTTTTTCTACACACTCCTCACCTTCTCTTCCAGTGTCCTTCTGTTCTCCCATCCATCACATTTGATATAGGATGGTAGGCATCATCCTTATCCTTGCTGCAATAAAGGCATCGATGCCCCTGTCCCTTTCCCTGTTAAAGTAGCTTCTGAAGTAACCGTGACTGGAGAGGAACATGGTGAAGTAGCTGTTTACCTTCACTATGGGTCCTCTTGATCGAGGTTGCTAGCTTTAGCATCTATTGTGATCATGAGTTCTTTTTGAACGCCATTAATTATGTATAACTAGGTGACTCTGCCCTCTTCCTACTCGCTTCGCTTCGCTCGTTATCCACCGGAAAACGGCCTCTAAGCAAATTCAATGCTCAACTGCGATAATATTTGCCCTCTTTACCAGTGTCGGTCCCCAATTCAATTAAAATTCCCAAAGTTATGGGTGTTTATGGTGTAAAACTTTAGGGCAGCCAAACCTATTTGAACCCATGACCTCTTGGATGTGAAGTGCAAATGCTACTAAGGGACTTCAGAGGCAGCTATTTGATGAAGGTTATTTGTATATATAAAATTGTATGTTTATAAAATTATTTATTTTTTTGTGTAAAACATAAAACAATCAACAAGTAGTGGGAAACTGAATCCTTAATTACCCATTTTTTTCTAGCACACAGTTTATTTACACTTAACTTTTCTTTCTTAAACCTTGTTTTACGCACAGCTTTGTATATATCCTACTCTTTCTTAGTCACTAGACTTGTTTGTTTACAATTTTTTTTTTAATAATATAGAAAGATAACTTAAAAATACTTAACTTATATAATGGACAGTATTTGTCTTACATTTATAATATTTCGATAACTTTCGATATTGTTTGTAACTTATTTTATCTTTTTTCCCCTATATAGAATTTTGTATGGACTACGTCGACCGTACATCTGGGCATGTTTGTGTTCGCTGCGGACGACGCTACAAGCATAAGAAACATCTAGTGGCTCATATTAAATATGAATGTGGCAAGGAACCACAGTTCCAGTGTCCCTACTGTCCACATAAAGCTAAGCTGAAGTTCAACCTTAAAACACATATTGTGAATAAGCACAACCATCACCTTTACCCTCTGTTCGATCAAACAAAATAATGTTACTATCTAAATAAAACGTGTAAAAACATTTGTTAAACAATTGTTTTATTCTTTTATATTGTTTTATAAGGTTGTTAGACAACTTTTTCAGGTACACCTGAACAATTGTTTTGATTAAAAAATTTGATTTATTAATTTGTACTTTAATTGGTTTCTGAAGTTTTGTTTTAAATATATCAATATTAATTACTTTTTAAATGTTTTTTTTTTTTTCGTCCCTCATTAAAACATTAACATTAAACATTAAAAACTCAAGATTCTAAAACACTATGGCCCCTTCACACGAGGCCACCAGAGTCGCGCCACAGGATCTGCCAGCGCCACCATACAGAGTGACCAGAAAGAAGGAAGAAAATAAACTGACTTGTTTAATTTAAAGGGAGCCAGCAGACCAGCCACATTGGTCGCGTGTAGAAAAAATAGATACCAGTATTCGTAATCTGCTCTTCAAACCTTTGGCTCTTTTCTTTCTTTTTTGTGATCTTTGGTATTTTCTGACAATTTATGGACTATTATTAATTATCCCATGTAAATTGCTAAAATCGCTAATAAAGGAATAGTTATGAAACAAAAGCTTAAAAAGCAGATGTCGAAACACGATTTATTTCATTGTTCTTGAACAGGAACACTAATTCAATGGAATTTTTAATGAATATTTCCCTATTTGTCAAGGTATTAAATAATAAACACTATTAGTGGTGTAATTAATTATCTACTAGACGCTTTAATAGAAACGTGGATTTCGTCACCTTATGTTTTCATCATGGTATAAAAATCATATTTCATTTAGTGATTGTTATTACCATCTTTACTTATTTACCTTTATTATGAATAAATACTATAAAATCTCAATCAATACTATTAACACTATTACTATTAAACTTTAAATATGTTTTGCAATTACTCTGATGAAGTATGATTTTTATTAGATGACGAACACACAAGTAGATAAAATGTATCAACAGCAATGTTTTTCTATTTAGGCGTATTTTTGGTCGATTCGTACACATAATCTATTTGCCTAACTTGATTCTCTCTTATAATATGTTCAAAAATAAATGATATGTATTTAAACAAAAGCTAGTTATCTTCAGTCGCCTTCGCCTGCTATGATTCGGCAGATGTCCCATGCTTTGGTTTTAAGTTCGTAAACCGTGTGTGCCATTTGGCTCGTCAACCTTTCCTTTCTTACCTTTTATTTCTACAGTTCACTACATCTTACTTACAGTCCACCACATCGTACATACAGTCCACTACATCTTACTTACAGTCCACTACATCTTACATACAGTTCTCTACGTCTTACATACAGTCCACTACATTTTACTTACAGTCCACTACATCTTACATCCAGTCCACTACATCTTACATACAGTCCACTACATCTTACATACAGTCCACTACTTCTTACTTACAGTCCACTACATCTTACATACAGTCCACTACATCTTACATACAGTCCACTACATCTTACATACAGTCCATTACATCCCAGAGGAACAAACAAGTAATTAACTGTTAGTAAATCACTTTCCATTAATTTATTATAAAAGTGCTATTTTATGGTTTTTAAATCAAAAGACTAATAATAAACTATTAATTTTGTTTTGTTGCTGCATTTCACTATAGAAGAGATTAGCGAGGAAGGGATGCACGTTTGCCCTGGATGTGGTCGAGGCTACAAATACAAGAGGAATCTTCTGACTCATCGTAAACATGACTGCGGGAAAGAACCACGATTTTGTTGCCCTTATTGTCCTCATAAAGCAAAGCAGAAAGTCAATATTAAAACTCATGTAGTGACTAAACATTCTGATCTCATACCACAAAATCCTCATCTTAAATTAAGACTGTCAAAATAAGTCAGGTTTTAGCTGAATATTTGGTTTGTATGATAGTGTATTTCAACAGGAATGGCATTATTTTTAAATGGCATAGCAAACATAGTTTTTTGTTTGGTTTCAGTATACTTTTAAAAATCCTCATTTAATACATGCACAACGTTTGGTGATCAAAAAAATAGATTTTTGAATCAATAATCTTGAAATGTAACTGTTTAATTTTTACCTTTTTGTTTCATTTTTGTAGGTTATTGAAATTAATAGTTAATTCAAATGCGTGGTCAAAAATAATTATTGAACGCTACATTTACTATGCTGTCTCGACATTAGGCCTAACTAATTTGACAAATCAGAAAATTGGGTTCAACAAATTTACTCCTATAAACAAAGCCGAGGTGATAATTTAAATGTCGTTTTATTTAAAACAATTTAATCGTTTGTGCTTCAGATTAACTTTTTTGCTTCCGAGCTTACCGAAGGTAACGGAAGCATTGTGTTCACTTTTGAGACCGAAAAACTTTTATGTCTCCGATTTTAAAAATTCCAAGACAGAAATCCGTTTCAGACATCAGAGAACATTTTTGGTCTCGTGTCTGTCTGTCTGTCGGTCTGTGTGTCCGCGAATTATGAAACGTGTGACGATGACTTGAGTAAATGTCGACCGATTTTGATGAAATTTGGTAGACATGTTCATTTTAACAATGCCCAGGACAAGTTCGTTGGACAACGTTATCCGTCCAAGCGTTCACGAGCAACGCTTGCGTAAACGTGAACTTCAAATTTAAAATTGGAATTTTAGGTCGGGAATGAAATCAAACTTCATCTATTCAATGAGACAAACATTTATTTTCAAATACAATTTTTTAGAAAAACCAACAGCGACACCGCTATGAAGTGTTAAATATCGCTAAAACTATTAATAGTTTTTACACAATAAACAGTATAACAATAATTTTAATGTAATATAACAATAAAGTACATGATAGGATGCGAGGAAGCTATGTGCCACACTAATTGGCAGTCTATTTTGTTTGTATATAAACAGTTATCATTTCATTTTAAAAGTATATATAATTTTTATTAAATAATTCTATACTCTAGGCACTCATTTACTTACCCCAAATACCTTTACTTACCCCAAATGACTTTGTTACCTACCCCAAATGACAGTTACCTATCCCAAATGACTTTGATGTGTAAATATTCCTTTGCATTAATAGTTAAGACTAAGGAATATCATCACCTTTATATACAGAAGTGTGATGTTCCTTTGACCGAATGTTCTTTGGACTAAATATCCCTTTTTCTTAATTGTTATTTACACAAAGGAACTCCCTTTGTAAGTGGTGATCAAATATAACACTTTAATATTTGCCTTATGGCATCTACTTTACTTAGTTACCCACCTATGAACCAAGTAACTTATTATTCAATAATCTAATTTAGATACAATTTATTTATGTTATGTAAGTAAATATAGAATAATAATGATAATCATACAATTTTATGACTAAAATTTTCATTTATAAAAATCTGCCTATACTACTTTTTCAGCATTTCTTGCTTCTCTAGTTTTAAACATGTTTTAAATTGTTAGTGTTTTATTTTATACTTATACATATGTATTATTATTATTTTTTTGTTTAGTAAATAATGTATTATTTTATTGTTTACCATTGTTATTTATGGCCAAAATGAAATTTGTTAACTTGATTTAAGTCTGTTATTTAGTGTGTTTAACTATTTTTATTTTATATTATTTACAACATATTTGTTTTATAGATTGAAATATATTTATTTTTTATATAATATTGATTTTATATTTATCCAATGACTACTTAATTAATTAGTGATAATCTTTTGATGATTGGTTTTGTCAATCATACAACTATGACAACTACAGTAACTGGAGTTTGATTTAGAGGGTCTCAGGTGCTCATCGCTAGATTACTTGCTTTGGAAGCAGAAGATTAAAGTTCGATTCCCTACTCTGGCATGGGTTTCAGCCTACATCTCGATAAAATGGGTAGCTACTTAAGCCTCCAAGCCCCATGCTTGGTGTTCATTCACCTAGCTTAAGTAGCTATGACAGCTGGATGAATAAACACCAAGCTACTTAAGTCTCCAAGCCCTATGCTTGGTGTTCATTCACCTAGCTTAAGTAGCTACGACAGCTGGGTGAATAAACACCAAGCTACTTAAGCCTCCAAGCCCCATGCTTGGTGTTCATTCACCTAGCTTAAGTAGCTATGACAGCTGGGTGAATAAACACCAAGCTACTTAAGCCTCCAAGCCCCATGCTTGGTGTTCATTCACCTAGCTTAAGTAGCTATGACAGCTGGGTGAATAAACACCAAGCTACTTAAGCCTCCAAGCCCCATGCTTGGTGTTCATTCACCTAGCTTAAGTAGCTATGACAGCTGGGTGAATAAACACCAAGCTACTTAAGCCTCCAAGCCCCATGCTTGGTTTTCATTCACCTAGCTTAAGTAGCTATGACAGCTGGGTTAATAAACACCAAGCTACTTAAGAAAAAAGGTGTCAATCCGGCTGCGATTGTCAACAATACAGTGTGCTCAATTTATACAGTTTATAGAGTGACGACATCGTAACCCCGTAATGTCTATTATATGCCTTTCACAGCCAGTTTTCCAATGGATCGAACTTTGGTTTTTCATATAATGTTCAATTTTCTAATTCTTCCTCTTATCCTATGTATGTATCTTATGTTTTACTTCATAAATGCTCATTTATTACCATACTGATCAAGTTTCATCTGCGCAGGTTATAAGCAACACGTTTGCAACATGTGTGGCAAGAAGTACGCCAACGCTGGTAACCTCAAAAGGCATCAGAACTTCGAATGCAATAAGGCACCTCAATTCCACTGTCCTCACTGCCCTTACAAAGCTAAACAGAAGGACAGCCTTAAGATCCACGTTGCTGTTAAACATCAAAAATTACATGTGCCGTTTTTGAATAAAAATTAGTTTCTCTTTTAACTTTACAGGGTAGTTTTTATCGAACTTAGTTCCTTTTCTTTACCTTTATAAAATTTCCTGATAATGTTCATGTTTGTTCATTAAAATATTTTGAAATAAGGCTAAAGCTTTTCTACATTTGAAAGATATATTTGACTTTATCTCCTGTATTGAATTGCATCAACCTCATGATAAGCCAAGGTCCTCTACCTTGGTTGTAAATTGTGGGAGTCTCGGCAGCTCGTACAGGAGAGCAGTTTGCTTTCCTGTGAATAGAGACAAACAGCATCCGGCGTAATCACAAAATGGTAGCCACAGATCCGGGCCTCCGGCTCGGAGTTCACCCAGCATTGCCTTATTAATGGGTAGCTCCTTATGAGAAGTGGGCGACCAACTGGATGGGTCAATTGTAACGTTAATCCAGCTGATTGAGCGACACTCTAACCCCGTGTCATCCATTGCATATATAGTTGTGTAAGCTCATTGGAAAGCCTAAATCCTTCATGGGTTTAGGCCCTCCATGTTGCACCATAGCGTTGAAGAAGTTTAAGAAAGGTTTTCTCCTTTCTCATACTAATAGCTCCTTTTTCAGCTCTTTTTTTTTAAGAGTTGCAAATATTGTGATGTTTGAAGCTCCTCATCCTCAATAACAAGAATCTTAACTCGAGACATCCTCTTAAATTCATAATTATCCCATGAGCAAATATTTTCATCAAATTCATGAAAAGTGATCTTTGCCATTCTTTCTTCCAGATGATTCCCAGCAATCTCCTTATTTGTAGATCCTTCTTAGATCGACTCATTGACTGCGCCAATCCAACATTCAATATGATAAACTGATTAGACAGACATCCATGCATTTACGTTTACTGGCAATTGCAAGTTGCCACCTTAATGTGAGAACAAGTTGATATGTTAATATGACAAACTTCACTTTTAACTTAGAGCTAACCATCGTCCTCTACATATTCCGTATACCTTTAACATAACATTTTCTATAATCTTCATTTTGCCTCTACTACCCTATCCATTCGATTATAATTTATAATTTAGAAAATGTTCTATAATCTTCATTCTACCTCCACTATCCTGTCCATTCCTTTATAGCCTTATAATTTTCAGCCTCTCCCGATTTATCCTTCCTCTATCTTTTTCTTCTACATTAATTGCTCTTGAACTATAAAATTCGTAACAATTCATTTCCAAAAATTTGATAGTAATGCCAGAGATTACACACTAATTGTTTCCAGTCTATAAATCATTTATTAACATTACCCAGAATTATAAATATTACTTGTATTACTCTAACAATGATTCATTTCAGTTTTCAGACCTCACCTTTGCGTTAAATGTGGCAAGAGATATCGTAACAAAAATCACTTGAATGCCCACATCAAATACGAATGTGGGAAAGATCCACAGTTCCAGTGTCCCTACTGTCCACACAAAGCCAAACAAAAGGTTAACCTCAAGTCTCACGTGGTCAGCAAGCACTATGATCAGCTGATAAATAAGCAAAACAGTTTACATGTATAGATCTAGTAAATAAGTTATATGTATTTTAATTTAAACAAAATTATTTTGAATTTAAATATACATTTCGACAAATTACTATGTTGATTGTTTTCCTTCTTTTCCTCTTATTTTTCTATTTAGACTAATTACAATAATTAAAAATAAATGCAGTACATTAATGTGAATATTTGATGTGTTATTATATCATCTACTTCTCCCTGTTGTTGATATTGATGTATTTAGGCGAGCGTAGCGAGCTTCTTACATTTACCAAAATACGCACTGCCTGTTTGATAGTAATGATTACGTGTCCGAAGATAACGAGTTACTAATTACTTAAAATGGAACATTTGTATTGCAATACGTTCGCTTCAATGATTATTGAGCCACGCGATGCCAATTGAATAATGTAACAAATGCTGGGAATATTTCTGTTTGATTTTAATGCTGAAAATAATTCAAATGTATCTTACAATTACTTGTTTTAGACGATAGACGACATCTATGTGTCCAATGCGGCAAGCGATATCGTCATAAGAATCACCTAAATGCACATATTAAATATGAATGTGGAGTCGAACCTAAGTTCCACTGTCCTTACTGCCCACATAGATCCAAGCAGAATTCATCTCTTAAAGCGCACATCGCAGCAAGGCATGGTCATCTTCTTTTCGCCCCATTGCCTGAACCTAATTTGTTGTAAACAAATCTACATATCTGTGTGTTCACTCAATTTTTATTTTGTAATTACTGTACACATTTTAAGTTATTGTTTTTAGTTGTTGTTGTTTAATATTTGTTACAACTTATTGTTTTATATATTGAATTATATTAGTTAAATTTATTTTTGATTTTATATTTTTCTTTCATTATTATTACCACTGCAGCTTCAGCAGGTTGATGTCAGTAAGTTCACTAAAGTATGCTGTCACTATTAGATCTAAAAAAATTCTTTTTAGATTCATGGACGAAACAAATGCTTTTCTTGTTTGATTCCCTGACGTATTTCTAGTCATAAAAATGTCCAGTCCCCTACCAAAAGAGTCAGCCTATCAAATTAGTAATACTATACATATACATACAGTGTGGCCAAGTCTGCTCTTTCTTTAGTCTTTCTTCACTCCTACTTTCATGAGTTCTTCTCTTTCCCATTACCCACGTTACTCCTCTACTACACATGACACTGACAAAACTACACTGGCTCTGCAGAATTTGTGCCTCATTCAAACTGGCCGTGTGTTGAGCAATAAAATAAGAGCAATCGTGCTCATGAAAGTGGGAGTGTAGTGAGATTATGGAGTGAAGTGAGATTATGGAATCAAGAAAGAGTAGACTTGGCAATGTATATATCGCTACTTTAATCGGCTGGCTTTTTGAGAGAGGTTCTGGAACTTGGCTCTTTTTTCATGTATAGGTTTTTGTTGGGGATATCATTCCATTTTCGCTGGCTTCAGCATCGAGGGTGTCAACTTGGATTTTACTTTTTTATTATTAAGTTTTGTTCCAATCCTCTAGAGGATCGTTTTCGTTTAGACCGTACGAAAACGATTGATCCATGGGTTGGTTGGAACTTGAAATAGTTTGGAGGATGGCACGAAAAAGTACCTTCGGGTTGGAACGAATAATGATCTTCCATTGCGCAAAACATTCAAGAAAAACTCGCAACATTAAGGAACCTAC
Source organism: Gerris lacustris (assembly GCA_951217055.1). NCBI lineage: Eukaryota > Metazoa > Arthropoda > Insecta > Hemiptera > Gerridae > Gerris > Gerris lacustris. The sequence goes on from OX578286.1 coordinate 36,633,297, forward strand.
CTGTTGACATGTGTGACAATTGACATAACTGGGCATGTTGTACCAACCGGTTCTTGGTTTTGGCTGAGGATCGTTTAGACTGTACGAAAACGATCGATCCAAGGGTTGGGTTGGGGTTGGTTGGAACTTGGAATAGTTTGGAGGATGTTACGAAAAAGTACTTTCGGGTTGGAACGAATAATGATCGTCCATTGCGCATGCTCGTGACGATCTAGTGGTCTGCTCGGTGCTGGTTGGAACAAACCTATAAGTTTGCCGGTGAATCATACCTGAGTTTCTCTTCTTTAGTAGTGTTTGTGGTCAATATATGACTTTTCTTTTCTTTAATTCTTCTTTTTACTTTTCCTCAAATTTAATTTTCAATATAATAATTATATGTTATATTTGGCGTCATAAATGCCCTCATTCACAATCAAACTGATAATGTTTCTTCTTCTTAGGTTATAAACAACACGTTTGCGACATGTGCGGCAAGAATTACGCTAACGCTAGCAACCTCAGAAGACATCAGAAATTCGAATGCAACAAGGCACCTCAATTCCACTGTCCTCACTGCTCTTACAAAGCTAAACTAAAAGACAGACTGAAGATCCATGTTGCTGTTAAGCATAATACATTGCATATACCGTTTATGAATTGAATTTAGTTCCATTCCAAATATATAATTCGAAAAATTATTATGTTGATTGTTCTTCTAATTTTCATCTTATTTTATTATTTAGGCTTATTACCATATTTAAAAAAAAAATTAATACAGTAAATTATGTACTTTAACTTGTTTATTTATTTTTCCTACTTACCTTTATTGCAGCTACATATTTATCTATTATTTCCTCTATCTGTCAATATCTATAGTTTTGGTTTTTACCTCAAAGTAAGGAAGGGGTAGAGGGAACAATACTATAAAATCGGGGTCTCAAAATGTGGTTCGTTATGCGACACCCATTTATCCCAAGCGGCAGTTTGGTGAAACAGTATCGATAATCTCGATAAAAACTCGAAATCTATCTGTTGTCAGCTGATAAGGATAATAATTAAGTGATATTTTCTTACGACATTTAATATTTTAATACAGTTTTCTTTATAAATACATATGTACTTTAATGTTTGTTGTTAACCGCATTAATTATATAAAGGCAGTTACGTTGTTAATAACATATAATAGTTCCTAGATAACCAAAAGCAATCTTGTATAAAACAAAATCGTCTTCTAAAGCACGGTTTACACGCTCAAGCCGTTTGCACAAACTGGTTTGCGCAAGCCAGTTTGTGCAAATGGCTTGAATGAAATAGACATTCAGTTTGGCTTGCGCAAACTTCATGCCTGGGTTTACACGCAACGATTTACTTGCACAAACTGGCTTGTACAAGCCAGGTTTGTGCAAATAGCTTGAGCGTGTAAAAGGGCCTTAAAGCAATCACATCAGATTTTTCTCTTACATACTAGTATTTGATATTTTGACAAATTTGACATTTCGATAATAAAACAATCAAACAAAGCACAAGATGAGGTTAAAGGTTTTGTTGTCAAGCGTCTGTGGGCACGGAAGGACAAGGTATAGACCAGTAAGACAAGGACCAGTGACCATGTGATCGTGCTGTGGTCACTTTAGTTCGGTTTGAGCTCGCTTGAGAGGTTTAGTATAGGGGTGTCACATAATGAACCACTTATCAAATCGCATTGCTCCCTCTACCCCTTCCTTACTCTGAGGTTTTTACCATTAATCAAAACTTCACAATATTTGTAATTATATTGCTTAGAGATTTGATGCGTTTATGTAGTAATATTATCTTGTTTTCAATTGAACAATCTTTAATGTGCATAAATACTTATTATATGCTTGATTTTAATTCTTAAAATAATTAATATATGTCTTACATTTACTTGTTTTAGATGACAGACGTCATCTATGTGTCCAATGCGGCAAACGATATCGTCATAAGAATCATCTTAATGCACATATTAAATACGAATGTGGAGTCGAACCTAAGTTCCACTGTCCATACTGTCCACATAGATCCAAGCAGAATTCATCTCTTAAAACTCACATTGGAGCAAGACATGGTCATCTGCTTTTGGCCCAATTGCCTGATGCTAATTTATAAGTGCATCTCTTTATTTGAATTTAACGCAAAATGATGTCTATTATTTACACATCTGTCTTACTGTTACACATCTGTCACGGTAAGAAGATCATAAATTGTGAATGGGATGATGATGACAATGAAGTGCTAGAAAGCATCTTCCAGCAGAGTTTATAGCGTCAGTAGTGAGCGTAGCTTTGGACCTTAAATCTCTCAAGCACAGTATTGAATTTTAGATTGCTCACAGATTTTTTATGAGAGACCTTTTTAGCGGTTTTAGATTACCTTCTTATTGTAAAAAGAGTGATGAAGTACGTCTTTCATCCTCATTATTGCGGCCCAAGCCTGCCAATGAATACCAAAATAGCTATATCACAAGAATGCTTCCTTACCTATGGATCCTTTTGCTTTATCAAACAAAATCTGGTGACTTTCCTAGGTTTTTTACTATGTTAGTCTGTGTAATTAAAATTGTTGCAGCTGTTGTTAATAGCTTAAGCTATTAATTATTGAATGCTACCGTTAAATTAAAGAAGTAAGGATTTAACTAATTTCAGACCATGTCTACATCAAAATTACAAAAATTTTGGAAAAATAAAATCAAGTAAATTTTTTATATGGTACATTTGCGTACTACCATAAAACAACGTGGTAAATTGATGGAATTTCAATGGTAGGTTATAACTTGTCTATTCTTGGTCGCATATTAATTTTAACTTTCTGCGTAAAAAAATGTAATTAGTAAAAATATTGTTTAGTGTTTTCATTCGCTTACCAGCTCGTGTAAATGTCGTTATCTAATCTATCGGTATTATTGTAATATAATTATTCTTGTAAATTTTATGTGATGTAAATTGAACATGACTATGTGTAATTTTTTTTTTTTAATGTATATAAACTTTTTTTTTATATTTCTTAAATTATTGTAATCTAGATTTTTTTATATCAACAATCAACATCTTAAAGCCTTGCTTCAAGTCCTAATAATTTTTTCTGATGTTTCTTACGAGTACTTTGAAGTCTGATTTCATGTACTGAATCATTTGCATCATCAGGTCCTTGATCAGTTTTAGTCGAACTGTCTGTTATCCTTATATAAGAACATAATTGAAACGATAACTAGATCTAGACGTAGTCAGATGATACAGGTGGACTTACTTGTTTCTTATTCAATCTTGGAATTCCTAAGTTTAAACAGCCCGTGCTTTAGTCTATTTACTGTTCTGACGATGTCCATATTATTTTAAATGAAGCTCAGACTGAAATGATCTTGTCTAATAAGCCAACCTCTTCTGAGAGGAAAGTTGAAACTGAAATTGGACAATTTAATAGAGTCTGAGTAGGTATAAATAGACAGAGATCTGCCTCAAGGGCTAATTTGCAGTTCAATGATCCCCTATTCCTTGAACTTGGTCGACCTGCACATTGCACATAGCCCTTGAGGCAGCTCTCTCTATTTTTACCTTCCACGGGAGGTGGGCGTGGCCTTGAGAGTAGGGGTAGAGGTGAGTGGGGCCTAGGGGGTCAAGAGTGGGAGTCGGCCCAAGTGACCCCATACCTACTGCCTTGGACCTGGAACAAATCATCTGGATTTCATTCCTTCTCACGTATAGTTTATAAATGAAACATAGATTTAGTTGTTTACCAATTTAATCATTCACATCACTATTTTATTCTTTTGCTTCCGAGCTTACCAAAGGTATCGGAATCTATGGGATTGTTCTGGAGAACGAAAATTTTGAAAGACCAATTCTAATATCCATTTCAGACATCAGGGGTACTTTTTGGTCCTGTTTTTCTTTTTGGTTCTGTTTTAATCAATTCTAATTGTTTATGGGCTCTAATTTGAACATTATTTTAGGGCACGTAAACAAAACCGAGGACCATCATGATTCCCTCCGTCTGTCTGTCTGACTGACTCACTGAAGGCCGTTATCGCACCTTTTTTCTCCGAAATTACCCTACAAACAAATTTTAAACTTTGCAGTTAAGTTATGTGTAATAATCGAAACACAGGAAAACTATAAGAAGCCCCAAAAAGCATCCTTCAGTAACAAGGGATAAACTTTTTAAACAGGAATGTGTTATGTGGTGTGATAAATAAATTAGGGCACTTTGAGGACACATATATGTTTAGTTGCGTTTTTGTACCAATCCATCTTTGCGCCATGTGGCCTTAAAAATTGCATTGTAATAAACGTTTCGCAAATCATAGTCTTTTAAAACCGCCGAAACTTTTAATGACCGGCATCTTAAAACGGCAGGGCCGATTGTGCTGTCTACGGACCCTTTGAGTGTGCTGAATGTTTTTTCACATACAAATAGTCCGTTAGCAGTTTCAGCAGCTTATAATTGCCATGTACTCATTTGTTTTTTTAAAAGAAAATAGTTCTTTAGTTTTACTTTGTGATGTGCATGCCTAAAATATTTAAACTATTATTGTGAATTGTATGTTTTCTTATAAATGTTTTGGTTAGGACAAATTGTTTTCAAGTTCTGTAATACCTAAAATTCCCTTTTAGGTATTGATTCTAAAGTACAATGGTAATAATATCGTAATTTTTTTTCAATTTTCTCTAACATCTACAAAATATTTTGTGTCTACAGGTAAATATGAGAATAGAGTTGGATCAATTATTAATTTCAACCATGAAGACATTCTAAACTCTCGCATGGCAGCTGCAAAACAGCACATATGTACCGTTTGTGGACGACGCTACAGAAGAAGACGTAATTTGACTGAACACGTACGCTTCGAATGTGGCAAAGAACCGTCGTTTTGTTGCCCCTATTGCCCACATAAGACGAAGCTTAAAAGCAACTTGACCAAACACATTATTAAAATACACAAGGATATTGAACTAGTGGCTCCACCAATCAAATTGCCCCCGTTTGATGAGATTTGACCTCCGTTTTTGTTTATTTGTTAATTTAATTGTACAACTGAATGTGATACTAAAGATTGGACATTGTTTCGATCATGTGTTTCAATCTATTTTGAGCTAAACTGTGCCATCGACATGCTCCCGTGTAGGGGGATGGTGAGAGAAGAAAAATGAGCCTAAGATCAAGGGAGGTGGAAAAAGGTTTTTGCTCCTCCTTTCGAGCACCATAGCGCCCTGGCGGGGCGCTTTTGGTGGTCCTTGTTTTTAAAAATAAAAGTGCAAGCATATTATGAATAATCATTTAAATGATTAATTATTTAGCTCTAATAAATTGTATTATTAGATATTATGTATAATGCAATTTAAGTTTAAAATAAATGTGATACTATTTTTTACTTATTAAATTTTATTGTTCATTGTTAATTAATTATAATTTGTTAGTACATTGAATTTAGACAATATTTATAATTAGTATATATCAATTTTTTTTTTATTGTTAATTTATTTATATTTGGTTTTATTAAATTTAAATATTATAACTGATAAATAAAAGTGTATGTGAATTGTGTTATTTTTATATTTAGTGTTGCAAAGACAAATTTATGTAATATTGGTTGTTTTGTTTTATTTTATTTTTTTACTAAAATCAAAATGGTTTTATGGATATATTGTTAAAAATACATATGCAATTATATGTGGTAAATGGAATAAAGTCTTGTTTTTATTTATGTATTCAATTTTTTTCAGTGTTAGGTCTTATTTATTCTCTAGGATAATCCAAATGAAAATAAATTTGTTTTTATTTATTTAGTCAATTTTGGTGAAGAGACTACTGGCAAATGAATTAATTGTGTTTGCTAATATCTTTATCCACTATTCTTTTACTTAGAGTAATTTTTGTGTCTATACACTTGTAAATTCAAAATTGAATGAACACTTATGCCTGTATATGGACACCTATGAACAAAACAAAAGTCACCAGAATTAGTAGGCATATAGAATGGTACTTAAGTTGGATGGTACATTATATTTATAATACGGTGAAGTTTAATTCGTTTACGAGTTACATTGGATCATGGTAAAAGCTTTAATATGGGAGTATCTTGCTTATTACTATTTAGATTATTAATTGAATACGTTACTACCAATGAAAATTCGTAATTGAGTACGTTACTACAAATGTAGATTAAAAATTGAGTACGTTACTACAAATGTAGATTAAAAATTGAGTACGTTACTACAAATGTAGATTAAAAATTGAGTACGTTACTACAAATGTAGATTAAAAATTGAGTACGTTACTACAAATGTTGATTAAAAATTGAGTACGTTACTACAAATGTAGATTAAAAATTGAGTACGTTACTACAAATGTAGATTAAAAATTGAGTACGTTACTACAAATGTAGATTAGGAATTGAGTACTTTACTCCTAATGTAGACAGTACCTAATCTAGTAACCTAATAAAGGTAGCCGAGAGTTAGCGTACTCTTAGCTCGCTTGAAGCCAGGGTCGAATTGTTAAGGCATGTTTCACACTGATTATCTCATCAAGTGGTTATGTAGAGTGGCTGCTTCCCTTCCAGCCTGTATTTCTTTTATTGCGTTTATCAGGACGTAGCCCTTTTTTCGTTTTTGGTTTTTACTGGTTATTTTTTTGGACGGGGAATCTGGTCACTTTACTCATCTACACCTCCCTGGGATTCCCACTCACTAGATGTGTTAGTGTTTAGGTTTCAGGTGAGTTGCGGGTACGCTTAGCTACACTTGCCCTTCTCCCCAGACTCATACACGTGGTCCAGTCTTAGGGTTAAGGGTTAAGTCTATGCCTTCTTTGTTCCAACCTTAGTTGTAATTCGCAAAGAGGAGCCGAACTAGTTGTTAAAAAGAGTTGTTAAACCTCTACTACTACTATAATCCTTAGTGATAAATTCTTTAGGAAAGAGAAGCACAACTATTGGTAAGTGGATGTAGTTAAACAGAAGAGGTGTAACTTAATTACCAACCTTAGTTATTAATTAGCTAAGAGGAGCAGAGTTAATTAGTAAATGAAGTTGTTAACCTGACCGTTAGTTACCAACCTTAGTGATTACCTCTTTTAAAAGCTGAGTCAAAGCGGATGAAGGTAGACAAACAAGACCAACCTGATCACCAACCTGAAGTTGTATCAACGCTGTAAATAAGAGAGTGAAAGTTACAGAAGTCTTTCAATTATAATTAACTTTGTCAATCTGGGAAAGTTTAAAAACTGGGGTGGGGAGCCAATGAGAGCACGATATTTGACGTCTAGAGGTCAAATATTAAAATCTCGAGTTCTCATTGGTTCTTTCTTTATTTTTCCACGGTGTCAAAAGTTAATTCTAAATTTAGGACTACTGCAATAGTCAGGGAATGTAGTTGGATAAATTTACTAACCTTAGTTATATGAACTGTATATAAATCTCTTGCTGATTAAGCTATATAAAGCTTAATCCTTTCCTCTTATCTATTTTTTTTTAAAAAAATGTCTACTGATTAACGAATGAATCTATGTGCAGATGTATATAATTATTATTTTTCAAGACTTGGAGCCAAATTGAATATGCTTTAATTTTCATCAGGTGAATGTTATTTAAATCTTTGCGCTCTTTTATAACTTATTTTTCCTTTTTATCTTACTTCCAAAAGTGCACTGCATGAAACTACAAGTATTCTCCTACGCTCGTAAGGTAGGTGAGTCGCTTTTTTTTTTATCTATGTACTATAATATTTTAAATAATGTATGGGGAAAAGGTTAGGACCACTTATGAATGCGCCTTGATAACATGCTTTGCTTAAAGCCGTGTCCAAACTGCCAAATTGAACAGAGGAAACTAGAATTGGTCGCTGCGCATGCCCAGTCTGAGATGCGCATGCGCACATTAGACTGGGCATGCGCAGAAACAAGTGCTCGGCTCGTTTCCTCTGTTCGGTTTGGCAGTCTGAACCCGGCTTTTGTCTATCTTCGCTCTTTTGTTTTTATCCCCCCCCCCCCCTTATCTTCTTGGTCTACGGGGATGATAATTAAAGAAACATGACTGTTTTCTTAACTTGTTTAATTTTTTTAACTTGGCAAATTTTCTCCCACACCTCGGCATCCTCTGGCCTAAAAAAATGAAATATAAATGTATTTTATATATTATAAAGTATTTCAATTCTTAGTAGCTTGTATGAAAATGTAAACTATTGATTTAGCCAAAATTATTGCTTTAATAAACGATCTATTAATTCTACTTTATAATGGGTCGAGAGCATGCCTTTTGGGTGAATGAATTGGATCTTAATTATAGTGCTTAATGTGTGTACTTAAATTTACGATAAATTTAAATCACTTTGTCTATAAATTTACGTGGTAACTTGATTTATCAGCACTTAAATGAATGTGAATAGAATTAAGGTTCTTGTATAAGGAGTCTTGCCCTTTGAGGCAACTTTGACTAAAGCCATTTTCTAACTGATCATCTTTAAAGCAACTTTGACTAAAGCCACGTTACTGTTTATCTTATCTTAACTGTTTATCTTTGATAAAATTTTGCTCCAAGCCTTGTTCGGTTTATCTTTGAGGCAACTTTGATCAAAGCCACGTTCCTAACTGTTAATCTTTGATAAAATTTTGCTCCAAGCCTTGTTCGGTTTATCTTTGAGGCAACTTTGACTAAAGCCACGTTCCTAACTGTTTATCTTTGATAAAATTTTGCTCCAAGCCTTGTTCGGTTTATGTTTGAGGCAACTTTGATCAAATCCACGTTCCTAACTGTTTATCTTTGATAAAATTTTGCTCCAAGCCTTGTCGGTTTATCTTTGAGGCAACTTTGATCAAATCCACTTTCCTAGCTGTTTATCTTTGATAAAATTTTGCTCCAAGCCTTGTTCGGTTTATCTTTGAGGCAACTTTGATCAAATCCACGTTCTTAACTGTTTATCTTTGATAAAATTTTGCTCCAAGCCTTGTTCGGTTTATCTTTAAGGCAACTTTGATCAAATCCACGTTCCTAACTGTTTATCTTTGAGGTAACTTTGACTAAAGCCACGTTCCTAACTGTTTATCTTTGAGGCAACTTTGACTAAAGCCACGTTTCTCACTGTTTATATTTGAGGCAACTTTGACAAAAGCCACGTTCCTAACTGTTTATCTATAAGGCAACTTTGACTAAAGCCACGTTTTTAACTGTTTATCATCAAGGCCACTTCGACCAAAGCCACGGTCCTAACTTGTTATCTTTGTGTTATTCTACTAAAGAATAATTACTGATCACTATATAAATTTATTATTTTGAATTTCCATTAGTCAAGAAAGCAAGAAACGTACTTCTGTAATGTCGCGATGATGATTTGCGTTTCTGTTACCCTTCCTATCTTGCAAACTTACTTAAACTTAAGTATTTTTACTTACTTATTTTTCTTAAATATCTCCCAATCTAGTCTGTTTAAAATATATTTGCGTGTACGTGTGGATACATTTGTATCGAAAAATAGAGATATTGGTGCTTCGTTTTTCTTATTAGTTAGATTTTATTTTTTTTCATCTCGTCGCTTTTATCAGTGCTTAATTTCTTTCTGTTTTGGCTTCTACACTTTTCTCTTATAACTCAACTACTTATGGCGTTAAGTTATAATAATTAAATGCACTTTTGAATGAATCTCACAAATCACACTTGTTGGTGTTTAGTCTTGCACTTAAGTGATACTTTTTTTTTAAATTTCTCGTTGCTGTCATTAACATAAATGATCTTTACATGGTGTTCATTGGCACTAATAACTTTTCTTGGCATGTTTGTTTTATAGGTCGTCACACATGTGCAACGTGCGGACGAAGTTACGTCTCTAGATCTAATCTGATGTCGCACGTCCGCTACGAATGCAACAAAGAACCTCAGTTCGCTTGTCCCATTTGCGACTACAAGGGTAAACAGAAAGTTCATCTTAAAAATCACATTTTCAAGAAACACGGTGATGTCATCGGCTTATCTTTGGACTCTTTAGCTCCCGGTGTCTTCAAAAAGTAGTTCAAAGAATAATAGTTCATAAAGAATGTACTAAATATATATATATATATATATATATATATATATATATATATATATATATATATATATATATATATATATATATATATATATATATATATATATATATATATATACAGAAAACAAACAAAAACTCAGGTTTCGGTCACAAAAATCGTCTTTATGTTACAATCCCGACGTTTCGGTTTTTACTTAAAACCTTCTTCAGGGGCCGTAAAACATCTAAACAACGACTCCCGACCCCCGACGACCCCGGACGACTCTCCGGGGTCGTTGTTTAGATGTTTTACGGCCCCTGAAGAAGGTTTTAAGTAAAAACCGAAACGTCGGGATTGTAACATAAAGACGATTTTTGTGACCGAAACCTGAGTTTTTGTTTGTTTTCTGTTTATATTTACGGTCGTGAATTTATTCATATATATATATATATATATATATATATATATATATATATATACACAATTTGTGAGAGACACCAAGGGATGTGCCACGCAAGCGTGACCCATAGGAACTGTTCCAACATCAGACATTGCGTTATTAAGATGTTGGCTCGGCATTACGCTATGTCCTGCATCGTTTCGTCGCGTCCGACTCATCAGGGGCCCGACGATGCCCACATTGCCCACCGGAATGGCGGTATGAGAGCACGCTCGTCTCTGACAAGTCCTATATCTGATCTTCTTGATCTAGTATAGGTCCACAGTTGGGTGGGCATCGTCGGGCCCCTGATGAGTCGGACGCGACGAAACGATGCAGGACATAGCGTAATGCCGAGCCAACCTCTTAATGACGCAATGTCTGATGTTGGAACAGTTCCTATGGGTCACGCTTGCTTGGCACATCCCTTGGTGTCTCTCACAAATTGTGTAGCCTATTGCAGTGTGCAAAAACACGGTATTACATTGCTGATATATATATATATATATATATATATATATATATATATATATATATATATATATATATATATATATATATATTTATATATATATATATATATATATATATATATATATATATATATATATATATATATATATATCTTTATATAAATATAGGCATCTTTGGTCAAGAACTTAATCGCAATATTAAATATGGTAAAGAAGAAAATTAGACCATTTTAAATATAGTAACCTAAGGATATTATCATTTTTAAATTGATAAAAATGGATGTGGTATATTTTTGTAAAAAAGTTTATTTTTTAAACGCAAAAAAACTTTTTAATTAAAAAGAAATAATATACTATTTTTTGTGACTGATTAAAAGAACTTAAATACGATAAAATTTTATTTATTCACTTTATTTGAAAAAAAATAACTTCAGCTTCAAAAATAAAATTAGTTGCATCTATGTATTATAATTTATTTGATTTATCTTAAATTGTAATTATTTACTTATAATGGTTTGGTTCGCTGAACGAAGAATTTAAATTTATCCGTAAGAAAAATAATATTTAATCTCTAAAATTTGGACTATTACATAAAAAATGTCCTCCTATGAATCTGAAGTTGTAAAGATATTTGGTTAATTATGTATAAACCTAGTCATTTTCGTAAAATAATATGATTTTAATTACATTTTTTTTATATGTATCGTTAGGATAATTATTAGGTCAATTGTGTAGAGATTAAATTCACAATTATCTCTCATATATGACCTCAGGGTATATTCACAAAATGTTTTTTTTTTAAATTGGTCAACAAATGCTTTCAAAAAAAATAAGTTAAAATTTAATGCGGTAAGATACATTTATTGCTTACTTCCTTAATATAAATTTATTAAGTTCAAATTCATTTTAATTAGTTCTTCTACTTTATGTGTCGATTATATGTATTTTAAAATATGCAGAAGTTCAAAAAAGGGTCTGCTACAATTAACAGACGATGATTACAAAAATTACAATTACATTTTTTAATTAATTATTAAATTAATTATTTTTTATTTTAAAAATTTGTTTTTTTATTTATTTTTTTTTTTTTAATTTTTGTTCGAATGATTACAAAAATAATTAATAATTTCATTTTTAAATTATATTTATAGTTTGTTTTTTTATTAATATTTTTTTAAAACATTTTTATTTGTTGTACATATTAATTTGTTTAAAGCATTTTATTTTACTTGATTAGTTTTAATTTATAAATTCGAAACTTATTAAATTACAAAAAACAAACAATATATTTGTTTGTGCTAAGTGCCTTAATGTGTCCTTTTATGTCAGGAAGTTTATATTGTGCTTTATTAGTGATGTAATGTTTTGTATATATATTTTTTTTAATGTGCGTTTTACATGTTATTTTTACTACTTTTTAGTCAATTGTGCAATTATGGTATTAATATTACTTTTTTACACTTATCGTACTGATTTCCTTATAATTTTTTTTTTTTTTTTTTTAAATAAATAAATGTTAATTTAACCTTTATGTATAGTTGGTCGAATAGGGTTTTAGAATTTAAAGAAGAAAATTAAACCATTTCCTGGTTTAAATGTGTGTATTTCGTCCCTCACCGAAACATATTTATGCCTATTTTTTTTTATCAAAATTATATTTGAAATATTTTCAATCTGTATTCTTACAGTTATTCATTATTTTAACTATTATTGAAGAATAATTAGTGAATACATTTAGATAAATCTTCCTGTATTTGTTAAAAAGGGTTTTTATCGAACAAGTTCAGTGATTAGAAAACAGAATTTCTTTATATATATATATATATATATATATATATATATATATATATATATATATATATATATACATTTTACGTTTAATTCTCACTGCTTTTTTGAGGTATATGCTTCCAATTTTGCCACAGTATTATATGTGTGTTAAAAAGGATGATTTGACCTAAAAGATGAGTCTATCTGAAATTTTCTACAGAATTACGTGCAAAAGTTATTTGAATTTAACTTTTTGGAACTTCTTTAGATTGTTACTCCCCTTAAAAATAATACAGAGGGGAGTAACTATCTAAAGAAGGCGTACGGAATGTTCTTTTTTAGACTGTTACTCCCCTTATAAAAGCAGAAGTTTGATATTCCTTTGTCTGAAATTGGATTGGACTAAACATCCCTCTGCCTTAATAGTTATTTAGTCAAAGTCGTTTATATTCTAAAAATATTATTGGGGAGTAACAATCTAAAGAAGTACCAACTTTTTTATTTTTAGTAAATTTTATGTGAGAGAAGTTACTTTGTTATAAAAAATCTCTTAATAAAACTATCAAATGGAAAAAGTTATGGTCGAAAAACATTTAACATTTTTCTTGAAAATAAAAAAAATGTAAGTTACTACAAACGACTAAAATTATCTAATTGTGGCTAGAAACATCAGCTATAAATCGCATTCGACTTTGATGGGTTCGAATACAAGAGACTTCACCGTATTTTTTATCCAAAAACTGCTGTCTTTGAATTCAAATGCCCAATGAAATGCCCCTTACCGTTAGTTTAAACTAAAATATGGTATACTTATCTTCTACAGAACCTAAAAACTTAATAGACCCACACTATGTTTGAAAATTATATAAACAAGATTATATAACAACATTATATAAACAATATAAAAATTATATAAACAAATTATATAAAAAAAAATTATATAAGCACAAATAAATAACGTATAAAGTTAATTTAACCTTATTGTGTTAAACTGTCTGTATATATATTGTTAAATTGTTATATTATTATGTTTTGGGACAGTCGCCCCGTGTAGTAACTTTTCTTTTTATTAATGTAATAAGACCGGTCTATCCTCTTTCCTCAAGGTATATGTATGTATATATATATTTTTTTTACTTTAGAAGTTTTTTCACTTAATTTATTTGTCCACCAACAAATAATAAAATAACTTTTCATTATGAGTTAGTCCTAATTGTAAAAATAATTGTTAATTATCCCATTAACTTTCAGGATACATTCAGATATCTCTGTTCCAATAAACCACGCCCATTTTGTTTCTTTCCACTATTTACTTTCTTCTTCTTAACTATCCACTCTACACTACAAGCCTTAAAATCATTATTACAATATGGAGTAGGGTCCCAAAAATTCTTATATTATTTTTAAGACTATTTGTATACACTTCATAAGACTTTATCATACTGTTATATTATTTTTAAGTTTATATATATGTATTATTATATTACTCTTTTGTTGCTCCTTATCTAATGCTTTGTTTATTTAAAATATTCCAAAGATATTAGCTTTTGTTTTTTTTTTGTAAAATAAATTTCATTATATATTAATATTTTATATTGTTGACATTAAAAATTATTGTTTTTGAGATTTTTTAAAATAAATTTTATATATTACTTTTTATACTTCAAAATTATATTGTATTTTCTTTTGTTATTAATTTTTTTAAGATCTAATAGAATAATTATTATGATCTATATTTTTTTATATGAAAAAAAATCTATATAAAATGATAATTATAACAAAGTATATTTAAATTTTTTATAATTTATTAAAATTTTTATAAAACAATGTAATTATTTTTTATTATTAATTTCCTCCTTTAAATATCCTTACATCTTGAATTTTAATTACAGAATTATTGAACAGAAAATTTTCCGTAAACTGAGCGCGTTTTTGAGATAAGTAATCTTTCTTTTTTAAGTCAATTGAATCGTCGATATTTTTCTGGTTAATATAAGTTTTTCAGCTGTTATAAAAAGACACAATTATAAGTAAAAATCATTATCTAAACTAATAACATATTCGATAATTATGGGGCAGAAAGTTCATGAATTATTTTCCTTGTATCGAGATTTAGTTTATATATATAATAATAATACAAGTTTTTAACTGTTACCTTGTATTTTTCCTGAATTATGAGTTATTAATTATATTTAGGGTTGTAGTTCATGGTTTGTTCCACTCGCTGACGTACTAGCCTCAACTACATCCTTACAAGAAAACTAAATACTTAATAAGAAATATTTCTTTAAAAACCTTAAAATAATGTAGTTTATCTATTTTTGATGTATTGTTTCCAGCTAATTGTGTGCAGATCTTTCTGGAAACTAGTAAAGGTCCGCCGTTTAACTGCAAGTATTGCCCTTACAGCAGCAAGCAAAAAGGCAACCTCAAGAGACATATTCTTCTTAAACATCAAAATAAAGTTTTAGCTTTCTCCTATTAAAGTTTATAATTATTTATTTAAAAAATTAAATAAATGAAAACAGTACAATAATAAAGAGAAATTATTCGTGTCCTCATAGAATTTAAATTCATTAATTGCTGTACAGTGCAATATTATAAATTAAGAAAATATCTTTTGCTCTTTTCTAATATTATTAATTGTCTTTAATCGTTGTTTTTAGTTAATAACCTTTCATGTTACTAGTGTTCATTTTATTTCGTTATAAAAGTATAATTTTAATATGAATATATTTAAAAGTTATGTATACAAGGTAAGTAGAACTACAATTGGAATTTAAAAAGATACAAATATTATATATTAAGATCCTAAGTGAGAAATTTTGTGTTTTTAAAAAAGATGACAAGTATGTATTATTCGACGATATTAAAATAAATTGTTTATTGTTTTTAACACGTTTTGAAAGAAATATAGTAAAATGACTTCTTTTTTGTGCGTTGTACTTTCCTTTCATTTTTAAATTGGATTCCTTTTAAAGAAATTAATTTCTTATATTAAAATTGTTTAGCTTAATCAATTAATTAATTAATTGCGTTAGTAAAAGTTGTTCAATTTTTTTTAAGCATTTCCTAAGCAGTATTTTATTTGTTATCTGATCATTTTCTTTTGATATTACAAAAATGGATAAGAAATTAACGGAAAAGTATAATAGATAGGACGAGATAAATAGGTAGACGGAGATAAATTTTAAGTTCTTGCCTGAACTAGCGATATTTTCACTCCTCCCTAATCAATACTTTTATTTCCTAAGAAATAAATTTCTTTAATTTTTAGTCTTGAGAGAATCAGCTAACTTGAACTAGACAATACTACATGCGTTTATAAAAGCCTGTAGACTTTTTATAGAAGTTCCTAGTCCCACACTTATGTCATATAAAGTTATATTATTACTTATGGTATTCGGGTGATGACTAATTTCTTGAAGGTTGAACGTGCCAACTTTTCGCTCCTGGTTCTAGTTGCATCTTCAGGGTTTTCCATTGTATCAGTTTGAGTTTAAGTGTCAGGTGGTGTTTGAGTTTTAACGTTGGGGAAGGGGGCGTGATTTTCAAAACTTATATAGTCAGTGCCATTTCTTATGTTTTGAAAGTGAAGTTAGCAAAATTTCATCAACCTCGGACTAAAACTGTAGGTTTGTATAAAAATGGAACAATCTGACTGACACTTTTCTTTATGTAATAGTTACTAACAATTCATTTTTAGAGGTTCTATCTTTGGAGCTTTTTTATTGATAATGAAAGGCCAGGCGCACACTGGAGACTTTTTCCGAACTGTCTTCGTTGTGTCTGCTTTGTTCAGACACAACACCAATCACATGTTACAGCAAACCCCCTTAGGCCAGGCGCACACTGGAGATAAAACATCCTGCAGAATGTTCCCGAACTGTCTTTGTTGTGTCTGCCTAGTCACACTTGTGTTACTACAGCCTTGCACACTGGAGACAAGACAGTCTGCAGACTGATTCCGAACTGTCTTTGTTGTGTCTGCCTAGTCACACTTGTGTTGCTACAGCCTTGCACACTGGAGACAAGACAGTCTGCAGACTGATTCCGAACTGTCTTTGTTGTGTCTGCCTAGTCACACTTGTGTTGCTACAGCCTTGCACACTGGAAACAAGACAGTCTGCAGACTGTTTCCGAACTGTCTTGGTTGTGTCTGCCTAGTCATACTTGTGTTGCTACAGCCTTGCACACTGGTGGCAAGATTGTTGCATATATTGTACCCAGCGAAATGGAGCTTGTGGAAATTGCTGTGATTTGTGCAACAGTCTGCGGTCAGATATGTGTCGGGACATATCTTAGGCTGGAGGACTCTTTTGTCTTGCACCTATCTTTGCCTCCAGTGTGCGCACTCCCATATAGTGTACTCGTACAAGCCCTTGAGGTAGTGACAAAACTCTTTGCGAGCAAAAGGACTCCTGCGTGCGCTTGGCCTAAGTGCGGCATATCTTGTTGTTTTAATTGGTTTTCTGTTCAGCAAATGGATTATTTTATAACTAAAATTATACTTTCGAATAACACATATGTTTTATTGTTACAGATACCGACGGGATCAAGAATCAATGTCCACATTGTCCTAAGGCTTATAAGCATGCACGTCACCTTAACTATCATTTGAAATTCGAATGTGGAAAAGAGCCTAGATTCGCATGTCCAGTTTGCCCTTACAAAGCTACTAGAAGGAATGTTTTGAAGGCGCACGTCGGCATCAGACATAATCAATACTACAATCCTAAGTAATCAAAACATTACCTCAGAAATGCATCGAAAAAAAAAAAAAATCATCAATAAGTGCTAAATCGTTCATCCTAAATCATTTGATTTTATTATGAAGATCACCTAAATTCCAATTTTGAAGCCTTATTTTATTATATTTACGAATATAATTTTACATTCTTTGTAATCTAATAGTAACAGAGCAATTGTTACTTCTTTAGATTGTTACTCTCCTGTTTTTTTTTTAGAATATAAATGACTTTGACTAAATAACTATTAAGACAAAGGGATGTTTAGTCCAATGTACTTTGGGACAAAGGAATATCACACTTCTGTTTTTAAAAGAGGAGTAACAGTCTAAAGAAGTGCCACGCAATTTATCCGTGTACATCTTGATCTTTTGGAGGAGACGAAAGTGACTTGCAAATTACCCTGATCATGAGCAATCCTTGAGCATGATTTGTATGATAAGTTCAAAACTACCAAATTTATGACTATGGTCTTCTCCGAAATATTTATTAGATTATACCCGTGGGCATCAACGTCAAAGAATTTATTCGTCTCTTGTTTATTCTGGATTATCGTTTTTATTATCGTTTTACTATTGATATTATAAGAAAACAGAAATTTTTTAGGTGATCATAAAGAGGATGTTTAAAATTATTAAGATATCAAATATCTTGATATTATGTTGTTTATAAATCTATATAAAAAAAACCAACTATATCTTATAAAATTAATTAATTAAAATATAATTAATGTTATTAATGGTTGTTATATTGTTATTTGATATGAAAGATTGTATATTTTAGAAATATATTATATTATATGTTATTAAAAATAATCTGGTCATTGTACAGCTTTTGGCGCTTAAATAATTTTTGTATTGATATTGCTGTTGTGCTCGAAATGCTGATTTTTTTTATTTTTTTTTGACCATTTGATCCTTCCCCAGGTCCTGTTTTGTGAATTTCCTTTGTCATTATTGCATTTAATTATTTTGTTTAAATTTAGTGAGAAAAAGGTTTGTTTAAAATGAGTAAATTCTTGATAAATCTGTCTTTTAGGTGAATTGTTCATGCTAATGTCATATTGGATTTTTTATTTATTTATTTTATTTGTACAATAAGAATTTGCTTATGTTTTGTTTTTAGATCAAATTTGTTTGAAATCATCTATTGTAAATTACTTTTTTTTGTTATTATTGTTCAATAACAAATCCATCCTGGATAGCCACTTCATTAACTGCTAGAGTTGTGCAATAATATATCCATCCCGTATCCATCTTGGATAGCCACTTCATTAACTGCTAGAGTTGTGCAATAATATATCCATCCCGTATCCATCTTGGATAGCCACTTCATTAACAGCTAGAGTTGTGCAATAATATATCCATCCCGTACCCATCTTGGATAGCCACTTTATTAACTGCTAGAGTTGTGCAATAAGATATCCATCTTTGATAGCCACTTCATTAACTGCTAGAGTTGTGCAATAATATATCCATCCCGTATCCATCTTGGATAGCCACTTCATTAACAGCTAGAGTTGTGCAATAATATATCCATCTTGGATAGCCACATCATTAACTGCTAGAGTTGTGAAATAATATATCCATCCCGTATCCATCTCGGATAGCCTTTCATTAACTGCTAGAGTTGTGCAATAATATGTATATCCATCCTGGATAGCCACTTTGTTCTCTGTTATTGTTGAGTAAGAAAAAGGCATGGTAAACAAATACTATGTTGTGAATTTCTGCCTTTTTATGGCTGTTCAGGCAACAAAGACTCAGGTTGCAGGCCTTCAGACGGACTGTTCAATTTTAACTGTCAAGCTTGCCTGATCGTATGTCCCTAGCTTATCCAAATATTTTGTAAAAGAAAAAAATGGTTCTCAATCAGCTATTTCGAATTGTTAATATTTTCCATATTATATTATGTTTATTTCATATATTAATAATTAAAATAATTTTAACCTTTTTAATTTTATATTATTTTAATATTTTGTTAATATTTAATTATATAGGCGTTGTTATTTACTTATTATTGTATTTACTTAGTCAAAACACTTAAGCAAGTGTTCCTACGCAAATAAATATAATTAGTCAAACTAAATGTGTTTTGTTAATTATTGTTCTATTTTTTTATACCGTGTATTATAGTTTGTTTAATATCATTTTAACCATAATTTGCTTTTTTAATATGTATGTGTTTTTTTTTATTAATACCAAATATTAAAGTGCAATTTTAAAAAACAGGGTTACATGTCTTTTCTATTTTTTATTAAATCTTGCATCAGTTACAATTCATTTTTTTTATAGTTATACATAAAAAGTAATTTTAAAAAAACATGATTTGACAATATTTGTGATTAGAAAATCACAGTACTAGATCTTTACGAAGTCACAGTCTAGGTAATTAGATAGTGGGGGAAGACATGGTTAAAAACCTGTTGCAGAATCTGTACCTCACAAATAAGTGATTTTAAATTAAAAGTTTTTAAAAAAAACTTTTCACTGGAATTAGACCCCAGAACCTTATTTCTCTAAAGGGCCTTCAATTAATTATATAAAAGAATAATATTGAAGATATTAAGACCTGCTCGTACGTTTAAAAACACTTGTCACTGGAATTAGACCTCAGAACCTTATTTCTCTAAAGGACCTTCAATTAATTATATAAAAGTATAATAATAAAGATATTAAGACCTGCTTGTACGTTTAAAAATACTTGTCACTGGAATTAGACCTCAGAACCTTATTTCTCTAAATGACCTTCAATTAATTATATAAAAGTATAATAATAAAGATATTAAGACCTGCTTGTACGTTTAAAAATACTTGTCACTGGAATTAGACCCCAGAACCTAATTTCTCTAAAGGACCTTCAATTAATTGAATAAAAGTATAATAATAAAGATATTAAGACCTGCGTGTTCACTTGTGTAAATTATTAATTGTTTAATATTTTATTGTTTCTATTAATATTTAACGATGCCTTCATTTATATTGAAAATGGAATAATAACTTTTAAAAAAAATATTATTATTAATACATATAATTATAATTTGTTAATGCATATAGGATAAATTTAATATTGTTTTCTAAAGAATGTGTTGTCTATGAAAAAATTCATTGAATTCTGCATTTAAAACGTTTTTAATGTTTTTATTTATGTTACGTTTTTTTCTTCTTTTTTAAAATATTGGAAAGATGTAAATAATACATATTTGTACATCTCTGTAAAGATTGTAAAAACAACCGGAATATTTATATTAATATGTTTGATAAATTAAATAAAGCTTATTTATTAATTATTTTTGTTGTTATTATTAATTAACCATTATAAATTATGAAGATCGGTTTCAACATAACAGATTTGAAATATTATATTTGTACTTCTTCATCTACGAAGTTTATAAAGAAGTATTGCGATGGAGCGAAAAGTAGATTTTGATATTTTTTTTTGGATTTAATCGTTTTGAGGTCTCTTGATAGTCCAGGCAAATAAGGAATAATAGGGGAAATAATTTATAAAGTTTTGAAACTTTGTGAAAACACTTTTAAAGGGTCTAGTAGTAAGAAACAGTAAAGTTCCCACCTCTTGGGAAGGCGCGCCCCCTCCCTCCCCCCTCCTTAAAGTCCAAAATTTACTTATTTTTCACTTTTTACGCAAAACGGTTTATTTTTTGAAGAGAAGTGTTATTACCAAAATTATTCCTCACATAATTCTGCACAAAAAAGGCCCTGTGCATGTTTAAAGTGAGACTTACCGTTTTCGAGATATTGTAGTTGGAAAGAGATAAAACGTATTTTTGCGAACCAAGATATCTAAAACATAATACTTCCGATTTTAATGAAATTGGGATGGTAGGTTATACTTAGCCCGTTGTTGATCTCATATAAGTTTCAACCTTCTGCGCCCATTATTTTATCCTCCACATGCGCACAAACATACATTTATTTAGACCTATATCTTCAAAAGTACTCAACTGATTATTATGAAATTTGGATGGTTTGTCGAAAGTAGTCCGCAGATATCCCCAAATTAATTTCAACCGTCTACGCTCATTACATTTTGATAAATTGATACTTTAATTCATAACAGACAGACAAAAAATTAATCAACAGACAGACAGAAAGGGAACCAATTTAGAAAATGCAAAGAGCGTAGTTGGTTGAAATTAATTTGAGGCTATCTGCGGGCTACTTTCGACAAACCATCCAAATTTCATAATAATCAGTTGAGTACTTTTGAAGATATAGGTCTAAATAAATGTATGTTTGTACGCATGTGGAGGATAAAATAATGGGCGCAGAAGGTTAAAACTTATATGGGATCAACAATAGGCTAAGTATAACCTACATTAAAATAAAAAGTGTTGTTTTTTTAGATATCTTGGTTCGCAAAAATACGTTTTATCTCTATCCAACTACAATATCTCGAAAACGGTATGTCTCACTTCAAACTTGCACAGGACCTTTTTTGTGCAGAATTATATTAGGAATAATTTTGTTAATAACACTTCTCCTCAAAAAATAAACTGTTTTGCGTAAAAAGTGAAAAATAAGTAAATTTTGGACTTTAAGGAGGGGGGAAAGGGGGACGCACCTTCCCAAGTGTGGGGGAACTTTACTGTT
Organism: Gerris lacustris; assembly: GCA_951217055.1. NCBI lineage: Eukaryota > Metazoa > Arthropoda > Insecta > Hemiptera > Gerridae > Gerris > Gerris lacustris. The sequence goes on from OX578286.1 coordinate 36,655,333, forward strand.
TCTTACTACTACACCCCCTTAAAAGTGTTTTTACAAAGTTTCAAATCTTTATAAATTATATCCTCCATTTGCTGTTTTTTTTTTTTACTAATTTGCCTGGACTATGAGTCCAATAAGACGGGAGGAGCCTCAACTATTGGACAGATTTCGATGAAAATAGGCATAGTGGTAATCAGATAAATAAATATTCTGAAAGAAAAATTTAGAAATAAGTTTCAACTCCAAATTTGAGGGTGATAACCCTCAAAAACTATTTCTCAAAAATGGTTTTGATAAGTTTAGTTATAATCTAAAATCTAGTTCTTAAGATATTACCTATAAACTCAATTGTGAGAGGTTGCGGTAGGGCTCATATTTACGGTAAATTTTGATTAAATGATTAATAATAAATTAAATGCATCTCACAAGTAGTAAATAAAGTAATAATTTTAAAGCAACCTCCCTGGAACTTGAACCAGGTAACATATATATATTTGTATATTTATTATTTTGAAAATGGTTAGTAAGAAGATATGATTTGGAAATAAGTTAATAATCTGGCACTTCTTTAGATTGTTACTCCCCTTATAAAAAAAATCAGAGCAGAGTAACAATCTAAAGAAGGTGTACGAAATGCTCTTCTTTAGACTGTTACTCCCCTTATAAAAACAGAAGTGTGATATTCCTTTGTCCCAAAGTACCTTTAAGTTCCTTTGTCTCGAAGTACATTGGACTAAACATCCCTTTGTCTTATATTTAGTCAGTCATTTATATTTTAAAAATCACAGGGGAATAACAATCTAAAGAAGTACCAATAATCTAATATCATAAGTGCAATGTCACTGAGACATATTTATATCCTACCATCATAGCAAATTCTTTCAAAATTATTTTTTAATAGGTGAGCATTATCGACTTAATATTTCGATAATTCTTCTAATCTTCCCATGAGTTCCTAATTAGCTATTTTACATAATAAGATTACTGATGTAAAATAATTATTTGTACAATTTTTTTAAACTAATTTATTCTTATTTGTTTTCTATTTGCTTTTAGAATCTCCGGATGGTCTTCAGTGTACACGATGTTTTAAAATCTACAAAAGCAAAAGTTATTTGAACTATCACATGAACAGGGAATGCGGCGTCGAACCACGATTTAACTGTCCGTACTGTCCGTATAGAACTGTCAGGAGAAGTTCACTTAAACGCCATATAGTTATAAAACACGAAGAAATGGGTTTGGGCTGTCTCAGTTCGGTAATGGCATTGGAAAACCATATCGTTAGAAGACGAGTCAAATATTTAGAAATTAATGAACAGTCAAAAAACAATTAGTAATAATCGAAGTCCGAATAATATCTGTAAATAAGCGCGTTGCTTTGATGAATAATCAGTTATTTCCGCATGTTACCAGCAACTAGTGTCTAAATAAATCTAGATGTTTCGAAGGACAACTCGCAATTTCGTGAATCCCTTGTTCTTTTCACAAGGGATTATTCAAAAATATGTGGAATGGCCTCATCCGGACAATCTAGATGTAAATAAATAGTTATGTTTTATGTGGGTCAAATAACCGCAACTAAGCTGTCAAGTATAAAATTGTTATTAGACTTTTGAAAGGTTTCTTTAACCCCGCCCAGATTGACTGATATAAGGGCCGATTAGACGAGCCGATGTAGGGTAGAAAAGTGGGGGAACTATAGGCCCCCCACTACTTTACCGTGCGAACTGACAGTTACTTCCCTATCTCCTTAGGAAAAAGTGGCCAGGTCGGGCTGTGTAAATACAACGCTCTCAAGTGGTGGGGTGACCGGAGATAGGGAAAATCAGAACGGGTCCAGGACCAGGCGGCTCGTCTAATCGGCCCTATAGACTGAGCAACGGGCAGAGCGATGGCTCTGCGCATGCTCTGTCTGAGTTGCGCATGCGCTCCTTGGACTAGACATGCGCAGTCCATTGCTCTGCTCGTTTCTTGGTTCGTGTTCGCTAATCTGGACGCGTAGGCCCTAATCAGAAACCAGATTGTTACAACAAAATTTGACGGTTCACTTGACACTTAAGCTGGGAATGATTTGTTTTGAACACATTCATGTGTTAAATAAACACTTTGTTAAAAATGTTTTCTTTGTTTGACACCTCAAAGAAACCTCTGTTAAGGTGGCCATACACGTTGACAGGTGCACTTGTACAGGTAAACCGGAGCGTGTGTGCTATCGAGTTATGACATAACTGCATAATTATGATAGCACACATACTCCGTCAGATATACTGTAACGTGGTGTATGGACGGCATTAGCATCTATAGTCAGGTTTCGCGTTTCTCTAGAAATTGTGTTTCGGTCTTATTATATATGACGTTCCATCGGTTTATCAACCGTATGTTTAGCGTTGTACCTATTTGATCAACACTGTTGGACGTTCCATCGATTTATAAGCACTATGTTTTACTTTTCATGAGTTTATGAACACTATGCATGACATTGCATCGATTTATCAGCACGATGTTTCGCGTTATATCGTTTTATCGACACTATGTTTAATTTATCTAATAATACTTTAAGAGGAAGCGAAACTTCTGTAATTGAATCTTTTGAAAACGTCATTATCAGAAAATTGTTGTATGCTTTAATGATTTCTGTAACAACTCACCTGATTGTGAGTTTAAATTCTTTACTTATTAAATAGTTTACATTGATTTACCAAATACTGTATAATTAAGGAATTTGTCTAATGTTATATGTAAAACATTACAACCTGCTTGTGACAATCAGTCTTTAAATACAAGATTTGATATGAATTTAATCTAGTCGTGTAGTATATATAAGGCCGGCGTAGAACATAGAATAATAGAAGGCCTTTGTTATAATTAATTTTATTATATTATAAGATGAGATACATTTTGTTTCTTTGAGTTAAAAAGTTCGTCTGGAACCTACAGCATATTTATTATAATTGTATTAAGTTTACTAATAGTCCAGGAGACAGCGTTCAAAAAAGTGCCTGACTAACATCAAGCTGTAATTTTGTGTACTAGTTGATCATTTTGTTCCTTTTAAGAATATGTGGTCGGCTAAGTTCGTCTGCGAGACATAGCTTGGCAATAGGCATTTGAAAAAACAACAAACCGGTGGAGTGACCATGTCCCTCCAATTATGGAAAAAATGTAAGGCGATCACTGTATTATAAAATCATAACAATTTTCTTTTGCTTATAAGTACGTGTAAAAAGAATAATTACAAGATAAAAATATCTTTTTATATACTACGTTTTTAAATATTCTGTCATAAATCATAAATTTGAAACCCGCTAAAATGAAGATTGTAAATATGGGATGTGTCAAAACAAATAAAATAACTTGCGGATTTTTTCCGAACAAACTTTCTATACAGCAAAATTTGCTGAAAACGAATTAAATTCTGCTGAAAGAAGGCTAAAAGTATTAAAATAATGCATTGTCATCGTGTTCTGAGCTATTCTAAAAGTTTCAAATGTCTAGCTACACAGGAAGTTAGTTAAAAATCGATTGCAAGATTTGAACTGGACAAACAAACAAACAAACAAGAAAGCAAGCTAATAAAAACGTAGTAAAAAGTAAACAATAATTAACGATAATAAATAATAATAATACAAGTTTTAAAATGGCCACTTTAATTGTGAAAAACACAATAGTATATTAATTCTAATTTAAAAAAAAAAATATTTTAATTAAGCTGTTTGTTTCGGCTGAAATTGTATGGATGTGTAGCTAAGAAAAATAAAATATGATCATTTTTAAGTAAAATTACTGTACGTAAGTTAATCAATTAATTAATTGGTCAGAGATTTCCAAAAGCACAATAATTTAAGTTAGCTAATGTATCTATTTATAAGAACCATATTAGTCATTTTTTTTTAATATAAAATTTATTTATTTAACTATTATTAATATAAACACATTCCTTAGTAAATAAATATCTACCTCATAAATAGCAGGAAATTATACGAGTTTTACATTGTACAATTAATATTAAAAAAATATCATGTTAGTAATTCTTCTTTGATTAAATATTCAATTGAACATTACCGATTTACCATTTTATGTTTAATTTATATATTTATTTTCAATGTTTAATATGTATGTTTATTTGTTACTTTCCAATTTGCAGACCGATTTTGATGTTAAGTTTTGTAGAATGTTTTATTGTTTTATTAAATAATATTTCTTTTACTATTTCAACATTATAAAACTTAAATTTGTTTCATTTCTTTTATATTGAAACGTATTTATATGCTATGTCCTATAATAATTTTTGATGTATATATACAAGGATTGGTCAAGTGTTTTTACTGGTCTTATATTACTTTGCTTTGTAAGTTTCATCGCACACCTATTACCCCAATTTTGAACCACTTCCCGTCTTTCAATCTTCCCCAAATTTTGCACATGGAAACAATTTAAGTAAAGAATAATACAGGAACCAAAAAAAAAAATTGAAATAAGACCAGTTTTTTTTAAAAATGGCATTTTTATATTAATTATTACTGGATTGTTTATTTTTTTTATTTACTGTAATTATAAATATTCGGCACTTCTTTATAGACTGTAACTCCTCTTATAAAAACAGAAGTGTGATATTCCTTTGTCCTAAACTAAAGTACATTTGACTAAACATCCCTTTGACCTTATAGTTATTTAGTCAAAGGAATGTATAAATAAATATATCTATTTATATTAAAAAAAAAAACTTAGGGGAGAAACAATCTTAAGAAGTACCAAATATTCTATAATACTTTCTTAAAGTGGCAGACTATCTTTGAAAATGTATTATGTAGTTTATACAATTAAAATAATGCACTGCAAAAATAATATTATATCATTCGTCAAAACGCTGACCTAAGCTGTGTCACAGCTGTTTTTTGCAAGCCTAATTTGTATTATATTTATATTTTAAACTATTAGAATCACAAGATAAATTATAACGAATTTGATTTTTCACTTTTAGTTAATATTTTATTAAATTATACCTTTTATTAAATTATCTCACTATTTACTGTGTTTTAAAATAATATATTATCTGTATTAATTATTTTTATAAATCTGGACGATGAAGAGAAAATGAGTCATTCAATTTTACAATGAGATCAATGCTAGCTTATCTGTAGCATAACTGGAAAAGCTGTACTAAAGTACGAGAAATGAATATAATGTTTATTGGTTTCAGAAAAACGTAGAAGTTTTTATAAGGACTGATTTTTTTTTTCTCGAAAACCTCTCAATTATTCAATGTTTCCTTATCAGTACTCAATCGTGGGACACACTGTGTATTGTAAGTGAGGAATTCGTTTGTCTAAAAACCAGCTTAGACTTATCATGGACCATACAGTATATTGTTAGTGAGGAATTCGTTTGTCTGAAAACCAGCTTAGACTTATCGTAAACCACACTGTACATTATTAGTGAGGAATTCAGTTGTCTGAAAACCAGCTTAGACTTATCGTAGACCACACTGTATATTGTTTGTGAGGAATTCGTTTGTCTGAAAACCAGCTTAGACTTATCGTAAACCACACTGTACATTATTAGTGAGGAATTCGGTTGTCTGAAAACCAGCTTAGACTTATCGTAGACCACACTGTATATTGTTTGTGAGGAATTCGTTTGTCTGAAAACCAGCTTAGACTTCTCGTGGACCATACTGTATATTGTTAGTGAGGAATTCGTTTGTCTAAAAACCAGCTTAGACTTATCAAGGACCACACTGTATATTGTTAGTAAGGAATTCAGTTGTCTAAAAACCAGCTTAGACTTCTCGTGGACCATACTGTATATTGTTAGTGAGGAATTCGTTTGTCTAAAAACCAGCTTAGACTTATCATGGACCATACTGTACATTGTTAGTGAGGAATTCGGTTGCCTGAAAACAAGCTTAGACTTATCATGGACCATACTGTATATTGTTAGTAAGGAATTCGGTTGTCTAAAAACAAGCTTAGACTTATCATGGACCACACTGTATATTGTTAGTAAGGAATTCGGTTGTCTAAAAACAAGCTTAGACTTATCATGGACCACACTGTATATTGTTTGTGAGGAATTCGGTTGTCTAAAAACCAGCTTAGACTTATCGTAGACCACATAGTCCACAGGCCACCATAAGAAGTGAGTCGCTGGTTGATAAAGTTTTCTTACCTTATGGAATCGCTTATTTATGCCGTGTCCACCGATGAATTGGGTATATGGCAACTGGGGGCTGGGCCATTTCTTTTTTGTTGACATGCCAAACTTGCCCTTCTGCGGGAACATTGAAAAGAGGTAGATAAAGTTTTGATTTTCACAGGATCGTTTAATTAAATTATTTCAAAAACAGTGGTACACGTGGCCACCGATAAGAGTGGGCCGTTTGGGGTGGCCACCGCCCCAAACATATCGCTCTGCGAGGACGTTGAAAAGAAAAACGGCCCACTCGTATCGGTGGCCACCTTTACCACTGTTTTTGAAATAATTTAATTAAACGATCCTGTGAAAATCAAAACTTTATCTACCTCTTTTCAATGTTCCCGCAGAAGGGCAAGTTTGGCATGTCAACAAAAAAGAAATGGCCCAGCCCCCAGTTGCCATATACCCAATTCATCGGTGGACACAGCATAAATAAGCGATTGCATAAGGTAAGAAAACTTTATCAATTAGCGACTCACTTCTTATGGTGGCCTGTAGACTAACACTGTACATTATTAGTGAGGAATTCGGTTGTCTGAAAACCAGCTTAGACTTATCGTGGACCATACTGTATATTGTTAGTAAGGAATTCGGTTGTCTAAAAACAAGCTTAAACTTATCATGGACCATACTGTATATTGTTAGTAAGGAATTCGGTTGTCTAAAAACAAGCTTAGACTTATCATGGACCATACTGTATATTGTTAGTAAGGAATTCGGTTGTCTAAAAACAAGCTTAGACTTATCATGGACCATACTGTGTATTGTTAGTAAGGAATTCGGTTGTCTAAAAACAAGCTTAGACTTATCGTAGACCACACTGTATATTGTTAGTAAGGAATTCAGTTGTCTAAAAACAAGCTTAGACTTATCATGGACCATACTGTGTATTGTTAGTAAGGAATTCGGTTGTCTAAAAACAAGCTTAGACTTATCATGGACCATACTGTATATTGTTAGTAAGGAATTCGGTTGTCTAAAAACAAGCTTAGACTTATCGTAGACCACACTGTATATTGTTTGTGAGGAATTCGTTTGTCTAAAAACCAGCTTAGACTTATCATGGACCATACTGTACATTGTTAGTGAGGAATTCGGTTGCCTGAAAACTAGCTTAGACTTATCGTGGACCATACTGTATATTGTTAGTGAGGAATTTGGTTGTCTGAAAACCAGCTTAGATCAACGGTCTAGAAGGGAAGCATCAAGCCATCATCCAACATCCATAGTTTTTTAGAGTTTTCTTGCCGTTATTATAACACTGAATAGTATAATTATAAATAACTCCATGTTTTAAAATAAATTTAAAACTCTTAACATTTTTAATCCCTTGGTTAAGATCTATAGTCACCAACATTGTTATAACACAGCATTTGTTGTAATTACTGGTCCAAATAACTTCATGATTTGTTAAAACATTCAAGAAATACCAAATAACATAACAATATGGTTCTATCTTGCTTAGTTTTCCGTTCGTCTGTTTGTCTGGGTGTTTTACAAAAATATGAATAACTTAAATGACAGTTTGGGCTAGTGTGCTGAAACTTGGTGCAGTTGTTAAGGCGCTTCCACACTATGCCGCGCAATGCCAGTTGGCAAGGGCAAGCGGCAAAGCCAGATGGCACCACGAAAAAATTCATCCGTCCACACTGCAACTTGCAAAGCCAGTCGAGATTGTGATGTATGACGAAATAATAAAAAAAATAAAAATAACAACAGGTGTCACAAAAGATAAGAAGAATGGAGTGATAATAATTTTAACAAATTATACACAGAAAAGTTAGTAGTGGAGTCAGAAGAGGCTCGACGCTGAATGCCAAGTGCAATGTTGCCGGGAGGCACTAAAGATTAGTTAAAACTAGTTCTGACCAATTAGCCTAAAGATTAGTTAAAACTAGTTCTGACCAATTAGCCTAAAGATTAGTTAAAACTAGTTCTGACCAATTAGCCTAAAAATTAGTTAAAACTAGTTCTGACCAATTAGCCTAAAGATTAGTTAAAACTAGTTCTGACCAATTAGCCTAAAGATTAGTTAAAACTAGTTCTGACCAATTAGCCTAAAGATTAGTTAAAACTAGTTCTGACCAATTAGACTAAAGTTTAGTTAAAACTAGTTCTGACAAGTTTTTCTAATCATTTATTTACATAATGTTTTGTTTATTTTGTTTACAGGTAAAACCCAGTGTCCACAATGTTTTAAATTTTATAAGAGTAAATACTATCTGACGTACCACATGAAAAATGAGTGCTGCCAAGAAAAGCGTTTTTCCTGTCCCTACTGCCCTTATAAAACTCAAAGAAAAAGTTCGCTTAAAGTTCACGTTGGTCTTAAGCATAATTTACACTTAGAAAAAATCTAATGTCTGTAGTTTTATATTAATTGACTCTATGTAAAAACAAATAAACATTGAATTAGCAAATTGATTTTATTTATTTATATATATATATATTTTTTTTAATTTTTAAAGTCGACCGTCGAATCAATAACTATATTATTTTTTATTTCCCCCAAAAAATAAAAATATTGAACGTTATATCAGTCGAATGTTTCACGATATGATACAAATTGTTTTCCTTTTGACTCTACCAGTTGAAGATTCCATAAAATGGTAAGATCGATTTATTTTTTCGACTCTAGCAGTAAAAAGGTCAATGTTTAAGCAATATATCGATATATTATATGGTTATCATTGTTGAATAATCCATATATATTGATGTGATGATGTATGGAATAATTTATTTCATCTTTAATTAGTAGGGAGAAATAGTTATAATTTTAGATTAGTTCAGAAGTTCAGAGGGACTAAAGTAAGTCTTTTCTTCTCTGAACTCAAAAAGTAGGGAGAAAAAGAAAGATTGCCAACTTAATTATTTCATAAATAGTAAAGAATGAATGGCTAATGTAGTGAGGTTGTAGAAATTAGGTTGGCGACACTGCTTTTTCGACCTTGTTTATCATTGTTTTTAAACCTGCAACCTGCATCTAAATAACCTTCTATTTAAGTTTAACTGCAATTCTTATTTTGAATCTTTTATATCTGCTATTAGAACTGCTAACAATTATTGTTATTTATTAAAATAATTAATAAAAACTGTGCAATGGATGAAAATATGTATTTTCTTCCTACTGGAGATAAAATATTGTATGTTTTACTTCGGCTATTCGATTATCTTAAGTCAGTTTAATATTGAAACGACGAATCAAGTGTCAAAATACTCGTTTTTTCTTTATTTCATGGAAAAAAATTGACCATGGATATGTTTTTGGGCATTGAATCTACATATCGATACTCTAATGCTTTTTCATGAAGTGGAGAAAATCAGTATACTATTGTCTAATAGATATAGTAGATGGATCTTAAGGTGCGAAATTATGAAATATTAATCCATTTAGATTACTATTTTGCTCCGCTAGGAGCTCTGATGTTATTTTATATAAAATTTAGAATTTCTATCCGTGAAATACAGTACTATAATGGATACAAGTGAAAACCAATCTACCTCCTATTACATTCTAACTTCTTGACACGATATTTAAGAGCGTCCCATGTTGCATGTCGTTTATTAAAAACTTCAACCCACCTAACGTCAAACTATTGTACTTTAAATGAAAACCTATCGACCTCCTGTTAAATCCTAACTTCCTGGCATGATATTTAAAAGCCTTTCATTTTTCATGTCGTTTTTTGCGTGACGGAAATTTCTTCTAACCCCAGAGTTAAACATGTCCATGTTAAAAGTAATTTTATTCGTGTTTTTCTCTTCCTTGTTTATTCGCGTTTTTCCCTGCCTTGTTTATTCGTGTTGTTCTCTTCCTTGTTTATTCTCGTTTTCCCTTCCTAGTTTAATAAATTTTCTTTGGAACTAAGACTAAATATTTCCTCTTGTGTTTTCAGAAATCAAGGTCGAAGTTAAAACTGAAGATGAAATAATGAAAGGACCGGAAATCCGAGCCAGACCGACTACTGAACTTCTGCGCCTTGGTGCTGAGTGTACGTGTAACTACGGACCATTGTACCCTCGACCGAAACCCGGTTACCATCAGCCGGGATGTTCCGTTAGAAAAATTCGGGTAGACTCTCCAAGAACACCCTTTCCTCTCTATCCAACATCCGACGGTTGGATATCCTGTCCGAAGTGTCCTTACGGAGCCTTATCTGAAAATTCAGTTAGGAGACATTGCCAATCTGTTCATTCAGTATTCCTCTAATAATAGCATTTTCAAATTTGAAGAAAATCATGGAAAAAACTTGAGTGCGACCACAAGCTAGTAAGTCCGTGTTCTGCATAACCACATCAGAATAAAAAATTACAAAGTATAATATTAAAATGAAGGTCTAGGTCTTCCGGTGGTGACCGCGCCTCGAAGGGTGTATGTCCCGACGTTTCGCTCCTACTGCTTGAAGCATCTTCAGGGGTGTTCATGGTGATTGAGTCAGATGTTTCGTCAACATCTGACGCAATCACCACCAGATATGACCTAAGGCCAAGGAGGAATGAAACGACCGTTTCCTCAACCAGTTCACACCTGTCTTAAACCTAAGACACCATGAACACTGAACAGAACACCCCTGAAGATGCTTTTAGCAGAAGGAGCGAAACGTCGGGACATACACCCTTCGAGACGCGGTCACCGCCGGAAGATCTAGAACTTCATTATAATTGTAACTGCGGAAGCCTACGAACATTGGTATAATATAATAAAATGAACATAATAACTGCTAATATCCTTTGATTAACCATTTTATAAGCTACTCATAATTTAAGAAAGGAATAGCACAAACGTAAATTGAAATGACAAAAGGCCATCATCAGAGCATCATCTGTAACGCTCAGACGCTCATTGAGGCTTGACTAGCCAAATGTAAGTTATGCCCCGTTTACATTCAGCCACTTTCACTTCTCCTCGCTCTGCTGTATTTATTTCCCACAGTAATTCTGTGGCAGCATTAAGGGCAGTGGGTGTTTAAATTCTCCCTTACTTGCTTCCCATTCTACCTTGGACAATGGAGGACGAAGAAGAAAATGCAGCTTCAGTGACATGCTGCATTTTGTCCTTTATGTTAACCAGTTTCTATCGATAATTCATTTGTGAATATTGCCGGAATAGTTGTGAAATTAACTAGCGTTAATGTTTCAAATGTCGATTATTTCAAAATTGCTGCAGATATCAAAACGATATTCACTGGGAATGTTTGCCTTAAGGCCGAGATACACATGCCTTCAAATTGGGGAAGTAGCTTGCATGCCAAATGAGGGTATTTGCCAGTAACTGGCATGCTAAGGATTTTTATTAAGTTTTTATCTGCTTGCTTGCCAGCTACAGGCATGCCGTTTAACATATACACGTGCAAGTAGCTTGCACGAGCAAGTAGCTGGCATGTTTTTGTTCAATCTACAGGCATGTGTATCTCCTCCTTTATAGAGGTATAATGGCTACAAATCAACACCTTACTAGTTTTTACGATATTTTGAAATATTTGCTAACACTGAAAAATGGGTTACAGAAATAGGCGAGTAAGTAGAAGAGCAGAATGTAAACACTCCCTGGCACTTGCTACCTGTCCTTTGACTTCCGCACGAAAAACCGCCAACGAAGAGCAACTGGCAGTGCGAGTGGCAGGATCATGGACAGCGCAAGGAACCTGTTTACTTACTCGCGCTGGTCTATTTCATGCCCACTTCCCTGATATCTTCCACGGAAATGGGCTAAATGTAAACAAGGTATTAGATATGGGGCCTTCTATGGAGCTCATCTTCATAGCAGCTTTCAGCCTTCATCATGCCTGATCTATAACGCTATTTTTTTTTCAGAATGTAGTTATTAGTAGAGAACAACTTTTCTTCTTATAGTGACATAAAGCACAATGGTCTATGATTTTAGTCAGTATTCCTTTATTCACCTCAGTATTTCTTTATGTAGTTAAAGAGTTCTTTAAAGAATGTGGTTTTTAGTAGACAACAACCATTCTTCTTATAGTGGGATTTATACACCTCAAATATTCCTTTATTTACCTTATTATTCCTTTATACACTTCAATATTCCAGTTTTTTTACCTCATTATTCCTTTATATACCTTAATATTCTTTTATTTACCTCAGTATTCCTTTATGCACCTTAATATTCTTTTATTTACCTCAATATTCTTTTATACACCTCAATATTCTTTTATTTACCTCAGTATTCCTTTATACACCTTAATATTCTTTTATCTACGATTGATACGAAATATAAACATTATATCTTTGTTTAGATGCGTAGAAAGTGATTATTTACGTACTTGTATTCATTGCGCATGCGCGTCTCATAGTTCTGAATAATTCCTCTTCTTTACCACGCTAGTGCGGTAAAGAAGAGGAATTCTTCATATTTCGCACGATTAGTGAGTTTGTTTACATTTAACAAAACTAATTTGGTGTTCTTTTATTAAAGTAACTGTTTATATCGAGTTTTTAGTGAAAAACAATGAGTGAATCAAGTGACTTTGACGAAAATGTAGAGAATATAATACTCCTCCAGAAATACAACTCAAGATTAATGCCATCTTTATCAAGAGAAGAGATACGAACTTACATACAGCAAGTTTATTTGTTTCTGTATTTATTATTTAAATCTAACAATCGTAGATAAAGTACGGTACGCAACTTGTGCGAAAACGGCATTTTGCATTGCTCGTGTGGTTTTACCACCCTCGCTGTCGCTCGGGTGCAAACTCCACGCTCGCATGCAAAATGCTACTTTCCGCACTCGACGCTTAATGTACTATTATTTACCTCATCATTCCATTATATACCTTAATATTCCTTTATTCACCTCAGTATTCCTTTATGCACCTTAATATTCCTTTATTCACCTCAGTATTCCTTTATGCACCTTAATATTCCTTTATTCACCTCAGTATTCCTTTATGCACCTTAATATTTCTTTATTCACCTCAGTATTCCTTAATGCACCTTAATATTCCTTTATTCACCTCAGTATTCCTTTATGCACCTTAATATTCCTTAATTCACCTCAGTATTCCTTTATGCACCTTAATATTCCTTTATTCACCTCAGTATTCCTTTATGCACCTTAATATTCCTTTATTCACCTCAGTATTCCTTTATGCACCTTAATATTCCTTTATTCACCTCAGTATTCCTTTATGCACCTTAATATTCCTTTATTCACCTCAGTATTCCTTTATGCACCTTAATATTCCTTTATTCACCTCAGTATTCCTTTATGCACCTTAATATTCCTTTATTCACCTCAGTATTCCTTTATGCACCTTAATATTCCTTTATTCACCTCAGTATTCCTTTATGCACCTTAATATTCCTTTACTCTCCTCATCATTCCTTTAACAGAATCGTCCGTCCATTTTTACGTTCTTGATATAAGCGTTAACCAGTCACTTTATTCTTAAGAATTAAAGTCACAAACGGATTTAGAAATTTTCTGATAACTAAAACAGAGACTGAAAAATATATTAAACTGAACACTGATCTTTAAGGTTCTTGAATAAACATTATTACCTCAAAATATATTAAACTGAACACTGATCTTTAAGGTTCTTGAATAAACATTAAATACCTCAAAATATATTAAACTGAACACTGATCTTTAAGGTTCTTGAATAAACATTAAATACCTCAAAATATATTAAACGTTCGTTTAATATTTAAAAAAAAAAAAAAAGATTCAATGCGAGAAATAATTCAAAAGGTTTTTCTAAAATATAAATGTATAAAAAAATATTATATATAACATTTTTATTAACAGTTATTGATCTTGACGTATAATTAATATTTATTATAATTTTTTTTGTTTAATCTTTATTTCTTTGTATGTATAGATTTAAAAGAGTAATAATGCTTTTAGGGACAAAAGTAGTTATACAGTATGTATATTTTTAGACAAATGTAACAGATAATTGACAAAATTAAAAAAAAAAAAATTGCTTTATTGATATTTTTAATATAAAAAATTAGTTATGTTAAATTTTTTAATTTGATTTTCATTGTTAAATTTCGCAAATGCTCGAAATGTCTTCTATCATAGTAAGTAGCATTTTCAAATCACTTCTCTCAAGTGGTCTGAACAAATGTCCATGAATGGTTTCTGCTATGATTTCTTTAATTTCAATCACAATTGGAGTCTTTCTCTCTCAAAAACTTTATTTATATCATTTCCTGCTAAATGAATGAATCCTAGATGTGATATTTTGTTTAACCTGGTGACCATTCAAAGCTCTCACATACTCCTAGTGAAATGAAGTTACTTAAATGCGATGAAAGATCTTAAATACTGTGTACCTACTTTTGATTACCTTATATATTTTATATATTGTCTGTTGATGTTTTTAAATTTTATGTATATGTGCCATATAGTGATATAAATTTAAATATTTCAAAGAAACATAAAAAAAAAAAATTGTATCTACTTTATTTATTTTTTGTTAAATTTTCAGCTTTAATGTCTTGATGCATCCATCTTAATACTTCACCAATGATAAAACTTTATAAAAAATCTCTCTGGGATTTTATTCGGATTAGGTTGCATTTGGAATTTCTTTTTTAAGATGTTCGTTTTATCGAATAATTGAAGCCATAATCTTGTCCCGTCCTTAAATTCCAATTTTAAAGTTTAAGCTCAATTTTGCGCAAGCGTTGCGCGCTAAAGCTCGGATGGATAACACCGCCCTACGAACTTAGCCTGAGCATTGGTAAAAAGAACATGTGTTCCTGGTGTCAAATCGCTCAACTTTTACTCAAGTTATCGTCGTACGCGTAAAGGGTGCTCATTTATCATTTTGTTGAATAAACCTCATCCTTACCGCATATTATCTATAGGAACAAAGAATGTAAAATGTAATGACTCTAAACTCTTTAGTTATATTGGGGACTTGTCTCGTCATCAGATATAGTATATTCAGAAAGTTGTTGCAGGCTGCAGTAAAAAAAGGTTCCTGTTCTTTGTGTAAATGATTAAAGACCACCTTACCAAGCAGTTGACCAACATCAATTCACTGATGATGACCCATTAAAGTGTACGAAACCGGTCTGTACAAATCATTAGCTATGATGTACCGATGATGGTAACGGTCTATACTAAACATTAGCTATGATGTACCGATGATGGTAACGGTCTATACTAAACATTAGCTATGATGTACCGATGATGGTAACGGTCTATACTAAACATTAGCTATGATGTACTGATGATGGTAACGGTCTGTACTAAACATTAGCTATGATGTACTGATGATGGTAACGGTCTGTACTAAACATTAGCTATGATGTACCGATGATGGTAACGGTCTGTACTAAACATTAGCTATGATGTACTGATCATGGTAACGGTCTGTACTAAACATTAGCTATGATGTACCGATGATGGTAACGGTCTGTACTAAACATTAGCTATGATGTACTGATGATGGTAACGGTCTGTACTAAACATTAGCTATGATGTACCGATGATGGTAACGGTCTGTACTAAACATTAGCTATGATGTACCGATGATGGTAACGGTCTGTACTAAACATTAGCTATGATGTACTGATGATGGTAACGGTCTGTACTAAACATTAGCTATGATGTACTGATGATGGTAACGGTCTGTACTAAACATTAGCTATGATGTACCGATGATGGTAACGGTCTGTACTAAACATTAGCTATGATGTACTGATGATGGTAACGGTCTGTACTAAACATTAGCTATGATGTACTGATGATGGTAACGGTCTGTACTAAACATTAGCTATGATGTACCGATGATGGTAGCGGTCTGTATTAAACATTAGCTATGATGTACCGATACCATCAGCGGTACAACCTTTGTTTTTGCTGCAGCCTGCAACAACTTTCAGTATATGCTATCTGATCACGAGACAAATCTCCTATATAACGTAAGAATTTAGAAACATTAAATTTTACATTTTTTGTTCCACTTGATAATATGCCGTAAGGATGAGGTTTATTCAGCAAAATGAGCACCCTGTCTGTCTGTTTCAGTAACATTTACGTGTGCGACGATAACTTGACTAAAAGTTGAGTGATTTGACACTAGGTACACATATTCTTTTCACCAATGATGTACCGATGATGTTACCGGTCTGTACTAAACATTAGTTGTGATGTACCGATGATGGTAACGGTCTGTACTAAACCTTATCCATGATGTACCGGTCTGTACTATACATAAGTTATGATGTACCAGTCTGTACTATACATAAGTTATGATGTACCAGTTTGTACTATACATAAGTTATGATGTACCAGTCTGTACTATACATAAGTTATGATGTACCGGTCTGTACTATACATAAGTTATGAGTACCGATGATGTTACCGGTCTGTACTATACATTAGTTATGATGTACGGATGATGTTACCGGTCTGTACTAAACATTAGTTACCGATGATGTTACCGGTCTATACTAAACAGAGTTAGATTCGACAAAATCCCCGTAGAAACTTTGTAAGCTAAACTGTAGTAGAACATACAGTTTAGCCATATTTACGTTTATCCCCCCCCCCCCCCCCCCATCAGAAATAATATAACACTGACATATTTGTAATTGTCTTTGTTTCATTAGTTCCAGAAAGCGACGAAGATTGGGCCGAGGGACATTCGCAGGAGGTTCATCTTCCAGCGGTGCAATGTGTTGTCGACAGTGTTGAAAGTTCTTCGGTCTCTCACAAAAAGAAATTCGGCAAGAAAAAACATTTTTGTAAATATTGCAGGTGACTGTTTGGCAACTTTAGCCGACATTTCTTGACATGTCACAAACATGAGGAGGAAGTCATTTCATACAACAACCTGAAGACGACGAAAGAAAAAATTAAAAAAATGAGAAATATAATTGCTGAAGGTGATGATCTCTTCAATAAGAGAAACCCGCATAAGGTTATAGTGAGAAGGGAAACCTCTAATGGCCAAGTGAAATGCAATAAAAGGATACCTTGCCCATGTTGCAAATTGATGATAAGCGCAATAAACCTCAAGCGTCATCTCAAAAACTGCAGCAATAATGAATCAACAAGTCAACCGGAATACGGATGAAAAGGTGAATTTATTTAAACGCTCCAGAATTAGGTTATATCTGGTGTCAGAACTTATATAAGCTCAAGGCTGATGAATAAATTATACCTTAAGGAAATTGATAATAGTTAAAATAACCGTATTTTCTCCCCAAGTTTGTCCAAGTTAGCTGAGATTGTTTTAGCTTGGGAAGTTGAAGGTATAATATTCTATATGAATTTATGGTGAGTTTGCAGATACTTAAGCCCTTTTCTGCTGCATCGTTGTTATCACTTCACATCCGGACGTATAAAAGTAGTTAAACTTTTTTTAAAATGTTTAGATCATATATGAATGTTATACTGAGTTTGCAGATGCTTCAGCCCTTGTCTCCTACGTCGTTTTTATCACTTCACATCTGACAAATAAACGTATTTAAAGACTTTTTTTTTAGATGTATATAATGTATATTTTTATTTGATGAATGTATAAATGTAATTTAAAATTATCTTGTAAAGAAATGTGTTTCATCATAATAATTAATTTTGTAAATGTAATAAAAGACTTCTATATTTAACACTATACTTACTTCGGTAATACAATAAATATAAATGTACTTAAGTAAAAAAGAATTTTTATTTAAGGTACTTCTTGACTTCTTGAACTTATAATTTATATTTGTTATGCGTACAGTCCCGTTCAAAATTGAAGCACCACTTGATTTTTACTTTGCTTTTCATTTCAATCATGCTCCATAATCCAGATGGTTTTCAAAGAGTGTGGATAATCGCGTAAGGGAGTTTTTTTTTGGAGCATTCATGACGCCAACAGAATTCCTGTGAGATGGTTCAAAAAAGTTCTAGGGTGGCATTTTTTATGAAGCCCAAATAGAGTCGGTTAGGATCCCAAGGGTGATTTTAAATGGTGACCACTATGTGTTAGACAATCCACTCGAAGATTTAGGGCTTTGACGCCCCTTTTAACCGTAAGTCTTCATAATATAGCCAGATCAATAATGTGGATTATAATATTTTTTACCTGTACATTATAATAGTGTCCGTTATAATGAGTTAAAACTCTGTGTGTGTGTGTGTGTGTGTATATATATGCAGTAGGACCCCTGTAGTCCGGACACATGGTAATCCGGAGCCCTCGGTAATCCGAACGGTCCTCCATGGAGATCGTAAGCCCGCAACAATGAAATTTGATTGAAAATCGTTTCTTACAATCACTCTCGCTAACCCTGACCACTTGGAAGATGCTCACTGAAATATGTAAATTTAAAATTTGTTGTGTTCAGTACAGTTGTTAACTGTAGAAAAGAACGTTGGACTCGACACCTTATTTTTTTAAAAATTATTTAAGCAGTGTCCAGACTGCCGAACCGAACAGAGAAAACGAGCCGAGCATTTGTCTCTGCGCATGCCAGTCTTAGATGCGCAGGCGCACTTTAAATTGGTCATGCGCAGAGACCAATGTTCGGCTCGTTTGCTGTGTTCGGTTCTGCAGTCTGGACACGGCTTAATACGTAAGATGGACCCTTTTTAGGTGGGAAGAATACAAACTAAATCGTTTAAATGGAGGCGTTTTGACCCTTTCTTTCAAGGTCATCCTCAGTCAATCTAAATTTATGAAAAGTGTTCTAATGCGCAGAGTTGTCTCATCTCCATAAGAGGAAGTCATTATTTTTTAATAAAACTAAATACTATTTCTTTTTTAAAGTGTATTGTTTTTGTTTAAAAAAAAATTAAAAAAAATACCTAGCTAATCCGGAAATCCCACTAGTCTGGACGACCCTGTGCCTGAATTCATCCGGATTAACGAGGACCTACGTATATTTGAGTAGAGTTTTATTTTTTAATAAACAGGTGTTTCAGAGTATTCATGGTCCTAAAATAATTAATTAATTATGCTTATTATTTGAAGTCATTTTAGTTATATGTTGAAATAATTTTATTTATGCAATTGATATTTCCTAACCTGTAACTAATAGTATGGTGTTAATTTGCTTTGTGATGTTTCAGATAAGAAGTATGTTAAAGAACTGTTCGTCTGTGTGCAATGCGGCAAGTCATATCGGGCTAAATGTTCGCTTAACACTCATGTCAAGTACGAATGCAACAAG
Organism: Gerris lacustris; assembly: GCA_951217055.1. NCBI lineage: Eukaryota > Metazoa > Arthropoda > Insecta > Hemiptera > Gerridae > Gerris > Gerris lacustris. Next base: position 36,674,650 of record OX578286.1, read on the forward strand.
GAGCCTCAATTCAGCTGCCCTCATTGCCCATACAGAGCCAAACAGAAGCAGAACATGAAGAAACATATACTTCTCAGACATGGCTCTCTTTGAGACCCGTTCTGTGTTTTAGTCAATTGTTGTGAAAATTGAGTTTTAAAAAAAGTTTTTTTTTTTCTTATATAAATAAAAAATCAAATATAAGTAAAAATGTCTTCTAAAATGTATAGATTAGAGTCTGCTATATTAATTTATTAAGTGATTTTGATCTTCATATTGTCTAACTTAGGGTGCATTCAGAAGCTCAGAGAACCAGGGCAATCGAGATGTAACTGGTGTATCCATAAAGATCCTAAACAACCGACAGTTTTCGTAAATTTTCGGTTATGTTTGCGGTCGGTAACGACCGCTTCAACCAAATCCTGATTTCGGTTAGGTCTGTTAGTTAACCATAATGTTACCTTGGGGGTGTTGTAATTTGAAAGTTGAAAGCATTTTTCACATCAACCATGAAGTGATGTGAAATTGTATTCGCTACTACTCTGAAACTTATAAATAAAGACAAAAGTTAATTAATAGCTTCGCACACAAGCCAAACCCAGTGTATATTTATAACCTGGACCACTACTGCCTTCCATAAGACCCTTAGGCAGCTAAAATCCAAATTTTTTGAAGCTGCAGTGGCACTAACCTCTTAACTGCAAAGTTAAAAGCATTTTTAATTTCACCATGAAGTGATGTTGTGAAAATGCATTGGCTACTATTCAGAGACTTATAAATAAAGATAAAAATGAATAAAATTTTTAAATGGGAGCATTTGCAATAGCTTCACACACAAACCAAACCCAGTTTATATTTATAACCTGGACCACCGCTGCCTTCCATAAGACCCTCTTGGCAGCCACAATCCAAAATTTTGAAGCTGCCATTACACTAACCTCTACAAACCGCCGGTCGATCTGGCTAGTAATTCCTAACGTGCCCTTAATGAATTAACTTGTGATGCAGCAAAACCCACCTAGAAACCCGAAAACATTTTTGAATGGAAAAAATTACCTATTCTTGATCTACCTTACATGGTCATTAAAATTACATGCATAAACCATACAAGCGTAAACGTTTTCAACACCCTACTTTTGGCTATATTTGAATAATAGTTACTTATTCTTGACCTACTAAACTTTTAAAACAATAAATAATATATCATGCTGGCTAAGAACATATAAAGTACGAAAGTTTTCCTGAAACATTTAAATGCAAAAAATGTTTTTCATCACATAAGATTGAATGTTTTATAATTGTTATACCTTAAAAATGTTTGTGTGGACCGTTTTGCAGGCTCAAGTGGTCCACAAATGTTTGTCACAGATTATTATTATATGCCTTAGTTTTTTGTGTGTGTGTGAAATTTCCGAAATATGATGCATTTGTCTTAAATGCTGAGATGCACCCGTGTGCCGAATTTTATTGGAAATCAATTTATACGCCAGTTATACTTAAACAAGTACACAATATTTCAAAATCCCAAGTACCTGAAGTTAAAAATAGAAGCCGTTATCGCTAACCCGTTGGTTACTTAAGCTCGGCTATCCTATGGTTCAAGGTCTATCCATGGTTCAAGGACGAGGTTACTGGTTCGATCCCGCTCTTAAGCAGGGTTCCCACGCCCTGTGACTTGGCGAGCTTGACCTCGAGTCATGGGAACATGCTAGGCTCAATATGGCTCGACCTTTCCCGTTAAGGATTCGACAGACCACAAGCCTACCAGCACGTGGAGGCTCGCCAAGTTACAGGCCGTGGGAACCCAACTTTAATACCACGGACAATCAACTCCTTGATGGTATAATCCACGTTTAGCTGGGTTCCATGGCTTGTGACTTGGCGAGTCTCTGGAGATTCATCTGTCAAGTATTTAAGGAAAAGTGTAGAGCCACCTCGAGCCATATCGAGCCCAGTATGTTCCTATGACTTGAGGTATGACATACTTTGAGTCAAGCTTGCCAAGTCACAGGACGTGGCAGCCCAGCTTTCAGGCACTTTGATGAAATCTCAAAGAGAAAAGAAAATGAAAATTTGTTCTACAAAAAGTGCTTTCAACCTTTTATTCAGGCCATCATCAATACTTAAGCGCTAATTTTAACACTTAAATAATAAATAACAATTTCAAAACTTATGCTTGAGAAAGATTAAAACAGACTTAGATATATTGTTCAGATTTATATATGATGTTTAAAACGGTTTACTTATATTTCATTTTTTTTAAATAAAAATAATTTGAGTGGTTTTTTTTTTTTTTTTTTTTTTTTTTTTTTTTTTTTTTTTTAAAAAGGTAAGCTCGTCATTTTAACCAAGATAGTGTAGAACTTACTTATAATTAGTATAATTATAAGGGTAAACTTGATGCTTCATTGTCACTCCAACGTTCACTTAACCAGTGATGGCAACCAGGATAATGTGACGGTTTTTGTGTTAAACTAATTATGACATTTGTAGATTACTGATTAATAATGAACTCATCAATTTTATCCCTTAAGAGTATGATTTTATTAAGAGAAAGAACTGAAATTTTATTTGAGTGGATACGAAAGTTGTTTATTCGTAAATATGATGATCATTCAAAATGTTTGTGTGGACTGTTTTTGTTTTTAAGTATTTAAGTTTTTCAAAAAAGGTTCTAAGATATCTTGTTATCATAGATATAAGATATTTACTATTCTAACATGTTTCGTTGTCTTCTAAATCCTATAGGCTCTAAGATACCTTGAAGACATTATCTTGTTATCAGATAGAAGATAATTACTATTCGAACATGTTTAGTTGCCTTCTAAATCTAACAGGTTCTATGATATCTTGAAGACATTATCTTGTTATCAAATAGAAGATAGTAACTATTCTAACATGTTTAGTTGTCTTCAAAATCCAATAGGCTCTAAGATATCTTGAAGACATTATCTTGTTATTAGATAGAAGACAGTTACTATTCTAACATGTTTAGTTGTCTTCTAAATCCAATAGGCTCTAAGATATCTTGAAGGCATTATCTTATTATCACAGATTGGAGACATTTACTATTCTAACATGTTTCGTTGTCTTCTAAATCTAACAGGTTCTAAGATATCTTGAAGACATTATCTTGATATCACAGATTGGAGACATTTACTAGTCTAACATGTTTAGTTGTCTTCTAAATCTAACAGTTTCTAAGATATCTTGAAGGCATTATCTTGTTATCACAGATTGGAGACATTTACTATTCTAACATGTTTAGTTGTCTTCTATATCTAACAGGTTCTAAGATATCTTGAAGACATTATCTTGATATCACAGATTGGAGACATTTACTAGTCTAACATGTTTAGTTGTCTTCTAAATCTAACAGTTTCTAAGATATCTTGAAGGCATTATCTTGTTATCACAGATTGGAGACATTTACTATTCTAACATGTTTAGTTGTCTTCTAAATCTAACAGGTTCTAAGATATCTTGAAGGCATTATCTTATTATCACAGATTGGAGACATTTACTATTCTAACATGTTTAGTTGTCTTCTAAATCTAACAGGTTCTAAGATATCTTGAAGGCATTATCTTATTATCACAGATTGGAGACATTTACTATTCTAACATGTTTAGTTGTCTTCTAAATCTAACAGGTTCTAAGATATCTTGAAGGCATTATCTTGTTATCACTGATTGGAGACATTTACTATTCTAACATGTTTAGTTGTCTTCTAAATCTAACAGGTTCTAAGATATCTTGAAGGCATTATCTTATTATCACAGATTGGAGACATTTACTATTCTAACATGTTTAGTTGTCTTCTAAATCTAACAGGTTCTAAGATATCTTGAAGGCATTATCTTATTATCACAGATTGGAGACATTTACTATTCTAACATGTTTAGTTGTCTTCTAAATCTAACAGGTTCTAAGATATCTTGAAGGCATTATCTTATTATCACAGATTGGAGACATTTACTATTCTAATATGTTTAGTTGTCTTCTAAATCTAACAGGTTCTAAGATATCTTGAAGGTATTATCTTATTATCACAGATTGGAGACATTTACTATTCTAACATGTTTAGTTTTCTTCTAAATCTAACAGGTTCTAAGATATCTTGAAGACATTATCTTGTTATCAGATAGGAGACAGTTACTATTCTTACATGTTCAGTTGCCTTCTAATCTAACAAGTTCTAAGATATCTTGAAGGCATTATCTTGCTATCAGATAGAAGACAGTTACTATTCTAACATGTTTAGTTATCTTCTAAATCCAAAAAGTTCTAAGATATCTTGCAGACATTATCTTGTTATAATATTTTTAACATACCATAAAGTAGTACTAGAACGATCTTGCTCAAATTTTTTGACGTTGATCATCATATTTTTGCCACTTTTCAATTAAACCATGGTTAGTGCAAATTTTTATCTCTAAAACCTATAATAGAGATACTAGAATAATTAGTGATTAGATCATTTCTATTACTATTAGTATTACATATTAATAAAATGTCAACGAAATTATATGATTAAAGTTTAAATTATAAATTTAATATATATATATATCAAGAAAATTTATATATATTGTATGTATTTGTGTTTTGTTTTACAAAGTAGTAAAATAATTAAATGTTTGATTATACCAAGTAAAAATTAATTAGTTAATTTAATTATTAATAAAAATATATAATTAATTATCTACTAATTATAAAAATTTTGTATAAGCAAATGAAATGGAATTACAAATTGTTATTAATATATAAATATAAATATTTACCTATGCATAATAATTGATGATTTATTATGACAGAAATAAAATGTACAAAGTTCAGAACTTTTTCTTTTTTCTTCTCTTTTTTTTTAAATTCTTGTTTCCTAACATTACGTCCGATCCGATTAAATAAAAGATCGGATGAAAACGGAGAAACGTTAACACAATGCAATTTTGTATATCTCCTCACGATTTATACGTTTTTTTTTACCATACATATTTTCTTTTTACCAAGGTCCACTCACCACCAATTTCTCATTATTAAGTTTAAAATACTTCTTGCATACGAGTCCGCAAGACAGTGAGACATTTTCATGTTTTCGCTCTGTGTAAACTACCGACATAAAATTAAATAAAATCGGTAATTTATTCAAGTAATTGATAAAAGTAGATGGAAGATCATTTTTATTCTTATCTCCACACTGCCGCGGCTTGATTACAAACGACTGAATTCAAAGGCGCCGGCCCGCCTTCTACGAATTGTTAATATGCCTTCATACTAGGTAGGCCGAGAGGGCTGAGAGTTGATGGCAACCTCCTGTACTTTCCTAACTCCCTGTCACATGTATAAATCTTTTCGACTTTCTTCGACCCTATGACGTGCGGTGGAGGTAGGCCCAGCTGGAGACAGACTGTTGCACACCTCCTATACCTTTCTAACTCCCTGATACACCGAGTAACGTTTTTTAGTAACGCTTTTCGAGTTATGTAGCACAGCCTAAACATGAAAATGTCAAATAATTGTAGTAGATCTAACCGGATCGGATTGTTTAAGTTTATTATTTTAATCGACAATAAACAATGTGGTTACATAAATATAAAAATAATAAATGATACAAGTCTACTTCCCCAAAAAATCAGAGCTGGAGATTGGGGAGGAAAAACCGTATTTGTAACATGTTGTTTAAATTGGATGCCTGCTTACGACAGAGTTCGCTCTGAATCGGATGGTAAACCGTACCTTTTCACCTTATAAATTTTAAATAACATTAAGTACTAACACATATGTAGTGTCTATATGTGATATCGGATCGGATATGAAAAAAAAAAAATCAAATTGTCTCAGATCGTATTATGTAAGTGTAATGAATTGAACTTGTTCTGTGTTGCGTTTTCTTTTATCGCATCATATAGAAATTGGATGACTGCCCACAACCTGTTACAATCTGTATCGGATGGTAAACTGGACCCAGTCCACTAAATGTTAACTACCTTTACGTATTAACACCCAGTGTTACTCTTATATGTATATAGTCTTGAAATGTTATAACGGATCGGACATAACAATTACATCGAGGGAAGAAGTCCAAAGAGGAGGTTCTTTACAGATTAATCTATTATAGACTTTTACACCTAGTGTACCTAGTTTACGAAATGACAGTGACATTTTTAGGTTCGTTACTAACATTACGTATTAAAACAATGTAACTCTCGTATGTGTAGTCTTGAAATGTTATAACGGATCGGACATAACAATTACATCGAGTGAAGAAGTCCAAAGAGGAAGTTCCTTACAGATTAATCTATTGTAGACTTTTATACCTAGTGTAGTGTGCGAAATGACGTGATATCACGTGAAAAAAGTGTGCGGTGTTGATTTAGCAAGTTTTGTATGTACTGCAGCTACACTGATGTCACGTCACGTGATATCAGTGTAGTTACAGTACATACAAAACATCACGTCACGTCACGTGATAGTAGTGTGTTTCCACCTTTACTGTACTCATACTCTTAAAGAGCTTTCCAACGACATTGATCTTGAAGGGTAAATACTATTTTGACTTTTTTACCCCGTACCCCTGGGTGCCAATTTTTTATTTTTATTATTTTTTTTCATTTATCCAAATTCTAAAACAAAATTTTCCTATATTATCATATGCCAATAATAATCAGATTTCTTTGAAAATTCGCTTATTAAGTCATGGTGCATGACTGGACTTTTCTTTTCATAACAATCCTGAAAATATTTAACAAGGTACTATTACATACATTTTATTTATTTTTATTTTATTTTTGACATGCCTTTACTTTGGCACATAAACTCGAAAAGCGTTACCAAAAAACGACACCAAAAAGCGTTACACTTTACTAGGAGGAGGTAGAAGGATAGTGAACTCAAGCCTGCCCGCTCTCGCTAGGGCCTCCCCTCCCCAAGCGACACCAAAACGCGTTACACTGTACTAGGAAGGTAGGAGGAGGTAGGAGGGAGTGCCTGCCCGCTCTCGCTAAGGCTTCCCTTCCCTATCGACTACCTTCCCCACGCCTGTCGCTCCTTTTTTTATAATTCTTTATTTTTTACTTTTTTCAATGAAGAACTTACTAAAATTTACTTTATTTTTGTCTTTATTCTATTTTAGAGGGATATCTGAAGAGATTTTACTGCAATCTGTGTGGTCGCGGCTATGAACATTACAGAAGTCTTCAGCGACATCTATCCTTTGAGTGTAACAAGGAGCCATCCTTCGCATGTCCAAACTGTCCTCATAAAGCGAAAAGAAAAGAGAACTTGAAGAAACATTTATTTCTTAAACATGGAATGGTGCCACCCTTATTGATTTAACCAATGATATAAAATATATTTTAGTTATGAAATCCATTGTTATATTCAATGTAGCAAAGTCACATTTATAAATTATTGTTCTTGTAAATACTTTTTCTATGAAAGTTCACTATTTATTATTTTAATAAAAAAACACTGGTCTAATTTGTATTTCTTTTTTCTAATTACTTATTTCTTTTTACTTTTATCTTAAAATCAGTTTTTAAATTGTTGTATAATAATATGTATATTCTTTCTGTTCTTTTAAATTTCTTAACCAGAAGTGGTTTAGTAATATGTACAAAAATTGGTTCTATATAAAGTTGTAGTTACCGCTCTAAATATTTATTTTATTAATTGTGCATTAAAACATTTTTGAGGATAGTGAAAATCAATCAAAAACATTGAGGATAGTGAGAACCAGTAAAAAATATTAGAGATAGTGAGGATCTGTTTAAAATATTGAGGATAGTGAGAAGCAGTCAAAAATATTGAGGATAGTGAGAATCAGTCAGAAATATTGAGGATAGTGAGAACCAGTCAAAAGTATTAGAGATAGTGAGAATCTGTTAAAAATATTGAGGATAGTGAGAATCAGTCAGAAATATTGAGGATAGTGAGAACCAGTCAAAAGTATTAGAGATAGTGAGAATCTGTTAAAAATATTGAGGATAGTGAGAATCAGTCAAAAATATTGAGGATAGTGAGAACCAGTCAAAAGTATTAGAGATAGTGAGAATCAGTCAAAAATATTGAGGATAGTGAGAATCAGTCAAAAAATATTGAGGATAGTGAGAATCAGTCAAAAATATTGAGGATAGTGAGAATCAGTCAAAAATATTGAGGATAGTGAGAATCAGTCAGAAATATTGAGGATAGTTAGAATTAGTCAAAAACATTGGGGACAGTGAGGATCAGTCAAAAATATTGAGGATAGCAAAGATCAGTCAAAAATATTAAGAATAGCGAGGATCGGTCAAAAATAAAAAATTGTGGATTTACTTTCTTTAAAACCATGAAAATAATAGTCCTTTCTTTCATTCTTGAATTCACCATTCTCATTCAAACGTTAAAGAACTTGAACACTTTTTCCGAAACATCGTTAAATCTACAATTTTGATATTTTTTTCTGACTGATACTCGCTATCCTCAATTACGAGTAATATTACTTTATTTCATTGATTAAATGGCTCATTAAGTTAACAATTGATTATTAGAACCGTTTTAGATTAACAAAATAAAAAAAAGAAAAAAAAAAAAAAAAAAAAAAAAAAAAGTGAGGATCAGTCAGGTACTAATAGTGCATATCAGGAATGTAGTTGTCAACGTTTAAGCGACTAACTGGTCCTGATAAAAAAGGATTAATTACTATTATGGGGGGGGGGGGGGTTAACCATGTTGAAAATGTTTCTGTGGCTTTAAACAACAATGAGTTCGGAACTCTCTTTTTTGAAAAAAAAGAGAGTTATCATCTCCTCTGAAAAAAAAATTAGATGTCTCATTCTATTAAGATTTCGGCAAACTCCTACCCCTTTATATTATTGGTTTAAGGAATCGCAGTAATGAAATGTGATAAATAATTTGTGACTATAAATATTGTGAGTTCTAGGTTGAAACAGTTTGTAAATAGTTGGCAAAAAGGTAAAATTTAAAGTATTTTTTTTTAAATATTATATTGATTACAGTTATTTCATCAGTATCTTTTAATTGATTTATTTAATTAATTAAATCCCAGATGACCCTTATAATATTTAAGAGTAAAACTTTGTATTAAATTATGAATATTATCGACTGTAATTTAAAATCAAAATTGAGGACAGCGAAGATCAGTCAATGTAAAAAATAAACATTGAGGATTTACTGTCGCATCTTCTTTAAAGAATAAAAGAATAGTGAGGATTTCCCTTTCGCGTTTTCTTTAAAGAATAACGTAATACTGATACGAAGAAATTACTTACTGTAATAGTGAGGATTTTCCGTCGCGTTTTCATTAAAGAATAACATAATAGTGAGGATTCACCATCGTATCTTCTTTAAAGATAACAGAATAGTGAGGATTTACCGTTGTGTTTTCTGTAAAGAATAACATAATAGTGGGGATTTACCATCGTGTTTTCTTTAAAGAATAAAATAATTGAAGAATAAAATAATTGAAGAATAAAATAATTGTGAAGATTTACCGTTGTATCTTCTTTAAAGAGTAACATAATTGTGAGGATTTACCGTCGTATCTTCTTTAAATAATAACATAATAATAAGGATTCACCGTCGTATCTTCTTTAACGAATAACATAATAGTGAGGATTTACCGTCGTGTTTTCTTTAAAGAATAACATAAAAGTGGGGATTTACCGTCGTATCTTCTTTAAAGAATTAGTACGGTGCAATTAGTCCAAAAAACGGCCTAACCCTAACATCCAAAGTAAAAGTTTCCCTCCAACTCCAAATTGTTCTATGCAGTCCACATATTGTTTGGTAAAAAGTTACACCATTTTAAGCGTCGGGTTTGGCGGGGAGGGGGGGGCAAAGTTGATAAATTAGTAGTTTTACCCGTTTTTCTTAAATATTTCGAAAACTATGTGTTTTAGAGCAAAAAGAGCTATGTACAAAAATAATCTACATTAAATTTTGAACAAAAATGGTCTACTGCATAATCTTCCCAAAGTAAATGGTTCCAAAGTTACGGAGAGTGTAAAAATAGACCTTTTTTCGTATTTTTTAGATTTTTGGCAAAAAAATGAAATTTTCCCTAAGGGAACTAATTTTTTTTTACAGGTTTGAAAAATATTGTAAAAGCAAATTGCAATTTAGTGGCCGGTGGTATGTTAGTGATAAGCCCTGAAGGAACGACAACCTCACCACCATCTCAAGGGGCGCTACTTTTTAAGGGAAAAGAGGCTTCCACAGGCCTAGGCCACGTAATTTGTGGTACGGAGAAACCCACTCTGAACTTTCTCTGGACTATGAATGTCTTTCCAACATAAATGACTTTCAAATATAATAATATTTTCTATGTGATAATTATGATATCTAATTGTATAATTTTTAATCTTAATATTTTTAAAACTGCAGCTTTTGAAAGGATTCATCAGTATTTAATCCCCAAAGAATTTTCGTTCCCAAAAGAATCGTACTTTAGTTTAAGCAGTTCTTTAAGAACTGGTTGGAATTAGAATGACAACAGAGTTTTTATTTTTAAGGGAAGGAAGTAGTTGAGGTTGAGAGTAGAGATTGAAGGTGGAATAATATAATGCAGTATAGTAGTAGTGCGAGTGTGTGAGACAGGGGACCTTACCATGTAAATGTGCAAGTCATTTTTATGCCCAGTCAGTATGTATATGTTTGAGTATTCTATACTATACTACTATGCTGTACATGTGTGAGTTTATTGCGCGCGCAAATATCCACTCACACTTATTTAAACTATTACTATTATAATATTCATATTTTACGATTTTGGTAGTATTCATACTACGGAAAGATTAAATTTTAATTTAAATCAAATTATAATTATTATTAACTACGGGAAATAGACAGAGAAAAATACACTCCAGCGCCGGGATTTGAACCACGGGCCTCTATATTGTAATATTGTAATTAAACACATACATAAACACAACTCATGCTAGCCCTAGCCTACTAGTCCCTTCCCCTTCTAATCCTAATATTAAAGAACTCCCCCAAAACAGTTCCTTTCCGATTGTCTTGTCACACAGTTCTCTATTGTTAACAGCTCTCGTGAATCGGTTCTAAGTTCTTATACTTACAATGCCCCTGTTCCATATCTATTTTTTTCTGATTTAAATTTATTATTTCTATAATATCTTCAAATATATTTTTTCAATTTTATTTATTTATTTTATTATTTCAATAAATTTTTCAATTATATTTTTTTTTTAAGTTCGTCTGCGGGACATAGCTTGGCAATAGGCGTTTGAAAAAAACAAACCGGTGGAGAGCGGCCATGTCTCACCACTTATGGTGGACAATGTGATTTTCATGATCCTAAGTACAGAATTAGTTAGTAGACCGGAAATCAAGTTGGTGTTAGTTTGTCCCTTGACAGGTGACCACGTTGATTTTTAGTAATATTTGACTAACTAACCTATCAAATGTGAAAATAATATCGACTTGATTTTTGGTCTACTAACTAATTCTGTACTCAGGATCATGAAAATTACATTGTCCACCATAAGTTGTGAGACATGGCCGCTCTCCACCGGTTTGTTTCTTTCAAATGCCTATTGCCAAGCTATGTCCCGAAGACGAACTTAGCCGACCACATATTCTTAAAAGGCGCTAAAAGATTGACTTGTATACAACATTCTAGCTTGATGTTAGTCAGACATTTTTTTGCACTCTATCTCCTGGACTATACATTATATAATAATAATTTTATTTATTGTTTGATTTATTTTTTATATAATACTTTAGAGTTCCATATATATTTTTTCTGATTTAAATTTGTAATTACTATATCTTCAAATTAATATATATATAATATTTTATTTATTTAACTATATTATATAATAATAATTTTATTTATTTGTTTTATATAATACTTCAGAGTTCCATATCTATCTTTTCTGATTTAAATTTATTATTTCTATATCTTGAAATTAAGAAATGTATATTTTATTTATATATACTTTCCATTAGCTGTATTCGGAGATCTGTTAAATGCGTTTGTGAGTGTTATTTCTAGTGAAGTTGTGCTGCTATTTTTATTAGTGTTCGTCTTTAATATACTGTTGAACTAAGTGGTTATCACTTTAAATTAATTTTTTTTGCCAAAAATCTAAAAAATACGAAAAATGTATTTTTACACTCTCCGTAACTATGGAACCATTTACTTTGGGAAGATTATGCAGTAGACCATTTTTGTTCAAAATTTAATGTAGATTATTTTTGTACATAGCTCTTTTTGCTCTAAAACACATAGTTTTCGAAATATTTAAGAAAAACGGGTAAAACTACTAATTTTCCAATTTTGACCCCCCCCTCCCCGCCAAACCCGACGCTTAAAATGGTGTAACTTTTTACCAAACAATATGTGGACTGCATAGAACAACTTGAAGTTGGAGGGAAACTTTTACTTTGGATGTTAGGGTTTTGGTCTAATTGCACCGTACTAAATAACATAATTGAGAAGATTTACCGTCGTATCTTCTTTAAAGAATAACATAATAGTGAGGATTTACCCTCGTATCTTCTTTAAATAATAACATAATAATAAGGATTCACCGTCGTATCTTCTTTAACGAATAACATAATAGTGAGGATTTACCGTCGTGTTTTCTTTAAAGAATAACATAAAAGTGGGGATTTACCGTCGTATCTTCTTTAAAGAATAACATAATTGAGAAGATTTACCGTCGTATCTTCTTTAAAGAATAACATAATAGTGAGGATTTACCCTCGTATCTTCTTTAAAGAATAACACCATTCTTGTTTATACCTTTAAGAAGAAAATACAATTTTTCGAAAGGTCGGTAAACCGAAATTTTATTTCTACTTTTGATTGATTTTTGCTTTTCTGAATTGTTATACTTATTATACTACTTTAGACCTTCTTCATATAAAACCATACTTTACAGAAAGACAGGGAGAAAAATAAATGATTTTTAAAAGATCATATAAGCTAATAAAAGTAATTATAATCTGACCCTCTCCGTGAATTTGATTGTGATGTAAGGTTCTCACGCGCATGTCCGTACTAAAACGAGCATGCGCATTACAACTGTCTACTACTTTCATTTAATGAGCCTAGATTTCTACAAATACTCTCATTTTTTTTTTAAATTTCACTTATTTATTTTTTTCTTTTCTTTACATCTTTTTCAGATTATCGATTTAAAAAATTCTTCTGCGATCGCTGTGGACGTGGTTACGAACATTACAGAAGCTTACAAAGACATCGTTTTTTCGAATGCAATAAAGAACCCTTGTTTTCCTGCTCTTTTTGTCAACATAAATCAAAACGCAAAGAAAGCATGAAGAAACATGTTCTTCTTAAACACGCTCTGTTATCACATTTAATCATATAATAATTATATTTATACAATTGGATTTGTTCCTTTATGCTAATTAATACATTAATCTAAAAGTTACTAACTTTGAAACAAATTGTTTTCGTATTGTGATATTCTATGTTATTTAATATATGTAATTTTTAATTTTTTGTTGACATTTTTAAATAATTTAAAAAAAAGGTATTAAATATCTCAGTTTTTAATAGTGTACTGTATTAAGCTTATTATATATTTTTGTTTGGTATTTTTTCTATTTTTCTATTTTTCCTTACTTTGTTCTTTTCGATTAATTTCGATTTGATTTTTCTTTTCGATGTAAAAACGAGATTGTTGTATTGAATTGTAGGAAATTATTCTTCAGTGTAGCTTAGTTTGCAAGAGCACTATACTGGAGATATAGAGACCCGTGGTTCTAGTCCCGGCGCTGGAGTCTATTTATCTCTTTATATCTCCCGCTGTTAATAATAATTATAATTTGATTTGTAGACTTCAGTAAATTTTACGTATGCGTGTATCTAGAATTATTTATTTATTTATTTTTTTTTTTTGGTTGTAGTTTTAGTCCCGTTCAACAGCTCATTAGGTCATTACAGGACGGGGGTTATCCGGCCACTTTACTTATCTAATCGATGAGATCATCAGTGTGAAACATGTCTCACCCCGCTGGGATTCGAACTCACAGCCGGGGTTTAGACCTTGGTTTCAGAGTCGAGTGTGCTAACTCCTCGGCTACACCGGCCCTCTAGAATTATTATTTAATAAAATAGTCTGAGGTGTTGATAATAATTAAAATCACATCTTTTAAATTAACATTGTTGATATTATTATTTTTTTTTTTTTAAAGGCGTGGACAAACAGTTAGTGAACTAGCCGCAGGAAAGAACAATCGCAGTCCGTGTCGCGTCGCCTAGTGCGATTAAAATATATGTACATTTGTATGTTTTTGACGCTAATTTCAAAAATACTGGAACCTATTTTAATAAAATTATCACCAAGTATTCCTTGATTGGTCAGGATTGCCATAGGCAATCATAATGTAAAGTTATTTTATAAAGGAAGATAGCGAACAAATTGAATATTTTTGAAGGAATGAGTAGTGTAATTAAAATAATTAGACTCTCCTAGTGTATTTCATTGCATTGCATGGTATTCCCCATAATGCGCAAGCTCGTTTTAGATCGGGCATGCGCATTACAACTACCTACTACCTTTTCTCTATAAACCTTGATTTCTACCAATACTCTTTTACTTTTAAAATTGAGTTTATTTATTTTAAATTTATTCTTTTTCTATTTTAGATCATAATTTTAAAAAATTTATTTGCGATCGCTGTGGACGTGGTTACGATCATTATAGAAGCTTACAAAGACATCGTGCCTACGAATGCAATAAAGAACCCTCGTTTTCCTGCTCTTTTTGTCAACATAAAACAAAACGGAAAGAAAACATGAAGATGCACGTTCTTCTTAAACACGCAGTGTTATCAAATTTTATCATATAATTATTATTATATTTATATAATTGGATTTGTTCATTTATGCTAGTTAATTAAATGTTACTTCGAAACAATTCGTTGCAGAATATCGCAATGTTATTAAATATTTGTAATAATGATTTTTTTTTTTTTGAAATTGGTAAAATACTAAACTAAAAGGTTATATATATATATATATATATATATATATATATATATATATATATATATATATATATATATATATATAAATTCGTTATTACTAATATATATACTGTTTAATTAAAACTTATTTTATATTGTTGTTTAATTTTTGTTTTTTCCCTATAAAATCATCTCGAAATTAAAACAAGATTATTATATTGTAGGCATAGTACAAAGGGGTGTAGTACAGAAGGTTATTCAGGTATAATTTGAAATATTTATGGGTCATATTTAGAGCCCTAATGATAATATATATATATATATATATATATATATATATATAAATGTTTTTTGATTTGTTGGTCTTTATATAGATATGATAACTTATCTATTTTAATTTACTTAGATTTAATTTATCTAAATGTAACATGCATGTAACGATAAATTTAAAGAATAGAGGGGAGGTTCCCTTATCTTGGAAGGTTAGGTTCCTTGGACACTTTCCCTGTAGGAGAGGTGTTCCTTTACCTTAGACACATGCCCATTGGAGGATCCCTTACCTTGGACACTTTTCCTGTAGGGGAGAGGTTCCTTTACCTTAGACACATGCCCTATAGGAGGATCCCTTACCTTGGACACTTTTCCTGTAGGGGAGAGGTTCCTTTACCTTAGACACATGCCCTATAGGAGGATCCCTTACCTTGGACACTTTCCCTGTAGGAGAGGTGTTCCTTTACCTTAGACACATGCCCTATAGGAGGTTCCCTTACCTTGGACATTTTTCCTGTAGGGGAGAGGTTCCTTTACCTTAGACACATGCCCTATAGGAGGATTCCTTACCTTGGACACTTTTCCTGTAGGGGAGAGGTTCCTTTACCTTGGACACATGCCCTATAAGGAATGTTTCCTTGCCTTGGAAAGTAATACACCTTGGGAACTTGCCCCAAACGTAATTCTTGGGAGTTAATTTGTCTGTGACACTACTTTGTCAGGCAACACTATTTTTGCAACTTTCCAGCCTTCATCAGCTATCATATAATGTCAAGAAGAAACAATGAAGAAATAATAACTTAACGGACTTAGAGAGAGACCTAATCTTTAATCTTCACCTTAAATTCTTTATATCTATATTCTTTTAGTTTGCACGTAGTTTTAAACATAATATACTTCATACAAAAGAAGTACATAAAAATTTGATAATAAGAATTTTTCTGACGATCTCCACGTATGTTGTTTCAGGTTTCAGCATTATGAGTGATATTACATCATCGTCATCAGTAATCGCAGCTTCCACATTACTAAAAAGTCTACCGAGGCAGCGACGTGATTCGCTTAACTGTAACCAATGCGGTAAAGCGTACACGAATAAGGCCAGTCTTAGATCCCACCAGAAATTCGAATGTAATAAAGACCCTCAATTTTTCTGTCCCTACTGCTCTTACAAAGCTAAACAAAAACAAAATTTAAAATCTCACGTGGGAATCGTTCACAAAATGCCATTACCTGCAGATGACATTATCCTGCGTAGATAAATGTCATTCATTACCTGCAGATGACATTATCCTGCGTAGATAAATGTCATTCATTACCTGCAGATGACATTATCCTGCGTTGATAAATGTCATTCATTACCTGCAGATGACACTATCCTGCGTTGATAAATGTCATTTATTACCTGCAGATGACATTATCCTGCGTAGATAAATGTCATTCATTACCTGCAGATGACATTATCCTGCGTTGATAAATGTCATTCATTACCTGCAGATGACACTATCCTGAGTTGATAAATGTCATTCATTACCTGCAGATGACATTATCCTGCGTAGATAAATGTCATTCATTACCTGCAGATGACATTATCCTGCGTTGATAAATGTCATTCATTACCTGCAGATGACACTATCCTGCGTAGATAAATGCCATTTATTACCTGCAGATGACATTATCCTGCGTAGATAAATGTCATTCATTACCTGCAGATGATATTATCCTGCGTAGATAATTGCCATTTATTACCTGCAGATGACATTATCCTGCGTCGATAAATGTCATTCATTACCTGCAGATGACATTATCCTGCGTAGATAAATGTCATTCATTACCTGCAGATGATATTATCCTGCGTTGATAAATGTCATTCATTACCTGCAGATGACACTATCCTGCGTTGATAAATGTCATTCATTACCTGCAGATGACATTATCCTGCGTAGATAAATGTCATTCATTACCTGCAGATGACATTATCCTGCGTAGATAAATGACATTAACTGCAGATGATATTATGTTGCATACATAAGTAAAGCATAGACACTCTTGACTGTATCTATAGATTCTATAGTTTATCATTTTAAAATCAGCTTACGTCTTTAATGTCGAGTTTTAAATTGAAACTAAATTATAAAATTAAAAAAATATCCTAGTTATTAATTATTTATTTTTAAAATGAAGCTTTCCTTTTAGTGTAAGAGTTACGTTCAAATGTATTTTTATACTTTATTGTTTTCTTTTTGTAATTTGAGAAAGAGGAGTTTGTATTATGCAGCTATATTTATTAATATAATCTTTAATTATTTAACTTTTAAAGTTAATTGAAATTGTTATTTATAATTTATTAGGTTTGTAGTATTAAGATTAAATTTACCCGGTTGATTTAATCTGTAAGAAT
The DNA here is from genome assembly GCA_951217055.1 of Gerris lacustris. Lineage (NCBI taxonomy): Eukaryota > Metazoa > Arthropoda > Insecta > Hemiptera > Gerridae > Gerris > Gerris lacustris. The sequence continues at coordinate 36,692,264 of OX578286.1, forward strand.
TTATTGATTGGTTAAATTGTTAGACTTAGAATTTGATCTCCTTGGTAAATCCTAAAAATTGTTTTTATTAATTTCTTAAAATCAAGAACTGAAATTTCATTATAAATATATATGAGTTGAAATATTTCAAATAATATTATAGTCAACTGTAATTAGAAAATGTTTACACCTTGAAAATCCATTTATTGCTTATTTATATTGTATTATTAATTATTAATAATCATATATTGAACAACCGACCTAAAAAACGAAAAAAAGAAATCCTAGAATTAGTGTAAAACGCTGGCAATTACTAACTTTTATTTTAAAAATATGATGTTTTATTTTTAATCGCGCAATGTTGATTGAGATTTGGTAAAGAATTACGATTCTCTGGCCAGAGCATCTGTACTGGAAATACAGGAGACCCGTGGTTCAAATCCCGGCGCTGGAGTGTATTTTTCACTGTCTGTTTCCCGTAGTAAATAATAATTATAATTTGATTTAAATGAATTACGATGTCTTAATCATATCTGTTAAAAAACAGATGTGTTAGAGATATAGTAAAGAATGACGATGTCTCAATCATATCTATTAGAAAACAAATGTGTTTGAGACATGATAAAGAATTACGATGTCTCAAACATATCTGGTAGAAAACAGATGTGGTTTGAGACATAATAAGGAGTTACGATGCCTCAATCATATCTGTTAGAAAACAGATGTGTTAGAGATAATATAGCAAAGAATGACGATGTCTCAATCATATCTGTTAGAAAACAGATTTGTTAGAGATATAGCAAAGAATGACGATGTCTCAATCATATCGTTTAAGGAACATATATGCTTTTGGAATATAAATAAAGTAGATAGGATTTATATTTTAATGAATACCGATTTAATAGACATAATAAGGACTGGCTTTAAAAACTCCTTTTTTTTTTTTTTTTTTTTTTTTAAGTATTACAATTTTAAACAGATTTTTATAAATATAGATACATATTTTAAATAGATAAATTATAGTTTTATTATAATTTCTTATAAAAATATGACTGTATCCCTTTGTTAGAATTTCTTCCTTATTTCCCTACTGTTGTGTAATGTGTAATGCGTAGCTATTAATGTGTTTTTAAACTACAATTTTATTTTACAATAAGTACAATTTTGTTTTTCAATACATACATACAATATTGTTGTACAATACCTAAAATATTGTTTTATAATACCTACAATATTGTTTTCCAATGTTTATAATATTGTGCTTATTGCTTTTATTTTTTTTACAAAAACTTTTGAACTGATACGTATTATGTGATTACTATTTGATTTAATATTTACTTTACTAATATTGATGATAAATAAAAAAACAATATTTTAAAATTATTTTATTTTTGTCTTATCCAACATTTTTAAAATACTTCAACTCAATTTTTAGGTACAATTTTTTTCTTTGCATTAATTTTCTAACTTTTGTTTAACTTATCACTGTTAATGACGAAGAGGAGTAGAAGTCTACTAGATGTAGGTTAAGTTGTTCCTTTAATGGAAGGGGTTACTAAAATTAATATAAGAAATAATCAAAAACGTCAAATTAAACAGCAAAAAAGATAATATTATTGACATATAAGTCGAATATCCTTTGTGTATTTTAATTCAACATAATACCTAAGGATTTAAGAGTGATTTTTTGTTTTACATTTATTTTCTTTTTACGAAAAAAACCGTATACAATCTATAGAAGTATGTATTTAAGTTATTAATTACATACAATTGATTAGCCACTTTCAAATTACATACAATTGATTAGCCACTTTCAATTACATACAATTGATTAGCCACTTTCAATTACATACAATTGTTGCGATGTCCAATCGCTATTTGTCACTCTTAAAAGGTAATAAATCCTTAGAGGCAATAGAGACAAAATTCAGTGTCCCAGAACGCTCAAATTTTAACTACTTTTATTAAACCAGGTTATAGAATTTATTAAAATTTGATGGTATTTTTTTAATATAAAGTTAAAAAAGTAAAGTTAGTAAATAAAAAACACTATCACTAGTTAAATTAATTACTATATTGTCAAAAACGATACATAAAATACATAAAATATAAACTACTTTTGCCAGTACTTTGACAATGACTGTGTAGTCGGATTATTGGACGAAGAGGAAACAAACAAACTAATCATTAACTGAGCCCAGAACTTAAGTGGAACTTAACTTAGGGTATTTAGTTTAAAAACTAAATACCCTAATTTGAATTCAACTTTATTTTTAACTAAATTCTTGAAATTTGTTGTAGGAGCGTTTACGGAGGTCATCTTAAAATAATAACGTAAAATGTCTCTCCGCGTAAATTGAAAGTATGTTTATTTATAGCAAAGCAGCTTTCAGCCTTCATCTGGCCATCATCAGTGCCGAAATGTGGAAGAAATTAAGTTCGAATCGAAAGTAAGAGGATCGAAAATGATCAAGTCTGTGTTATGAAACATTTATAGAAGCAAATTTCCGGTTTTAGGTATATCTGGACAAATTTTTAATGAAATAGCAATGTAACGATACTTCATTTTGCTTCCGAGCTTACCGAAGGTAACGGAAGCTATGTCATCGTTCTGAAGAACAAAAAAATTTTAGGTCTCCGATTTCAAAAATTCTTAGACAGAAATTCGTTTCAGACATCAGGGACCATTTTTGGATCTGTGTCTGTCTGTCGGTCGGTCTGTCGTTCAATTTTTGCGAACCAACATATCTTAAAAACTACACGTCCAATTTTAATGAAATTTGGGTGGTAGGCCATAATTAGCCCATTGTTGGTCCCATATAAGTTTCAACCTTCTGCGCATATTTGTTTCTCTTCTACATGCGCACAAACATACATTTATTTACACCTATAGCTTCAAAAGTACTTATCTGATTTGAATGAAACTTTTATAGTGTGTCGAAAGTAACCCGCAGATAGCCCCAGATTAATTTGAACCATCTGCGCTCTTTAATTTTTGCTAAATTGATACTTTAATTCGTGTAAAATAGACTACCAATTGGTGTGGCACATTGCTTCCTCGCATCCTTTCCACGTACTGTATTGGTTTTATGCTTCTTTTACAAGCCATTATTGTTTAATTTGTTTAATTGTTTTCCCGTTTTTTAATCTGTCAAAATTGTCTTAATTTTTTACATGAATTAAAGTATCAATTTAGCAAAAGTTAATGAGCGCAGACGGTTCAAATTAATCTTGGGATATCTGCGGGTCACTTTCGATAAACTGTAAAAGTTTCATACAAATCAGATAAGTTCTTTTGAAGCTATAGGTGAAAATAGATGTATGTTTGTGTGCATGTGGAATTGTGGAAGAGAAACAAATAAGCGCAGAAGGTTGAAACTTATATGGGACCAACAATGGGCTAATTATGACCTACCATCTAAATATCATTAAAATCGGATGTTATATATTTTTAAGATATGTTGGTTCGCAAAAATCGAACGACAGACAGACACGGAACCAAAAATGTTCCCTGATTTCTGAAACGGATTTCTGTCTTGGAATTTTTGAAATCGGAGACCAAAAATATTTTCGTTCTTCGAAACGATCACATCGCTTCCGTTACCTTCGGTAAGCTCGGAAGCAAAAATGAAAACAATTTTGACAGATTAAAAAAAACGGGGGAAACAATTAGACCAATTAGACAATATTGACTTGTAAAAGCATAAAATCAATAAAGTACGTGGATAGGATTCGAGGAAGCTATATACCATACCAATTGGCAGTCTATTTTTTTATCTTAGTCTTTTTAATCTGTCTTTTTTATGTTGAAGACTTAAGCTATCGTTACTAACACATTTTTTTTTTTTTGTCTTATTTCAGGAGCTGTAGATGTGAAGCTGGTGTGCGAATGTGGCAAGGTCTTTAAATCGTTAATTGCATTGAGCCATCATCAGCGTAAAGAATGTACAGCTGAGAGGGTTTACACTTGCCCGCACTGTCCTTATAGATCGAAACAAAAGGTATTGATTCAAAGACACCTTGAAGCCAACCATGAAGAACTTGTTTACGTCTGTCCTTACTGTCCACATGAAGCTTGCTCTGAAATATCATTGAAAAAGCACATAAATAAGATTCATTTGACCGATAGCGAGTCGAATTTCAAATGCCCTCATTGCACTTATAAAACACGAAGAAAGGATCACCTAAAGAGACATATATCTGAGATTCACGACGTCCAAACGTTGTTCCACTGCTGTCCTCATTGCCCATTCACTTCGAAAAGGAAGGAAAAACTGAAGGAACACATGCTCGTCAAACATTCCATATCTGATGATCAAGTCATTATTCCATTCACCTTACCTTCTACCTTCCCTGTCACTGTTTACGAAGTAGGTAATACGCAAGGTAATATACCTGAAATAGTGACAGGTGATGAAATCCACGTTTCCGGACACACGATTCTACCTGAAATTGAAATCAAAGAAGAAAGCATTGAACAATTTTTCGCTGCTGACAAAAAGGACAAATAATTTTCTGGTCTATATTATCTAGTCATTACATTTTATTAAGTTAAGTTCAATTAAAAATTAAATTATAGGGAATTTTACAAGATAATTAAAATTAATTCGTTGAAGATATTGATTAGTACATGATTTTAATAAAGGATTCATAATCTCTCCTTCTTTTGGATGTATGTTAAAATTAAATTTATGTATTTTAATTATGACATTGTTAGATGCCACTTTAGATCATATCTTACTGACTAATGTTTTACCTTCTACTTAATTTAATGTTAAATATTGATTCCATAATTTTTCTGCCTTTAATATTTCTCATCTACTTTTGGAATCGGAAATTTAATAATTTAGTTGTTTTACTCATTATTCTTTTACTACAGACTGCAGGTGAAAATCTTTCATCGTCAGTTCCTCTCATATAGGCTCGCTGAACTCAGTAAGCTAACAACTAACTCATTAGCCCAACAGCTCGTAGATGGCTTAGGCCTACCAAATGGCTGATAAAATTATATAATGTGTAATGGATTACAAGCAACTCTTTGGCCCAATAGCTCTTGGAAGGCTTATAGGCTTGCCAAATGGTTTGTACAATTATATAATAAAAAAAAAAACAAGTAGATGAGTATACTAAACCAATCTTGCTTTATTAATATGCTTTTAATTATTTATTCACCTGTAAGTCAACAATAAACACGTTTCTTGTTTACTATCAGCGATGTTTACTAAAAATTCCGCCTTATGAATGAGTAGTAATACTAATCTTGATTTAAACTAAAATAAGTAAGTTTTTCCTGAAGTCCGACAAGTTTAAGCTCGGTTCTTTACCAATTTATGGAACCACAAAAAAAAAGATTTTTTTTTTCTTAAAAATAAAATTTGTATACATTTTTGTCATGTAATTTTGAGGGTATGAAAATTAACATTGCAGTTTTCTTGTAGATAATTTTATCAGCTCTAAAACGATACCAAAAAATGTTATTCTAGCTTTTATACTTTTGGAGCAATAAGTGTTTTTATGAGGAAAGGTATGCGATCTGAAAACAATCATAAAGTTTGACCTTGTGGGCAAACGGTTAAGAATAAACCCATGGTTTATAGACGTTTATTGTAGCCAATAAGGTTTAGAATCATCCTATTTATTTTTTTTACATATATCGCCAATCACTCTGTATAATATGCAATGGATGTCAACCAACTCTTTGGCCTAATAATAGCTCTTGGAAGGCTTTGGCCTGCCAAATGGCTTTTACAATTATATAATATGAAATGGATGACAACCAACTCTTTGGCCTAATAGCTCTTGGAAGGCTTTGGCTTGCCAAATGGCTTATACAATTATATAATATGTAATGGATGGCAACCAACTCTTTGGCCTAATTGCTCTTGGAAGGCTTTGGCATGCCAAATAGCTTATACAATATTATATTATATAATATATGACACCCTATTCATCTATATAAATAAATAAATTAATCGTCTAAATATTGTCATTACACTTTTGCAAGATCAAGTAAGATAATTATTAACTCCCATTTCTAGTCATGTAAAGACAAGCTCTAGTCATATTATATATATATATATATATATATATATATATATATATATATATATATATATATATATATATATATATATAATTTTTTTTTACTTCTCAAGTACGAGTACTTCCAAGTTACTTTTTACTTGGAAAGTACTCTTTCCTTAATTGTCTTTTGTTGTAAGTATTTAAATACACGCTGTAGCATGAGTGTTATAATATTTAACTTTTTAACATAGCTTGTTGAGAATTACTTAATAAATCTTTTTTATTTTTCCCCCATTTACTTATTAATTTAGAGTGGAAATAACATATATTGTACGATCAAAAAGAACAGTTTTGATATATTAATATTTATCATGTTACATTGCTGATTTATTGTTTCATAGAAAAACCATTTATTTTAGTCTTGTCAATTTAAAAAATAAAAATATTACACCTATGAATGCATAATAATGTTACTACGTTATGGTAATACGTAGTATTATCAATATAGTTGTATAAATTCTTTTAATGTATACTTACAATAAAGTTAAAAATATTTGTGTGTTTTTACTTAATGTATTATAGATGTGTGTCATAAAAGCTCTAGTCTTTTTCATATTAAAGTTAATTATTTCGATTTTAGTCATGAAAGTATTAAGAACACTTTCAAAAAATTAGTAATAAGGCTTATTGATGCAGCGCATGTATGTGGAGCCAAAGCCTAATAAATTATTTATTCGGGAGGAGAATATCGAGTAAATAACAACGTCACGAACCCATAATTTTGTTACAATAAAACTCATAATGTAAGTCTTTAAGCATAACTTCAGCTGGTTCTAAAAAATCCGGCCCAAAGGACCAACCGCGTGGATATATCCTGCATGGAAGACCTATTAAGGGAACTATTGTTTCAGACCTAATGTATATATTTTTTCTAAAAATTTGATTGTTTGGGTCAATTTTGTCACTGAAGTTATACACGTATAAATATTTTTAATAAAATTTGCCTACTCAACTGTTGATCATTAACTATTATGATCCCTTGAGATTTATCACTGTAATATGTACGAAAGGTTGGTTTTCGGTTCCTCCTGAAATTCAACATGTATTCTGGATTCAATTTCATTCTATATTTAACTGCATATATGTAAATTTTGATATTTAGAATCTTAAATATGTATTACGAAATAAATGTTTTATCAAACTATAATTGAATACATGGAAAAAATGTAGGTATAATATGTTAAATTATAAATTAGATTGGAGTATAATATATTGTATTGTTGCATTAGTTACATTGTATGTACATATATAAATTTATATTTTAAAATTGGTGTGTTTAAAAAAGCAAATGATATGAATAAATTATTTTAAAATATTATATATTTCTTCCATAATTTATTTGTATGCACTTGACTCTATGACTGTAATGTATTTAATTATGCCAACTTCTTTCTAAAATCAAATTAATATTTCTGATATTATTTAATTACTGTCATTACTATTTAATTTGCTATTATCATTATTTATCTTACTATCATTATCACTCATTAAAGAATGTCAAGCTCTCATTCGCTTGTTACAAATAAAGAAATATATAAAAATTTAAAAATAAAATTCTTTGATGTCAAAATTTTAATTTTTTTATTCTGCTTGGAAACTAAATCCCCACATTCCTTAGCATGCTCATTATCTCTATTACTTATGATATTTTAGATTTTTATGTATAATTTTATTATGTTAGTTTGATTTTCATTTATGTTCTATAAATGTTTGATTGATGATGTTTGATTTCAATTTATGTTTTAATAAATACAATGTGGTTTTAAAATAAAGTAAATTTACATGGATTGTTTTTTTTTGGAGTAATACATTTTTACATATAATTTGAAATTTTTGAGTAGAAGTTGTAGACGAAATTGTTCTTGTATTTCTTGTGTATCAAATATTATGATCAGGGTCAGTGGGCTTAATGAACTTTCTGGTACTTCTTTTGATCGTTACTCCCCTATGTATATTTTATAAGGGGAGTAACAATCTCAAGAAGTGCCAACTTTCTTATAACCTAAATCTTAGATATTCTTTGAAAAACCTAGACTAACGTTTTTTTCCAATATTTGTCACTGGTGATAATATTCTTAAAAAACCACACTAACGTTTTTTTCCAATATTTGTCACTGGTGATAATATTCTTATAAAACCACACTAAACTTTTTTCCAAAATTTGTCACTGGTGGTAATATTCTTAATAAACCACACTCACGTTTTTTTCCAATATTTGTCACTGATGATAATATTCTTAAAAAACCACACTAAACTTTTTTCCAATATTTCACACTGATGATGATATTATTCTTAATAAACCACACTAAGTTTTCAAAACCAATAAATTGACACAGGGTAGATTTTATCTGCATATTCTGGTTTACAATGTATACTCTGATGTGAATACGAAGACCTTAAAAATGACCCCTAAACAAATAAATAGTTAAAATATCTAATAAATCTAGGTCTTCTGTTGGAGGAGAGCATGTCAGAGGTTCTGTGATTCACATCATCGACATGCTCTCCTTCGGAAGACCTAGTTTTATCAGACTCCTGACGTGGAAACAAACGCTATAAGGTTTACTATCTACACTTTTTATAGTATTTTTTTTCTTGTATGAAAGCATATGACCTATTATGTTCTTAACTGGTTTATATTGAAATATTAGCTACTTCTAAAAACATTTTTAACTGTTTGTTTGAAGAAGTTTTCTTCTACATTTGTCTCCAACAAAAGCTTATTGTGATTACTGAACATTACAATTTCAGAGTTTCCGATCCGATATCCTTTAGGACCTTCTCCTTGAACCTTAATCCAATCTCTGACCCTGATGACATTCTTTTCTCTTGAAAAATATCTTCTCCATAATATTCAAAACACCATGCACTTATAACACTGTTCTGCAAAATTTAACGAACTTTCGGGGCACAAGAAAATGTTATCTGAACTTTTTGTTTTCGAGGTTGCTGAATCCGAATCTGAAGTCAAAATGTCTCCTATACATATAGTTTTCCCGGAAAAAGCGCCTAAAGTTCGGAAAAATTCTGTTATTGGGGGTTTTCGTCCCAATTTTTCGCCAAAAATAAAAATTATTGGGCGTTTTAATATCTTCAAACCACGAAGAAGAACACGAATCAAAAATATAGGGGGGGGGGGATATTGTTTTTTAGCATATCATATTTGATTAAAAAAAATGTAAATTAAAGTTGTGGGTTTGCCCAATTTTTTTATTGGGCGAAAAATTAGGTCGAAAACCCCTAAAACCACAGTTTTTCCGAACTTTAGGCGCGTTTTCCGGGAAAACTGAACGTATAGGAGAAATTTTGACTTCAGATTCTTAAGTTAGAGGACATTTTCATTCTGAAGCTTTTTTTTTCCATATCAGTGTAATTATACAAAATAAACAAAACTTGCGTTGTGTTTCTGCGCAAGGAATTCCTTGCAAGTTATTATATTATATTTTTTTTTTTTTTTGAGTTAAAAGTAATTTTTACACCAATTTTGTTTATTGAATCAAATAAAGGGAAAGGGAGAAAGAGAAGAGGTGCAGGTAGAGGTCTACCTTGATGTAAACAAACACGAGCTAAATAATAAAATAGAGTAGGAATAGTGGAGAAAACAGAATCTCTTTCATTGTCACTTCACTGTACTGACTCTCATTGCTTAACACATGTTTGTTCTCATAGAGATCTACCTTGATGTGAAGAAACATGCGCTAATCAATGAGAGGTCGGACCTCTATCTGCACCGCGCATTTTTGCTCCTTCATCTCCACTATAATCACACCCCTAGATGTGTTTTACTATGTTTCAAAGGTGGATGGTTTTCTTTTTTTATTTTAAAAGTCGAATATCATTTTGTATCAATATCGATTAATAATATTATGAATAATCTATGGTAATTATATTGTTGCTCGTGTGCTTTGTGCATTGTTTCAGGGATAAGAGGAATATTTGGATGTCCACAATGTGGTAAAACGTACAGTTTCAAGAACACACTTTACACTCATCAGAAATTCGAATGTGGCAAGGATCCTCAATTTCAATGTCCTTTATGTCCTTACAGAGCTAAAAGAAACGGAAACCTGAAACGGCACATGGTCTGTCATCATGGAACTGTCAAATTGGAAAAAATACAGTTATGATTAAGATCATCAAAGTAATATTGGAGAATTAAGAATAGAAATTTACAAGAGAATTTAATTTCGTTGAATATAGTTATTTTGGTAAAGATTTTGTAAAACAAAAAAATATATAATTGCTAAAACCATTTGACATTGCTGACATTTTCTTTTCAATACTAGACACTTCATCGGGGATGTTGAATATTGTGGAATCAACTGTAAATAGTTAATTAACAATAGGCAAGTTACCGAATGGAAATATATTATCAAATTGTTTATCCATGGGTTGTTGTAATCTGATCTAGAAATATCAATAGGGATAATAAATTGCATATCCTTGGGATATTAAATCTCATATAAAAGCATCCTTATGCTATCAATAGTTTAGCCTGGGTTTTGTAATCTGATCTAAAAGTATCAATAGGGATAACAAATTGCATATTCTTGGGATATTAAATCTTATATAAAAGCATCCTTATGCTATCAATAGTTTAACTTGGGTTTTGTAATCTGATCTAAAAGTATCAATAGGGATAACAAATTGCATATCCTTGGGATATTAAATCTTATAGAAAAGCATCCTTATGCTATCAATAGTTTAGCTTGGGTTTTGTAATCTGATCTAAAAGTATCAATAGGGATAACAAATTGCATATCCTTGGGATATTAAATCTTATATAAAAGCATCCTTATGCTATCAATAGTTTAGCTTGGGTTTTGTAATCTGATCTAGAAATATCAATAGGGATAACAAATTGCATATCCTTGGGATATTAAATCTTATATAAAAGCATCCTTATGCTATCAATAGTTTAGCTTGGGTTTTGTAATCTGATCTAGAAATATCAATAGGGATAATAAATTGCATATCCTTGGGATATTAAATCTTATATAAAAGCATCCTTATGCTATAAATAGTTTAGCTTGGGTTTTGTAATCTGATCTAAAATTATCAATAGGGATAACAAATTGCATATCCTTGGGATGTATTTGATCTGATGTAAAAGCTTCCTTATAACATCAAATAGTTTACTCATAGGTTTTCTAATCTGATTTATCTGATCTAGATGTATCGCTAGGATTACAAATTGCATATCCTTGGGATATTAAATCTGATTTAGAAGCATCCTTAAGGTATCAGTAGTTTAGCCTTGGGTTTTGTAATCTGGTCTATCTAATCTAGATGTATCGCTAGGATTTAAAATTGCATATCCTTGGGATATTAAATCTGATTTAGAAGCATCCTTAAGGTATCAGTAGTTTAGCCTTGGGTTTTGTAATCTGGTCTATCTAATCTAGATGTATCGCTAGGATTACAAATTGCATATCCTTGGGATATTAAATCTGATTTAGAAGCATCCTTAAGGTATCAGTAGTTTAGCCTTGGGTTTTGTAATCTGGTCTATCTGATCTAGATGTATCGCTAGGATTACAAATTGCATATCCTTGGGATATTAAATCTGATTTAGAGATATCCTTAAGGTATCAGTAGTTTAGCCTTGGGTTTTGTAATCTGGTCTACCTGATCTAGATGTATCGCTATGATTACAAATTGCATATTCTTGGGATATTAAATCTGATTTAGATGCATCCTTAAGGTATCAGTAGTATTGAATGTGCTATAAATTTTAATAAACAGGTCAAGTGTACTTGGTCAAAGGGTCCTTGGTTTTGCCTACGGACCCTAAAAATCAAATCTCAAAATATCCTTGAGATAAATTTAATCGGAAACTTTAAAAAGAAATTTATGACTCGTTTTAACTTATCGACCAGCACTTGCTCACTATTTATCCATTGTTGGGACTTGGAAATTGTGTAATCTTTTTTTTTTGAAGATGTACTCGACATTTTACGATGCCTTTTTCTCCTTATTTCCTTATTTATTCCTCCTTTACTTTTCATCTTTCTTGATCTTTTTCTAATTCTCCTTTGGACCTCATTTTATCATTCCAATGTCAATGTGTATGCCACGAGAAGGAGTCGAAATATAGTCTTGAAAGTGAAAGTAGAAATTCTTTCCTCTCATCTACCTAAATTATTGCAAATTCTAATGTCCTTCATCTTTTTTTATTTTGTTATTTGCTTTCGAACCCTAGAGTTTATCTTCTATGAACTATGTGATGCTTATATGCTTGGTGAGTCTATAATGCCCCATTCACTACTGCTGGTAGTGCTGGTACAAAAGTAATCATTTGCCAAAGGTCGACAATGAATGATGATGGTACTCGGGGAAAAAACTGTGTGTCGGCATAGTCTAGTGCTAATATTTTATATTTTCTTAATGACAACTTTCCATGACAATTAATTAAAATAAAAGCATAATACTATTAAATTTCTAGTGTTGTGATGTGTGTCTATTTTATTAAAAACTGGCTATGCATTTCACAACAACATCACTAGCGCACTCCTCAGATTGCCATCACGTCTTGGTCGATTTTTAATACATCTTTCACACATAATCCTTTAAAGTTTGTTCCAGTCAACTTTTCTAATTTTGGCATATTGCTTTAAGCTTTGATCCAGAACTATCTTAATATAGTCTATATCGACTTTCAACCTTTTTGTCATATAGATAACACCATTCTTCCTTATCCTTATTTTCTCAACACGATCTCTATCAATTGACAACTTTACTTGTTACCTGTATGTTTCAAATTATTCAAATAATGCAAATTGTTTTACCTTAACACTCTCTGATTTATAATATTCTATCAATTAACCCATTCTACCAATTTATAAATACCAATTGGAGCCATTCTACCAATTTATAAATACCAATTGGAGCCATTCTACCAATTTATAAATACCAATTGGAGCCATTCTACCAATTTATAAATACCAATTGGAGCCATTCTACCAATTTCCAATTACCAATCGGAACCATTTTAACTTTTCCCAACATCTAATTTGAACCACTCTCTACCCTGTTTCTATACCAATTCCCAACCACCTATTGAAACCACTCTCCACCCATGTTTCTATACCAATCTCTAACTACCTATTGAAACCACTCTCCACCCATGTTTCTATACCAATCTCTAACTACCTATTGAAACCACTCTCCACCCATGTTTCTATACCAATCTCTAACTACCTATTGAAACCACTCTCCACCCATGTTTCTATACCAATCTCTAACTACTTATTGAAACCACTCTCCACCCATGTTTCTATACCAGTCTCTAACTACCTATTGAAACCACTCTCCACCCATGTTTCTATACCAATCTCTAATTACCTATTGAAACCACTCTCCACCCATGTTTCTTTACCAATCTCTAACTACCTATTGAAACCACTCTCCACCCATGTCTCTATACCAATTTCCATCCACCTATTGAAACCACTCTCCACCCATGTTTCTATACCAATTTCCGACTACTTATTGGAACCATTATGAACAGTTAAATTTGGAAATGGTAAAATACAATAAATCTCGTCTCTTTTTTCTGGAATAATTATTTAAACAGTCGAACTAATTAAAATTGATTCTAACAGCGTAGGCACATCGAAGAGAGAACCAATAAGAGCTCGAGATTATGACATCTACATGGACAGATGTCAAAATCACAAGCTTCTATTCGATAGAAGGTTCTCACAACCATTTATTTCGATTTTCCCACGCAGTAAAAATCAATTCTAACTGTAATACTCCTGTATGCCTATATCATAATGCCGGTGTGGGCTTTGGAGTGCAACTTGATTTCCTCTCACTTATATTTTATTCCACTATCATTGTACTACCTTTTTGGAATAATTATTTACTTCAAACTAACCTAACCTAAACTAACTATACCTAACCTAACTCAGAATAAACTAAACAAATCAATCAACAACAAACCTAACCTAACATATCACAACATAACCTAACATAACTTAGAATAATCTAACCTAACCTAAACTAACCAAACCTAACCTAACTCAGAATATACTAACCAAATCTATTCAAACCTAACTTAAAGGCAGAATCACTTTGCATATTTTGTTCACTTTAAGCACAAAAGTCTCTTAACTAACTTACTCATTTTATATTAACTTAAAATAAGTGTTTCTAATTGATCTACAGTTGAAATAAAATACATGGTTTTACATTATTACAATCATTACCCAAGAAACTTCTGCCACTAACACTATTTGTTTTTTTCCAGGTTTCTGCTGTCCATGTGGAAAGAGATATTCAGCAAAGAGGACACTTTACACTCATCAGAAGTACGAATGTGGCAAGGAACCTCAGTTTCAGTGTCCACATTGTCCGTACAGAGCCAAAAGAAAGAGTAGTCTGCGTGTTCACGTTGGAGTCAAGCATGAACTTCCGACCACCGACCCTTCTCTCTTCCCTCTTTGAAACCAAATTCTAATTTCATAATTTTCTTGTATTCTTCATTATTTTTTTTCATTAAATTTTTGTTCATTATTAGTATATTGTTTTTGTTTCAGGTATAATTATATGAATTATTATTATTTTGAATTAAAAAATTGGATGTATAGACCGATATTTTGTGGTAATCAAACATAACTATAAATTAGAAAACAGTTAAATAAAAACACACTGTGTGGTTTAATTTAAAATAATCTATAATTGTCTAATCACAATATATATAAATGAAAATAATACTTATCAGACGATCGTTTTATTCTTTCGACTATTTCCAAATCAGAGTCACTATGTAAAATTGATCATTGAAAATCGACGAAAGACTAGAACGATCGTCTGACTGTTATATTTATGTATATTGTGGTTAGACGAATATAGATTATTTAAAATTAAACCACCCGTGTGTTTTAATTTTACTGTTTACCAATTATCATTATATTTAAATGAAATAAAATTTTTGCTGCAAATTCTTTTGAATAATTGGCAAAATCCTGAACTGTTGCAGTGAACTTTTGAATAAGTTTCTGAGATTCTCAAGACAGCTTATAATATTTGAGTTACATTTTAAGTTGAGCTTGCTTTAAGACATTATAATATATGTCTTGATTCATTTTTTTTTTTTTTCATTATTTGAATAAAATGAAATTTTTAATGTAAATTCTTTTTTGTAATAATAATTCTAGATCTTCCGGATTTTTTTTTTTAAATGTGTTTCTGAGATTCCCAAGGCAGCTTATATAAATTATAAGACGTATTATCGTAAGTTGAGCTTTCTTTAAGTCATTTTCCTCTTTTAACGTTCTGCAGCGCTATTATAGTGCTAGGTGGGATTTGGTTTCCTTTGCGACTTATCTGCAGTCCTCACCTACCAGTTCTGTTTCTCCAAACTCCTGGCTGAAAGCACTTTTAGGTCTTCCTCAATATTCTCAAGCCATTTCTTCCAAGGTCGTCCTTGTCTTGAAGGTCCATTTATTTTTCAGTTCAGCAGATTCTTAGGAATCTTGAATTCTTCCATCCTTTACTACTTAGCGGCGCTTCAGCCCTTGATGAGCTCGGGTTTCCTCCACGATCCTCCTCAACTCGTCCCTGACTTGTGCCTCCTTTCCTCTCCACCGCCTCACATTAAGACTTATCCAACTCCTGGCTAAAAGCACTTTTAGGTCTTCCTCCATATTCTAATGCCATTTCCTCCTAGACCGTCCTCGTCTTGTAGGTCCAATTATTTTTCAGTTCAGCAGATTCTTAGGAATCCTGAATTCTTCCATCCTTTACTACTTAGCGGCGCTGCAGCCCTTGAAGAGCTCGGGTTCCCTCCACGATCCTCCTCAACTCGTCCATGACTTGTGCCTTTCCTCTCCATCGCCTTACTTTAAGACTTATCTAACTCCTGGCTTAAAGCACTTTTAGATCTTCCTCCTCATTCTCAAGCCATTTCTTCCTAGGTCATCCTCGTCATTAAGGTCCATTTATTTTTCAGTTCAGCAGATTCTTAGTAATCCTGAATTCTTCCATCCTTAACTACTCCGTGGTGCTACAGCCATTGAAGAGCTCGGGTTTCCTCCACGATCCTCCTCAACTCGTCCCTTCTTGTACCTTCCCTCTTCCATCGCCTCACATTAAGATTGATCCAACTCCTGGCTTAAAGCACTTTTAGGTTTTCCTTCTCATTCTGAAGCCATTTCTTCCTAGGTCGTCCTCGTCTTTAAAGTCAATTTATTTTTCAGTTCAGCAGATTCTTAGGAATGCTGGCTTCTTCCATCCTTTACTACTCCGCGGTGATACAGCCCCTGAAACGTTTCAGCTTCCTCTACGATCCTTCTCCACGATTTTCCTCCACTCGTCCCTGTCTTGAGCCTTCCCTCTCCATTGCCTCACATTAAGACTCCGCAGATCCTCTTCGACGTCGTTCAGCCAACGTGGTCGGCCTCGTAGTCTTCTGCCTTCAGCCTTGAGTCGATGGATCTTTCTGACAGCTCTCTTCACATGCCATCTTAATCGCCCTCGGTTAATTTCTGTGACCAGATTTGACTCTTGACAGACACTATAAATCTCCTGTTTAGTTCGGATCTTCCATTCGTTCTTAATCGCCCTCGGTTAATTTCTGTGACCAGATTTGACTCTTGACAGACACTATAAATCTCCTGTTTAGTTCGGATCTTCCATTCGTTCTTAATCGCCCTCGGTTAATTTCTGTGACCAGATTTGACTCTTGACAGACACTATAAATCTCCTGTTTAGTTCGGATCTTCCATTTGTTCTTAATCGCCCTCGGTTAATTTCTGTGACCAGATTTGACTCTTGACAGACACTATAAATCTCCTGTTTAGTTCGGATCTTCCATTCGTTCTTAATCGCCCTCGGTTAATTTCTGTGACCAGATTTGACTCTTGACAGACACTATAAATCTCCTGTTTAGTTCGGATCTTCCATTCGTTCTTAATCGCCCTCGGTTAATTTCTGTGACCAGATTTGACTCTTGACAGACACTATAAATCTCCTGTTTAGTTCGGATCTTCCATTCGTTCTTAATCGCCCTCGGTTAATTTCTGTGACCAGATTTGACTCTTGACAGACACTATAAATCTCCTGTTTAGTTCGGATCTTCCATTCGTTCTTAATCGCCCTCGGTTAATTTCTGTGACCAGATTTGACTCTTGACAGACACTATAAATCTCCTGGTTAGTTCGGATCTTCCATTCGTTATTTCTGCAGACTGGTCCATATATCCTTCAAAGGATCTTTCTCTTCAAGTAAGGCTTCATCTCTGCTGGCCTCATCCACGTTTTCCGATGATTACCACTGGCCTGAGAATTGTTCAGTAAATTGCTTCCATCCCTTAACTACCCTTGATAGTTGATAGTCTATGTCCCAGCCATCTTAGTCTATGGGCCTTTACAAACCACACTACATCTTCCCCTTCCAAGCCATCATTTGTCTCATAGATATATAAGACATTACATTATAAGTCTGAAATGAAAGCTCCAAGTTGCGTTTTGATTTCATGTTCTATTTGAACTATCCTAAAATTTAATATTAATGAAGAACAATTGCAGAATTTTAAAAAATTTAAATCCTTCTGATAAGAGATGTTGCAAAAATAAGTTCAATTTTATTCAAAACCATTTTAGTTAAAACAGTTGAAATATTATTTAATGCATGATTATTATTATTATTTTTATGTCTTGATCAACAGCATTTGGTAATAATAGGACAGGGATCAGAGCACTTTTCTCATCTACTCGATGATATCATCATGTATGAGATCATACATGATGATAATGCATGATTATTATCATTATTTTTCAATGTATTGTTATTTTTCTATGTTTCCTAGTATTATTACAGTTTTTTTTTTCCTAAATGTTTTTGTATTCCAATTAATTTTATATGAATATGTATTTCGAAATTAAATTTATTATGTATTCTTGCACCTTACAGTTTTTTGTTTTAAAAATAAAAAAAAATTTGAGCAACGTATTACTTAATTTGCTATTATATCTTTATAATTATATTTTTGTTATAGCTTTTTTGCAATTATTCTAGTTAACCTATAATTTTAATTTATGTAAATAAATAATTAAATATATATATATATATATATATATATATATATATATATATATATATATATATATATATATATATATATATATATAAAATTTAATTAAAGTATACTATGAAATGTAAACCTTATTGGGTAATCAGAAAGTTTAAGCAATTCTTTAGGTAATATAAATATTTAAATTTAAGTAAATTAAATTTTTGATGTTTAATGCCTCAGGTTAGATTTAATTCCGGGTATATAAAGAACCATTATGTCCAAATTATAGTTAATTTAAATTGTTATTATTAAGTATATATTGCAATATTTCGTTAGTATTTTTTTTTTATATGAAATATAAGGAATTTAATTTTTTTACTTATTCGTTATCAAGGGAGGGGATACAAAGGTAATGAAGAACTTTCTTTCATACATTTTTCTTATTTTCTTATATTGTCTCCATTCCATCAACATTTCGGCACTTCTTTAGATTGTTACTCCCCTTTAAAAAAAAAACAAGGGGGAGTAACAATCTAAAGAAGGTGTACGTAATGTTCTTCTTTAGACTGTTACTCCTCTTATTAAAATAGAAGTGTGATATTCCTTTGTCCCAAAGTACATTGGACTAAACATACTTTTGTCTTAATAGATTTTAAGTCAAAGTCATTTATATTCTAAAACAAAAACATAGGGGAGTAATAATCTAAAGAAGTACCAATATTTTTAAACTCAATAATCTAAAATGTCACCAAAAAGAGCGCTTACATGGTTTAGTTAGTAATTACCTATAAATGAACAATATTTCAATTTTCTTTAAAATTATGAAATGTTAAAATTGTGTACGAACAAATGTATTTTTTACGATTTATTCATTTTTTTTTTTGGGGGGGGCAGTTTCCTTAAATTTAGAGTTATAACTGATTTCGCCTCGAGGCGATGATGTTTCAGAAAATGCATTTTACAACTGATGTAATCACGAGGAAGGAATAGAATAATGAAAAACAAAATGCTTCTCCACAAAATGAATGTTTATTTTACATGACTAGTTAATTTCGGCCTCTCGGCCATTATCAGTACCGGCAAATGATAAAGGAAAAACCCGACGTTGAGTCACATGAAAGACAATAAAAAAAGGAATCTCGGAGGCTTTTCCTTTTCCTTTTAACGGCACTGATGATGGCCGAGAGGCCGAAAACTAGGTATGTGGAATAAACATTCATTTTGTGGAGAGGCTTTCCGTTTTTCATTATTCTATTGATGAGGTAATCGACACAAAAATACATTTAAAAAAAAAAACTACTTTTTAGACTTTAAGGATCTAAAACGAAACTTAATTAAAATCTAAAGATCAAATGTTTTTATTTTTTTATTTTTAACCATCAATATTTTTAATTCATCATTTCTCTTTTTTTATTTTAACTGATTTATTTTTTAGTTTTTAATCTATAATTTATTTCATTTTATTTTCAATTTTTTATTTCTCATTTTTTATTTTTAATCATCAATATTTTTAATTCATAATTTCTCTTTTTTTTATTTTTAATTGATTTTTTTTTTCTTTTAGTTTTTAATCTATAATTTATTTCATTTTATTCTTCAATTTTTCATTATCAAAAGCACTTTATCGTTTATTTTGTTAATAAATTTACAATACATTTTCTCTTAATATAATGACTACACAAATGATATAATAACTCCCTTGATAATTACTTAATTTAGTAATATATATTAATTAGATGAGTTATAATTTTTTGTGTACTTACAAAGAAACATAAAATTATATATCACTATAAAATTGATGTTCTCGGTAAAACTCGTGTATAGTGACCATTGAAGGGGACTTCTTAAATATACTCTTTATATGTATTCAAATATTTTGACACTATAAACCGGAATTTATATTGTGAAAATAGAATTTCAATTTATAATAAATATATTAAACTTTGAATGTGACTTAGTGACCATATATATTTGTACCTTGTAATAAACATGCCTCAAATTTAATTGTGTATAGTGACAAAGCTTTTAGAGATCAGTTTAAATAAGTATTTATTATTTTAAAATCAATGTTCACTTGGTTGTAGTGACCGTAATTATTCGTTTGAACAAAAAAAAAAACACATATTTAATATACTTTGTTTATAGTGACTGGTTTATTTTTAATCCCTATAAAAAAACACTTTATTTATGATTAACTTTTTTTATTAATATTTACTATATTGACCACCATCTTAAAGATAAAACAACAACTTTCATTTACACGTTCACTTGCTTGTAATGACCCCTTTTCTAGATATTTTTCTTTTTATTGTCTGTTACTTGTAGTGACTCTTTTATTTAGTTTTTTTTTACAGATGATTATATTTTAAATTACCCCCGATGTATAGACAGAATTTACTTGTAGTGACTACAAGTAAAGCAGTTTTAATACTAAAGTATTAAGGGTTTTAGACTTATGATCACTATAGATTTGTTTTACTGTTGAATTAATTTTGTCTTAGTTAATAATAGAGTTATGTATAACCATCCCCAATTTAATTGGTATAAATTATTATTAATGGGGAGGATTGTTCCTTTATTTGTACAATGTTAATTTGTAATTGAGTTAATTGTATTAATTATTACTTTATATACTAAATTTACATAATCAATAAGGAAGTTTTATATGATTTTGTTTTTAAAATTAAAAAAAAAAATTATATATATAAAAAAAAAAATGTTTTTCTTTGCTTCTTTACCCTAATCCTTTGAGGCATCCAGAATCCAGAGTGATATTAATTTAAAGTAAATTAATTCTGCCATGAAATTTTGGAACGTTTTTAAAGTGACAAACACTTTGTAATTAAACATTATAGCTGATGCGTGATAGCGAAAGGTTTAGATCACTTTTGATGATTGGCCATCGAAGGAGTTGCTGATGATGACTATGATGAAGTGGTTGAAACCCGTCATTTAAAAATAGCTGTTAAGGATTAACTTATCTTAAAAAATAAAATTCTTTTGAATTTGAATCTACAAAATGTAATTCTAAAAGTGGTTAATGATATAACAATAACGCTCGAATTATAACTTAAATTCTTGACTAGTAATTGATGATAATAAGTGATAAACTATAGTTAGTAGTAGTAGTACTAGATGGACAGGACGAATTAGTTGTTGAAACCTAGCAATTAGGCCTTATTGAGGCCCTTTTTACAAGCAACCTGGTAGAGAGTACCAGCCAGTTAACACTTCATACCTTTGCACAATGTACCACCGAAGCCATATTTATCGCTATGGTGAGACCATATAAATTAAAGGATTTTGGCATGGGATCGAACCCATGACCTCGTGCTACCCTCGATTCATCGATGGCTGAGCAGACGTGACGAGTATCTAAAGCCCCACGGTCACGCTAGCTCCCTAAACTAAAATTACATCACTAACGTGATTAAAAATTGCTCACACTACATCTATAACCACATTTTAAGAGTGATCTTTGACTTATAAACTCGTTACTCACAATGCAGTATTATGATTGCAATATATTAATGATAACATCATACCGATGATTATTAATACAAAGGAAAGGAAGACAAAACTGATAAAACTATCAAACCTCAGCCATACATCGACCTGCGAATTCCTGCATTTCAAGTTAAACGTTTTGATCTCTAAACTACAACAGGATGATTTTGACATCATAGCTTATTGGCTAGAGCGTTTTGCTAAGCTCAGAATGATTTTGACGTCATAGCTTATTGGTTAGAGCGTTTTACTATGGTCAGTATGACTTTGGCTTACAGTTACAGCGTTTAACAGGGTGCGACAGAACCGATTATGCAGCTTTGAGAGATTATGGGAAATTAACGGAGGTATTGAAAATTAGCAGTAAATACCATTTTATAATCTCTAAGATTGTTACATAATGTTCTTAAGAAGGCGGGGTAGCAACAACACTTTGTTAAACACAATTTCTAAATTTTTGTGCAGCTCCTTGACAAATTGCGAATTGACTTAACTTCTTCAATAATCCACTCTCTTATCCTCTCCCTACGGACGTGAGGGTGATGTTTGAACACTCATAATTGGGGCTAAAGCTCACACAGCCTGAAATTCTGGTCTCTCTGAGGGGTGGTGTGGGTTGATCACTAGATTTGAACTTTTGAGCTTTCTTGCTTTCGGGATATCAGAAGGAACAGTGTTTGAACATCGCCCTCACCCAGGACCATAGAAAGGGAGCGTCCTATCATAATGATTGTAAAATGGAATTTACTGCTGAATTTAAAAAAATAAGTTTTACTCTTTATACCTCTGTTATTTTTATAGCCCCTCAAAACTGCGAAATTTGTTCTACCACATCCTATACAACACTCAAAATGATTTTGACGTCATACCTCATTGGTTAGAGCATTTCACTAAACTCAAAGCGATTTTACCCGTACTAATTTAATGTTGTTAATGTTACTAATTCAAATTTTCTTTGGTTTGGGCTTTCTTTTTCCAGGCTCTCTTGTTTGTGACCAATGTGGAAAAAAGTATACCCGACTACACAGCTTACAGTACCACCGTAGATACGACTGTGGAGAGCCGCAATTTCAGTGTCCATTCTGTCCGTATAAAGCAAAAAGAAAATGCGGATTGAAAGTTCATATCGGTGTCAAACATTGTATCGTACCGGATGGCATTAATAAATAGTCCTAATAAGACCATCATTAAGTAATAGATCTAGGAGCGTAAATGGAGGTCATCATAAAGGATAACACAAATAGTCTCTCCACGTAAATTGTTATAATTTTTTATTGCCAAAGCAGCTTTCAGCCTTCAAAAGGCCATCATCAGTGCCTATTGTGGACAAAGAAAGAAAAAAAAAAAAAAGGTTACATAATAAAATTAATAAGGTGAGTGGTGAGTCTATTTCATGTCGGAGATCGACATAAGACTCCTTCTTTCTTCTTTCTTCTTCTTTCTTTGTCCACAATAGGCACTGATGATGGCCTTTTGAAGGCTGAAAGCTGCTTTGGCAATAAAAAATTTTAACAATTTACGTGGAGAGACTATTTGTGTTATCCTTCATCATTAAGTAATTTAACAAAGTACATTATGTTGTACATCTTTGGGTACATCTTGCGTACATTGTACATGATTGTAATACATGATCTCTGTACAGCATTGTTGATCTTTTACAAAATGGTTCATCCAAGTACCAAATTGTTCATTCTTGTACAACATTAACATATTTGTGTACAAGTTAGTAAGATTAGTTTATACTTCCTACGTTATTTAATGATTTGTAGTTTTAAAAATTGTTTTATGGTACTTCGAATCATTATGGTTTTTAATAATATATAACCTCTGTTAAAGTTATAAAAAATTAAAAATCATTTGATATTCGATTTATTTAAATTAGTATTATTTCAGTGGGTTTTCTTGGTTTTTTGGCATGATTAATTGAGTTATAATTAGTTCGAGATCATTCTTGTTTACATTTATATAGTTATCTAATTCTGTTCATTTATTTGAAACTGTGTTATTTTTTTATTTTGTCTCTTAAATATATAACTGAATGCGTTTTTAATGTAAATTAAAGTTATGTCATTTTTAACCTAGCTACTTGTTGCTTTTTGTTTATCCAAACAGTTTACTCAATAACTGAACTAATACTTTTAAAGATATCAGTTTCATTTCATCGATCTACTACTCATTGACTATTGTGTTATAAGCTGGTCAAGTTAAGTCATCGAAATTGTTCGAAGACACCTTTTTTATTTTACTTAACAAGATGTTATCCAAATCTTCATCGAAACCCTTAACTTTTTAATTTAATAAAATAGTAAAAACTCGCAAGGATCCGGCCCAAAGGAACAAAAGAAGAAAATATTGGTCCTTTGGTCCGGATGTATTAGTCAAGTCTAGTTATTATCTTTCCTAACCTCTTGTAGAGCAATAGACAGTTTGAACCCATTTGACTTAATACCAATCGTTGACTTTTATTAAATTAAAATTTCCTTTTATATCCTTCCATTTCTTTTATAACCTTTAATTTCTTGTATAACCTTGATTGATTTTAACAAGTTTTTTTTTCTTGTTGTTGTTTTTCCTTAGTTTTCTCTATTCGCCAAGGTGGAACTTGTAAAAAGTGTGGAAAATTCTATCAGAAGGAAAACAGTCTTTGGTACCATGAAAAATACGATTGTGGAGCTCCACAATTTCACTGCCCATATTGTGACTTTAAAACGAAAAGAAAATGCTCTCTGCGAGTTCATGTAGGACTCAAACATACGAATAAATTATCAATGTAATATTCCAGTGTCCAGCAAATTTAGAAATTATTATGTATATATAATTATTATAATGTTGAATTAATAAAACTATCAGTATTTTTGTGCGTTTTTTAACAATGTTGTTGTCTAATTGATTATGTAATTAATGTTAATAAAATTAAATTGTGCGTAATTATATTCATAGATTCATGCTAATCTTACCATTTTATTTAAACAAACTTTTTATTTATTATTTTCAATAACATTATGCCAATCATAATTTTTGGCATAATGTAAAATTAATTTTTTACTTAAACCTTTGCTCTAAAGGTTGTGAACAACTTTTTTTTCGGATTAAGAAACACGAATTAACACACATCATACTTAGGAAAAATCCATAGGAAGGAGAAGGGGGAATTCACTTCGTCGCTTCTAATCGAACTACAGATCACATTTGATAATAATATTATTATTATTTTAAATAGTGCTCTTAACTAAACATTAGTTCATTAGTTATGGCAGACTTCTTAAAATTTACCATGTTTTAAGTTTCTTTTATAGAACTTCTTTTGAGGTGACTGTTTCAAACAAAATGTCTAGACGAGGGAATTTTTATAATACATCTAATCTTATACATTCTTGTCATAATTTTAGAGTTTAGTTTGCTATCAAATCAGCATGATCGTAATCATAGTATTGGATTTTAGATTATGATAAGGTGAATATTATGGACAGCTTCTCATATTATGTAGAGGGTTTTGGGTTTTGGTAAATAGACAAATTATTTGAGCTTGATCTTTGCTGAGTTGATGTGCTATTGGATTTTAGATTATGAAAAGGTGAATATCATGGTCTGCTTCTCATATTATGTAGAGTGTAGAGGGTTTTGGGTTAAAAGTTGAAAATTTTCTCTCCCTAACCATATTCCATGGGGTTTTTATCGACAGAGAAAAGCACTAATACGTTCACATGACTAACAATGTTTTCCATTATTTTCTTTTCAGGTACTACTGGAGATTTAGCTTGTAACAAATGTGGCAAAGTCTACCGCAAAGAGAACAGTTTGTGGTCTCATCAGAAGTACGAATGTGGGAAAGCTCCTTCACACGCCTGCTCATTTTGTTCATACAAGGCCAAGAGAAGGTCGACTCTTCGAGTCCACATGGGTCTTCAGCATCGTGATGTTCAATTTGATGAAAGCATGCTTAATTAGAGTAATCATCAATCGATGAATACTCTCTCTTAAGAATGGCTTAATGATGAAGTTGGGATGGTTGGAATTTTTGAGTTTAAATCTGAACAAAATTTCATGTAGGTGATCTTGGTTTTAAATATAAGAAAGGTATGTTCAAAGATGACCTTTTTAATCGTGATGAGCATCATCTATGTGTCGAACATATTTTCTTATGATTAGTGGATCCTCAATAAGACAAATTAAAAAATAATTCAATAAATTCAATGAACAAAATTGGTCAGTTAATTAATTAATTTAGGTTAAATAATAGGCCCACTCCAGTCACGTTCCCTTATGTTTTGACTCTACCTTTCCTACCTTACAAACTCTGACATTTAAAATTCATTACGAAATTATCTTTTAAATTATTCAACGTTATAGCAAAGAAATAGGTAAAGCTTCAGACAAAACTGTTTTGACCCCTTTTGGTATTGCAATAATCAGTGATGAACTTTTATCACCATTACCGTAGAAAATTGAAACAATAAAAATAGAATCAACAATAATTATATTTCTTTCAAATTTACTTTTTTTTTAAATATAAGTGTGATCGAGGCAAACAATTTTTAAATACTTATTGATTGTAAGGTCTAAAGGTAAAAACTAAAAGCTCATTTTTGCAATATTTCGACCTCTCTTTGGGTTATCTTCAAGCTGAAAACCACATTTATTGTCAGTAACATAAAGTAATTGTCAGTTTAAAATAAGTTTCTACACTTAAATGTATATAATAACAAATAGGTATATAATTTATGTAAATTTTTCTCGTGTTACTTAATTTGAAGAAAAGTACAAAGTAAAATAATAAATTAAAAAAGAACACAACACACATTTAATGTATATAGTTTACCTGTAACAAGATAGTTGAAGGTTAAGGAAGATGCCTACTCCTGTCTCGTTTCTTTGTTTTGACACCACCTTTCCTACCCTACTAACTATGACATTTTAAGATTAATCGTTAACTTATCTTTTAAATTTAAATGATTCAACGTTATAGTAAAATTTGTAAATGTATTTATTTATCTTATTAAAAACGTGATTTTTTAAAAAAATATTTTATTTATAATGGCTGTGTCAGTTACTATTAAATAGATAAACTAGATATAGCTTTTTGCCAAAATTATCTGAATTTATGTTTATTAGTGTATTAAGTTTTTTTTACAAAATAATTAAGAATTCGTCTATTTCAAATAAGTATTTAATTGTTTTTATCATTTTTATAAGTATAAATAGGATACGATAAAGATGTATCATCGAATCCATATTCAGATAAGCTTATGTAATAGACATTATGTAATTTCCTCATAATTTTTGAGTAGATTATTTAATCTAGATCAACATTTTTAAAAAAAGAGTTTGTTTTTTCATTTAATTTTTTTCCTTTTTTTAAATTCAATTATTCAAATAGAATTGCTCATTTTTTTGCGGGATTTTATTGGTGGAATATTATATTTTATAATTATTTAGGTAATTTTTGTGATTGGTTTCTATATTTCTTTTGATAATATTGTATTTTACAAATATGTAGAAATGTAAATAAAATTGGATGTGAAATAAAAATAAATTAAATGTTTAATGTTTTGACTATTTTTTGGTCTTCAAAGAAATATTGTGTGAAATATTCAATAAGTATTTTATAATTGTTTTAATTTAATTATTCACCTGTGTTTATGTACATCGATATTTTTGACTGCTTGCGTCTGCTCTGACAAGATTTTTTTTAAAAAATAATGTCCGCTTTCGCTTTCAAAGGTTGCAGAAGTTTTTATGTCACCGACTTCAAGCACTTCTGGCGAGAGATCCATTTCAAACAAAGGGGAAAAATTTTTGGTCTCGGGTCTGTCTGTGGGGGTGGGGTCTGTCTGTCGGTCGTTGGGTTTGGCTGTCGATCGGTGAGGTCTGTCTTTTGGTCGGTGGGGGTTTTCTGCCGGTTGGTGGTGTCTGTCCATCAATCTTTTTGCGAACCAACGTATCTTAAGAACTGCTTGACCGATTTTGATGAAATTTAGATGGTATACCATCATTAGGCTGCTAATTTCAACTTTCACAAACTTGTGTTTAATAACAACTATATATTTTTCGATTTTGTAAAAATCAAGATGATTTGATGAAAGTAGCCCACAGATGTTACCATATTATTATTAACCTTAGGCTGAGGCAAGTATGCTGGTTAACGAATTCGTCTGATTTGTTAAATTGCCAGCGAACCCTTTCTGTGTTCTAAATGCCCATATTTGGCATCTCTGTTGTTGATTTGTTTATTATTATAAGAAAGTCGCTTGAAAATGCCGAAAGGTATTGACCTGAAGGTATCGGCTATTGGCCCAAGGCTCAAGGTATCGGCTATAGGCCCAAGGCTCAAGGTATCAGCTATTGGCCCAAGGGTCAAGGTATCGGCTATAGGCCCAAAGCTCTAGGCCAAAGGTATTGCGGCTATTTAGTTCCAAGGTATTTTGTACTCCATATTGACAAAGAAAATTTCGTTTTACTCATTTATCTAAAACATTTATCTAATATGTTTGTAAGTTATCATATGTTTTGATGTTTGTTCTTTAGGTAAAGTACAATGTGATGCTTGTGGTCGTCAATACAGTTCTGCTTGGGGCTTGAAAACCCATAAGACATATGAATGTGGAAAACCTCCACAATTTCAATGCCCAAAATGTCCTTATAAAGCCAAGAGGAAAAGTCATCTACGCTTACACATCAGAGTAAAACACGAATGGAATGATCGTGGATTTATTATCTAATATGATCAAGAATCCTCTTCTTTTAAACCTCTGTATAACGTAATGTGAATTCGGTTAATAATAAAATGCGTGATTTACAGAATTTAAATTAGGTTTGTTTTATAGTTAAAACTGTGATAAACATGATCATTCAAATTGGTTAATTATACAAACTGTAATTTACAGGTTTATAATTTGAATTAGTTTATAATTAGACCTTTGATTTGCAAAATTTTAATTCGGATTGGTTAATAATAAAAAACTGTGATATAAATGATTATTCAAATTAGATAATTAAAATAAAATCATTATTAGCAGACTTATAATCCATATTGGTTTATAATAAAAGCTGTGATTGAATGAGGATCTCAATTCAAATGTAATACTAATTTTAACAGAATCAAGTTATTTACAGGTAGCTGTCTGATTGGTTGCAAATACTTTAGTTCATCATATTCTACGATCAACTTAAATTCAAAATTAAGTTAGTTGGGTTTTTTTTATGATTATGTATATTCTCTCCACGTGTAACGAGAGGTTTATTAAAATAATATGTGATTTTGAATTATTTGTTTAAATCTTTGTAATATCTCCTTTAACCTATTTATCTTCTCATCATTTTCTTAAAGATTTAGTTAGTAATTCTTTTATTTATTGCTTTGAACTTAAAGGCTACTAATGTTGGGTATTGGTGGTTAGAGGTAGGTTTGGAACATAGGGCTCACTAGTCATGGGTAGTGTTTGAGAGGCAGGTTTGGAACATAAAGATTACTAGTGGTGTTAATAGGTGGTTAGAGGTAGGTTTGGAGCTTAAAGATCACTTGAGGTGGGTAGTAATGGAGAGTCAGATTTGGAACATAAAGATTACTTAGTGGTGGTTAGAGGTAGGTTTGGAACATAGGGATCACTAGTAATGGGTAGTGTTGGAGAGGCAGGTTTGGAACATAAAGATCACTTGAGGTGGGTAGTGAGAGGCAGATTTGGAACATAAAGATTACTAGTGGTGGGTAGTGGTGGAGAGGCAGGTTTGGAACATAAAGATTACTAGTGGTGGGTAGTGGTGGAGAGGCAGGTTTGGAACATAAAGATTACTATTGGTGGGTAGTGGTGGAGAGGCAGGTTTGGGACATAAAGATTACTAGTGGTGGGTAGTGGTTGGGAGGCAGGTTTGGAACATAAAGATTAATTGTGGTGGGAAGTAGTGGAGAGGCAGGTTTGGAACATAAAGATTACTAGTGGTGGGAAGTAATGGAGAGGCAGGTTTGGGACATAAAGATTACTAGTGGTGGGTAGTGGTTGAGAGGTAGGTTTGGAACATAAAGATTATTAGTGGTGGGAAGTGGTGGAGAGGCAGCTTTGGAACATTAAGTACCACCTTTACATTCAGAAGTGTGATGTTCTAAATGTCCCTTTGTCTTTATAGTTATTTGGATAAAGGACTTCATTATAAGTGGTTATGTAAACAAACATAGGGTTGGTAACCAATATAATTTGTGCCACGTGGCACCTCATTTAATTAGTTACCCACCCCAAATGTTAATAGTTAATTTGACTAAGGGATATTATCACCTTCAAATACAGAGGAGTGATGTTTATTTGTCCAAAAGTTCTTTGGACCAAATATTACTTTGTCTTAATAGTTATTTAGACGAAATAATTCCTTACAAGTGGTTCAGCAATGAAATATAAGGTGAGTAACCAATTAAATGTTTGCCGAATGGCAACTCATTTAATTGGTTAACCTATTAAATGGATGGTAAACAATTAAATTAGTACTTGGCAATTAACTAATCAAGTTTAGTCTTAATTTTTAGTTTATTATTTGATTAAGATATCGATCTTCATTGTTTTACTTTTTTTGCACGCAGGTTTAACCGAGTTTACATGCCCGAATTGTTTGAAAGCTTACAATCGGCAGTCGACACTTTCAAATCATCAGAGGTATGAATGCGGCAAGGATCCACAGTTCGACTGTCCACATTGTCCGTTTAGGACCAAAAGGAAGGGATACTTGAAAGTGCACATTGGTATTCAGCATCGAAATATCGATCCAAATTGAAAAGGTCTTTTACCAATTTTTACGGTTGTAACATTAATTATATGGTCTCGACACATAATCTCAGAGAAGCTTATCGATAATGAAATGCTCGATTCGTTTGTAAAACCTGTCAAAGATACCTTAATCAACTTTTTTTTACAGTGTATGAAAATTAATTTGATCATATTTTCCACATTACTGATGAGGATGAGTTTATATGGTCTCATAATGATTATATTATGGTCATGCCACATGATTTCTCTTAAATCAATCATAGAAGCTTATTGATAATGAAATTGTTTATTGCAAAACCTATCAACACAGAATATAAAATTAATTTTGATCATATTTCTCACATTACTGAGTTAATATGGTCTTATGTCTCATTATCTCACACTAACAATTACCGCAAAGAATATCTGAGAAACATTTCTTGGATTCGAACCTTAAAATACTTATGTGTGGTCGTGTTTACCAAAATTATTACACAAATGTTGTATTAATAAAGAAAAGAATATGTTTACAGTCGTTTGATACTTCTAAGAACATAACTTGACTCTACACAATTGCTGGAAAGATTTTTAACTAACCTTACGACTGGCTAATCGACCGGCGTTTGTTGTGTTTAGTGAAAGCTGTTTTTATAGTTCTTGTTTTCGGACGGGTCCGATTGAAGGAAGCGATCGACTGAAATCATAATACAATTCCGCCACAGAAGATAATATTATGGTAACTCACCGAACTAACTGTGATCTGAGTTCGGTGAGTTACCATAATATTACTTTGTGTGTTCTATTAGAGTTTGGTAGATAATTCTCGAAACCCTTATGCCGAGGGTGATGTGTCTGTCCGTCCGTCGCTCTTTGGTTTTTATTAGCCAGTCGATCTGATCTGATTAGTGTTTGGAGTTCGAACTCGGTTGTTTAGATTGTTCTTTCTGAACGTACTGGTAACTTCTCGGTCGACCTAGTTAGTAGTTGTATGTCAGAATGCACTCTAATGTACTTGAAGTTTTTCAGCCGTACTTGATTAAAAATTAATGTACTCTTAAAAGAATTACCTAATTTGATTATTAAAATTATAGACATTTTAGATTTTTTTTTATGTTAATATTTTGCTTGTATTATTTATTTTTTTTATTATACTTTTTGTTTAATAAATATAAACTCATTTTCGAATTGTTTAATTTTTTTTATAATTATTATAACTCATAAAAATTGGATTTGAAGATGATTTGTGTATTTGAGGGTGTATATAAACATTCTTGTTTATCATATTTTACGTAATTACTAAATAGTTCCAAATATTGTTTTGCTCTTTCGGAACTCGTTAGTTTGGAATATCAGATGACTTAAATCGACCAATTCTAACCTAACTATTCTAGACAATAATAATAAATGATAAAATACACTGACTTTTGGAAAAAATAAAAACCTAATTATCAAGGTGTTCTGTAAGGGGAATATTTTCCAAACTGAAAAATTATTCTTTTTTTTTATTTTATATATATTCCTAAATAATAAAAAAAAATGCTTAAAATTATATTCTGCCACACAGATATTCACCCAATAAGGAAGTAATCATATTTGAATTACCGTAGGTTATATGATTATTATAATTTTACCTAACTATTGAAATATCCTGGAGACTTAACGTATCTATCATTGGTAAGTAAATGCCAGCAAAGGTTATCATTTGATTACAAATTAAAATATAATCTCTGAAAACTACATAGCAGCAGTTCATTCATCAAGGAATTTACGCAGTGCCACCTTAGATTTGATGATTAAAGCTTATTGACATTTAACATCAAAATGAAGGCTGATCCATTACCTTAATGCAATAATTTAGTAATAAAAAAACATCCATTATTGTCTTTCCTTAATCAATAAGTTATCTCTCATTGAATCTCCTAAAATGTATTGGTTTTTTTTATGTGTTTGTTTAGGTTGCGGCAGATCAACACGCGAGAAAAATCACATCTGTTCAAAATGCGGCAAGTCATACGTGACCAAATGGTCGCTCAACTCTCACCTGAGATACGAATGCGGCCTTGAACCCAAATTTGTCTGTCCGTATTGCCCTTATAAAACTAAACAAAAATCTAACCTAAAGGCTCACGTTGGCGTCATGCACAAAGTCCGTCTTCCACCCGATATGTATAAAAATAATGTTAACTTATAGATGGTGTATACGAATTTACTTTCATTTTGTAAAACATTCAATTTTTTTGTTAATTTATTATTTTTATTATTTATTGTATTTTTCTTACATTAAAGTATAATTCTTAATGTCTTTTTTATGATTGTAACCTTATCACCTTGAGTTTAACCTTAACCTAGTATTAGCTTAACATCAAATAAAAATAGTCAACCAATTAGTATGGCACATAGTTTTCTCGTTTCCTATCACGTACTTAACGTATGTTTTGATTTTACGACCCATTATTGACGAATTTATTTCTTTTTACCCTTTCTTTCAAATCTTTTAACATTTTTTTGTCTTCAGACGCCAGCAATTAGATTTCCTTTGATTAATTCTTTTTATATGAATCTTTTTGTTATCAATCACAGATAAGCATTGAACTGTTTAATGGTTTTTCCAGGATTCAAGATTCAATATCTTTAAGGCTAGGCGCACACTGGGGGCAAAACAGTCTGCGGAGGCTGACTCCCGGTGTAAAAGATTGTTGGAGGGCGACAAAACTGTCGCCACAATGTAAAATTTTTTGCACCGGGAGTCAGCCCCCGCAGACAGCCTGCAGACTGTTTCGCCCCCAGTGTGCGCCTAGGCTAAAAGAATTTGAAATTTCTTTCTTTACATGATTTCTAAAATCTATTTGTGAAAATATGTTTCTTTTTTCCCGCAAAAAGGCGGCAAAGATTAAAAGATGCTGACGAACATTGTGGTCAGTTTCACACCCACGAGTGTTAACACTTTTAGAAACATGTTCCAGTTATTTCTGCTCATATAAACACGATTATTTGAACTCTTTGTTATAATTCAAATCCAACGTCACTTTTGTATCAACTGAATATCGCCTAGATCATTATGAGTAAAGTAAATCAGTAACTTAATATAGTCTGCCAATTGGAGTAGCACATCACGCGTCTTACAATTGTGATCCCATTGGTAAATACAGTGTGGATGTTTGGTTCTGTTTCAATACCCAACAAGGTCACATTTATTTGTATTTAATATTAATCGTGCGCAGACGTTTAAAATTAAAATGGGAGTATTCATGAGCTACTTTCAACAAACCATCCAAATTTCTTCAAGGTCAGATGAGTACTTTTGAAGGTATAGTGTTAATAAAGAAAAGATTGAAGGCATGTGGATGGAAGCGATGGGCATAAGGTCAAAATAATAAGGGACCATCAGAGCACATCACTCTCATGTGATGTGCACTCGTATGATGTGCACTTGGGACGAGTAGTTTTCAGAAATGTTGGTCCACAAAAATGACATAAAAGTGTTTCCTGATTTCTGAAACGGATTTTGGAGACATCAAGAAATTCGTTCTCAATGATTCCGTTACCTTTGGTAAGCTCGGAAGCAATATAAGATAACCTACTAAATTTTTCAGCATGTCTCATGAACAAAAGTATATGATTATTATTTGTTCTATTTGCAGGTAATTCAACGCCAACTCAGACCTGCTCCTGTGGAAAGAGGTACAAAGTGAAAAGCTCTCTAATATTTCATCAGAAGTACGAATGTGGAAAGGATCCTCAGTATAAATGCCCATATTGTCCTCATAGAACTAAACAGAAATCTAATCTTAAAACCCATATTGTTCTAAAGCATCCTTTAATCACATGAAGTTTGTGTTACGGTGTTGTTCATAGTGTCTTAGAGAATAAATATCAATGTAAAAACAATTTAATCGTTAAATATATTGAATTTTGTTTTATTAATTATGCATTTATTTATTTACTTGTAATATTTTAAGATGTAAGGCATGGGATAAGATACTAGCATGATTACCTTCTTCTATAAGCAGTATCAAGAGAAAGTAATCGATTTTGATATTTTAATAGATTGATACGTTTTGAGGTCCCCTGAGTCCAAAAAAATGGTTTTTAATCAATATCTGTCAGTCGTCTATGCAGATCCGTGAAGCATTAACTACTGAGCGGAATTCAATGAAATTTTGGCATACATGCCATGTTTAGAAGAATCATACCCTGAGGAGAAATCGAAAAAATTAATTTTAGCTCCAAATTTGGGGACGTTGCACCCCAAAAATCTCTGAAAACAATTGTTATTGAAAAAGGTTTTGACGATTGCTTTCTAAAATGCATTTTAGAACTTTCCCCGGATGCATTTTCCCAGGAAGAGATCTTGATGAAACTAAATCTGATGTACCTTAAAATAAAAAAAAAACATTAAGTTCCCAAATTTGGAGCTAAAAATTCATTTCTTGATTTAGCATTGGGGTTTGATGTTTCTGAACATGTATTCATGTATGCTTAATTGCATTGGTATATTTGGGACTACATCAATAAAAAAAGGTTTTTCTTTGAAATTTCCTGAATTTACTTGGGGAAAACGCTGGTGATACAAAGGGTTTAATTAACACGAAAAATAAATTGTCCTCAATAATGTTAACAATCTCATTTAGGAAATCAAAGAATATATTTAGTATATTTAGTAGGACTGATTCTCTTTTGATAATCTTTCGTCCTGAAAACGTTATTTGGCTACAGATCTATGTCATAGTTATGATGACCAAATGTTAACGTAACTAAGTTCATTGTAGTCGAATGATGTTTTCTCAAAACTCTTTTTGCTGGATTAAATTAAAAAGATAAAAAGTTATTAATACGTATTATGTTTTAATATCATGGATTTCTAAAAAATTAGTCAACAATATTAAGTTTATTAACGAACGTTTTAACGGTTGTTTTACTTTTGCTAACGTTAAACATGTTATTTGCTATCAATGCCGAAGCGAAAACCTGATAGGGGGTGGGATTTCAAAGAAAAGTGATGAAAGAGAAAAATTAAGTTATAAATGTATCTAGGTCTTATTTGGTGATTGACTTGTGTTGCTAGTTATTACACAAATTTAGTGTTTGTATCCTTTTTTTTATCTTTTATCTTGTTGTTTGTACCTTTCTTGTTGTTTTTATCTTTTTTATAAAGTTTCTTAACGGTTGTTTTTATTTTTACAATCGTTTAAAATGTTATTTGCTATCATTGTCGAAGCGAAAACCTGAATGGGGGCATTAGGTTTAATAGGGTTTCAACAAAAAGTGTGATAAAAGAGAAAAATTATCTTTTGTAAAAATAAGAAGCGTTCGTTAAGGTCATCATGAATTGTTAAAAGAATTGTCTCTTCACGTAAATTTTTTTTTTTTTTTTGTGTGTGGAGAGACGATTCTTTGAACATTTTTATCTCATAAATAGGTATAAATGCATCTATGTCTTATTTGGTGATTGAATTAGTGGCTAGTTTTTACACCGATTAGAGCCTCGTTCAGACTGCCGAACCAAACAGAGGAAACGAGCAAAGCATTGATATCTGCGCATGCCCCGTCAAAAGTGCGCCTGCGCATCTCAGACTGGGCATGCGCAGAGACGGCAGTCTGGACGAGGCTTTAGTGTTTTTATCGCACAATTTTACATCCTTCGACATCTTTGAACTTAACTTTATTTTTATTTAAAGGTCCATTTTCACTCATCCATTTTGATTTTCATTAATCCTAATCTTCTTTAGCACCTTCTTCCTCATCTTCTTTGATTTTCTCAAACTTGAATGAATTTTTTACTAACAATATTGGTTTTTTGTTTGTTTTTGTTTTGTTTGTTTAAAGGTTTCCCTTGTAACAAGTGCGGAATGAGCTACAAGAACAAATCAACGCTTGTTTTCCATCAGAGGAACGAATGTGGGATTGATCCGAAGTTCCATTGTCCTTATTGCTCGTTCAAAACTAAAAGGAACAGCAGTCTTCGTGTTCATATTGGAGTCAGGCACCATGATCTGATTAATCCCCCGATCCAGCAATAGTTTCTTTGTTTATTTTTTTGTTTTTGTTTCATTCATTTTAAATTCTATGTATGGATAATATATAAGACATTGTCTCTGTAAAATTGTGTACTTTAATTAATAAAGTGTTTTGGGTATCTTTATTTTATGGCATTTTTTAATTCGATTTCATTTAAAAATATGATCAGAAAAGAACTTGATCGCAATGGTTAGATGGAAATCCAATCTAAGTTGACCAATGTTTAGTTTTTAATTATTATAAAAATATGACATCGAATTGTATTTATTTATAAATAAGTTGACTTTAAAAATCAAGCTTTTAGTCGTATTCTTCTCAGCAAATCATTTCATTTGATACTCATATCATAGGTGTGCTTAAAAAATAACTAGTCCGCCATCTTGGGCTGTCCACCATATTGGATTTATAATAACGTCACTAAGCTAACAACATTGTCATCCAAACTAAACGTGTATGCAAAATTTCAATTCAATCGGTTGAGGATAACTGCTTTAAAATTCAGTTGCAAGATTTGACCTAAACACACGTACATACATACATACATACTTACATACATACATACACAAACATTGCAAGTAAAATAAAAGCTTGTAAAAAAAGCACTTCTTTAGATTATTTCTCCCCTTATGAACAAAACAGAGGAGAGTAACAATCTAAAGAAGGTGTACGGAATGTTCTTCTTTTGACTGTTACTCCCCTTATATTAACAGAAGTTTGATATTCCTTTGTCCCAAAGTACATTAGACTAATATTCCTTTGTCATAATAGTTATTTAGTCAAAATCATTTATATTCTAAAACAACATAGGGGAGTAACAAACTAATGAAGTACCAAAAAAAAAAAAACATATTGATAAAAAGTTGAAGTTAGTCTGACAAATAGTTTAATTGGAAGTTAAGGCGAAGATACACATGACTGTAGCTTGAACATAAACATGCCAGCTACTTGCACGTCCAAGCTACTTGCACGTATTTATGTTAAATGACATGCCTGTAGCTGGCAATTAAGCAGATAAAACCTTCATAAAAATCCTTAGCATGCCAGTTACTGGCAAATACCCTTTTTCGGGCATGCAAGCTACTTCCCCAATTTGATGGCACGTGTATCTCCGCCTTTAATCTCTTTCTATTGATAAAATTATAAATATTTTTTTAATTTTAAATTATTAAAGGAATTTAGAAAAAATGATAATTTACTCTATAATTGAATGAGCGTATGGGAGTTCTTCATTTCAGAGTTTCGAAATTTTATAAGTTTATTTATGTGTTTGTCTATCAATAACTGGCGTACAAATTCACCGATTTGAACGAAATTTAGCCCTTATTGAAGACTTTTCTTAGGTGGACTTGAGACTAGAACTAAAGTGAAGGTGTTGTTTGGAATAAAAATCCGTTGTTAATTTCTTTTAGCCCTTATCTTCTTTAGCAGTTTCTTTGATTTTTTCAAACTTGATGATTTTTTTTGACTAACACATTTGTTTTTATTTTCTTTTTTTACAGGTTTCGCTTGTACCAAGTGCGGACTGAGCTACAAGAACAAATCAACGCTTGTTTTCCATCAAAGGAACGAATGTGGGATTGATCCTAAGTTCCAGTGTCCTTATTGCTCGTTCAAAAGTAAAAGGAGCAGCAGTCTTCGTGTTCATATTGGAGTCAGGCACAATCTGATTGATTCCCCGACCAAACAATAATTTCTTTTCTCTCTTTTTCATTCATTTTCAATTCTATGTATGGATAATATGTTAGAAATTTTCACTGTAAAATTGTGCACTTTAATTAATAAAGCTTTTTTTGGGTTTCTTTATTTTATGGTATTTTTTTAAAATAATATTTCATTCAAAAATATGATCAGAAAAGAGCTGGATCGCAATGGATTGATGGAAATCCAATCTAAGTAGAAAACAATTTTTGATGTTAAATTATACGAATATACCCGTTTGTAATGTTTACTACGTTTTTATTAGCTTGCTTTCTTGTTTGTATTTTGTTTGTTTATTACAAATCTTGCAATCGATTTTTAACTAATTTACTGAGTAGCTAGACATTTGAAACTTTTAGAATAGCTCAGAACTCGATGACAATGACTTATTTTAATACTTTTAGCCATCTTTCAGCAGAATTTAATTCGTTTTCAGCAAATTTTGCTGTATAGAAAGTTAGTTCGGAAAAAATCCGCAAGTTATTTTTTTTGTTTTGACATATCCCATAGTATTTACAATCTTCTTTTTGACGGGTTTCAAATTTGTAATTTTTTATTAAGAGGTAAATATTGAATGGTCAGCGAAAAAGGAAAAGTAAACAAAGAAATAAATTAATTGATCTAAGATGAGGCGAGATCCGTTGTACACTGATTTGTCCTTTTATAGGTTTAAGATCAGCTCTCTAGATGGTTGTCATTTATTTATGTGAAGCAAATAAATTCGGAACTATTTTTTTTCATTCAACAGAAAATTTAAAAACTTAGTATAAAAAAAAGTTCTTTTTATCTTGTTACTATTTATGCTACATTGACAATTTTTAACTACTTAGGTCTGGAAGTTCTATAAACCAATGTTTAGTTTTTTTGATATCGAATTCTATTTATTTATAAAAAAAAAATCACTTTTTTTTATTATTACTCCACTTATGATCAAAACAGAGGAGAGTAACAATCTAAAGTAGGTATACATCATTTTCTTCTTTAGACTGTTACTCCCCTTATAAAAACAATAGTGTGATATTCCTTTGTCCCTTAGTACATTAGAGTAATCATTCGTTTGTCTTAATAGTTATTTAGTCAAAATCATTTACATTAAAAACAATATAGGGGAGTAGCAATCTAAAGAAGTACTAAAAAAACATACTGATAAAAAGTTGGAGCTAGTCTGACAAGTAGTTTATTTGGAAGTTAACTCTTTCTATTGATAAAATTATAATATTTTTTTGATTTATCAAGTGAGTTCTTTATTTGAAAGATTTGGTTTCTACGTGAGTTATTTTTTTTACAGGTTTCTCTTGTAACAAGTGTGGACTGAGCTACAAGAACAAATCAACTCTTGTTTTCCATCAAAGGAACGAATGTGGGATTGATCCGAAGTTCCAGTGTCCTTATTGCTCGTTCAAAACTAAAAGAAACAACAGTCTTCGCGTCCATATTGGAGTCAGGCACCATCTGCCTGAATGATTAATTCCCCGATCCAACATTTTTCTTTTTCATTTTCATTCATATTTAATTCTATGTATGGATAATATTATGTAAGACATTTTCACTGTAAAAGTGTGCACTTTAATTAATAAAGCTTTTTTGGGGGTTTCTTTATTTTATGGTATTTTTTTTTTCATAAGATTTAATTTAAAAATATGATCTGAAAAGAGCTAGATCGTAATGGTTAGCATCACTAGTAGATTTTAGTTTTTGTGATCAGGTTTGACTCTCAAATGAAAAGTGGACTGTAATGTGCTATAATTTCAGTTAGTAGAACCATTACTTTAGACGAATGAAGGGGTTTTTTTGGAATAAAAGTCCGATGATGGTTGTGGTTAAAAAATTATGTTTTATTCAAAGCTTTCGCCTAGGGAGCCTAAGCTTCATCAGAGATCAAAGTAGAAGATATAAAGTAAAATTTAAAAAGTTAATATGATGAATTTTTAATTCAGCAAATTTTAAAAAACTATTAAGTAAATTAACATTAAAAACAAGTGACTCTTGTTTACAAGTGACTCTTGTCTTAAATATAAATTTAAGAATTCTAAAAACAACGCATAGAGCCAATGAAAGGTAACTGGAGCTTTTAAATTTTACTTTATATCTTCTACTTTGATCACTGATGAAGCTTAGGCTCCCTAGGCGAAAGCTTTGAATAAAACATAATTTTTTAACCACAACCATCATCGGACTTTTATTCCAAAAAAACCCCTTCATTCGATTACTGTCTACAAGTCCAAAAACAAAACCTACTTTCATTACTTTAGATTTGATATTCATCGTCATCGACGTTATTGCCTTACAACGTTAGATTTTAATTATATATGCCGTCGTCTTTCAGAAAGCTAAGCAATGTATGCTACACATGCTGTGCATGCTTTTGTACGCTATGTTCGCTTTACGCTGTGGCCACAGTGATTGCTACGCTAGATATACTAGCCGTTCAAAGTGTTACGCATGCCTTTTTGCAAAACGTCACTCTAAAATATAGCCATAACACAGAACACTCCGGCATCCGAACATAGCGTAAGCAATTCTTCGTGGCCATTTCCCATGTCAGTGTAGAAAGCTATATTTCGTCATAGTTAACGCAGCTTTCTGTAAGGCCGCAGCAGTTCCCAGCTGTATTTTCTTGTTATATTTGTTTCACGCAAAAAATAATACAACTGAGATGCAAACCCTTGCCTATTAGTTATTTAAATTAAATTGCATCATATTGATTGAGATGCAAACCCTTGCCTATTAGTTATTTAAATTAAATTGCATCATATTGATTGAGATGCAAACCCTTGCCTATTAGTTATTTAAATTAAATTGCATCGTATTGGTTGAGATGCAAACCCTTGCCTATTAGTTATTTAAATTAAATTGCATCATATTGGTTGAGATGCAAACCCTTGCCTATTAGTTATTTAAATTAAATTGCATCATATTGGTTGAGATGCAAACCCTTGCCTATAAGTTATTTAAATTAAATTGCATCATATTGGTTGAGATGCAAACCCTTGCCTATTAGTTATTTAAATTAAGAGTTACATCATATTAGTTAGTTTTTTGTTTTATGAAATCTTGTGAAATTCAATTTGTGTTAACCAACTGTTAATTATTTTTTAGATTCCAAAGGCTACCACGTTTGTATCAAATGCAACTCTAAATACAAAGAGAAATACTCGCTCAATTTTCATCTGAGATACGAATGTGGAAAACAGCCACAATTCCAGTGTCCCTATTGTGTCTATAAAGCCAAGAGGAAGGCTACACTTCGCATCCACATCGGACTGAAGCACGCTTCAAGCCTAAATGCTTTAAAGGGATAAACTCAATTTCATGCTAACATTTTTAAACATGAAAAAAAAGAATAATTATTTGTAACAAAGTGTTTATAATTGTAGATATTAAATTTTAAAAATGAAATTGTAAACTTATGTTCAATGTTTAATTAAAAACCTTCTTAAATGATTATTATGAAAGGAGTTATTCGACGCTGTTAAATAAATTCTTCGTTTCTTGAAACTACTTTTCAACTATATTAAAAAAATGGGGTCCTGATGTTTAAAATCACTGTTTCTCTTTCCTAAATACTCTGATATACCATATCAACTATATTACAATTAGTATTAAACAAGAAATCTCTGTGAAAGTGGATCTTAATTTTAGGTGAATTGTGAGTAAGGAAGGTTCTCTTATCTTGGGCACTTACGTTCCTTGTGCACTTGCCAAATGTGTTATCGACTATTCCTGGTAACACTGATTGCTGGTGAGGTGGAAAGGTTGTTAAAGCAGTGTTGCCTGGTTTGGCTCTGACAAGTAATCACTGAAAAAAATGTCCTATCTCCCTGGATTTGTGCTGATGACGTAAGTGTCCCAAGGTAAAAAAATCTTATATGCAGTTATTAATAATTGGGGTTATAATACATAAACGTAAAAAAGAAAAATTCCTTATTATTTTTCATATTTATTTTATCATAAAATCCATTTTCTCCTCCTTCCATGAAGACAACTTTGAAATATATTATTCTCAGACCATTTCTTAATGATTACTTTGTCCAAACAAACTAATTAAATATATAACTGTTTTGTTTTTGCAGGCTTCATTTGCCAGACATGCGGGAAAACGTACAAAGCGAAATGTTCATTGTCACATCATCAACGCTACGAATGTGGCAAGGATCCACAGTTCCATTGTCCAGTTTGTCCGTACAGAGCGAAGAAAAAGTCAAATTTAAAAGCTCATATTGTTTTGAAACATAGGGTCTTATGAGTGTACAAAATATTTTGTTTTATATTGAATTACATGGGTGTTTATTTTGATAAAAGAATTTCAAATTTTGTTGTACTAACATCTTTCTTTATGATTTTATCCTTAAAATATCTATTGAAAATTTCAAAATCAATACATCCATATTCCATTCCTCGAATCCAACCGGAGCATTTAATTTAATTTTTACTTAGTTATTAAAACATGATTATATATCCGGCCCAAAGGACCAATTTAAATCAAGTAGTAATATGGGAAATGCCAAGCAACTTAGGTATTTAAGTATGTAAACTATTCAAACTTATTGAAATATATATTTAAAGAATGCATATAAGAAGAAGAATGCTGCAATACGATAAAATCCAACGATTTTTATTGTTTGTTATCTTTATTTGTTTAATTATTTGATTATTATTTCACTTGAGTTCATCGTTTGTTATTCACCCGTAACCATTTTAGTAATCTATCACTGATTCATCAAGTATCTTAAGTGTTCTATTCATTTATAACAATTCTTGAATTTTACTTTTTATTCTTTTTTCACTGACATATTGCCTTCTTATTTTTTCCCCCTCTCTTAGGAAACGAGTGCAGAAAATGCGGGAAAAAATACAAAAACAGATCGACGCTTCTTCATCATCAAAGATACGAATGCGGCGTTGAACCACAATTCCACTGTCCGTATTGCAGTTACAAAGCCAAACAGAAGTCAAATCTTAAAGCTCATATTGGTGTCAGACATAAATTACCAGGATTGTTTTCAATGTTTAAAGAGAAAATATAACATAAATGAATAAAATCTTGTATAAACATTATAATAAAATTGAATGTTTGTGTGTTTTTCTTTTGTAAAATCCGAATTTTTAAGCTTTTTCTCTCATTATCCTCTTCTTCTTCTCTTAAACTCTGCTATATTAGGGATTTGTTAATTAAAACCCTAAAAGTTACCTATTTTAACTACCTTTCAATATGTATAATATGACCTTGTCTCATGTATTTACAGATTGAATAAAGGGAAAACGCTGTTGACATCTCCTTTAACAAACCCTTTTCTAACAAGTTTGATTCTGGTTTCGACAGATTTGAGACTCGTTTTGAGACTTGTTTCACCAACATGAGAACTCGTTTCAACCGTTTTAAAACTGGTTTCGACAGATTTGAGACTGGTTTTGATACTTGTTTCACCAACATGAGAATTCATTTCGACCTATTTAAGACTTGTTTCGATCGAGTTGAGACTGGTTTCGAAAAGTTTTAGACTCGTTTTGAATGATTTGAGATTGGTTTTGATCTAGTTGAAACTGGTTTTAACAGGTTCTAAACACATTATCTATAACTTTTATTTTTGTATTGTAAATGGTTATTAATGTATCTTAATCCGATATATAAAAGATCTACTTACTTACTTACTCCTCGGCGCTACAGCCCATGTAGGGCTTGGGCCTGACCAATAACACGCCTCCAATCTCCTCTATCAAGGGCTACTGTCCGCCAGCGCCTCACTCCCATCCTTCTCAAATCTGCCTCCAACTCGTCCTCCCATCTCAACCTGGGTCGTCCTCTATGCCTCCTTCCACCTGGTTTTCCTCTCCACACCTTCTTGACTGCTCTGTCATCTTCTAGTCTTTCAAGATGCCCTGCCCATCTCAGTCTGGCTCTTTTGGCTTCGATTACCAGATCTGGCTCACCATAAAGGTCTGCTAACTCTCTGTTAGTTCTTATACGCCATTCCCCATTGTCACAAACAGCACCGAAGATTTTTCTTAATACTTTCCGTTCCCATATAAAAGATCACTGTTGTTATATTATGGTTTGACAAAACTGTTTTTTTTTTTACAAAATACACCCATATTTTTGAAATGGGA
Organism: Gerris lacustris; assembly: GCA_951217055.1. Classification (NCBI taxonomy): domain Eukaryota; kingdom Metazoa; phylum Arthropoda; class Insecta; order Hemiptera; family Gerridae; genus Gerris; species Gerris lacustris. Next base: position 36,736,409 of record OX578286.1, read on the forward strand.
TCCTTCTAAAATCTTATTCAAAATGCTGAGCAAGGTATCGTAGCTTATTTTGTTGCGTTTTGTTTTTATTTTATTACTATACATTGTGGTTTAAGTTTCTTTTTGTTTAGTTGGTACTCCGTAGATATGAGACCATTGAGCATGTAGGAGAGACCTTCATGGATCATTGTAATCGTAATTTCAACAGTACATATAGCGAACAAATTGAATGCAGCATTTTAAAGGAAATTTGGCAGATCGAAAGCTTTTTATGGCTTTCTACACAAAGTTAAAAATCGATTTAAGAAAAGAATTTAACTCTTCTTAAAAGTTTATACTTCTGGGTACGTCACCTTTCAGGTAGCTTAGTATATATTTATAATTTAGTTAAGCTCTTTTTCCTTTGCATTGTCGAAGAATTTTTACTTGGAAACCCATCCAAGCAGCTGTAGCATCATTCATTTTACAATACAAACATTAATCTTTACCTAACAGAAATGTTTTATCATTGATTTTAGGTTGGGTAAAGAACTTTAGGTGCAACGCTTGCAGTACCAGCTACTACTACAAGAAAAGTTTACTCTCACATCAAATGTACGAATGTGCTTGGGAACTAATGACTAAATGTGCTTACTGCAGCTTCGTCGGTCGCAGTAGAGTTGAAGTTAAAAACCATATTATAACCAAACATGCTGGTTTACCTGTTCCTTATTTGTGCACTATAAAGAGAGCAAATGTGGCATTACAATCGTCATAGATCAAATCTGAGAATAACTGATTATCTTGGCTTCATAAGAGATAAGAATATATTCCATTTCATGAAAAAAGCTATTCCAAGCATGCAGGAAAATATTATGGGAGAAATAACAAACAAATGTCATCAAACCGATTCTTTCAACTTTTAAATATATATTTTACAATTAAATTCTAATTCATGTAACATATTTTATGATAGAATGTTTAATGTGATCAAATCTAGTCAACTTTGCTGTTTAAATGTATTATTATTCTAGTAAGAAATAGTGAGCTGCCATACCGTGTGGCCCATTGTTTCCTCTTCAATGAGTGATGTGTCAGTTACCATACCGTGTGAACCATTGTTTCCTCTTCAATGAGTGATGTGTCAGTTACCATACCGTGTGAACCATTGTTTCCTCTTCAATGAGTTATGTGAGAGTTACCATACCGTATACCGTGTGGCCCATTGTTTCCTGTGCAATGAGTGATGTGTGAGCTACAGCTACCATACCATGTTACCCATTGTTTCCTGTGCAATGAGTGATGTGTGAGCTACAGCTACCATACCATGTTACCCATTGTTTCCTGTGGAATGAGTGATGTGTGAGCTACCATACCATGTTACCTATTGTTTCCTGTGGAATGAGTGATGTGTGAGCTACAGCTACCATTCCATGTTACCCATTGTTTCCTGTGCAATAAGTGATGTGTAAGCTACCATACCGTGTGAAACATTGTTTCCTGTGCAATTAGTGATGTGTGAGCTACCATACCATGTTACCCATTGTTTCCTGTGGAATGAGTGATGTGTGAGCTACAGCTACCATACCATGTTACCCATTGTTTCCTGTGGAATGAGTGATGTGTGAGCTACCATACCATGTTACCCATTGTTTCCTGTGGAATGAGTGATGTGTGAGCTACAGCTACCATACCATGTTACCCATTGTTTCCTGTGGAATGAGTGATGTGTGAGCTACCATACCATGTTACCCATTGTTTCCTGTGGAATGAGTGATGTGTGAGCTACCATACCATGTTACCTATTGTTTCCTGTGGAATGAGTGATGTGTGAGCTACAGCTACCATACCATGTTACCCATTGTTTCCTGTGCAATAAGTGATGTGTAAGCTACCATACCGTGTGAAACATTGTTTCCTGTGCAATTAGTGATGTGTGAGCTGCTATAACGTGTGACCCATTGCTTCCTGTTCAATGAGTGATGTGTGAGCTGCTATACCGTGTGTACCATTGTTTCCTGTGCAATTAGTGATGTGTGAGCTGCTATAACGTGTGACCCATTGTTTCCTGTGCAATGAGTGATGTGTGAGCTACCATAACATGTGACCCATTGTTTCCTGTTCAATGAGTGATGTGTGAGCTGCCAAACCGTGTGTACCATTGTTTCTTGTGCATAACCTACTGTAACTGGTTTTGATTATTGTGCATTAAGTGTAATGTCACGCTTCATTATAGGAAAAAAACATTTTTTTGTTATAAATCTAAAACGTTTAGTTTACATTTTAGCTAAAATTACATTTAACTTAATTATATACTTGGAGTTGTGCAATTTAATTGAAATGTGCACTTAACTATTTTTAAAATGTGTTATATGTTAATTGCAAATTTTAATATCATAAATATAGTAGTATATGTGTATGTAATCGTGTAGTTAAGTTCATTTGTTAACTATTCAATACTAATTTGTTGTATGTTTTAATATTTTGAATATAAAGGTTGATGAACAAGTAACACAATATAGACTATTGTACAATATTACACAATACTGTCCCCACAATTGTATTATACAATAATTGTGGTGAAAATTATTGTTGTGCTACTAGGTTGTCAATATCTCTAGTAATATAATTATTATGAAGTGATTACTACAAATCTTAACCCAAAGGGCAATCATTTGTATGTTTTAGTATTTTATTGACTTACAAAACTACAGGATATTGTTATGCATTTGTAGTTTTAAACAAGCTATCAACTTGTTTATGTACTTTGAAATAAATATAATAAAAATAAATATGTATTATACCAAATTATATTACCTGTAAGTAGAATGAAAAATAAATAAATTGTGGAGTACATGTATTCCATTTTTTATTTTACAATAAGTTTAATTTATTTAACACGTTAATTCCTTTAGAAAAGAAAACGTCAACTTTTTATATAAATAATTATTATACCTAATTTAAATACAATTATATCAAATCAAATTAAATTATTTCTACAATTTAGAAACGATTATCAGACATGTGGTAAGAATAACCTTTATGGACTAGGAGGACTACGTATATTTTGGGAAAGTTGAAAATACTATGTGTCCTAACTGTGAACTGAACCTATTACCTTATGATAATAATTGTTATAAGTAAACAATAATACTCATAATTATTCATACAAATAAAATGATACGTTTTACCTAAAGAAGTAAATTTCAAGTCTCATTGTAATCTATTTCGTTTCTTCGATATCAAAATATCCTAATTTTCACTTTAGTACTAAATTTTGCCACCAGGAGTGAACACAAAAAACATATCCATGGTTGAATGATTTTCATGAATTAGATAAGTTTTTAAAAAAGGGAGGTTACAAGATGCAGGTTATAAATAAGTACGAGTTTTGTTTGTTTGTATTTTTGTTAATTTTTTAATTTTACTCGAAATAAAATAAATATGCCACCCTATAAAAAAATATTTTGGTACATTTTCTAAAGGAACTGTAACCCAGGAGGTAATAGTTATTTATGTAACTAGGCAGCAAAATGGAATTTTACTGACGAGTTATTAATTTAGCCTCCGAGCCGGAGGCGAGGGCAAACTATAAAAATTAACTGATATATGAGGCAGAAATGTTTCCTTTGCTGCCTTGTTGCATACAATATTTTATCTACTCACGCTATTTAGATAAAAAATTGAATCTTAGGTAAACATATTAATACATTTATAATATAACATTGCTTTGTAATAAAATTAATCTAAACACAAACAAAAACAGATGTTATGACACGTACCGGTAAACACTGTACTTTTCCTGCCCTGTCAGGAAAATATTTCCCTGATTGTTTCAATTTCTTTCCTGCCTGTTTTTAATATTTTAATGACGAATCAGCGAAATAGTACTTTCCAGCTTAAAAACAGTTAAGGTAACGCTTAATTTTGCTGCCGTGAGTAGACGAAGTAATTGAAAGTATCCTTTGTTTATGACCTAGCCCACCTCCAGATATCAATTCGATCATGATTCCGTATCCGATCATCCTTAAGTCCAAACCTATCTTCTAATCGACATTCCTCTAAGACTGAAAAAGTAGCTGCCAAGTTATTTGGTACATCTATTATTAAAAATAGGTAATTCTTTAAATTGTTACTCCCCTATGTGTTTTTAGAACATAAATGACTTTAACTATATATAACTATTAAGGAAAAGTGATGTTTCGTCCAATGTACTTTGGAACAAAGGAATATCACACTTCTATTTTTATAAGGGGAGTAACAGTTTAAAGAAGAACATTCCGTACACCTTCTTTAGATTATTACTCCCCTCTATTTTCTTTATAAGGGGAGTAACAATCTAAAGAAGTGCCAAAAAATGAAACAAAAAACAACAATGCAAGCATAATATACATTGGATGGCAAATTATTAATTATTAATACTCATATCATTAACAGTTTGACACATCAAGATAACCATGCCTTGTGCAGCAATTATCATTATTACTTATAACAATGTAATTATAGTAGTTGTAATTTACAAATAAAACTAAATAAAAAATTCAATTTTTACAAGTTATTGGTAGCATTCATACTACGGAACGTTTAAATTTTAATTTAAATCAAATTATAATTACTATTTATAAAGGGAGACAGACAGAGAAAAATTGTCTTCAGCGCCGGGACTCGAACCACGGACCTCCCCCTTATATCCAGTGTGCGGGAGCTCCAACCAATTAAGCTACACTGAAGAATAATTTCCTCTGACGATATCGATACCTAATCCCGAATTAAGCTTTCAAATGTTTCTACAAGTCTTAGAAGTCAACAAACGACAATAGAACTAGACCGAGAAATACGCTTGTAATTATAAAGTACTCAATTAGTATCTGTACTTAGTACAATCCATTAGAAATTCAATTTTTACAAGTTATTGGTAGTATTCATACTACGGTTAGAGCTCCCGCACACTGGATATGAGGGGGAGATCCGTGGTTCGAGTCCCGCAGCTGAAGACTATTTTACTCTGTCTGTCTCCCTTTATAAATTGTAATTATAATTTGATTTAAACTAAATAAAAAAGTTAGTTACGTCATCATCATCATCATGGTAACTTACGAACTATTATTAACTAAATTAAATAAAAAAGAACCTATCTAACATCTTACAGCATGTTAAAATCCTTAAATTAGAATTTACATTTAAATATTAATTTTTATTCTTATCCTCTTACAGTCTGCTAAGTTCCCATCGTTGATAATTGTGCTCTAAGACTGGACCTTTCTTATTCTAATTTTTCAATCACTAGATTTAAGTGTTTACTTAAGCAAGTTTTACGTTCTTTTTATTATTTAAAAGTTTAACTTGTTTATATATTCGTTTATTAATTTTTTTTTATCTTGATTCTCTAAATTAATGTATTATTTTTGTTGATTTTATTGCAGAATTCTTCGAGCAAAAATGGACTGCTAAGGAATGCGATCTCAAAGAATTCTGGCCTAAAGAAACAGCGGACGATGATAATTGGCTACCAAAGAACAATTCCTGCAGCAAACGTCGTACTGGAAAATTCGACGATTGTGATAAACCTTTTAAATGTGACGTTTGCGGCAAACAGTACAAAGTCCATTCGAGTTTGTACAATCATAAGACTTTTGAGTGTGGGAAAGAACCGCAGTTTGCTTGTCCTCATTGCCCTCATAAGGCTAAACATAAGGGACATTTGAAGAATCATATGATTGCCAAGCATTTCAAAATGTTCAATCAAAACAAACCTGATTCGACGTAGATTGAACGAAAAAAAGAAAAAATAAGAGTATTTTATAACTTTAGTATATTATGCATTAGTTTTTTGTTTTTTTTAATTTTTACAATACTTAACCTCAATGTAATTAGTTTTTAACTTAGTAACTTTGCTGCTTTGATAACCTTTCTTCACAGAATGAGAAGCATCAAAGAATATTTTATTAGTTTTTCTCAGAGCAAGGGTTAAAGTGAAGTAAAAATAATTAAAATGAATGATTTTTCTTGGGCTTGTAACTTAAAACTAATTGTATCTTAAATTGGTCCTTTGGGCCGGATTCTTCGGAAAGTAATATCTCTTATAGAGAATCAAATTCCCCCCACCCTCCTCTTCATCTTATTCCTGTAATGTAAGTTTACTTTTTTTTTGTTTTCATAATTATAGCTCTTCCGGGGCTGATTATTTCTTATAGAGGACCATTTTTATTTTTAGCTACAACATAGCTTATAATACTTAAATATGTATTTATTTAATATGATAAACTTAACAAGTACAATTATATTTATTTTAATTTTTACATTTTTTAAAAATTTGTTTCTTCGCATACGATTGTCACAATTTAAAGGAATCATGGGGAATAAAATGCAATATATATGCGCTTATATCCAAGAGAAAATTTACCATTATGTTCCTTTATCAAATGTACAAATACGTTCCTAGCTCTGAGTACTATATTTTTATGTTATAAATTATTATTTTAACTGTATTGATTTAAAGTATGAAATATAATAATTTATTTTTATGAAACAATACTTTTGTAGACAAGCGCACTGTTCCTAGTATAAAATATAATATTAAATAATGGCTATTTTTAATCGAAAAATATATTATAACAATCAATGCCTTCTTATGGACCGTTCTTAAATTATTCTATATAGTTTATTTTATTATAAATATAACATAACATAAATAAATTATATGTTAAAAATGTTGGCAATAAATGAACGATTTATTTTATATCATGTTACTAAATGTAAATGAATTGACCGCGTGTATCTAAAAAAAAATGTAATAGGAACTGTAGAAATTTTTATGTTGATAGCATTTGTGCTTCATATTTTGTTCATGATTTTTCTTGGGCTTGTACTCTTAGTATCTTAATTTGGTCCTTTGGGCCGGATTCTTTGGAAAGTAGTATCTCTTATAGAGAATCTTTGCTTACTGAGAATACTTTTTGCTTACTGAATAAAATTTGGCCAGTTAACTTAATCATCTGATTGCAAAATCAAAATTATCCAATATTTCAATACAAGTTAAGTTAATGAATGAACATTCTATATCATTTAATTTGTTTTCAATACTGCTGTGAGTGCCACATGGGCGTACAATTTTTGTTACCATTATATCTTAAGAACGGTTCCTTTTCTAAATCTAGGAATACTTGAATGTTTATGATATTGTTATAATAATCTATTCAATGTAAAAATAAAATTTAATTTTGTTGTTTATACAAAAATGTAATTGAATATACTTAGTGAATAAAATTAATTTATCTGATAATTGTAAAAAAGGAAAGCTAAATACCCAATAGCTTTGTTAAATAACAAACTACTTACAATAACTTTAATTTAACAAACTGACTACAATACGTGTAACATTAGTTTTGTTAAACAACTTGCTTCAATAGCTTTGTTAAACAACTGGTTACAATACCTCTATTACAAAAAAAACTATGTTGCCAGTAATTGATTTTGTTATAAGAAGACTAAAATGTATGTAATGTAGATATTTTAATATAATTTTATTTGTGTAAACATAGAATCTGAGTTGTTTTGTTTGTGAATCATGTTTGAAACCCTAGATATAGATTCAAATGAATAACTAATTACGAATTGTGCCCAGTGAGAAATAATATGAACTAATTTAATTTAATTTATTGAGAGTTGTCGTTGTGCAAAAGACTTGATCTTAATTATTTTTTTAATTACTTTCCATGTGAGTTAATTAGATTATTAGCTTATGGTTTGATTAACTTCATTTGATTGACATTCTTCTAGTGAGAGACAAGCATCTAGTAACATGTGACTGCAAGGTAGGTTATGTAAGAATTCAGGTGGTAGAAGTAGTGGGGTAGAGGAGGGCGTGAGCCAGGGGGTGGTGGTGGGGGTTGCCCCAAATGGCCCTATACCTACTAATGTATTTTTTATGCAGATAAACTTTCCTTACTTGGTACGTAGGCTTCCAAAGTTTCTCTCATTATAAATATCTTGGTTTTTCGAAGAAATCCGCCATTTCGGTAATTCCACCGGAAAGCCAAGACTTTTCTCTTACTAATTTACAAACGGATCTTTTCTGTTATGTAGAAGAGTCGTATTAATTAAAAAAAAAGACTTTAAACTTGAGAATCACACTTTAAATTGGTGTTTGGTATATTTTATTAATTAATATTTTTAATTACAGTATCTGGGCACTGAGCATGGAAGTGTTGATGTTTGTGTGATGAACAAGTTTTATTTTTTATGTTTTCCAAAGACTTCCTATACAATGCCATTTAGGAAAAGTTCAAACAAAAATAACTGAAGGTGAATTACGACATCCATGTGGTAGCCGTTCTTGTCCAGACATTGTTGGAGGCGGGAGGAAACGTTATCCGTAAACTTTTCAAGCATAGCACGTGGTAGAGCTCGAATATCTTGAGTTTTCGAGCACTAGAGGTCGACCAAGAAGTCATGGAAATGTGAGGAGTGCGCTAGTGTCGTCATGTACAGTCAGTTTTTGATATAATAGACCACGGTCAAAAAACACAGTTCTTTTGTTATTAATAATTTTATTTTTGATAACTTCTATATTTTTTTTAATATTTTATGCAACAGGCAACACTGTACCTCATAAGAAATCACTAATAATGTACGATAATATCTTTATATTATTATTCATAATAATATTCTTTCAATTTAAATCGATTTTCTTCTTTCATAATCTATTATTTCTTCCTCTTTATTTCTGAGTTATTTGAATTTAGGACAGGTGTGACTATAATTTGTATTGTATAAAAACAAACAAAACAGGAAACCTAACAGATTGGAAACCTTCTTGTCGTTGTTATTCGTGAGATTTGACGTAACTGCGCATGTCATACAAACTAGAAATGGGTATTGTCTTAGCACCCGACTGTACTGACTTCGGCACTACTCGGAAGTTCCGATTTTAAACGAAGTTAAGCTTTCCGTTTCTCCCGTGTTCATGACTTCTTGGTCGACCTCTAGCATGCGATATTATTTATGAAAGGTGTTTGAACAATTGTTCTATCCGCCATCTACCACTTTTCTTAAATGACATTGCATATGTTTTTGGGAAAAATATTGATCAAAATCCTCTTTGTTAGAGTCAGAGCGTTTTGAGAAACTTAGCACATCCCTACCAGACCCTGTATATCGAATAACTAGTAAAATCCTAAACATAGACCAAACTAACTTATAACCTCTATTGGAGAGTCGTGGTTGTTTTCTGTTTTTTTGTTGTTGTTTTTTTTCTAAATAAATATTAATGGATAATTCTTTAGATTGTTACTCCCTTATGTTTTTTTTTTTTTTTTTTTTTTTTTTTTTAGAACACGAATGACTGACTAAATAACTATTAAGACAAAGGGATGTTTAGTCCAATGTACTTAGGAACAAAGAAATATCATACTTCTGTTTTTATAAGGGGAGTAACTGTCTAAAGAACACATTCCGAATAGCTACTTTAGATTGTTTCTCCCCTTTATTTTATTTATAAGGGGAGTGGTAATCTAAAGAAATGCCTATTAATGTAATGAGGGTTAGAAAACAATCGCTGAAAAATATCTATTTGATATACCAGTTATCTAATAATAAAATCAGTCGAATAACCCTGTTTTCGTTTGTTTCTACATTTTGCTTTTGCTGCAAAATGATTGCAGATGGACGGAAGCCATTTGTCTGCGAATCCTGTGGAAACCGCTACAAAGTCTCCAAATCTCTCTACCATCATAAACGAATTTGCGGAAAAGAACCTCAATTTGCCTGTCCGTATTGTCCATATACAGCAAAACAGAAAGTCTGTCTTAAGCTTCATTTAAGCAACAAACATAAAGACGAAATAGAAATGGAGCTACGTGTTAAACATATGAAATCAGTTATGATGTAAAAAATAAATATGATTTTTTTTTTGTTTTGGAAACAATATTTATTTCGTTGTTTAAAGAATTTTTCATTTTTTTTTTTTTTAAACTAAGACTTTTTATTATTTTCTTTATATATTTTTTTTCTTCTTTTTTTAAGGGTTATAAAGTAATATATTTATATTTTTTTTAATTTGTATTCTGTTCTCATAAATAATAAAATGATATGTATTTTATTGAATTTATTGTTTTAATTCCCTTTAGTGTTTAATATTAGTTTGATTTCAATCATAAGTTATATCATTAGACCGATGAATCAACAGACAACTGATGATGTAGATTCTTCCCCTTTTACACTGATGATGACAGCCTGGTTTGTAACTCGAATTTGACTGATTAAAAACAGTTTTATTTCCTTCATACCTCTAGTTTCAATCTAATTTCGCATTCATCTGGGTATTTTATGCAATCATCTATTTTTTTTCTGCCAAAATGTGCAACAACAAAGATTATGATTACTCACTGAAGATAATATTTTTTATTTATTTTTTCGTATTTAAACTAAATAAGCAGGTTTTATAATTTTACACGATCAATAGATTGTCACTGTAAACATTGCTGCGTTTTACAGATCAATTATGCTTTTATAATATTATTTTTTCCTTACTATTTTCTTGAATTAGTTCGTATTCTACTTTTTTGTCATACAATGTATTTTCTTTTATTAAGAATGTTTGGCTCGTATATTACTGTTTAGTCATAGTATTTTCTTTTATTAAGAATGTTTGGCTCGTATATTACTGTTTATTCATAGTATTTTCTTTTATTAAGAATGTTTGGTTCTTATATTACTGTTTAGTCATAGTATTTTCTTTTATTAATAATGTTTGTTTCGTATTTCACTGTTTAGCCATACTACTACCTTTTTATTAAGAATGTTGGGGTCTTATATTACTGTTTACTCATACTATTACCATTTATTAAGAATGTTTGGTTCGTATATTACTGTTTACTCATACTATTTCCATTTATTAAGAATGTTTGGTTCGTATATTACTGTTTACTCATACTATTTCCATTTATTAAGAATGTTTGGCTCGTATATTACTGTTTAGTCATGCTATTTTCTTTTATTAAGAATGTTTGGTTCGTATATAACTGTTTAGCCATACTAATACCTTTTTATTAAGAATGTTTGATTCTTACATTAATGTTGTACAAACTAAAAATTCTTTATGAAAAAGGAAATTATTTTACTATTATTTTATTTTTATAAAGATTCTTAATTCGTATATCATACTCTTTAGTCAACCTATTTCCTTTTATTAACAATATTTTGTTTGAATCTTATTATTGAGTCATAATCTTTCCTACTATTAAAAATATTTAATGCTTATCATACTCTTTATTCATACTTTTTGAGGTACCATAAAGAATAATTAATTCGTATCCCATACTATGACTTTTCACTTTTTGTACTTCTTATTCCATTTCATCATTACTGTAATTTTTTCCAGTTTATGCAGTCATATATATTTTTTTAGCCTTCTCAAGCTGCTTCATTAACAATGTTTGCAACTTCAGCAATTATGATAATATATTTTTTTCTTACAGCTTTCAACTAAATTTTCATTTGTTCTAAATAAACTGATATTTTCCATTTCAAATTCTTCAACAGATGCAAGACAGTTTTGCTGTAACAAATGTGGCAAGTCATACAAACATCCTGTAAGCCTCTACAATCACCAGACTTTCGAATGTGGAAAAGTGCGGATGACCAGATGTCCTTTTTGTGTTTACAAAGCCCAACTGAAAATTGGGCTTCGAAATAAAAAGCAAATAAAATATGTAGTTGATAAACATAAACATTGGCATTGAATGTTTATATTTGTTTGTAAAAAATAAATACTATATTTATTACTATACTATGTATATTATTGTTTATTTACAATTGTGACACTTTATATAAGTTATTATAAGAATTAATAATATAATATAGAAACTAAATAAAGAAATAGTATTGTACTGAAGATATTTTGTTTTGCATCGATAACTGTTACCACCTATAATCAATCTATGAATAATTTCGAAGAAACAATTATATTATTTATGTTTTCTACTAACTTATCGTCTTGAATTATTTACCATTATTGTCGACCCATCATAAGTTTTTAATTTTTTACCAATCATACTTCGGCATAACCTGCAATCTTTGGTGGGTTACTGATCCATTAGCTTCATTCGTTTATCTAATCGCAGTTGTCTTAACACAACCTTAACTAAAGAATAGGGGCTGGTGCAATAAGCTGAAAATAACCAAAACTCTAAAATGATAAAAGTGGACTGTAATGTTTGGAAAATAAATATGTAACACTAAAAGAATCCATCTTTGGTGTGTTTATGATCCATTAGTGTCTGTTGTTTATCTAATCAGTTGTCTTAACACAACCTTAACTAAAGAATAGGGGCTGATGCAATAAGCTGAAAATAACCAAAACTCTAAAATGATAAAAGTGGACTGTAATGTTTGGAAAATAAATATGTAACACTAAATGAATCCATCTTTGGTCTGTTTATGATCCATTAGTGTCAGTTGTTTATCTAATCAGTTGTCTTCTTTACTGTCACTCAAGAATAGGGGCAATAATTAATTCATATCCCATACTATTTAGTCAAACTATGACTTTTCACTTTATGTGCTTCTTATTCCATTTCATCATTAAGGCGGAGATACATATGCCTGTGTATGTGTAAATTTAAATGGCATGCCTGTAGCTAGCAAGCAAGCAGATAAAAACTTAATAAAAATCCTTAGCATGCCAGTTACTGGCAAATATCCTCATTTGGCATGCAAGCTACTTCCCCAATTTTACGGCATGTGTATCTCCGCCTTTACTGTCATTTTTTTCCGGTTCATGCAGTCATGTATAATTTTGGTTCCGAGCTTACCGAAGGTAACGGAAGCATTGTGTTCACTTTTTAGAACGAAAAACTTTTATATCTCCGATTTTAAAAATTCCAAGACAGAAATCCGTTTCATAAATCAGGGAACATTTTTGGTCTCGTGTCTGTCTGTCTGTCTGTCGGTCTGTGTGTCCGCGAATTATGAAATGTGTGACGATAACTTGAGTAAATGTCGACCGATTTTGATGAAATTTGGTAGACATGTTCATTTTACCAATGCCCAGGACAAATTCGTTGGACAACGTTATCCGTCCAAGCGTTCACGAGAAATGCTCGAGTTAACGTGAACTTCAAATTTAAAATTGAAATTGTTGGTCGGGGAAAAAATCAAACTTCATCTATTCAATGAGACCAACATTTTTATCATATACCATTTTTTTAGTAAAACCAACATCGACACCGCTATGAAGTGGTAAAAACTATTAATAGTTTTTACACATTAAACAATATAACAATAAAGTAATATAACAATCATTTTAAAGGTAATATAACAATCAAGTACACGATAGGATGCGAGGAAGCTATGTGCTCTAACCACCTCTGCCACACTAATTGGCAGTATATTTTTTTTTTTTTTTTTTTTTTTTTTAGCCTTTTCAAGCTTCATTAACAACATTTTCAACTACAGCAATTATGATAATATATTATTTTTCTTACATCTTCAACCAAATTTACATTTGTTTTAAATAAACTGATATTGTCCATTTCCAATTCTTCAACAGGTGCAAGACAGTTTTGCTGTAACAAATGTGGCAAGTCATACAAACATCACGCGAGCCTCTACAATCACCAGACTTACGAATGTGGAAAGGAGCCGAAATTCAAATGCCCTTTTTGTGTTTACAAAGCCAAACAGAAAATTGGACTTCGACTTCATTTAGCTAATAAACATAACAGTCACGAAGAAAACTATTAATTTATAGTTTGTAATAAATAAGTTTATTTGAATTAAAAAAAAATAATCAGTAGTTTTTTTAATTTGTTTTTATATTTCTTGACATAGTGATGACAGTAAACACAGATTTTGTTGCTATTTTCTATTAGCAGATTTTTTAATTCTGTTAAGCTTTTTTTTATAGCCCATCCCTATTTTTGTAAATATAATTATTCAATAACAACTTATAGTACTTATTAATAACTTTATTATTGTTCTATCTCATTTACTTTACTGTCTCCAATTATATCAATACGTATTATTTTGTAATAAAATAATGTTTTCTTCAATTTGCATGTGTAAGTAATAAAAGATGAATTATAAAAAAAACTAAATAAAATATGTAGTTTATAAACATATATATAGGTTCTTCTTTAGATTGTTACTCCCCTAAGTTTCTTTTTAGAATATAAATGACTTTGACTAAATAACTATTAAGATAAAGGGATGTTTAATCCAATGTACTTTGAGACAAAGGAATATTACACTTCAATGGACACTTCATGGACAAAGGAATATTACACTTCTGTTTTTATAAGGGGAGTAACAATCTAAAGAAGTGCCCATGTATATGTATATAGTAAAATATTATATTTATTACTATACGATGTATATAATAGTGACTCATTTCTGTAAATTATTATAGGAATTAATATCATTTTGAAACTAAATAAAGAAATAGTATTGTACTTAAATTGTGTTGTTTGGATCGATAACTATTACTACCTGTAATCAATATAAGAATAATTTTGAAAAAGCAATTATATTATTTATGTTTTCTGCCAACTTGTTTAGAATTATTTACCATTATTGTCCCATAATAAGCTTTAACCTTTCCACTAATCATACTCCAACATAACCTGCAATCTAACCATTCGTACCAATTCATTTATTTAAAAAATTATATTTTAGGATTTTCTACCAGACATCATTGTTAATAGATTTACGTAGAAAATTATAAAATGAATACATAATCTGAGTATTATTTTAATTGAAGGCGGTTGGTTTGATTTTTGCAAAATAACTATTTTTATAAATTAAATATGTAAATAATATACAGGGTGGAGCGCGAAAGACGTATGAATTTGAATAGGGGATTGCTCCCATCCCATTGGTCCTAGACGTTTGAGAGTAGGGTCGTTTGAAAGAGGGGGACGGGAAGTTTATGTTCCACGTTTCAGCAGGACGGGGCCACAGCCCACACAGCAAGGGTTTGCGTTAACTTTTTGCAAGACAGATTTCCCGGGGGTCTCATCTCCTTAAGAGGCGATTTAAACTGGCCAGCAAGATCGTCTGATTTGGCTCCTTGTGATTTTTTTCTGTGGGGATACCTTAAATCCTTGGTGTACAGCGATCGTCCCAGAACCCTGGAAGCCCTCAAGAACAATATTGCGAGCCAAAATTGCCAAAATTCCTGTGGAAATGTTCGAAAGAGTGCACAAAAACTTCAAAAAAAGGCTTAATCAGTGTTTGGAATGTGAGGGGAACCACTTATCCGATACTTTGTTTAAATCTAGGTAAATTTAAATTTCCTATGTTATTTAATCAGGAAAAAATTAAAAACAAATATTTTGTAACATTCTGTGTTTTATTACATTTTCAACTTCATACGTCTGCCGTGCTCCACCCTGTATAATATGTTGAATATGTAGGCTATTTAATTTATTATTTATTATATTCATAAACATTATATTAATAATTGACAATATGAAATATGTATTAATAATAATGTAGTGCATAAAATGGAATATGCTTTAAAAGTATCTAATAAAAGCGAACTAATTATTATTAATTTCGTAAAAGATAAATTTATAAATTATTAATTTAAATGACAATTTACAAATTATTGCATAAGCATTCTTTTAACCTATTATCTTGTTAAACAAAATATGTACGAGTAAAGGGTGGAGTCAAGGGGGTTTAAATAGTGCGTGTGCAAAGTTGTAGAGGTGAACTACTGTAGAGCGGACCCGATGATTCCCGAGTGAGATTCAACTTTCTTTGGCGACTTTTTTTTGTGTCCCGAACGTCCAGTGAAGAATAGGGGCTGGTGCAATAAGCTGAAAAATAATCAAAACATTTAAATGATAAAAGTGGACTGTAATGTATGGAAAATAAATAACACTAAAAGAATCCATTTTTGTTGTGTTTACGATCCATTAGCTTCATTTTTTTTTATCTAATCAGTTGTCTTAACAAAACCTTAAGTAAAGAATGTGGGCTGGTGCAATAAGGTGAAAATAATCAAAACATTAAAATGATAAAAGTGGACTGTAATGTTTTGAAAATAAATAACATATAAATACAATTAAAACTTTTGAAAGGAAAGGGAATTTAAAGAAAAGTTTTATACAAAGGAAAAATATTAAAGCCCTTCAATGATTAATCTCATCGGACTAAAATCATAAATGAACATATAAATTTCGCACCAAATGTTTTAATGTATAGCAAGGGTGAAGGTCATAGGTCGAGGGAAAAGTTATTTATGTTAATTGTTGAAAAAGGAATAGCATTGATTCACAAGAAATGTATATTGAAGAAAATTGGAAAAATCTTCTTACTTAAGTGACAATAATTTAGTAAATTAGAAATTGTTCCTTGTAGCATTCAATTCTGCAGTGGTTGGGTCCATTAAGGAAATAAAAAAGCTCACTTTTGCAATATTTCGACCCCTCCTTGGGTCATTCTCAAGCTGGAATCAAAATTTATTTAGATGTTAGATTTTTAACATCTAACATTACATCTTATTTGAAAGGTTTCACCTGGATATGTAGATAAATTGGATGTAGGCAGCAATAAAAATATCTAAAGTTGAACACTATTTTAAAAACCCCCAACAAAATTGACCAAACAATAATTTCAAGTTTTAAATAATATCTTTGAATTTTACAGTAAAACTTCTATTCGATACAACTCATACTAAACTTTCTCTTTATAATCATTTATTTGATTATTCTTAAATAAACCTCCCTTGAGATGAATCGAACCCGACCTCTCACCCATTGCGTCTAAAGTTATTTTTCTCAGGAACTAGATTTTTCCTGGGCAAACGAAAAATACATATTTATGGTTTGGTACGTATTTAATTCACTAACTTTTTCGAATTTTTTAATTAAAAAAAAAATGTATAGTATATTGTAATCAAGATAAAATCGTTTTCGAGAAATACTTTTTTCACATATAGGTCCAAATAGTGATGGATGATAAGACTAATTAGATGTAAGTAAATACTGAGGTCCGGTTGAGATGCTAATAAGTTCTGTTGGTTTATTCTTCATATAGAAGCTGCATGGAAGATAGGCAAGAGAAGAGAAGGGATAATCGTTTTACATTGATCTTCGAATGTTTTTTAGAAGGAAGTACCTAATTTCAGAGACACAAACACTCTAGAAAATAGATAAATAAACCTAGAACTCATCTAATACAAATCAGTAAGATTTATAGATACAAAACCTAAATAAAATTATCAAGGAAATTTTTTATAATCCTAACCTATACAAGATAACCTATATCCTCACTAACAATATCAACCTAACCTATATCCTCACTAACAATAACCCTCATCCTCATCAACTTTTATCGATCTTATCTCTTATAGAAGATGCATGCCTCAAGATAAGGAAGAGAATAGAAGGGATAATTGTTTTTCATTAAATTGATAGAGTGAGTGCAAGTGAGATGGAATGATCCTCTAATGACGTTTTTTTTAAAGGAAAAACGTCATTTTTTAAAAAAATGATCTTAAAAACTCAGAAAAGTATAACAGGGAGTTAGAAAGGTATAGGAGGTCTGTAATCCAGTCTCCAGCTGTAGTGCTTTCCCCTACCGCGCTTCGTAGGGCCGAAGAAAGTCGAAAAGAGTTCCACTGCCAGCATGGAACTAGGCTGTTGCAGGAGGTACTTCATACTTGCATAGTCTAGTCTTGTTTAATTTCGAGTTTTTACCATCCTTATAGGCATGTTAGCTTGGCCTTGGGCAGGTTGGTTCCCTTCGAGCCTTGTTCCCCCACCTTGGACTCACTCTTCTCCCCTCTTATGTATAATACCTTGTATAGAGTCATTTTTTATAAACTTAACCTAAACAGTATACCCTATATCCTCACTAACAATGGCAACCTAACCTATATCCTCACTACCAATGACAACCTAACCTATATCCTCACTAACATAACCCTCACCCTCGTCAACTTTTATCGATCTTATCTCAATCTTATTTCTTTAACTAATGTCCATGAAATCCGTCGTTATTCGCTTCTTACAGACAAGCCATTCAACTGCAACTTCTGTAACGAGTATAAACTTCGAACTTCGCTCGCGCACCACAAGAGAGTGTGTGGTCGTGATCCTCCGTTTAAGTGTCCTGTCTGTCCACAGAGATCCAATCAAAAAGCGTCGATTCAAAAACACGTCATGAGAAAACACCAAGAATACTTCTTGTTGAATTATAAAGACAATTATCTTTCTGCATAAATCCTCTTTAAAAATTTAAATTAAACCAATTTATGTTTTACAATTAATTAGTAATATTATGCTTCCATGTTTTTTATTCCATTGTGGTGGTTATTTTATTTCATTTTTTTGTTAATAACAAATTAAAATATATTTTAGTTGTTTTAAATTAAAATGTCTTTATAATCTATATATTCCAAGTATACTATAATATAATACGAGCAGTTATACAAAGTTTTTGTGTCATTTATGGTTTTATATACATTTATGGTTCAGTGCAATTCTATCTACAAGCAACTACTTTCCTCCAACCAATAAGGTAAAAGAATTCTACTAAAAAACGTTAAATAAAATTTTTAAATGTTGCAAAAATCTATATATACATATGTATAAAATCTAAATACTACTGACTCGATCATCACAATATTTTAGAAACCACTGGACCTTTGAACGTGATATTTTATTGGTAGGTTCTCTAAAAGCTCGCTAAGAAATCTTTTTCAATCCGCCATCTTGATACAAGTTGGCGTAAAATCTTAACCTTAAACTTCGAAAATATATCTGTTTTTCTCGGAAGATTTCGTTATTAAACTCTTTCCCGACTAGTAGACTCAATTACTAATTGGGAATTTATTTTATCAAAGAGGAGGGGCATGGTATAGGACACCCTTGAGGTATAAGGGGACAATAAAGATTTAAAATGTTAACAATCATTGACAAGAATTGTGTTTATTCACTAAACTATCCAATATTGTTATCGTGATGGTAATATAGATAGTTAAAAATGTTTCATTGGTTTACTTACTGACGTGAACTTTTTTTTAACCTACTACCCGCTTCTACCCCCACTCTTCAAGGCCACTTTGCCAAAGACCCTGTCCACCTCTACCAGAAGGGGGGATAGAAATGGGAGTAGGAGTTATATGTAGGCGTGGACAAGGGGATAGTGGGTGGGGGTCGGCGAAAGTGACATAATACCTACTGATCAATGTACTAATTGTAATTTAATACAATTAAATAAATACAACAAATTAATACAATTAAATTAGTAGTATATGTTATTATAACTTTTAAATATTTATTTTTTCAGAGAAGCGATTCGTGTGTGACAAATGTGGAAGTTCGTACAAACTTCAGTCATCATTGTGTCATCACAAAGCCAACTGCGGAAAGTTGCCGAGATTCGCTTGTCCGTTCTGTTCCTACAGAAGTAAGCAGAAAGTTACTTTGAAGTTGCATATGGGCAACAAACATCAGGATAGAATGTACACGGTCAATTTCTCCTAATTCATTCGGCCAATTGATGTACATTAGCTTACGCAAATCTCGGATGTATGATATGTACGAAGTACATTTTGAATGTACATTGAATTACTTGGTTAAGCCTAGTATGTCTGTTTTGTTAACTATTGATTTAATTAATTGTTGTTTCCTATATTTTATTAATTTTTTTTCTCAATTTAGTTATTAATTTTTTTAGTAATAGTTTTTAAAAAATATTATTTTATTAAATGAAATTTAGATGATATCAATTAGGTACACTAATGATGATCATATTCTTTGTACATGTCTCCTCACCATGTTTAATGTTATGTTTTTATTGGCACTAAAAAAAAGGGTTTAATTAATAAAAAAAAAGTACTTCTTTAGATTGTTATTCCCCTATATTTTTTTTGACATTTTAATGTCTTTGTTATGGCACATGAACTGGAAAAGCTTTACACGGAGGTGTGCAATCAAACCTGTCCGCTCTTGGTAGGGTCCCCCTCTACCGCGCTCGGTAGGGCCTACACACACCTCCCCTTCCGATCGGCTACCTACCCCATGTCTCACTCTCTTCGCTTCTCGCAACCGCTTAAGTAGTCGCTCGACCGCCCCAGCAGTGCCCCCGGCTCCCCCAACTACAACTTCTGTTCTACTGCTCCGATTTGCACCGGGCAAACGCCACAACCCTTAGAATTTTATTCCTAATAAACTTCATACATAACATTTATTTTTACTTTATTATTTTTTATTTTTGTTATTACTATAATTTTTTGCATTTATTATAAACATGTGGATGAAGAAGCTAAAAGATTACTTCTTAATAAACTGGAAAAGAAGAAAAGTACTTTCTTTCTTCGTGCACAACATATCTTCGATTTAATTACTAATTTACAAACGCGAGAATCAGCACTCTCGAATTTTTTGATATTTTCATGTCTTTACTTTGGCACATAAACTCGACAAGCGTTACCAAAAAACAACACTAAAAAACGACAGCAAAAAGCGATATATGAAAATGTCTCACTGTCTTGCAGACTCGTATGCAAGGAGTTTTTTTGGTATAAAAATGACATTGACTAAATAACTATTAAGAAAAAGGGATGCTTAGTCCAATGTACTTTGGGACCAAGAAATATCACCCTTCTGTTTTTACAAGGGGAGTAACAGTCTAAAGAAGAACATTGCGTGCATTTCTTTTAGATTCTTACTCTCCTCTGTTTTTTTTATAAGGGGAGTAACAATCTAAAGAAGTGCCAAAAAAAACTGCCTGAAATAATAATTCAGTAACCATTATTAGTATTATTAAAGGATAAAAGAAATGAGGCGATAAAAAATTCTTAGCCACCAGGAAACGAACCCTGGACTTTTGATTTTCTCTCTTTTCTATTACAAAATAATATTACAGATTTAAATATCTCAGCATGAATTGCTTTTAGTTTTTTCTTTCCTATGTATCTTATTAATTACGTCAGTAAATTTATTTTCTTTTTATTTACTTTTAAAATAGATGAAATAAAATGTATTGTGCCATTTTATAACTTAATAATTATTTGGATTCATATTTTAACGCAACATTTTAATTTGTTTTTATTAAAATAGATAATTTTAAATGTTATGAAATTAATATTATAATATAAAATTATACGGTAGATAAATAAATTTTATAAAACAAAAACAACAAATAAAAATATAATAATTATAACAAAAATATCGTGCCATTTAATTTGAAAGGTAACACCTAAATTCTGTGAATTGTTTATACATTTTATTTTTTTTTTTCTTTAAATAATTAACTGTATATTTATTTTAATAAAATTAATTTTTAATTAAGCTTCATACAATAAATATACTTAATATTTTGATAATAATGAAATGTATCAAATGTTTACAAATTATCATTCCTAAATTTTAAAATTGATAAAAAAATAATAAACAAATAATAAGAGCAAAAACTGGGACAGTAAATTAACGATTTATTATCCTTCATTTGTCATTTGATTTTATTTGCTGGGATATTATCAATTGAAATTGATTAATTAAAAAAATGTTTGATTATTTTATGAAAGCAAGTGGAGTATGTTAATTGATGTATTTATTTTATTTTTTTTTAAGCTTAAGTTTATATTTATTAATTGTACTATATTATAAAATTAAAATAAACTATGTTTTGTTAGTAATGATAATACTTTACTTAAGTGTTTATTGCGTGCGTAGGTGTGCTTACAATTCCGTGATACTGATTTCTATGTAAGAGAGTTAGTTAGAAATCTACGTATAACTATTTACTGTGTGCGTAGGTATATTAAAGAAATTACGTGATACTGATTAGTATGTAAGTGAGTTTATTAAAAACCTACGTATTGCTGGTTTCTCTGTATTTATGTAAGTTATAATCAGTAATGCAACATTTAAAAAAAATATATATATATATATATTTTTTTTTGTTGTGGTAATAAACGAGTTTTATTGAGTTTAAGTCAGATGTAATTAATTTAAAGTGTGAAGAATTATGTATTACTACATTTTATTTGTTATTTTGTTTTTAATTATTAAAACTATATATTTTTTTATAATGAAGTCAGTAAATAAAATTGATACTCTTCGAATAAAATGTAGACATTTTTCTACTCCTATTTTTATTGTTAATTATAAAAACAATAAAGAAATTTTAATAAATATGATGAGTTTAATTATTATCAGAGAGTTCACACAACGAGTCACACAAATAAACGCATCAGTACATGTTTAAAGTAGCTTATCTTTTGAGTGATAGGTAGAATGGAAGTTCCTCAAGGTCGCCAGAGGAATGATCTAGGAGGAGACACATACTACATCCTTACAATTATAGTATAAGCATTGAAATAAATAAGATAAAGCTGGACTTGAGTTTTCATTTTCTCTTATTAAAGCTCTATATTATTATGATCGTTTTTTGTTAACAGATAAACCGTACCGTTGTGATTCCTGTGGTAATAATTATAAGTTGCAAACTTCGCTTTATCATCATAAGAGAGTATGCGGTAAAGATCCACAATTTGTCTGTCCTTATTGTCCATATAAGGCTAAACAGAAAGTCAATCTTCAAGTACACGTGATTAGAAGACACGGTGAATTCGGAACGCCATCTCAAGGCTTTTAATTTGTAAAGATAGACTTTACAGCCAAGCATTGGTAAGTGCAATGACTCCAGATTTTTAAGACTTAGTAAAACAAAATTCTGAGCAGTATAAACAAATTTATATTGCTCGTATTTTGCTCCTACTTTATGCAAATAATTGCTGTGCATTACACAATTTTATTCTTAATTGGCACTTCTTTAGATTGTTACTTCCCTTATAAAAAAAAATAAAATAGAGGGGAGGAACAATCTAAAGAAGGTGTACGGAATGTTCTTCTTTAGACTGTTACTACCCTTATTAAAAAAGAAGTGTGATATTCTTTTGTCTTTTAGACTTTGGACTAAACATCCCTTTGCCATAAAGTTAATTAGTCAAAGTCATTAATATTCTATAAATAACATTGGAGAGTAAGAATCTAAAGAAGTACGTTTGTAATTTATATTCCGTTTTGATTTTTTTTAATAAGTTTACGTTTACCTTCAATTTACTAATTTATTTATTTATGTTGGATTGAAAATTATATTTTTTGTTTTTTTCTTCAGGCAAACCATAAATATGTTTTATTTGTGAAAGAAAATTTAAAATTAAGATGTTCTCACCAATATCACCTGAGGGTTATTGGTGATGATATCTGCCGTTTAGCTGCTACCACTGTTGAAAGGATGCTCTTAAAATTAGATTAAGGAAATATAATGTGCCATTTATTTGATCTCCGAGTTAAAATAAATATATTTTTAAAAAAAATAATATAATGTTTTATTTGATATCCTTATCCCCTTATCCTTATCCCTTATACCCTTATCCTAT
This sequence comes from Gerris lacustris, assembly GCA_951217055.1. Classification (NCBI taxonomy): domain Eukaryota; kingdom Metazoa; phylum Arthropoda; class Insecta; order Hemiptera; family Gerridae; genus Gerris; species Gerris lacustris. The sequence goes on from OX578286.1 coordinate 36,759,768, forward strand.
TGTATAATTTGAAAAAAAAAATTATAATAGTTAATTTTCTTTTAGTAAAAGTTTATTCATTCCTGGTAATTTTAGTAATTTATAGAATTACTTCAAATAAAATTATTTATGGTGGTTTGGGATTTGTATCTCAGTTTAAGTTGTGATGTTTGGTAGATAAAACCAAAATGTATACTGGCTCTAAAATCTTGCTACTTATTATTTACCAACAAACTCTTGTGGTCCTCAAGATCGGATTTATCTTTTTTAATTTCCCACACACGATATATATATATATATATATATATATATATATATATATATATATATATATATATATATATATATATATATATATATATATATATATATGTATAGAGAGAGAGAGGGGGGGGGGAGAGGGGGGAGAGAGAGGGGGGAGTGGGGGGAGAGGGAGGGGGAGAGAGGGGGGGGGAGGTACTCTTTTTTGATTGATTGAGTTGTAAGGGCCGACTTAAATGATAGTACGGGATGAAAACGAGAAATAAATTTGGCTCCATATATAGGGACAATACCCCCCCCCCCCCCCCCATTCTCTGATAAAAACGTTATCTTGAAAACTGTTTCGACGATTTTGATTTAAAAAATCTAAAAAGGACGACTGCATTTAAATTCGTATCTAACCATAAAAGTCTTTTTACTGAGATGGCCTGGTTCGATTCACCACCAGAGAGGAGTTATTTTGGTGGTAAATTTAGACAAAGTTCAATAATAATTAAATGTAACCACGAAAACTCCAAACAACTAACAAAAAATGTAAAACAAAGTACTATGGAATTATATACTTGTAAATGAGAAATTAAAATACGAGTTTAATTGAACGATTTTTTTTTTTTTTTTTTTTTTTTTTTTTTTGTATAAATATAATATTTATTATTTTATTAAATAGAATTATTGTTAAAACAGATATATATCTATTATTTTTTTGTTTCAGATAAGTTGTTTTATTGTGATGGCTGTGGTAAAGCTTACAAGTTAGCAAGTTCTCTATGTAACCACAAACTTGCTTGCGGCAGGGATCCACAATTTAGTTGCCCTAAGTGTCCTTATAAAGCAAAACAGAAAGTGTCTCTGAAAATTCACATTGTTAATAAACATATGTCAGATAAAACAGGATTTAATTAAGTTTTGAGTGTTTTGTTTAAGTTGGTTTATTTATAGAATATATTTCTATGAATGAAACTTTTAAATCTTTAATCCTTTATGTAAGTTTAACGTTTTTTGGTTTTTAATTGTCTTCAAAATATTTGGAGGACAAATTTGCCAGCTAATTTTATGTAATATTAAATTTTAATATGTATGTACAACAAAATTCCAGAGTTTTGTTATTTTTAGTCTATGTACTATAATATAAGCAATGTTCTTATTACGAGTATTTACATTTTTATTTTTTATGATTTATCAATCTCATATTGTATACTATTCATGTAAATTTAATGTTAAAATATACATTTTTCATTATTAATTATTTCTTATTTGATTAGATTATTGCAGACTTTGAGTTTTAATTATAATTATATTTCTGACAACTATGTGAACATTTGAATATCGATGTAATGAACAGCAATAGATTGTAGGGTAGAGAAGTGACTATCAAGTACCCTAAACTACAACCCTACTGTTAATATATAAGTAGGGAAATATTTTTAATGTTCTTATCATTATTACTGTAATAAATAAATCATAAATAACAAACCTAAACAATTATACCTTTTTTGTTTCATTAAATTCAATTTATTATAATAATGGGTAGATCGGATTTTCAGTTTACAATCAATGTGTGTGGTGTCATTAGTTCAAAATATTTGTTTTGATTTTATATTTTTGTTTTTATTTTGTGAGTTGTGTGACATTTTGCATGAGTCACGCAATGTGTGATGCAAGACTTTAACCACTTGTGTGTTTTCAGACAAATCATTCTTTTGCGGAAAATGCGGCAAGAAGTACAAATACCAGTCTGGGCTTTGGACACATCAGAAGTTTGAATGCGGGAAAGATCCACAATTTAACTGTCCTTATTGTCAATATAAGGCTAAGCAAAAGGGCTCACTGAAGTCCCACATTGGACTAAAACATAGCGATCTTGTACTTAATTCCAAATTTGAATAATAATCTTCATTTAAATATGATCAACTTTAATTTTTCTTCTTTTTTCTTTGCTTTCTTAACAATTGTAATGTATTTACAATAAACGATTTTTAAATAGCTTTGTAATTCAACCAATCTCTTTCATATAATTTAAAATGTTGTACTTGTTCTTGACAAGGTGATGTCACTTTATGGTAAATGCTCTATGTTCTTTGACTCAATTGTCTTAGCAGAGCATTTATTTTAATTAAAATATTTACTTACTACTATAATATACTTCTTATTATACATTCAATCATGAAGAATATGGTTTCATTGATAAATTAATACGAAAGGGGTCTATTATGTTGAAGACCAATGTAAAACTCTGGAAAGACAGTTTCTTTGAGTCAGTTAAAATTAGTTAATTATTCAGATGACAGAGCAGTCTAGTTATATGATGATAGAGTAGTCAACAAGTCTACTCTATAGATGTTGATAGAGCAGCTACATTGTAGATGATGATCGAGGAGTCTACATTGTAGATGGTTATAGAGTATTCTACATTGTAGATGGTGATAGAGTAGTCTACATTGCAGGTAAAGATACTGCCAGCGGGGTACCTGGTGTTATTTATCATTGAAATATCTATAGAGTTCTTGGTTTCAATGGGAATAAAGTGGCGCTTTCTGGCCCAAGTGTTCTCATTCTTTTTTGAAGGGGGGGGGGGGCTTTAAAATAATGTCCGAAGCAGTAACATCTCAAATGCGGGTTCAAATTCAAGGTGCAAACCCGGTAACCCTTCTTAAGACTTGGTATGAATAAGTTTGTATCTTCTAGACTCTAGACAACTCCCATTTTGGTATTCAGAGTTTGAAAAGGGCTGTTATGTGTTAAATCTTCTAATTTATGGTAAATACATAATAAATTTATTGTTTATTTATTATATATTTCAATATTATTATATTAAGGTTAGGAAATATTAGGAAGTGCAATGTCATAGAATGGCACAAGTTTTCTCAAAATATCTTCATGTCTGGCTTAAGATACCAAGTATCTACTACTAAACGGTAAATCTAATAAGTGCGAACAACGTTTAAGAATTATTGATTATTATGGATTTTGTTACCTTCTTAAATGTTACCCATATTTTATTTAGTGATATTTGTTACATTTAACATTTGACTAATTTTATTCTGTATTGTTCTGATTTTTGTTTTCAGACAAGCCATATCTCTGCAATCTTTGCGGCAATCGATATAAGGTTATCAATTCATTGTACAACCATAAACGAGTCTGTGGGAAGGAACCGAAGTTTAAATGTCCGTATTGTCCGTACAAAGCCAAACAGAAGATATGTCTTCAGCTCCACCTAGGAAATAAGCATAAAAGCATGATAGACCCGCTTACTTAGTAAAGAAATAAAATTATTCCTAATAATATATAAGTTTTTTTTTTTTTAATATTTTTTAATACATTATTTATTATAAATTATTGTAAATATACGTTTATGACGACAAAATTATCTTTTTATTTCACTTCACTTTCTTTTTTTTAAATTATCAATCCTTACTTAGTTAGAACTGTTACTAATGATTCACCATAAAAAAGTATAGAAAAAAATGCAATGAGTCTTTGCGTCCTCAATTTTTAGAAACCATGATATTTTTGTAAGATATTCTTGTTATATTTTATTGTATATACATATATATTTTTTTCTTCTTCACATAAGTGGTACTTAATGTTAAAATGCTTTGATGAGTCTAAATGATTTACTCTAATAGTAAAGTTTTTTTATCTTGCTACATATCATCCTGAAATGACTTTATTATAATGTTAAAATTTTGTAAACTGCCCACTTCATGATGACTCTTAAAAATTTAATTTTATGGTGTGACATTAAACTGACCATTTTTATATGTCACTAGGTATCGCGTAGCTCCATCATTAAAGCCAGTGCATTTCAATAAAAAAATATTGTATATTAAGAAAATAGTTCATCATGTTAAGTGTCCTAGTTAATGATGATATGTGGAATGATGAGTAGTGGAGGGGGGGTGACTGTAACTTTCGTACATCACAAATCACAACTATACCTCTTTAACTCACACATTCAACTGTTATTCTAAGTACAGGGTGATCCAAAAGTCTCCCCCCCCCCTCTTAACTTTGGAACAGTTTGAAATAAATTAATGAAACTTGGGGGATCTGTACCATGTGAAGGGAAGTTTGTTTTCATGCAATCGCCCACTAGGGGCAACCACCCACTTTTCCCCCAGGCCACCCAACTTCAAAATTTCAAATTGGAGTGTATATTTTTGATAGCTTATTTGGATTCTACGGCGAAAAATAAAAATATTTGTCTTCAAACTTTTTTCTATCTCTAATTGTTTGTCCCCTATATGGGGGCAAAGTTATAAAAATGGTAGATTTCATCGCCTGGAGGCAAAATGGTGGTTGCCCTTAGTATACGAGTGGATGAATATACACTTTCCTATACACGGTACAGGTCCATCAAGTTCAATTGATTTATTTCAAACTGTATAGATTTTATAACGATTAAGTGTTACCTTTTTACTATTTTCAAAGGGTTATTTTGCAATTTTTGCCCCCATATAGGGGGCAACATATTAGAGATAGAAAAAAAGTTTCAAGTAAAATTTTATTATTTTTCACAGTAAAATCCAAATACTATGCTATCAAAAATATACATTCCTATTTGAAATTATGAAGTTGGGTGGCCCGGGGGCAAAGTGGGCGGTTGCCCCTAGTGGGCGATTGTATGAAAACAAACTTCTCTTTACATGGTACGGACCCCCCAAGTTTCATTAATTTATCTCAATCCGTTCAAAAGTTAAGAGGGGGGGGGGGGAGACTTTTGGACCACCCTGTATATCAGGGCACTACTCAAAAACGTCTGCTTGAATCTACTTGAAATTTTACATGCCTCTTTCAAATATATTTTAGAAACTGTATATGGAGTTTTATTGAAATCGATTTATTAGGATATAAGATATCAATAAAAATGTCGTTTCTTCTTTTTTAAACGTTCGAACATCGTCACTTTAAAGCGGTGTCGCTGTTGGTTATACCAAAAATTTTTGTTTTATTGAATAGATGATGTTAGCATCTTTTTCAACAATTAATTTTAAATTTGAAGCTAACGTTTAAGCGAGCTTTATTGAACGGATAACGCTGAACAGCAAACTTAGCCTAAGTATTGGTAAAGGGAACATGTATACCAAATCTCAACTAAATCGGTCAACTTTTTCTCAAGTTGTCGTTACTTTAAACGTTATTGACAAAGAGACAACCAAAATGCATTTTGTTAAATGTAAGAAGCTCGCTTCAATTATTAATTAGATCTTTACAATTTCTTTGCTTGTAGATAAACCCTACATTTGTCGCTCTTGTGGTAAACGTTACAAGTTGAACACATCTTTGTGTCATCATCGGAGAGTGTGCGGAAGAGAGCCACAATACCAGTGTCCTCATTGCGAGTACAAGTCCAAGACGAAGTACGGTCTTCGATCCCACGTCGGTGTAAAGCATTTTAAAGCTATTTTTTCTCAAACTATAGAAGACTCGATGATACTTAAAAAGACGATCTAAATATGAGTGAATAAAAAAAAGATTTTTATTATTATAAATATTATTAGTTTTTTTATATTTACCCTTTCCCTTTCGGTAGTTAGAAAACTTAATTTAAAAATTATTTTAATAGTTAATTGCTTAAAAAAGAAGTAACTATTAATCGAAGTAAGTTGGAAGTTTTTTAAAGGATTGTTAGCTCAGAAGATAGATCGTTAATTTTTCGGTGAAGTGAGTTTCAACGAAATTTATAGTCCTTGCATTTAACTCTTTTAGCTCGTGGTAGCTAGACCTTTCCCGTTTAGGATTCGACAGATCACAAGCCTACGAGCCTTAAGGCATGAGAAGCTCGCCAATTTACTGGCCGTGGAACAGTTTACAATCTTAGAATCATTAACCAATCAAACACCCGGTCACTTGGATATATAATTGTTACTTTACATCATATTAGGAATGTGTATACTTCATGGACTGAAAAGAATGGTTTAATTTTATATTTTTAAGTTTTTTCGCTATAATTCAGGACGTTTAGTTGCTGCAAACTGGTTGCATGAAATAGGTTTTATGCAACCAATTTGATTAAATTAGTTTCATGCATGTGTGCCCATTTAGAAAACTCATTTCAAACAGTTTGATGATCAAACAAATAGAACGATAATTGAAAAAAAACAGACCACACTAACCAACCACTAGTATGGGATCACCACAAAATTAGAGTGTCATGCCACTTTTTTAATGAATTTTATGAAACTACAGTTTCATGGTCCATTTTGCAGGTCCCTTTGTTGTTGATCAAATGGTTATAAATGACTTTAGTTTTAAGCAACTATTTTCATCAGTTTTGCACTATGCACCATACCTTTAAATAGATTTAGAGTGGATGATAATGATAAGGGACAAATTACCAACTGGATGTCTTCAGCCAGAAAAATTATATCAACTATTTATGACTGAGGTACTATCCCTTTTTGATGGCATAAATTGTATGCAATTTGATTGCATGTGGATTAAGCTGGTGACATACATTTTAAATAATATTTAATTTCATTTTTTTATATTTTCAGGAAAACGTTACTTATGCAAGGAATGCGGGAGATCATATTCCTACCGTCAAGGTCTGTACACACACCGAAGATTCGAATGCGGAAAAGAACCGGAGTTCAAATGCCCATTGTGTCCTCATAGAACCAAAAGAAAGATTCACCTTCAATCGCACATCTATTGCAAACACGGCTCCTCAGCATTTCAAGGAATTGGCAGCGCATTTCTTTCGAATATGTAAAAGAATTGATGATTGGGATAGGTTTTAAAAGAGATAATTCATCAGCTGATGATGCGTTGATAAGGAAAAGAATGATCTGCAATTTAATAATCGGCTGTGAATTGAATAAGTATTTAGAATAGCAAGGATCAGTCAAATGTAGGTCCTTCGTCATCATACCTTCCTCTTTATTCGGTTTCTCTTTGTTGGATCTCTACTCTCCTTTTTTCTCCATAGATGATACATTTTCTGTATCCTTTCTTTAAAGGATGCTTCGTCCGTATCCTCTTTTCAATAGATACCTCTTTTTTATACTTAACAGATTCTTCTTTTAAGTCATAATTAATTATTCTTATGTGTTTTCCTCAATGCATCCATTTGTGTTCCTACTTTTCCAGCACTAATACAAAATTAAGAAGTCAAGTTTAGTATAATTTATTTTACTTTTATCACACTTAATTTACATTCAATAAATAAATGTCGGAAAAGTAAATTTAATCAAACAAGTTAAGTTTTTTTTTTTTTTTTTTTTTTTTTTATTGAAAAACAGTTATTTTTATAATTATTTTAAAATTCGATCTCATAGACTGATAAGCATTTTGCTGATATTATCATTTATCTATATTGTTCTTGCAGTTTTTTAAATTAAACATTATTTACTAAACTTTAATCTATATGCCAAGTTCCGCAAACTGCAGTAAATACAATTTTTTAAGTTTTCTGGGTATTTCTCTTTATTTTATGGGTATACGAGTGTATCGTTAATATTATTGTCAAATTTTGTACACAATTTAAATTATATACAGCTGTATCCGTTTTATTTTTATGTACTATAAAATGAGTCAATAAGGCATAATATTGTTAATTATTAAAGATTTTTTTTTAATAATGTTAAAAATTCCCTTTTTTTAACCCTTTTGTTATTTTCTTGACCTCATAAATGTTATTTTGCTTCACATCTAGTTCGTCTGGTAAAATGCTGCATCCCCAAAACGGCAGACGTTTTCTTTTTTACTTTTAACATGCTGTATCCCACATTAGCTCTTGCAAAAGAATGCTAAAATGTTGTAAAATAATATTAGAACAAAATGGGGATAAAACTAATTATCTTTTCACCGTATGTATTTCATTTTGATAGAATAACAAAATGTATTATAGACTATTGACTGAACTTCGTTAATCTTTGACAAAGAATCAAATTTAAGACGAAACATATCTATTTATAGTATTAACTCTAACACTAGACTAACGTTTTGAGATGGTATTGTCTGGCCCAAGTGCCCTCACGGTGTACTTTCTGGATCAAATTTGCATTTATGAATTATCTGGGTTCACATTTACCATATTTGGATCGTATGTCACTGTCAGGATAAATTGGTTTTATTAATTAATTAATAAACATATTAATTAATTTTTCATGTGTCATGAATGGGCTACGTATTCCACTAGTTCCTAGTATTGGACTAAGAGACTTCAAAAGGTCTTATTGTATAAATTAGCTAGTAGGAGAACGGGGAGGAGGAACTACTACTTCGAACCCTGCTATTCACGCTTTATACAAAATGTACTATCGAAGTGAATACGGTTTAATCATTAGTGAACCATATGAATTAAGTTCAAAGACCATAAGTGGCCAATTTTTTAAGGACCATGGTTACTCTGGACCCATTATCGGGTTTAATGTCATTATAATCTCGTTGCATCCCAAAATCTGTCTGTCATTCTAGTTTTTCTTTAAGATCATAGATCAGCTATTTAGCGATTTTTTTTTCTCTTTTAAATTACAGGTCGACGTTTTATCTGCGAGGCATGTGGAAATTCGTATGCTCGTCCTCAAGGATTGGCCAAGCATAAAAAGTACGAATGCGGTAAATCACCTGGATTCCAGTGTCCATATTGTCCTAAGAAAACAAAGCAAAAGGTTCATCTACAAGCACACATTATCAACAATCATGAATTGGAATGGAAGAAGCGTAACTAGCTGCATGTATGTTACATGTAGCTTAGAGCATTGTAGATAGTTAGGTTGTAATATCAAGTTTTTTTGGTGATGGTTATACTTTTGTTGCATTTAATTTTTTTGCTAATTAAAACTGTATTTAAATATGATAACATAGAAATGGTTTTTATTAGGCATTTGTTTGTGGTTTTTATGTACAATTTATTTATTAACTTCACACAAACAAACTGGAAGTTTTACTATAAAAAGAAAATAAAGTTTGTTTGCTACGATTTTGACTGTCTAATTTTAAAGGATCGGCGACGATGTAAAAGTATCTGATACCTGGTTAGTGGTTACGAACCAAGGGTTCGAGCTAAGAACCAAGGGTTCGTAATCATTACCAGGTCGACCGGTAGTTTGTTGTGGCTAGTACCATGGTAACTACAAATATGTCTTGTTGCCAAGGGGTCCGATGGAAGTAGTATCCTAACGTATCACTATTACTTCTTGGTCGACCTGTTAAGTGATTCCTAACGTAACAGTTACGCCTTGGTCGACCTGTTAAGTGATTCCTAACGTAACAGTTACGCCTTGGTCGACCTGTTAAGTGATTCCTAACGTACCAGTTACGCCTTGGTCGACCTTTTTTAGTGATTCCAACGCACCAGTAGAGGTACTTCTTTAGATTGTTACTCCACTTTGTTTTGTGTTTAGAATATAAATGACTATTTTACTAAATAACTATTAAGACAAAGGAGTGTTTAGTCCAATGTACTTTGGGACAAAGGAATATAGCACTTCTGTTTTTATAAAGGTAGTAACAGTCTAAAGAAGTGCCTCAGTTGCTTCGCGTTCGACTTTTTTAGTGATTCCTAACGTGTCAGTTGCTTCTCGGTCGACCTTTTTAGTGATTCTTAACGTATCAGTTACTTCGTGGTCGACCTTTTTAGTGATTCCTAACGTATCAGTTACTTCGTGGTCGACCTTTTTAGTGATTCCTAACGCGCTCTTAGATGATGTTTGATGATATTCGTGGCTCGAATCTTTAGAACTATGAAATATTTTAAAACTTTATACTTAAAGTTATAATTTAAATTTAGATATTTTAACAATAAAATTTGAAACTTATTATACGTATATAGTGTCTTTATTAACATGTCCATTTATTTCGTTTATTTCAGTTGGAAATTTGGGCTCCTTTTATATATGCTATGACTGCGGTAAGAAGTACAAACATAAATCAAGCCTTTACGCCCACAAGAAGCATGAATGCGGAAAAGAGCCGACGAATAAATGTCCGTATTGTCCTTATAGAGGTGTGAAAAAATGGAATTTGAAAAGCCACGTATATACGAAACATTTTGAACATCTCGCAGAAAATTAATCGACCGATATTTGTTGCTTCCGCGACTAGAATCCTAATTCTAGTCACTGTTTTCTATAGATCTCAGTATATGAAATCCTCTGATTTGCTTTCAATATTGGTAACATTAAAAACACTATTGAAAGCATTGAAATCATTAAAAGTACTATTGAAAGCATTTAACATTAGCTCCATTGGAAAAAAATGGAATATTAAAAACATTATATTGAGAGCAAATCTTTTGCAATTTTTCTTATTTGTCAATGTTAAATTTTTTAATAAATTAGATTTTAGTTTGATCCTATAAATACTAAACTATTGTATTACAAACTTTAAAAAGAATAAAAATTATTTATTTTTATACGTCTTTATGTATTGCTTATATCCCTATGTATTGCTCTAAAATTGCCTTCATTTCTGATGTCTAGAATTTTTAACTATTTTTTTTTTTTTTACGCTTAACTTTTTTGCATTCGTTTGTCAAACTATACAGCCCTGATATATGTTCAAGCGATTATTACTTTGTTAAGTGACACTTGAATTAATTTTAAGTATAATCAAGTATAATAAGTAGTTATTTTGCAATAAATAAATTGGCAGGAACAAATTAAATTTCTAGTTTTGAATGTATTTACTAGAAATTAGAATGTATGCTTGAGAATGGAGATTGGCCGAGATGACAAAGGAGATGATTAACAGGTGGATTGTGTTATAATGCAAAGGTGGACCTTTCTAAAAATGATTCCTTTATGCATTGAAAACTTTACACAACACATTGTAATATAGTCTAAATATTTATTCGAATCTAAAAATGATTCCTTTATGCATTGAAAACTTTACACAACACATTGTAATATAGTCTAAATATTTATTCGAATCTAAAAATGATTCCTTTATGCATTGAAAACTTTACACAACACATTGTAATATAGTATAAATATTTATTCGAATCTAAAAATGATTCCTTTATGCATTGAAAACTTTACACAACACATTGTAATATAGTATAAATATTTATTCGAATCTAAAAATGATTCCTTTATGCATTGAAAACTTTACACAAAACATTGTAATATAGTCTAAATATTTATTCGAATCTAAAAATGATTCCTTTATGCATTGAAAACTTTACACAACACATTGCAATATGGTCTAAATATTCATTCGAATCACAATAGGTAGAAATAGCAGGTTTTTTTTTGTCCAATCCTAAGTAACATGCTTTACAAATACCGTGACTAGCTCAAAGTCGGTTCATTGTTGCTATCATACTTCTATTTTAGTCAATTTATGTAAACCAGGGATAAGATTCTACTTACGCTTGAATTAATTTGTGAAAATACCCTGCACTGGGAGTTTACTTACTTGTTTTACTTCTTGATTTGTAAGTAGAGGGGTAATACCCATCCTGTACCTTTCAGACATTCTTATAAAATGATTTTCTACTTCCTTTTTACCACACATCATTCTTTACCAACTGGCTACCATAAGTTGAACCATCCATGTGAAGCATCATTGTGTGAATTTTTAGTGAAGAGACATAGCAATTATATTTCTTGTTCCATTTTTCTAATATCAAGAACTAAAATTTAGTAACCTAATAATAACAATTCTTGTAAAAACAAGGTTTTTTTAAAAAAAAAAAAAAAAAAAAAAAATCCTTTTTTTCTTACTTAACTCCTAAAAGATCTATTCAAAGATAGAAGGCCGGAGCGGTTTGAAATAGTAACTTTTTGTGAAGTAACGTAACAGAAATTTTTGTGATTCTTTTCCAGGAATAAGAAGGATGCCATTTCTCTCAATCTTAGGAAATAGAATGTTGTGTAAAATCGTAATGTTTGTGTAAGCGGCCTAATTAGTTATTAAACACTGTTAATTGAACTTAACATGACACCATTTTTTTTTATTTGTTACAGATTTCCTGATATTTCCCCCGAAAGAATGGGTGGAGAAAATTTCACCTATTCTCCAGCAAGTGGATTCTAACTTGAATTTGAGTACTTCTGCTCCCAAGACCTCTGATAAACAAGTTACTGAGGTACGAGACCCGCCTGCACAATCTAAAGTCGATCCAACAGTGTGACATTTGGAGTCAAGCAGTGGATCTGAAGGCGCACCAATCTCTTCTCAAGATCAAAACGTTCAAACTACGGACGCAGTAGATCAGCTGGTTGAACAAACCGGCAGTGCACCTTTCGTTTCTGCTGAAGACCAATTGGTTCAAATGACAGTGGCCACACCGTTCAATTCTCCTATCGATACCGTTCAAATAGGCGAAAACATTCCGTTCAATTCAAGTGTCGGTCAAATAGTTCAAATAACTGATGCCTCACCGCTCAATTCTTCTGTTGTTCACACTCTTCAAGTCACCGATATCACACAGTTTAATTATTCTATTGACCAATCAGTTCAAATGACTTCGGGAATACCTCTCGATTCTTCTATTGGTCAAGTTCAAATGATTGACGCAGCTTCGTTCAATTCTTCAGTTAATCAAACTAATGAAGTGACCGAGTTAAATTGTTCTATCGATCAAACCGTTGAAATGACAGAAAGCGTTTCGTTTCAGTCTTCCATTGGTCAAACTTATCAAATGACTGATGCCACAGGGTTCAATCCCTCTGTTTTTCATAATGGTCAGCCTCTTCAAATGACAGATAGCATACCTTTCAACTCTCCTGGTGTTCACACACTTCAAATGACCGAAGTCGCCCAATTAAATTGTTCTACTGATCAACCTGTTCACATTACAGAATTCATACCGTTGCATTCTTCAGTCGATCAAATAATTCATGTGACAGATTCAATTCCGAAATCTATTGTCACACCGTTCACTAATCCGGTTGATCAAACCGTTCAAATTACAGAACACGTGGCTTTCAATTCTTCTAATGGTCGAGAGGTTCAAATGACGGAGAGTATACCGATAAATTCTTCAATAGGTTATTCTGTAAATCAAGACAACTCTCCTGTATGTCAAACAATTCAAATAACACCGTACAGTCCTTCAATCGGTCAACCTGTTCAAATGACAGAGAGTATACCGTTCCATTCTTCAATGAATCAAACTGATCAAACGGCAATCGAGCAAAATGATTCTTCTGTCGGTCATTCGATTCAAATGACGCAGATCGCCCCTTACAATTCTTATATTCAGCAATGTACTCAAATGACTGAAGACATGACTGTTATTTCAAATGTCGCTCAAACTGATTCATACTCTGATCAAACATTTCGAGCAACAGATTGTGAATCGCGCGATTCTTGCAATGATAATAAAATAAGAGCTTCGGTTTCTGAATCGCATATATGTATCATGTGCGAGAAAGAGTTTAAGGCTCCAAATGTTAATAAAGTTATACTGACAAAACCCCAACCATCCGTGCATTCTGATAAAATGGCAAATGACCACCCGTGCAATTATTATGGAGATCAATCAATGCACTTCAGGAATAGGAAACTGTGCAGTTGTTGTACTGATCAAACAATTCGAGTTACAAATAGAAAACCGCTCGATCATTCAGAAAAGCACATAAAAAATAGGAATCAACGCTATCGTGATAATAATATTCAATTTATTAATAAAAAACTTTGTGCTTGTTGTGTTGATCAAGCAGTAGAATTGGCGGATGATAAACATTTCCATTATCCTTTTGAACAATCTGTAGTAAGATCGTGCGATTGTTGTGTTGATCGAGCGGTTCAAGTGACAGACTGCGATCCAACCGAATGTTGTTCTGATCAAATAGTTCAAGTAAATAGTAGCAAAGAGTGCAGCAGAACGGTCAAAAAACTTGCAACTCAAAACAAAGACAGTATGCCGTCTTTTGTCGATCAAATAATTCAAGTGGTTGATGGTAGACCTTGCGATTGTTGTTTTGATTTCATGGTTCGTCAGCCTGTCTGTATAGTGCGCAAGACTGTTGTCGATAAAAAAATTCAAGTGACAGACGGCAAACCGTGCAGTGCTGAACCGTTTAAATGCACAATTTGCAGCGCACCCTACTCTTATTCAGACGAAGAATCGAAAGAAATGACGGCTGAGGGCAAACTGCCTGTAACTTCTACCACTAAAGCTGTTCAAGTTACAGATGGAAAACCTTGCGATTCTTGTATCGAAGAAATAAATGAAATAACAAGGGCCAAAAAACCAAGGCGTAAGTACCCGAAGAAGAAAAAGAACGAAGAAGAAGTGTTATTAGCAGCTAGGCCTTATAAATGTGATGGATGTGGTAAGACATATCAATTGAATTCTAGTCTCAATAATCACCTCAGATATGAATGTGGAATTAAAGTCAATCCACATGGATGTCCTATCTGCCCTTACAAAACTAAATTGAAAGGCCACCTTAAGAGGCACATGTCTACCGTTCATGCTGTTGCTGAACATGCCCAACTTGAGTCCACTATTGAATCCGATCAGAATATAGTGACTGATAACTAAGCTTATCAGTCTATATTTTTTTAACCATATGGTTTTGTTTTTAACCATATGGTTAAAAAAACAAGGTGTCAGTTATTTGTTCCTACTGCCTAAACGAAAGCTAAATTTTAATAGCAGCTGTAAAACCTTGAGAATTTAATGTTGCCCTGCAGGGAATCAACGCAACTTGAGTCTGATAACAAAAAGTGACTGATAATTAAGAATATAATATACTTAAGTGAACTTAAGATGTCTAATAATGTGAACTTCAAAAGGTTGAAATTATGAAAAAAGTGTTTTATGTACTTTGATTGGCATTTCTTTTTATTGTTACTCCCCTTATAAAAAAAAAACAGAGGGGGGTAATAATATAAAGAAGGTGTACGGAATGTTCTTCTTTAGACTGTTACTCTCCTTATAAAAACAGATTAGTGATATTCCTTTGTCCCAAAGTACAATAGGATAAACATCCCTTTGTCAAAATAGTTATTTAGTCAAAGTCATTTGTATTCTAAAAAAAAAAGACATCGGGGAGTAACAATCTAAAGAAGTAAGAAGTAAACATTTAATAAAAAATAACCCGTCTTGCATACGAGTCCGCAAGAGAGTGAGACATTTTCATGTTTTCGCTCTGCGTAAACTACTGACATAAAATGAAATAAAATCGGTACTGCCTTTATACTAAGTAGGGCCGAGAGGGCTGAGAGTTGATGGCAACCTCCTGTACTTTCCTAACTCCCTGTCACACGTATACATCTTTTCGACTTTCTTCGGCCCTATGACGTGTGGTGGAGGGAGGCCCAACAGCTGGAGACTGGATTACACACCTCCTATAGCTTTTTAACTCCCTGTTATACTTTTACGAGTTTTTAAGCTAAAAGTAACGTAACGTTTATGACTTATGTTCCATAGCCTAAACATGAAAATGTCAAAAACAAAATGCAATTTGGGATGTATTTATACATGAATACATTAATATATAATAAAGTTAGCATTAAACTTTAATATTACTTAATTTTTACTTCGTGTGTTTTTTAATTTTTTCTTGTAATTAATTGATCTCTTTATATATATTTTTTTTTTCTTAGGTTCTTAATATTTGAAAGTGTAAAAAAACTAATTTAAATTTTGATAAATTTGACTCCGGTTACATGTGTGTAGTAAATTTACTATTAAACTTTGATATTACTTAATTTTTAATGCGTGTGTTTTTAAATTTTGTCTTGTAATTAAAATGAGTAATTAATTGATCTCGCGTAATTTTATGTAGATTTTTAATATTTGAAAGTGTAAGAAAACTCATTTAAATTTTTCTAAAATTTTAGTCCGGTTTCTTTGTAGGATTGAATATTTTAAAATATAATATATTCTAGATCTAAATGCTACCTATAATTAAATACATTAATTAAATCTAACCTTATTATAAAATTTAATATAGTAATAATAAATAGTGATATTTATATACTAGAAACAATTTTGTAAAATATATTTAATAGATGTAAAATAATCATCAATTGACGTAAAATTAAATTTCCAAAAATTTAACAAATTTTGTAGGTAACCTGTATGTAATTAATGTATTTATTAAATGTAGTTTAAACACTCTGAACTAGTCATAATCTTGTCAAATATCAATTATATATTAATATATAATAACAATTTATAATATATTTGTAACAAACTTATGACATTCTTATTACTATACATTTTGTAAATGTATTATGTAGCATTAAGTTTGTTAGTATTATATGTTTGTAAAATGATATATAATTTATGTATCATGTGTGTTTGTTTTTCACACTGTAAAATGTATGATTTTTTGGGGTTTATTTATTATTTGTTAAATAATAGTACATTACGCGTCGAGTGCGCGGAAAGTAGCTTTTTGCATGCGAGTGTGGAGTTTGCACCCGAGCGACAGCGAGGGTAATAAAACCACTGCAAAATGCCGTTTTCGCACGAGTTGCGTACCGTACTTTATCTAAGATTGTTAGATTTAAATAATAAATACAGAAAAAAAATAAACTTCCAGTATACAAGTTCGTATTTCTCTTTTGATAAAGATAACATTAATTCATTAGTTGTATTTTGTGCCGAATTATTTCGGGAGGCGTATTATTCACCTCATATTCGTCATAATCATTTAAATCACTCATTGATTTTCACAAAAAAAAACTCGATATAAAAGTTACTTTTATTATACAAACAGCAAATTAATCTTGTTAAATGTAAACAAACTCGCTAATCGTGCGTAAAGCTGAAGAATTCCTCTTCTTTCAGAACTAAAAAAAAAAATTCAGAAACAAACGAACGACGTATGAATTCATTTGGAATTCTTCAGAACTATGAGACGCGCATGCGCAATGAATACAAGTGCGTAAATGATCACTTTCTACGCATCTAAACAGAGATATAATATTTATATTTCGTATCAATTGTAGATAAACGATTTTTACATTTGTACTGCTAATTTAGATAATCTACTTTTGTACTATTATATATCGTGCTCCTGAAAGAAACCGTTTTTTTGGGATCTTAAGGCGCGTCCACACTATGCCAAGCGGCAAGGAATGGCAAGGCCAAATGGCATTGCCAAGTGTAATGTGGACGTCTCCCTTTGCATTTGCTATTTGCCAAGCTTGGCACAAAACGTGCCACTTGACATGCCAAGCCGAACCCGACGATCGTCGGTCCGGATCAAAGAAAGCCAGATGGCAAGAAGTCGTAAGTCGGTCAAACGGCTTTGCCGCTTGGCCTTGCCAACTGGCATAGTGTGGACGCGCCTTTATAGGAAATTTGACGCTGAACATAATAGTTCCTAAGAACATGGGTCTGGAATTGCTTCGTTTTTGATATATCCATAAAAAAAACAAAAAACCAATCAAATCTTATTTTTGTCGATTCGATTCTCTACAGAATTATCATCAAGATGTTTTATGGTAAGAAGCTTACAATCTAAGAATTTTAAGAATATCTCCAAAATAAAGCTGTTTCGGACATATAATACAACTTTTTGGTTTCAGTGTCAAATTTTTCTTCAAGACCCTGAAGTGGTGCAGTTTTGTATTGTCAGGACACCCTGCATATACGAGTGTTTTATTTTGAGACTAAAATAACTAAAGTGCAAAACTAGTCATTTAATTGCCAATAGTCTGCAATATCTTATATTTAATGTAGATAACATTGTACTCGTGTGTAGAGATCTTTTACAAAATTCAATCAATAATTGTGATTTATATTTCCAAAACTTCGCTATAAACAACAATCTTTTTTTTATTAGAAAAGCTTTAAATTTATTTACTCTACAACTATAACTATTATTTATACATATCTATTATTATTTTATTATACGTTAAGCTACTCTGATAGTATTTAATTAAAAGTGTGGTATTTTATTAAACGATATAATAAAAAAAAAAAATAGTAATAATGCTATTATTAATAATAATTTGTAATAGCACTAATCATGTAATGCTATTATTCTTATGAAATGTCACTATTCGTATGTAATGCTATTATTCATAAGTAACGTCACTATTCATATTTTATGCGTCACTTGTAATACCTTGTAATCATCACAATTGGTGTTTTTTTTATAATTTTCAATACTACCATGAATCGTTTTTTTGATACCTCGAAAATCGATTTAATTGTGTCAATCTTTGCCTGTCCAACTATTCATGGGAAATAGTTATTTACGCACCAAGGGAGGAAACAAAGTCATTACACCCTGAGCGTTTTGGTTGGTTCCTGAGGCGCAGCCGAGGGAACCATGAAGTTTAATCCCGAGGCGTGATAGTAAAGCCGAGTAGCCGAGGAAGTTAATTAGCGAGGGTACTATGACTTTTTGCTCCCGTGGTACGTACAAGATTTTTCCTCTAGAAGGGAGAAAATCAACACAAATAAAACCTGTGATTTCGATTTATCTATTTATTTAGGGATTAATAACTAAATTTACAAATTTTTGTTCCTTTAATTTTAAAAATGACTTTTAAAAGCAAAAGAAAAAGATTTATAACATCTTGTAGTAAAAAAAATAGTATGAATTAAATGTGCAATTCATCAATTCCAACTATGTTTTATTTGATTTCTATAATGACTTTCTATAACTATGTAACTCTAATAATAATTCAAATGTTTAATAATACTACAAAATGACTGGCCGAATAGTATTTAATTTATTTGTGTTTGACCCTAAAATACGAGAAATCAAAAACATAAATATAACCTGATTAGATGTAACCTACCTCTTTTGTATAAGTCTTGTTTAAACTCAATTATGAAGTCATAAGACATTTTAAAATGACGATAAAAATTAAAGCATCACGGCAATCAAAAGTAAGTCTTATTTAAACTCCCTAATATTTAAAAAAAAAACTGTTAAGCAGTCGAGTCATTCAGTTAAAAAGAAACTGCTACAAGTTAGAAAACAGGCAACACTGATTTTTAAACAATAATAAGTTGGCTCCACTGTTACTTTCCACCACGATTTTTACTTTCCGCCACCATTTCTACTTTGCGCCACGATTTCTACTTTCCGCCACGATTTTCACAACTAGGCTGCAATGGGAACCTTTCCTCCCTATAAAGTAGGGTGGAAAGTTAATGTTTTCTCCCTTCTGGATGAAAAATAATTTTTTATAGGTTATGAGGTATAAGAAGTAGACGAATGGATATGTATAATTTTGTAATGATATTATTCATACATGTAATGCTATAACACATGTAATGCTATTATACATGTAATGCTATTATATGTGTAATGCTATTATATGTGTAATGCTATTATACATGTAATGCTATTATATATGTAATGCTATTATACATGTAATGCTATTATAGATGTAATACTATTATATATGTAATGCTATTATACATGTAATGCTATTATACATGTAATGCTATTATATATGTAATGCTATTATATATGTAATGCTATTATACATGTTACATGTAATGCTATTATATATGTAATGCTATTATATATGTAATGCTATTATACATGTAATACTATTATATATGTAATGCTATTATACATGTAATGCTATTATACATGTAATGCTATTATATATGTAATGCTATTATACATTTAATGCTATTATATATGTAATGCTATTATACATGTAATGCTATTATATATGTAATGCTATTATATATGTAATGCTATTATATAAGTAATGCTATTATGCATGTAAACTATTATTATACATGTAATGCTATTATATATGTAATACTATTATATATGTAATGCTATTATACATGTAATGCTATTATACATGTAATGCCATTATATATGTAATGCTATTATATATGTAATGCTATTATATAAGTAATGCTATTATGCATGTAAACTATTATACATGTAATGCTATTATATATGTAATACTATTATATATGTAATGCTATTATACATGTAATGCTATTATACATGTAATGCTATTATATATGTAATACTATTATATATGTAATGCTATTATACATGTAATGCTATTATACATGTAATGCCATTATATATGTAGTTATTATTCATAATGTATGTATTGCAACTGTTTATGTATGATAATACTAGCTGTCATAAATTTCGTCGAATTAGTGTGAATAGAAAGCGCTTGTGTGTTTAGTATCTTTTGTACATTTTACTATTTCTACAATTAAAGAAATTAATGTTAACAAATATACGATTTTTTTATATACGTATAATAGTTTTTGTATTTTTTTTTGAGTATTGTGTTTGTTGTATATATATGTATATTTTTTTTTGGTTGGGGGTTAATTGGAACTAAACTGTATAGGAAAAAATGTGCACTATTGTCTGCTTTCTTATGTGTAGCTATTCACATGGCTGACACAAATAACTTGTTGATAAATTGAAAATTTTTATCTTCTGTTTCTTGAATTAGACAGACATATGACTGGCGCAAATAGGTTGTTGA
Source organism: Gerris lacustris (assembly GCA_951217055.1). Taxonomy (NCBI): domain Eukaryota; kingdom Metazoa; phylum Arthropoda; class Insecta; order Hemiptera; family Gerridae; genus Gerris; species Gerris lacustris. The sequence goes on from OX578286.1 coordinate 36,780,366, forward strand.
TCATTGAAACATTTTATCTCATGTTTATTTAGACATATGACTGGCACAAATAACTTGATGATAAATTAAAACTTTTTACCTCCTGTTTGTTGATAAATTGAAACTTTTTTATCTTCTGTTTCTTGAATTAGACATATGACTGGCACAAATAACTTTTTAATAAATTGAAACTTTATTCTTGTCTGCCGCTAGGGCAACATGATCACAGATAAGGGCGTTTATCCTACGTAGTACCTTCCTTTCCTATCCCAGGTGTTCAGTGCATCCTCTCTAATTCTTGTTAGTACCAAAGTTTCGCATGCCTTTTTTTTACGTCAGCTCGATAGAGGTGTTCTTCGGTTTTCCAATTTGAAAGTAGTACCTTTATTTGTAACACCATTAGACCTGCCTAATCCTCCCAATAGATGAATACTATCAATAATAATCTATGGTGGAAAAGCCTGAGAAAGGCATTTAACTGCCAAAAGTATTTAACTACTAACTACACGTTGTTCCATCAGCAGGTATAAAGCAGTATAATTGAAATTCCTATAACCTTACTTTCAATAGTACTTGTAGAAACCATGGTAATCTATGGTTATCAGATTTTAAGGTGAAATGTCATGTATATTATTCGTTTTACGAATCCATCTTGAAATTAAACAAGAAAGAAACAAAGTGCATATTTTTTTCAACTTGCACATGGCTAAATTAAATTATTATGTATATAGAATGATTTTATTAAGTAACGTTTAACAAACCTGAACAGTATTAATTGTAGTTATTTTATTTTACAGTAGTAAAGCCGTACAGGTGCAACATGTGCGGTAACGTATACAAACAGATATCCAGATTGGGGTATCACATCAGGAATAAATGCGGTTCTAAGAATTCATTTCAGTGTCCTTGCTGTTCTTATAAATCTGAGTACAAAGCACATCTTGAAACTCATTTGTCAAGAAAACATCCTAAGATAATGAGTATACAAGAATTCATTGATAGTCTTTAATCACATCACCATATTTATAATTTAATGAAAATAAGAATAAAAAACTAGATAAGTCTAGCTTTAAATCAAGTAAAACACTTCCTACAGTGAGACAGCGTCTAACATATAAGTGAAAACACTAACTAACATAACCTTCTTCTCATAAAGATAAGGAGAAAAAGAAAACACTGTATGTAACAAGAAAGTTAACTGACTAAGGCGGCTTTCACACTGCGTGCGAGACCGATTCCGCTTGAGAAGCAAATACATGTATTAGCATGGGTCTATTCTCATTAATTGCTGAGTGAGACCGGGCCGAGCGAGACCGAGCCGACTCGGGCGTTTTTTTCGAGCGTTTTTGTTAGCTAAGCGTTTACGGTGACCGAAAACGCTTAGCTAACAAAAACGCTCGAAAAAAACGCCCGAATCGGCTCGGTCTCGCTCAGTCTCGCTCGGCCCGGTTTCGATCGGAGTTTAAAGTGAATAGACCCATGCTAATACATGTATATGCTTCTCAAACGGAATTGGCCTTATTCGGTCTCGCTCGGTCTCGCACGCAGTGTGAAAGCCGCCTAAAGTGAGACAACTAAAATAACCTTCTTCTCATGAAGATAAAAACTGAAAGAGTAACGCTGTGTATAACAAGAAACAAGACTAGGAACAAAGTTAACTGACTAGAGTGAGACAACCAACATAACCTTCATCTCATGAAGATAAAAACTGAAAGAGTAACACTGAGTATAACAAGAAACAAGACTAGGAACAAAGTTAACTGACTAGAGTGAGACAACCAACATAACCTTCATATCATGAAGATAAAAACTGAAAGAGTAACACTGAGTATAACAAGAAACAAGACTAGGAACAAAGTTAACTGACTAGAGTGAGACAACTAACATAACCTTCTTCTCATGAAGATAAAAACTAAAAGAGTAACACTGAGTATAACAAAAAACAAGACTATGATCAAAGTTAACTGACTAAAGTGAGACAAATTACATGACCTTCACCTTAAGAAGATAACAACTAAAAAAGTAACACAGTATATAACAAGAAACAAGACTTAGAACAAAGTTAACTGACTAGAGTGAGACAACTTACATGACCCTTTCCTCATAAAGATAAAAACAAAGAGTAACACTGTGTATAACAAGCAACAAGACTAGGATCAAGTTAAGTGACTAAAGCGAGGCAACTTACATGACCTTTCTCTTATGAAGATAACAACTAACAAAGTAACACTGTGTATAAAAAGAAACAAGACTATAGTAATAAACTTAACTGACTAGAATAAGACAATTAAGGTATCTCCTTTTAAAAGTTTATGGAGGAAATAAGAAGACACTTTTTACTAGTTGTTAAATTGCACAATTTATATAAATAATTAGATCGACATACTCGGAACTTGGAAGGTTTGTTTACGTTCAGGGAGAGAGCAAGAATTAGGTTTTATAACCTGCACCCTACATACCTTCTCTACATCGTTTTTATATTACAACACTGACTATACATACATGACACTAAAACAACGGCACTGGAGCACTCCTCAGATTTCCATCACTTCTTGGTCGACAATTAGTTGTTGTTATATTCATGATTGGTTATGTTAGGTAGCTTTTTCGTTTTGTTTCTTGTTATTTGCAATGTTAAGGTTATGTTAGATGTTTTTTAGTTTTGTTTCTTGTTATTTGCAATATTATTCTTTTAGTTTTCTCTGTCTTCATGAGAGGAAGGTTATGAATTGTCTCACTAAAAAATTGATAAATTATAGGTTTGTTCCAACAAAGCAAGGAACCGTCTGCGGGATCTTCACGGGCATGCGCAATTGATAAAAGTCATTCCAACCCGACCTTGGCGCTGCGTTTCGTTCCGTCCTCGAAACTATTCTTGCTATCCATCTAAAACCAAGCACAGACATGCGCAGTAATTTCCATCGTCACACATGTGAACAGGAAGGTTCCCTTTATTTTAGGTTTCCTAGAATGTTTTTAATACGGTTCGAAAGAGTCATTAGCTCGTTCTGTTACAATATGTAAATATGGGCCCAGCTCAGTCGGTTATGGGCGTGGGGGTTGTCATAGAAAGGTAGGCGACAAGGTACAGTACTGGTTCTAAATCCCAAAGAGGGGAAATATATTTAACTAACAAATAGATAACCTAATACTATTATTTACAATAAGATGGCTTAGCAAACTAAACGGGGAACTGCTGCGACGAGAGCCGTCCGTTGGTGGGGTCCCTTCACTCAGATCCGGCGATTTGGCCCCCAATAGGGACGAGGGGTCAACCCGATACTCGCTGACCAATCAGACTCAGTCTGCAGCTGTGACTTGTATTACTAGCCTCCTACAAACTTAGTACAAAACCACTTAGCTGAACTCCTGAGAAGTCCCGTGACAAGCTCTACCGCAAACGGGGACTCAATCACAGCGGAGCCTGCGTCTGCGTCTGGGTCTCTTACACAAACACTCACAGCCAGTGGTCAAGGTCAGGTCTAGGGACCAACTGCCGAAAGCTCCCAGTGGCACATCCCTCGGTTTCACTACCTTGACGAACGTTGGACCAAAACAGAGAACGCTTATCTTTACACAACAAAGACAGAACCGTTCCCTGCTTTAAACCAACGATCGTCACCTTATCTCGGGCGACTGGTATACAGTATACATAATAAAATAAACAAAGACCCTAATAATTAATACATTATGAGCCCTACGGGTTTAATATAAACTTAAAACCGTAACAGTTCCAACCTGTCGATGATTTTGTAACTGTACAAAGTAAGTGCATAATACCTATCCTAAACGATTCCCGATCGATTCATAGGTTGGTTGGAACAAACCTAATGTTTCTTGTTTTTGGTTCGAGTATTATTTAAATCAAATTAAAATTCAATTTTACCTGTTATTAATGTAATTATTTAAAATTATATTTTATTACAACTATACATTTATTTCTTGTAGAATTTTATGTTATACATTTCTTGTCTTCTATCCAAAGAGTTATATACTATTTAATTTTATAAAACTCAATCAAAGTAAAAAAAAAAAAACAAATGAAATTTATTTTTGTTTAATTAGAAAAAAAAGTTACCCTTTGTAAATAGTTTTATAAAGAAATAAGAAACATTATTTATTACTGTTATAATTTTAATTACTAAGTTTAATTAAATGTAATATATTTTTGTATAATATTACATTAGACTTCATATTGTCTAACAATAACTACTTTGTGCGTAACGGTTTAAAAAGGACGTTTTTTCTCTATTTTGAATCACATTGTTACAGTAAATTCTGTGTAAACTATGCAGTAAAAGATTTCGAAATATGGGAATCAAATAAAATATATGATCAAACTTGTGACTGTTGTTTTAAATAAATATTTAATAAAATGTAATTTGATTATGTAAACTTATTTTTTCGTAAACAGAATGTACTTTTTGTCATTTTTTTTTTTTTAAAAATGTACATTTTATGCATTTTTAAATTTAATTATTGATTATTAAAATTTGCACTAACTTTTTCTCTTTGCACAGATAATAACCATATGAGAGTTGAAGCCGACTTTACTTCAAAGCAATTTTCCGGTGATTAATCACATTGTTAATTATTATGGTTATTTTTATTATACTAAAAATGTTTATAATTTTTTTTTTTTTTACTTACATTAAATCTATAATCAAATTAGTTTACATAAAATTGGGAATCGTTAATTTTTTTAATATTTTTTTGTGGGGATAATGTTAATGAACAATGAAAATAATTAATGTAGATACAAATATATGTTGTTTTTATTTATTACATACAATATATGAGATTTTTTTTTTTTATTTACCCCTGAATTTACACCTCTTATACAAAATTATGTTTGCAAAACATTTTTTCACCGACCACGAGTCTTAAAATTTTAATATCTACCTCTTTTTGTTTTTGAAACTGACACAATTAGTTCGAATATCAAATTATTTGGAACTCTCGATTAGTAACTCGTTTGAGAACATGATCGTTACAATCTTTTAGTAAACTTTTGGTATAAACACAAAAGCATTTAGGATACTTGTCCAACTAGTAACTCATTGGACAACATGATCCTTACAATCTCTAAGTAAACTTTTGGTATAAACACCAAAGCATTTAGGATACTTGCCCAACTAGTAACTTATTGGCCAACATGATCCTTACAATCTCTAAGTAAACTTTTAGTACGAACACCAAAGCATTTAGGATACTTGCCCAACTAGTAACTCATTGGAAAACATGATCCTTACAATCTCTTGGTAAACTTTTGGTATAAAAACCAAAGCATTTAGGATACTTGTCCAACTAGTAACTCATTGGACAACATGATCCTTACAATCTCTAAGTAAACTTTTGGTATAATCACCAAAGCATTTAGGATACTTGTCCAACTAGTAACTCATTGGACAACATGATCCTTACAATCTCTAAGTAAACTTTTGGTATAATCACCAAAGCATTTAGGATACTTGTCCAAGTCCAACTAGTAACTCATTGGACAACATGATCCTTACAATCTCTTTGTATACTATACTTAAGTAGATAAACTAATTAAACAAATTACGACGAACCTATTGAATATAATTATTTGATGTGTTAACTATAATTGTTTATTGTATTTGTTTATTTTTCCAGAAGTGAAACCGTTTAGGTGTTTCAAATGCGGCAAAGGGTACAAGTTAATATACAGCGTGCGTAATCACATCAGATATGAATGCGGTAAAGAAAAGTCGCATGTCTGTCCTTGCTGCCCTTTTAAAACTAACTTGAAAAGAAAATTCAAAAGACATTTGTTGAAAATACATATAAATAATTAACTCATTAAGATATTTACATACTTGAATTATATTATAAGTAAATTTAGACTGATTTGTCAATCTAGTCACCATACTCATTAATATAATCTTTTCCCCTTAGAGATAAGGTAAAGAAGATACCTTTGATAATGATTTATTTTCTTCAAGTAAATATATTATTAGTTTAAAATCGTTATTATTACATTAAAACAGTAAAATTACTAGTAAAAATTAATTTTAAAATAGTTTATTATGTTGAAATAGTCTGTCTAAAACGTGTTCCAATATGACATCCTTGGGTAGGGTAGAGCAAACTCGACTACAGTTGATTGCTTTAAACTATTTCAAAAGAGAATAATTTAAATCTGTTTGAGAATTCCAATAAGACATACCTCAGAAAACATTTTAACGAGTTCAGAGCATGAAACAAAACAGATAATTACTTCGTTTCCATGGTGTTTAAACACGGATTGAATACTGATTTGGGATTGAACAAGCTAGGTGAGTCTATGAGTAGTATTGAATCCGTATTCAATAAACTAATGAGCTGATAAAAATGAGCAACAACTTTTACAAGGTTACTTTGATAAAGGTTATAAATAATTTTGTAACCTTTAGCTTTCATAACCAGGTTTGTTATGTTTGATTTTAAATGCTGTAAAAACAAAACTGAAAATTACAAATAAAGGATATGTTTTATGATTGATTGGAGGTGGTTAGAGGTGAGGTTGGTGTAAATCCTACAGACACACCCACACTCTGCGCATGTCAGGATCGAGTTTACGTGTTTCCATGAAACTCGATCCAGATACAATCCCAGAATTTGTGTATCATATTTAATCCGTATTGAATCTAGGTTTCCATGTACACTTTGGGTCCTAAAATGTATTCAACACGAATTTTATCCTTATTTAAACGTCATGGAAACATAGTAAATATTGGTAAAGAAGAATTTAACTAGCTACAATGTTGTAGTGTTGACATTATTACCAACCATGTTTAACATAATTACCCAACCCGAAGATCGAGAGGCTATAAGAAACCCATAGAACCTACTTACCTACCGCATAGTAGCTGTTACAAACCATACATCATTCAGAGCACCTAGACTCTTCAATTTACTGTCCCAAACAATAACTTTAATCCAACCACAATAACTTTAGTGGTCCGGTCAGTGACCTTGAGGGCAGGTGGGTAGTACGCGGACGTGAGGCGGTCCGGTCATTGACCCAGTTTTAGGTGCACATTAGCGGTTGAGCCATGTGCCCCTTATTATCTCTACTCATAACCTTTATTTGTCATTTCCATGTATGTTTACTTACCTACCGCATAGTAGCTGTTACAAACCATACATCATTCAGAGCACCTGGACTCAATTTACTGTCCCAAACAATAACTTTAATCTCATCCCCCTAAATTTCTAAATTTATAAAAACTTCACTTAATGACAATACGAACTTCAATAAATAAAATAGCTCTTCAATAATTGGTATCTATTGAACTTAATTTCAAATTTTCGTTTTTGTTTCTTATTTATATGCTTTTGTTAATCTTTCATAGTTATTTTTATAATGTGTTTTCTATCGTTTATTTAGTTTTTAGTGTTTTTTTTTATGATTATATATTTGACCATATAATATACAAGAGATTTGAGTATGGTTATATTTAACCATATAAAATACAAGAGATTTGACTTAACCTACAAGATTTTTTATATTATATAACATGTAGATTTTCAAGTTACATAAGAAGATAAAGTACTAAGATAACTTATAGCTGCACTTAAGCCATGCTTCTACAGTTAACCATATGTATAAAAAATTATATATAAGTGGCACATAGCGTCTTTGCGTTCTATTGTTAGAATAATTGTCATATAGGAATATGTTTCGATTCCTAGTGGAATCACACTTATTTTTATTCAATAATAAACGTGCGTGGACGGTTGAAACTTAAAATTGGATCATCTATGGGCTAATACTTTCAACAAAACACCCAGATCTCATTTACATCAAACGATTACTTTTCTATCTATATTATTAAAAATGTTTTGTAAACAAACAAATATGTCAAATTGAGCGAAGGTTCAAGGCAGCGGCCGCTTTTCGACGAGTGAAGCAAGTCGAGTAGGGGACTGATCCTCATAGTTTTCTTTAAAAAAAAAAGAAAGATTGAGGGAGATTTAAAAAAGGAGGGAAGATTAAATAAATAAACAATAAAAAATAGATCTCAAAAGTTAAAACATTATTAAAGTACGCAATAGGACGCTAGGAAGCTGTGTACTTCACTAATAAGAAGATTTTTTTTTCTATCTCATATTGTTTAATTTTACAAAAATCTTAGTCATTTTTCTTAATTTAGTTAAATACTTTGTATGCGCATGTTTATTTGTTCGATTGTGTTTTTTTATAGAGATTTATTTGTTAAAATAAAAAAAATGTTTTGAAAACACGTTTTATTTTATTTTATTAAGTGCATTTTTGTTTTACTTTTTCTTACCTTAAAGGAGAAGTCTTGTTTTCACCTAAAGAAAATGCGAAACCGAGATTTTAACGGATTTATCCGTTTTGGGTGGTTTAAAGACGATTTGAGTGGTTTTTGACTGGATTTCTACCTCTTTCTGTCTTTGTCACGCGTAACTCCACGCCAAATGTAAAATTTTTGTGTTGGAGATGCAAGTATGTTAACGACATATTAATGCAGCTATTTATAAAATCCTTGCTTTTGCCTAAGGAGCCTAAAAGCAACAAAAAGCAAATTCCTAGTACGACGTACCACTTGTTCGAACCTAGAACCTTGCAATTAGGCCATCTTTTAGGCTCATTTTACTATCACCATGGTAGAGAGTTCCAGCCACTTTACACATCATAACTTTGTACATTGTACCGCCTAAGCGAGTATGATGTGATCATTAGTGAGCCATATAAATCAGAGCATCACGGCGAGGAATCGAACCCACTACCTTGTACCGCACTTGATTCAGTGATGGCCAAGCAGTCGTGGTAAGTAATTTAATCCACACGGCCACGCTCTCTAAAGCAAATTTCTAACTACATAACATTTATAGGTAATTACCAATTAGCTATTAGTTTTGGGGATATTAATTACGTACAACTTCAAAGAAAGGGTTAACAGCATTTGATTTAATAAAATTCAGCATTCGTTTTCAAGGAAAATATTATCATTTTCATGTTCGATTGTTTCATTTATTAAAAAAAGAAATATTAACGAATTTGTCACAAGGATTCACTGCTTACATCTAAATCGCAAATTTATTTGGTACTTGGCTTTACTTGGTTTATTTGGTTTTACTTAGTTCTAAATGACTATTAAGACAAAGGAATATTTAGCCCAAAGAACTTTAAGACAAAGTAACATCAACTTCTCTTATAAAGGTGCTAACATCACTTAGTTCTAAATGACTATTAAGATAAAGGGATATTTAGCCCAAAGAACTTTAAGACAAAGTAACATCAACTTCTCTTATAAAGGTGATAACATCACTTAGTTCTAAATGACTATTAAGACAAAGGGATATTTAGCCCAAAGAACTTTAAGACAAAGTAACATCAACTTCTCTTATAAAGGTGATAACATCACTTAGTTCTAAATAACTATAAAGACAAGGAGATATTAACACATTAAAGTAATTCAGGGTGCGTAACTGCTAGGTGTTCTAAAGGGTGATTGTGTGGGCCAATCTTCCTCTTATTATATTAATGTTAACTACTTCCTTGTTTCAGGTACAGATGTAGATAAACCCGGAAGATTTTCTTGCGACACTTGCGGCAAAGTTTACAAACACAGGCCAAGTCTAAGGAATCACAAGTTGTACGACTGCGGCGACAAACCTCCTCAATTTCACTGCCCATTTTGTCCTCATTCAGCCAAACAGAAAGTCCATCTTAAGTCTCATGTTTTCTCAAAGCATAATAAGATCTTACCGAATTCGGATAATATCCTTTATTCATAATTTTTATAAATGATTTAGGTTACCTTTTCGCAACGAGTATTGTTTTATTATATTTTATATCAATAACGAAAAACCCAGACTGCTTATTTAGATATTTAAAATTATAAAAAAAATAATATTTTTCATTCATTCGTTACCAACATACTTATTCATATTATTACCTTCAAAAATTGGCACTTCTTTAGATTGTTTCTCTTCCTTATAAAGAAAACAGGGGGAGTAACAATCTAAAGAAGGTGTACTGAATGTTCTTCTTTAGACTGTTACTCTTCTTATAAAGACAGAAGTGTGATATTCCTTTGTCCTAAAGTACATTAGACTAAACTTCCCTTAGTCTTAATAGTTATTCAGTCAAAGTTGTTTTTATTCGAAAAAAACATAGGGGAGTAACAATCTAAAGATGTACCTTTTAAATTATAATTACTATAATATTTTACACTCATTCATTACCGACATACATATTTATATTTTTACCAACAAAAATTTATTATTTAGCGAAGAATTATTATTTTAGTATTACCACGATTTTTTAATTGTGACCTTCAAGCTGAACGATAATTTAAAAAATGCAATTACTATCTCATTCATTATTATTCTTATAATCACTTTTAAGGTATTTTTATATTTTTTTTTATTTTTTTTTTATTTAGCATATTGGAACGTTTTAGCACAAGTATTTAAACAAAAATAATATAATATACCAGTATTTAACCAAAGATAATATTTGAAATAGTTTAAAAAAGTTAAGAATATATTCGAAAAACCAAATATCGATATATATTTTTTGTCATTTCCATGTCTTGGCTATGGCACATAAAGATACTAAAAATCGACACCAAAAAGAGTTACACGTGTAACAGGGGGTTAGGAGGATATAGGAGGTGTGCAATCAAGTCTGGGGAGACTTGATTGCACCTTATACCGAGAGCGGGGGCTCTCGGTATAAGGTCTCACCCAAATGCGCTTGGTAGGGCCTACCAAGCCCAAGTAAAGACATTATCATGTCTTTACTTTGACACATAAACTCGAGAAGCGTTACCAAAAACGACACCAAAAAGCGTTACCAAAAAACGAAACCAAAAAGCGTTACATGTAATGTCTCACTGTCTTGCAGACTCGTATGCAAGCAATTTGCAATTTTTTGTCACTGAACTGCATGTTAATTGCATTATTAACAATAAATTTCACTCCTAAAAGAATTATTGTTAATTGCACATTAACAATAAATTTCTCGGCTCAAAAAATAATCCTCGCTATTTCTAATATTATTTATAGGATAATTACCAGGGTTTTTCGTTATTATTTACTATTAATAACTCCAAAGAACTAATATTAATTTTGTTTCATTATTGTTATATATTACATTTAATTGTAATTTTGTATTAAAGTAGTCATTTTTTTTATAATATTTTTACCAATGTGAACGATTAAGTGTTCTATATTTAGTCATTAAACTATTTTTATGACCAAAGAAAAATTTTAAAAAAAGTCATTAAAACGCTCAATATGTAGAATATGTAGAAATATTTTGTTGTTTATTTCAAATTTATTGTACCTATAAAAAGAATAAAGTTTTTTTTCAAACTACATTTTTTAAACTTTTATAAAATATACATAAGTAGTGCGAGTCCTTTATTCAAACTTCTTTTTTGTGTAAGAGTTTACATCCTTAAATGGAATGTGAACTTATGTAATGGGGATTTGGTGAGTAAATAAAGTAAACTGGTTATGTGTTGAATATATTATATTATATTTGATATATAGTATATAATATATTGGTATTTGATTGTATGTGTGTGATATTGATTTAGGGTGTGTATGTGTATACCACCTGAGCTAATATCGGACCCCGTGTGACTCCATGCTCTTATGACTAGTCTATAAGATTCTTGGTGGGGGAAAGTACCACTAGACAGAAATCTGAGCCTTTGCTAGCCTAAGGTCTACACTGGTTTTCTAGAATTTTCTAGACTTGGATTGTCCCTTACACTTATATAAAGTTACAGTCTTTAATATGTAAACATGCGTAAAAATATTCGTTTACAATTTAAACCTAAAATAGACCCCCGCACCGGGACTCGAACCACGGGTCCTCCTATTAATCCGTTACAGGTGCTCTTACCAACTGACCTATACGGGAGAATGGTCTTTCTCTGTCGTTACCGATACAATTTCCCCGAATCCAAGCTTTCAATCATTTCTACAAATCTAATTAGCCAAATATTCACGGCAATAGAACTAGATCGAGAATTAACGCTTATAATTATAAAGTAATCAATTAGTACCTTTACCTAGTACAATCTATTTGAAATTCAAATTATTTAGTTTTTGGTAGTATTCATACTACGGAAAGATTAAATTTTACTTTAAATCAAATTATAATTATTATCAATAACTACGGGAGACATACAGAGAAAAATAGACCCCCGCACCTGTAACGGATTAATAGGAGGACCCGTGGTTCGAGTCCCGGTGGGAGGGTCTATTTTTCTCTGTATGTCTCCCGTAGTTATTGATAATTATAATTTGATTTAAAGTAAAATTTAATCTTTCCGTAGTATGAATACTACCAAAAACTTAATAATTTTAATTTAAACCTATCGAGATGAAAAGTTACACAATTAAATCACGCCAGTGTTAAATTCAGCAATGTATACTCACAAAAACCTGAGAGTGAATTGTGTATCATATTAAATTGCAACATTTATTATGTAAACATGCGTAAAAATATTCATTTACAATTTAAACATATCGAGATAAGAAGTTACCCAATGAAATCATGCTAGTGTTAAAGTCAGTAATGCAAATTTACAAAAACCTGAGAGTGTATTGTGTAAATGGTTTGTAGTATTTGATAAGAGTAGCTTGTTTAACAATTTTCTGTATTTAATTCTAGCTAAAGCAAGCCATATCCGTTTTATTTGGGCTTCGATTTATGTTAATGTACAAGTCAGGTTCAATGATAGATTCAACAAATCTATAGATGCAGTGATTGGAGCAAAAATTCCTGAGATAATTTCTTTTGTTTCTGAGCTTACCGAAGGCAACGGAAGCATTGTGGTCATTCTGATGAATAAAATGTTTTATGCTTCCGAAATAAATAATTAAAATATTCCTGGACAGAAATCCAATTCAGAAATCCGGGAAAATTTATAGTTCAAATGTAGTTCAAAATTTTTGCTAACCACCACTAAGATGGTGAATTTATTGGTCTGAATTTCATATACTTTGGATGGTAGGTCATAATTAGCCCATTGATGGTGCCATATTAATTTCAAACATCTACGATCATTCCTTTCTCTTTCGCATGCGCCAAAACTTTTAAAATTACTCGTCCTGATATCAAGAAATTTGGAGGGCTTGTCAAAAGTAGCAGTCTGTTCACATTTCACGTTGAATAAAATTGGCGTGACCTCACTAGGAATCCAAAAAGATCCAAAAAACCACATTTTTAATTCCCATGTGACCATTAATTGGACTCGAGAAAGCTACTTGGCAAAAAATTGGCAGACTATTTAGAACTTGGTTTCAATTGATAAACAGAACTGCAATGATAACACCTAATTATTGCAATGATAATACTTGGATAATTATGATAAAACCTTCAGCTGCTAGTATAGATTAGTGTCCCCATAACTTAAAAGTTCTTAAGATATTCAGGGATAATATATGGTCATGATATTCAGGGATAAGGTCATGATATTTAGGAATGTGGTCATGATATCCAGGGATATGGTCATGATATTTAGGTATATGGCCATGATATTCAGTAATATGGTCATGATATTTAGGAATATGGTCATGATATTCAGGGATATTGTAGTGACTGTATTCTTCAGTATCGAATGGAGTAAGTACTGAAGGTGATGCTCCTAATAATAAAATTATATTTAGGGGAAATTGTGATTGGGTCTATAAGTTTCTGGAGGGTTGAGCAAGGATTTCTTATCTTTCTCAGCTTTCTGTATTTTTTTTTTTTTTTTTTTTTTGGATGATGTATGACGGTGTTGAGATTTAGTTAGTAATTTAAATTAAATGATCGTTATTTATCTTGTTCAATAACCAAATATATAATTTCCCGCATAATAACCATTAATAACTATGTCATCTTTGATGTAATCATAATATAACCTTATACTTCCGCAGGTAACGCCACGTTCAACTTACTATCGCGAAACTGCAGGACACGATCATCGGACCATGAGAAACCTTTTAAATGCGACCATTGCGACAAATCTTACAAACTAGTGACCAGCTTGAAAAATCATCAGACCTACGAATGTGGAAAGGATCCGCAATTTTCATGCCCAGCATGCAACTACAAGACCAAGCATAAAGGAAGTCTCAAGCGTCATATGATTCAACATGCAATGAAAAAACAACTCACTTTAGATAGCGATTCATTTTCTAACCTATAAGATAACTTCTTGATAAGTATGACTTTTTGATATAAACTTTTAGTTAAGCTTATCCTAGACTGATAAACATAGATAATAATACTGTAATTTTATAAATACTCATAAAATTAGAAAATAATGATTAGTTTTGTTAACTGTAAAACATATATATTGATGTACCTATGTATGACGTAGCACAAATAAAGCCTGAAGCGTCATATAATTCAACTTTCATTTCGATGAAAACCTACTAACGCTTGATGGCGATTTATTTGCTATCTTGTAAGATTCTACTTCTTTATATATTCAACAAGTACAATTTTAGTTCAGTTTAAAAACTTACTTAGACTGATAAACTTAGAAAATTATAATGATAATGTAATTATTAATATAAAACAAATATAATCATAAAAATAGAACAACTTTTGTTAACTGTTAAACATTTATTGACTTACCTCATTATTCGTTTACTTTTTACTGGTCTTATATTACTTTGCTTTGTAAGTTTCATCGCACATTTCCGTTTCCCCAATTTTGAACCACTTCCCGTGATTCAATCTCCCTCAAATTTTGCACATAGAAACAACTATGGTGAAGAATACAGAAACCAAAAAAAAAAAAAAAAAAAAAAAAAATAGTGTCAAATTTATTTGCTTTTTAAGTTTCATCGCACACCTATTACCCCAATTTTGAACCACTTACCGTCATTAAATCTTCCCCAAATTTTACACATAGATACAGCTAAGGTGAAGAATACAGAAACAAAAAAAAAAAAGTTGAAAACAAGACCAGTTTTGAAAAATGACATTTTTATATTAATTATTGACTGTTAAAACAAAAATTTGGTTTTGCCATTGTTTGTAATTCCCATCGTCTCAAGATGCTTTAGTGCCTTCATACTGAACTATTTATTCATATATATATATATATATATATATATATATATATATATATATATATATATATATATATATATTATAAGTGTTTTTAATCATTAGAAATCATTTTATAATTGCTGTATCCTTTGATTCTTTTTAAATATTCATGTTCGATGAAACACGAAATTACCCATTTCTTTTGGAAGTTTGTTTTTTTAATTATCAATTTTTTTTTTTAAAGAATGATCATCCTGGTTCTTCAATAAGTTTCAGTTTTATTCCCATTTGGCTTCTACTTCTCCACTAGTTGATCTGCTTTCCTTTTATCGTTCTTTAGAAAATTCTTGTGAATCTTTTTTACTCCTATTCTTGAATCCAACAATCCTTGGTTGACTATTTTCTACTGTTGCTCTCTTTCTTCTTTCCACACTGCCTTTGATTATGTTTTTGTTACTTCTTCCTTATCTTGTTTTATCTATTTTGTTATCTGATTTAAGGGATTCATGTCAATTCTAATGATTCAAATTGTATACATTTCTAATCAATTTTCTTCCTTGTCTAATCATTTTCCTTTGATTTTCTCATTTCTCTAAATGCTATCAATGGTTGATTCATTTTCTGATCCGATTTCTCATTCTATTTGTCATTCTGTTTACAGATGTTGGAAGTTACGACGGCAACTACGTAAGGAAACGATCAGTTGACCATGAGAAACCTTTCAAGTGCACCGGATGCGTTAAAAGTTACAAACTTTTCACAAGTTTGAAAAACCACCAGAAATACGAGTGTGGCAAAGAGCCACAATTTCCCTGCCCATTCTGTCCATATAAGACAAAACATAAGGGTTCTCTTAAAAGTCATGTTGGTCTGAAACATGGAGCTGCCATGGACAGCCAACCATTTTGAATGAGACCAGAATTTCCCTTTATACCAAAAAGCCTTAGCGAAGACGCTTGAAATAGAGGTTGTGAAACTTCACTTTACACCTTTGAGGCATGGAAAACCATAAAAGCCATTAAAATAAAACTATCACAATTTAATGAGGAATTCCGCTAACTTTTTTTCAATTAAATTATCCTTGGTACAATAATACTTCTTGAAGATGCTTGGAAAGGAGGTTGCGAAACTTCATTTTACACCTTTGAGGCATGAAAAACCATGAAAGCCATTAAAATAAGACTTTATCACTATTTAATGAGGAATTCCGTAAATTATCCTTGGTACAATATGACTTCTTGATGATGCTTGAAATAGAGGTTGTGAAACTTCACTTTACACCTTTGAGGCATGGAAAACCATGAAAGTCATTATAATAAGACTTCATTACAATTTAATGAGGAATTCAGTTAATTATCCTTGGTACAATATGACTTCTTGATGATGCTTGAAATAGAGGTTGTGAAACTTCACTTTATACCTTTGAGGCATGGAAAACCATGAAAGCCATTATATTAAGACTTCATTACAATTTATTGAGGAATTCAGTTAATTATCCTTGGTACAATATGACTTCTTGATGATGCTTGAAATAGAGGTTGTGAAACTTCACTTTATACCTTTGAGGCATGGAAAACCATGAAAGCCATTAAAATAAGACTTTATCATTATTTAATGAGGAATTCCGCTAACTTTTTTTAGATCATGGAAATACTCAGTGTTACCACCTTAATTGATGTATGGAAGTTCTCACTCTTCATACTATAGGCATCATTTTTAAGAGATAATCATAGTCACGTTAACTATAAACTTTCTTAAGCATAATTTAAGCATGCTTACATGCCTCTATCATATTATGCTTCAATACCATGTTGCCTTTGTTTGTACAAGCGTGATTCGTCATCAATGAAGAATCACTTGAAGCACCGACAATGTTCTATTCCTTACATCAACCAAAATTTAAAAGTTGATTGTTTTGGATAGATACTGCCGGTCATTAACTTTAACATTTTTGACTGTTTTGGATGGATGCTGTCAGTGGTCATTTAGTTTATAATTTTTTACTTTTTGAATGGATACTCTTGGTCATTCAATAGGGTGGGTCGAAAAAAACTTTTTTTGGAAATCTAAAAACATGTAGTGATAAAAACTTGTTACTATCCTAGAAACGAAAGATCCCAAAATTTGGGCTCATTTGAACAAGTGCTAGGTCGCGCCCCGTCGCTTTGAAGTTTGATGTATGTGAAGTTCTTATAAAATAGCGATGTTGTGGTGTTTCGTATTATTTTTTTGTGTTACAATATATTCCGAGTGTAGTTTTACTGTTAAATATATTTTATAGACATTTAGTGCCTGTGGTAACTACATAGTTTAAATAATTAAGTTGTTTAGTTTAGCCAGTAAGTGATGACATATATAATTTTTTCGAAAAAATTAGAAAAAAATAAATTCCGCATAAGTTAAATTCCAAGTTTAGGTAAAAGAAACTTAATATTTTCTCCATTTTTAGTTTATTTCGTAATCGACATATGTATAGCTTATAAAAAAAATAAAAAATTAATTGAAATTGTGATATTAGCATTTTTTGTGAAATTACATACATAGTCATTAAGTGGAAGAAAGCAGTACGTAATAGACTGCCTTAATGCTAACCCAATACCAGTTTACTTATAATTTTTGTTTTATAGAAAAACTAGTAACATGTTTTCACTAATAACTTTTAAAGCTAAGTTCTCATTTAAGCGCTTTTTCTTTCTACCTGCACATAATATTTCACATAAAATATTATGCAGAGGTAAGCGAAATAATATAGAAATAGAAAAGGTTTTGCTGCTTTTAACTTCTTCACAAAAAATTACCCAAGATCAGATTTGGGCACCTTACTGAGTATGGCTCCAACCCCCCCCCCCCCCCCCATTCTCGTTAAGGGTGATGGGAGGGGTATAAAATACACTCTTTAAAAGTTATTAGTGAAAACATGTTACTAGTTTTTCTATAAAACAAAAATTATAAGTAAACTGGTAGTGGGTTAGCATTAAGGCAGTCTATTACGTACTGCTTTCTTCCACTTAATGACTATGTATGTAATTTCATAAAAAATACTAATATCACAATTTCAATTATTTTTTTAAATTTTTTTATAAGCTATACATATGGTGATTACGAAATAAACTAAAAATAGAGAAAATATTAAGTTTCTTTTACCTAAACTTGGAATTTAACTTATGCGGAATTTATTTTTTTCTAATTTTTTCGAAAAAATTATATATGTCATCACTTACTGGCTAAGCTAAACGACTTAATTATTTAAACTATGTAGTTACCACAGGCACTAAATGTCTATAAAATATATTTAACAGTAAAACTACACTCGGAATATATTGTAACACAAAAAAATAATACGAAACACCACAACATCGCTATTTTATAAGAACTTCACATACATCAAACTTCAAAGCGACGGGGCGCGACCTAGCACTTGTTCAAATGAGCCCAAATTTTGGGATCTTTCGTTTCTTGGATAGTAACAAGTTTTTATCACTACATGTTTTTAGATTTCCAAAAAAAGTTTTTTTCGACCCACCCTATCATTCAATGTATAATTTTTGACTGTTGCGGATGGATACTGTCGGTCATTTAGTGTATAATTTTTCTTAACATCTTTATTTTTTTTAAATTTATCATTAATTAGTATATTTTTACATAATATAAACTATTGTATATTCTTCTTTTTTTTCTTCTTTTGTTTATTTGTATAGTTGATATATTATGTTTTGTAAATAAAAGAATAATTATCACAAACTATCTTACTTGAATTATTGTTTATTTAATAATATTTTGTTTTATTATTAAGAATTGTTTCTTAAGCCGCGTTTACATTGGCAACACCAACAAAACATATTCTAATTCTTCCTAAAAAGTGTTTAGAAACAATGTTCTTCAAAACAAAATTTTGCTGTTTCAAAAGTATTGAGAAACAAGGTTTCGGAACAGAAAATCGATGTTTATAGATATGTTTTTTGTTTCTCGTACAAATCGGTAGTCATCAAAAGATGTTTAGGAAAATTGTGAAAAGTTTCCCAAACACAAGTGTTTACATTTTTAGAAACAAGTTGGGAACAATGTTTAGAATCAATTGTTTTGTAAACACTGTTCCTAAACATGTTCCTGTTGCCGCTGTAAACGGGGTTTTGCTATAATTTCGCTGCGTTTCTTTGATGTATTTATAAATTATCATTAGTATGTTCTTTTATTGATTATCATTTGCTCTTATTTATGCTTTTTTTTGTTATATTAACTTATTGGGTTCCAGGTATAATAATTTAGTGGTTCACGCTTTAATATTTAACTTAATGCTTAAACTATTTACCGATGTACCGAAAGTAAATATTTAATAACAATCATTATTATCTTTAAAATCTTATCTTTCCCTATTCATTTTTAGGGTCTGTAGGCAAAACTAAGGACCCTTATATTTTCCTGCGTGTCTGTCCGTCCGTCCGGTCGCCTGCCCTCACGGCTACACCTTTCGTCCGATCACTTTGCAATTTGGCATGTATGTGTCTTGTACCTACCCACATATTTTAAAAATATAGCGACTTAAAAAAATATATTTAAAAAAAATTAGGGTAAAAAAACTTGAGGGTTAAACATGTTTTATTTTTTTCGACACCGTGAGGGGTATCATATGAAAGGGTACGTCGAGCTGATTACAAAAATATATAATTCTTTGGTTACAACTTTGATAGGGCGAGCGTAGGCAAGTTTGAAGTGGGTGTTAAACGTGCCCCCCCCCCTCTATCTCGCTTATGTGAAGTGCAAAAAATCTGGAAAAATTCCTGAACATTCTTAGACCAAAAGTAAAGATACCACTTTTTGGAAATTTCAAAAAAAAATATTATTTCATTTTTTATTGACAAAATACGTTTTTTTTATAACTATGGTCTTTTCGATCTATTTTCCGGTTCAGTGGCAAAAAATACTTTATCAGAGTTTGTTTATGTGTTTTGAGAATATCAGACCCTTAGGATAGTTAAAAGCATTTTAAAATAACACTGTTTATACGCTTAGTTAAACACTATACAGTGTGGCCTACGGTCCCTCGCTGTGTGCTAACTAGCACACACTTGACCTGTTTATTATAATTGAACAGGTGATCAGCTCTAAATTCAAAAATAATTTTGGGTTTATTGAGACATATTTATGTTACTTACGTTACGTATACGGCACATCCAGCCCGTGTAGAAGATTTGGCCTCCATTGCAACTCCTCACCATTTTTCCTATCTTGCTCATATTTCCTTTATGAACTCTCAGATCGTCCTCTACCGACCTCATTTTCCTTATTTTTGTTACCAATGTTATTATTATCGAGTTTATTTATGATATGTTGATAGATAACCTGCTCAAAAGTAACAATATGTGTATATATATATTATAGCTCTAATATGTATTTAAGTTCTATCAAACCCACTTAAATGTTCTTAGTGATTCTCTAGTCTTCTCTCTTCTTTAATCTTAGTGATGTTCTTAGATGTTCTCTCACTTCAGTCTGTACATTTCAGTTTGTTTATATGCTAGATTTTATTTGATAGAAAATGCTACATTGGGTTTTTAGTTGGTGGTTGGGCTAGGATCAGGCGAGTGTTTCACTATATTCTGATGCCAAATTTAATAGTATTCCTTAAAGGCCCACATACACGATCAAACTTGTTGGGCAAGCAGCAAATTTGATCCAAAGTTATTCAAGTATTTTGATGCCTTATGTGCATCGCATTAAGCCATCCAACTCACAAACTTCATCCATACTCAGTCAAACATACTTTCATACTGGCTTGACAAGCCAGTTTGATCGTGTATGAGGGCCTTTTTAAAAAAGGACACAATTGATAATAATTACTATGTAGAATTCATAGAAAGTAAATTAGCAAATTATCAATACTATAATAATTGATTGATACAAATAATTTGTTTGTTTTTTTAGGTTGTTCGAGGTATCCCGACAAACCGTTTCAATGCGACAAGTGTTCCAGATGCTATAAACTTGCTTCTAGTTTGAAAAATCATCAGAATTACGAATGCGGACGTGAACCTCAATTCAGTTGTCCGTTTTGCCCATTCAAAGCCAAATATAAAGGCAACTTGAAAAGTCACGTCGGAATTAAACATGGAGCATCATTATAGTGAATGGAGAAATGAAGAAGAATCAGCCGTGATGACTATGCTGTTTAGTCGAAGGTGCATAAAGCTTTGACTATGGGTTCTCATTTCGCATTTCTCAACGCATTCATCTTCAGCCTAATTAGGCTTTAGAAGACGAATTTAGGTTACTGTCCCTTTAACATCACACACTTTATCATCACATTGAGGAATAGTTATGCAATCCTCAAAATCGCATCATGACAAGAAATGGTTGTTCATTCCTCAAAACCTCATCATGGCAAGAAATGGTCGATCATAACTAAAGTAAATGGTGGTAAGGAATGGTTGATCATTCCTCAAAATTGCAACCTGGCAAGGATTGGTTGGTCATTCATCATTCAATCCGTCCATTCCTCAACCAAATCATCTTAACCTCTCAGCTCTTCCTCACCTTAAAGTAATCGATTGATACCAACAGTATTTTTCGTCCTCTTATATTTTTCAGGTAGCGTGAGCAAACCAGATAAGCCCTTTAAATGCGACAAGTGTACGAAAAGCTACAAACTCGCTACAAGTTTGATTAACCATCAGACCTACGAGTGTGGACGTGAGCCCATGTTCTCGTGTCCATACTGCTCTTTCAAAGCAAGATACAAAGGCAACTTAAAATGTCACGTGGGCATCAAACACTCAGCTTTATTGCAGGATGCGTATGGAAACTATAATAAAACTAAATAGACAATTGTCATCGAATCATTGTAGTTTTACAAATTAGTATGTAGTTGATGAAGAGCAAGTAAGACTAGAAAAAGCACAGAAAGATAACCTCTAACTGCTAGAGATTTTTAACTTTGTAATCGTATTATCATCGTTGATAAGAAGTAGATTGTTACACATCAGTTATGTTATAGCTATTATGTATAATCCAAACCTTTTATTTTTAGAAGCTTTATAATCTATAGTCTTTGAACATCACGTTCTACACCCTGCTACTACATTCTTAAAGAATGAGAGAATAGAAATTCAAAAACTATTTGAGATAAGTGGAGTGATCAGATAACGTCAGAAAGGTAAATAGGGACTAGTAAGGATGAATGTGGCTTAAAGATGTAGAATAATAGACCGGAATGAAGTTTTAATTAGGAGTACCATTTTTATACTTTTTTTGTTTCTTTTCCTTATTCTTCCAATTATTATTTTATTTCTTTTGTATTTTCCGCTTATTTTGTTTCTTTCCCTTCTTTTTGTTCCTTCCATTGATTTGTTTCCTTTTCCGTTTTCAACTTCTTTTCTTTATTTCTCTTCTTCCACTTATTTTGTGTCTTTTCCTTTTTCGACTTTTTTGTTTTTCCTTTATTTAAATTCCCCCTCCTCTTATTCAATTTCATTTACTTATATTCGCAGTCATTTACTTTCTCATGTTCGCAGTGTATGTAATCATATACACGTTTTGAGCTCCCCTGAGTTCAAATAAGTAATTTTTTAAACAATTTCTGTCTGTCATTTGTACAGACGCCGCTGTGAAGCCTTAACTACTGGGCCGATTTCGATGAAATTTGGCATACCAATTAAGAAAACTTATACCCCAAGAGGAATACGAGAAATTAATTTTAGCTCAAAATTTAGGTGTACTTCCCCCAAAAACTTTTTAAAAAAACAAATATTATGACTTTATGAAAAAAAAAAAAAAATCAAAAATCTAAAACAGTTTTGACTATTTTGATGTTACGTTTTCATAAGAAAAATCTAGTTCCTGAGAAAATATCATTAAACGTGGACAATGAAAACTGGGTTCGATTCCCAATGATGATAAAATGTAATTACGAAAACTCGAAAAAACTATTAAATGGAAAAAATTGGACCAAGTAATTATGTATTCCTACATGAGGAAGTTTGTTTAATTTTTGTCGGACCGATTTATCTCTTTTTTTCTCTTCTTTTGTTCCCCATATCTAGTACCAATCTTTTCTACCTTTTCCTTATTCCCGATTATGCCACTTTTAACAACATGTAGTCTCTTTTACCTTTACTTACTCCTGTGATAACTCCACATTAAGCGTTTATAATTGACAATCGTAGCGAAAATATAATAATAAGCCCAATTATATTTGTATCTAAAAAGGCAAAAAGCCTGCATAAATAATAGTGTATATATTAATCATATGCAGATCCTATCTGTAAGAAAGCTCTGTCTCTAGTACTTATGACGCTAAAAATTAAGTTTGACAAAGAGCTTCTAGTTCCTAAGCACATTTTTTTTTAATATATATTTTGAAAATAAATATTTTTAAAAGTTAGTTGTAATTTACGTTATTTGCTAAGTTAATTTATACTAAACTCAAGTTAAGTTATACTAAAATCAAGTTAAATTATACTAAACTCAAGTTAAGTTATACTAAACTCAAGTTAAGTTATACTAAACTTAAGTTAAATTATACTAAACTCAAGTTAAGTTATACTAAATTCAAGTTAAGTTACACTTAACTTATAACTTATTACTGCAAAAATAACAATAGTTATTTTATTTTTAAAAACGTGTAAACTAACAATTTGCTAGTAGTTATAAATGTTAAAATATTTGAATAACAATTGTTAGTTAAATAATATATGTTTATATCACTTATTGTAAAAAAAAAAAGTATTTTTTAGTATATGTATGTTGGGGTTCCAACCTAATTCCAAGACAAGTGTCTTAACCCTCATTTTCCATTGTAACATAACTATAATATGTTATCAGTAGATTGCGTAGAGAAGTATAATATTACTTTGTTACAGAAAATAAAGTTAATATAGTATTAGCTATTGATAATGCTGTACTTAAATTTTCCTATACTTTTATAAATTAGTTGTATAATTGATGCGTACCTCTTTTTTTTAAAGTAATTTTGTTTAATTTATTTATTTTTTGTATTTTTTTTTTATTCATTTTTTCTGTTATGTATATTAAATATATATTTTTTGTATATTATTAGTTTTTTTTTTTTTCAATAGACAAACTAAATTATAACAAACGGAATGTATTCCCCACAATTTTAAAAATTACAACACAATATTTGAGTAGTTTCTTGAGCGTTTAACTTCGCCTCGCTCCAATACTGGTAACGTCAGATTTCATATCTATCATGATATGAAAACTTAAGATTGTTTTAAATTATTTGTTATCATAGTTTCACTTCAATTGAGATTTTACATAATACAACAATTAATTTATTAAGTTTATTTATTATAGGAGAGCAGTTATAATAATCAATTTTCCCTACTCAAAAAGACCATTAATTTGATGTACAACATGGCTTATGACAAAATCCTTAATTAATTTGTGTTTTCAGTCATTTATGGCAGCCTTTTTAAAAATGGCATAATATATCATAATATGTATATTTTTTGTTTCTGTTTATCAAGAGCTTTATTGTGCAATATTTTGTAAAAGCGAAAAGTTATGTTTAACCCATTTATTTCTTCTGTATTTGTTTTCTATATGCCATTAAAAAATTAAAATTTCGTAATAATAGATGCATACTCTTTTTCTACTTTTCAATGCCTGTAAAAGTATGTATAACATGTTTGCTGACTAAAACCTTTTTTTCTTTAGTCATCCCTCATAGCCGCCCCATCGTGACAATACTGCAATCTCCAAACATGAATGAGATGCAAGTATGGTGGTCACACATCTTAAGAATGTGTGACGTAAGGAAGGCCCCTTAAGTTTAGTGTTAGCTTAATCAGTTAAGTGTTTATTTAGATTAGCTGCAGATGTTTAGGAATAATAAGGTTTCAGATCCAGATTACAGGCATTGTGGATACAAACGCTGTTAAAAAGAATAATTTAATTTTTATTAATTCTAAAAATCAATTAAACTATTTATCAATACATTGACATTGTTGTTTTCTGTATATTCTGTTTTCAGGCTGTGTGGATGATCCTGAAAAATGTTTTCCATGTTCAAATTGTGACAAAAGTTACAGACATTTAAGAAGTTTAAGAAATCATCAGACTTATGACTGTGGGGTTGACCCACAGATGTATAACATGTTGACCATGATGTATAACATGTTATGCTGTTAAAACATTTTTTCTTTAGTCGTCCCTCATAGCCTCCCCATCGTGACAATTCTGCAATCACCAAAACAACAATTCTGCAACTAAAACATTTCAACAATTCTATCAAAAGAATTTATGATTAATAGATACAACAGATTAAACCACGCAGCTAAATTGAATTAAAGCATTTGGCTAGATTAGGTTCAAAACAATGACTAAGGTTTAACTAAGCCTTGAACACGATTTGTTAATGACTAGACTCGAGAGTAAATTTAGGAAATTTTCAGCTCATTCTGTCTTCAATAATAAATATCTTTAAATATATCGGCTGTGAATCAAACAAAAATTGAGGATAGAGTATCAATCAATGTGGATATCGACTGTGAATCAAATAGAAATTGAGGATAGAGTATCAATCAAAAGTAACAATGTGGATATCGACCGCGAACCAAATAGAAACTAAGGAGAGAGTATCAATCAAAAGTAACGATGTGGATATCGACTGCGAACCAAATAGAAATTGAGGATAGAGTATCAATCAAAAGTAACAATGTGGATATCGACTGCGAACCAAATACCAAATAGAAACTCAAGAGAGAGTATCAATCAAAAGTAACAATGTGGATATCGACTGTGAATCAAATAGAAATTGAGGATAGAGTATCAATCAAAAGTAACAATGTGGATATCGACTGTGAACCAAATAGAAATTGAGGATAGAGTATCAATCAAAAGTAACAATGTGGATATCGACTGCGAACCAAATAGAAATTGAGGATAGAGTATCAATCAAAAGTAACAATGTGGATATTGACTGTGAACCAAATAGAAATTGAGGATAGAGAGGACCAGTCAAAAGTAACTATGTGAATATCGACTTAGATTTTTAACCTTTGACTGATCCTCGATATCCAATTTTTTTCAGGATTTCTTTCAATAAATTTAAATTCTTCTGTAGTTTTTAGGGGATAAATGAGTATTTTTCCCCCACTTAATACCGTGTTCGATCATTTATAAGATTATATTTAATTTGTGTGGTTAAAATATTATTCAAATATATATTTTTTTTTTGGAAGAATTTTTAATTTTAATCTTAAATGTTATCAATTTTAAGATAAATGGGTTACGTTTGTTCCAAACATTCATAAACATTGTTAATTTTTTTTTTTTTTATTATTCATTAAATTTGTATTTACTTTTTATGATATGTAAATAAAATATTATTACTACTAAGTATTGTATTTATTTATTTTTTTTTTTTTTTAATTTTACTTTTCGAATTATAATCTTTTTTGGCAGCAACTAATATTTTTATGAATGATCAGCAAACGATCAAATTACATGGTAACTAAAAGTAAGTTGTTTAATTTGGATCAAGCATAGTTGTCATTCAGCAACTTCACTTAACCAGGCATTAGATAAGAACTGATAACACTATGTGATACGCAAATACAAACAACATAAAGCATTTTCTCACTTTAATGTCTTAAGTGAGAATCAAAATAGTGATAATGGGAGCCTAAGATTTAATGGTCAAGTGTGGTATTTTTACAAACTTTTGATTATGGTCTAGTAGTCAAGTAGATTTTTAAGAATGGTATAAGTATGTGCCTTTGGGAATCGTTTCATTTTAACTTTGATGTACTTGAAGTAAATTGAATAAACAGTACTTGAATAAAATTTCAATAAACTTGTGTTGACTATCGAAGAATTCATCATTTACGTGGTGTTGACCACGTAAATGATGAATGGTCAACACTCAGAAACAAGTAAAAGTCTTAATATTGGTCCAACTTGTAATTCGATTCCAATTTCTAGATTGTTATAATTTTGAGCAACCTTTAACTTGAATCATAATGGACATAATATAATGGATTAATAATATAAGCTAATATCAATAAACATAGTAATCTATTTCTGCCATAAACCTTTACAAGCATGAGGTTTAACATAAGGTTTTAAATACGAGAAATCATTTCCCTAATTAATTTGGTAAATTCCTCTTTTCTCTATTTTCTGTTCTCAGGCATTTCGATCGACCCAGAAAAACAGTTTCAGTGCAAAAATTGTTCAAGATGGTACAAATATGCGAGGAATTTGAAAAGTCATCAGACTTATGAATGTGGTCGTGCTCCTCAGTTTTCATGCCCTTTCTGCCCATTTAAGGCTAAGTACAAAGGCAACTTGAAGTGTCACGTTGGAATTAAACATGCAACGGAATTGGAGCTAAAGCAGTATTATGTGTTCGACTGAAATGTTCAATTATGACATGAAAGCTGTGCTAGACTAGAAAACATGAAGGTATGTTGGATCTAAAACATGATGCATGTTGTTCGACTGCAACATGTGCAAACTATGTTCGTCTATAAAGTGGAGATATTACTGACTAAAATCTGCAGATGTATTTAACTTCTTTCTATTTATCTATAGCCTGTTATCATGTTATACAAAAACTATATCACAGAATATACCTATTTTACTTATCTATTCTATTCTTATTTATTAGATTGGTTCATTTATACATATACAGTAGAACCTCCTTAATCCGAACGTCACCGAGGTAAAATGAAACATGCAAAAAGCATTGTTCATTGAAAACACAAGAAAATTAGTGATTATTTTCAAAAAACTTCCATTAGTTTCTGAACTGTTAATAAATAATTCTACAGATAATAACTATGTTTTACACTGTAATGGATTTGTTATTCGAATTTATAATATTTATTCTTTTTAGCAATTATTTAATATTTAATACGATTTAACAGCATCATATTTAATAATAAGAACTAATCTCAATCCCAATTAGTTCGGATTAACGAGGTTCTTCTGCACATGTAATTACACCGTTTGCTTGAAGGTAAAATTCACTTACTTGCAAATATCAAATTATGTTCAACTCAGACCAATGACAGGATCAGGTATTTCCAATTGGGTGACGTCAGAGGCGACTAGAGGATCATACTTCCCGCAAACTTCGCATGCTGCCTATTATCCCCTGGTGTCAGAGGTGACTAGAGGATCATACTTCCCGCAAACTTCGCATGCTACCCATTATCCCCTGGTGTCAGAGGCGACTAGAGGATCATACTTCCCGCAAACTTCGCATGCTGCAAATTATCCCCTGGTGTCAGAGGTAACTAGAGGATCATACTTCCTGCAAACTTCGCATGCTGCCCATTATCCCCTGGTGTCAGAAGCGACTAGAGGATCATACTTCCCACAAACTTCGCAACACTCTTTTATACCCTACTCTTCTGGGCGCATTGCG
The DNA here is from genome assembly GCA_951217055.1 of Gerris lacustris. NCBI lineage: Eukaryota > Metazoa > Arthropoda > Insecta > Hemiptera > Gerridae > Gerris > Gerris lacustris. The sequence goes on from OX578286.1 coordinate 36,808,778, forward strand.
TTCTCTTCCTCATGCGCATAAATTTATTTATTAAAGCCGGACCAAACAAACATCCTATCACTTCCCAGTGGGATCACATTATTTTATACTCATGTGTCTATTCATCCAATAATAGGAGGAAGCTATGTGCCGAGCTCATTGGCAGAGATTTTCATAAATGTATTTATGATTATTTTTCTTTCTCAACCATTAGATTCTTCCTTTCATATATCCAAATCCTCCAAAACGGGCTCTTCGACGGAATTTGTTTTTGTCTCTCATGTGACTCAACATCGTGTTTTACCTTTTACCTGCACTGATGATGGCCAAGAGGCCGAACTCTAGTTCTGAAAATTAGACTTTAATTTTGTGGAGCGGATTTTAGTTTTTATTATTCTATTGACATTAACTCCATTTGCGCTCCCATTATTTTAACTTATTATTTTAAATCTATCGACATTCTTTTATCTATTTCTACGAATATCTCATCACTGACCAACATTTTTTCGTAATTTTTTTTTTTCAGATTTAAGAGCCGACAATCCCGAGAAACCTTATCAGTGTGAAAATTGCTCAAGATGTTATAAGCACGCTACAAGTTTAAAAAGTCACCTGACTTATGAATGTGGGCGTGAGCCACAATTTAAATGTCCATATTGTCCATTTAGAGCCAAGTACAAAGGCAATTTGAAATGTCACATTGGCATTAGACATTCGGATATGCTTGTGTAAATAATAGAAATAGAAGATAATTTCGATGTACATTTCTTTGATCTATTGTATTAATGAGCTATCACTATAGATTCCATAGCGTATGTTTCCGTAGACATAGTTTAATAAATCTATATCGTCCTGAAGATACCGAGTCAAAGCTTTTTTTTAATTCAGACGTTTTGAACCCAATACATGGACTTAACTGCATGATGCAGTAACCCCTGTAATGGGTTCACCTAATGGATGAATGGGTTCTTCCAATGGATGAATGGGGTGAATGGGTTCTCCCAATGGATGAATGGTGTGAATGGGTTCTCCCAATACATGGAACTTAACTGCATGATGCAGTAACCCCTGTAATGGGTTCACCCAATGGATGAATGGGGTGAATGGGTTCTTCCAGTGGATGAATGGGGTGAATGGGTTCTCCCAATGGATGAATGGTGTGAATGGGTTCTCCCAATACATGGAACTTAACTGCATGATGCAGCAATCCCTGTAATGGGTTCAAAAAGGCCTGTCGGGATTTTCAAAATCTTTGACTTAGTCTCCACTGGCAGAACTATATTTATATCATGATAGATACCTAAAATTGACTGTATTAATATAATCATATATAAATGAAAGTTGTACACCACTCGAAATTGCCTTTAAAAAAATAGAAGGAATTGTTTTGATCACGTTTTTATGAGCTTGAACGGTATATCGATTGGCACGTTAAGATTTAACATTAGTCAGGTGGTTTTATTCAGTATATAAACTCTTTAGCAGATTTTACTGTAATTATAAATGTATTATTTATCTCTTGTCATTTGTTTAACATTATTTGTTCTTCTTTGTTTATTTACCATTTACCAATTATATTCAAGCTAATTTAATCCAATGTAAATTTAAAAGTAAATTTGTTAATTCTCTTTGATTCAATGTTGTTGTTTTTTTCTTCACTATTTATAATACGTCATGTTAATGATGTTGTTGTTTTTTTTTATTTTTCTTATTTAATTCTAATTTTAAATTTATAATTTGTTTGCGCTGGATGTTTTGGTGATACCAAGAGTCCAAAGCGCATTAATATCAAATCACGTGTTGTTAGTAGAAATAAAAATAAATATCACCATTTTGATTTTAGTTTCGTCGGTCACGTTGTTGTATTTACTCTCTAGTTTTTAAATCATGTATGAAGGTTTTTATTTTGGAAATAATTATCTTATAATCTTTAGTTTTGTTAATTATATATGTTCTCTTGATCGTATATTAGATATAGGAGCGTCTATGGAGGTAATCTTAAAGTTATAATATAAATTGTCTCTGTAAGTGTTAATTGGTACTTCTTTAGATTGTTACTCCTCTGTGTTGTTTTAGAATAAAAATGACTTTGACTAAATAACTATTAAGAATAAGGGATGTTTAGTCCAATGTACTTTGGAACAAAGGAATATCACACTTCTGTTTTTATAAGAGGAATAACAGTCTAAAGAAGAACATTCCGTACACCTTCTTTAGATTGTTACTCCCTCTGTTTTTTTTTAAGGGGAGTAACAATCTAAAGAAGTTCCTATTAATTTACGTGGAGAGACAATTTATGATATTCCTCTAGACATATGTTTGATTTTAGATCTTTTTTCTTTAAGTTTCTTTATTGTCATAACTTCAACTACATACATTATGTAACAAGAAGTCTTGATAATGAATTACAATTTATATTAACATTATGGTATTGAATTGATTCGGGTGGTCACCCAATGGTGGCACTCCGTAACATGTTTTATTATATTCATGCATATTTTTTATTTATTATTACATATATATTTACATATAGACTTAAATGTTAGGTTATAATGTTTAGAAGGTCCCTAGGCCATTCTCTTTTTAGTCTCCGGCGAGGAGCGGTTGGGATAGTAAGTGAGGAAAGGGATTGGACATTTGGATTTGGGTGCAAGGCTAATTTGGTGTGAAAGTTTTTATATCGTTCTATGGCCAGGTTTCTAATAAAAGGAACATTAAGATCTTTATGAATTACAATATTTGGTACGTAGAATGGTAGATTGATTTTAGATCTATGGGTGAAATTTATCTATATTTTCTCTATCGATTTGTTTATTTCTAGGTGACTTCTCTTAAGCTCCACCTCTCTTTGATTTTTTGCTAATGATCTTAATAAAATTATTTACCTTTTTGTTACTCGAATTTCTACGCTTCAGTAACATTTAAGCCTTTTCTAAAGATAAACAATATATTTACTTTGCTACATATCTTTGTTCATTATCTAACGAAATGTATTTCTTTATTTTTCAACAGGTATTTTGAGTCATGGGTACGACAACTCGAATGAATCAAGAATGTCTCAATTTGGATTCGGAAAAGCGGAATCGACTTCGAATCAGCAATACAACAGAACCGGGACATCTTCCGGACAATATCCAAACCAGATGCAAGACAACGCCAATCTACCTTTGAGCACTTACAACAATCCTCAAGATAAACCGCACAAGTGTGACTCGTGCGGTAAAAATTACAAGCTGATTTCAAGCCTGCGCAATCATCAAGTTTACGAATGCGGGAAAGAGCCGCAGTTCGCATGTCCTATCTGTCCTTACAAGTCGAAACAGAAAGGATCTCTTAAATCTCATATCGGGATTAAACACTCGACAATATTAGACTTGGATAAAAATACAGTTTTCCCTTCGTAAATTGATAAGGTAAGAATCAGCAGAAACAATCTAGTGAAGAATCCATTGTAAGTTATTCATCTGCAGCTTTCCTCAATTTTTCGCCATAAAATAACCATCATAGGCGTTAGCGTTAGGTAAGGTCCTTCTACTCTTCATCGTCATTAGTTTCTGTAGTCCCATATGGCATAAAATCAACAAGAACACAAATTCATCAACAAATAGGCGATAAATATGGTCCATGGAATTGATGATAATATACGTCTTCCGTCATCATTCCATCAACAGCTGCTGTGACACAAAGTCATCAAGAAAGTGTCTATACTAGTTATGCTAGCCTTCAGTTTTTACTCCATTCCATCTCTTGCTTTGTTATAATGTCTTAGTGTGGACATATCTTCGCCAACTTGCTTATTACTTTCTCTTTTTCCCTTCCCACTCTTATGATTTCCAGAAAAAAGGATAATAAATGTAATGGCATTGAAATTAGATCCAAATTAATGACTTAGATACTTCTTACATCATTTTTCATCTAGCAGCTTTTCACAACTTTTTCTCGAGATTATGCGCAACCAAGGTTACATCATGATGGTATAACTTAAACCTAAATTAAACACAAGCTAATTCTACTCGACGATTTCTCTGTAATTTATTATATTGAGTTTCTTAATCGTATAGACGGCCGTTTTGGATAGTCCAGCGAAGATAGATTAAAAAAGGAACTTGTTTAAACTAAGGCCTCGGGTAAGGGTACGAACACAGTGGAGCCTAGCTGGTCGCTTACTTGCATACTCGCTTACAGGCCGGAAAAGTTTTCCCGAAATCTTTATGGAGACGAACACAGTGGAGCCTGGCAGGTTACCTGGTTGGGTGCAGTAAGCATAGCAGCAAGCTTGAAGAATTCCTACCTCGATTGTTACATAGCTCTATGCGTGGTAGATTGGCCTCGAGTGTGGGCGCTGAACCTAAAATCAAGCTGGAATGTGGCCCGCTACATGCTAGGTAACCAGCTAGGTAACATGCGACCTGCCCTGCTACCAACCAGGCTCCACTGTGTACGTACATGTAGAAAATGGTTAAAGCGCCCGCATTCAAGGCCAATCTACTTCCCATAGAGCTATGTTACAATCGAGGTAGGAATTCTTCAAGCCTGCTGCTATGCTTACTGCACCCAACCAGGTAACCTGCCAGGCTCCACTGTGTTCATGCCCGTAAAGAAGCACGGGTCAATTTTTCCAGCCTGTAAGCGAGTATGCGAGTAAGCGACCAGCTAGGCTCCACTGTGTTTCTACCAAGTAACCAGCTAGGTAACATACGACCTGCCCTGCTATCAACCAGGCGCCACTGTATTCGTACCCTAACATACGAGTGGAGAGCGGTGGGCGGCAGCGAGGCAGAGCGGTGCCGCTTACTTTTATGTTACTTTGTTACTTATACTTAATGTCACTTAACATTGCGTATAATGGAAGAAGGTCGGTAAGAAGACGGTCGGCTAAGACACGTCTGAGTGAAAGATCTTGCCGCTTGCCAACTACCGCTCACCTTTTAGCTTAGACATTAATTCTCGCTCAGCGCTCATTCTTTGTTGTCGATTAGAAACTCTCGTCAAGTAAACATGGCAGGAAACTATCATGTTGCCGTTCTACCGCTCTGACGCTCTGCCGTCCATTTATCTGCGGTGGACTGCAGAGCGTCCACAGCTCATATCGTACCCGAGGCCTCATAGTAAATAGTCCAAGAAATAGCGTGCAAAAAAATTTCTGACCAACATCAAGCGTTAATTTTATGTATAAGTTAATCTTTTGGTGCCTTTTAAAAATATGTGGTCGGCTAAGTTCGTCTGCGGGACATAACTTGGCAATAGGCATTTGAAAAAAACAAACCGCTGGAAAGTGGCCATGTCCCGCCAATTATGGTGGATAATGTGATTTTCATTATCCTGAAAAATTAGTTAATAGACCGAAAATCAAGTTGATGTTAGTTTGTCTCTTGATAGGTTAGTTATTCAAATATTACTCTAAATCAAAATGGTAACCTATTAAGTGCCAAACTTACATCAACTTGATTTTCGGTCTACTTACTAATTTTGTACTGAGGATCATGAAAATCACATTGTCCATTATAATTGGTGGGTCATGACAGCTCTCCAAAGGTTCGTTTTTTTCCAATGCCTATTGCCAAGCTATGTCCCGCAGACAAGCAGCCGACCACATATTCTTTAAAGACACCAAAAGATTAACTTTAAAACAAAATTCTAGCTTGATGTTAGTCAGAAACTTTTTTGCACGCTATCTTCTGGACTAAAAGTATAGGCATTTTAACTTGAAGAACTATACATAAAGAAAATTGAAACAATTTTAAGGAAACACAATGTAAGGTTTAAACGCAGAAATTAAACCGATACTTAGCGTTAAATTATTTTAATTAAGTCTTAATTAAAATAACCACACTAAGCGTTATAATACTTAATCCAAGAATATAAAAAATAGCATTTAAATGAGCATCATTTAAATGCAGTAAATTTAATTTTTTTTTTTTTTTTTTTGCCTTGTTATTGATGATAAACTTATTTCTATGATTTACAATGTATTTCTTAGCGTTACTAGATAGTTTTGTCTTAGTTAAATACATATATATATTCTATTTTGTATAAAAAGAATACGTTATTGCTTATTAAATAAGTGTTTCATTTTTTTTTTTTTTATTTGTTTGAGCTTCATTTTGTATTATTTTTAACCTATTAAATATTAAGAATGTAAAATTAGTAAAAACTAACAAAAAGTACTTCCTTTTTCATAATATTTATCATTTTTAGTATTAAGAGGACTAGATTATTATTTGTATTAAGTTACGATATGATTTATATACACAGTAGTATGTCCACGGATTGAGTTGCCTATAGGTATAAATTCATAAATAAACTATATAAAATAATAAATAAAATATATAAACTATAAAATAATAAATAAATAAACCTACGTATAAATTCCAAAAAAAAAAAATCAATTTTCGAAGAAAAGTTAGTCTTTATAAAATCTCCTGCTTGTTCTTTAATGAAGATTTGTAGTATTACTTTTTGTTCAAAATGTACCCTGTACCCAGAAAGTACAATTTCCTCAAATCATACAAGAGGAAACCGGTCCAAATTTCGACTATTCGAGAAAAAAGTATTCTTTATAATTTCTTTTAAATACTATTCCAAAGTTGTTTTTCGCATAAAAACGTCGATAATCAAATTTCAAAATCCCCCCCCCCCCCCCTGCCATTTACAAAAAAGTAAAATTTGTCTGATTCTAATACAAGATGGGTCGATTTAAAGGTGTCATTGAGTGCACTAAAAGCTGTGGTATTGCTTTTTTGATAAAAAAAAAAAACAACGTGAAAGGTATTAAAGGAGAAATTAAATTGGATTTTTTTTTTTAAAGAAATAAATAATATTTATATAATAAATACGAATTTCTCTATATTTCATGTTGTTTTTATCAAAAAAACAATACCACAGCTTTTAGTGCACTCAATGAGACCTTTTAATCGACCCCTCTTGTATTAGAATCAGAAAAATTTTACTTTTTTGTATAAGGCCGGGGGGGGGGGGGATTTTGAAATTTGATTATTGGAATTTTTATGCGAAAAATAAATTTGGAATAGTATTTAAAAGAAATTATAAAGAATACTTTTTTCTCGAATAGTCGAAATTTGGACCGGTTTCCTCTTGTATGATTTTAGGAAATTGTACTTTCTAGGTACAGGGTACATTTTGAACAAAAAGTAATACTATAAATCTTCATTTAAGAACAAGCAGAAGATTTTATGAAGAGTGACTTTTTTTCGAAGATTGAAATTTTTTGGAAGTTACACGTATAGGCAACTCAATCCGTGGACATACAGTATATATATATATATATATATATATATATATATATATATATATATATATATATATATATATATATATATATATATATTTAAATCTGAAAATAATATACTATAAAATATAAAAGCTTATAAGCTTATATATTATACAAAATAAAAAGTGCTTTTAAAAAAGATACATTTAGAATAAGTATATATATGTATATCTAGACTGATGCGCTAGCCCATAGCATATTATGTATTATGTAATAAACTAATATTTTTTGTATTATTTGTTGTCGTTTATTTCCCCCTTTATTTTTCTTACTTTTGAATAAATCTTGGTTAATTTAGTTCGTCAACTTAAAGTCTGGTTCAATCTATGATGTAATAATTGATCTATGATGTAATTGGTAAAAACAGTGGCACCCTATTCTCCTTTTATTAGCAGAAATACATGATAATGTTATGTTATGTTGATTTTTTAAAAAATATAATTTATTATCAAATTCTATTATTATTAAAAAATAATAATTTGGAAGAAGTTTAATAGCATTAGTTTAATTATACACAAGAATAGTTAATTATTAATGGTATATTATAATATTTATGTTACAATATAATATATTTATGTAATGACTAATACTAAACTCATAGTTTAAAATATTTTGTTTTTTTATTTTCATTTTTTTTTATTTATTTACATTTTTTTTTTTTACATATTTACAATTGTTAATTTGTACACTGTTTATTTATAAGTACTACATTTTAATAAATCAAATGTGGTATTAATAATTTTGTTGCCATTTGTAAGAAAATAAATATTTTTAATTTGTTTTTATTTGATGTCACTAATTTTCTGAGGATGATACTAGATCATAGAAACATTTTCTGTTTCCATGATTGTACTAATTTTAAATTACGATAATTATAATAGGTCGTAAAAAAAAAATTATTTTGTTCTAAAGAAAACTCAATGTCTTAAAAAAATAATATATACCGTCACAGTTTAACTTAGAATGAAGCATTAGATCTTTATCATAGTATTAAATTAAATTTTGTAATTGCAGTCCAAATTCGAAATTCTTTTAGTAATACTTGATCACCTCATTTGAAGATTAAGTTTTGAATTTCTACAATGTTATATAGTGCCGGGTTCTTCACAGAAGTTTCTTGATGAGGATCTTCAGATTTTTTTAAGCATGACGTCACTGTCGGGCTCAAAGGCCCCATAATCTACTTAGCTGGTTTGTCTCTAAGTAGCCTGTAACCACCTCCCAGATCAAATGTTTTGTCTCTAAGAAGCCTGTAACCACCTCCCAGATCAAATTATTTCTACAATCTTTCATCTTTTTCTTACAAAAATGAATTTTTTTTTACTTGTTTGTTCCAAAGACTTATTCTTCTTGACTAACTTGGTTTCTGGAAATGTCTTTTGACTGTTTCAGATGAGGACAAACCGTTCAAATGTCCACTCTGCGGGAAGGCGTACAAACTCTACAGCAGTCTGGGTAATCACAGGCGCTACGAATGCAACAAAGAGCCGAAATTCCAATGTCCCCACTGTCCGTATAAGTCCAGACAGAAGGGTAACTTAAAATGTCACATATTGAGCAAGCACGCAGAATTATTGGATACACCTTTTAAATTATCTTGATTATAATTTTTTTTTGTACAATATACATACATTTTTATAATTTTTTTTTCTTTGTTGAGGAATACGGTTTTATACAGAAAAACATTCGTATATTTTTCATCAGTTAATCTAAAAAGAGTATTTTTGATTATATTTCCGTTTAAATTTTAATAACAAAGCATTAATTTAGGGCTGGAGATAGGCGTTCCTAATTATATGTTAAGTGACTTAATTTAAAATATTTAAACCATTGATAGGTAGGGGTTTAAAAAAACAATATTCTTAAATAAGTTAAAATTACGTTTAAAGAATGATTTCTGTGCATTCACATAAAATTTCCTTCCTTTTCTTCATAGGCTTGAACAGCCTCAGCTGGAATCTTCAAATTCTTTACCGATACATCGTCACAGTTGAAGCCTGTGAGTCCTTAATTTAATATGTTACTGCCTTTCATTTAATCAAATTAAAATTTAATATAATTATAAAATAGTGTCGAACTTCTTCGTGCCAATTAATGTGGGTATTTATGTGGGCATTTAATTTGTTTCCAACTTAAGTACTAGAATAAAGAGATTATTTTTATTATTTAAAAAAAACAGTTTTCATAGCAATTTTGTTCACAGTTGTTTTTATTGATTTATTTAAAAATCACTAAAATAAGATAACATCAGAAGTAATCAAGAACTTAATTTTTATTTATTTTTTTTTATTTTGGCTTTATGTGAACTTTAAGTACCTTTTAGAAAAACCGGACAAATGGAAATTACTTGTCAATTTAGAGGAACAACAAATAAACAATTGTACCAAAATAATTTGTTATTAGTCAAATTTTTATTAATAAATATTATTAAAAAAGCATTTTTACGTTTTGTGTTTATATTTTTCCCCGTGTTCTGTCCTTATCATATCAGTTTGGTGGAGATAAAGAAAGAGATGTGTGAATGAGATCGGAGAGCTTTGAATTAAATATGTGTTGGTTAATGTGGTTTAGGAAAGGAAATGGAGTAGACATTAGGACACTTTATCCAGACAATGACGTCACTGTCTACAAAAACTGTACCAATGTTTCCCTTCTGTATTTAGTTATTTTTCTTGAAACTTATTTTTTTCTCAGTAGATATTTTATGTTCAATTTTTTTTGTGTATACTTTGCTATAGTAGTTGTGTATCGCCTTTGCTTTTTGCACATAAAACCATAACTTGGTCACAAAATTATACCTATAGCTATCGAAGACTCTTACGTATTAAATAATTTATGCTCTTTACTAAAATGTAATACTACAAGTTTCAGATAAATACAGGTGTGAAAACTGTGGCAAACTCTACACTCGCAAGACATCGTTAAAAACCCATCAGACCTTCGATTGCGGCAAAGATCCACAATTTAGATGCCCATTTTGCCCTTATAAGACTAAAAGAAAGGGTAACCTTAAAGCGCATGTTGGAATTGTTCACAGCCAAACGTTTACCTGATCTTCCTCTTTTGTAACCTCTTTAAAGATTTCACATTGTAAATTTTAATAAATATATCGTTTTCTTTTTTAAACTGTTAACTTTTCGATCTAGTGTCACACTTATTTAGATTTTTCATATGAGTAATAGTATCAATTTAGCAAAATTTAAAGATTGCAGACGGTGTAAATTAATCTCGGGCTATCTGCAGTCTACTTTCGACCATCTAAATTTCATAAAAATCAGATAAGTACTTTTGAAGATATAGGTGTAAATAAATGTATGTTAATGTGCATGTTGAAGAGAAACAAACAAACAGAAAGTTAATACTTATCTCGGACCAACTATGGGCTAATTATGGCTTAGCCATCTAAGCTGGGGCTTGGATGGGCTTACCATCCAAGTTTCAATAAATCGGACGTGTAGCTTTTAAGATACGTTGGTTCGCAAATATTGAGCGGCTGGCTGACAGAAAGACACGGAACTTCTGTCTTGGCATTTTTGAAATCGGAGACATAAAAAAAAGTTTCTTCTTCAGAACGATCACATAGCTTCCGTTACCTTCGGTAAGTTCGGAAGCAAAAAAAAAATTTTTTTTTTTTTCCAATTAACTGCATTAAGCGCGGGAAATACGACATTTATTCTACAATTTTGCCCATAATTTTCATTTTTAAGCATGGTTATCGTTACAAAAAATCCAAATGCTTTTGAAACCTACTAAATATTCCAAGCAACCTAAATATGGGACTAAGAACCCTCTGCATTTAAAGAATCAGTATTACTAATAGTGTTAAATGGTTCATAGGAGTATTTGGCATCATTTTGAACTTTCATTATACCAATAACTATTGATAACTTAAATTATCATTAGAAGCTTTCTTGAAACTAACTTCAGCAATTTGTATGAGACTTTTAAAACATTCTCTGTAAATAGTAACCTTCAAAAGATCTAGATTTATCCACATTAAATTAGTCTTTTAAATTTACAAAAGAGGCTTTTTGCATAATCCTCATTATGTAACATAATGTTGATTGAGCGTGTGAAATCATTTTTGATGATTGGTGGATGGATTTGTATTAAATTACATACTCGCATTATTATAGGAAAATAAAGGGCACTTTTTTACAGTAGCAACCTAGGAAAATATAGGGCACTTTTTTACTTGAGCACCCCCGTTGGTTCTAAACAATACTCTGCCCTACAAAACTCCCAAAGGTGTGTGTGTTTGTCTCCCCAAAGACATTGAGACTCCTGGGGCAGTTTTATCTTTAATATTCCTTTATCATAATAGTTGATTAGGCTAAGGGATATGATCACAATTATATACACAAGTGTGATATTCCTTTGTCCCAAGGTACATTGAGAATAAATACCCCTTCATCTTAGGGCTCTACCGCTCTTTGAGGTTAGGAAAACAGTAAAATTGAAATTATACTGGTTCTAAGCAAGATATCAAAAATCTAATCACAGGCTTCATTCCTAATTTGAATTCTGCACAATTTGAGCCCTATTTCAACTTCCTATGATAAATAGTACAGGCGTCATTTTAATACAACGAGTTTCATCGTTGTATTAAAATGGCGCCTGTACTATTTATCATTGGAAGTTGAAATAGGGCTAAAATTGTGCAGAATTCAAATTAGGAATGAAGCCTGTGATTAGATTTTTGATATCTTGCTTAGAACCAATAAAATTTTCAATTTAATGATTTTTCTAACCTCAAAGAGCGGGAGAGCCTTAATTGTAATTTAGACTAAGGAATATATGCTATTCTGTATACATTCCTTTGTCTAAATAACTATTAACTCAAAGGGTTATAGGGGGGTGCTAAAGTAAAAAAGTACCAAATAAAGTATAAAAGCATATTGGAAAGTGGACTGTAAGTATGAAAAGAAGTAGTGCACGTGGCATGCTCTGCATAATGGGTAAAATAAAGGAGAAGGGAAACAAATTAACAAGGTTACCAACATGGAGGTGAAGAAGTTTCCCCCACTACTCCAACAATGAGTCACAGATATTCTCTGTACAATTACTTCTCAACAATAAGAACAGCTGATGCTTCTCATGTTTCAATTTGACTCTATTTTATTATAATATCACGATAAGCTTTGTTTTTGTTCAAATTTACTTATTATTTAGTCATTTTTGTATTTCCGTATCAAATAAATTATATGTCTAAACATTCTGGTATACTTAAACGGGTATATGTAAATTGCACCATTTTTTTAGCAGAAATAAAAAAGAATGTTTTACGAAGTAAGAAAAACAGTGTAAATTGCACCACTGCCTTCCAGAACGAGGAAGGTTAAAGTATGTAAATTGCACCAATTCCTTTCAACATTGGGACAAAGGAATATCACACTTCTGTAATTGAAAGTGACAGTATCTGTTAGCCTAACAATCAAATAAGACAAAGGGACATTTTTTAGTCCAATGTATTTTGGGACAAAGGAACATCACACTTATGTTACAAAAAGTGACATCCATTAGTCCAATCATTAAGTTAGACAAAGGGAAATTTAGTGGTGCAATTTAATAGTCCATTACGCGTCGAGTCGGAAAGTAGCATTTTGTATGCGAGTGTGGAGTTTGCACCCGAGCGATAGCGAGGGTAGTAAAACCACACGAAAAATGCAAAATGCCGTTTTCGCACGAGTTGCGTACCGTACTTTATCTAATAATAAATAATAAATACAGAAAAAAATAAACTTGCTGTATGTTAGTTCGTATCTCTCCCTTGATAAAGATGGCATTAATTCGTGAGTTGTATTTTTTGCCGAATTAATTATTTCTGGAGGAGTATTATTCTCCACATTTTCGTCAAAGTCACTTGATTCACTCATTGTTTTTCATTAAAAACTCGATATAAATAGTTTTTTTAATAAAAAAACAGCAAATTAGTTTTGTTAAATGTAAACAAACTCGCTAATCGTGCGTAAAGCTGAAGAATTCCTCTTCTTTACCGCCCTAGGGTAGTAAAGAAGAGGACTTCTTCAGAACTATGAGACGCGCATGCGCAATGAATACAAGTACGTAAAGAATCACTTTCTACGCATCTAAACGGAGATACAATGTTTATATTTCGTATCAATCGAAGATAAACTATTTTACTTACATCGTTTCAAGAGATATTGGTGCAATTTACATAGTTTGATCTACTTTGTTTTGAACAGGAGTAGTGCAATTTACATACTTTGATCTACTTTGTTTTGAACAGGAATGGTGCAATTTACATAGTTTGATCTACTTTGTTTTGAACAGGAGTGGTGCAATTTACATAGTTTGATCTACTTTGTTTTGAACAGGAGTGGTGCAATTTACATAGTTTGATCTACTTTGTTTTGAACAGGAGTGGTGCAATTTACATAGTTTGATCTACTTTGTTTTGAACAGGAGTGGTGCAATTTACATAGTTTGATCTACTTTGTTTTGAACAGGAGTGGTGCAATTTACATAGTTTGATCTACTTTGTTTTGAACAGGAGTGGTGCAATTTACATACTTTGATCTACTTTGTTTTGAACAGGAGTGGTGCAATATACATAGTTTGATCTATTTCGTTCAATAAAAATGGTGCAATTTACAGTTCCCAACTTAAGCGACTCTTTTTGTCTTACATTATGCTGGTTTTTACTGATAATAAAACAACTAAATGTTTCAGATAAACCGTTCAAATGTGAAAACTGCGGTAAACTCTACACCCACAAGAATTCTTTAAAAACACATCAGACGTTCGAGTGCGGCAAAGATCCCCAGTTCAGGTGTCCACATTGCCCTTATAAGACTAAGAGAAAGGGAAATCTTAAAGCTCATGTTGGAATTGTTCACACACCCAAGTCTCCACCACTTGTAATTAAGTTTGTGAATATATAATGTGTTTTGTGTCGAAGAAGCTGTATAAAAAGTTGTTTTAATAACTTATTTTTCAATTTAATTAAAAAGACAAAGTTCACGTAAAACAAAAATACTTTATAGGCACTTCTTCTGACTGTTACTCCCTTTATAAAGAACAAAAGGAAGTAACAATGTAAAGAAGGTGTAAGGAATCTTGTTCTTTAGACTGTTACTCCCCTTATAAAACATTTGTCTTTATAGGGACTTCTTCAGACTGTTACTCCTCTTATAAAGAACAAAAGGAAGTAACAATCTAAAGAAGGTGTAAGGAATCTTGTTCTTTAGACTGTTACTCCCCTTATAAAACATTTGTCTTTATAGGCACTTCTTCAGACTGTTACTCCTCCTATAAAGAACAAAAGGAAGTAACAATCTAAAGGAGGTGTAAGGAATCTTGTTCTTTAGACTGTTACTCCCCTTATAAAAAACATTTGTGTGATATTCTTTTATCCTAAAGTACATTAGATTAAACATCCCTTTGTCTTAATAGTTATTTAGACAAAGGAATGTATAAATAATTATATTCATTAAAATTCTAGAAAAAACATAAGGGAGTAACAATCTAAAGAATCACCTATTTATAATTATTAGTAGGTGTTATAAATGATAAATATGTTGTTATTATGCACGTAATTAATTTTTTAAAAGTACAATTATTTAAACATCGACTTTGAATTAAATAAAAATTGAAGAGTTAAGTCAAAAGTCAATTCCATAAATAGATAAATCTTCATTTTATTTCACACATAATTCTGGGAATCCTTAATTTTAATTTTCTTTAAGTATTAATTTTTTTTTAAATAAATAAAATATATGTTGTAAAGAAGGAAAATCTATGATAGTAAATAAATATTTTAAGTTGTTTTAAGATAAATATGTGATATAAATAAGTTAAGTAAATCAAAATAATGAAGTATTAAAACAATATGGTAATTATAAATCAGTGTTTTTGTATTATACTTTATTCGCAATTATTGCAACGGGTAACAAGCATAATTTTATATGTATATACATCTCGAAGAATATTTTAATGATGTAATTACAAAATAAATTATAATTATTTAATATAAATAAATTATAATTGTAATTGTTTGTAAATTTTAGTTTAAATATATGAATGTGTAGTTTAATTTCATATATGTTTGAATAAAATAACCTTTTTTTTTAGAGAATTCTACCTCCCTAATATTGAATATAGCTAGGCTGAATATAGCTATTGTATAAAGATAGGAATAATATTTTATGAATAGTTTACAGCTGAGTGCTTAATGACTCAAACCGTCATAAAATCCCATAAGAATCAATCATGTAATGGGTTCGGAATTTTTTTTGACTAGTTTTATGAGCTATACCCATTAGAATTTACATAAAAGATGTGGTGAAACATTTCTGTTCGTGGATGAAGAGGTGATTACGAATCAAGTTTCTTTTTATGCCGCTTTAAATAAGCTT
This sequence comes from Gerris lacustris, assembly GCA_951217055.1. Classification (NCBI taxonomy): domain Eukaryota; kingdom Metazoa; phylum Arthropoda; class Insecta; order Hemiptera; family Gerridae; genus Gerris; species Gerris lacustris. The sequence goes on from OX578286.1 coordinate 36,824,426, forward strand.
GATTGAAAAATTTAGGTAGTAGGTAGGGAGTCACTTGGGATCACCCCCACCATTACCTCCTAGTCCATGGCCTCTAGTCCTCCCAAGGCCACGTCTACTCACCCAAAACATCTGTGTGACTCAAACACCGAGAAAATGGTATTTTGCTTTTTTTTTTAGCTCTGATCCATCTTTACTTCAATCTATAGTAAAACAATTATTCGTAATCATGATTTTTCATTTCATTTCCAGAGAAGATTTACACCTGCGACAAATGCGGTAAGAAGTACAAGTACCAATCTGGGCTATGGACACACCAGAAGTATGAGTGTGGGAAGAAGCCGCAGTTTTCGTGTCCTCAGTGCCCTTATCAAGCCAAACAGAAGATCAACCTTAAGAGTCACATCGCTGCTAAGCATTCTTATCTATTTTGAACTTCCAATATAGATATAGAATCCAAGTATAGATTGTATAGCAAAGATTTCCTTCCATTGAATGAGCAATGGGCACCTAAATAAAGGATCTCCTTCAAGAGTCAAGTAATCGCTTACTATCCCTAATAACTGTGTTATTCTGAGTAAGGTTTTAGTCAAATGTGGTTATTATTTTAGAAAATTATTTAAGTAATTAAAAGTCAGCTGTTTAAGCTTGTTTTCATACTCAGCTGTATCTTATCTCTCTTCTTCCAGTTTTCCTGTCACAGCTGATTTGAACTCATTTTGAAATAAAAATAATCAACTTAATTTATTTTTGTAACACATTGGCAACCGTGCCAAATCCATTGTATCTCTATATACTGGGTGACTCGAGATAAAATGTCATAACGAAACTGGTGGATTCTATGGATCAATGTTGATTTTGTTTTGTTTTAATATATCGTCTAAACAATTCTATGGTCATGCGGCGCATTTCACATAGTCAATTTTTTTTTGTTTTTTGTTTTGTTTTCTGTTTTTTTGTTTATTTTTGTACAATTTTTTAAATTGTTAATAAATTCAATTTTTTATGTAAATCATTATAAACTCTATAGCAATAGTATTTCAGGACTCAAATTCAAATTTTAAATGATTTTATTATTAAGTAGTTGTTGATCAACTTTTATAAATTGTATGTACTTTTATCATTGTAGTCAGGTACCCGAAAATAATTTGATGAATAAATTGTATTTTATCTCCAGTAGGGAGAAAAAGTTATGATTTTGAATTAGTTTAGAGGGACTAAAGTAAGTCTTTTCATCCCTGGGCTCAAAAAGTAGGGAGAAAAAGTAAAAGTAGGGCGAAAAAGTAAAGTAGGCCAAAAAAGTAAAGATTGCAACTTAATTATTTTATAAATAGTAGAAAATGTATGGCTAATGTAATGAAGTTGTTGAAATCAGGTTGGCGACACTGCTTTTTCGACTATGTTTATAACCTGCATCTAAATAACCTTCTATTTGAGTTTAATTCCAATTCTTATTTGTTTTTTATATTTAATCTCTTATATCTGCTATTAAAAGTGCTAATAATTATTCTTATTTATTAAAATAATAAATAAAAATTGTGCAATGGACAAAAATGTGTATTTTCTTCCTACTGGAGATAAAATATTGTATGTACCTCGTGAGTTAAGTGCCATTATTCCCCTCGCGATAATTACCTCTGCTGCGCCTCGGGAGCTAATTAGAGTTATTCTCTCGGCTGCGACTCGGGAATTAAAGAGTCTAATTCCCTCGGCTTCGCCTCGGGATTTAGGGACCATGGCTCCTTCGGCTTCGCCTCAAGAACCAACTTTCTCGCTATGGAAATAATGGCTTACTTTACTCCCTATGTGCATAAATTACTATTATTGTTTCTTCATAATTAATAACTTTATGAGAATAAATACTTATATTAAATTACAATTTTTTTTGTTAAAAGTACAGAACTTTTAACATTTACTTGTTCTGACATTTTTTGCATGTACATCCGATTTTATGGTCTTTTATAATACCATAGTATTATCCTCACATAATTGTTGACCATCCTTACCTTTCATACTAGTGAGACTTGTCTAGTAGTAATTTTATATGTCTGTGACTAACGAAAACCCACAGCATTAGTTTGATACTACTTCCTTAATCATAATTCAACTTCTTAAATCCATTTTTGGATTCTACCAAAAATAATAAATTTTATTGTTAATTTACATTCATGATTGTATGGTTATTTTATCCTTAAATACAATATATTTTATCTACTTTTTATAGTTTATTATTAATCCCTTTTGAAAAATTCAATTTGCGACATACCTATAAATATTTTATAATACATATTATATACTTACAGTTTTAGTTAATCTACCCTAAAATTAGATTAACTAAAAATAATTACAGTTTTAGACTAAAACTGTAATTATATATCAAAGGTTTTATGATTAATATACTTTAGACATATTTACTACGCTTCCATGAGTCCGTTTTGAAAACTGTTTTGGTTTCAAACCGAAAGTGTTTCCATGAGGAGTTTTCAAAACAGTTTTCACTACAATTTTGAAAACTATAAACTCCCAGACTAGTTATAGTTAAGTCAGGTTATCATAGCTCTGTTTAGCACTCCTACTGCGCATGTCTCAATTTTGTTTTTAATTCAATACCCGTTTTCATGCTATTTTTTTTTAAAACAGTTTCAATACAAAACCAAAAATTTACTGTTGTGACCTTGAACTCAAAACGTTTTAAAATCGCCTTTTCCACGGGGTTTTGAATGACAAAACAGTTTTGAAAACACATGGAAACGTAGTAATAGTTTAAAAGTTCGGCCATGATAGAGAACTTTGTGTCACGAAATTTAAAGCAATGTACATGCGCAGTTCATTACCGATCTGAAAACATGCTGTTATAGGTGTAGTAACTTTCCGTCTTCAGTCCAGTTCAGATAACCGTGGGTAAAGGTTTTATTGCTGTTTTTTTTTAGAATTGTTATTGTTTTGATCGGTTTAATTTGAAATCTTCTGCAACTTACGAATGATTTTTAGAAAAACGCGAGTGGCGGAAGAGTGGCAAGCCGTTTGCCAGGTTCTGCTTTGATAAGTAGTACGTGGCAAGCCGTTTGCCAGGTTCTGCTTTGATAAGTAGTACGTGGCAAGCCGTTTGCCAGGTTCTGCTTTGATAAGTAGTACGTGGCAAGCCGTTTGCCAGGTTCTGCTTTGATAAGTAGTACGTGGCAAGCCGTTTGCCAGGTTCTGCTTTGATAAGTAGTACGTGGCAAGCCGTTTGCCAGGTTCTGCTTTGATAAGTAGTACGTGGCAAGCCGTTTGCCAGGTTCTGCTTTGATAAGTAGTACGTGGCAAGCCGTTTGCCAGGTTCTGCTTTGATAAGTAGTACGTGGCAAGCCGTTTGCCAGGTTCTGCTTTGATAAGTAGTACGTGGCAAGCCGTTTGCCAGGTTCTGCTTTGATAAGTAGTACCACAGAAGAAATTACTTCTCTCAGGAATTGTGCTCAAGTCCAAGTGTTCAAGGTAAGGGAACCTCCCCCACCACTACTATTATGGAAGCCTTTAGTCAGTTTTAGGTTAGCCTGCTCTCTTAAGATCCCTACAGACGTATAAGGACGCCGCATAAGCCAAAACAGATGTTGCATCCGCACTATACTGCGAGCTAAACGGTGTCTTGAAGCGACAACTTAAACCTACCAACCAAGTAGTAGCACAAGCACAGATAAAATTGCCTCTTTTCCTGGAATCGTGCTGGGGAAAATTTCTAAAGTAAGGAAACCTCCCCTTCTATTATGGAAGCCTTTTCACATTTTTAGGTTAGCCTGCTCTCTTAAGGCACCTACACACTTATACGGTCGCCGGATAAGGCAAAGCTAATGGTGAATACAAACTATACGGTGAGGTAAACGATCTGTTGACGCGGCAACTTAAACTACCCGCCTAATCTAAGTAGGGGTAAAGGAAGAGGTAGGGGGTACATTTGCGCATGTGCATTGTATTAACTGAAGCAGTACCGGACGCCTGACATCTATACTAGTTTTGCTTAAGGTTCTGCTGAAAACGTGTGGAAATAGGCAAAGACATGTTTATAAGGCGTGTTCGCCGGAACGGTCTGTCAGACTCCCTACACACCATACTGTCGCCGGACAGGTCTGCAAAAATACCTAGAGCTGTCCCGCAACCTCATCGTTTGTAGGGTTCTATGGATTATATAGTAATCTATTTTTACAGATTTTATAGTTTATCTGGTTAGATTATACTTATACTTTTACTAACCCAAAGAGATTGCTTGTTTTTTTTTTATTGCAGATAAAGGACATGTTTGCAGTAAGTGTGGGAGAAAGTACAAGTACCAGTCCGGACTTTATACCCACGTTACCTTCGAATGTGGTAAGAAGCCGATGTTTCCATGTCCTCAATGTCCATACAGAGCCAAACAGAAGATCAACCTCAGGACGCATATGGGCGTTAGACATTCTATCTTCCAATAAGTCATAGTCATCGTGAAAAATATCCGTCTTTATTTTCTTCTTCTTTTTTCCAATTTGTCATTGAATTTCATGGTAACTATTAATACCATGAAATTTATACAGACATTTTTTATTGTTACCAACAAATACACTAAGATTTTTTATGTTTTAAATGTCAAAATAGTCATAAAAATATTGGTCATACCTCCTATAGTAAGGAAATCAAGATAATTCTGAATAGGCATGAGCATATTATAAATAATAATAATAATAATAATAATAATAATACTTTATTCCACCATATACATATTACAATTTTCCATAATTACAGAAAAGAAAACATATTATATAAAATATAAAGTAACCTAAATTTACATAAATGGTGCACACCAGCATAAGAAACTTGTGTGCGGGAGTGGTCGTTGAGCCTTCTCAAAAGCGTTTATTTATTTATTTACTTTATTTATTTATTTATTTTTTATGGCCAAATAATAATCAAACTAATAATAATAATTAAATCATAAGATATATCTTCTGAATAATTAATACAATCTTCATCTATTATATTATTTTATATTATATTATTATTATAATAATTTTTGTTTATAGTATTCCTCTCAAAGAGTAGTTTGTCATGAAAGTGAAGGTTTTCGATTCTTCAGTCTATATTAATTATTAATGTCGGTCTGAGATGCGCATGTGCACTTCAGACCGGGCATGCGCAGAGACTTATCTTTAATCCAAATATTTTTTCAAATCTTTAATTTTAAGTAAAGATGACCATTATGCTCTGCTCTTTACTACCCTTCAGTTTTATTGATGTAGTAATTGTCAAAATGTTTTCAGTGAGTTTCAAGATATTGCTCTAAAGAGGAAATGTAATCTTATTTTTGGGTTTTTGAAATTAAATCCTGCATATTCTTAAACTAACAACTTTATTTTCTTATGTTAGCTTATTTGTAAAATTATATTTAATACATATTTACACACTTTTGCAATCCTGAATAATATTTTTTTTATACCGCATTAAAAATAATAGTAATAAATAAAAATAAAATACTCGATCATTTTTAGAGGTATAAGAACATATTGGCGTTTTTATAAAAAATTACGTTTTTTTTTCAAAAACCCCAATATAAAGAAATGTTTTTTCTTAAAATAAGATTAGTTTATTTTGTATAATGTAAGAAAAGACCGAATTTAAGAAATATATATATGTATTTTAAAATTATTCTTAATGTGCCAAAGATTTTTAAGTGGTCTCTTATTTTTTTTAAGGATAAAACCGTAATTAGTTATAAATACATTATTAAAATATACCGTAATTCTAGATACAATTTTTTTTAATAATAGACTTTTAAAAAATAGATTTCTTCCAAATTATTTTGGACAATATGTTAATGTCATTGTTCTGTATTATTGTATTGTTTAAATAATTAATACACTCTGGGGGGTTTAATCTAAAATAATTTGCAATTGTATAACCACAATATTGATACAAAATATGAGATCGTTTTAGTCTTTTGACTATTTTCAATGGCAATTATAAATAAACTACTAGATTATTTAGATTAAACCTCCAGCGTGTTTCATTTAAGTTTGTATTGGTTACCATTGTTTGATTTTGTTGTTATTATCTCTAAAAAAATCCCTAAATATTACTAATTCCAAGTTTCTACTTTGGTCTGAAAGTAGTTTTTGGGGCACTCCAACCCTTGCTACCCAATATATGTTTGATGTAAAGTCTCATCCAGATTGGTAGACACGAATCGAGTAAGAAACAGAGTATTTATTTGTCTCCGCGCATGCCTGGTCTGAGATGCGCATGCCTGGTCTGAGGTGCGCATGCCTGGTCTGAGGTGCGCATGCCTGGTCTGAGTTGCGCATGCCTGGTCTGAGGTGCGCCTGCGTACCTCAGACCGAGCATGCGCATTGACTCGTTGTTCGGTTCGTGTTTTGGGACATGTAGCTGATCCTTTCTTCCCCCTGTTGCTTAAGATCTTCCATCCAAATCTTTACTTTTAAGTTCAACCAGATTCAAATTCACAATGGCTTTCCTTACATTTTCTAACAACAATTATTACGAGCTAAATGTTCGCCATTGTGTACAGCCAAAACAAACGTATTATCTTCAATTAATCAATAATTCTAATTTCAAAACCTAAAAAATAAAAAATAAAATACATTACTTCAAAACAATATGATAAATTATACTATTTAAATAAGTTAATCGTTCAAGTATGTAGGAAATTATTTTTGAGCCAGTTACTTTGTGATAATTATTTTTTAAGAATTAATGAAAACATTTATTTTGTTATTTTAGTTTGTAAGTTTTTGTTTTAGTTTCTTGAAAATAAGTTAGTTTGCATAATTTTGCTTCGTTCATTTTTTAGGGCAAAAGTAAACCAATTGTTTTATAAGAAAGTTATTGTATTTACTTTTTTTTAATATTATAATTTTTTTTTTAATGATTTATTTTTCTTTTGTATTTATAAAGAAGATAGTTTTATTTGTACAAATTTGTTACTTATTTTTAAATAAGTTTTTACTATCCATGTTCGCCCATACTTCACTTATTTCAATAAGTGTAAGAGCTTGTTTTGTACGGATAAACTGTACCGAAAATATATATCATGAGACTATAATTTTAAACGTTTTATTTGATATTTTATATAACTTCATTTGTATTCTTGATACAATATTAGTATACATATGTTCTATTTGTACTATGCTATAACGTATTTGTTATAAATACCATGAATACTACTTTATTTAATATGCAGTTATGTAAATTTAACACATGTATAGTGTTTTTTTTTTCTCAGATATATAACTTAAGTGTTCATTGCAACTTACATACATCTTCTTAATAAAATTATACTATTTCGAAATATAATTGTTTTTTAAATTTCAAAGTAATTGAATAATGTTGTAAATAAATTCTTTAATTTTTTTTTCATAAGTAAATCAATAGTTTTTGTTCACACTGAATAAATAATATTTAATTAACTAATACAATTGTATCAGTTAATTAAAATAATGATAAGAGGAGGATGAGGGGGAGGGGGGATAATAATTAATCATGATATCAGATAAAACCTGAATGCAAAGAATAATTTCCTGATCGATCAAATACTTTGGTGCTTCAGAGAAAATCGGTTTTACATAAATGTAAAGGTCTAATATCTTTAAAAATAATTATCGTTAAAACTATAATTGCCTACAGTTAAAAATATGAAGTTCTTTATTTTTAGAAATTATATTATTTAAAAATAAAAAATACGTCTTTTGTCGACTATATTTCTTGTGAATATCGTTGATTCTCATGTCATTTTGAAAAAAAATAGTTTTTTCTCCTAACAAATGTTTTTAACTGACACGACCTTTTAAAAAACATTTATTTTTTTTACGCTTGATCCTTTTATAAATTTCCATTGAAGTACCGTTATTAAAATTAGATTTTTTTTCTATTTTCCTGTCACAGGTAGCCACGCTCTCAAAAATACAAGGGATGGTATTTTATCCCTTATCTTTAATCCATTAATATTTCTTTTTTACTGACAGTGAACTCTATTGACCAGTGACGTCTTATCCTCACTCCACTATGACTGACATCCTACCCCCACTCCACTATGTCTGATGTCCTACCCCCACTCTACCATATCTGACGTCCTACCCTCACTCCACTATGTATAACATCCTACCCTCTCTCCACCATATCTGACGTCCTACCTCCTCTTCACTATATATGATATCCTACCCTCACTCCACTATGTCTGCGTCTCACGTCCTACCCCTACTTTACTATGTCTCAAGTCCTACCCTCACTCCATTATGTCTGACGACACAAAATCATTCTCTGTCCACCATATGTATATAATTACAACTACCTTCTTAACATGGTTTCTAGTTATTTTGATGTACCTCTTTCACAATTACACTATATCCCAGCATATAAAATTCTCATTTGTTAAGCAAGTAATTTAATTTATAAATTTAATAATTTTTAATTAGCACTACAACATAAAACTTTCTTTTTTTTTCACCATATTTGTAATTATGTCACAATGATCTTTCACCTTCAATTACATATTATGAATAATTTAAACAATCTGTAAATATTGCATGCTAAATTCTTGCGGCACAACTTTTTTCTTCTTTTTTTTGCTGTTTTATGCCTAATTATTTTTTTTTCTCCTTTAAATATTTATTTATTTTTATCATCGATATTTGTGTTCACAGGAAGGGACTGTAATTTGCACTTTTGCACAACCTGTGGTCGGAGTTACAAACACAGGAAAAATTTACAGCGTCATCTGAAATACGAATGTGGCGTTGAGCCAAAATTCAAATGTCCTCATTGTCCTCACAAGACGAACTATTCCGATTCGCTTAGAAAGCACATGATATTTTTACACACGCCAAAATTGTTTTAAATTGTTATTGACTTATGTATATATATATATTATACTAATTTTTTTTTTATTACTAAGTTATTATTAAATAAGATATTACATATAAAAACTTAAAATCTAACAGTAATTATTTCTATAAAAATAATGTTACTATAAATTATTACTTTCAAAAATTGTCTTAAGATAATTTTAATTTCCTGAACCTGTCGAAGTCGAAGTGACTTATTTGTTTAACTTTTATATTTTTTATTTATTTTTATTCTTTCATTATTCTTAAAAATATAAATGGAAGGTTTTTTTCCTATTTTATCATTAAAGATAATGTTGATTTATTTTTATATCTGTTTTTATACAAAGAAATTTCTATTTTGTTTCTTTAAGAAATGTGATAATGATTTTCTATTTTTTATAATATTAAACATTTATGTTACAATATTATTATTATTTAAGCCATTTGTAGAGTTTATTTTAAGTTATTCCTTTCCTGTTTTATTTTTATTTTTTTAATCAACTAATAATTTACTCAAAATTTGTCGATTTGCATTAAGATATTTATCTAAATTTATAGTTTTAGGGCAAGGATGTAGTATGTGCCAGGCAGGAGTGTTCCTCATATGATCTAATGACCTCAATTCTACCCTATGCTTAAAACACCCATTTTAAATCAATGATTGTTTTATTATTAATCTAAATTAGCTCACTTTATATTTTCCTTCCTTAAATGTGAATACTTTAAAGTACGATCACCCATTTTGACATATTTATGAGCGCATTGTAATAAAGTCCTACCAGATTTGCTATAATTTTAACTATCGATGAATAAAACTTCAACTCACCTTAATATCAATAACACCTTTAAAATAATAATTGTATTTGTAGGAACAATGCTAAAGTGACTCTAATATATAAATTTTAACTTGATTAAAAATTTGTTTCAATTAATTGTTATCTAACTCTAAACAACCTTTTGTTCAAAATTTAATCGCAATATCTATTTCTTATCAAATTTTTCATTGATTTGAGTTGTAATTTCTTTTCTAGTGATAGCTGGTGTCAAGTTTTATCCGTGTAAAGACTGTGGCAAACTCTACAAACATCGTCAGGGCCGGTACACACATCGTAAATACGAATGTGGAAGGGAACCAACATTTAAATGTCCTTACTGCCCTTACAAAGCGAAACAAAAGGGCTCACTGAAATCACATTGTTTCGTAAAACATCGTCGTGACTATAACAATATGTCATTAGATTAAATATATTTCTTCAATATCATATGTTTATTTTTTTCAATTTAATTTATCCCTACTCTTTTCCAAATTTAATCTCAAAACGTGTTTAGCAAACCAACGTTAAACTAAGATAATTTATTTTATACTAGTAAAAGAGAAAATTTAATTTTATAAAGTAACAACTTTTTTTTTTTTATTTGACCCTAAAACATCCTTTATTACAGTATACATTTTTTAAACTTATATTTTTACTTTAAGGATGTAGTATGCGCCCTACCCATGACTCGTGTTTAGTCGTAACATTTTCTTTCTTGGTTAAAACGTTAGTTTGGGTCCAGGGTGAGTTTTCTGTCCTTTGTTTTCTTATACTTTATAGGCTTTGTAAGTTGGCATTCCCATTATTCAAATCCACGAGTTTATAATAAGATACAGTTGTTTAAACCATATTTATTATAAAGAGTTTTAGTGTAATACATTTTTAATAAGCCAGATACTGATAAACCTTACCAAGCAATTTTGATATAAATTTGCACTAATATAATATAAACATAAGATAATTTGTAATTTTAATGTAACTGTATACTTAATTAAAAATTTTATGTGTATCACCCCCACCTAATGAAAGCTTTTATGAAACGCTTCAAAATCATAATTCGCCCGTCTCAAGCCTTAAGGCACACCAGAAGTACGAATGCGGCAAAACGCCGCAGTGCTCCTGTTCTCATAACACAAAATCCCCTCCACCCTTTTCCTAATGAAATCTTCTGTGTTAAATAAATATTTGAGGGTTGTAAATTAGTTGAGTTCGAAGCCGATCTATTAATTGATGCAGTTTTTTGTAGCTGATCTGTTATTTTTATTATATATTGTGAATTTTTGTCACCAAAGAGACCAATTTTGGTCTTATAGGTTTATTTGTTTTTCAAAAATATCTTCTTTTCTTCCAGTTTTATCACGAGCATGTGTTCTTTTTTTAGTTATTTCTTGGTCTACCTTAATAATTATTTAATAATTTAATTTATACTTTTAATTTGTTAAACTATATTTTGATAACTCGAATTTGTTTGTTTGTTTGTTTACTTATATTGATTACAGATGGTTCAAAAGGTCACTCATGCAGTAACTGTGGCAAACGATACATGCATCTGTCAAGCCTTAAGACACATCAGACGTACGAATGTGGCAAACCACCGCAGTTCTCCTGTCCTCATTGCCCTTATAAGGCAAAGCAGAAGGGCTCTCTTAAATCCCATATGGGAATTAAACATTCATTTCTTCTAAATAAACAAATTTAATAGATATTGTATCAGAGTTCTTAAGTTTAAATTGAAAAAATAAAAATAAAATGTTAAATTATATAACTTCAAACATATTTGCTCATAAATGCAATGGCTAAAGGATAATTTTAAACGCTTAATTTTTGTAAGGGATTAAAAAGCACACTAGAACATAAATATGCTATTTGACGCTTAACTTATCTTGTTTATGTGATTAATAAGGCGATTAGACCCTTATAAAGCTATCTAAGTATAAATAAATATGCTATTTGACGCTTAACATATTTTGTTTAGGTGGTTAATAAGGTGATTAGGCATTAGATCCTTATAAAGCTATCTAAGCATAAATATGCTATTTGACGCTTATCTTGTTTAAGTGGTTAATAAGGTGATTAGACATTAGATCCTTATATAGCTATCTAAGCATAAATATGCTATTTGACGCTTATCTTGTTTAAGTGGTTAATAAGGTCATTAGGCATTAGATCCTTATAAAGCTACCTAAGCGTATCTAGGAAATACATTTTGTTTTTAAATTAATGTAATCATCACATGGGAAAAGTACATATGTAGTTAATAATCTTTAGGTTAGGAAACGCAGTGCCATTAGATCATAATTCATATTATCAGAATATTATAACTATATTATGTTATATAATAACTGATATGTACAAAACCATTGTAATAGTAATCTAAATAATAAATTAAATAGGCTATTTATAAATTTTGTCTAGTTTATACCTCGTGGATAAATTTATACCATAAATTCAGAAAATATATTATAAGTAAAACAAATATCAGAATAATTATATCGGAAGGAGTCTATTCAATATTTTTACGTTAAAATAAGAGGGAATTTTATTATATATCTATTGTTTTTGTTAATTATAAATTGTCTGACTTGAAATGTAAGTATAAATGGGCCTAATTCTTTAGCGACTAAATATACATTTCTTATAATCTACTCTTTTCTATTCTATTATTTCAGGATTAATTTAATTTATTTATCTGCTATATGCTATACTATTTTAATTTAAATGCATTCCACCACATTTGCCTACCTATTATTTATACTCTTATTTCAGTTCCACCACATTTGCCTAATTTATTATCCTATTTATGTAATTATTATTTTTCTATTGTATCCTAGACATTAATTTCATGATCCATTCCATTTGCTTAATATCAATTTTATGCAATCACATTTATACACCGATTATATATTTATTATATTAAACTACTGCATCCATACAATTTCAAAAAAATTAATTATTATCAATTATATTCCATTCTACATTAATTAATTCATTACATCACATTTACTTAAATCTATTCACTTGGTACCTTCTCAACAAAATCAATAATTATATTCTAAAAATAATTTTTGAAATGACAAAATATCCTTTCCTCTCTTTCAACTATTTAGAAATAAAATAAATTAGAGTTCTTTAATTTATTTAAGTATTAAATATGTTTCTAGAGTTTTCATATTAAATATATTTGTAGATTTTTTATTTAGCCAATTTAAGTCAGTAGTTATTAAGATCCAATAAATAATATTTCATAGTATTTCATTCATTTTAATATATCATTTGATTATCGAATAATATATTGTTATTTTTTAATGTATTTGCAATGGAATAATACATTATTATAGTTTAAATGTAAAAATATTGTATGTGACTGTATTTAAATATAATATTAAGGTAATATTAAAAACTATAAAAAAAATTAAAAACCTCGATTAAGAATATTTTAAAGGCGGCCATACGCATTGCAGTTTACCTGACAGGTAAACTGGAGCGTGTGTGCTATCAAGTTATGACATATCTGCTCAGCTAAGATAGAACACAAGCTCCGGTTTACCTGTCAGGTATACCGCAACGTGTAGGGCCGGCTTAATAAAGGAAATAAGTTATTATTATTATTATTATTTTTTTTTTTTTTTCTATCATGATTTACATTGTATTTAAAAGATATTTATCGTATGTTTTTTAATTTTTTATTATTTAAAATTTAATACTAACACAAACTACTAATATATTTATGTACCTTAATTAATAAAAAATATAAGACTTACAATCCTTGTATTATTTCATGTACTTATTGCTTTTTTTCATATTGTAATTTTGACCTTTTCAGAATCTATTTGTTCTATTTTTACTAATAGTTCATAGTAAGTTGAGTATTTGTTCGTATAAATTGCTTGGTTTTCCGGTGAAATCCGTGTCACAAAGGGGTTGAAATCCGACGTTTCGCTTCCACTACTAGAAGCATCTTTAGATAGATGGTCCACAGTGATGTTTACTTAAAGCAACAACGAGATATGCGTAAGTAAACATCATGATGCAGCATACCCCTGAAGATGCTTAGCAGTGGAAGCGAAACGTCGGATTTCAACCCCTTCGTGATGCGGGTTTCACCGGAACCCAAGCTGTTTATTACGAGTCAACTCGCGGAAGCCCACGCACCAAGTTGTTTGTACGTACCTACATTTAATATGATACTTTGCCTTCATATTCATGTCAGCTATTTTATGTAGGTATGATATTGGAGTTGTAAGAATGCATACTATTGTTCATGCTTGCTTGCTTAGTCGAGCCCTCTTGTACCAGCCAGGGTCGAGGAATGGCAGAGACGCTTCCAGACAAGTCTATTTTGGCTGTGACGCTTCCAGACAAGTCTATCTTGGCTGAGGCGCTTCCAGACAAGTCTATCTTGGCTGTGACGCTTCCAGACAAGTCTATCTTGGCTGAGACACTTCAAGATAGACTTGTCTGGAAGCGTCTCAGCCAAGATAAACTTGTCTGAGACACTTCCAGACAAGTCTATTAAAGACGCTTATCTTGATCCTCGGGGATTTGTTGGTCTCGGTAAAAAACACACTATTTACTTTCTCATTCCATGTGTAGCGTCTGCTTCCTCTTTCTCAAGGTCATCTACCTTCACATCTCTTCAGGATTCTTCTGTCGTCCATTCTTAGTACATGTCCGTACCATAATACCATCTGAGGTGGCTTTCTTTAATCATTTCTTCCAAAAGTCTTACTCTCTCCTAGCCTGATGATTGTGTTCCTAACTAAGTCTCAGTGTGTTTTCCCACCTACTTTCCTGAGACATCTCATTTCAGAGCTGAAGACGGCTAGACCACTTTTGATTAAGTGCCCATGACTCGCTGCTATAATTGCTGAAACAAATACTGTCATACTTACACATTCATTTTAGTTCCCTATGAAACATCTTGTTTACCCAGGAATTTTCTAGAATAATGGCGGCTTCATTTCCTGCAATTATCTCTTGTTTGATTTTTCCATCTTGGCTGATCGTTGCACCTATGTTCATCCTTAGGTATAATTTTTACGCTTGTTCATTAATTTATTATTTAGTAACAATATTTTTTCATTTCATGATTTTGATTATGATCATTGTTCTTGCAGATAACACATTGACGGAGCATAAGTGCAGCAAGTGTGGTAAATGCTACCGTCATCAATCCAGCCTTTATACTCATCAGACGTATGAATGCGGCGTTGCACCACGCTTTCTCTGCCCTCATTGTCCATACAAAGCCAAGCAGAAAGGAGCACTTAAGTCTCATATTGGCTTAAAACATAGCAACTTGTACTCTTAACAATAAAAAATACAACATTATATGATGAATATAGGAGTCTGTACGATTCTAAGCTTAGTCAACTTCACAATCTAGGTTCTCAAAGAAAGATTCCAAGAACGAGTTCTTGGATCTTCAGAAATGTTGAAAATAATTTTGAAAACAAATTAAATCTACAGCAGTATTGTCATAACTGGGTAATTTTATATAACATTAATAAAAGTTCAAAACTTCAGATTTATGTTTATACAACAGTTAAAGATGTGTTCCTAATTGTGTACAATGTATTATTATATTTTAAAATGTATTAATTATATATATGTATGGAGGGTGTTTCAAAAAGATTCATCCGATTTCACATCGAACATTTTTATCACGGTAGAGCAATTTTTTTCCCCGCTTTAAGTTTTCTGTCTTTATTTGTTGTTCTTCTTTTTCAGGTGATTCTTCCATTGATTTTTTTTTTTTGGGTGTGTAGCAAAAGTTTTGTTCATTATCATTAGGTCTTTGGTTTCTTTCAGCGGTTTTGTTGTCTCTTCCTCTATTTTTCTTTGGGCTGCATTCTTTAATAATTAATTTATTGTATTTTATAATAGCGAACTTTCCTCGATCTCTAGCCTCTACCATCTCTTTTCCAAGTTCATTTCTGATCTCTCGAACTTTCGGTGGAAAGTCTTCTGTTATGTAAATGACAGAACATTTTAGTTTGATTTTATGTCTCAGTATTTCCATTTTTTTATTCCAAGAAACAATATCCAAAAGTACTGGTCTAATTTTACCCGCTTCATATCTTCCTAAACGTTTTACCATATCTATATCTCTTATCTGAATTTCTCTTTGAATAAAGCTGTTAATGAATTTTAGTACATTATCTTATAAAGTGTAGTATTTCTCGAACTCGGCTTCATCAAATCCCATTATAATTAGATTTCGTTTACTGACCTCCCTCTCTAATATATCTATTCTTTTTTTCTTTTTCTTTAATTCTTGCTTCGTTTTTTAATTGTAATTGTTTAATATCGGATATTTCCTTGCAAAGGTTTTCTTTCGCGGTTTTTATGTCGTGTTTTAATTCGTTTTTTTATTTCTATTAGAAGCTTAGAGAGGTCGTTGTTTGATGACATCTTAATATTTACTATGTGTTATTGTTTTGATGAGAATAAAAAATGACAGGTAGGTTGTTTAGCGGTAACAAGTGTGTAGTGTAATTGTTCCACTGGAGGTGGGGCTAAGAAGGGGTGTTAAGTCCTGTCCTAGCGCTTCCGGAGAGGGGATCTTATCTGATACTGATAAGGCTTCTCGGAACTAGCCCTAACTGAACCGTTTTTAACTACATATATATAAATAAATACTTTTAAATATTACTTACAAAATCTAGCTGCCGTTTCCCTTGCACTAGTCAATTTACGATGGAATTTTCACAAAATATAGCTCTAAGTGATTCGAGTAATAATCTTTCTGAGAAGTAACTATTTGATAGGTCAAATCAACAAGTTTGGCGGAGCCGATCTTAACCATACCACAGGCTGTGGGCAACAAAAATATATATTCAACAATTTCAGCGAGCCCATGACTCGCTGCTATACCCTATTGTTGGAACATGTACTGTCATGTATACTCTGCCATTTGAGTTTCCCATGAAACATTGATGTATAATTTTCCATGCTGCTTAAAAACTTTTGGTTTGGGAGTCCGCTATATTGGACGCCATCTTGAAAATATTAAGTGTGGAATTTCTAAAAACTATACAGTTGTTGCAAATGCTGAAACGCACCTGTGTGCCGAATTTCGTTCAAACCGATCAATTTTTTCGCAAGTTATCGTTAGACAAACAAACAAACTGTTTAAAACCCAAGTCTCTGAAATGAAGAACTCTCTACGATCGTTCATTAATTTATTATTTAGTAACAGTATTTTTTCATTTCATGATTTTGATTATGATCATTGTTCTTGCAGATAACACATTGACGGAGCATAAGTGCAGCAAGTGTGGTAAATGCTACCGTCATCATTCCAGCCTTTATACTCATCAGACGTATGAATGCGGCGTTGCACCACGCTTTCTCTGCCCTCATTGTCCATACAAAGCCAAGCAGAGAGGATCACTTAAGTCTCATATTGGCTTGAAGCATAGCAATGTGTACTCTAAACATTAAAAAAACAACATTATGATGAATATATGAGTCAGTACTATTCTAAGCTTAGTCATATTGACAATCTAGGTTCTCAAAGAAGGATTCCAAGAACGAGTTCTTGGATCTTGTGAAATGATTTTGAAAACAAATTAAATCTACAGCAGAGCCACCACATCAGTGTGTGTACGACTTCACTGTAAATTTTTGATTCTCATAACTGGGTAATTTAATTAATAATTCTGTTATTATACAGGGTGGCCTTAAGTATGTTCCGAAAATTAGGGATATGATTGCTTGGATAATTTTATGAAGAAAATTTCATATGAACTTATGTCCTAAACGGCTTAGTTTCCGAGATACAGGATGTTCATGTTTCTCAATTTTTGTTTTTATGGCGATAACGGTATTTTTTTGAAATTTGGCATACGTTTGTATACTTGAAGGAGTAATTTTTGCCTTCAATGAAAAGTTTTTAGTAGCACTAGGCGTACGTGGGGTTATCACGGTCGGGAGAAGAAGAGCAGAAGCATGTATTATGGCCGATGGTGGTCATTTTCAGCAATTACTTTGATTTTTTTAATTACTTAATTTCACTGTTTTTCAATTTGTGATTTTTTCTGTAACTTGATTTTTGCATTTTTTGTCCTGCGTTCGATTTTTTTTGTATTTTGAGCGAAAACGGCTATTCCCAGGGCAAAATTCGAAGAGACAAAATTTATGCATTTTTTTTCCTCTAAAACCCCGACCGTGATAACCCCACGTACGCCCCTGGTGCTACTAAAAACTATTAATTAAAGGCAAAAAATTACTCCTTCAAGGATTACAAACGTATGCCAAATTTCAATAAAATACCTTAAAGCGTTACCGCAATAAAAACAAAAATGAGAAATTTTAACACCCTGTATCTTGGAAACTAAGATGTTTAGGACATAAATTCATATGACCTTTTCTTCATAATATAATCCAAGCAACCATATCTCTAATTTTTGGAACGTACTTAAGGACCCTGTATAACATTAATGAAAGTTCAAAATCTTAACGTAACTTCAAATTTATGTTGATACAACAGTTAAAGATCTGTTTCTGATAATGTACAATGTATTATTATATTTTAAAATGTATTAATTATTTATATGCAGGGTGTTTTTAATAAGATTCTTCCGATTTCACATCGAACATTTTTAATCACTTTAACATAAATTTAATTTAATTGCTGACTTATATCATTTATGATAACTTTAATTTTTTTTAAGTACTCAAATTTTACAGTAAATATGATTTTTTTTTTAAATTGGATAAATATCTTGACTAATACCCTGTGGATAGTTATATGATAGAATTTTAGTGTAGAAATGCAATGATAGCTTAATTGAATATGGAGGTTTGATTAAAAATGTAAATCGTAGATAATATATTTTATTTTGATTTATTTATTTAATATGTTACATAAAGTTTTAAAATGAAGGTGACCTATTAAAGTGATAAAATAAGCAATTGTAAAAGTTTTAATGACCGACTAAACTAAAGTAATGAAGAAAAGCATTTGTAAAAGTTTCATTAACCGACTAAAGTAATAAAGAAAAGCAATTGTAAAAGTTTGAATGACCGACTAAAGTTAATGACATAAAAGTCTAGACTTATAGTAGACTAAAGTTAATGAGTAAAAGTTGAATGACCGACTAATAATGATTTGTAAAAGTTTTAAAAACTAATTAAAGTGATAAAGAAAAGTCTTTGTAAAAGTTTTAAAACAGGTTACTTTTTGGTTTAAGAATTTTTTATTACAATATGAATATAAATAGTTTGAAATTATGGACTGTAGGTACTGAATTCATGGACTTTGTAAGTACTTTCTTTAATTCTCCGTAGAAACAATTTAACTTGTTCCAAAATCCTAACCTCCTGAATATAAAATAGTAATGTTTATTCCTTAAATTTCTTTGTTGATTTGAGTTGAATTGTAAAAATATATCATTTTAAGAAAAAAAACTTTTAATTTTCTTTCCTTATCAAATTGAAAAAAAAAATGTTTGAGAATCTCGTCGGAAGAGTTACGCTAGTAAGATCATAATAATCTTACGGCAGCTCAAATAAATTGCAGACAATCTCGTCAGAAGAGTTACGTCAGTAAGATCATAATGGTCTTACGGCAGCTCAAATAAATTGCAGAGAATCTCGTCAGAAGAATTACGTCAGTAAGATCATAATGGTCTTACGACAGCTCAAATAAGTTGCAAAGAATCTCGTCAGAAGAGTTACACCAGAAAGATCATAATGGTCTTACGGCAGCTCAAATAAATTGCAGAGAATCTCGTCAGAAAGTTACGTCAGTAAGATCATAATGGTCTTACGGCAGCTCAAATAAATTGCAGACAATCTCGTCAGAAGAGTTACGTCAGTAAGATCATAATAGTCTTACGGCAGCTCAAATAAATTGCAGAGAATCTTGTCAGAAGAGTTACGTCAGAAAGATCATAATGGTCTTAAGGCAGCTCAAATAAATTGCAGACAATCTCGTCAGAAGAGTTACGTCTGTAAGATCATAATAGTCTTACGGCAGCTCAAATAAATTGCAGAGAATCTTGTCAGAAGAGTTACGTCTGTAAGATCATAATAGTCTTACGGCAGCTCAAATAAATTGCAGAGAATCTTGTCAGAAGAGTTACGTCAGAAAGATCATAATGGTCTTACGGCAGCTCAAATAAATTGCAGAGAATCTTGTCAGAAGAGTTACGTCAGAAAGATCATAATGGTCTTACGGCAGCTCAAATAAATTGCAGAGAATCTTGTCAGAAGAGTTACGTCAGAAAGATCATAATGGTCTTACGGCAGCTCAAATAAATTGCAGAGAATCTCGTCAGAAGAGTTACGTCAGAAAAATCATAATGGTCTTAAGGCAGCTCAAATAAATTACAGAGAATCTCGTCTGAAGAGTTACGTCAGAAAAATCATTATGGTCTTACGGCAGCTCATTGCTTCCGTTTAAAATTTTTACGTAGCTTATTGTTTCCAATGTAGAGTTACGTGCTACGCATTTGGCTCTTCGCATTAGAGCATTTGAAGCTTAGCGAGCATTTAGCTTTCTTATAAATTAATGATTATATATCCCAGGTATACTTTTAAATTAATGTGACTGCCTAAATAATTAATTATTATAACTAAAACCCTAAATAATGTTATTACTAGGCTATTTATATGTTAACTTATACTTTATAGTTAACCATTAAAAGTATAATTAAAGATTAACATTATTACTAATGACTAATCCCAATAATTATTAATATTAACAACCTACAATAACAAACCTACTTATTTCATCTTACCCCACAGTTAATCTTTTAGTAAATTATAAATCGTGCAACTTTTATAATTCGTTGTTATTATTTAGAATTATGATTAATAACAATACATTTTTATGTTTTATAGGACGATCAAACGAGAAGGAAGTTCAATTCTTGTGTCAAGATTGCGGCAAAATCTACAAAAACAAATGTACGCTCAGCGCTCATGTAAAGTACGAATGCTACAAACAAGAACCTAAATTCAAATGTAAATTTTGTGACTACAAAGGACGAAGAAAACAACATTTGAAACAACATATGGTCAACAGACATAAAGAACATGTTATTATTCAAGATCTTTTTTAGAATATTGTTGTTGTTGTTTTTATTTTTTTTAAAAAAAACTAATAAAAGAAACGAAAAATAGAAAATGTAAAAAATAATTTTTTTTTGGCCGGTGTAGCCGAGGGGTTAGCGCACTCGACTCTGAAACCAAGGTCTAAACCCCGGCTGTGAGTTCGAATCCCAGCGGGGTGAGACATGTTTCACACTGATGATCTCATCGATTAGATGAGTAAAGTGGCCGGATAACCCCCGTCCTGTAATGGCGTAATAATCTGTTAAACGGGACTAAAACTACAAAAAAAATTGACTCCCGTTAAAATTGATCATGAATTCATGTAAAAATGTTTTACATTGGAGGTAAAGATGAATGTAGAATTGATGATGAAAATTAAATTTAAGAAATTGATAAAAGTTAAAGCGATAAGAGGAGTTAATTATACATTTGTTATATTTGCATTATTTTTTATGGAAATTATTATATATATATATATATATATTGTATTAATTAGTTAATTGTTTTAATGTTAGTTCTACTAATGGGTTTTTTAAATGTTTACGTTGTTAGCAATACATTTTTTTTTAAGTTTTCACTTTTATTTCTTTCCTTGTTATTATTTAAATAATACTTGCCCCTTAGAATTGAATGATTTTAGAGATAATTTAATATACAGTGAAGTCATAGGCGTTAAGCATTAAAAGATAGGGTGAGACGCTTACAGTGAACATTTCGATCATGAAGCAATTCGATAATGTAGACGTTTTTATTGAAATGTTCAAGCCCATACTCTAAAAAGCTGGGTTTCCACGGCCTGTGACGGCGAGCTTTGACTCGAAGTGTGTCATACCTCGAGTCGTTGGAACATACTGAGCTCGATGAATATGTCTCGTGGTGGCTCGACCTTTTCGTTAAGTATTTGACAGACCACAAGCCTACAAGCATCAATCTCCAAGCACGAGAGACTCGCCAAGTCATTGGCCATGGAACCTAGCTAATCGTGGATTATACCAATAATGAGGTTGGTTGTCCGTGGTATTAAAACTGGGTTTTCTCAGCCTGTGACTTGGCAAGCCTCTCGTGCCTGGAGATTCGTGCTGGTAGGCTTGTGGTCTGTCGAATCCTTAACGGGAAAGGTCGAGCCATTTGGAGCCTAGTATGTTCCTATGACTCGAGATGCGACACACTTCGAGTCAACCTTCCCACATCACAGGCTGTGGGAACCCAGCATATGGTTTTTAGGGTATGGCTAGAGTGCACAGCACAGTCTGACATTTCGAAAAATGGCACGTGTTGTTGTTGACTTGGGGAAAGCAGGTGATGGCCGATAAATAGATGGATTAGAGGCAGATAAATAGATGGATTAGAGGCAGATAAATAGACGGATTAGAGGCAGATAAATAGACGGATTAGAGGCAGACAAATAGACGGATTAGAGGCAGATAAATAGACGGATTAGAGGCAGATAAATAGACGGATTAGAGGCAGACAAATAGACGGATTAGAGGCAGATAAATAGATAAATAGCAATGGTCGTTGGCTGGACCTGAGTCTTTAGAAGAGGAAGAGTCTTTATTTATTGTTGCAGAAAGTGTTAATGTAAATTTAAAACGAGAAAGGAATTCCGTATACGAAATCAATAAGTTGAGAAGTGAGTATAGAGAATATCACAATTTGTGATGATCTCATTTACCTTCAACACAAATTTCTTCTGCAATATGTTGCAGAAGATTTCTAAAATATTCCACACTTAATAATATAAAACACTTATCTAAAATATTCTGAGTTGTGTTTTTGTCCTATATTGGAGGATTAAGATACCCTTTAGTGATCTTCGTTATCTCACTTTTATGTCTCGTGGCAGTTAGTTTTGTGATTGGACCATAAGTCAGAAACTTCCTTTAAGTTTCCTTGGTGCTGTGTTATAATGTTGTTTCTGCTATTGCTCTCAATATTCAGTTATTAATACGTGCATTAATGGTAATGAGATTTAGGATAGCTAAGTAGTGTCAATGCAGCTGCAGCTGCATCCTTTGCTCTTTGGCCTTTCTTTTAATGGTTAGCGATTAAATCGTGACTGAGAATCCATTGGAAAACGATAGAGTGCGTTTACAATCAGTTAAAGCATCAAATCGAGTAAAGTGAAGGTGAGTTCCCACGCCCTGTGACTTGGCAAACTTGAATCGAGCCATATCTCAGGGGGCCTGGGTAACCTGTTGGAAAGAGTGATTGACATTCAATCACTCAAGTTTGGCACCATCGGGCATGGTCAGTAGTTGGATGGGAGTCCGCCTGACCACAGCTCTAGGTTCAGTTCCTGGACCGGGCCCTCCACTCAATGTTCACCCAAATGGGTTGCTGCTCGAAAGAGTAGCATTACCAGGTTTCGGCCTGGAAACAATGATCGCCATTCTCGGTCATTTAAATATCTAAATGTGAGAAATTATTGACATAAAAGTGCCATACCTCGGAGGAGAAATGTTAAGCTCGATATTGCTCGTGGTGGCTTGATTTTCCCCTTAAAATAGGCATTCACACACATGAGTTACGGCGCGTCTCACATCAGTCAAAAAAACATTCTTGAAAGTTAAATGGCACTGTTTACGCTGGGCCGGCGCCGTTACGAATCCGACCCCTCAGTCACGTCTCCGTGATTTAGGAGGTCTAATTAAACCACTTGCAGTCTTCCAATCGAGCTGAAAACGATATAAGTAGGTTATAAGGGCGATCTAGTGAATAACCTAATCAATTTGATCAAGTTTAACAAAATCTCCTGTTTAACTATCTAATTAAATCTTTTGATATTTTAGTATTAACGTAAAGTTATTTGTTTGTATAGGGCCATCTCCGTTATTCTACAGATGCTGTGATTGTGGCAAATATTACAAACAAAGATGTTCCTTGTACAGACACAGAAAATACGAATGCAACAAAGATCCTGAATTCCGATGTTCCCACTGCTCCTATGTTACCAATAGACACGCCAGCCTCAAAGTACACATATTCCGAAAACACATCGAGCACTTTTCAACATTTGACACGAAAAAATATTCCACATAATTTTATTTTTTTAAAATATTTCTTTATTTTGTAAACAATTATTGTACACACATGTTATTAATAAAACTTATTTATTAAATATATTTATGATAATATTTATTCTTTTGAATAATATTACAATTTTATTAAAAGAAAAGAAAAACTGTTTTGTGTTTGTACTAACCATTTCAGCAACTGACGTCTACTAGTATTTATAATTATTATTCTGGAAAGTATTTTTACGGCTCTATTAACACATTTAATCACTTCTTTGGCATTAAAACTATTTATGTATGCGTTTAGATAATAGTTTTAGGTAAGTAAAGAGTTCGATAAACTCACAGCTATGCTGATCCCGCATTGATGTTTTACTTACAATAATCCTCTGTAGTATATTTTTTTATCACAAAACTAATTTTAATGTTTGCAAATAAAATCAAACTAACAATTATTATTAATTAGCGTACATTTATCTATTAATAAAATTATTAAGTAAGTAGAAAAATTATCCTCAAGTTCTCTTTGATCCATATCAATTTATAATAATCCATTGCTATAACTACGTTTTATATCTCTAAAAACCTCTTATAGGATTGGTTGGAGCAGGAACTGAGCGATGAATGTCTGATTTGTTTGGATATGATTCCCTGCTCAAGTGTCGTTGCTCTCATCAGCCCTATGAGAGCAGTGACTGAGCAATGAATGTCTGATTAATTTGGATATGATTCCCTGCTCAAGTTGTCGTTGCTCTCATCAGCCCTATGAGAGCAGTGACTGAGCAATGGATGTCTGATTAATTTGGATATGATTCCCAGCTCAAGTGTCGTTGCTCTCATCAACCCTATGAGAGCAGCTTGGGTATGATTCCCAGCTCACGTGTCGTTGCTCTCATCAAACCTATGAGAGCAGCTTGGGTATGGATTTCCAGCTCAAGTGTCGTTGCTCTCATCAAACCTATGAAAGCAGCTTGGGTATGATTCCCAGCTCAAGTTTCGTTGCTCTCATCAACCCTATGAGAGCAGCTTGGATATTATTCCCAGCTCAAGTTTCGTTGCTCTCATCAACCCTATGAGAGCAGCTTGGATATGATTCCCAGCTCAAGTGTCGTTGCTCTCATCAACCCTATGAGAGCAGCTTGGGTATGATTCCCAGCTCAAGTGTCGTTGCTCTTCTCATGAACCCTATGGCAGCAGCGACTGAGCAATGAATGTCTGATTAGTTTGGATATGATTCCCTACTCAAGTGTCCCTACTTACTAATTTGTCTTAAGTCTTGCTGTTCCGTTTCTTTGTGTATCTTTTCATTTGGTTTAGTTCAAGTTTTAAACCTTATCTAAAATTCATTTGCTGTTTAAAATTTTAATCAAAATTTCCTTAAAACTGCTTTAACCCTCAAATTTAAATTATCTGAAATTCCTATTCTGAGTTAAACCTTTGTCTGAAAATCCTCATCAATTTCAATTGGTTTATTCGAAGTAGTAATAACATCTACAATATTGTTGTTACTCTTTCAATAAGAAATGTGATCACATTTGACACATTGCGATGATTTTAATCTTAAAACCCTCATGAGATTTATGATGCTCTGAGCCTCATCTGAAATTCCTAGTTAGCTTCAAATTTAACCTGAAATTCCTAGTTACATGCTTAGTACTTTATCTGCAATCCACTTCTGCTGCTTTAAATCTTACCTGAAAATCTTCATCTAATTCTGATGCAGTAAAGCTCTCCTGCAATTCCCAAAATTTGAATACCCTTAAAAATTCAAATATTATTAACATTCCTTGACGCTAAAACCTTGTCCACACTAATAGACATGTTGCGCGATTTTGGTCTCAGAGACATGCCTAGCGATTTGTCTATAGACATCGGCTAGACAAACAGCGTCTACGGTCTCGTTGCTAGACCAAAAATCGCATGTCTATGGTTTTCCATTCTAAATGGTAGACACGGTGCAACGATTGCCATGTTGCGCAACGTGTCTACAAGTGTGGACGCTAGACCTAGACAATAGACGGTCTCGAAGACATCTATAGACACGTTGCGCAACATGTCTACTGGTGTGGACTAGGCTTAAGGCTTCACAAGTAATTCTTATAAAAGTTCTAAACCATTTGAGACTCGTCTGATATTCCCTCCTAAAATTTCAAACGCACCAGAATTTCTAGGTCTGTGTTCTACGTTACAAAAACTAATTCTGTATTTTTACAGGTGGTCCAAAACGTTTTGTCTGCAACACTTGTGGCAAAAGTTACACAGCTAAAAGCACTCTCTGCACACACCAGAAGTACGAATGCAACAAAGATCCACAATTCCTCTGTCCATTTTGTCCTTATAAAGCCAAACTAAAGTCCAACCTAAGGAAACATGTCTGTATTATACATGGGATTAAACTGTAAAATACTGACCTCAAAATATAAAATATAAATGTTTCAGTTATTAAATATATATATAATATATATTTATTTATCCGGTGTATTAAAAACATAATAATAAACTATTTTTTCCTCCTTCTTTTCCTGTTTATTTATTTATTTTACTTTCTTTTTCTCTATTTGTCTGTGTTTATAAATCAAATGTTCACGAATAATTTTAATGAATTACTTACAAAAAAAATTGAGACGAAACGCGTTACTGAATAATATTATACATATCAGACTCAATCATCTTCGAAGCATATCAAACAATTTTAATGATAACACCTCAGAAGTTGTGAGTATTATAAGCAGACTATGACGAAATTCATGACGGTCTGATTACCTTTTAATGTTATCATCTAAGGAAGTTTAACTTTATGAAATATGAGAAAAAATTTTGTGAATTATGAGGATTTTGGTTGTTTTATACGTTTTTGGACTAAAGAAGAAATTTTCTTGTCCGCAAAATTAAAATGAAAAATGTGACGCTATTAAAATATAGTATCAGGAATTTGGGATATAGCAGAAGGTAGCTTGGTTTTGCACTTTAGTACTATATTTTGCCACCAGGAGTGAACTTTTATATATCTGTCGAGGCTAAAAAGTAGTTATTATTAATAAGTAGTAATTTATTAATAATAATATTTATTATTAATAAGTAGTAATTTATTAATAATAATATTTATTATTAATAAATAAATATTATTAATAAAACGGGACTAATAGTCCAGGAGCCAGGTAGATTTACCTGGAAAGTATTTTGAACTTAATGGAATTTTTACAGGTCACTCAGAGGTCCTCTGGGATGCCAATGCTGAGTTTTCGACCTCGTGGCCCTTGTGCTAACTTGGGGAGGGGGGAAAAACCCTAATTTTTCCGCCAATGTTTTGGTTTTTCACCTCTAGCTCGAAAACTACGCGTCAAACAAAAAAACTTTACCAGTACAATATTAAAGAGCATCAAATTTCCTATAAAAATCACTGGTCATACAACTATTTTCACCCATTAGGTACTGTGATACAGCATTGTGAAAAAATGCCATATTTTAAAAAAGGTGGATTTTAGCGGAAAAAGCGTGTTTTTGGGCTTATAAAATAGGTTTATCATCATAAATTTAGTATTCAACATTTCTATGTATACCATAATAATATGTAACCCCCAGTAAACCCCTCCCTCTTCACTGCCCTCTCCCCGCCCCCTCCCCCCAGAAACAAATTTGATGACGAATAATGTGCGTGACTTATTGATTACGTAGGTAAAGAAGTTCTATCCTTCCCTCAAAATTTTTGACTTTTTATCTTTTAATAAAATAAAAATATCAATAGTCCAGGAAATGAAGCAATTTGGCTCGAAATTCTTTCGTCATACATCGATTTACTTGAAAATTTGACAGTAGGTAGAGATTAGTCCAAGCATCAAAATCTATATCATCTATATCATCATTTCTATTACCCTGGGGGTGGTTGCCACCCCATCACGGGGGTTGAAATTTTTTATTTTATTTTAACCACTGGAATCGATGGAAAAGCTAATTCTAAGTCAAAAATGATCTATACATTTTTTTTAAAAAAATAATATTTTTCGAGTTATTCGCGATTGAAAGTAAAAGTTGTTCGACCTTTTTGATCGGTTTTTCGCGAATACCTCGAAAAATATGCATTTTATCAAACAAACAGTAAGAACAAAATTGTAGCCTATAAAAAAAGAAAGAAAATCCTTATTTTATAAATCATGTACGACCAATACGGACCGACCTACGGCTTGTTAATTGTTGGCTTTTGTTCATCAAATGCTAAATTTGAGAGATTCAGAGTCAAATAGCGATAAAACTGTGCATTTTACGAGGAAAACTTATAGACGTTTTTTTAAAGTAGACAAAAAGAGCTTTCATTTAAAAAAAATAGAAGTCGATAGCATCAAAATTAAGCGAGTTACGATGAAAATAAAGTTAGTCCCTACATTTTTCTACGAAAAAATCAGTGAAAACAACCCCCTAATTACCACCCTAATTCAAATTGATCTTCGTCCTTCTACGGTTTTGCGTGGATCACATGGGACACATGAGAAGAGCTTAACTCCAACTTTTCGGGAATATCCAGACGGCGGGTATGGGGTACAAAAGTCAAAATAGTATAAATCTTTTATGATGAATGTCGTTGGATAGCTCTATAAGAGAGCAGTAATTGTTGTTATAATCACTTGTCATATTTTCATTTAAGAGGGGGATGAAATGGAAAAACAGGAATAAATGGTTTTAGCTTAAAATTAGAAATATTATTATTTTAGATCCGATATGAATGAAAATTGGTATACGTGCTTTATTTGATGTCAGAAAAAAGAATATGAAATAATTTGTGTGCATTTAGTACTTTGGGTGCAAATCGTTGTAAGGGGTGGTTTTTAAGGATTGAAAAATTGCAAAATAATGAAATTGGTAATATTTTAGGCAACAACATTCTTAAATTAAGTCGATATGATAAATTAATCATTTATTTAAGGATACATTTTTTTTTTGTACATTAAGGATTAACAAGGGTTGTTTTTCAAGGGTTGAAATATTTTTAAATTGTGTTCCATAGTATAAAACAATCATTATTCAACTAATCCAAACGAAATTTCACCCACCCTAAGCTTTAAAATGTTACTTTATACGTTTTGATAATTGGGGGTAGTTTTCACCCCTAAATAATAAACAGCGCCCATCGGCATAATATAGATTTTGAAGTAGAAGGGTAAGAGGAGCCTAATTCCAAAATTTTGTGGAAATCGATGAAGGACGAACCAATTGCGAGGTTTTGCCATTTTTGAGCATTATTTACTGGACTACCAAGCACAGTTCAGTTATTGGTATTGGTCTCTTCCTCTCGCAGAGTGTTGTGCCCCGTATATTTATTATTTTATATTGAACATTATTTTAGTGTATCATTATTTGGACTAATTTTCTGCAGAAGAACATAAGAACAGAAGAAGGCATGGACGAAGATGGGGCTGACGAGTCGCTTATCGAAGAGACTCACGAAGATTTAATTTAATGTTCATTTTTTGTTTATTATTTTCATATTATTTTTATTATTATGTAGCATAATTATAGATAACTTGCTTACCTACGTAATCAATAAGTTACGCACATTATTATCGCTTCTCAACATTGCTTTGGTTTTTCAATTTAAAAATAAAATTAAGGCTTCCGTTTGAACGGGGCCTGAGGTGGACCGCCCTCAGCCCCCCTGCCTTCGGTACGCTACTGATCAGCGGATCCTTTCCCCCTCCCCTCCTCCCTAAAGTAAGATTGATGATAGCATCATGTTGAATGATTCAGGGAAGAAGGTTTTATTTAACTTATTTTTCTAATTTGGCTCTGGGGGGGGGGGGGGGGGGAGAGGGCAGTGAGGGTGGAGGGGGTTACATATTATTATGGTATACATAGAAATGTTGAATACTCAATTTATGATGATAAATCTATTTTATAAGCCCAAAAACATGCTTTTTCCGCTAAATTCCATCTTTTTAAAATATGGCATTTTTTCACAATGCTGTATCACAGTACCTAATGGGTGAAAATAGTCGTATGACCAGTGATTTTTATAGGAAATTTGATGCTCTTTAATATTGTACTGGTAAAGTTTTTTTGTTTGACGCGTAGTTTTCGAGCTAGAGGCGAAAAACCAAAACATTGGCGGAAAAATTGGGGTTTTTCCCCCCTCCCCAAGTTAGCACAAGGGCCACGAGGTCGAAAACTCAGCATTGGCATCCCAGAGGACCTCTGAGTGACCTGTAAAAATTCCATTAAGTTCAAAATACTTTCCAGCTCGACCTGGTTTTTTCGACCTGGCTCCTGGACTATAAAACTACAACCAAAAAAAAAAAAAATAAATAAATAATAATAATAATAATATTTATTTGACCAGGAAGTAAGAATCTAACAGGAGGTAGTTCAGTTTTCACTTTTTAGTACTATATTTCGCCTCCAGGAGCGAACACAAAAACATATCTACTATGAATCATTATTTTTCCGTGAAGCGGATACTTTTTATTTATTTATTTTTATATTTTTTTTTCTGTGGTAAATGTTACACAGCTAATAGCAACATCAGAATACCTACTTCCTCTTGCTCACGTCGATATCGGGAAACGTCTTTAACACCATCATCAGCGCATAACCTTATTTCTTCTGTTCCTCCTCAAAGATCTCATAACCTCTTAAAGGAAGTGGCCTTCATTAGAGCACTCTTTTACTTTGTTACCCACCGTTTTTATTTTGAAATATAAAAAAGTGTGACATTACCCTTTACCTTAATAGTTATTAACTTTGTTATCTACTTTTTTATTTTTAAATTACATATTAAAATTGTGATATTCCTTCGTTCCAAAGTAAATTAGACTAAATTAATATCCCTTTGTCTTAATAGTTATTAACTTTGTTATCCACCTTTTTTATTTTGAAATCAAATATAAAAAAGTGTGATATTACTTTGTCCCAAAGTAAATTAAACCAAATATCTCTTTGTCTTAATAGTTATTAACTTTGTTATCCACTTTTTTATTTTTAAATTATATATTAAAATTGTGATATTCCTTCGTCCCAAAGCAAATTAGACTAAATATCCCTTTGTCTTAATAGTTATTAACTTTGTTATCCATCCTACTTTTACATAATGTTATGGATATCAATATATACCAATATATCAATAAAGTAAAAGATGTGTATAGAAGCCCCTCTCTTACTTTGTTGTCCCCCTCTTTCTTTCTATTAGGTTGGGTAACAAAGTAAAAGATGCGTATAGAAGCGCCTCTCTTACTATGTTGTCCCCCTCTTTCTTTCTATTAGGGTGGGTAACAAAGTAAAAGATACGTATAGAAGCGCCTCTCTTACTATGTTGTCCCCCTCTTTCTTTCTATTAGGGTGGGTAACAAAGTAAAAGATGCGTATAGAAGCGCCTCTCTTACTATGTTGTCCCCCTCTTTCTTTCTATTAGGGTGGGTAACAAAGTAAAAGATACGTATAGAAGCGCCTCTCTTACTATGTTGTCCCCCTCTTTCTTTCTATTAGGGTGGGTAACAAAGTAAAAGATACGTATAGAAGCGCCTCTCTTACTATGTTGTCCCCCTCTTTCTTTCTATTAGGGTGGGTAACAAAGTAAAAGATGCGTATAGAAGCGCCTCTCTTACTATGTTGTCCCCTTCTTTCTTTCTATTAGGGTGAGTAAGAAAGTAAAAGATGCGTATAGAAGCGCCTCTCTTACTTTTTTGTCCCCCTCTTTCTTTCTATTTGGGTGGGTAACAAATTAAAAAAGACTTCACTAGAAATTATTGATATCTTATCCTAATAACCGAGTAAAATCTTATTTATTTCTTTAACTTTTCTTTTTTTTCTTTTAAAGGTTGTTCTATTAGGTATTTTATTGATTAAACTAAACATACTTCTTATCATCTAAAATTTACTATTTTTTTTAATTCTTTCGCGCATGTATTAGTAGATATGATTTAGCGTTTACAATGATAAGCTTATGAACTTAGATTGGAACTGTGCTTCATCTTTAGCTAATCGTGTTTAGCATGAATTTATTTTTTGAAGATGATGATTTAACCCTCTATTCAGTAATAATGATTTCTTTACATTAATCATGTCTTTGATATTTTTTTTTCTGTAGAATTCTTCAGCAACTTCGGTTCATCAAAGCCAACAAAATGTCCGACTTGTAATAAAACTTATAAAAGCAAGAAAAGTCTTTGGACTCATCAGAAGTTCGAGTGTAATAAACCGCCTCAGTTCCAGTGTCCATATTGTCCGTACATGGCCAAACAACGCTCCAACTATAGAAAACATGTGTTCATCGTTCACACGAGCAAAATTACAAATGAAACTATATTGACGCAATAAAATACGAAAATTTTACATGAGATTCTTGTGTTAACTCAATATAGTATGAGAATAAATAATAATTGATCTTAGAAGATAAAGGGAGAAAACCCGATAAAAATAATCGTCCCGCTGCTGATTTGAACCACTGATGTTTGTGTTTTTGTGCAAGTTCTCTAACCCCAAGTGTACCCTACTCAATGTCAATTTTTACAATGTTTAGTTGTAAATAATAAATTATTATTAATTTTATTTAAATGATTTATTTATTAAAATTTTTGTGTCGTCTGTTGTTACTTATATTAAAGAGAATGAATATAGTTATTGATTTTCGATAAATAATAAATTTATGTTACTCATGTGTTGTCTTTCAAATATAAAAATGATAAATTATTCATTAAAATCAAATGAAGAGAGTATGATCAAATTAAATTGTAAAAATTATTAATTAAAATGTTATGTTGTGAAAAAAAGGTTTTGACATAATACTTTGTTTGATTAGTTTTTATTTATCTCTCTTAATTAATAATTAACATTTAACAATTCTGTCGAGGCTAAAAAGTAGTTATTATTAATAAGTAGTAATTAATTAATAATAATTATTATTTGACAAAAGAGAGTTACTTTTTATTTTTACATGTGAGCAATGGGTTATATTTAACATAAAATTACATATTAAGGAACATTATAAAAGATGCGTGTTTTTGATATCATATTTATTAACACGAACAGTTGTAGTAATACATTTGTTTTTTTTCAAAATGTAATATCAATCCAAATTAAAACTTCCTTAATTGTTAATCAAACTTCTAAATCAAGAAAACTTGAAATGAAAAGTTGAAAATACTTCTAACAAAACTTCTAATTTCTTTTGGTCCTTTGGGCCGGATGAAATATTTGACCTTGATGAAATAAATTACGTTAATTACAATGATCTATTTACTTTTGAGACGTTAGATATAAGTTCATTAGACAATAATTTATCACTATGGTAACAATTCAACAATAGACAACAAGAAAGTAATAAATGAAAAATAAACATAATAACTCCGTATGAAACTTTATCTGCAATAATTGACGGTAGGAGAGATTTTACTAGAACCGTTCCAGAGAGAATTGTTCCGACAGTCGCTAGACACCATTGTAACCAAATTACTTGTATGGTCCATAGTATAGATATGGGTATGAATACGGTTATACAGTAACCGTAAACGCAAGTAATTTGAAGATAGGTTAATTTTACTGAGTTACCTGAATTCCATTTCATTATGCTCCAGAGTATTAAAGGTAGTAACAATATATAACTAAAAACGCAAGTAGAGGCTAATGAAATTACATGAAATTCATATTTCCAATTAAATGGTATGTTATTGGTGGTAAAATAAATGCCCATATTTCCGCACATGGTTACCGTCAATATTAAAGTTATGCTTATCCATAATGGTCCGTATAGATCAGGATTCGGTCTTATCAGCTCGAAGTAATTCATTCCTGGTTTCGGTAACATCGACCATAAAACTCTTTTGAGGACGTCTTTAGTTGTAACGTCGAAGAATTTACGGTAATAATCGAATGTCCAAAGACATTTTATTTCGAAATCTTTATCTTCTGATGACTTCATTGGTTTCATATAGTTGACACGTCCGGTGCAGGTTAATGTTCAGAAAATATCCAATAAAAGATCTCGTTAAAAACTTTGTCAAAATATTTAAATTATAATTGAATGACAATGAAAGTTGACAACACAATTTTCATCTTCTGAAAATTCAACGGTAAGTAATTGAATGTTTGAAGAATTTACATCTTAATTTTTATGTTCTCAGAAAGAACATCAACCAAAAACTTTTAAATCTTTATAACCTATTATTGGTTCTTCATAAATTCATTTTCCCATAGTAGATATAATATATTTATTTTGACTATATTGTCAATCTATACGTACCTTTCTTGTATTTTGTTCTTCAGAAGATTATATTTTTGAACTATCGTTGTTGTTTTTCAATTTATAAGTAGTATGATCTACGAGTTAAATTTATTGATATAGGACAGCCTAATGAACAGCTTAATATAATTGACCAATTAATTTTAATCCTTGTAAATTACATTTCATTTTTTTCTTTATTGACTTTGTCATTGCTTTTTGACACAATTATTAAATAGATCAAATTTTGGAGAAAGGTTTAAATATTACTAAGCTTATAGTCCAGGAGAATTTAGGGGAGGCTAGAATTTTGTGTATAAGTAAATCTTTTGGTGCCTTTTAAGAATATGTGGTCGGGTAAGTTCGTCTGCGGCTAAGGCGAGACATAGCTTGGCAATAGACATTTTAAAAAAACAAACCGGTGGAGAGCGGCCATGTCCCGCCCTTTTTGGCGGACAATGTGATTTTCATGATCCTGAGTACGAACTTAGTTGGTGTGCCAATAATCAAGTTGATGGTAGTTTGTCACTTAATAGGTTAGGTAGTCTAAGCGGCCCAGCTATCACTGTGTCGAGGCGACTCGAGGTTGTGGGTTCGATCCTGTGCCATAGTACTCTGAATTATATTTATGAATCGCGGACGGAGCAGGGCGAGGGACACCCCCTGAGGGGTTCTCTTCCCCCACGCTTTGATGTGGGTTCTATCCGTGTCATGAGATGTGATTTGTATCTATGGTTCGAGGACGGAGCAGGGCGAGGGACCCCCTCTGAGGGGTTCTCTTCCCCCACGCTTTGACGCACGCTTATATAGCTCACTAATGACCACACCATACCCGCTTCGGCGATACAATGTACAGGTATGATGTGTGAAGTAGCTGGAACTCACGGGGTTAGTAAAATGAGCCTAGCGTGGCCTGGTTGCTAGGTTCCAACAAGTGGTTCGTCCTTCTTGTCTAACCACCACTACTACTACTAGTCAAATATTACTCCAAATAAAAGAGGGTCTTCTATTAAGTGACAAACTACAATCAACTTGATTTTTGGTCTACTAACTAATTTTGTACTCATGATCATGAAAATCACATTGTCCACCAAAAAAGGCGGGGTATGGCCACTCTCCACCAGTTTGTTTTTTCAAATACCTATTACCTATTATGCATGCAAAATTCTAGCTTAATGTTTGACACTTTTTTGCACGCTATCTCCTGGACAATCAATTAACTTCGTCCTTAGAGGATTGGGTTCCCTTTCTAAAGATGGCACTAGATTTGTGGCCAAGTTTTACAAAAGTTGGCTTATACTGTTTAAAACCACTAGTATTTTAATTATGTTTAACAATCACATCATTCCCTGACGCTTTATGTTTTTGTTATTTATGTTTATGTTTATTCATCTTATCAATTAAATGTTGCAGGTATTTATAAATGCGAGAAATGTGGTCGACAATACAAACACCATGCAAGCCTCTACAACCACGTGAGATTTGAGTGTGGCAAAGAACCTAGGTTTGTGTGCCCACTTTGTCCCCATAGAACCAAGCAGAAGCAAAACATGAAAGCCCATTTCCTCCTCGTTCATAAACAAAGATATGAGTGATTTTGTTCATATTTCTTGTCTTGTCATGATGAGGGAGTGAATTGGCACTTCTTTAAATTGTTACTCTCCCCTTAAAAAGAAAACAGAGGGAGTAACAATCTAAAGAAGGTGCACGTAAGGTGCGTACTCCTTTAGACTGTTACTCCTCTTATAAGAAGTGTGATATTCCTTTATCCCAAAGTACATTGGACTGAACATCACTTTGCCTTAATAGTTATTTAGTTAAATTAATCAATATTTTTTAAACACATAGGAGAGTAACAATCTAAAGAAGTACCAGTGAATTACTAATAGATGAAGTTCTTAGTTATCAATAACTTGAGTGATTATGAAAATTGTGCAATGAATTATCATCGGAGGAGAAATGATGTTCTTAAAGTAATTTTTATTTTGTTGTCTTTGTTTACTTCACTGATTAAGTTTGCTGTTTATTTTGTATTGCCTTAATGTGTTAACTATCTTTGGTTAGTAACTACCATAATATTCTACTGGCATTGTATAATTTAATGGTTCTTTTTTATGAGAAATACATGTTTCTTTAAAGTTTTACCAAATATTGTTTTGTGGTTTTTATTGCCATTTTTTCCTCCAATGTATCTGTAAAAGAACTTACTTCTTATTAAATGTTTTTAGCATAGCAATTGGATTTAGCCTTCTGCATTATGCACTTTTTTCGGGTTTCTTCGATAATCTTTAGTCTTCGCTCGATAAAATCTTAATATTGTATTGAATATTTAATTAAAAATTAGTAGTGAAGGATTATTGTTGTTCATGGTGTCAGTCCACAACAAAGGACACCTTGAACATCCTTGAAGATAATTCTAGTATTAGGAGCGAAACAACGGAACGTACGTCCTTCGAGACGCGGTTGCCACCGGAAGACCTACTACTTCATTATAATTCCAACCGCGGAAGCTTACGAACTTTAATAAGGTTATGTATATTGGATACTTGTTCCCACCATATTCCCATTTTTTTCTGAGATACTTCTTGTCAGTGCTTACTTCAGTTGATAACTTATTTTAGCAACCTTTCCACCTTTACCAGGTATTATTGTCAGTGTCAGCAATTCTTGAATTCCACAATTAGGTTTACCAACTATTGCATGTTTTATGGAAGAATACTTAGAGAAGATTATTGATGATATTTGACTAATACCTAAGAAGGAATTTTATAGGTTAGGTTACTTTGAGAATTATGGACTATTCTGGATTCTAACCTAAAGCATTTAATCACGGAAGATATCAATTCCAAAAGTTTAATGGATGTAGAAGTCAACTCTGCTAAAGAAGGTCAAAAGTTATAAAAGTCCATGGTAGCTCAACGCGTCGAAAACATATTAACCAATCATAAAATTTTAATTTGTTATTATTTTAATACTTTTAATAACCTTTTTTTAACTTCTTGTTTTCAGATAGAGGTCATGTTGAGAGGCCATGGATTTGTGTTCAGTGTGGCAAAGATTATAAACACCAGAAAAGCCTGTACAATCATCGCACGTTTGAATGTGGAAAAGATCCTCAGTTTGCATGCCCTTATTGTCCTTATAGAGCTAAGCAGAAGCAAAATTTAAAGAAGCACGCTTTTCTCAAGCATAAATCGTTTCTTCCATAAAATTCGAATAATAAATTCTTTGAACGCTTAAGAATGTTTATTTTCTTTTATGCTCGAGCTGGTTTTTAGTGAAAATTCACAACCAAATGCTTGATTTCTTTTGACGAAACACGCCAACAAGAATTATCATTGCATGCTGGAAAGTTTGGTTTTGGAAGAAACTGTTATGTTAGATCCACTTTACTTTCGTATTATTCCATTTTAATACGAAAGAAGACAAAAGATAAGAAACTCTTTGGAAAGTTTATTGAAGAAATGATCTTATGATTAAGATCAAAATGGATGATAATGAGCTTTGTATCCTTTATCAAAAAAGGAAATTTAGTGCTGCAGATCAAATTTATGAAACAGAGAAACAAATTTGGTCTGGAAACTTAATTTCATGTAGAATAAGAAATGTAACTGTTCATACAGCGTAGCCTTACGACTACAGTGCATTAAAATTGACTAGGAAGCTTAAAATTATGCTTCTGCATAAGGAAAATTTGTCCGAAGGGCTAAGGACCTGAAGTTCAGGATCAGAAGAAAAAAGAAGAAAATGAGCAAATTTCATATTGTATGCCTCCTGATAAATAATATGGGCCAGAGAAAGAACTCGTAATACGTTAATCAATCTGCAGAATATACTTTTATAATTTGATATGCGTTCTTCATATTCATTCTCTTAATTGAAGAATCTATTCAATTTTTAAATAAATTGTTTAAAAACTTTAAAAGAACGTGATATGAGGATGATTGTGAAGGACCAAGGGCCATATAATTTTTTTAAATGAGGATCTTTCGTCTGATATTAGGAAATACAGGAAGAAAATTAAAATTTATATGAAATTCATCTGTACAAACACTTTATTATATTTAGTAAAATGTTACTTATACTTAATTATATTATATTTTTGGAATTAAATGATCATTTTTTCCCCTTATTGATCCACAAAACCACGTTTATTGTAGTAAATACGAACAAAAAGTTTGAGGATAGCCAAAACTGAATAAATTAAATTTTAGTTTCACTTTATCTTCACTGTCAATATACACTTAGCTCTTGGTGGATATTGACGTCAAGTTTTTGGTTATCCGAAGATGAATTAATTTTGGATGTATACCTATACATCCCCCCCCCCCACCTTTGCCTATCACAACCGTATGTGTTGTGTGTGTGCCTTTTCTCTAGTGATTAATGTTGAGTTTTCATATTATAAATAAATCACCATGTGCTTTGAGTAGTTACAATTTAGTAAGAATGATTCTTTGGAGGTTAGATTTTTACTTGAAGGTTAGTTTTTAGAGGTTATCGTAAACCACCTTCGAATTTGATATCAGTTATCATCGTGATTGTTTACTAATGGTTTAACTGTTGGTTTGCATATTTTGACGTATGTTCTATGTTATGTTTTTCTAGAATGATTAAGCAAACTTCTTGCTTACATTATATCTGTTAAAACTGAGTTCAATGTCTACATAGTTGTCGATGTTACATGGTTTTAAAGTTTATGATCACTCACGAAAGAACCCAATGATTTTTTATGAAAAGTAGAATTATTGGCGTTATTGAGTGACAAACGCAATTACTGGTTAATCAAAGAATGTATTATTCTATAAATAGTCTATCAAATGTCTAATCACAACCTTTTCTCTACATCCACTCTGATTCTTTGTTCGCAGGTTATTTTAGTAAGACGTACGTTTGTTCTAAATGCAACGCTCACTACAAGTACAAATCGAGTCTGACTAACCACGAGAAGTTTGAGTGCGGGAAAGAGCCATCGTTTGCATGTCCATTCTGCCCCTATAAAGGAAAGCAAAAAATCCATTTAAAGAACCATTTGGTTTTAAAACATAAGCATATGGCATTCGCAAAAAGGGAATCGGTCATTTAAATTTTCTCTTTTCAGGGATATTTAATGCATCTAGGTTTCACTTTACTTCTTAGTCTATGTTGAAAAAACCATCATCGGCATAGTTATAATAGTTCCTAAAAGAAACTTCTCATGGAAGTCAACTCTAGAGTTTCATTTAATTTCTGCTGATGATTGGCAACGAGATAAAGCTATCATTTGCAGATGATAAATTTAGTCTTAAAAGACAAATTAAACTTAAAAAGCTCCTATAAAGACTTCACGGGTCTATAAATGTTGGCACTTCTTTAGATTGTTACTCCCCTTATAAAAAAAAAAAAAACAGTGGGGAGTGACAATCTAAAGAAGGTGTACACAATATTCTTCTTTAGACTGTTTCTGCCCTAATACAAACAGAACTGCAATATTCCTTTGTCCCAAAGTTCACTGGACTATATATCCCTTTGTCTTAATAGTTTTTTAGTCAAAGTCACTTACATTCTAAAAAAAAAAAAAACCTTGGGGAGTAACAATCTAAAGAAGTACTAAATGTTAATGGTACTTAACACTCTATTTATTTTCTGATGATTATGATATGCTAATGTTTTGAGTCATCTTAAACAACCTTAAAGTGTGTAAGGCCATCTTTTTTTATAGCTTACGTGTAATGGTAATAATGTCTGTTGCATTTATGACTAGATAAAGATAAGTTTACTATTTATGCTTTTTGTAATGCAGTAAATTATTTATAAACTATAATGTATTCAATAACAATGTATTATTTCAAAATACGCGACTTAATATAATATTTTGATTTAAAGCAAATTATAATTATCATTAACTACGGGAGACATACAGAAAAAAAATTATAATTATAATTTGATTTAAAGTAAAATTTAATCTTTCCGTAGTATGAATTCTACCTAAAACTTAAAAAAAAAAAAATGAATAGATAAAATTTTGTTATTTTTTAAAAAGGGTTTATTTTAAATTGTTTGGTTTTTTTTTCGAATATGAAAGATTAAGATTTTACAAATGAGATAACACTTTTTTTGTAGTTAAATTTACATATAATTATTTTAGGTTAAAGTTAGACTATTACAGTTAAGTTATTGATAATATTGAATATTAAAAAAAACATTCCTTAGAATTTTAACTTATTTATTTAATTTAAGATTGTATTAATAATTTAAAAGTAAATAAAAAAAAAAAATTTTTGGTGAAGTTCTGTTTTGTTTGTTGGAGAAAGTGATAAGATGGCTCAAAAGTCTGATGGATTTTCACGTTTTATGTTCTCCTGAGTCAAACGTCGAACCCGGAACCCCTTCCTCTAGTAACACGTGGAAATATTTTTTGACATTTTCATGTTTAGGCTGTGTTACATAACTCGAAAAGCGTTACTAAAAAACGTTACCCGGTGTATCAAGGAGTTAGAAAGGTATAGGAGGTGTGCACAGTCTGTCTCCAGCTGTTGGGCCGAAGAAAGTCGAAAAGATTTATACGTGTGGCAGGGGATTTATACGTGTGAGAGTTTTTTAATTTTCTCCTGTCACTAGAATTATTCAATGTTTGCTGTCTGCTGAAGCATAGAAAATAAGAATAGCAATTTGATCTGATTAAGTAGAGAATCCAATATGTCGTATAATTTTTGTCACGTGATTTTTTTTTTTTTTTTTTTTTTTAAATTTTGAGTGGGGCATCAAATAAAAGGTATTAAAGAGTAGAGAACAAAAATATATAAAACTTGTGCAAATTGTTAAATTTTCCACGTAATTTTGTCAAAAAGAATAAACATTTTGAGTCCCCCTCAATTTTGAGACCCCCTCCTTCTATTCTAACTAATTTCATGTTGACAATACCGACGTAAACCTTATTATGCGAGACTTCACGCATAACCATTTTTTTTTTAATCTTGAACACAATATCATTTTTCTACGATTTCCTTAATATAGCCTTTCTTTTGTTGTAATGTAGTATCTTTATTTTTTTTATACACTTTTTTTTATTTACTAATAGACCCAATATAATTTAATTCACTTCTTCTTTTGTAGTTTTTAAAAAAGAATATAATTAGTGCATCACCAATTAACTTATTGCCTCAAAAATTAGTCCGTTGATGGTCTAATAACTCATCAGTTCTTGCCTCTATAGCTTCTAAAAATGTTACACATCTATGTTTTAGTTTATGTGCAATTGCCCAGTATAAAGACCGTAATGATTTTGTAAGTAGAAAAATTAGATCTATGCACCTACAATTGTATAGTAATTCTTTTAGTTGCTTAAACAATGTATAAATCCGTAAGTAGTTAATATATAATATCTACCAAAATCCCATTTTGTGCATCTCTCTGATTCTTTGTTCTCAGGTCAAATCAGTAAGACGTACGTTTGTTCTAAATGCAACGCGCCCTACAAGTACAAATCAAGTCTGTCTAATCACAAGAAGTTTGAGTGCGGGAAAGAACTAACGTTTGCGTGTCCATTCTGCCCCTATAAAGGAAAGAAGAAAAGCCATTTTACGAAGCATATGCTTTTAAATCATAGGAATAGGCTCTAAATTTTGAAAAAGGTTGATGTTTCGGCACTTCTTTAGATTGTTATTCCCCTTATAAAAAAAAAAAAAAAAAAAAAAAAACAGTGGGGAGTTTTTCAATCTAAAGAAGGTGTACACAATATTCTTCTTTAGACTGTTACTACCCTTATAAAAAAAAAATTGGGGAGATACAATCTTAAGAAGGTGTACACAATGTTCTTCTTTAGACTTTTACTACCCTTATAAAAAAAAAACTGTGGGGAGTTACAATCTAAAGAAGATGTACCCAATGTTCTTCTTTAGACTTTTACTACCCTTATAAAAAAACAGTGGGGAGATACAATCTAAAGAAGGTGTACACGATGTTCTTCTTTAGACTGTTACTACCCTTATAAAAAAAACAGTGGGGAGATACAATCTAAAGAAGGTGTACACAATATTCTTCTTTAGACTGTTACTACCCTTATAAAAAAAAAATTGGGGAGATACAATCTTAAGAAGGTGTACACAATGTTCTTCTTTAGACTTTTACTACCCTTATAAAAAAAAAAACTGTGGGGAGTTACAATCTAAAGAAGATGTACCCAATGTTCTTCTTTAGACTTTTACTACCCTTATAAAAAAACAGTGGGGAGATACAATCTAAAGAAGGTGTACACGATGTTCTTCTTTAGACTGTTACTACCCTTATAAAAAAAACAGTGGGGAGATACAATCTAAAGAAGGTGTACACAATGTTCTTCTTTAGACTGTTACTACCCTTATAAAAAAAACAGTGGGGAGATACAATCTAAAGAAGGTGTACACAATGTTCTTCTTTAGACTGTTACTACCCTTATAAAAAAAAACAGTGGGGAGTTACAATCTAAAGAAGGTGTTCACAATGTTCTTCTTTAGACTGTTACTACCCTTATAAAAAAAAAACAGTGGGGAGTTACAATCTAAAGAAGGTGTTCACAATGTTCTTCTTTAGACTGTTAC
Source organism: Gerris lacustris (assembly GCA_951217055.1). Lineage (NCBI taxonomy): Eukaryota > Metazoa > Arthropoda > Insecta > Hemiptera > Gerridae > Gerris > Gerris lacustris. Next base: position 36,866,906 of record OX578286.1, read on the forward strand.
TACCCTTATAAAAAAAACAGTGGGGAGTTACAATCTAAAGAAGGTGTACACAATGTTCTTCTTTAGACTGTTACTACCCTTATAGAAACAGAAGTGTGATATTCCTTTGTCTCAAAGTACATTGAATTAAGCATCCCTTTGTCTTAATAATTATTTATTTAAAGTCGTTTATATTCTATAAAAAATCACAGGGGAGTAACAATCTGAAGAAGTACCGATGTTTTTTTAGTACTCTATATCTTTTTTGCAAGTTTTTTATATTCTAACGTTTGAGTTATCATAAAAAAAAAAGCAAGTTTTTTGTTTTTACCGCTTGCTTTTGATTTTAATAAATGTGTATTAACATAATTACTAATCAATTATTCTTTTGGTAATGCTTTAAGTTATTTAAACTTAATTTATCCAAAATCCTTATATGTTAATTTATACTATAAGTGACAACTTAATGTAAAAAGTAATTTTAAGTTTTTAAATAATAAAAGTGTTTATTTTTAATTGTTAAGTCCATTACAAATGTGAGACATTAAATAAGTATTTTATTTATTTAATAGAACATTTTTAAAAATGTTAATTCTCAATTAAGATTATTTATAATACTCAATATTAATAATAATGCATTACTTAAAATTTGTAATATTTATTTAATTTAATAATGTATTGATTTATAAAAGAATAAATATTGTTTCTGGTAAGTTTTTTTTACGGGACTAGAGCTCTTTTTAAATCTTATCTCTTTCCGTGGGTGACCGGGATGGAGTAGTTGTTTTATTCTAGACCTAGACCCACCCACCTTTCCATAGTATGCGCGTTTCCCAATTCCGCTGATCACTGGGTGCCTCTGTGGTCATTCCTGCCGAGCGAGCACCACGTTCGACCCTCAGCCTGTCTGCCTTCTGCTGGTAGAAAACCACCCCTGGACCGTTCTTCCGTCGGTCAGAGTACCACCGGTTGGCCATTCCTGTGCTTGCCCGCTTAGGAATCATTACTTTTAGCTCCCTTCCGACGTAGGCATGACACCTTCCACCAAGCCTCTTTTACCCTAGCCACCAGGGCGGGCCACCACGTCAAACCGTGGCCTAATCTCACTCCCGCTGGGAAATCCCTGGAAGCTCCCTTTTTTAATTCAACGTGTTTTTATGTCGCATCTCTAAAGGCCCCCATACACGATCAAACATTTTGCGCAAACCTGATGTCGGGAAAATTTAGGCTAAACATCATGTTTGCGCCAACATCAAACAGCCCCATACACGGTCAAAATGTTTGGACAAACAATTTGACCGTGTATGGCGGCCTTTACACGTCAAACAGCATGTTTTCGCAAACATTAAACAGCCCCCATAACAGTCAAAATGTTTGCGGAAACATGATGTTTGCGCCGTGCAAATTGTAGACCGAGTACAAATCCTCAGTTTCTCTCTTCTCGTAGTTGCGCCGTGCAGTAAATAAAAGTGCTTTGACCTTAGGCCTGCTCGGATCTGACAGGATGCCCGATCCCTCGGCTGTCGTGCACGCTCTTTTCTTTAACCTTCTAGTATTTAACCTGTTTTCTCTAACCTATTATTATCTAACTCGCTCTATTGTTTAACCTTCTATCATCTAACCTGCTCTATTCCAGAACCTCTTATTTATTTAACCCGCTCTATCCACTAACCTATTATCTAACCCACTCTTTTCTCTAACCTCTTATTATCTAACCCGCTCTTTTCTCTAACCTTTTATTATCTAACCCGTTCTTTTCTCTAACCTTCTATCATCTAACCTGCTCCATTCTCTAACCTCTTATTATCTAACCCAATCTTTTCTGTAACCTTTTTTTTATTATCTAACCTGCTCTAACCACTAACCTCTTATTATCTAACCCAATCTTTTCTGTAACCTTTTATTATCTAACCTGCTCTTATTATCTAACCCACTCTTTTCTCTAACCTTTTATTTACCTTCTATCATCTAACCTGCTATTTTCTCTAACCTTTTATTATCTCACTCGTTTGTTTTCTCTAACCTTCTATTATCTAACCCACTCTTTTCTCTAATTGATTCTTTGTTCGCAGGTAATATCAGTAAGTTGTACTTTTGTTCAAAATGCAACGTTCCCTACAAGTACAAAACGAGTCTGTCTAACCACGTGAAGCTTGAATGTGGCAAAGCTGCATTGTTTCCGTGTCCATTCTGCCCCTTTGAAGGAAAACAAAAAATCCGTTTTATGAAGCATTTGCTTTCAAAGCATAGGGATAGGCTATTTTAAAATAGGTTGATGGTTTTTAATATAGTCTATTTATTTTTGGTGAATGTTGATGTTCTAAAGTTTGAAGGTACTTCTTTAGACAGTTACTCCCCTATGTTGTTTTGCAATGAAAATGACTTTGACTAAAACTATTAATAAAAAGGGCTTTTAAAAAAATCCCGCATTTGTTTTTATAAGAGGAGTAACAGTCTAAAGAAGAACATTCCGCACACCTTCTTTAGACTTTTGTCCCTCTCTGTTTTTTTATAAGGGGAGTAACAATTTAAAGATGTACCAGTTTGAGTAATCATAAAAATCCAGCATGTATCTGAAGCAATTTATTTTGGTTTTATCGCTTACTTTTGATTTTAATGATTCCTCTTACATTTATAAGTAAATCAACGTAATTACTACCAATTATTCATTTTAATGCATTAAATTATTTAATTTTAATTAATATCCTTTTACGTTAATTCATATAATAAGTGTCAACTTAATGTTAACATTGTATATTATGTAAAAAAAGTGTATTTAAATTTGAAAGTTGACGAACACGAACACCCTCAAATGTTATCCAATAATACCTTAAATATAAGTAAATATAGTTTTAAACTGTAAAATTAGTGTTAAAATTATAATTATTATGTATTGAATTATAATTATTATTATTAACACTCAAAGTTACCCTCTTCTTCTGGAACCTTGTTGGTTAAGGAAAGAGAGGATATAAATTAACGAACTGAAAAGTGTTCGCGGCACTAACTCTTCTTCATAGCACCTGTCCTCCTTTCATTCTTAACCAATTTCCTATTCCTCAATCCGATACAGTCCACAAGGCACCTTGGCCTTTAAAAAATATAGTGTTAAACTGTAAAATTAGTTTTAAAATTATAATTATTATGTATTGAATTATAATTTTTATTATTATTATTATTAACACTCAAAGTTACCTTCTTCTTCTGGAACCTTGGTTAAGGAAATAAAGGATACGAATTAAGGCAATCAAACTTACCTTCTTCTTCCGGAACCTTGGTTAAGGAAATAGAGGATACGAATTGAGGAACTGAAAAGTGTTCGCGACACAAATTCTTCGTCATAGCACCTGTCCTCCTGTCATTCTTAACCAATTTCCTATTTCTCAATCCGATACAGTCCACTTAAAGTCCGCATGGCACCTTGGCCTTCACCTCGATAGATGACTGACTTGGCAACATCATACAGACATATCAAGACGAAACGAGTTGCTGCTTCGTCTTCTGGATCTTTGGTCCAATCTTACTTTTAGTGATAAACTTCGCATATACAATGTAATCTTAAACCCAGCTTGGACCTATGGTCTAGAAGTTTGGGGTAGCACCAAGCCTTCCAACATCCATCGAATTCCAACTCTCCAATCTAAGATCCTCAAGAAAAACACTGATACCGCCTGAAACGCCTCCAACCTCTCTCTCCACAACTATCTTAATGTTCCTTTTGATCGAGACCTATCCATATCCCGATCACACTCCATGAATCACTATGCAATCTTCTAGTAGAACACCTTTGCATCCAAAATCATTCCAGATAGCCCACATCGTCACCTAAAGGGGCAGTGGCTCTGGGATTTACTCATTACTTACTTTTATTATCATTAAACCTCTAATTACCATTTTATGTTCATTATTATTATTTTTATTTATAAATTTATTCATCTGTGCTATTTATCTATCCAGCTGAAAGGAATATTCAATGGGTTATTATTACCTTTCCCATGTAAATCTGTAACTCTATACTTATAACATGTAAAATGATGTATGTAGTAGTGTTTGTGTTATTCAATATAGAAAAAATTAGGTCTATTACGAATATTAGAGATGAAATTATTAATTACATAAAATATAACATTTTTTCTTGCTGATTTATTGGTATTTAATTATTTTAAGTTTTGGTTTGAATATTCTAGTTTTTTTTATTATTTTTATAAATAATAAAATAATACACCTCCTAATATGTTTATTATTTATTTTATTTAAGTTTGTATTAATGGATAAAAAAATAAAATATTATTTTCTTGTGAGTTCTGTTTTATTTGTCTCCTAATTTCGAGTAAATTTATTTTGTTTATATTCATCTTACTTCATGTTCTAATTTCCAAAAGTATGGCCACACTATAAACTGACCTTTAATGACCAACTGATAATTATGGGAGTATTACAAATTTAATATTCCGCCCTTGAATATTTAACGAGACCTAAAACTTTATTATGGTACCAACTGCATTTGCCGAAGCATCAGTGTAGGACAAGATCATTTAATAATAACAATAGATTCCATGTATTTAAGGCGGAGATACACATGGGGTCATTTTGGGGAAGTAGCTTGCATGCCAACAGGGCATTTGTCAGTTACTGTCATACCAAGGATTTTTATTAAATTTTTATCTGCTTGCTTGCCAGCTACAGGCATGCCATTTAACATTTCCACGTGTAAGTAGCTTGCATGTTTTTTTTTCAAGCTACAGGCATGTGTATCGCCGCCTTTATTAGCATAATCAATTGCAGATGAATTCCATCATAGATTGCTTTTGGAAACTATGTGGCTATTGAAGTTGTGGAAGCCTTGGTCCTTGGTAGCTCATATTGGACAACAGTTGTATAGTATCGGACTCCCCCCCCCCCCCCCCCCCCCACTTGGTGAACAATCAGCTTTGCAGTATAAATGAGTAGCTGCTTGTGTGAAGTGGCGACCAGTTTTTTTTAAAATAAAGTTGCATATGCCAATTGGCAGGCGAAGTCCCTTCACAGGCTGTTGCCCACACCAGTTATTTAAGTTGGACCAATGCAGCAAATATTGTCCAAACGTTTGAGATCTAACTGTCTAATGCAAGTCTTATCAAGTAAATTTATTTCTGGTGTACTGTTTGTAGTTATATTTTTGGAATCATGATACAGTTGTTGGTCTTGCATTAGTGGCAGTATCTCAGTAGGGTCAATTCAAACAAGCCACTATACATTTTTCGAAAGATACCTCCAGTGTTGGGAGCGAAACTTGGCAACCAAAACTTAATCGAGACCTGGCGGTCACCAGGAGGAACCAAATCTTCATGATTTTAGAATTATTTACCTGTTCAATTTTAAGAATAGATTGTTTTTACATGATTTTATTTAACCTACTTCTTTTGTCTCCAAATCTTTTAACCTTAATTTGAACCACTTGTAGACTGCCCTGTCCACTTGCAGACTACCCTGTCCACTTGCAGACAACCCTGTCCACTTGCAGACACTACCCTGCCCACTTGTAGACCACCCTGTCCACTTGCAGACTACCCTGTCCACTTGCTGACTACCCTGCCCACTTGCAGACTACCCTGTCCACTTGCAGACTACCCTGTCCACTTGCAGATTACCCTTTCCACTTGCAGACTACCCTGTCCAGTCCACTTGCAGACTACCCAGTCCACTTGCAGACTACCCTGTCCACTTGCAGACTACCCTGTTCACTGTTCACTTGCAGACTAGAAAGCTGAAAGTTACCCAAATAATGTATTTTCGATATCAATACAACAATCAGTCATTAGTTTTACAAAATTACAAAATCCTTAAAAGCGTGTCAACAAATTTCTTAAATTTAATTTGTTATTTCAAAGATTATAGTCAAATATTTATAAGTATTTGATATTTTTTAATAACATTCTCGAAATCATTTCTGTTTCTATCTTTCAGATCAGGAGCAACAGTCGCCGAATTCAACAGATAAAACTTATTCTTGCTGGTGCGGAAAAGGATACAAGCTGGAGACAAGCCTGTACAATCACCAAAAGTACGAATGCGGCAAGGAACCGCAATTTTACTGCCCGCATTGTCCATTCAAAACACGACAGAAAGGCAACATGAAGACACACATCGCTCTCAAACATCTTGCCCACACGAATCCCATCATCTTCGGATGTGCTCTTTGCAACTTCACGTCGGCAACTTCGAAGAATTCCGTTCAGACTCACATGAGCATTAATCATCCTGGGCGGCTAGACGACGTTGAGTTTATCTGCCCCTTTTGCCCTTTTAGAAATTCCGCTAGCGTCAAACTAAAAAAACATATTTCATTGAATCATTCAAGTAGTATAAGACTTTAAAGTAGAATTAAAATCAATATACTTGTTTAAACTTTGGTGGAGGAAACGAAGAAAATCCGGATAAAAATGCACTCAACTGCTGGTCTTGAACCAAGTTACTTTGCTTACCTTGCAACCGCTCTAATCACTGATATTCCTCCTTCACTGTTGAAGCTGTTACCGTTTTATCTCAGTATTAAGAGTATCAGCACGGTAACTCACGGATTGTAGGTTCGATTCCCAAACGTGGAGTTCATTTTTATACCTTCGGTTTCTCTGGTAAATGTTTTAAAGATTTAATTTCTTATCCATGGTTAACTCGACTCTCTTTATAGAATAATAAAAAAAAGTTCCTTTTTTTTGTCTTCATAATAAATATTGTAATACCACGCATAAACTACCATCATCCTGTGCTGAAACCAGAAACAAACCATTATTTTTGGTATAGTTTTTAGTGAAGAGAATAATGCGTGGTAAATTTGTTTATTTTATTGAAGACACATACCTACTTCGTTATTTCGTATTAAGATTATGAACTATAATATAAATTTATATTTCCCCAAATGAAACTGCACTGCTTTGGCATATTATGGAAACTTTAACGATGAACATGAAAGTTTATTTGCATATAGAGGGGTTGAAGCAGCTTTGTTTTCGAGATATTCGCAAAAAATTAAAGTCTTTATTTTTTAACGTTCATCATTAATATTATCAAAAACTATGCCTCTTACGGAAAATCACCTTGAATCAAACTTTGTAGAGCACTGAATTCTGCTTCGAATGACACCAATAAGTACATTTGGTCTGTACATCCAATCCCTGATTTTTAACATAACGTTGTTTTTAACAGATTGTGGTGTTTTTTTGTTTTTTTTTACTATTAATGAATAAAAATTGACTTGAAAGTAGAACTTAGAATGTTTTTAAAAATCAGGGTTTTGTTGTGTAGAGAGGTAATTTGCTTAGAGGTGCTTTGCTTGAAGGTAATTTTTGGTATGAGGCATAGTTTTTTAAAATTTTAAGAAAGATGAATTTGTTCTTTTTTCTTATAATTTTAAATTTCTTAAAAAATAAAATTTCTTATTTTTCCGAAGTGGCGTGGTTTCTATTGAGGACATCCTGTATATGATTGTACTATACTAATTGTTGTAAATGTATTCATAGATTAATTACTGACTACTTATCTTAGTACTTAGGCTTTCAATGCCGGGCTTGCTATTCTGGTGGTTAGAAGATGGTTAGAAGATGGTTAGAGGTGGTTAGAGTTGGTTAGAGATAGTTAAAATTGGTTTGATATAGTTAGGGATGGTTAGAGATGGTTAGAAGTGGTGAGATGTTTAAAGATAGTTAGAGGTTTTTAGACGTCGTTAGAGATAATTAGAGGTGGTTAGGGATGGTTAGAAATGGTAAGAGATGCTTAATGATGGTTATAGGCTGTTCCAGAGGTGTAGAATACCTATTCTGCAATACTCAATGAAAGATGGTCCTTGTGCTTCTTTTTTTAACAGCTTATGGCCATGCAAGGTCCCTCAGACAAACTTTGCCGACCACATATTCTTGAAGGAGACTAAAATATGAACGCATACACAAAATTCAGTCAGTCACTTTAATGCACGCTATCTTCTGGACTACTATAGAATATTCGGTGTTAAAAATATAAATACGAACTTCAGAGGAAATTTTGACTAATGCAGCCGCTTTTTTGCTTCAAAAAGCGGCTATATTTGTAAGAATTTCTGACTCATAATGGTTGTCATACCTTTCTGACTTTTATCTTATTGTTTTTCATACTTTTATAAGAATTTCTGACTAGTATCATATTGGACATTAATTGGATATTTTTTCTGTAGTATTTAGGGATATATATCATGTTTACACACAAATTCAGACCACGATCTTTTATCCCTTCTTTGGCGGCACTCCCTTACAAAAATTCAAAACTACTTATGTTATTTGATTATTATGTTGATACGATGTGTTAGTGTAATTTAACTATTATTTTGCAAGTGTTTATAGTGTAAAATAGTGTAAAAAATAAATAAAACAACAAATATTACAGCTAAGGAATAAGTAATTAAATGTTATTATATATTCTAGTTTTTTTGGTAAATTATATAATCTATATTGTTTTTTTATGGTTTGTAGAATATACTATATTTAATAAAATGTATTATTTAATTTTAATTCCTCATATACGTGGCATTTACAAAGAGAATGTATTGTGATGGCTCGAAAAATTTCGATAGATTTTATACGTTTGAGTTCAAATAAGTAGATTATAAAAAAAATATTTGTCTGCCGTCTCTAATCTGGGCCAAATTTTATTAAAGTTTGGCTTGCATGCTCAGAAAAATCACATAAATGAGGCCCTCATTTGAGGCCGCTAACCCTAAAAGCAAAAATAGTCCTGACAAAATTTCTATAATTTAGTTCATTTAAACACGAATCAAAATCATATAAGCATTTTTCCCGGTAAAATCTAGTTTCCGTTTATATTTAAATAAATGTAATCTAATTAATATCGAAAAATATTTTTTTTTTTTTTTTTTTAGCATTGCAATTTTTTTATTTGACAAGATTTTTATTATATTTTTTGTTTTATCTATTTTATTAAAAAAGTATAATGTAGAATTTAGTTTTAATACGCTATTAAGTTTTTAATACTTACCATTTTTTTTTTCTTTAATTAACAAACTATTATTTAATTTTTGTGTGTGTGTGTAAATTTAATTATTTCTGCCATCCACATATTTCAGGTCGGTTTTAATTATGCGTAGTTGTAATCAAAGAAATTATATTAATATGTAAATCCATCTAATAGAACTAACTTAATGCTCTGCCATAATTATTTTGAATCACATTTGTGTAAAAGATGTTTACATCTAATAATGATAAAGAAAATTTGGCGGTTTTAATGATAACAGTTAAGTTTCGACCAATGAATCAGTTTTTATCAATGATAAGAAAATAGTTTGTTTAGTTTTATTGGTGGCAATTCTGTTTTGAAAACTTTTTTTTATTGAGTAATTTACTCGTGTTTATAATTTTGTATATGTATAAGTTTGTTAAATATTATTTAAGTTAATAACAATTTAGAATATTAGACAAGTTAAAATAAATATAGTTATTACCATCTACCGTTGTAAAACAAATATTGAATAGTACCTATGAATAGCGTCTTCGAAGTGAATGGTGCTTACTATGCTTTATTTCTAAAAAAAAAAAGAAGTTCCAAACCATTTTAATTAATGATAATCGTATGATTATAATATATGCTGATTAAAATGTATTGATTTTCATTTTAATCAGTAGATTTATGGTGACCATTATTTTTTTTAAGTAACATTAAGTTAGTTAGTAGGTTTTATGGTGCTTTATCCGAAACAATTACTAAATATTCTTTATAATTAAGTAATATAAAATTTATACATATAAAATTACTTTCATGAACATTTAAATCATTTTCTTTGTTTTTATAATTTAATTAAGTATAAATATTACATTTCATTAAAAATATATGTACTTTATCCGGCCCAAAGGACCAAAAATATGTTAAGACCACATTAAACTTACCGCATAAGCATATATTTAATTTTCTAATCAGTTTAATCGTTTTTTTTTTTTTTTTATAGTTAAAATTTTATTTTTTGTTTTAGTTCAAATCAGTTTGTTACCCAAAAATATTCCATATAAGTATATACAAATAATAGGTTCATGCAGAATTTTGTTTATTACTTATATTAGAACCTCATTTTTTATATTTTATGATACATTTTATGTATTTTATTATATATTTTCCGCTGTATTATTATTATTATTTATAATTACTTTTTTATATACATATATATATATATAATATATATAGATATGTATTTATAAATATATATATATATATATATATATATATATATATATATATATATATATATATATATATATCGAATTGTGAGTTGATACCGCAAGTTCGTATGTTATCAATTGAGGATATCCCTACCGTCGATACTTGCTTGATCTGGAGATCACTGGACCGGTTTCGGCTAAACGCCATCATCAGCAGAGTCGAAGTCTCTCGTAGCACTCAACACACTTATCGAGTCTACAACTTCATTCTCTCATGTAGACTCGATATGTGTGTTGAGTGCTACGAGAGACTTCGACTCTGCTGATGATGGCGTTTAGCCGAAACCGGTCCAGTGATCTCCAGATCAAGCAAGTATCGACGGTAGGGATATCCTCAATTGATATATATATATATATATATATATATATATATATATATATATATATATATATATATATATATATATATATATATATATATATATGTGTATATATATATATATATATATATATATATATATATATATATATATATATATAGCTTTTATTTAGTTTTATTCTCGACTGATTACCATCAATATTTACTGATAATAATATTCATTAAAATATTAATAATGTATGTCTTGTAATTTGTTTACAACTTTGATTTATCTTTACTCTTTAAACCATATTAATTAAGTTTTGTACATTTTGTTTTACTAAGTATGTTATTTATATTATATTTTGTTCTATGAGTTTAATTAGTTATATTCGTTTAAATATATTAATAAAATTGATAATTATATGGATTTTATTGTGTAATTTTGTTAATTTTTTCTTTCTTTCATAGTTTTTATATACATTTATATGTGACATAATTTTGATAATATACTGATGTATATGTTTATAATAAAAAATGGTTTTCACTTAGCAGTAACTTATCAATAAAAAGAGCAAAATAAAATGAATATAATTGAAAGAAAAATGCTGAAGAAAGGTTGGAGATTTTTTTTCTTTTTTTACTCTATCATAGTACCTATGTATAGAGAGTAATGTATGTATTTTTAATAATTAAAAATAAATTATTTCTCGAAAAATGTTCCGACGATTTTTTATTACAAAAATTCTAAAATATAGCCCATTTAAATACAAATCTAACTAGTAAGTCGTTTTACCGTGAAAAATCTATTTTCGTTATATTGATAAAAAATAAAACTGATTTAGGTGAAAATCGAAATCACAAAAAGTAAACAACCTCCTGTTGAACACTATTTAAATGTGTTTGAAAATAAATTATTTAAAATTAACAGTCTTATTAAATTCTCGTTCATCTTTGAACAAATTTATATGTGTAAGCTATGAATATATAAATAATATATTATACCAATATATAAAATAATATATTAGAATTTTTTCCCGTCTTCATATTCCTTTTATATCTAGTTTATTTATTTACGTTGATTTAATTTTTTATTTTATTCTCGCAAGAAACCTGAACCACTTTGTATGAAAACGTTTAGTCAGTTGTTTATTAAAATTTAATTGTTCATATTTTTTGTTGTTTTTGTTAATAGACTGTTTTAATTGTTTTAGAATCGACATTTTTTGTTAATAGAGTGTTTTAATTGTTTTAGAATCGACATTTTTTGTTAATAGACTATTTTAATTGTTTTAGAATCGACATTTTTTGTTAATAGAGTGTTTTAATTGTTTTAGAATCGACATTTTTTGTTAATAGACTATTTTAATTGTTTTAGAATCGACATTTTTTGTTAATAGACTGTTTTAATTGTTTTAGAATCGACATTTTTTGTTAATAGACTATTTTAATTGTTTTAGAATCGAATTTTTTTAAATAGACTATTTTAATTGTTTTAGAATCGAACTTTTTTGTTAATAGACTGTTTTAATTGTTTTAGAATCGAAGCCTTATCAGTGTCAGATGTGTACGAAAACGTACAAGTTGAAGACGAGTTTGTACAATCACGTGAAGTACGAGTGTAATCAGGAACCTAAGTACTTCTGCCCTTTCTGTCCGTATAAAGCAAAGAGGAAGGATTACTTGAAGACTCACGTTGTAATGAAACATCCTACACAAATCTCTCTTCATTCACACTTTGAAAACTCCCTAAATTAAAAAAAGAAATCAAAAGAATAAATACATACTTTTTTAACAGTCTCACTTTCTTATTCAATACAAATTTGATGACTTTAAAAAAAAAATACTTTTTTGTCTATGTTTTCTCCCTTTCTACTTTAATATAAATTTGATGAAATTAAAAAAGAAAATACTTCTTTTTATCTGCCTTTTTTTCCTTTCTACTTCAATACAAATTTGATGACTTTACAAAAGAAAATATTTTTTTTTATCTACCTTTTCTTCCTTTCTACTTCAATACAAATTTGATGACTTTACAAAAGAATATACCTTTTTTTATCTACCTTTTCTTCCTTTCTACTTCAATACAAATTTGATGACTTTACAAAAGAATATACCTTTTTTTATCTACCTTTTCTTCCTTTCTACTTCAATACAAATTTGATGACTTTAAAAAAGTTAAATACTTTTTTTGATCTACCTTTTCTTCCTTTCTACTTCAATACAAATTTGATGACTTTACAAAAAAAAAAAACCTTTTTTTATCTACCTTTTCTTCCTTTCTACTTCAATACAAATTTGATGACTTTACAAAAGAATGAACTTTTTTATCTACCTTTTCTTCCTTTCTAGTTCAATACAAATTTGATGACTTTACAAAAGAATATACCTTTTTTTATCTGCCTTTTCTTCCTTTCTACTTCAATACAATTTGATAACTTTAAGAAAGAAAATACTTTTTTTTATCTACCTTTCAACTTTAATTTAAATTTGTGAATCCGCTCGAACCCTTTCTTCAATATATATATATATAAATATATATATATATATATATATATATATATATATATATATATATATATATATATATATATATATATATAAATTAATTAATTGAATATTGTATTATTATTTTTAATTAATGATAACATTATCATTTTATTTGTCAATTATAATATTGAAATAAATATTGGCTTGATACATCTATCTATGCTTTTTATATATTTCTTGATACCTCATTAATCCTTTCATTGATAGAATAATAAAACGGAAGGAAAGAAGTAGGTAAGAACAGGTATTTTGGTAGCAAAAGATACTGATGACTTCAGCAGGAGAATTTTCTTAATGCTTTTCATAATAAAAATTTAAATTTAATATATTTTGAATTAGTATGCATAGACAGTGATATCTCGTTAGCTTGACACGCAGGAGGTTTCCTGGATGTATTCCAATTTCCGGCAAGAGGCCATCGGCCTCAGCCTTCCCCCCCCCCCCCCCCCACTTTCGTTTACTCAAGTATGTTTATATGGAGTTGCGTCTAACTTGTTGCGTATGTCAATTGTAAGGTGGTACTTCTTTATATTGTTACTCCCCTAAGTTTTTTTTATATAAATAACTATTAAGACAAAGTGATGTTTAGCCCGATGTACTTTGGGATAAAGGAATATCACACTTCTGTTTTTATAAGGGGAGTAACAGTCTAAAGAAGAACATTCCGTACACCTTCTTTAGATTATTACTCCCCTATGTTTTCTTAATAAGGGGAGTAACAATCTAAATAAGTGCCTATAAAAGGTATATACAGCTGATGAGCTGACAAACTATCCCCTAGCCATTCATCACATATAAAGTTGCATTACCTTCAGCAGGGCTGTTGTGCCTCAGATAATTTAATTACTATTTATTAGATTGATATAAATAAAATACATTTCTGGGTGTATATTAACAAGCTGTCAAATAACCTTAAAACAAATAGGCCGTTCTCCCACAAGTTCAAATTTTACGATTTTTTTTAAGATCGCATACCTTGGCTCATAAAACCACCTACTGCTCCAAAAGTATATAAACTAGAACAAAATTTCCTACTAGAAAAGTGTAATTTTAATTTCCATGCCCTCAAATTACATGACAAATAGTTAATACGAATTTTATTTTTAAGAAAATGAAATGAAGAAACAATTTTATTGTGGCTCCATAACTTGGTAAAGAACCGAGCTTAAACTATTCTGAGTTCAGGAAAAACTTCCTTATTTACAAACGTTTCGATCAATATTTATATTATTACCCATTCCTAAGGCGGAATGTTTAGTAAACTTCGCTGAAAGTAAATAAGAAAGGTGTGTGGCGGACCTGGAATGGCCTTGCTCCCTTAACCTGGGTTATGCTTTGTTTAAATTTTATTTATATTTAATTTATTCTGTTTTATTTTTGACTTAGTCGTTCGTGTCAACTAAAAAGAAATATATATTCTTAACTCATTGACAGTTAAATTTATTTCTAATTTATCGTTATTTATATGTTTGGGTGTACCCTATAAAGGACTCCCGTATAACTGGTGACCCCGACGTGATTCAAGGCCATTCCAGGTCCGCCACAGGTGTTTATTGTTGACCTACAGGTGAGTAAATAATATTAAAAGCATATATATCAAAAATGCAAGATTAGTTTAGTATACTCATCAATATGTCAAGAATAGCTTCAATAAACATGTTTCTTTTTTACATTCATCAAAGTTTACTATAAATTCCGTCTAATGAATAGGTAATAATATCAATATTGATCGAAGCGTTAGTGAATAAGGAAGTTTTTCCTGAAGTTCGGGTTTTAGGTACATTCTTTACCAAGTTATGGAATCACGAAACAATTGACTTTTTTCTTAAAAATAATATTTGTATATATTTTTATCATGTAATTTGAAGGCATGAAAATTAGAATTACACTTTTCTTGTAGGATATTTTGTCAGCTTTACAATGAAACCAATAATTTTGTTCTAGATTGTTTACTTTTTGAGCAATCAGTGTTTTTATGAGCAAAGGTATGCGATCTAAAAAAAATCATAAAATTTGACCTTGCGGGAAAATGGATAAGATTTGATCCATGGTGTATACACAGTGTTTTTGTAGCCTCTGAGGCGTAGAACGACCTACTTAATTTTTTCACATACTTCCCCAGTCGCCCGTATTGTTTATTTCACTTTATATATATATATTTTTTTTTTTTATATAATTTATTTATAATTTTTTCTTAAGATTGGTTTTAAGTGACTAATATAGATTTCGTTTGTTTAATTGTATTTTTCCAGATAAACCGTACCAGTGCATTCAGTGTCCCAAGAGGTACAAATTAAAGTCAAGTCTTTACAATCATATGAAGTACGAATGTACTGAAGAAAAGAAATATAACTGCCCTTACTGTTCGTTTAAAACTAAACGGAAGGACGGCTTGAAGGTACATACTGGCCTTAGGCACAGGGCTTTTCTTACTGAGGAAGTGTTCAATGCCCTTTAACAAGATAAAGTTATAATAAGAGAATAAGGTGTTAAAAGTGGCCTGATAAGAAGATATGATTCTGAGGATGGAAAAAATTAAACATATTTATAAAAAAAAAATTAATAAAGACATTATATTTAAGTACATGTTTACGATTTTTTTTAAACATTATTTTTACAAAAAGTTCTTTCAAATTATCATTTTAGTAATTTTAATTTTTATGAAGAGGTAGTTTTTTATATGTCGCGATTAACAGCATTGGATAAAAAGATAGTTGTCTTCCTTATAATGACGCAACAAAAGATTGGTTAAAATTCAAAATATATCAGATAAAATACAAGAGTTGTTTCGAGTAAATTAAACAAAAGACAAGAGTTCGTAAGAGCAGATTAGAATAAATAAAATAGGTGTTTGGAATAGATTAGACCAAATTAAGGAGGTGGTTGGAGTAGATTGACAAAAAGGTGAAAGAGGTGGTTTGAGCAGATTGGACAAAAGACAAGAGTTGGTTGTATTTAGACCAAATTAAGGAGGTGGTTGGTGTAGATTGACAAAAAAGCGAAAGAGGTGGTTTGAGCAGATTAGACAAAAGACAAGAGTTGGTTGGAATTTAGACCAAATTAAGGAGGTGGTTGGTGTAGATTGACAAAAAGGTGAAAGAGGTGGTTTGAGCAGATTGGACAAAAGACAAGAGTTGGTTGTATTTAGACCAAATTAAGGAGGTGGTTGGTGTAGATTGACAAAAATGCGAAAGAGGTGGTTTGAGCAGATTAGACAAAAGACAAGAGTTGGTTGGAATTTAGACCAAATTAAGGAGGTGGTTGGTGTAGATTGACAAAAAAGTGAAAGAGGTGGTTTGAGCAGATTAGACAAAAGACAAGAAGGGGTTGGAATTTAGACCAAATTAAGGAGGTGGTTGGTGTAGATTGACAAAAAAGTGAAAGAGGTGGTTTGAGCAGATTAGACAAAAGACAAGAAGGGGTTGCTATAGATTAGACCAAATTAAGGAAGGGGTTGCAATAGATTAGACCAAATTAAGGAGGTGGTTGGAGTAGATTGGACAAAAAAGTGAAAGAGGTGGTTGGAGTAGATTAGACCAAAAACAAGAGGTGGTTGGTGTAGATTAGACAGGCTTTTAAAACAAGCTATGTTTAAGGAATCTTGTATTGTTTTAATTAATGCAGCGTGATAATAATATACTTATTTTTCACTGTTACTAATGATACTTAGGCTCAGTGAAATCTCGGATTTAGTATTTAAAACTTGTCTCTTAACTGTTTTGTTTTGTTAATTTAACAAAATTATTAATTAATTTAACTTAAATTCCCTGTTACTAAAATACGAATTTAAAATTAAATTCAATATATAATAATAAATATTACTTTAATGTTCCCCAGATTAGTAATCGTATATTAAATATAATTATCTAAATTAATGAAAGGTGAATTATTTAGGTTTGGTGTGAATACCCTTTTGAATCTAGATGTAAAAATAATAATTATGACTGTGTTTTTGAAATGGAGCAGGCAGAAGTTTTTATTAATAAAAATGTGATATAATTTTTTGTTTCGTTTCTTTTGCTACTAAACCCTTTCAATTCTAACGACAGGTTATACTTTTTTTTAGGAACCTAAGGCTATTTAGGAGCATTTGAAGGTTCGCCATCTGACTCTATTTTGGCCCAATACTTTAAAGTTTTAGAGCCTGATTCAAACACCATTTCTTTCTTTGCGTTCTTTCTTGCGAAAAATCGGGAGAACAAAGTTTTTAGAAAAAGGCCTTAAAACCCGTTCTATGACCAAATACAAAAATAGATCAGTGTTTTGGAATCGATTCATTATGGTATACAAAATTAACCATTTTGCTGCATTTTATTTTCTGGTACTTTTCGGACATTTTTATCAATTTTCATAGGCTATGGCTATAGTAACTACTAATTTTCACAGTAGTTCCTGTAAATACGATACTCTATCCCAGTCAGACTGACAGATTCACAAGAAGCTAGCATTCTACTTAGAGGAAGCAACCTTAGGTTTTTTTTATTGGGTACAGGTGTTTAGAATAGTGGTCAAAGTTGTCATTCTTATCTGGGGTAAAGTAGAAAAGAATTTGCTCCTCCAAAGTAGCTTTATCAGGGTGAAACCGACGGGCTCATGCAGCTGCTTATCTGCGCCAACTCTGAGTCAGATGGAACTTAACTCAAGTTCAAAGCTCTGGCTAGTCATGTATTTAAGTTGAATCATTGATCGTCAGGTGGGACAACGAGTCAGTGTATATTGATGGACAAAGCTGATGAAATTTTTCTCTCTAGTTCTCAGGTGCTGATAATCGCCTTACGGTTGAAAGTGGTAATGATTTAACACTTTACCTTAGCCTAGAGTAAGTATACTGCTTGATTTTGTAGGTGGTTTATTACACACATTTTCTCAAAGAAGGTGAGTTATTACACAGGTTGGCACATGACAGACGCATAGATTTGAAAGTGGAATAAAACGCAGACTTTTACAAAATTACCGAATTTTTTGTTTCTTCTTGATCCAATAACATGTGGAATTTTAGATTACGCGGTTTTGTTTGGCCAAATGGCGCTTCTCACACGCCAGGTACTGAGTAAGTCTTTTCTAAAGTTTTCATGCATTCTTTGAAGCATTGTCACTGGATCATAAACAGGTAACGTGCAGAAGTAACTGTTGCCGCTCGATAATTTTCTTCAAAAAAGTAAGGGCCGATGTTCCCAAATCTTGAAATTGCACACCATACTGTCCTCATTCGTAGTGCAGGGGTCTCTGGAGAGCTCCATGGGATTTGTATCACTTTAATAGCGCATAATCTTATTGACACATCCCCTGAGATTAAAATGCCTTGTCAGAGAAGAAAACAATACCAACAGGCAATAGGTCTGCGAAAAATTGGTGTGCACACAAAAACCACGTTCTTCAATGGGCCATTCCATTTTGGTGACAAACCACTTGGGACTTCCCATTTCCCATCCTCCTCTTCCGAACCACCCCTCTTTTCCCAACCGTTAGAAAGGAAGCAATGCCCTTTTCAAATCCATGCGTCTTCCTCGCGCCATCCTGCATTATCTTCCTTACAAAGATTCTAATTGCTTGTCTGTGTTTCTGATATTTTATAGACGATAAGCCGTTCCAATGCCACATGTGTCCAAAGGCGTACAAACGGAAAACAAGTCTTATGACTCATCTGAAGTATGATTGCAATCGAGAGCCTACTTTCGCATGTCGTTTCTGTCCTTATAAGACCAAGCGCAAGGATTCTCTCAAGACCCACATTGCTATTAGACACCACACTATTGTAGATTTGAACTTTAGTAAGGGTTAAATAGGAGATTGAAAATTCGTCCATCCATGAAACTTGGTGTCATGACAATATAATTTAAGGTTGAAGAGTCTCAAAACGTTTGGGGATGGAACTAAGTTTCTTATAGAGTTATGATACAATTCGTTTTCTTTTTTTACCACTTACATTGGTTATCAAACGTGTCCTTGTGGGAAATCAATTAAAGGAAGTCTCTTTTTGAGCTTACTAATTAGTCTAATGATCAGTTACATGTCCTAAAGTGAGCTTACTAATAAGTCTAATGATCATACATGTCCTAAAGTGAGCTTACTAATAACTCTAATGATCATACATGTCCTAAAGTGAGCTTACTAATAAGTCTAATGATCATACATGTCCAGTCTACTTACCTACATGTCCGAAAGTGGGCTTACTAATAACTCTTATATTAATTAATGTGGTCAGAACAATTAAAGGTTTATTAAATTATATTAAGCATATCTAATAATTCAAGATTACATTTTTATATAATTTTAGTTTTTAATTTGTTTTTTTCTTTTCCAATTTTAACATATTTCGACCATCATGGTCAAGTTTAAAATATTCAATAAAATTATAATTGAGATCGCGACCTTTGATTAATAAAGTCAACTGTTTTTTGTGTTTCTTATTTTGTTTGTACTCTTATTTACGGTCTATGTATGTATATTTTTGGCTTTGTGAAACTTTCTGTAAATTACCTATATATAAGTTATTAAATTAAAAGATTGATGTATATTTTTTTTTCTTCCTCTGTATTGTTTATTTCTCTTAAGATGTTACCAGTTCATAATCATTGTCGAAAAACAACAATATTTTATTTAACCTTTAACATAGTGACAACACAGCGTTTATTTGTTAATGTTTTACTTCATGCCCTTAAGTGAAGTAACCAATAATTCTAATGATCAAGCTTTAAATTTGTTGGCTTAGTATAGGTCTATTTTATCGGTTACGTGCCCTAAAGGGGGCTTACTAATATGTTATTTACGGAGTTATATATATTGTATAATATCTCTCTTACTTTATTATTATTGTCGTTCACTATATCTAAATAAATTGACTGAAGATGACTCTTCTAGGAGTCGAAACGTCTCTTCACGTATGAAATAACTTCTGAGTTTTTAGTACCTTCTTACACCTCATCGTCCATCATAACTACATATATATCTAAATACTAAACAATGCTTACAAAATAGAATAATTTTTATACTTACTTGTTTACCTTTGACCTAGTGAAGATCATATCTCTGGGTTTTGTACTCATATAACATAAAGGGCCGTTGAAAATGGTGTCTATGATTCCAGTTGTTAATTGCGCATGCTATAAGTAAACGAACTGAACGAGAGACAGTAACAACTAACTTGGTCCGTAGGCTTCCGCGGGTAGATTCGCCATAAACAGCTTGGTTTTCCGGTGAAATCCGCGTCACGAAGGGGTTTAAATCCGACGTTTCGCTTCCACTACTGGAAGCATCTTCAGGGGTGTGGTGCATCATGGTGTTGACTCGAAGCAAACACAGGATATACTGACGACTGGAGAGAATAATGGCGTACTTATACTGATTTCCTAAATCGTAGATTGTACCTGGGTGTTCCGGTACTCGGGGTGACCCTTTGTGATGCAATCACGCAGGTGCTGCCTTTGTCGGTGTTCGCCATTCTTCTCTTCAGTCGTCAGTATATCCTGTGTTTGCTTCGAGTCAACACCACGATGCACCACACCCCTGAAGATGCTTCCAGTCGTGGAAGCGAAACGTTGGATTTCAACCCCTTCGTGACGCGTATTTCACCGGAAACCCAAGCTGTTTATGTGGAGTATAACAACTGTTGAAGTTTTGATATTTGTCACTGCATTGACCTTGAACTCACTGGGAGCATGCGCAAACGACCTCTTGTCGCGCGCCACCATTTTAATAGCAAGGGTCTGAACAGTCACTCCCCAGATATCATTGGGGCTATACAGCAAAAGGGGGAATTCATATAAAAAGTTTTCAAGTAATGTAAAATAAATGTAATTTATTATTGATTTAAAATCACAGGCAACTTTTTCGATGACCCTGCAGCTTTAGATTCACGACTCTATCTAGAATCATCATTTTGTTCTTTGTTCTTCTGACTTAGGTTCTCTTCAGTGCTGATGATGTTCGCTTGAGATTCAAAACCGCTGAAGAAGTTTTTTTTTCAAAAATGGATTTTAATTATTGTGGATTACTTTATTTCTTTAGTTCTGGTGGTAGCGCTTTAGATTTCTCTGAATCTCAGTTTAAACTTTGTCTCTTTCTTTAGAATGAATCACTAACACCATTATCAATACCTTGTTTTAATTCCATTTTGTACAGGTTTTATTATATTTTGTTGCTCAACCGATGTTTCAGAAGGCGATACGACGTGCGGAGCTTGCGGCAAGAGTTACTGCAACAAATATAAACTGAAACGTCATTTGATTTACGAGTGTGGCAAGGATCCGACGTTTCAGTGCCCTTTTTGTCCTAAGAAGTATAAAAGGAAGGAATACGTTAAAACTCATATTGGTCTTAAACATGCTCATCTACTCATTAACAATGAACAAATGTGGAACTGAACAACGTATTTTGCAATTGTTATTATCATGGGTAAAATATATAACGGTCTATTTAATGCTATGTCAAAAATAAAGAAGAGAATGAAATGTTTCTCCTTGAAATATTACATTTTCAAAAGGACTCATGCCTCCCCAGTGGAAGGGTCTTGTCTCCTGTCTCTTCACTGAACTGATCCATTACATTATTATTAAAAACTAATATTGTTTTCACACCAAAGAGACACAGACTCATGCCTCCCCAGTGGAAGGGTCTTGTCTCCTGTCTCTTCACTGAACTGATCCATTACATTATTATTAAAAACTAATATTGTTTTCACACCAAAGAGACACAGACTCATGCCTCCCCAGTGAGAAAGGTTTTGTCTCCTGTCTCTTCACTGAACTGATCCATTACATTATTATTAAAAATTAATATTGTTTTCACACCAAAGAGACACAGACTCATGCCTCCCCAGTGGGAAAGGTCTTGTCTCCTGTCTCTTCACTGAACTGATCCATTACATTATTATTAAAAACTAATATTGTTTTCACACCAAAGAGACACAGACTCATGCCTTCCCAGTGGGAAAGGTCTTGTCTCCTGTCTCTTCACTGAACTGATCCATTACATTATTATTAAAAACTAATATTGTTTTCACACCAAAGAGACACAGACTCATGCCTCCCCAGTGAGAAAGGTCTTGTCTCCTGCCTCTTCACTGAACTGATCCATTACATTATTATTAAAAACTAATATTCTTTTCACACCAAAGAGACACAAACTCATGCCTCCCCAGTGGGAAAGGTCTTGTCTCCTGTCTCTTCACTGAACTAATCCATTACATTATTATTAAAAACTAATATTGTTTTCAGACCAAAGAGACAGACTCATGCCTCCCCAGTGGGAAAGGTTTTGTCTCTTGTCGCCTGTTATTTGTCCGCTTCTTTTGTTCCTGTCTTCTGTCCCCTAACTGTTTGGGGGGAAATCTGCCTAAAAGTACTCTACTACTACTAAAAATATCATTATAAGGGTTATGAGACAAATTAATAAAAATTATATTAATGTTATAACTCGAGTCAAAGATATTTGGTTCAACACTCTTTCCAATTACCTACTTACTAAATCTTTGATATTGAACACTATGTGAACAAATAATAATTAAATTTAATATTTATCCCTTACTTTAAGCTAGATATATATACAGTGAGATTCAGGGTTAAATTTTAAAAATTAAGAATCATATTTGGCGAAAAAATAAATTTATCGAGAAAAAAACATTAGACAATTAATTGAACAATTGCGTGTGGATCAAACTTTTTTCTATAATTATAACAATAAATTACATTTAACTAATATATTAAGCATTTAGCTTTCTTTTCGTATAACCTTGTTTTTATGCGTGTTTTCCACTACAGTTTTTCATAACAGTATGTTATACCACGTTTAATCTATTTTTTTCTGCATTAACCATTAATATATTTTCTCACCTAATTAATTTAATTTCTTTTTCTTTTTTAGTATTGTTTGGTCTTCCATCAAGATTAACTGAAGCTGCGCTAGGACTAATTTCAGGTGTTTATTTAATATTTTCTTTACATTTTATGTGTGATTGAATGTAAGAATCGAGTAATTATAATAAACATATAATTATTTATAATTAAAATTAAATGTTTCTCATTTATTTGAAAGAAAACACCATTTTTCCATAAATATTATATTATCACTTAAGAAAGATATTAGAGCAAGAAGCCACGCCCCAATCTTTTGCCAACTAAGCCCCCACCCATTTGCCTAGTCTACCTTCTCTACAACCCTACAACTAAAACCTCCATATCATTTAACGGTTCTATTCTTGTAATTTTTACCAATTTAGTGTTAACTATTTCTCTGTTTCTTTGTATTTCCACAGATGAAAGAACATGCGCTATGTGTGGAAAACAATACGGCGACAAATATAGTTTAAGACGACATCAGAAATACGATTGCGGCAAACTTCCAACTTTTCAGTGTCCATTCTGCCATTATAGAGCCAAAAGAAAAGATGTTCTCAATACACATATTGTACTAAGACATGGAATAAAAAAATGACTCTTTATCTCATCTTTATGATAACGTGATCTTTATCATATATTTTGCTGATTATTATTTAGAAGCGTGTATATTTCTTGTTAATTCGTTTTTCTTTTACGTTTATTTAGTTTTAGTAATATTTTCA
This sequence comes from Gerris lacustris, assembly GCA_951217055.1. NCBI lineage: Eukaryota > Metazoa > Arthropoda > Insecta > Hemiptera > Gerridae > Gerris > Gerris lacustris. The sequence goes on from OX578286.1 coordinate 36,890,526, forward strand.
TTAAACTATTATATTTCAATTATAATATACAAAAATATTTTTTTAACATTAATTTAATCAAAATTTTTAATCATTATGTGACGATCATACATTACAACTTACGAATTTAAAAATGCCTTTGAATGAATTATTCACAATTGTAATTAAGATAATTATTTTATTTTTGACTTTCAAAATTGTATGACAATAAATTATATTGGTTTATAAATCAATTATATATTATATATATATATATATATATATATATATATATATATATATATATATATATATATATATATATATATATATATATATGTATGTATGTATAATTCTCATTTTAAAAAAAAAAAAATAATTACTTATAATTTGTAACTTTATTAATGAGCCATATCGTGTAATTAAATTTTTTTTTGTTATTGATTAATTGTGTTAATTTACTGTACCACATTTTTACACTTATGTTTACTTTATCGGCAGTGCATGTATCTGCTGTTAATATTATTGATTGAGATGATATGGTATTCAATCATAATGAAGGTAAAAAAGTAAAGTTAGTAAATAACCAAAATGATTACAAAATTGATAAAAAAAAATTAATAGCCTGAATATTGTCATAAACCGTAAATAAATTTCATTAAATACAGACCAGTTTAGTCGGTATCCAAGATCCAAGATTTCATTTATGGTAAAGGCATTATGTATACTTACTGATTAAACTAGTAATAGTGGTTGTTATTTACTGTCTTTATTTGTTTACCTTCAATTACAACAATTATGTGCTGTTGATTATTTGATTATTTGGCACTTCTTTAGATTGTTACTTCCCTTAATAAAAAAAGGGGAGTATCAATCTAAAGAAGGTGTACGAAATGGTCTTCTTTAGACTGTTACTCCACTTATAAAAACAGAAGTGTGATATTCCTTCGTCCCAAAGTACATTGGACTAAACATCCCTTTGTCTTATTAGTTATTTAGTCAAAGTCATTTATATTCTAAAAAAAAAAAAAACATAGGGGAGTAACAATCTAAAGAAGTACGAATTATTTTACATAAACTGGCTAGATACTTAGAACATAATAGTATTATCCATTATCCACATTAAAGATGGCACAGAAGGGTAGCGTAGCCAAGATTGTATCTTCATTGAAATATTCACTCATTTATCCATTGCAATCAACTCACTAGATGTCATATAGCGTCATAATCAAGCAATTTTGATATAAGGGTCATTACATTACCCTTTATAATACCATCTAATAGTGTTACCTGACCATCATTGTTTATGTGTGATACCATCTAATCGTATTACCTGACCACCATTGTTAATGTGCGAAACCATCTAATCGTGTTACCTGACCCATCATCATTATCAATATATGATACCGTCTAACCAAGTTACCTTCCATTGTCAACATTATTAATGTTTGATACCATTATTGTGTTACCTCCCCCATCATCAATTTTTATGTATGATAAAATGCTGAATAGGTAGCTGCCATTTTTAAATCACAGGTGACCTTTAACTTTATAATTAATTAGATGTTAGAATGATTGAGACCAAATCTCATAATCATCAACCAGCAAGTGGCAGAGAATTCTTTTGCAGATAAAGAATTTCATCTTTGTTTATGTCCATGGGAATTTTTCAATTTCTCAAAGGTTTGCTACTTAAGGGATTCCAATGATCCAACGAATCTTCTTTTCCTGTTTCAATAATAACCTTGTTTTTGTTTTCACTTTGTCTACAGGTTATTACGTAGAGAAACCTTTCAAATGCGACGCCTGTGGCAGATCGTACAAGTTAGACGGTAGTCTGCGGAATCACATCCGTTACGAGTGTGGCAAAGAACCAAAGTTCGCCTGTCCCTACTGCCCTTTCAGAAGCAAGCAGAAGGGTCACCTCAAAAGACACGTGTTTAATTTACACGATAAGATTATCTGAAATTTGCTTATCGTTCTGGTCATACAGATATTGATGTACGAAAGAAAATTTTGGAATCAGAATTATTTCAATGATACCAGATTATTTCTAGGATGAAAAAAATCTTAATCTCAAATCATTTTAGATCTTTCTTACTGCAGTTTAAATCAGCAATTTTCAAATAACATTACGTCAAACTTTAGTCGCTACCGAAAATTTAGTGAGAGTAATAAATGTTTGACTGACATCTCGTCTTTCTGGCTGTTGTCTTGACTTTTGTGATACTATTAGACATACCGCCATATTTTTATAAATGCGGTCTTGGTCAATTATGTATTGAAGAGTTCTTGCGTTTCCCATTCAAAAACAGTATATTTACATGATTTTCAGTGTATTGTCATTATTTTAGTTTAACGAATAGATCCTAATTCTGACTAGGGCGTTTTGCTCCCATCATAACAGATTATTTTTTAAATTTTTCTGTTTTCATTTTACTTTTGGAACTGCATGAACCCTTTAATTTAGGGTTGCTTAGGGTTTCCCACTAATTTATTCAATAAGGAACAAAATATATATTTATATAAATATTTTTTAATAATAAAATTTATGTAGAGGTAGTAAAAAATTGAATAAAACAAGAAATAGCTCAAAATACTATTTTAAAGGCTCAAATAAGTTTAAAACCTTCGTACAACTTTTTAACTAGATTAAAGACATAATTGATTCAATAAATATATTTTTTACATTGAGTAGTTGTAGATTTTTTGGTATATAACTTTTTCAATCTCAAATATCAAATTGGAAATAAAGTGGTCCTTTGGGCCCGATTTTTAATATGGAATTACAATTAATTATTAGAAAGGGGTGATTACTTATAGAAATTGGTTACATAATGATGCATCGTGACATGTGCCCCACATTTCTGTAATAGTAATTTGTTAAAGATATTTCATGGTACTCAATGTACTCAATATTACTTAGCTATCCGCAGCCAGCAGCTGATTCGAAATATAGATACATAAAAAATATGTAATAATATTTTAAATGAAAAATTGCAATAAATTCATGACTTTGTTACTCAATTGGTCCTCTTAGGCAGAATTTTAAAATGGAAATTATTAATAAACTATTAGGGACCAAACTACGAAGAAAGACAACTATTTTTTTATAAAATGAAAACTATTTTATGAGAAAACCCATGTACAATGTAAATCTGCTTTGATGATATTTTTTTTAAAAAATGTAATTAATCTTTTTAACTTTTCTATTAAAAAATAAATGATAATACTTTTTTAAATACGTTTTATTTATATTTTTAAATTAAAGTATAATATTACTGTGATGTTAAAGTGCCTTTGATGTTTAATTAGAGTATTTTCTTTAAACGATATTTCATTCATCATTTTGCACTTATTTTCGCAAGCGAATGTTGTTTACAAAATTTCAACAATCAATTTTGTTGCACTGTTTTTTTTTGTATTGATTTAAAATTTTTATTGTTATTATTATTCTTATATGTCTATTATATTTGTAAGTTATTTATTTTTAGGGTTCGTAGGCAAAACCCTTTAGATTTCCTGTGGGTGACTGTCTGTCTGGAGGTCGTTAACACAACCATATCTCCCAAAGTCCCCAACACAAAAATTTGAAACTATGCCCTTATGTTTTGTATAATAACCCAAACACAAGAAAAATACTCCCCCACCCCATCCTCTCTATTTTTTTCTCCCCTCAAAAAAAAAAAATCTTTGTAAAAAAATGAATTTTTCGTAAGTTTTATATACTTTGTAAGAAACCCTGTTTTCCCCTCCAAAATCATTACATTTGGATGATAATAAGCGTTTGTTTCATATCATAATGAACGGTGCAGAAGTTATTGCTGAAACTTTTAAATCGCTCCCATCTTAAACGCTTAGACCTGTTGTACTTGATTGTACCTGATGTTAAATTGTCTAGGACCCTTTGTGTGAAAGCACATAATTTGAAACTTTATTATTACTTGTTATTATGTTCATATTATAGTTTACACTTATTTTTATCTTTATAGTATGTTATATTATATTGTTAAACAAAATATATCTGTGATGTACAAATAATAATGATATTTGTCGATTTTTAATTTTCTTCTTTTTTCTATCTAATTTCCTACTTATCTCTATCAAAATTAAAATAAAATTATTACCTTATATATACAAGGTAATACTTTTATTGATTTGACCAAAATCTCTTATCGAACTTAGTAATTTTAATCGATCTAATCTTAAATCTGAAATAATTTCAAAATAAATTCTAAAATAAAGATGGTTATTTCTTCGAACGATTTACATTTAGATTTGGATCATGATGATTTATCATTAAGGCTCTACCGCCCTTTGAGGTTAGAAAAATCATTAAAATGGAGATTTTATTGGTTCAAAGCAAGATATCAGAAATCTAAGTACAGGCTTCATTCCTAATTTTAATTCTGCACAATTTGAGCCCTATTTCAACTCCCTACTACAGTAAATACTACAACCATTTCAATACAACGAGTTTTCTCGTTGTATTGAAATGGCGCCTGTACAATTTATCATAGGAAGTTGAAATAGGGCTCAAATTGTGCAGAATAAAAATTGGGAATGAAGCCTGTACTTAGATTTTTGATATCTTGCTTGGATCCAATACAATTTTAATTTTTCTGTTTTTCTAACCTCAAAGGGCGGTAGCGCCTTAAGGAGTTATTTTTACTAATATGTAGCTAGGTTTTATTTATATTTGAAGATTTGTTTGATATTGTTTTGATCATTTAGAACGTTTTCCCATTAACTACGTAACTCCTATGTGAGTGTACGTGATACTGATTTTTTATGCCTCATTCAGAAACTTTAAACTCTTGGCTATTGAAAAATGTAATACTACACATCAGGTGGATCTTTCATTGAAGCGAGCGTAATACAATAAATATTGAATATTAAGAAAATAGTTAATCATGATGAGTTAATAGTTAAAGAGGATGATTTTAGTAAAGAACCCTGAAGTGGTGGAACAAGACTATTCCTTAACCCTCACCCCCCAGCCATCTCCATTTAACACTAAATTTATCACTTCACTACACAAAAACTTCTGCTTGTATCAGGATGAAATTTTTCATGCATGCTTCAATGCACATCGTACATTAGATGATTTAAGTGAAGTTTTATAAAAATCTATACGTTAGAACGTAAGATTTTGGTAAAATCATTGTTTTCTATATTTTAAACTCGTTAACACTTAGATCGAGCGATATCGTTGTTGGTTTTACCTTAAAATTCCATTCCCGAATGTTCGCGCCAGCGTTTCTTGCGAACTCTTGGGCGGATAGACACGAGTTCGTTCTGGGTATTAGTAAAATGGACATGTGTACCAAATTTCACTGAAATCAGTCAACTTTTACTCAAGTTATCGTCAAACGTTTCCGACATAGACAGGATGCATAGTTCGTTAAATGTAAGAAGCTCGCTTACGCTCTCTTTATTTAAGGGCTCATATTTTAGTGTCCAAAACTACTTAAGCGTAATCTATATTTAAAAGTTCGAAGTGTTCAGAGGAAGCAGAGATATGAGGCTAAGACAAAATATACTCTGTATACCTGCTGGAACTTGGCCTTTCGCACTGCCGTGCGGTCATTAATGTCCGGGCAAATAGTATCTAATTTGTAATATTTCTGTTTTAGGTATCGTCTACAGATATAAATGTAAGAATTGCGGTGAAATATTCGAGCATTTCTCCGGCCTGTGCAATCACAAGGATTTGGAATGCGGCAAATTGATTCAATACAATTGCGCAATCTGCCCTTATCGATGTTACTATAAAGCCGCCATTAAATATCACATGGATGTAAAACATAAGGAAGGTGATGTCGATGATAATATATCGAAGCGAGAATCAACATTTTCTGAATTATTAAACCAGTCCCAGTCAGGCATAGACGCTAAAAAACTTGCCACATTTTTGGCGAAAAATAAGCAAATATGTCGGCCGTCCACGTCTAAAGAACCACACTTGTCAGAACATCAATCAGAACCAAGAATAAACGTTCTCACTTGGCAAAAGCGCAAAAAGACGACAAGCCGTAAAAAACAAGCAGAATAATTATATTGTTGCAATGATGTAAATTTTAACTTTATGTGTTTGTTTTATATATATATCCTTATTTTTATGAACAAATAAATAAATACATATATTTGTTCTTATAAAACTTGGTAGTATAATTGGATTGTGGAGCAGGCAAATTTTTTCTCTAGAAAAAGTGCCCAAAAAATATTGAAAAGTCTGGAAGTGTGTACTGAGAGTAAGCAAAAAGTTAATAACAATATTATATTAGTTAAAATGTGTGAGATTAAACAATTGAACTTGAGAAATTGGCTATCGTTTTTTGGCAGTATAATGATACTTTTTATGATATAAGTTTTATTGGTAGTTAAATAACTTTATATAATTATAATAAAATTTAATTATATTTACATTTTAAAAGCTCAAATAATTCATTGTTAAAATATATATATAACAAATTTTTTAAATTATATTATTATATTAACTTATTAGTTCACTAATGATTACCAATAGGATCAGCGAGTATTGGTTCATTTGGTCCTTTGAGCCGGATTCTTGACTTTGACATTTGCCTTAAAAGGAGCCTGTTCTACCTGTTTATTTGATGTGACAGTCATATAATGATGACATAATATGACATGATGGCTAATAATATGTCATACTTGTTATTCTTATTATTCAGTTATTGTCTTACTTCTAAATATACTATAAATTAACTAAATCGATATCTCATTATCTTACATATTGGCGCTGCGGACATAAAATGCCAAGAAGGAACAAACAAAATCAGGATGATGAAGATGAAGGAAACGAAATTTTTCGGATAGTAAAACAATTTAACTTTAAAATATTTTATGCAGAAGATTTGGTCACTTATTTGGAGAGATTCGGAATAGCACTAAGAGTACAGAACATTAATAATGATGGATTGGCTAAAGATCTTCTACTTTCTAAAATAGGTAGTAAAGCTTTTAAAGTACTTTACGATCGCTTTAGACCAAACGGAGTAAGTAATCAAACTTATGATGATATTATAAATTTGTTAAAGTCTTATTATGTAAAACAGTACTACACTTTAGGTGAAAGAATTACATTTACTAGATGAACAAGAGAGCACAATGGACTAATTTATAAATTTCTTAATTCTCTACGCTCAAATTTATTAGCTCCCTCAATTCAAAATTCGTTTGACATCATTGTCCTGCCAATTTAATCTTTAAATATGAATAAGTCCTTTGTTCAGCTACCCATTCCATAAACTTGACAGACTGCAGTTCAAATTTTCTTGATTTTTCCCTATACATAGAAAATTTATAAAATTAAATTATTATATTAACTTATTAGTTCACTAATGATTACAAAGAGGATCAGAGACTATTCGTTCGTTTGGTCCTTTGAGCCGGATTCTTCTAATTGTTTAATTTTAGTTGGTAGTTTTGCCTACCATGAATATGATGGATTCAGTTACATGTCTTCCTTACGTTTGTAACCTCGAATGACAGCACTACTTGCATTTCTAATTATTTGTAATACTTGAATATTCCTCCATTTTCCACAAATCATTCCTTCAATTTGTGATGATCCTGATTACAAAGTTATTGAGAGACCAAAAATCAAGTTGGGTGTATCATTTGATAGGTGACCATGACCACTCTGATTTGGAGAAAAAATATCAAGTGATAAACAAACATCAACTTGCTTTTTGGCCCGCAAAACCATTTCTTACTTAAGATCATGAAAATGATCTTGTCTTATGGCAAGATGAACCCTGTGGATGAACTTTATCGATCAAATATTCATGGAGGACACCAAAAAATTAAGTCATACACAAAATTCGAGCTTGATATTACTGTCACTTTTAGGCACACAGTCTCCTGTACTATTAATGTCCTGGGCAAATGGCAAATAATTTTGATGTATTTCTGTTTCAGGTAAAAACTGTCAATTTCATTGTAACAAATGCGGCAACATATACAAACATTACTTCAGCCTTTACAATCACAGGACTTTAGAATGCGGCAAAATGATTCAATACAAATGCCCAATCTGTCCTTATCGTTCTTACTATAAGACCAATATTGAATCACATTTGAATTTGATTCATCATAGTAGTGATTATTCCATGACGAAGCAAATACCAGATGTCCCTGATTTGTTAAACATCAGTGGTGAAAAAATAAATAATTTTTTGGAGATAAACAAGCAAGTAGATGCAACTACTCAAGAGTTAGACTTGATGGAACAAGATCACCAACAAGATCACCAAGATCACCAATCGGAACCAAGACCTAACATTCTAACCTTGCAAAAACACAAGAGCCCCAAGAACAAGCAGAACTACAATTATATTATTTCGATCATGTAAAATTGAATTTTATGTGTTTATTTTTATATACTTCTAATGTAAACAGATCTAATGTAAACGTATTAATACTATTGATATTAAACGTAGTGTCTATGAGTGGGTGAGAAATTTCAGTGTAAGTTTTGTCCTTAAATTGCTCACTATTTTTTTCAAACCTAAATATCTGGAATAATATAAGCAGTCGACTATACTAACCTCTAAATTTCTTTATTATTTTTTTAGTTTATTCAGTCGATTCTGAGAAAAAGTACGTGTGTACTAACTGCCTCCGAAGTTACAAGCGCATGGGAAGCTTGTACACTCATCAAATGTACGAATGCGGGAAAGAATCCCAGTTTGCCTGCACTCATTGCTCTTACCGATGCAAGCGTCCTGGTTCACTCAAAACACACATGGTTGTGAAACATATTAAAAACATTATGGAAATGTGTGATTCGTCGGTAACGAAAAAGGACTAAAGGAATTGTCAAGGTTTGCTCGCATTTGCTTCACACCATTTGCTGTTGCGTAGATTTACATCCATTAAAATATTAATTTACTGATCAATTTGCATTATAAACAACTTGTAAATACGTTCAATATTCCCATTGTGAACCTTATACAAACATTGATGTATATTTCCTATTTACTGATCTAGTCACTTCTATGATCAATTCTTTGTTAATTGGTTTAGATATATACCAAATATAGAGTAGAAAAACCAAAACTTACTCTATTCAAATAAATAGTGAAACTATTCCTAGTTATTGTCCAAAATACATATAATATATTCTGAACTAAAAAACTAATTTTCTTATTGAATAGTTTTATGTTATTTTGGCTAAGGTTTAATCTAAGCACACTTGTCGATGTAATTTGTTGTTTTTAAAATGTACTTTATAATGTTATCTGAAATTGATGTTTATTTGACGTGAAATAAAATATGTGTTTTGAAAACTGTTAAATTATTTATTTGTGTGTGCATATAGCAACAAATTGGACTAACTTAAGAGATCAATTTGTTATACCTTCGAGGTATCCTCTCAGATGACATTTTTCCTACTTTTCCGTTCCTAGCGGCTTTGCTAAAAGATTTCGGGAATAAGCCGACAAAATGCTTATTCAATAATCACGTGCATTCTTCTGACTCCGGTAATTTTTCTGCGGTAAATTATGAGGCATCGAACGATTTGTCCTGCGTCAATCTTATTCAATATTTTTGAAGGGTCCTATATAGATTTAACTCTAAAGTAAGGTTTATCATAATCTTCCCTCCTAAAAATTTAATTTTAATTTTACACGTTTAGGTCAGTCCTTGAATGAATATCATTAGGTGCATAAATCCACGTTTAAGACTTAAAATATACCCAAAAACAATTTTAGCAAGACATTATAAATCTTTACTATAAGACTCATAACTTTAAATGTCATTTCATTTAAGGACACTAACTAAATTCTCTTTGTTCTTGTTCTTACAACTTTAAAGTAGCTCAATGTTCTACTCTATTAATTTCGTAATTCCCTTAAGACATCTATGTCTCTTCCAACGCTTTCAAACAAGAGAGTAGTCAAGTTATTTTGTGTCCGCCCCGCTCATAGGTCTTATCTTTTGTTGCAAACGGACACCTGTGAGAGGAGAACGATTGTTACTCCCGTGCTGGACTCGACGGGAGACTCCCGTTAGTATTTCGACAACAGTTTCTTTTTTTTATTCTCCTCATTTGCCATTACTTATCCTTTCCCTTGTTTCAAATACAGTCCTATCCCCTACTAGAGGATCGGACAGAGACTATAAAGAACATTATTACATGTATCAGCAACGCTATTTCTGTAATTACTTAGTACATTTTTTCCTTCGGCTATAAGTAATAGGTTCTTAGCAGTTTAGCAAAACTACTTATTGTATTCTAACCATTTATTATGTGACAGCTCATAGAAAGTAAGCACTTTAAAGGAAGCTAAATTTTTCATTGGGCAGAACAGTTCATAATAAAGGTAAACTGGTAAAGTTAGATAAGAAACAAAACAAACATTTACTGCAATGAAAATAACATTAGTATATTGTCAAACCATAAGACCAAATCATTTAACGTCAAATTCCGCCCTCCCACCCGGTATACTCGTTACTTCATATGTACCAAGCTAAACTTAACTTAAAATTATCAGTACACTGATGATGACTGTGTAGTCGAAACCAGTCTGTACCCTTATATTTTTATTACTTATAGTTTAATAATATACTGAGCAATTGCCCTAGTAATTTTGTTACCTCGTTTTTTTACTAGTTTAACTTCATTATAAATACATTCCATAAACTCGCAATCAATACTATTAACAGAATATTTACGCCAAAAGTTTCCCACCTCAGCCGATATTGAAATCCTTAGAAATGCAAGTACAAACGTTTGTGCAAAATTTTGAAACGTTTTGATCTTAAACTTTGATCTTCCGCTGTAAAACGTTCTTATTTTATATCACTCAAAATGCTTTTAACTTGACTTGTTTCAGATTACGAAGAGAAAAGATTTAACTGTAAGAACTGTGGTAAGATTTACAAACACTTCGCGAGCCTTTATAATCATCAGAAGTATGAGTGTGGTAAAGAGTCACAATTCAACTGTCCTGATTGTCCTTACAGCTGCAAGAGAAAAGGCGCACTTAAACGACACATCTTACTTAAACATAGAATTGATTATTCGCCGCAGTGGGTTTCATCCTGAAGCTTAGAAGACGAAAGACAAGTTTTCCCGAAGCTACCATGATGATAACCAATCAAATCAAATGCTATTTAAATACATCGAATTGTATATACGTTCCTATTAGTTATAGGTAATCCACAAATAAGTATCTCGTGTGTTCTTATCAGTAAGTGAGCCTTGCATTTAGTCTAGGAGAAACAATTTACGATCTGAGTGATTGCTGTCACTGTGATATCCAGTATAATCGAAGTCTTCATTGGAATGGATTCCAATGCCTACTGGGTAACAACAAATAAAGTATAATAAGGCCAGGCGCACACTGGAGACAAAACATCCTGCAGACTGTTTCCGAAATGTCTTGGTTGTGTCTGCCTAGTCACACTTATGTTGCTGCAGCCTTGCACACTAGAGGCAAGACAATACATTGTACCCAGCGAAATGGTAATCGAGGAAATTGCTGAGATTTGTGCATAACAGTCTGCGGACAGAAATGTGTTGGGACATCTCCTAGGTTCAGAGATGCCCATCCCCCCCCCCCCCCCCCCAAAGCCCATGGCGCAAAGCTAAAAAAAACTGCCTGAATCACTTGGAATATATAAAAATGGAATATCACACTTCGGTTTTGATAAAGGAAGTAACAGTCTAAATAAGGACATTCCGTACAGCTTCTTTAGATTGTTACTCCCCTCTGTTTTTTATAAGGGGAGTAACAATCTAAAGAAGTGCCAACTTGCAGAAGTAAGCTATCCTCGGGTTGTGGCCCCAAGGATTATAATAATTATGATTATTACCCATTGTGATTATGAATAATGATTATTACCAATGATACTTCTAGAGCAAATTTGATCTGCTTATATTCGTTTTGTATAATCTATTTGCCAATTATTGTGAATCCTTTACATTAATAATTATGAAAAATAAATTTTGTGCTTTATTTTTACACGCTTCTATTTTTCCTCATTTGTTTGTAAGCATTAATTTTTTAATTTAATTTCCTATTTATCTTTTGTAAAAGTTGTTCATTTTAATTTTTTTATTGTGTTTCCAGTTTTTTTTTTTTTCAAAAGCATTTGGTATTTTTTTATGATCAAAATATAATTATAATTTATAGTTTTAGTGTTGTTTTTTTTATCCTAAACTTAATTTTTCTTGTCGGACTTATGTATCTAATCTAACACTTTCCTTGACCATCTTTCATCTTCCACTCTTCTCCAGTGGAAGATGGGTTACTATTATTAGATAATATTACTTAAGATAATTGTTATATAATTATTTAAATTGCACTTACTTTCTAAGAGTGAATGAGACATTTCATTTAAATTCGTATTTTTATTTATAATCTGAAATTTCTGGAATACTATCTTCATAAAGTTGACTGAACTAACCTCTACATTTCTTTATTTGTTTGGTTATTTTTACTATTTTATCTTTTTATTATAATTTATTTATCTTTTTTTTCAGATTTGTCAGTTGATTCTGAGAAAAAATATGTTTGTACGTATTGCTGCCGAAGCTACAAACATATGGGAAGTTTGTACAATCATCAGACGTACGAATGTGGGAAAGAATCCAAGTTTGCCTGCGCTCTCTGCTCTTACCGTTGCAAACGTCCTAGTTCGCTTAAATGTCACATGGTCGTAAAACACTCCAACATTTCTGTCGATTTGAATGAGTCCACATCCCATGTATAGATCACAATAAAAGGAATAAAAAACTTGTCAGAGTTTACTTTCTTCTACTACTCGCCATTTATCTTAATTATGTGAACAAAACAACAATTTAGTTAAGGCCCCTCCACACTCTCGCGGAGTATCCTCGCCGAGTATACTCGATGAGAATTCCCGAGGCGAAGTACTCGCATCCACACTCTCGCCCTTAGTGGCGAGCACCTCATTACCATCACTCAATGTTCCTCGCGTCCCCTTTGACTCGGGCCAAAAAACCGCCTCTGAAGCGAAGTCGGGCGAAGCGAGGAAAGGACCCTCGAGGAACCACGAGCAACCTCTCCACATTCTCCTTCCTCGCCCGACTTCAGGCAACTTCGCGAGAGTCTGGAGGGGCCTTTAAATACACCTATTCAGATTTTAAGATGAATCTTAGTTACATTTCTAATGTGTGAATAACATAATAAATATAATATAAACCCTTTATAGTTTCGAAGGAAAAGAAGATGAAATCACGAAAATCAATGTAATTTGATAATACTATTTCAGGAAGAAATAGAATAATCACGAAAATCAATGTAATAAATACTAAATAGGTATGGTCAAAAGATAAAGAATAATAAAAATAGAAAAATAAGTTTAAGAGGAGGAAGAAGGCATTGTCAAATTAAGAAATAAATAAAGGTGATACAGGCAAATGATAAAGAATAAGAAGAATGAGTTGTCAAATTAAAAAATAAATAAAGGAGATATAGGCAAAAGATAAAGAATAAGAAGAATGAGTTGTCAAATTAAGAAATAAATAAAGGTGATACAGGCAAATGATAAAGAATAAGAAGAATGAGTTGTCAAATTAAAAAATAAATAAAGGAGATATAGGCAAAAGAAAAAGAATAAGAAGGAGTTGTCAAATTAAGAAATAAATAAAGGAGATATAGGCAAAAGATAAAGAATAAGAAGAAGGAGTTGTCAAATTAAGAAATAAATAAAGGAGATATAGGCAAAAGATAAAGAATAAGAAGAAGGAGTTGTCAAATTAAGAAATAAATAAAGGAGATATAGGCAAAAGATAAAGAATAAGAAGAAGGAGTTGTCAAATTAAGAAGTAAATATGGGCGAAGTATAAAGAATAAGAAGAAGGCATTGTCAAATTAAGAAATAAATAAAAATAAAGGAGATATAGGCAAAAGGTAAAGAATAAGAAGAATGAGTTGTCAAATTAAGAAATAAATAAAGGAGATATAGGCAAAAGATAAAGAATAAGAAGAAGGAGTTGTCAAATTAAGAAGTAAATAAAGGAGATATAGGCAAAAGATAAAGAATAAGAAGAAGGAGTTGTCAAATTAAGAAATAAATAAAGGAGATATAGGCAAAAGATAAAGAATAAGAAGAAGGAGTTGTCAAATTAAGAAATAAATAAAGGAGATATAGGCAAAAGATAAAGAATAAGAAGAAGGAGTTGTCAAATTAAGAAATAAATAAAGGAGATATAGGCAAAAGATAAAGAATAAGAAGAAGGCATTGTCAAATTAAGAAATAAATAAAGGAGATATAGGCAAAAGGTAAAGAATAAGAAGAAGGAGTTGTCAAATTAAGAAGTAAATATGGGCAAAGTAAAAAGAATAAGAAGAAGGCATTGTCAAATTAAGAAATAAATAAAGGAGATATAGGCAAAAGGTAAAGAATAAGAAGAATGAGTTGTCAAATTAAGAAATAAATAAAGGAGATATAGGCAAAAGATAAAGAATAAGAAGAAGGAGTTGTCAAATTAAGAAGTAAATATGGGCAAAGTATAAAGAAGTAGAAGAAGGCATTGTCAAATTAAGAAATAAATAAAGGAGATATTGGCAAAAGGTAAAGAATAAGAAGAATGAGTTGTCAAATTAAGAAATAAATAAAGGAGATATAGGCAAAAGATAAAGAATAAGAAGAATGAGTTGTCAAATTAAGAAATAAATAAAGGAGATATAGGCAAAAGGTAAAGAATAAGAAGAATGAGTTGTCAAATTAAGAAATAAATAAAGGAGATATAGGCAAAAGATAAAGAATAAGAAGAATGAGTTGTCAAATTAAGAAGTAAATAAAGGAGATATAGGCAAAGTATAAAGTATAAGAAGAATGAGTTGTCAAATTAAGAAGTAAATATGGGCAAAGTATAAAGAAGTAGAATAAGAGGAAAGGTCACAGCTAGCGGATACGTAAATAAAATACGGAGTCCCTAAGGGATTCATCTATGGCTTATGGCAACACTTTTGCGGCGCTTTTAAAACCTGTATGAAACCTTCACTTCGTCCTCTTCTTGTTTTCCTTCTGTGTTTTTTTAATATTTAATTAGTTTTATTATAATATATTTGTATCTGTTCCTACATTATTTTTATTATATCTGTGTTTATCTACGTTTTTTTTTTATCTTTATCTGTGCATTTATATCTGTGTTTTTTATATCTGTGCTTATTATATCTGTTCCTACATTATATTTATTATATACTTATTTCTTATTTATGTATAATAAAAATCTTAATATATAATCTTATTAGATAAGTTTTTTTAAGCAAGAGAACTAAATTCAAGTTGAAAACACGATTTTATAATTTGCTTTGTTTATAACCTGACCGAAACTCGAGGGGAGGGAAACAGCTCCCCGAAGATATATTGTTATCTATATAGCCCTCCGAGTTACGTATCCGCTAGCTGTGAACCCACCTCAAAGGGTTGTCAAATTATTATTTGTCATATTTTGTGAATATTGTAATAGCTTAAAGTATTACACTATTAAAATACTATTATTATATTGTTGTTAAATCATGTTCTACAGTAATATTTTTACACTTACTTTGTTGTAAATGTTTTATTATATCTATTTTTCTTTTGTAATTTATAGTTTATACTAATTTTATTAACCTAGCTATATGTATTAATTTTTGTAATATTAAACAAATGTAATTATTATGAATATACCTACATTTTATAGTTGCCTGAAAATTCTAGTTTATTTATTCATTACCGAAAACTTGTGGCAATTTATTATGGAAGTATCAAGGTATGAATTAATCTATAAATAATATTATATTTTATATTTTAAAAAAAGCTTTTATAAAACATCCACTAAAGAGTGTATATATATATATATATATATATATATATATATATATATATATATATATATATATATATATATATATATATATATATATATATATATATATTAATATTATATATATATATATATATATATATATATATATATATATATATATATATATTTATTTATATTAGAACCTATAGCACTACGAATGATGATAATATACGTGTATTCTATCGAAAAACGCCAAATACTGTTGACATATTATTTTTAAGTATAATATCTAGATATATGGCGTATGAAAGCAAAGTTGATTACTGCCTTGTAGGCAAAGCAGTAATCAACTTTGCTTTCATACGCTCCTAAATGTGAAAATGGTAGGGAAAAAACGAATTTCAAAACTTGAAATGGCTCTACTGAAAAGTTACGTTTTTGAACTTGTACTGTTAAGGCCTGGAACTTGAGATATTATTTTCTACTTTTTAGCCTTCGACACATTACATCTTATAATCTATTCTAACCTCTCTTATCTGTCAGTGGTCATTGTTGATCGTTGAGTTGCTTCATTTTACCGCCAAAATGTCTCCTTATAAATCTGGAAATTTATCGATTTATGGCTACTCACACGAAAATCAATGTGAGCGATAAGAGCGATTGCTCATTTTGATAAAGGTCAAATTGAGATTACAAGATTTATCCCTAGGAAAGTTCATAAAAGAGGGTAACAATTGATGCTTCTAAAATAGTTACCGTGATGACTTCTTGTAATGATTTGTAATATATATATATTTAATATTAAGTGTAATAAAAGTTATAAGAAGAAAATCGATCGAGTTGAACCGACGAAGAGTAGCATTGATACTTACTAAGATATAAGATAATAAGAGTGCGCAGGCGCGGTGTCGTGGGGTGGGGGAATCCATAAGCAGGTAAAGGTGTCGCTTTGTTGGGATAGCTCCAAGGTCAGTTGGACAGACTTTCAACAAAGCATGATATACCCTGCAGTAATAGTCCATTACGCGTCGAGTGCGGAAAGTAGAATTTTGCATGCGAGTGTGGAGTTTGCACCCGAGCGACAGCGAGGGTAGTAAAACCACACGAGCAATGCAAAATGCCGTTTTCCCACGAGTTGCGTACCGTACTTTATCTACGATTGTTACATTTAAATAATAAATACAGAAAAAAATAAACTTGCTGTATGTAAATTCGTGTCACTCTCTTGATAAAGATGTCATTAATTCTTGAGTTGTAATTTTTTCTGAATTAATTATTTCTGAAGGAGTATTATTCTCCACATTTTCGTCAAAGTCACTTGATTCACTCATTGTTGTTCACTAAAAACTCGATATAAACAGTTACTTTAATAAAAGAACAGCAAATTAGTTTTGTTAAATGTAAACAAACTCGCTAATCGTGCGTAAAGCTGAAGAATTCCTCTTCTTTACCGCCCTAGGGTGGTAAAAAAGAGGATTCTTCAGAACTATGAGACGCGCATGCGCAATGAATACAATTGCGTAAAGTATCACTTTCTACGCATCTAAACAGAGGTACAATGTTTATATTTCATATCAATGGTAGATAAAATCTTTTCCGTTAAAAAGTAATAACCTCTAACCTGTCACTTACCCATGTCTGTTTTCAATGCTTTAGAATTCGACCGCCATTACTTATAGGAGATTTATTATTAAAAATGGTTAATAATATGAATTTGGTAACAACAATGGTTGATTATAGCATTGTTATCGTAAATACATAATCTGTGCAAGTGTCAGCTTTCTAGGCAGTCGAGAAGTAGGTCAAATTTAGGTTACAATATCTATCACGGACATATTTGAGATGATTAGAAGCTGGTAAAAAAAATACGTTGCTTTCACTATTTGTATTGCTCCAGTTTAGATAAGTGAGAATTCGCTAAAGCTGAAGATTGGGGGGTTCCATCATTTCTAATTCTTTGTTCTACTTGTTGATTTCAGGCTATGATCCTTACGAGAAGAAGTTCATTTGCAAATGCGGACGGACGTACAAACACCGAGCGAGCCTTTACAACCACGAAACATTCGAATGTGGCAAACAGCCGCAATTCAGATGCACGTTTTGTCAATATTCCTGCAAAAGAAAAGATTCTCTTAAGACACACATCGTTTTGAGACACAAATCAAATTGTCAAATGCCCGAAATGATTTTCAAAGAACTTACGTGAATTTTCTTCTAAATAATAATTTTTTTTTTCGACTTTTTACGTGTGTGCAAATATTACCTACTTTAGATGTTCTTTTATTCTCATTAATTTTAAATGTAAATAATAATGGCGAATTTTAACGAATAGAAAAACGTACAAATTTTAACGCACTCAACATTTTCTTCATTGTGTAGATAAATATTAAAATAATATAATTGAATGTCCAATACAAAGCAATCAAGTAAAATATATATTTTTTATAAAAATAATGTTGACTTTTATAGATAAAAAATTAAATCCTATACTTCCTTTTTTAAAATTGCTAAGTTCTGATGTGTGAAATTGAATATGTTAAATTTATTTTTAACCAAATTTAATGGAACTTAATAATATTAATATTAAATAAAATTCATAGAGTATAAACTGACAGCTTATTGTCAAAAACACCATAATCTATAACACCGAGTATAGAGACTAAATAGAGTATCTTAAGAGGGAAGGCAGATGGCACCATTTTTCCCCACCACTAGAATACTAAGATTGAAACCTTCGTCCTGGTTGTCAAGTTGTCAGTTTTCAAATTATTGAAATTTTTCTGATGCATACTCCTCCTGAACGGCTGAACAAATCCGCACAAAATTCGGCACGGTCATAGTGACCAACTACAGGAAGGTATAAATCTGAAATGGTCCAAATTGGTACACAGGGGTACGGAGTACAAAAGTTTTCTCCTGAACTGTTGCGCCGATCCGCACAAAATTCGGCACGGTCATAGTGACCAACCACAGGAAGGTATAAATCTAAAATGGTCCAAATTGGTACACGGGGGTACGGGGTACAAAAGTTAAAATAGTATATGCCCTTCAAGATGCATGTCGTTGGAAAGCTCTTTAAGAGTACAGTTATTGTTGTTATGTTAACGTTTGTCATATTTTCATTTATGAGGGGTCACTATTGGTAAAATAGAAAAAAATAAAATAAATATGGTTAAAATGCACGCTCAGCTCAATATTGCAAGCATTACACACCTAGTAATATTAACACCTTTTTAAACTGAGAAAAGTCTTGTATTTTATAGCTTGTTGGTATTCTAGGGGAGGGGGAAACTGGTGCCACTCCCCACACCCTCCGGCCTATATTATGACACCTCTATTTAGTCTCTATACATATTCTGGTTTAGTAAAAAATGAGGACATCACAATAACAAAAAAACTAAGGAGAATAACAATAATGTGTGGGATGTTCATCGCTTTTGACTAACCCTGCATAAACAGCTTGGTTTTCCGGTAAAATCCGCGTCACGAAGGCGTTGAAATCCGGCGTTTTGCTTCCGCTACTGAAAGCATCTCGAGAGATGTGGTGCATCGTGATGTTCACTTGAAGCAACAAGAAAATACTGACAACTGGAGTGAGGCGGCGTATTTATAACTAGCTTTCTGGAACGTACATTATACCTGGATTCCCCGGGTAATCTACATTCAAGAAAGCTAAATATAAATCCGCTGTCCTTCACTCCAGTTGTCAGTATGTCGTTGTTGCTTCAAGTAAACAGCACGATGCACCACACCCCCGAAGATGCTTCCAGTAGTGTCCAGTGGTGAATTTCAACCCCTTCGTGACGCGGATTTCACCGGAAAACCAAGCTGTTTATTACGAGTCTACCCATGGGAGCCTACGCACCAAGTTAACCCTGTATAATCTAAATACCACTAACTGACTCATCGCAATAACCCTGGAAACGCAGGATCTATGACCATGAAATGTTGTATGTGCTCGCTAAGAAATATTTTTACTATCCAGTATCACGATGCAATTTGGAGGCCTTATGAATACAGAATTTGACATGATGATAACTCCGAAACGAGTTCTATACATCAATAATAATGGACAGTTGAGTTGCCGGCTTTTCCTTTCAGAATTGTCCCTGCAATGGATCTGGAACCCAATTTGGATCTCATGATCGTAAGTATCGTGGTAATTTTACACTTATATCATCAGTGCATTATTCTATTCACATTCTCAACAGTTTCTCACTCCCTTAGACTCAGCTTATACGCTACACCTTAGGTGCATCTCATTCTAGACTCATTGTTTGCGTATATTTTTGCATGTCGGTGAAATAATTCTCCAATGCCAGCTCTTTGAGTAGCGTAATTTTTAGCTCATTGTTCTGTTGGCGCATTTAGCCTTAGTGTATGTTTCCATATACTCGTATCATCAAATAAAATCCTCCAATACCAACAAATTCAAGCGAAATTTTTACACATTATTCTTTTGGCACATTTAGCCTCAGTGAATGTTCCGTGTATCGTCAATTAAAACGGAGGTAATATTTTCCCCATTCCTTCCGCATTTAACTAAAACCTAATGAGATCAGACCATGTTCCTCGCAACGGTATCCAACACACTTAATTAATATCATGGTGTGCATATTTCTCACCTAACACTTTGGTATGCACAGCTCATGCTTTGTATATCCTCTTATTAAAGTTTCTAAGCCTTACATTCCTATAATCTAATCGTATTATCTCTGCAATCAATGTACACTAACGTCTTCCAAAACCTAAACATTCGTGTAAATCTTTATCCATTTTTTTACAAAGTCTCATGTCTATCTGTCCTTCATTTTCCGTAAACCACCAATTCTTAAAAACTACTTGTCCGATTTTAATGAAATTTGGATTGTAGATCAGAATTAGCCCACTATCGGTCTCATATTACCATCATCGCACATTTAATATCTGAATAATAATAAATATGATCTTACTGGGAATCGAAGCAAGTTCAAACAACCAGACTTTCAGTTTCCAGTGGGGTTACATTATTTTATACTCATGTGACCATTTGTCCAATAATTATTGGCAGACTATTATCTGGATCGTCCGGAGGAGACCACTTCAGGGAATTTGTAAATCCCAACGTTTCGAACCTACAACAGGAAGCATTCTCAACGGAGTTTCTCATCATGAGAGTCACTTACAGCGCTTATCATGATCAATTCCCTTGAGAATGATCGCTAATTCCCTTGAGAATTATCCCTGTAATGAGTTGAGTTGCAAACGTCGGGATTCACAAAATCTCTGACACTGTCCCCTCTAGAAGATCTAGATTCATTTGACTCTGACCCCGGAAATCCAATAAGAAAGACTATTATTTTATTACTTTTATAATTTAAAATTTTTCTCATGACCGAGTCTAATGTGTATTCTTGTTATTGCTTGTTTTTGCCAGGTCAACATCGCTACAGTTGCTCTATTTGTGGAAAGTCCTACAGACACAAATGTTCTCTTATAAGCCATCAGCGTCATGAATGTGGAAAACACCCGAATATTTGCTGCCCTCATTGTCCATTTAAGACGAAACTTAAAGGAAACTTAAGAGCTCATTTAGCATTGAAGCATACTACAGAATAATAAATTATAAAAATTGTAAAATAATTGTTTTTTTATGTGCCTATTTGATTTAGGTAGTGACAATCATTCATACAGATTATTACTTTATTTTTTTAAAAAAATATTTAGACTAAGTGCACACCAAAAAAACTTTTGAGTGAAACCAGTTTCATGAAACGTTATACTAAAGTTGCAGGCAACCCTTTGACCAAAAGCGCTGGGGCTACAGTTCTGGGTTTCATGAATTCCATAGAAACAGTTGCATTAAGTTTCTTATTACCTACCAGTACCGGTTGATGTACTCGTAATACAAAATTGTGTGCTCTGTGTTTCTTTAGGTATTTTTGTTTTATTTGTTTAATCATAAAACTGATCGAAATGAGTTTCCTCATGTATGGCGCACATACTGGTTGCTTGGAACCAGTGTTATGAAACAAGTTGCATAAAACTAGTTTTATGAAACTGGTTTTGGTTGTGTGAAACAAGTTTTATGAAACTGGTTGCCTAAAACTAGTTTAATGAAACTGGTTGCATAAAAAACTGCACTGTGCCTTATAATGAGAAAACGTAAAAAAAATCCGCCGCTTTGAATTAAACCTCAGTCATTCGCTTTCTGGGCAAACTACTATGCTAAGCAGGTGTGAGTTACACATAATTTAAAAGCCCTTGTGTACATTATTGACAATTAATGAGAGTTTTATTAAAATTAACAATAACCACTTCGAACAGAACTAATTAAATTTATTAATCTCTAAAAGTTCATTTCTTGTATAAAAGTTGTACTAAAATCACTTTGGGTTTCCTCAAACTAGAAGTTTTAGTTGTTTTGGCCTCTGGATTCATCATAGCAATCTTGTTTTAATGCAAACACTTGATGAAGAATGTGAATTCCGAACATTTAAAAATGTGTTAACAATTATGACCGCCTTTTAAAATTCAGTCTCATTTGATTATATTAAATTAAATATGTTTCTAAATTGATTTAATTAGTCAGCAATCAAATCTGCATGCTGTTGCTGCAAATGTAAAAATGGCTGTCTTTTTTTTCCTTCATTGAAATTGTTATCAAAAATAAAAATAAAAAAAAATATTGTTTCTATTATTTTGTTCTTAATACTCTTGTTTTTATTGTTTTGACAGGTGATTGCAGTGATTGGTTCCCGTGCGGTGATTGTGGACGTGTCTATCAACACAAGAGGTCATTGACGCGTCATATCAAATATGAATGTGGAAAAGCACCTCAGTTTACATGTCCCTATTGTCCTGGGAAATTTAAAAGAAAAGGAACATTCCAATCACATTTATTTTCTCTACATGGTGAAAGTTTAAATTCAATTCCCAGAGACTGAAGAGTAATTTTACATATATATTATATATTTTAAAATACCTTATGGGTGGTAACTTCCAGTTGTTAAAAGTTATTGGTCTATCTGTTGGTTTGTTCTGTATTTTGTTGCTTCGAGTCACACAGACGCTCAATACCTGAAAGACAACTTCTACAGTTAGTTCAATTTGATGTTGCTTTGAGTCACATAACGTGGTCCTCAATAGCAGAAAGATCAAAACAAATCCCATAGTTAGTTCAATTTGTTGTTGCTTTGAGTCACATGACGTGGTCCTCAATAGCAGAAAGATCAAAACAATCCCATAGTTAGTTTAATTTGTTTGTTGTTTTGAGTCACTTGACGTGGTCCTCAATAGCAGAAAGGTCAAAACAAATCCCATAGTTAGTTTAATTTGTTGTTGCTTTGAGTCACATGACGTGATCCTCAAAAGCAGAAAGATCAAAACAAATCCCATAGTTAGTTAAATTTGTTGTTGCTTTGAGTCACATGTCGTGGTCCTCAATAGCAGAAAGATCAAAACAAATCCCATAGTTAGTTCAATTTGTTGTTGCTTTGAGTCACATGACGTGGTGCTCAATAGCAGAAAGATCAAAACAAATCCCATAGTTAGTTCAATTTGCTGTTGCTTTGAGTCACATGACGTGATCCTCAATAGCAGAAAGATCAAAACAAATCCCATAGTTAGTTTAATTTGTTGTTGCTTCGAGTCACTTGACGTGGTCCTCAATAGCAGAAAGATCAAAACAAATCCCATAGTTAGTTTAATTTGTTGTTGCTTCGAGTCACATGACGTGGTCCTAAATAGCAGAAAGATCAAAACAAATCCCAGTAGTTAGTTCAATTTGCTGTTGCTTTGAGTCACACAGCGAGTTGCTCAATAGATGAAAGATCAAAACGCCTTAATACACCATATAGGTAGATAGTTATAGATTATTATAACTTCATTCGCTGGAATCTTAGGATTTATCCTCCAGCACTTGAATGCGGCGACAAAAGTGTCTAAAAGTATGTACGCAATTTATTATGACGATATTACAAAATTATCGTTAAAATCCATTACCAAAAGCAATCGTATCTTTCTACTAGCAGATTATTCAACTGGACTGTACTCGTATCTTTCTACTAGTAGATTAGACAACTGGACTGTTCTCGTATCTCTCTACTAGTAGATTAGACAACTGGACTGTACTCGTATCTTTCTACCAGCAGATTAGACAACTGGACTGACTGTACTCGTATCTTTCTACCAGCAGATTAGACAGCTGGACTGTACTCCTATCTTCCTACTAGCATATTAGACAACTGGACTGACTGTACTCGTATCTTTCTACCAGCAGATTAGACAGCTGGACTGTACTCCTATCTTCCTACTAGCATATTAGACAACTAGACTTTACTATAGTATCTTTCTTCCAGCATCCATGAAAATAATAAATTAATAATAATTCTATAACGTTAGAAGTAAATTTGATCACTAGATTTTGGTATGTACATTACTTATCCAAATTTCATTAACATTCCAGGGTTTCATCAATCAATATATATGAACAAGAATACATAATCAATAAAAAATTGTTGTTCTTAAAAATTCCACTCAAAGTATATTAATATAGGTGAGACCCTCAAGTGAGGGTTACTGCGTCGTACTTTATGAGTAAATTGACATTTCTTATAAGGTTAAAAGTAAATGTGGACACAAGATTTTGGTATGTGCTAAATCTAAACTTCATTAACATTCCAAGGTTTCATATAAGATAGAAAATACAAAATGTTTTCAATCAATTTGAATGAACAAGAATAAATATTCAATGAGAAATTATTGTTCTTAAGAATCTCACTCAAAGTATATTAAGATAACTTGGTACATAGACTTCCGTGGGCAGACTCGTAATAAACAGCTTGGTTTTCTGGTGAAATCCATGTCACAATGAGGGATGAAGTCCTTAGTTTCGCTTCCACTGCTGGAAGCATCTTCAGGGATGTGATGCATTGTGGTGTTGACTCGAAGCAAAAATATATATCCTGTGTTTGCTTTGAGTCAACACCACCCCTGAAGATGCTTCCAGCAGTGGAAGCGAAACGTTGGACTTCATCCCCTTCGTGACGCGGATTTAACCGGAAAACCAAGCTGTTTATTATATTAAGAGAGGTTAGACCAATAATGTCCATGGTACGTGTGAGGTCTTACTGCTACAGACTTAATTGAAGTTCCCTTTAAGGGGGAAGGCGGAGGGGAGGTAGTTTAGTTACCAGCAAATCATGCTTGGGAAATTACATAATTGATTCTATAGCGTAGTTTTCCACGTTGAAAAAGTAATAACTTTAGACCTTCTGGAGAAGACCGCATCATTTTGTGCGGGATTTGTGAATCCCGACGTTTTGAACCCATTACAAGGATCATTCTCAAGGGAGTTGCTCATGATGAGTCGTTTTTACAAACCTATTACAGTGATCATTCTCAAGGGAGTTACTCATGATGAGTCACTTTTTCAAACCCATTACAAGGATCATTCTCAAGGGAGTTGCTCATGATGAGTCATTTTTTCAAACCCATTACAGGGATCATTCTCAAAAGAGTTTACTCATGATGAGATAAATTTGCTACTGACTCTTAAGATGCGGTCACCTCCAGAACATCAGACATAATTAATAGTGTTATTAAGTGTGTTATTAATGGTGAGTTTAATTTGTAGAAGAAAAGCAAGAAAGACGTATACAAATGTTCTCCCCACCTGGAAATCGAACCATAGATATCTTTCATTTTTCCAGTGTATGCTCTAACCCTGATCTCTGAGCTTTATTAAAGAAATGAGTTTGATCTGTCCAACTAAATATTCTATTAGGATTCAAAATCTTTTCGAATAGATCAGCGTTGTTTCTTTGCTTTACTAGTAGCTCTTAGTGGGTTTATATTATTTGACAAGAAAGCAATGAGATTCGATTCCGAACTGTAATGATTATTTTTATCGATCTATCTCGCTTCTTCTTCAAACATCAACTAGGTATATCATGTTCTAGACACGGGGTTTCCGATTAATCATAATGTGTATGAATAATTAAATTCATTCGATTGAAAATTTAACACTTGTAATGTAACTTATGCTTCCCTAAAAGTTAGTTTTTGTCACTGTTCAAAATGAATACTTTTTATTTATATATTTTTATTTATATACTTATAATTTAATAATACAAAAATAGTTAAATAATAACAAAAACCCCGAGCATGTATTATTAATTTAAACAAAATTATTGTTATTAGTATTATTAGTAATTATTAGTAATTAATTGTAGATAAAATTCACCATTGTGTAATTTGTAATTTTCTTTATGAATTTAATGTTTGTACAAAAGAATAAATTTGTAGATAAATAAAAAAAAAGTTAATTTGGTATTCAATTTGTATAAATACATTCCTGCACAAAGAGATGTACAATTCCCCGTCACTTCCAAGAATCTAAATTCTGGAGAACGAATGGAATCTAAGATGATTTAACGTTTGAACGCCAGGCGTCGGTACTAAAGGTGTTTGATTTAACGTTTGAGCGCCAGACCTCGCGTCGGTACTGAAGGTGTTTGATTTAATGTTTGAACGCCAGACGTCGATACTAACGGTGTTTGATTTAACGTTTGAACACCAGACGTCGCGTCGATACTAAAGGTGTTTGATTTAACGTTCGAACACCAGACTTCGCGTCGGTACTGAAGGTGTTTGATTTAACGTTTGAACGCCAGACGTCGGTACTAAAGGTGTTTGATTTAACGTTTGAACGCCAGAGGTCGCGCCGGTACTAAAGGTTTGATTTAACGTTTGAACGCCAGAGGTCGCGTCGGTACTAAAGGTGTTTGATTTAACGTTTGAACGCCAGTCGTCGGTACTAAAGGCGTTTGATCTATTCACTGTCAAACAATTGATTCATATAAAGAGTATAGCTCGAGCTAAGTTGTTATTTATATAGTTAATCAATTTTTCCATTTTAAGTTTGTCAATGCTAAAATCTATAATATCCTACTAGGTACTGGTCCCGTTCCGGGTTTCCCTTGATCCACCTCTCGACAGGGCTTTGCATTTTTACTGTCCGGTCCGGTTCCATTCAGCCAGGAGCCATCCTTTTCCTTACGGAGACATGAAAATCGGGTCCGACGAACAGAAATACATTGTCGGTTCGCAGGGTGAAGAAGAAGGGCCCTTGGGCATCCCCATATTTGTACCCTCAGTCGGATGGGATTTCCATCCAAATGTCTTGTCTGACACTGAGCTCTCATTGATCTCCAGTTCCAGCGAAAATCGAAGATGAGATCACCATCTCATGATAACTTGCTAAGTTAAAGACGTTTAAAATCTTTTAAATAAATTACTTTGGACCATTCCAACGCTTTTATTTTTTATATCCATCCCAACGATGGTCATCAACAAAATTCTCCAGACAACATTATCTTAAAACGAATGCCTTTATCTTTGGTTATTCACTGAAAATTATGCTCCTTCGGTGAAAAAGTTTGAATGAAACGTCTCTATCCTGCATTCTTCTTTATCTCAATGTGTACAAGGGTTGACCGTCGAACGAATTAGATATCATCTGAGGACATGGTTCTTTCATTTACAAATTAATGATATCAAATTTGAGGATGCCGTCTGTTTGCTGATGGAAGAATTAATCCGATACTACCGATGAATATCATCATCATCATTTGAGGAACTTAATAAGTTGTTTTTTAAAATCTTCTAACTTATCTTGTTAAAATTCTTGTTTATATTCTGCTTTTTAATGATTAATGATTCTGATCTATTTGATTTGTTCACAGGATTTGAAGAGAAGCCTTTCAGGTGTCCATCGTGTCTAAAAAGCTATAAGTTGCTCAACAGTTTGAGAAATCACGTTCGCTACGAATGCGGCAAAGAGGCGCAACTTCAATGTCCACATTGTCCTTTCAGAACTAAATTGAAAGGGAGTTTAAAAGCTCATATGGGCATTAAGCATCTTGAATTACTGGAATGATTTCATCAGTTAAAGATATCTAGAAGAATTTTAGAGTAGTCAATTGTTTTAGAGTACAAAACCCTAGATTTTATCCCTTGTATAAACCATATTCTATGAAATCCACTAACTTAATGGGCCTAACGTAGCCAAACCATTCTTAAAGACTTTTTGTTTTGGTATATAATATTATATTGTATAATATGTACGATATATGAATTTAGGAAGCTTATAAAACCCAAAGCTCAATACATATTAGATTTAAAATCATGATGACACCACTCTCAGATGCCCATTTCCTAATATAAGAAAATTAAAAATCATCAAAACCCAACTCACAATAACCTTCTTAATATTAAAAACAATATATGTCTCTATTTTTCTTCCAAATAGATGTATCCATTGTGACGTTAATATTGTAAATAATTTGATAATATAGGATTTTTTTTTTAAATTAAAATATACACTTGTCTTTTTTATTATACTGTTATTGGTTCCCTGATTTTATTGCTACTGTATGTGGTCGGCACGCAAATGGTTCAAATTCGATCCCAAATCTGGCAGGGAACTCATGTTCCGTGTTCACTAGCTTCGTGAAATAAATTAGTTGCTACATATTACATAATTAAAGTGGCGTCTCTTCAGGTTGAAGCTGCCATATTTACTTATACGGGTGGGGGCGTTTTCACGCTAAACGCATGTCATTTATGTTACACATAGTTAGCGAGAGCTTTTGTTGAGACCGGTTCTGGAAGACGAGAGCACGGAAACCAGTCAGGCAGTAAGAGTCGAGAATACGTCCAGAGTGCATGCTAGTTCCGAATCAGATTCAGACTTCGAAAACAAGCGCGAGAATTGAACAATATTGTTACGGCAGGGTGGGTGGCCATAGTAGAGCCAACTCACTTTTTATGCGGGTATTGGAATCAGATAGTTTACCGGTTTAGACCATTGTTGTTTTCGAGTCAAAGAGGACTGGACAACCTTTATCTTCGTCTCATTCACTGAAAATGACGCTCCTTCGGTGAAAAAGTTTGAATGAAACGTCCCTACCCTGCATCGTCTTTATCTCAATGTGTACAAGGGTTAACCGTCGAACGAATTAGATATCGTCTGAGGACGTGGTTCTTTCATTTACAAATAAATTATATCAAATTTGAGGATGCAGTCTGTTTGCTGATGGAAGAATTAGTCCGATACTCATCATCATCATTTGAGGAACTTATTAAGTTGTTTTTTTAAAATCTTCTAAATTATCTTATTAAAATTCTTGTTTATATTCTGATTTGTTTAATGATTAATGATTCTGATCAATTTGATTTGTTCACAGGATTTGAAGAGAAGCCTTTCAGGTGTCCATCGTGTCTAAAAAGCTATAAGTTGCTGAACAGTTTGAGAAATCACGTTCGCTACGAATGCGGCAAAGAGGCGCAACTTCAATGTCCACATTGTCCTTTCAGAACTAAATTGAAAGGGAATTTAAAAGCTCATATGGGCATTAAGCATCTTGAATTGCTGAAGTGATTTCTGCTAAAGATATCTAGAAGAATTTGAAAGTAGTAAGTTGTTGTTTAGGGTACAAAATTCTAGAGTTTATCCCTTATATGTAAACTATATCCTATGAAGACCATTAATAGGCATTAACATTTGAGTATTTTTGTAATTGTTACTGCAAATGCTTTTGTTAATACTTTTAAAACGGTTCAAACAAGAAACATTGGCGTGTTAAGTACAAATTAGATGTATATATCGGCTACAAATGGATACACAACTGAAATTTGGAGAATCCTGACGTAGCCAAACCATGCTTAAAGACTTTGTGTTTTAGTATATAATATATATTGTATAATATATATGATAAATAAATTTGGAATAGCTCATAAAACCCAAAGCTCAATGCAGATCAAATTTTAAATAATGATGTCACCCACTCTCAGAAACTCAATCTTAATATAAGAAAATTAAAATTCATTAAAATTCATCAAAACCCAAATATCAATAACGTTCTTAGTAATATATATATATATATATATATATATATATATATATATATATATATATATATATATATATATATATAGAGTATATGTATCATACATAATTTGTATCTATTTTGTCTTCCCAATTGATATATAACCTGGGTGACGTAACCTGTGTAGTATACGTATTATAAATAATTTGACAATATAGGATTTTTTTAAAATTAAAACATATGTTGTTGTTGTTTTTTATTATTACTGTTATTAGTTCCCTGATTTATTGCTACTGTATTTGGTCGGCACGTAGATAGTTCTAGTTCGATTCCCAAATCCAGCAGGGAACTCATGTTCTATGATTATCCAGCTTTGTGAAATAAATTGGTTGCTACATGACTAAAATGACGTCTCTTTAGGTTGAAGTTGCCATATTTTATTATACGGCTGGTGGAGTTTTAATGCTGAGCGCTGAGCCCATGTCATTGTTACACATAGTTAGCGAGAGCTTTTTTTGAGACCGGTTCTGGAAGACGAGAGGCAGGACGTCAGTAAGGCAGAAAGAGTTGAGAATACGGGTACATCCAGAGTGTACGCTAGTTCCGAATCAGGTTCTGACTTCGAAAACAAGCGCGAGAATTTAACTATATTGTTACAGCAGGGTGGCCATAGTAGAGGCAACTGCTTATGTAGGCATCGGAATCAGATACTTTACCGGATTAGACCATTGTTGTTTCCGAGTCGGAATGCTATTAGCGCGTAAGGAATGTAATTTTTAGTTGTTTTTGTAATAATTTTCCTTATTATAAATAAATGCTGTTTTTGGCGGAGATTTGTTTTTTTAATTATAGTATAATTAAAACTTATCTCGAAAGTGTTTCATAATTTTTGTTAAAAAATGTGGTAGAACGTTAACCACTTACTTTCTAAAATATTGTAAAAAAAACGTTCCATATAATTTTTACTAATGACCAAGTGGTGAATATTCCCCATACTCACTTCTTAACTTATTAATTTCATTGACAGCAATTCTTTAGATTCGGCAAATCCGCGTTTCAGAGCATTTCTATTTGCCATTTTTGGAGTCTGGATCTGATTCGGTCTGAACCAACGTGCACTCTCAAGTGCACTCGCAAAGTCTGTGTTAAGGTGGAAATACACATGCAAGTATAAAAGCAAGCCAGTGGCGAGTAACTGGCATGCTGCAAAAGCTATGAACATTTTCCAGTGAAACAGCATATTAGTTTCCCCATCCTTCGACTTGTGCCATTGGCAAGACAAAAATCAAACCCCGTGCGATGTACTCGCATGCTTTTTGATGTATACACATGCCAGTAGCTCTCATCTGCGAGCTACTTGCATACTTTTGCACAAGTTACTAGCATGTGATTGCAGCCTTTATGCCAGAGGAAAAGGAATAACCTACTGTCTCTACCAGGTTCCCTGACGCCTTAAAATATGTGTTTATTGTGTGCTGCGCGTTTTATCATCTAGCAATATACATTTGAGTCATTTGGCATTTGATCAAGCCGTCACAGGCGTTGCGCCATGGATTCATTATTATTATATTATGATTTATTATTATTATGAATAGAACCTTTAATACCCTTTTTCGCCATTCTATCCTTATGCACATCTTTAATAATTTTCCGTATAATTTATGCTTGGTTCTTAGAATGCAGCTCCTGCAGTTTTTTGTTGGCTTCTCTTTTTCTTTAGCTTTGTTTAAATTTCGCTTTATGTCCAAACTCTATAGCCAAGTAAAGGTTTGTTTTCTATAACTATTTCTTCTAACTTTCCTTTTGTATTCTTCCATCATCTATCCTACGATATTGTCTCCAGTCCATTGGAAACCATCTACCATGGTAAAGCTTTGTCCACACTATGTCGCTGTATGCCGGCGGCTTTGCCGCGCCGGCAAAGCCAATGGTTGTACCTCTCTGTCCACATACACATAGGCATTCGTCGGCATAGTGTGGACATGCCTTAGGTATTATGACCTTTAAGCTGTTTAACTGATTATCTTTTTCCTTTATTCAATTCTGTTTTGACTCCACCCTTAAGAAAGAAATTAAAAAGCCTGTTTTCAGCCACTATAGTAATTTTGAGTGTCTTTCAAAAGATATTGATCATGAAACGTTTTAACTTTAGAATTTTACCTTAAATACCTATATTTTTGTAATGGATGGATTTCTTTTGTCAGGCTCTGAAGATGACCTAGTGGTTAATAGCCAGCATTTTTTAATTAAGGCTTTAGAGGGGAGAAGTCTTTCTTTATTATTGTCTTGTTCGAACTTGCAAATGGTCATCATCTGATGCCACGGCTGTTTCCAAGTTTGTTCGGTACTTCTTTAGACTGTTACTCTCCTATGTTTTTTTAGAATATAAATGACTTTGACTAAATAACTATTAAGACATAGGGATGTTTAGTCTAATGTACTTTGGGACAAAGGAATATCACATTTCTATTTTACCATTTTGGTAGTATTCATACTACAGAAAGAATAAATTTTTAATTTTAATCAAATTATAATTATTATTAACTACGGGAAACAGACAGAGAAAAATACACTCCAGTGCCGGGATTTGAACCACGGGCCTCTATATTTCCAGTATAGCGCTCTACCATCTAAGCTACGCAGGAGAATGAGTTTCTCTGACGTTAATGATACCTTGTCCCGAATTTAAGCTTTCAATTTTCCACCTAAGTCTTAGAAGTCAACATTAATGACATAGAACTAGACCGAGAAATAACGCTTATAATTATAAAGTACCCAATTAGTACCTGTACCTAGTACAATCAATTAGAAATTCATATTTTACCATTTTGGTAGTATTCATACTACAGAAAGATTAAATTTTAATTTTAATCAAATTATAATTATTATTAACTACGGGAAACAGACAGAGAAAAATACACTCCAGCGCCGGGATTTGAACCACGGGCCTCTATCTATCACATTTCTATTTGTATAAGGGGAGTAACAATCTAAAGAAGAACATTCAGTGCACCTTCTTCAGTTTGTTACTCACCTCTGATTTTTTTTATAGGGGGAGTAACAGTCTAAAGAAGAACATTCAGTGCACCTTCTTCAGTTTGTTACTCCCCTCTGATTTTTTTATAAGGGGGGTATCAGTCTAAAGAAGAACATTCAGTGCACCTTCTTCAGTTTGTTACTCCCCTCTGATTTTTTTATAAGGGGAGTAATAGTCTAAAGAAGAACATTCAGTGCACCTTCTTCAGTTTGTTACTCCAATCTGTTTTTTGCTTCCGAGCTTACCGAAGGTAACGGAAGCTATGTGATCGTTCTGAAGAACGAAAAAATTTTAGATCTCCGATTTCAAAAATTCCAAGACAGAAATCCGTTTCAGACATCAGGGAACATTTTTGGTTCCGTGTCTGTCTGTCGGTCTGTCGGTCTGTCGTTCAATTTTTGCGAACCAACATATCTTAAAAACTACACGTTTAATTTTAATGAAATTTGGGTGGTTGGTCATAATTAGCCCAACGTTGGTCCCATATAAGTTTCAACATTCTGCGCATATTTGTTTCTCTTCCACATGCGCACAAACATACATTTATTTACACCTATAGCTTCAAAAGTACTTATCTGATTTCATTGAAACTTTTATAGTTTATCGAAAGTAACC
The DNA here is from genome assembly GCA_951217055.1 of Gerris lacustris. Classification (NCBI taxonomy): domain Eukaryota; kingdom Metazoa; phylum Arthropoda; class Insecta; order Hemiptera; family Gerridae; genus Gerris; species Gerris lacustris. The sequence goes on from OX578286.1 coordinate 36,923,806, forward strand.
CGCAGATAGCCCCAGATTAATTTTAACCGTCTATGCTCTTTAACTTTTGCTAAATTGATACTATAATTCGTGTAAAAAATCTAAACAATTTTGACAGATTAAAAAAAAAACGGGGGAAACAATTAAACCAATTTGACAATAATGACTTGTAAAAGCATAAAATCAATAAAGTACGTGGATAGGATGCGAGGAAGCTAAGTGCCACACCAATTGGCAGTATATTTTATAAGGGGAGTAACAATCTAAAGAAGTGCCGTTTGATCTTCCTGAAACTTTACCAGAGTACAGGATTTGTGTTTCTGATGGCAGTGATCTTAGAGCTTTTTAGAGATCATCCTTGACCCTTTAGCGCTATTTTGTTATTTTTCTTTTGGTGACGCTGATAATCTAAGAAAAGTTGCTTGTTGGCTATTTCAATGTTAACAAAAGCACTTATTTCACTCTCTCTTTTATTCATTCTAACTTCTGTACAGTTCTTGGTTAAAAGAATAAAATCACTTTCATTCAGAAGATGCTGGCAAAAACTTTGTCTAATACATTTTGCATTTCTTTATTTCATGTTTCATCTTTGCTTCGTGCTTAATTTTATTTAGAAATAAATTATTTATATTTTGTTTCAAAAGATTTTATCTACCTGTAAACTATTTGATCTGCTTGAAAACTATGTTATCTACCTGTAAAATATTTTATATACCGTTAAGTCTGATTCAATCATGTATAATTTTTTCGATGTTAATAAGTTATTATTTTGTATTCCACAGGTACCGTAGACCCTACGAAGCCTTATAAGTGTCCCAACTGCGGCAACGACTACAAACTCCTATCGAGTTTGCGGAATCATCTGAAATATCAATGTGGCAAGGATCCACAATTCTTCTGTCCACATTGTCCATATAAGAGCAAGCAAAAAGGACATTTGAAAGCCCATATATGTATCAAGCACTTTGACAAAATAGGAACAACGAATGACTTATAAGTTAAACTTCGAATTGTAATTAAAATATTGTTATACGATCTGATGAAAAATTATTGGAAAGGACCATACAATTTTCTATTTTAAAAAAAAAGTAAATCGAAGATCTGAAACTCCTCGTAAAGGAGAAATTGGAAATTTCATATGTAATTTAAAAAATTCAAAATAAAGATAACTTCAAAGATGACGTGAACAGTGTAATTTTTCGAAATTTGTTGTGATTTACATACGAAAATTGATTGTAGTGATGATTCTTCCCACAGAAGTTTATTAATAGACATCGCGGTATGTGCAGGGAATTAAGAGGTAGAAATCGTGATATGCACCGGAATCGTGAGGTAGATATTGTGGTATGTGCCGGAATTATGAGGTAATCGTTATATATGCCGGAATTATGAGGTAGATATCGTGGTATGTGCCGGCATTATGAGATAGCCATCGTGTTGTGTGCCAGAATTATGAGGTATATATCTTAGTTTGTGCCTGAATTATGAGGTAGACATTGTGGTATGTGCCTTAATTATGAGGTAGATATCGTATGTGCCGGCATTATGAGGTAGATATCGTGGTATGTGCCTTAATTATGAGGTAGATATCGTGGTATGTGCCTTAATTATGAGGGAGACATCGTGGTATGTGCCGGCATTATGAGATGTTGGTAAACTTAAGAATAATTTAGGAATTATTTGTTGTCACAACCCGCCTTAAGTACTTTATTATAAATATTTTTGTAACAAATATTATAAATAATAAATAAATAATGAAAATTATTAATTTGCCTTTTATTTCTTCTCTTAAAGTTTTAATTGTTGTGATTTGTTTGGTAATTTAACGAACTAACCAAATTATCATTTCGTTTGTCTAAAGGTAAAAGTCACTGTGCATTTTCCCCCAAATATTCAATAATAGTCTTCAGATGTTTAATGGTAAGTGAGCAAATAATGGAATAGTTACACAAATAAAAAAAATACGCGTGGTGTCGCGGGACACCCGGTAGGAACGAAGTTCCTTACATTTTTCATTAAATATAAAATCACACTGCTATGTAACGTATAAGTTGCTAACTACTCGTTCCAATAAATATTTTTTACTCAATTAGAAAATTATTATTAGTTACATTTTTACATAAAGCTTATTACTAAAATCCCTTGATACGCTTATGAGCAATATTATTTTATTACATTAATTTATACTTACATCTTTACGGTTTTACTGGTTAATAATTTAACACAATCGATACTGTCAATTTCTGACATTCTCTTGGTGCACTTTCCATTTTAAATAATATACGAATACTTTTCTCAATGATAGAAACAATAATTGAAAAAAAGCGTTGTTTTTTCTGTAAATTGCGAGTAAAGAAGGAAAAGGAGTAAGAGAGAGAGAGTATAGTGTGAGAGAGAGATAGAAAGATAGAAGAGTTGGGATTGCGCACGCAAGGATACCAAAGCGAAATATTGCAGAGGGGGAATCACTCTACATTCTTAATATTCTACCTACAAACACCATACTTCGGACATCAACTTTTAAAAATTGTAAAATATATCACGTCACTGTAAAAAAAACTGCTGCTTATATCAGGTTGAAATGTTACATGCCTGTTTCAATTTTACTTTAGACGATGTGTTTGAAGTTTTATTAAAATCCTTAAGTTAGAACGTAAGATATCGGTAAAAACGTTGTTTTCTATATTTAAAACGCTTAGGTCCGCTTTAATAAATGTAGCGATCTTTATCACTTCATAGCAGTGTCGGTGTTCGTTTTACTAAAGAAAAAATATTTAAAAAAGTTTTTTGTCTCATTAAATAGATAAAGTTAGAATTTTTTCCCGTTCTAAAACTCCAATTTTAAATTTGAAGCTTACGTTTACGCGAGCGTTGCGCGTGAACGCTTGGGCGGATAACGTTGTCCAACGAACTCGTCCTGGGCATTGGTAAAATGAACATGTGTACCAAATTTCAACTAAGTCGGTCAACTATTACACAAATTATCGTCATCGGTATAGATTTTGTGACAGTGATTTTGGTCGTTTTTTTCGGATTCACTCCCGGGCTCCAGAACGTGCCATAAGGAACTTCGTTCCAAAACTCACTATGTTCATTCTGTAAGATGTTTGTGGCAAATAAAACTTACTATGTTTAAAATTTGATATTTGTTAGTCAGCAACTTTTACCTTCAAGCATACGATATTATGATATGAAACTACTTCTAATTTACTAAAAAAAAACTTAATACATAAATATCAAAATTAACTAATCAGATTCACCATATTTCACACTATTTAATTGTCTAGCTTCCCTGCTGATTGGATCCTAGATATTGGCTATCAAGAAACAAATAGTTTTAATGACACCAACGTACAACATAACTTTGCATGACATTTATTATATTATGATAATTATAATTTATAAATTTATGTCTTGGTAATCGAGAATGAATAAAATAAAATACATTTTCTATTTACCAATGATAACAGAAGCATCCTCGTCGTTCTGGGAGAACGAATTTCTTTTATGTCTCCGAATTCAATCATTCCAAGACAAAACTCTTGTTCGGAATCAGGGAATGTTTTCGTTCAACCAACATATCTTAATAAACTACTCGTTCCAATTTTTGGTAGGTCATAAAAAGCCCATTGTCGGACCCAAATAATTTGACCCAAATGCCTATTGCTTTCTTTGCCAACTGCAAAAAAGAGTCTGCTAACATCAAGCTAGAATTTTGTGTACAAGCAATTCTTTTAGTGACTTTTAAGAATATGTGGTCGGCTAAGTTCGTCTGCGGGACATAGCTTGGCAATAGGCATATGAAAAGAACAAACCGGTGGAGAGCGGCCATGTCCCGCCAATTATGGTGGACAATGTGATTTTCATGATCCAAAATTAGTTAGTAGACCGACAATCAAGTTGCCATTAGTTTGCCACTTGATAGGTGACCACTTTGATTTGAAGTAATATTTAAATAACTAACCTATCAAGTGACAGACTAACATTAACTTGATTTTCGGTCTACTAACTAAAGTTTTAATTTCTTATCTTAATGTTTTTTGGCTCTTTAAAGGAAAAGAAACGATGTTTTTGCTTGTTAATACGTCTTTTATTTGCTAAAGTAACACTTCACTAAATCTTAGACTTATTAATTTGACTTATTATGTCTTGATGACCTTAAAAAGTCATCTTAACTGATTTCAGACTTATTTCATTATTCTTTTATATATGTTTTTTTTCCATTTTTCAGGGATTGCTGCGACAGATCCTGATAAACCATTTAAATGTCCTAATTGCGGTAACGGCTATAAACTTTATTCAAGCTTGAAGAATCATTTGAGGTATCAATGTGGCAAGGATCCACAATTCCATTGTCCACATTGTCCTTATAAGAGCAAACTTAAAGGTCATTTAAAAGTTCATATGGGCATCAAGCATTTTGAGAAGTTAGAATGAATACATTCATAATTTTAGATATAGTCCAGGAGATAGCGTGCAAAAAAATGTCAGACTAACATCAAGCTAGAATTTTGTTTATAAGTAAATCTTTTGGTGCCTTTTAAGGATATGTGGTCGGCTATGTTCGTCTAGGACATAGCCTAGCAATAGGCATTTGAAAAAAACAAACCGGTGGAGAGCGGCCAGGTTTCGCCCTTTTTGGTGGGCAATGTGATTTTCATGATCCTGACTACGAGCTTAGTTAGTAGACCAAAAATCAAGTTGATGATAGTTTGTCACTTAATAGGTGACCTCTTTGATTTTAAGTAATGTTTGACTTACTAACCTATTAAGTGACAAACTACCATCAACTTGTTTTTTGGACTAATTTCGTTCTCAGGATCATGAATATTACATTGTCCACTAAAAAGGGCAGGACATGGCCGCTCTCCACCGGTTTGTTTTTTTCAAATGCCTATTGCCAAGCTATGTCCCGCAGACGAACTTAGCCGACCACATATTCTTAAAAGGCACCAAAAGATTTACTTATTCACAAAATTCTAGCTTGATATTAGTCAGTTTTGCACGCTATCTCCTGGACTATTAGAATGAATGAATTCATAATTTGATACGACGATAGTATAGAACAACGAATAATGAACGGATTATAAAACCATTGGACGGTAAATTATGGAAGATGAAATTAACAAATTGAATTTGGATTGTAGTTTTTTTTTTAGGATAAATACAAATATTCTAATCTTTTAACTGAATTTTTAATAAATATTAACTCTTTCATTTTGTAAGAAGTTTTTCTTATACTTTGCAATCTCTCATTTTGTTTTAAAATAATGTTTTATGTAAATTGATTATTATAGTTTGAATCTCTTTAATTTCGCTTTTTGTTTTAATAAATTAGTTTTAGTGACCGTTAGTTTGTGTTAATAAAAAGTAATGATAATTAGTTACACACTTAAATAAAAACACACTGGTGGCTTCGACTATAACACATATAGACACTGTAACACTATAACACATATAGTCACTGTAACACTATAACACTTATAGACACTGTAACACTATAACACATATAGACACTGTAACACTATAACACATACAGACTCTGTAAACACTATAACACATATAGTCAAATTATTATTAAAATAGTCGAAGACACCAGTGGCTTCGACTATTTTCAATGATAATTTTACAGGCTGAGTAAAAGATACAGGTAATAATCAATACAAAAAATAGTGTGGGTGGAGCTCTATTGGGGTTTTAGTTGGAAGGATCCCACAGCCTCAGGTGTGCGGTTTTAGGACCTGGGAGTTACGAATACCTGTGTGGAGGGTTCAATAAGGAACGTTCAACTCAATTTCGTCAAAGTATGATGAACCATGTCAAGTGTGAAATAAACTAGAGCTAAAAACTTATTAAGCTACTAGAAAGATTACTTTTACTAGGAACTTAACAGTTAAGACATTATAAAGTTAAAATTATCTAAATATTAGCACACCAGTATGGTTTTATTTAAGTGTTTACTAATAATCCTTATGTTTTTGTTTTATTGTATGATGTATAGTGTATAATAAAATGTTTAATGTAAGCAATGTTCAATTTATTAAATAAAACATTGTATGAATAGTATTATTGGTTATTTCATTTTTGGTTAACGCCAATCATTCATTACCTATACATTTCTGTTCGTTCTGAAAAACGAACATTTTTTCTCCGAATTCAAAAATTCCAAGACAGAAATACGTTTCAGACATCAGGAAACATTTTTGGTCTCGTGTCTGTCTGTATGTCAATTAACAGTTTTACGCACCGGCATATATTATTTAAAAAACTAACGTCCGATTTTAATGAAATTTGGATGGTAGTAAAGGTAATAGGGGGTACATGGCTCAATCGCTAATGTGCACCTAAAACAAGGTAGATGACCGGACCACCTCGTCCGTGTACGACACATCTGCTCTCTACCTCCTCAAGGTCGCTAACCGGACCATTTCTCGTTCACGTATACAACCATGCTAAACACCTGTCATGTTCTTGTACTCCCCTCCTACCCATCTCCGATGTACTTTGGAGTTATATATTGACCATTCTGGCCCCGATTTCTGACCCCTTTGTTAGTCAACATCTACAAGGTCACACCTGCCTCTGCCCCTAATATTGTCATTGTGACCACCTGTCATGTACATGTACTCCCCTCCTAACCACCTTGAGATATACTTTCATATTTATCCCAATGATAGTTTGATATAAGTTTCGACCTTCTACGTACATTTAATATTGAATTAAAATAACTGTGACCACACTGAAAATGAAAACTTGGATTGATAATTTAAAAGATAAAGGTGTTTATAAAACAAAGTTGTTGTTTAAATTTTCAGTGTGGTTACACTTATTTTAATTCAATTTTAAATGTACGTAGGAGGTTGAAACTTATATCAAAGTATCAATGGGATAAATATGACCTACCATAAAAAAAATTGGATGTTTCTTCTCCAAATTAGTCCACTGATGTTCCCATATTATTTCAAACATATGTACAAATATTTTATTGCTTAAAATAAAATTTGACCCAATAGTTATCCAAATTCGACCAATATAATAGGACACGAGGAAGCTCCGTGTCATACAAAATGGCAGAATATCTCTTTTCTATTAAATGGTTATATTCTTCTTTTTCAACTACTAATCAATACAAATTTTTTGTTTTCTGTTCGGCACTGTCTCCACCAGGTATCCCGGATTCTTGGTCTGACGATAAACCGTTTAGATGTCCGAACTGCAACAACGGCTATAAGTTTCGTCGAAGTATGATGAACCATGTCAAGCATGAATGCGGTAAAGAAGCGAAGTTCAGCTGTCCGCATTGTCCGTTCAAGAGCAAACAGAAAGGCAATTTAAAAGCTCATATAGGCATTAAACATCATAACTTCCATATATCTTGACCTAAAGTATTATAAAATGTTGAATTTTAATTTAAAACATTGTACAAATTGTTATTATTAGGATTTGCCTTAGATTTATGGGAAGAACGAAAAAAACAAAATAGAATACGCAAGCTAGAAAATATTATACTGCTTATCGAATTTCTTACTGTGAATTACAAATAGTTATTATAATTTTATACATATATTGTCAAAGGTTCCCCCCTTTGGAAATTCGTAACTATTAATAGTTCCTCGTAACATTTAATAGTTCTTCGTAACTATTTATAGTTCTTCGTAACTTTTAATAGTTCCTCGTATCTTTTAATATTTCCTCCTAACATTTAATAGTTCTTCGTAACATATAATAGTTCTTTGTAACATGTAATAGTTCTTCGTAACATGTAATAGTTCTTTGTAACTTTTAATTGTTCCTCGTATCTTTTAATATTTCCTCGTAACAATTAATAGTTCCTCGTACCATTTAATATTTCTTCGTAACTTTTAATAGTTTCTCGTAACTTTAAAGAGTTCAACGAAACTTTTAATTGTTCCTCAAATAGTTCCTTCTGTGATTAAGGAAGTTTTACTTGAATGATTAATTTTTAAATTTAAATTGCATGTACACGTACACAGAGTAGAGACTTCGTGCAAAAATGTAATAACATTATTATACTAACTATGTTGTTGAGTACGAAATGTTAAAGAAATTTATTTTTAAAAAATAATCAAATCAAACAGTTTGGTTAAAGTAACTTAAGCATTTGCGCAAAGTAATCAAAACTATTTTCAAATCCAGCCCAAAATATTTTCCTGATGGTTAGATTCCAAAGGTTAAAAGATATTTCAATTTAAAAAAAGAAAATAATAATAAAAGTAAAAGAAATCGTACATACCGTAGACATCCTATAAATTTGTTATTTTCTACCGATCAAAAACCTACTTTAGTATCCTGTTAAGGTCATTTAAATATATTTATGAACTTCGATGACATCCCCATGTTAAGAAACTTAAGTTCTTCCCATATTACTATCTATCTTCTAAGTGAGTTATTGTTGTTTTAATTTTTATATTGTCTTTTAAGTAAGCTTCGTGTGTAAATAAAGATCTTTTTTACTTATTCTGGAATTATTGTTTTATTTACATTATTTTCACATGCCACAGGCACTCCATCCTCGATTTGGTTCGCTCGCCTAAGCGCCGAGGCGTTATCGCTGTTGATGTTAATGTCTCGACCTCTTCACCGTATCGTAAGTTTAATTTCGTTCTCTAAAAATATTTATTTCCTAATCGGTAACCAATTGGCGGCCATCACCATTAAGACAAAAACCTTATGTAAATAAGAAATTTTAAACATAAAATTGTATACGAAAATACGCAATTAGTTGAATGAGGCGTATTTTTAAGTGTATTTTATCGAGCTAAACTTAATGAGTCATTTTTCAGGTCTATTATTAGGGATATGATGGATTATTAGGGGATATAATGGTCGAGATATATGGTTTTATCAGGAAGTAGAAGTAGGTCTGCGTTTTTCATTTCATTCGACTCAGCTCGATAAAATTCTTATATTAGGTGACCTCACTTGACTAGTTTAGTTTAAAATTTTAATAATTACTTTCCTTTGTCAAGGTATAATACAAGAATAGCAACCTAAATGGAAAATAAACGTCGGTTATTTCACAGCTTTCATTTGTACTTTTGACTGATCCTCGCTATCCTCAATCACTTACTTTTAACTGATCCTCGCTATCCTCAATCTTTTACTTTTGACTGATCCTTGCTATCCTCAATCTTTTACTTTTGACTGATCCTCGCTCTCCTCAATCATTTACTTTTGACTGATCCTCGCTTTCCTCAATCATTTACTTTTGACTGATCCTCGCTATCCTCAATCTTTTACTTTTGACTGATCCTCGCTATCCTCAATCATTTACTTTTGACTGATCCTCGCTTTCCTCAATCATTTACTTTTGACTGATCCTCGCTATCCTCAATCTTTTACTTTTGACTGATCCTCGCTATCCTCAATCTTTTACTTTTGGCTGATCCTCGCTATCCTCAATCTTTTATTTTTGACTGATCCTCGCTATCCTCAATCATTTACTTTTGACCGATTCACGCAATCCTTAATTTTTTACTTTTGACCGATTCACGCAATCCTTAATTTTTTACTTTTGACCGATTCACGCTATCCTCAAGTTTTACTCACATTTTAACTCTATAATTATTATGTTTCTCATGTTTGTAAATCTAGCTAAATAAAAACCTTTTACTGAAGTATATATTTTTTGTTTTTTTGTTGTCAGTTGTGAGTGCAGTGAAAAAATACAGCTGTCCAGAATGCAGTAAGCCTTATTTACATCAAAGCAGTCTATACACCCATGTGAGGGATGAATGTGGCAAAATTCCGCGGTTCAAATGCCCCTTTTGTCCTTTTAGGGCGAAGCATAAGAGAGCTTTGAAATCGCATTTGGTTGGCAATCATAAGACTCTCGAATGTGATCCAATTATGGAAACCAACGATGACCAAGATGATCTCTATTAACATGTTACAAAATTTCAAAAACTGAACCATAACTTCGTTCATAAATTTTTTGTTTTATATATCTGCATTTGTAATTAGTTAAAAGAATTTTTAACTAATTACGGGTTTATAAGGAAATTTCGTTTATGTCAACTACAGAATATCCTAATATCGGTACTTCTTTAGATTGTTACTCCCCCTATGTTTTTTAGAATGTAAATGACTTTGTCTAAATAACTATTAATACAAAGGGATGTTTAGAACAATGCACTTTGGGATAAAGGGATTTCACACTTGTTATTATTAGGGGAGTAATAATCTAAAGAAGAACATTCCATACAACTTCTTTAGATTGTTACTCTACTCCGTTTTTTTTATAAGGGGAGTAAACATCTAAAGAAGTGCCCTTATATTTATAAAATAGATAATAATTATAACCATGAATGAAAAAAAAAAAAAAAAAAAAAAAAACCTACAAAGTTCTTTTATTAATTCAATACCTTTTATCTAACGTAAAACGAAAACGTCTTTCAATATAATGCTAAGAAAGATTGAAGGTATCGCTTTAAGCCTCGAGTCGTCATAGCAATTATCTCAGATGTGGTTAAAGGTGGTAAATTTCAATGTTTAACAGTAAAATCTATGTTTTACAAAAGGTGGATTCATAGTATGTGTTTTTTTCGCGCGTTTGGGCTTTATAGATAAAAAAATAGATTGATGAAGCCGTGGAGACGTCACTGAGTGTTTTCCCCCACCCTTCCTTCCTGCGCTTGCGCATTGTTCAGTTTAGGTTATAAACAAAGCAGATTTATCATTGAAATACAATACTAAGTTTCTAAACAGGATGGTATGTAAATAAAGAAGATTATATATTTAATATTTACTATGTAAATGGATGACTCGAAAAATTTAATCATAAATATACACAAGAGAGAAGAGGACGGTAAGGTTTCATTCAGGTTAGCTTTAAACGCGGGAAAGTTGATTTGGAACCAACTTTTATCGCGTCATGTTATGACAGCCCATAGATTATTCTGAAGCGCGTAAAAATCGCGGGAAAATTGATTTGGAATCAACTTTTATCGCGTCATGTTATGACAGCCTATAGATTATTCTGAAGCGCGTAAAAATAGCGGGAAAGTTGATTTGAAATCAACTTTTATCGCGTCGTGTTATGACAGCCTATATATTATTCTGAAGCGCGTAAAAATCGCGGGAAAGTTGATTTAGAACCAACTTTTATCGCGTCATGTTATGACAGCCTATAGATTATTCTGAAGCGCGTAAAAAACGCGGGCTATGAATCCACCTTCATAGTTCACAAATTTTCACCAGATATAAAACTAATATGTTCAATGTTCATTCTTCGTATACCGCAATGATTGCAATCATTAGGATTGTAGTCGTTAAAGAATAAATTGTTTAATAATGTGTATTGTATTAAATCTAATCTGGAGGCCGATTCTATAACTTTTGTTGATATATATCCACTGTGACGTTATATATATTAAACACCGCTATATATCAAAGTGTTGTTATATAATGTAGTGAATCTGTAAAGTGATGCTAGCGCTGTATGTGGCTGTATTCTTAACTACGGATTGACAGCATCTTTTTTATTGGCCATTTTATAGTTATTTCAGTTAGAAAACAAGAAAAGTGAATGAAATCAATAATGGCGTCACTTTGTTTTGGTTTTAAGCATTTGATATATAGCAACATAACCTGACGAATTATATCAACAACAATTTTGAGTGGATATATATCAAACCTTATACATCAATTTCTCCTTATAATATAACAACAGACAAAGTTATAGGTTCACGTTGACGGGTTGCGCGCGCATGTTCAATGTTCACACACAACAATTTGATATATAACAACATGAAATGGGAGGTTTCAGTTTCAAAGTTACAGAATCTGCCTCCTGGTGTCTACATCAGAACACGCTGTTTTCCGGTGAAAATTGCAACATGGAGAACGTCAAATACGACGTTTCGCTGCCATTATTGGACGCTTCTTCATCTCTTTCGAGTTATGTGACGCTGATTCGAATGCAGCAGCAAACTGAACTGTTTAGGTTATTTAGGATAGAGTTGAAGATGTATCCAGTAATGGATTTGAAACGTCGATCTTTAATTCAAGATTATTTGAGCTCTCTATAGTATTAGATAGATTAGCTATAGCCAATCTATCGTCTATAGCTTTAGATTATTTGAGCGCTCTGTATAGCATTAGATAGAATAGCTATAGCCAATCTAGATCATTTGAGCCCTCTATAGCAATAGATAGAATAGCTATAGCCAATCTAGATCATTTGAGCCCTCTATAGCAATAGATAGAATAGCTATAGCCAATCTAGATCATTTGAGTTCTCTATAGCATTAGATGGATTAGCTATAGCCAATCTAGATAAGTTGAGCTCTCTATAGCATTAGATAGATTAGCTATAGCCAATCTAGATCATTTGAGCTCTTTATAGCAATAGATAGATTAGCTATAGCCAATCTATCGTCTATAGATTATTTGAGATGCAGTTTTCACCAGGAAATCTCAATGATACTCAGGTAATGCTAACTAAAACTTTCCTTCTCTGCTAAGTAAATAGTGGCTTCAAGCTTTAGCATTTCTTCTAACGTTAAATGTATTTAAATAATTTTTTTTTTAATTTATTAACAATGTTATAAAGACAAAATTTATGTACATAAATTAAAGCTTGATATCACAATTGATGTAAGTAATGTATAATTTACATAATGAATGTAATATACTACAGAATATATTAAAAGTATTAAATTATTTTTTTTTTTATTATTTTTTTATAATTGATTTATAAAGTACAATAATTTAATAATTTCTTTAACACTTTTTTTTTTTATTGCTTACAATTGATTTATAATGTGCAATCAGTTAAATAATAAAAAAAACGGAAGCCTCTCCACAAAATAAGTTTTAATAACCAAAACTAGCTTTCGGCCTCTCGGCCATCATCAGTGCCTACAATGACAGTAAAACAATGATATATAAGAACTAACATATTATAAAAAGAAACAAAGCACAGTAAAAAGTTAAAATAGAATAAAAAATATTAGGTAACAATAAATTTTATAAAGAGTAAATTTAAAATAAAGGGGGGGGGGGGTCATAAATTTAAAATGAGAATACAAATTAATAAAAATAAAAATAAATTACCGGTAAAAGGTAAAGAAAAAACCCGACGTGGAGTCAGAGTAGAGACAAATAACGGACTGGAGGGCGGGGAATATGACTAAGCGTGTCCAGCAGGATAGAAGATCCGCCTTCCCCCCTCTCATTGAGGGATAAGTCCCCCCCAATTGCTAGGTTTCTTCGAATCTCCAGACTCTCTTATTGTTACCTAATATTTTATTTTTTATTCTATTTTAACTTTTTACTGTGCTTTGTTTCTTTTTATAATATGTTAGTTCTTATATATCATTGTTTTACTGTCATTGTAGGCACTGATGATGGCCGAGAGGCCGAAAGCTAGTTTTGGTTATTAAAACGTATTTTGTGGAGAGGCTTCCGTTTTTATTATTTAATGCAATCAGTTAATTAATCATTTGTTTTAAAAGATATTACTTTTTTTATACATATTTTATACGATCTAGTGTACTGTTAATTAATTAAATTTAATTTACATGATAATGTACATTTGTTGCGGTATCATAGTATATTATTTTGTGTTCTATGATCTCTGTAATTATTAAATAGTTCTATGATCTAGTATAGTTGTTTTTCTATGATTTAGAGTATTGTTCTTTATATGATATAATGAAATTTAAATTTGATCTACGATCTTATCTTAGATTAATGATCTGAAATCTTATTGTTTGTAAACAATACAAAGACCTTATCTTAGATTAATGATCTAAAATCTTATTGTTTGTAAACAATACAAAGATCTTATCTTAGATTAATGATCTAAAATCTTATTGTTTGTAAACAATACAAATATCTTATCTTAGATTCTCGACTGTGTTTTTCTCCAATGTGTGATAGCGACTCATCATGAATACACCTCTTTCATGATGAGAGTTCAATTACCAAACAACGTCTTCACACAAAAATTGTAATTTGAACAATTGACCGGTTTCGGCTGTTCTAAAGCAGCCTTCTTCAGATAATCTTGAGGTTATGGATTGTACTTCAGAACTTGTACTCCTGAAGTCAATCCATAACCTCAAGATTATCTGAAGAAGGCTGCTTTAGAACAGCCGAAACCGGTCGATTGTTCAAATTACAATTTTTGTGTGAAGACGTTGTTTGGTTATTGAACTACACCTATTTTATCTTAGATTAATGATCTAAAATCTTATTGTTTATAAACAATACTAAATCTTTTTTTTTCTTCTTAATTTAACTGTGAAAATATTGTAAATTCGACCGATTAGCAATAATATTGTTCATAATTTTTGTTATCCATTATATTGTTTTGACTGTTAATTGTTTAACAAATTTTATTCGAATACAACACAAATTTACTTATTTATATATTAGTGTTAGAAATAAAATGTTTTTTTAATTTATTTTCGTTTAATCATTTTATTTTATTTATATCGATTCTTTTGACCGTTGGTCATTGCAGATGAAAAGTCGATTTTTAACTGAATCAAAATTTACTTTCTTCTACTAAGGAGTCTTAAATTTTTTTTTTTTATCAAGGCGGAAATACATATGCTAGTACAAAAGCATGCCAGTGGCGTTACTATCATGTCAGTAGCTGGCATGCTGCAGACGCTGTGTACATTTGCCAGTGAAACAGCATGCTAGTATCATCCGGATGATCGGTCTTGTGCGAGCTACTAGCACATGACAATACACATTCCAGTCACAGTTCTAGTTTTGAAACAGGCAATCGTTTTTTGCCTTCTTTTAGCCGGAATAAATGATGAAATAATTGTATTTGATTTAATTAATTTTGATAGTTTTATTAATTGTTTCAATGTACATTATGAATCTATCGGTGCGGAATGAAATTAACCAGACTGTTCAGATACTTGCAAAGAACTGTTTTACTGTTGTAAGAACGTGGTACTCTCAATTAGTGTGGTACTCTCAATTAATGTGGTACTCTCAATTACTGTGGTACTCTCAATTACTGTGATACTCTCAATTAATATGGTACTCTCAATTAATGTGGTACTCTCAATTAGTGTGGTACTCTCTCAATTAATGTGGTACTCTCAATTACTGTGGTACTCTCAATTACTGTGATACTCTCAATTAATGTGGTACTCTCAATTATTGTGGTACTCTCTATTAATGTGATACTCTCAATTAGTGTGGTACTCTCTCAATTAATGTGGTACTCTCAATTAATGTGGTACTCTCAATTAGTGTGGTACTCTCTCAATTAATGTGGTACTCTCAATTACTGTGGTACTCTCAATTACTGTGGTACTCTCAATTAATGTGGTACTCTCAATTATTGTGGTACTCTCAATTAATGTGATACACTCAATTAGTGTGGTACTCGCGTCCTATTATTGGACTAGTGGTATCATGAGATTTGGATTTGTTTCGATTCCCAATCATCAAATAAAGCGCACAAACTACAATGGGAAAACTACAATTCTAAACTACAATGACTACAATGGGAATGACTAAAAACTACAATGGGATATGTGTGACCGAATTGTTGACAATTATAACATTTTAGTTGTCTAAAACATTTTGAAGAATCAAGATGGAAATATTTTAATTTAAACATATTTCGATCGTTTTAGTTTGACTACTGATCATGATCAAGTAATTTGTACGAAAGCCTTCTTTATTGTAGCAGTTGTAGTTTCTTTATACCATAAAATTATCAATTTGTCTCTTATTCACTGTAATTTTTTTTTTATTATAGAATTTCCAAAAATGATTTATCAATTACTTATGTAATAATTTCTTAGGTTTTTAACTTGATAATTTATTTTAGATGATGTTTAAAAACTGGCTTAAACTTTGTCTAGGAGTAAAACTGAAAGCAGAAGTTCAGGTCGCGGGTTATTCATGTTCCAACTGCGGTAAGGATTTCAAACATCAAGCGAGTCTTTACAATCATACGAATTTCACGTGCGGCGTTGAACCACAATTCAAATGCCCGCATTGTCCTCATAAGGCGCGCAGAAAGCATCATTTAAGCAAGCATTTGAATCTGATTCATAAGAATATAAAGAGAAATTCCAAGACATCGACAACTTTAAGGAAACCGAAAAAAGAAAATGATAAGAAACTATAGTGAGGATAAACTCAAAACATTAAAATTTTATTTTATTAAGTAATTATTTTTTATTTATCTATACATATTTATTATTATTTAGGGACCTTGGTAGCTCGTAAGAGTGTAGGTGGCTCCTAGACTGCAGTCAGTAAGTCCCTGCCGTGTTGGTATATCCTCTTCATTATGTTTTTTTTAATTAACGATGTAGGTTCAAAGTTAGTTATACATAATTCTTCTTCCTTTCTTCTTCTCCAATAAGTTTGAACACCCTGGAAATCGGGCTCGTGCCAACAACATGGTTTTGATGCCATTCCCACTCCTTGGGGATGGTCTCAAGTGACCCAAGACCTGCTACGGAAGTCAGGAGTGGGGATTGTCTCAAATGGCCCAATACCTACTGCTGTTCTGCAACAACATGGTTTTGATGCCATTCCCACTCCTTGGGGATGGTCTTAAGTGACCCAATACCTGCTACGGAAGTCAGGAGTGGGGATTGTCTCAAATGGCCCAATACCTACTGCTGTTCTGCAACAACATGGTTTTGATGCCATTCCCACTCCTTGGGGATGGTCTCAAGTGACCCAATACCTGCTACGGAAGTCAGAAGTGGGGATGTTCTCAAATGGCCCAATACCTACTGCTGTTCTCCTTAAGATATTCCATTCCCTTATATACTTAATCAACACCATGCGTGATCTTGGTGTGATTTTAAGCAGCCCCTACACGATCAAGCCGCTTGATCCAAACATCGCGTCAAGCAATGGTGTCAAGCATGATTGATAGTCTAGGAACCTGTTTGATGCTTGAGTCAAGCCTTGACGGAGATTGATGGGAAGTTTGAATGAGTCAAGCGGCTTGACGGAGAGCTTGATAGTCTAGAGCAATTTTGATCAAGCATTCCGTCAATCACCTGCTCGACACCCCAAATCCTGATTCGGAACCATGGTATCTACACAATACTGATTTATTACAGTCCAGGAGGAGCAGTTCACTAGTCGAAAACTCCGCTACAAATGAGTGTTGATGTAAAGATTGATGGGATGCCCCAATGCGGCTTGAAGGTCGTGTCGATCAGCTTGACCCGATGTTTTGATCAAGCGGCTTGATCGTGTAGGGGCTGCTTTAGACGCCAAATTATCCTTTAAGCCTCATGTTTCCTCAAAAATAATCTCAGGCTCTAGATCCCTAAGCGTAATCATTAATGGTAGGCTTGGATTATATCTTGCATGCAATTTACTGCTCTGTAAGTCTCTAGTCCGTCCTATACGTAAATATTATGCTGTCCCTGTCTGGAGTTCTTTTAGAATAACCTTATCCAACCATATTTAAGACATCAAACCTTGTTCCATTACTGTAATTAATCTCCGGTATATGTATCATCGTGTCTACTATTCTAAGGAGTCTTACATTTTTTACATTTGTTCTTACATTTTTAGTTATAGGATATATTCTGTTATATTAGATTAAAAACGATTATGGGAAATCAATGAGGAGAAACTGTTATCAAAAACTGTTTATTACCTAATTGTAACTCTTACATTGACAAGGTTGATGTCTAATTAGAACAAACAACGTCTATTCTTATCAGTTATCGTGGTTGAAACGAATTGAAAAAATAACAACCTTTTTTTTACCCATAATTTTGTTTTTTAACTAGCGAAGAATTCTTTGACTTTTAATTATGTATCTGCTCTTTTCTTTTATGATTTTAGATACACTGGACAAAAGATACTTCTGCCCGGAATGTGGGAAAGATTATAAGCACAATTCAAGTTTGTACAATCACCTCACTTACTCCTGTGGTAAAGCACGTACATTTGTCTGTCCGTACTGCACGTACACTGCTCGCTACAAACATCATCTTAAAGGACACGTTCTCGTGAAACATTTAGACGTATTAAAACTAAAACCTTTTAATGACTGTTAATTCATTTGTTTTAAATATCTGAAATTTGAGGTATAGTTTATTAGAAGGGCCTAGGAAAAAACAAAATAACTAGTGGACCCGTGCGCATGCGTCGCACCGAAGTGTTTCACAGGAGATATAAATTTAATTTAATTTTTTAAAAAAACAAATATAAATTGTCATTATGCGTATTAAAATATGGATAAATTTGCTTCTAAAACTCCAATTATAACTTAAAAACCCAGTAATTCATAATATTCCGGGAAATAGCGTGTAAAACAGTGTGTGACTAACATCAAGCTAGAATTTTGTGTATAAGTAAATCTTTTCGTACCTTTTAAGAATATGTGGTCGGCTAAGTTCGTCTGCTGGACATAGCTTGGCAATAGGCATTTGAAAAAAAATAAACCGGTGGAGAGCAGCCATTTCCCGCCAATTATGGTTAACAATATAATTTTCATGATCCTGAGTACAAAATTAGTGAGTAGACCGAAAATCAAGTTGATGTTAGTTTGTCCCTTAATAGGTTAGTTAGTCAAATATCCCTTCAAATTAAAGTGGTCACCTATCAAGAGACAAACTAACATCAACTTGATTTTCGGTCTACTAACTAATTTTGTACTCAGGATCATAAAAATCACACTGTCCACCATAATTGGTGGGACATTACAGCTCTCCACCGGTTTTTTTTTTTTTTTTTTTTTTTTTTTCAATTGCCTATTGCCAAGCTATGTCCTGCAGACGGACGAACTTAGCCGATCACATATTCTTAAAAGGCACTAAAAAAAAACTTGTACATAATTCTAGCTTGATGTTACTCACTTTTTTTAAGTAATGACATATTTCACCAAAAATCACTTATAAATAACACTTTTTACATTTAAATAAAAATATAATAATGAGCTCGATATAATTCGTTGTTGATAGCTTAAATCAGGATTAAGTTCAAGAAAAGATCATGTATAATAGCCATCAACTTCAGCACTAATTTCGACTTCATTTATAAATTATCTAAATTTTCCATTTCAGTACTCTATCTTGGGACATACATGTGATGTGTGGTATACATACATGTTTACCACTACTGACGGAAATAATTCCAATAGCTAATTCTTTCCGATAGCTTATCATATTTGGTTATTATTAAAATTATTGAAAACTATTGCTGGTGTTAATAGTTAATAAGATTTTAATAAGCTTTAAGATTAAGCTTAAAGGTTAATAAGATTTTAATAAGCTTTAAGATTAAGTTTAAAGGTTAATAAGATTTTAATAAGCTTTAAGATTAAGCTTAAAGGTTAATAAGATTTTAATAAGCTTTAAGATTAAGTTTAAAGGTTAATAAGATATTAATAAGCTTTAAGATTAAGTTTAAAGGTTAATACGATTTTAATAAGCTTTAAGATTAAGCTTAAAGGTTAATAAGATTTTAATAAGCTTTAAGATTAAGCTTAAAGGTTAAACAGATTTTAATAAGCTTTAAGATTAAGATTAAAGGTTAATAAGATTTTAATAAACTTTAAGATTAAGCTTAAAGGTTAATAAGATTTTAAAAAGCTTTAAGATTAAGCTTAAAGGTTAATAAGATTTTAAAAAGCTTTAAGATTAAGATTAAAGGTTAATAAGATTTTAATAAGCTTTAAGATTAAGCTTAAAGGTTAATAAGATTTTTAATAACTTTTTGTTTTACTGTTCGACCCTTCATTTAAAACTATAATGAAGTTTCATTTATTTCTTTTCTAAAGAATATATTCTTCAATATGTTTTTCTATTCATTATTTAAGTACTAAAAAACATGATCTCATTGTCTAGTCAAAATTTATTTTGTTTAGAAAAAGAAAAAAAAAATATGTCGGCATTAGAAGTGTTAGTGAATTTCAAGTCTTAGTTAAGGATTTACAAAAATTGTTTTCGTTTTTTTTTTTTCTAATTTGTATTATTTCCTCAATATGTTCTTTATTTGTTACTCGTATATTCTTTAAATGTATTTAAGTACATTAAGTGCAATGTAATTGTTATTTTCAATATAAGTATTTACAAAAAATTATTTTGTTTTTCTTCCTTTAATAGTTCTGTTGGTGGATGAATAAAGGATGTAAGTCAATTTTTGAAGGATTTATAATGAGTTTTTGACGATTTACTTGTCTCAAAAGATGGCAGAAAATTTCAGTTTTTTCTAACGTTACTATAGTATTTACGGCAATAACCAGGCATCGCGTTGCTGTCTCATTGAAGCGAGCGTATTGCATTAAATACTGAATATTAAGGAATTTATTAATCTCGATGAATGTCGTAGTTGAAGATAAGTGGAAGAGGGTAGTGTAAGGTAGAGTGGGGGTACTTGGTACAAAGCCACACGTCTATAATCTTAACCACCCGCAGTAGCTTTTAAACTATTTATTATAAATGTATCACTTCACTACACAAAACCTTCTGCTTTTATCAAGTTTAAATTTTACATGCCTGTTTTAATTGTACTTTAGACGATATGTATGAAGTTTTATTAAAATCGTTACGTTAGAACGTAAGAAATTGGTAAAAATGTTGTTTTCTCTATTTTAAACGTTTAGGTCCGCTTTAATAGTTTAAGCGATCTTTAATACATTATAGCGGGACGGTTGGCTGTTAGGTTTACTAAAAAATTATGTTTTGACATACATTTTTGCTCCATGGAATAGATGAAGTTGGAATTTTTCCCGTCCTAACATTGCGCGCGAACGCTTGGGTGGTTAACGTTGTCCAACGAACTCGTCCTGCATTGGTAAAGAGAAAGTGTGTAAAAAATTCCACCAAAATCGGTCAACTTTTACTCAAGTCGTTACACGTTTGTCGTTATCGACATACAGGATTCATAGGTTACGCTCGCTTCAATAAACATACTGAAAAAGTTATAAATGTGACTTCCATCCATTTCCAGCTTTATTCACTGTGTTCCACGAAAGTTCCTCTTACTATTATCTCAATAATATATTGGATCGATCATACATTTAAATATCGATACTCAAGCTCACAGATTGTATGGACAACATTCTGATTTGCTTAAAAAAGCTATGTAACTATTAAGTGCTTGAAAAATGTTGGGTAAAATGAATGTATTTTGATTCATTTGGCATTAATGTAAACCACCTAAAGAGTAATACTGTACTTATCACAACTGTGCATGTGATAGTATAGCTCATAATTATCACTTAACCCTCATTTTAAAAAAAAGAAAAAAAACATAGGTACATAAATCATTTAACACATCTGTAAACTACAGTAGAGTTTTTGCCACGGTATCTCTGAGTAAATTGGGGTGGGAAGTAAACAAAAGGAAACTGGCCAGTGTTGCCGCTCTGATTTATTTTATTTTTATATTTCATCACTTTTATTAATATTTCTGGTATCACTGTATGTTACCATGGCAACACTGTGCATGTTATTTATTAAGATAAAAAAATGCGCGGTACAAAAGTAATCAATAGAAGATTTCGCAACATAGCAACCCCGCTAGCAACATAGTTTCTTCCGAGACACCGTGAGAAAAACTCTACTATAGGTATTTGTATAACTTATTATGAACCAAAGCAATAGAAATAATCTATGATATAGCAATAGACATTAAATAAATCAAATATTATGCAATAATATAAATACCTTTGAACTCCGCTCCGCGCTTCCAATCTGATGTAGAACAGTTCTTCACTTTTTATCATTCTTAAAATTCCTTCCCACATTCTTATAAAATTAACTTAGAAAGATGTTATCGTTAATATTATACTATATAACATTCAATTTGTAACTGAAGAAAATATTTTTTACACTAAAAATAAATATGAACCTAACGTATCAAAAACCGTAATCTTTTCGTTTAAAATGTATAAAAATGTAGAACAAAAAAACACTTAAATTATACCACATAGATTTTTTTCCAACCTAAAACATTTACGACACTGTTTTACGACTTTTTTTTCAATTAAAACGTGCATTTATTGAAAGATTCGACGGATAATAAGACACGTAATACAATCAAATATGGCCGACGAACTAAAACTGGATGACAGCTGGTTGTTTTTTGTTTAAAACTGCCAACATAACATAAATAAATTCATCTAAAATAAATAATAATTATCAATCAAAATTGTTATAAATTATTGTTAATAATAATAATTAATAGATATGACTTTTAAATATATATTTCGTTTACCTATTTTTTTAAAAAAAAAAGAAACTAATATGTTTAGTTTTTATTGTTTTTTTTTTACGTTTTTGGGATAACCTCTTTGCACTGTTATAGAAAGAAACAAACCTTTGTTATATTAGTTAAAATTAAAGAAAAATAATGAAATGTTTAGATATCAAATTAAATCAATTAATAGTTAGCGAAAACGTGCAGAAGTGTTAACTTGTCCTGTGTAATCCTTTGATTTGTTAATTTTTCCTGTGTATTATCCTTTGATTTGTTAATTTGTCCTGTGTAATATCCTTTGATTTGTTAATTTGTCCTGTGTAATATCCTTTGATTTGTTAATTTATCCTGTGTAATATCCTTTGATTTGTTAATTTGTCCTGTGTAATATCCTTTGATTTGTTCATTTGTCCTGTGTAATATCCTTTGCTTTGTTAATTTGTCCTGTGTAATATAACTTCACCAGATTATGTGTACAGCTCTCAATATATTTATATTTCTCTCAGTAATTAATCTGTGAAGTGCTTTAAGTAGAGTGTTAGACATGACATCTTTTGGAGATGTTACAAAAGATCATGTCTTTTGTGTATCACTAATTGTAGACTAGTACAATTTTCCTAGTATTTGTACTAGTATATAGTACTAAAGGTCGACCAAGAAGTCATGGAAATCTGAGGAGTGCGCTAGTGTCGTTTTGGTGTCATGTATAGTCAGTTGATAATCAAATAGACCATTGTCAAATAAACACAGTGTTGTTCTTTTGTTATTAGTAATTTTATTTTTGATAAGTTCTGTATTTTTTAAATATTTATGCAACAGGTAACACTGTATCTGATAAGAAATCACTAATAATACACGATAATATCTTTATATTATTATTTATTGATTATTCATAGTAATATTCTTTAAATCTAAATCGATTTTCTTATTTCTTAATCTATTTTTTCCTTCCTCTTTATTTCTGGATTTTAGTTGTTACTTTTTTGTGAATTATTTTTTTACTATTACCTTTCTCGGATTGTTTTTGACAATTTTCTCTTTGGTAAATCAAATTTCCTGTTATTAATAAAAACATGGATAATAACACGAATTCAAAATTAGGAAGAAAGACTCTTCATAGTCAAGGACGTGAAATCTTTTACAATGTGTATTTGTATTTTAAACACAACAGCATTGGCGGGAGTGGCAGATCAACAACAGAAGTACCTATCCATACATAAATTAATTGTCATGGAGAGCAATCATTTTTGTAATAACAAATACATAATTAGGTTTGTTCCAACCCCGTTATTTGTAGCGTCCTTTGCATTTGAATAATTTTGTGGATCGTACAAAAATCGTTTAGGATAGTTGTGACCACAATTCGTACTGAATAAAAACAAACAAAAACAGGAAACCTAACAGATTGGAAACCTTCCTGTTGTTATTCGTGAGATTTGACATAACTGCGCATGTCATACAAACTAGAAATGGGTATTGTCTTAGCACCCGACTATATACTGACTTCGGCAATACTCGGAAGTTCCGACTTTAAACGAAGCTAAGTTTTCAGTTTCTCCCGTGTTCATGACTTCTTGGTTGACCTTTAGTACATGTAAACTTCATGTACTAGTGTATAGTACTAGTACATGTAAACTTCATGTACTAGTCCATGTAGTCGTTGGAATATGTAAATTTCTTATTAGTTACTCTAGTTCTTTATTACCGTTCTATTTCTATTATCAATTATTAAATTATGGTTGAAATGATATATTTAGTGATTCTTGTATTTATATAATTAACCATTTTATATCACTTATACTTTGTTTTTATTTTCTTTGTTTCAAGGTTTTGGTCAAACGAAACAGTATTTCTGCGACAACTGCGGCAAAGAGTACAGGAAATTCTCCAGCCTTTATACCCACGTGAGATATGTCTGCGGCAAAATACCAGGATTCCCTTGTCCTCATTGTCCATACAGAGCCAAGAGGAAGCATCATCTGAAGACACATATCGCCTTCAAACATGTCGAATTCATAGATACTGATCTTCAGTTTCAAGATGGCAGACGAAACAGACCTTTTAGATCAAATCAACTCTAATTTAATGTTAAATAAATGTTCTATGTAGTTATGACACCATCATTTCGCTTTATCATATTTATACGTCGAAATAGCTGTGCATTTAAAGAATTGTCTTCTGTAAATTTATGAGCCAGCTTTCAACCAAAATGGCTATTAGTGCTAAATTGGGGTTGAGAATATTATTAAAGGCTTTTTTTTAGATGAGTAGTGGTTGCTTAATTTAGAATAAAGAGAGACCTTTTTTTCCCACTGAACTATGTATTGAAAGACGTTGACATTCAATCACAAATGTCCATCTTCAGTGCCGGTGAGACGTTTCAAAATGAGAAAGAGAAAAAAAAACAGTGTAGGAGTGGAGTTAAAGATTGAATTCTGACACAATTTCAGATTCAAACCTTTGTCTCAACTCAGTTCGACCCGTCTCACCGGCACTGAAGATGCTCACTAGTGCTTGAAAGCCGTCTTTATTCAATAATCTTACTTTAGTGGAGAAACGTCTTTCTTTAATCTTAATTATTAAGAGCAATAATTATGTGGATGTCGACTGTAATATAGAATTTGAAGATAGCGAGGATCAGTTAAAAGTAAAAAATCAAAAGTTTTATAGTAACCGACGTTTCGGTGTATATTCTTCGAAAAGGTATTTGACAAAAAAGTTGTTAGTTACAAATGTGTCAAATGAGTAAGTTGAATGTATAGGTACATAGAGTAGGTATTACATTTCATTTCAAGGGTTTTTTTTTTACATTTTGACAAGGTTTGAAATTATTAATTTAAACAAACAGGTAACAAATGAGATTTAGGAATGATTATGTAATTCCTACTCAATGTACCTATTTATTTTACTATTCTACTGATTTTTGTTACTATGTTCAATGTACAATGTACATAGGTATCATAATTCTTTTATAATCCCTTGAAGAAAGAAATCAATTTTCTAGAACTTCGCATCGGTGAAAAGAAAAGATAAACGTTAGCCGGTGTGGATGAACCACTAGTTCGAATCTAGCGAAGAGGACCTTATTTGGGTCAATTTTCACTAACCCCGTGTTAGAGAGTTCCAGCCACTCTACACACAATCCACCAAAGTGATTATTGTGAGATCTATAATACTGAGCCATGTGAATTAGAGCACTGCAACAGTCTTACAATTTGAATTGATGCTGACAGCATGGGAGAATCGAAAAAAATGGAGAGAAGAGCCAATGACTGCTCGAGATTTTAACATCTGACCTTCTAGATGTCAAAATATTTAGTTCTCATTGGCATCCCAGCCAAATATTTAGCTCTCATTGGCCTCCCAGCAAAATATTTAGCTCTCATTGGCCTCCCAGCCAAATATTTAGCTCTCATTGAGCTACCAGCCATATATTTAGCCTTCATTGGCCTCCCAGTCAAATATTTAGCTCTCATTGGCCTCCCAGTCAAATATTTAGCTCTCATTGGCCTCCCAGCCAAATATTTAGCTCTCATTGGGCTACCAGCCATATATTTAGCCTTCATTGGCCTCCCAGCCAAATATTTAGCTCTCATTGGCCTCCCAGCCAAATATTTAGCTCTCATTGGCCTCCCAGCCAAATATTTGGCAGCTCTCCTTTCAATTTTCCCACGCTTTCCGAATCAATTGAAATTGTAAGACCACGACCTTGTGTCGCTCGTGCGAACAGATGGGGCAAGTAAAGCCTCGTCCAGACTGCCAAACCGAACAGAGGAAACGATCCGATCATGGGTCTCTGCGCATGCCGTCAGTGATGCGCATGCGCATTTTAAACTGAGCATGCGCAGAGACCAATACACGCCTCGTTTCCTCCGTTCGATTTGGCAGTCTGGACGGGGTTTAACATTCGCACCACGAATACACTGGCTCCCTAGAAACGTCGGTAAATATAAATTTTGGTTATTAACTTCATTATCTTAAAATTCTATTATTTAAGAGTGTAAGAAAACTGACTCACACATTGTTTTCCCCTTTTCTTATCAATCTTATTTAAAGATAAAATAAAATAAAATAGATAATATAAAAAAAGGTGAAAAGATAATTATTATTATTATAAAAGTTTATCATTATAAAGTTAGGTAAGAAAGAAACCTCCCTCTATTGTAGCTTTTATACAAAGGATAGATGTGTTTCAATGGTATGTGTTAATCAT
Source organism: Gerris lacustris (assembly GCA_951217055.1). Lineage (NCBI taxonomy): Eukaryota > Metazoa > Arthropoda > Insecta > Hemiptera > Gerridae > Gerris > Gerris lacustris. The sequence continues at coordinate 36,950,186 of OX578286.1, forward strand.
CAGTTCCTAAGATTACGGATTTTACTGCATCTTGTTCTTTCTATTTCCTCTGTCTCTGGGCTGCAGCTACCAGCTGTTCCAGCATCACTTCCTTTTTTCTGCTTCGTGGAACTGATGATTACCTCTAGGCGATAAAAGCCTGCTTTCCTTTAATAAAGTACACATATATGGAGAAATGTTTTTGCTTTGAATTCTTACCTAAATTTTGAATAATTTCTGTTTATTTTGTATGAACATAAATTTATTTATTGACCTTAATAAGACCTAATTAAAATTCTATGGTGTATTTTAGTATTTTTTTCTTAAGAAATTTGACCAATAAAGTTGCTACTTGCCCTCTATTACTATTCTATTAGTATTGTTACTATGAATAAAAATTTCTTTTTTAAAACACAAAAAAAGGATTATATAGTAATTGTTAATTAATATTTATGATTCTTAAATGTTGTAGTAAAATTGTTCATAAAATGTATAATTTAAAACTGACTTATTTTTAGTCTATAAATCAAAATTTTCTAGTAAAATTGTTCATAAAATCTATTAGTAAAAATTTTACTTATTTTTAATCTATAAATTTAAATTTTCTAGTAAAATGTATTAGTTTTAAATTGACTTATCTTTAATCTATAAATCTAAATTTTCATGTAAATTTGAAAAAATTGTGATTTAATATTTTTAAATGGTATTTTTTTGTTTGTTTAATATTTAGGTTAGTTAAATATTTGTTTTTTTTTAAAGTAAATTTACTTTAATAAAACAAGAGAACAAAAGTATTTGTGAATTATGTTGATTATATTTTAATGTTATAGATTACTCTTTGTATATATTCAATAAATGGTTTAAAAAAAATGTTTCAGATGAAATTAAATTATCTTATCTACGTCTTACGAAGAATTTGAAGTCTAAAGGCCCTCATACACGATCAAGCATTATGCGCAAACCTGACGTCGGGCAAATGTAGGCCATACATGTCAAACATCATGTTCAAAATGTTTGCGCAAACATTTTGACCGTGTATGAGGCCTTTTCGTTTCGCTACCTTTTCCAATCACTTTTTCCCCCTACAAGACTGCAGATGCAAGATCTGCAGATGCAAGGGTATGCAGATTAACTTGAGTTCATGTCATTATTATGCATAACAATTTTAAAGATGCTATTTGTAGTGTTTGCGAAACGGCAGACTAATCCTTCGTGAATAGGATTCCACAGAAAACATAATATAAAAGATTTATAAGGCTGGTCATATGGTATAGGTAAAATAGGATTATGAAAATCAACAAAATTTGTCCATCCATGAAACTTAGTCCAGTGTCCTAAGTTAAGCACGATTATTTACAAAAAAAAGGACATTTTTTGGCTTCTATGGGTATGGTAATTATTCACAATTGGAATGGTACTCAACCTTAATGCTATAGGTGCCTCCTTAGTAGTAAGGGGGCGGGGAGGCCAAGCCTGGCAACTAGACCGCACTCGGGTCCTTTTTGCCAACCCCTGGTTTTTCACGCCCATCGAACCACCTCTGTCTTACCCTCAAGTCTCCTAGTTTGGGTGATAAAGGAGAGGATATCCTGCCACTTAAGTGTGGCAAGTTCTTCCTCTCTGATAATCCCCGATCCTAAGATGTGAAAGCGTAATCTCCCATGTTCTTCGCAAGTTCCCACCAGGTGGTAGGCTGTTTCCTCTTCTTCGCAGCACACTGGACATGTGGGATCCTCTTCAATCTTTAATAGTGCCAGACAATGTCTTTAGCTGACAATGTCCTGTTAAGACCCCCACCATTTTTCTTAGGTTGGGTCTACTCAGTCCCATGAGCCATCTGGTTTTCCCTTTATCTAGCTTATGCAGCATCATCTTGGTCAGGTGCCCCTTTTAGGAAACTGGTTGCATGCAACCATGATCCAACAAGAATGATTAAAGAAATACAGAGCACACTAACCAACCACTAGTACTCATGCAACCGTTTTTATGCATTTCATGAAACAAAGTTTCTTGCAACCTATGAAACTAGAGTTGCATAAAACCCAGTGTGCAGGGCCCTGTATTTTTTTATTAAATGGTTTGCATGTAACCAACTCTCATTTTATAGGTTGCAAGAAATTAGGTTTCATGAAATCGCAAAAACGGTTGCATAATACTCTAGTTTCTTACTACTAGTACTTGTGGTTGGTTAGTGTGCTCTGTATTTCTTCAATCATTCTAGTTATATTTGTGTTTATCATGAAACTGACTGAAATGAGATTCCTCAATGTGCTTGCATGAATCGTACTAGTTGCTTGGAACTGGTTCCATGAAACCTGTTCTCGGTTGGCACCTTCTTTTTTTTGTTTGTTTTGAGTTATAAGTTTCTGCAAATATTAGTCTTCCAGCAATAGAACAACTGATATTTGGTTAATGTGTAGAGTAAATAAATGATTAGTAAATTTATAATCTAAAGTTAAAAGTGACGATTTTCCATATCAAAGACTCTACTTATATTGTAATCTAGGTTATTTGTTAACAATTCAATTTCCTTTGTTAGTAGTAAAAATTAATCATATGTCCAGCAAAAACCATGAGACGTTGTAGCCTTATGTTATTATGTTAAAAACTGCTCTGTTTTTTGGTTTCTTTTTCTGTTTGGTGGCTTCCGGATTGGAGTTTCCCATAGAAGAATTTGAAGAGGTGAATGGTAAATTTTACTTTTAATTACTACTGCATGCATCATAATACGTCTTCAGCAATCATAACCTAATATGATGCAGTGAGGTCCTAACAACAATCTAGGTGCAATCCGGTGATGACAATGCTTCTAGAGAATACTGACGTTTCAGATCTACTATTGAAAGCATCTGCAGGAGCATTATGGATTGGGATGGTGACTTAAGTTTTCGGTTGTTTTTAAAAATATGATTGTATTGACCGATATTTTGTGGTAACCTAACACAATGATAATTAATACACACTGGTGGTTTAATCTGAAATAATCTATAAGAAGAAAACTGTCTTTTTAGATGGTATTTTAAATTATTATTATAACTTATTATAAATAACATTAACATTATAGATTAAACCGCCAGTATATTTTATTTAAGTGTGTATTAATTATCATTAATATCAGTTAGTGACTGTATTGGTCAATTTAGGTTCCAAGATTCAACGATTCCTGAAAACGGCTCAATTTAAGCTGGGTTACCATGGGCCTATGAAGTCCGTGACTTGGCGAGCCTCTCATGCTTGGAAGATCGTGCTCCTAGGCTTATGGCCTGTCGAATCCTTAAAGCTGGGTTCCCACGGTTTGTGACTTGGCGAGCCTCTCGTGCGTGGAAGAGCGTGCTCGAAGGCTTGTGGTCTGTCAACTTTAAAGCTGGGTTCCCACGGTTTGTGACTTGGCGAGCCTCTAGTGCTTGGAAGATCGTGCTCGTAGGCTTATGGTCTGTCGAATCCTTAAAGCTGGGTTCCCACGGTCTGTGATTTGGCGAGCCTCTCGTGCTTGGAAGAGCGTGCTCGTAGGCTTGTGGTCTGTCGAATCCTTAAGGGAAAGGTCGAGCCATATCGAGCCTAGAATGTTCCCACGGCTTAAGGTGTGACACACTTCGAGTCAAGCTCGTCGTCGCAGATAGTGAAAGCCCAGCTTTAATGTTATTTCAAACGAGCGTATCTATATAATTATTATATTCTAATTTATTATATTTATGTCATTGTGATTTTGAATATATTCCAGGTTTACCAAATAATAAATATTTCCAATGTCCGGTCTGTAAGAAAACGTATAAACATAGAACGAGTTTATACAATCATGTTACTTACGACTGCGGCAAGGCTCCGAGCATAGAATGCAGCTACTGTTGCTTCAGGTCCAAAAGAAGAGGCACAATGAGGGCTCATGTCGCTAAAAAACACTTTGATATGATGTAAAACTAACATAAAATGCACGTTCCTCCAATTTTCAACTTGCCTTTATTTTTTTTTACTGTTAAAATTGTTCTATATTTATAATAAATGTTAATTATATAAAAATTGTCTGTTCAAATTATTTGTTGTTTATTTATTAATCATAATATGCTCATTTTTATTACTTTCTCATATGGATAAGTCCATAAAAGTCTGTCTGTCTGTCTGTCGTCTGTGTAGACGCGTGGAGCCTGAACTACTTGGCCGATTTTGACGAAATTTGGCATACATGTTTAGGTAAATCATGTCTCGAGGCAAAATCGATAAATCGGTGCTACCCCCTAACGATTGAAAAAACGTTAAAATAAAATAGACTGTCAATAAGTGTGGCACATAGCTTCCTCGCGTACCATTTTGTAAAATTTAATGATTTTATGCTTTTACAAGCCATTATTGTCTAATTTATTTAACTGTTCCCCCCGTTTTTATAATTGTTGTGTCAAAATTGTTTTGAATTTTTACATAAATTAAAGTATCAATTTAGCAAAAGATAAAAAGCTTAGACGGCTGAAATTAATCTGGTACTATCTGAGGGCTATTTTCGTTAAACCATCCAAATTTCATAAAAATCAGATGAGTACTTTAGTACTTTTGAAGGATAAGTTTAAAAAAATGTATGTTTGTGCGCATGTGGAAGAGAAACAAATATAGGCACATAAAGGTGAAACTTATATGGGACCAACAATGGACTAATTGTGACCTAACATCCAAATTTTATTAAAATTAAAAAAAAAAATAAGCGACAGGTAGACAAACCGACAGGCCGACAGACAGACATGTAACCAAAACTGTTCCCTGATTTCTGAAGCTGATATCTGTCTTGGAATTTTTGAAATCGGAGTCAAAATATTTTCATTTTTCAGAACGATCACATAGCTTCCGTTACCTTCGGGAAGCTCGAAAGCAAAATAGAAAACAAATAAATTAAACTTTTAATGGCTTTAAAAGCATAAAAACCAATAAATTAAACTTTTAATGGCTTTAAAAGCATAATAAACAGGTCAAGTGTGTGCTGGTCAGTACACAGCGAGGGTCCGTAGGCCACACTGTATAGTTTAAGTAGTACCCTAATGATGGTGTTTTTTAAAATGCTAAAAAGCTTACTTTGAACTATCCTATGGGTCTGATATTCTCAAAACACATAAACAAACTTCTGATAAAGTATTTTTTTTGCCATAGAACCGGACTACAACCATATAAATACATCGAAAAGACCAGAGTTATAAAAAACGTATTTTGTCAATAAAAAATAAAATAATATTTTTTTTCGAAATTTCCAAAAAGTGGTATCTTTACTTTTGGTCGAAGAATGTTCAGGAATTTTTTCAGATTTTTTGCACTTCACATAAGCGAGATAGAGGGGGGGGGGGAGACGTTTCACACCCACTTTAAACTTGCCTACGCTCGCCCTATCAAAGTTATAACCAAATAATTATATATTTTTGTAATCAGCTCGACGTACCCTTTCATATGATACCCCTCACGGTTTCGAAAAAAAATTAACCCTTAAGTTTTTTTACCCTAATTTTTTTGAAAAATATTTTTTTTAAGTCGCTATATTTTTAAAATATATGGGCAGGTACAAGACACATGCATGCCAAATTTCAAAGTGATCGGACGAAAAGTGTAGCCGTGAGAGCAGGCGACAGGACGGACGGACAGACACACGCAGGAAAATATAAGGGTCCTTGGTTTTGCCCACGGACCCTAAAAACAAATAAATTAAACTTTTAATGGCTTTAAAGGCATAAAAACAAATAAATTAAACTTTTAATGGTTTTAAAAGCATAAAAACAAATAAATTAAACTTTTAATGGCTTTAAAAATATAAAAACGAATAAATTAGATAATAATGGCTTGTAAAAGCATAAAATCAATAATTAAATATTTGATAGGATGCGAGGAAGCTATGTGCCACATTAACTGGGAGTCTATTTTTAATAGTTTTAAAGATCAAAGGTATATCATATTAAGAGTGCTAGAGCATATTAAGAGTGCAAGTGAAGTTGGTATCAATAGAATAATGAAAAATGGAAAACCTCTCCACAAAATAAATGTTTAATCAACAAAACTAGTTTGATATCAACTCCACTTACGTTCAGGTGAATCTTCAGATGATGATTCACCGAACAACTATGCGCCCTTACAGTGATAAGGCACTGATGATAGCCGAGAGGCCGAAAACTGGTTTTGTTGAATAAACAAAACTTCCATTTTTCATTATTCTACTTATTATCTTAGTATAATTTTTTATTTTTTATTATTTTTTTTTATTTTTTTTTTTATAAATATTTATATCTCTGTTGTTGTTATAGGTAATTGCTCGGTGAACTCAGAAAAGAAATTCCAGTGTTCGAAATGTGGAAAAGTTTACAAACATCAAGCGAGTCTTTACAATCACCAGACGTACGAATGTGGAAAACCGCCGCAATTTCCCTGTCCGTTGTGTTGTTATCGAGCCAAACAGAAAGTCAATCTTAAGTCACATTTGTACGTTAAACACAATATTTGTGGTGCTGATCAATCAATACTTAACCAATAGGTTGTATATTTGAATGATTTATGTATATAAGAATTTATTGAAGAGATTTGGAATCAGATGTTTTACTTTACTATTAATAATTATCGTATAATGTGCCATTAGGATGTTAATTTAGTTATTTGTACTTTTTACTTAATCATATACGGTAATATATATATAGAAAGAAATTTACTTCTTTAGATTGTTACTCCCCTTTGTTTTTGTTTTTTTAGAATATATGTAAGTGACTATGACTAAATAACTATTAAGACAAAGGTATATTTAGTCCAATGTACTGGACAAAGGAATGTTACACTTCTGTTTTTATAAGGGGAGTGTAACAGTCTAAAGAAGAACATACCGTACACCTTCTTTAGATTGTTACTCCCCTCTGTTTTTTTTTTATAAGGGGAGTAACAATCTAAGAAGTGCCGAAAAAAAAAAAAAAAAAATCGAGTTTGATCAATTCAATCATTTTAAGGTCCCTTTAGTCTAAAAAAGTGGTTTTAAAAAATTCCCGTGTCTAGTCAGCCATCTGCCGTTTGTAGTCAGTCCAGAAAAGTAGAACCTATGAAGAATTCATTTAACTTATTCTGAGCAAAATGGCATCAACTTACGGTTTTATTTGTTTATTTTTCACAATCATTTATATAATTGAGTGTTCCGATGACGAAGCACCTCGAACTGATATGTTATTGCTAAAGCTAAGGCAACCACATTTATTCCAATAAAAATAAATGTTTGTTTTGATTTGTTGGTCTTCAAATAGATTTAATAACTTATCTAAAATAATTTACTTAATTTTACTTTTTTTTTATAAATATACAATCAAGCCCGTTTTTTTTTTTATCATAATAGCACATTAAATTCCATTACCTTTAAAATGATATGGACATTAAAGGTTAAATGAATAGTCTCTTCACGTAAAAATAAATCTGTTAATTTCCAAAGCAGCTTTCAGTCTCCATTAGGCTTTAATTAAAGCCGAATAAGATGAAATGCGTTATTTAATAAAAAAAAAGAAAAATACTTCTTGCATACGTGTCCGCAAGACAGTGAGACATTTTCATGTTTTCGCTCTGCGTAAACTACCGACATAAAATGAAATAAAATCGGTAATTTATTCAAGTAAATGATAAAAGTAGATGGAAGATAATTTGTATTCTTATGTCCACAACGGCACTGCCGCGGCTTGATTACAAACGACTGAATTCAAAGGCGCCGGCCCGCCTTCTACGAATTGTTAATATGCCTTCATACTAGGTAGACCGAGAGGGCTGAGAGTTGATGGCAACCTCCTGTACTTTCCTAACTCCCTGTCACACGTATAAATCTTTTCAAGTTTCTTCGGCCCTATGACGTGCGGTGGTGGGAGGCCCAACAGCTGGAGATAGACTGTGCACACCTCCTATACCTTTCTAACTCCTTGATACACCGGATAACTTTTTAGTAACGCTTTTCGAGTTATGTAGCACAGCCTCTAAACAATGAAATGTCAATAAAAAAAAATCATCGGAGCGTGCTGAGTCATACCAAGCCTAAAACTTCCAAAGAGTCTTATGTCACCCTCCTATGATGTATATTTTATTTATGAATTTCATCCTGATGATGTACAGAAGCCGAAAGCTCCTTTGGGAATATATTTGTTACGTGGAGAGACTATTCCTTTTACCTTTAAAGATGAACTCCACTAACTTTTTAAATGATAACTTACGAGCTGTTAAGCCCGTGGCAACGCACTTAATTTTATATTTATAAAACAAAAGTAAAATAATTTAGTTAAGTAAAATTAATTTAGATAATCTATTTAGATAGTGTTGAAATAAAAAAGTCTCTCCACGTAATAAATATTTAATAAAATTCAGAGCGGCTTTCAGCAACTATAGGGCCCCATCATCAGTTCTGAAAACTGAAAAATGTGAATTAAAAGATTTGAAGGTGGAAGTGCAATGAGTCATACCAACCTAGCAACTGGTACCAGACACCTAATCTTGTACCCGTTGCTAGGTTGGTATGACTCATTGCACTCCTACCTTCCAATGTTTTAACATTTTTCAGTTTTCGGCACTGATGATGGGGCTCTATAGTGGCAAAAAACCGCTCTGAATTTTATTAATTTAATATTTTTACGTGGAGAGACTTTTTTTATTTCAAAACTTCATAATGACCTCCACTAACGCTTCATATCTTAACCTATTTAGATAAGTTATTATATCTATTTGTAGACCAACAAATCAAAACAAAAATTTATTTTTATTAGAATAATAAAATTAAATCGATTTGGTTGCCTTAGCTTAGCAATAACAAATCATTTCGAGGTGATTCGTCGCCGTAGTCGGGACACTACTCTATTATATAAATGATTTGTACATTGTTTCAATGGTTGAATTATTCAATTTTATTGTTAGACATTTATTTGAAAATGTATGTATATATGCTATAACTATTCAAGGCAATATAACTTTTTTTTATTGAATTTTTTCTTGTCTATATAATTTGTTATATAACTATTGTAATTAGGCTCAAATATTTTTTTAGTTAAGTTGTTTTTTTTTTTTGTTTTTTTAAATTGTAAAAATAATATGCATGGTTTTAAAACAACCAGAACCTCTTCTTAGTTAAGAAAATAGTTATATTTATGATTTGTGGGAGAAAAACCAATAATGGCTCATTTAAACCCCAAATCAGTTTTGACTTGAGATCAGATTTTCACCTATTTACTGATAACCTACAATATTGGTTAGTTTTAAATAGTTATTGTGGTTTAATGGCAATAAAATTTGTAAAATTTAATCTATGGATTTTTTTTTTTCAATATGATTTGTCTTCAGTAAATCTATGTAAAACCTTTTTAAAAAGTTAACTAAAAAAACTCGTTATAAAGAAAATTGAATCTCAAAATTTACAAATTCGCAGTCTATTAAGTCTTTGTAAATAAAAGAAAGAAGTTGAATTTTTTTTTTTTTTTAATTACTGTATTATATAACTTAAATGACTGATTTCTTATTAATTTTTGATTTTGATTTTTCTTTAGTTGATTCAGTTTCTAATTAAGCTTATTACAATTTGTATTCAAATTTGGTATTTTATTTTAAAGTATTTATTTTTTCATTTTCAAGTTCTGATGGATTATTTTATATTTACTATAATATTTTTTATTTAATATTACAATGTTACAGTTAATTCAATTTTTATGAAACTTAAGCTGATTTTTTTTATTTCTATTGTATTATTTATTTGTTCAGTTGACTCAGTTTTAATTAAGCTTAAGCTGATTTATTTGATTTATATTGTATTTATTATTTGTTTAGTTGACTCAGTTTTAATTAAACTTGAGCTGATTTATTTGATTTATATTGTATTTTTTTTTTTTTATTTGTTCAGTTGACTCAATTGTAATTAAACTTAAGCTGATTTATTTAATATTTTCGATTAAGAATTATAATTTTACAGTTAACTTGTCAATTTTTATCAAACTAAACTGATTTATTTTATTTAGTATTTTTAATTTAAAAACAGTAATTTAAATTTTCGTTAGATTTGAGTCAATTATTGAGTCAATAACTGAGCAATTATTTTATTTCTATTGTTTTGTTTTTTAATTAACATCCTGATTTTAATTTGTTATTTTTAATAATATATTAATAAATAATAATAAATTTTCATTTCTAAGGGTTATTATTATTCCCCTTTAAGGCCCCCATACACGATCAAACATTTTGCGCAAACCTGATGTCGGGCAAATTTAGGCCATACACGTCAAACGTGTTTGCGCAAACATCAAACAGCCCCATACACGGTCAAAATTTTTGCGCAAACATGTTGTTAGCGCAAACATTTTGACCGTGTATGGGGTCCGGGAACCTTTACATTGCTTAGAAAATGGATTATACCTACTAATAAAACTACGGGGTGCGCCAAAAAAAAAAAAAAAACAAGACACTTTTTTGAACACTTATAGCTCAGCTACTGTAGTAGATAGAGATATTGGGTTTGCAGGGTCTGAATACTACATTCTTCTACTTTAAATTTCATATCTATAACTATAAAAAAAGTCCAGTCATGCACCATGACTTAATGAGCGAATTTTCAAAGAAATCTGCGTGGACAATTTTGGTTTTTGAATTTGCATGGGTGAAAATAAAATTGGTACACAGGGGTACGGGGTACAAAACTCAAAATAGTATTTACCCTTCAAGATGCATGTCGCTGGAAAGCTCTTTGAGAGTACAGTAATTGTTGTTATGTACACTTTTATCATATTTTCATATAAAAGGGGGGTAAAATGGAAAAAACACGTTTTTATGCTATTTTTGACCCTAAATCGTAAAAATTTTACCCCTAAATGAACTCCAAAAATTCTGGCCAACGAACTCATCCTTTCTTTTGATATTATTGAAATTTTAAAATTTGTTTGAAATTTTTAAGTGCATCCTAAGGGGAGATATCGTTTGGAGTGACACATATATACATACATATATACATACATACGTAAAAAAAAGTGTTAAATTTTAGGAATCGATTTAGAATGGTCTAAAACGGATTTCCATGGAAAAAATTTTCAAAAATTCGCATTACAAAAATTTTGAAGCCATTGCAATAGCGTAATTTTCTTTGAAAATTCGCTAAAACGATTGGGTGAAAGCCACGCAATGATGGTTTGAAATAGGATTTTAAAATAAGTCGTTGTCCGGGTAGAGATCTTATTTGGTATTATAGTTTTGATAGAATAAATTACCATATGGTGAAGGGGAGGAGTCTCTCAGTGTTATAACAAACATTGAAGATGGGTTAAGCACAATTTTGCCTGAAATTAAAATTAAAGATCAAATGCTAAATTACACGTTTATGCAAGATGATGTTACCCTGTCCCATCAATTCAATACTTGCAATAGAATTGCCCAGACTTTAGGCAATATTGTGCTTAACACATCTTCAATGTTTGTTATAACACTGAGGGACTCCTCCCACTTACCTACAAAGAACCCCCCCCCCCCCCTTAACCATATGGTAATTTATTCTATCAAAGTATAATACCAGACAAGATTACTACTTGGAAAACGACTTTTTTTAAGACCCTATTTGAAACCATCATTGCGTGGCTTTCACCCAATCGTTTTTAAAGTTATAGATATGAAATTTAAAAGTAGAAGAATTTAGTTTTCAGACCCCTTAAACCCCATATCTCTATCTACTACAAAAGCTGAGCTATAAGTGTTCAAAAAAGTGCGGGTTTTTTGGCCCCACCCTGTATATGTTTACTATAATGTTATGTTTTATTTTATATTATAAGTAATCTTTAAATTATTAGTTACTAACATATATTACTTTTTTGTTTTTTAGGTGAGTTCATAGTAAAACAAAGGATATTCAATTGTCCGACATGTGACAGAGTATACAAACACAGGAACAGTCTAAGAAAACATGTCAAATTCGAGTGCAATGTAGAGCCTCAGTTCTGTTGCCCTCATTGTCCGCATAGAACCCATCGCAAAGGATCTCTAAGAATTCATATCTTTAATAAACATGAAAAGTTATCTGATACTAATTTGTCATATTAATTTATATTATTTTTGTTTATGTATTATTATTTTGTAAAAAATAAATACCAAGTTTGAAATAAAATAGTTGAATTGATTGAGAAGTGTGTTTTTAATTTATTTGTTTTGGTAATGACCTTGAATTTCTAATCACGAGATTTAGTTTGTAAGGTTGCATGCTTAAAAAGAAAATTTTAATTTTGTTTTTATATGTTTTCACTAATTTTTTTTTTTTTTTTTTTTTTTTTTTTCAGATTGTGGACTGACTGAAACCTTTTTAGGTAAAGTCAGTCACGAGGCAGAAACAGGTGGAAGTGTTGCAGAAGTTTCTCTGTGTGAAGAAGTCACCGCTGCTGAAGTTAGCGCTGATCAAGCAAGTGTCCAAGATCCGACAGACCTCCTTTCGATGCCAGTTTCAACGGATACAGCTGTCCCGTCATCCATTGCAACTACTCCTGTGGTGTATCAGTCGAATAAATCTTCGATTGGTTCTATGTCAGATAACCGGATTTCATCTATTCGATCAATGGGAAGTTCATTGGCCGTACCACAAAACGTCCCTCCTGCTTCGTCAGTCCCCCCAGTTGCGAGTCCTATGAGTACAGCCATGCCGACGGTTATGTCATCTATGCCACAATCGAATTACCATTTGAATGTTCCTCATGCGTCGATGGGTTCTATCCCGTCATCAGGAGGCGGTATCATCGTTCCTCAAAATGTCGTCGTAGTATCATCACTTCCTTCTCCAGCCAATACTTCAAACATATTGGTTCAGTCTTCCATGGCGAATTCATCTATTGTTTTTCCTTCGTCTTCCCCAGTCCAATCAGTAGCTTCCTCAAGTAACACCATGTCTATACCACTCAATATCCCAGTACCTCCAGCTTTTCCTAGAAACGTGTCAGTAGCATTACCTCAAAATGTTCCGGCTGCAATGCACACTAGTTCTCCGGTAGCGTTTCCCGGTCTCTCTCCAGCACCTCCGTCGACACCCATGATGGCATCACCTCAGAGCTCACCACATCCTTCGAACTCCTCTGCCTCCCTAGGAGCTTATCCACTTATTCATCCCGATTGCTCGACGATAAAAACCGAAGACGAAATTAAAACGGAACCCATCATAAAACAAGAAGCTGACAACACCGATAAGCCTCACAAATGCGAATCCTGTGGAAGATGCTACAAGAAACTCACTGGCCTCTACAGTCATAAAAGGTAACTAAAAACAATCATCTTAAAATAGCTAAGCACAATATTTGGATAAATCATCAAATGTAAAGAATTAATTTATGTATCCTTAATTTATAGGTACGAATGTGGAAAACCTCCGATTCACTTTTGTCCAGTTTGTCCAACCAAATGTAAACAAAAAGGCAATCTAGTGGCACACTTGAAAAGAAAACATCCAGATTTCGCAGATTCTTATTCGACGAAGCGAGGAAGTAGTATTCCTCATCGTTTTGCCATACCCATTGCTGGACAACAGTTCCCCGTTGCTCCTCTTCTTTACAACCCGCATTACTTCCATCACAGGTTAGCAAAAGTTCTTCATCATTTTTCACAAAAAATATTGTAAAGCTTATATCACTCGAGCGGCCGGCGTCCAGCGCCGAGGGTCATAGTAGGCATGAGGATCTAAATAAATAGTAGAAGCGATCTCACGGAAACGGACGGCGAAAACGGTGGTTGGGACGAGCTTGAGAGGCTTGGTATATACCGCACTTGTCATACAAGCGACGTTTTCGTGGGCCGGCAACGGATGCCGCTCGAGTGACCTTGGCCTAAATAATAATTGCAGGCGTCAAGTCTTCATATTTACTAGAACTAATGAAGTAGTGAAGCAGTCCATACACAACAATTTTACTATGAAACGTTTCATTGACGCTAACGATGTTCGCTCAATGTTTTCTAGAAGCAGACATTTTATTCCAACACAACCTAGATTTTTAAGAATAATGATAATAGCCCTTGGTGCAGCTGCTCGAAAAGAGCTTATGCCTGCCAAATTCCTTACAAAACTATTCATGTATGGGATGACACGTAGATAACGAGTCGCTCCATCAGGTATTGATCTTAAAATTGACATACATAACCGGATTTTTTTATAGAATAGATAATAGAAAATTTCTTTTTAGGCTTATATTTGGGGAAAAAATGCAATCCATACATTCTATCCTACCATTCATAGAAATATAATGATCTTGAATTTCATCTTGTGTGGTAATTTTCTCACTCATTCTGTCAACAGGTCAATGCAAGAATCTGAGCAACGAAGGCCATCTCCTATAAAACCAATATCCTGCAAAGATCCGCCGGATCAATGTCCTGAACTTCGACAATTCACCGATCTGATGCCTCCAGTTAAACCACAACAATCACACTCTCACCATCAATCATCTCATGCATCGCATCATTCAAATATGATGCGACAATCGTCATCATCAACCTCTCAGCATTCGAGTATGATGAGGCAAACATCCTCCCATCATCACGGACCTGGTAAGTACACTCCTATTTTTGTAAAGAAAAAGTTCAGGAGAAAGAGATATTAGATTCTTCGTAGATTTTCATTTTATTTTTAGCAATCTATAAGATAATGAGGCGCTTTAATATGCGCAGACTTAAAGGGATCTGTTTAGAGTCATGTAAATGGATAACTATTTGATCCTCAAATTTGAAGATAGAGATATACAATTAAATATGTCCAATTGTAGGAAAGGTTACACTATTTTGGGCAGTTATGTAACTTGGAATCAATATGTTGGAAGCACAATTCCAGGATATTTTCAGTCATGCTACTTGTCAGAGTGGAGCCTGGTAACACTATTTTATCAACTTTCCTGACTACCAATTATCACATCAGTGTTATCAGCGATAGCTGATTTTTGCTAATAAGTCCCAAAATAAGGGATCTCCTCTGCTAATTAAAATCTATAGTAATTTGGATTATCTTTCTATTAACTGGAAGCATAAATGTCATCAAAACAGAATATAATACAATCTACCATGCCTAATACCCCGACAGACGTTAATGCTCTAATTAACGTATAAATATGCGATGACATTCAATGTTGTCTTAGCGTTTGCAATATAATGCGGGAGCATATGTCACCGTAAGTTTTAAGCGGACATGTTTTGTTATGCTCATTCTAATAATTATAACCAAAAGTGCGAGTAAGTCAAATCCATTAATTATCAAGACACGGATTCATTGGCTCATTATTCAAGTTATGTCTAAGTATGACGATATAATTTACAATTAGCGCACAAATTTGTCCCAAACTATAAAATAATTTCCATTCCTTGCATAATATATTCTTACTATCCACAATAAACGGAGGATTTTTTGGTCCATAATAGAGGTGAAGTCCCTGTTCCTAGCCAGAACGACCTACGTCACGAATCATTAGCCCATTGTTGCCATAGGTTGCCCAGCCATAGGTTGCTACCTAATTAGTTTTCTCGTAGTTAACCAATCTTCAGGTATGGTCGTCTATTTGCAGCATTCATAACTTATACAATTAAATGATGGCATGGGATTATTGAGTCACTCAATCCTCTATATAAACTTTATAATTGGCATACTGAACCAGTTAGTCACCACTTCACAAAAACAGCTGCCCATTTATATGGCGATGCTGGGAGGACCAAGCAGGGAGAGGCCGATCCGGGAATTCAGCCCAGATATGTGGTCGTGGTCTCCAACTCATCTATGATGTGACCACGCCCGACACTGTTTAACTTTATTGATTAGAGCCAACTTCTCTCTTATATGAGCTATCAAGGCCCCATTTGCAACCTCCATAGAAGGTAATATGTCACTATGTACTTATGACTGATCCGTTTCTATTTTCCTTACAGATGTTGGTAGTTCGAAAAATCAATGCGAAATGCAGCAGCCTTCCCTAAGTCTTGCTGATCTGACGAATCCATCCAACGATGGAAAAGTTCAACAGCCTGAGGACGACTTCTCGTCATTTTCCATCCAACAGTATTACCTCTGATTTATTAAGGCACAAAGACACTTTGAGGTTGAATGAAATTTGGATAATAAAACGCGCACGTGCATAGAAGTTATCGATCGAGCGACAAGAAACTTTTGCAGAAATTCGAAAACTAAAAGAACGAGCACAAAAATAAAAAAGAAATAGGATTAAAAATATAATGGTAACTTGAAGCCTTGGCTGCAAAACTGTTATCATTATGTTATCTCAAAGTTTAATATAAGGAAAATAAAGTTTAAAACTTTTCCGACCAAAGAAAAACGAAAAAACCTTACTACAATGTCATGCGATAACTGGAATAACCAACATATAATAATTTTCTTTAATCAACTTTACACTGGAAAATTATATTTTTGTAAAAAAAAAAAAAAATAACTTTTATAAATCAAATATTTTTTCCCAAGTACTATTTACTCCAAAGAAAGCAAACACTCTCTTTAAACCTTTAAAATAATAATTATTTATTTTTAGTTAATTTGTGAGTTTTAACCTACAGTATAATTATGTGTAACCAAGGCTCATGTTTACCAAGATCGCACATTTTTAATTTTACTTAAAAATAAAAAATAATGTTTATTTTTACTACATTCATTTACAATGTTTTATTTTAATTTTTGTATATAATTATACAACATAGGTATTTATATATACAACATATTTATTTAGTAAATACTTTTTAATATTCTGTCAACTTATTTGTAGAAAGAAATAAGAGGATTATTATTTTGAAATAATTTTATTTAAAAACCGTACTTAATTTGTAGAGAACACGATATAAGTACACATGTATTTTATTATATTTTAAATAATTTAATTGTTTATTAAATTATTCTTCAAAAATTAATTATTCCTTTTTTTATTAATGAAATTATCAAAATCAGTTAACCGGCTAAGTTCTTACTTACCGTTGCATTTTATTATTGTTGTTATATTTTTTTATCTTTAATCTCAGTAAGACGTTATTGGTCACAAATTCGTAAGTAAATTCTCAAGTAAACAGATTATTGTAACCATTTTATTCTCAGAATCAGTTTGTTAACCCCACTTTGTTACGTTATTCTTACAGAATGTGTTGGTTAACCCCAATTTGTTAAATTATTCTTACAGAATCAGTTTGTTAACCCCAATTTGTTACATTATTCTTACAGAATGTGTTGGTTAACCCCAATTTGTTAAATTATTCTTACAGAATCAGTTTGTTAACCCAAATTTGTTACGTTATTCTTACAGAATGTGTTGGTTAACCCCAATAAGTTGCTTTATTCTTACAGAATCAGTTTGTTAACCCCAATTAGTTGCTTTATTCTTACAGAATCAGTTTGTTAACCCCAATTAGTTGCTTTATTCTTACAGAATCAGTTTGTTAACCCCAATAAGTTGCTTTATTCTTACAGAATCAGTTTGTTAACCCCAATTAGTTGCTTTATTCTTACAGAATCAGTTTGTTAACCCACATTTGTTATTTTTATACCCTTTAAAAACCAAGTTAATAACCGGTAACCGTTTATTAACTTCATATTGTTACTGCTCTTATGTATAATTAATGATAAAATAAATAAATTTTCTATAAAACATCAAAAATCCTGATTACACATCGAAATTTATATAATATAATTTAACTTAAAATATAAAATATTTACAATTTAAACAACATATACCTCACTTGAAATTATAAGTGCTATTTATTGGTATGTGATGAACGATTAGACTTTTATTTAATAAATTATTTAATAATATTTTCAATAATTTAGTTTTGTTCGAAAAACAATCCTATTTTAAATATGGGTTAATTTATTTCTCTTTAATTTAGAATTAAAATTAAGTTTAAATCTATTTATTACTAAAATCATAATCTAACCTGCATTGTAACCTTCAAGATGATAAAATTATAGCCGTGATATGTGGCGACAAGATACAGCTTTTTATAATTTATAATTTAACCCAACATTTAAAAATGAAAAAAAAAAATGATTATTTCAATTATATTGAATTTTGTACAAATTATTATAATCATTGTTGTAAAAGTAAAAATTCTTAAAATATAAAATAAAAGTATCATTCCGGAATGTTGAACCCTGAATCTTTATTTAGGTCCAAATTAAAACCGTTTTATTTACACACTTATAAATATGAGTGAATGAACACTGCACACAATTGTCTGATGAGTATAAACTATAATAAATAAAAAAATGTTAAAGAAAAATTTTTTTTTTTTAATTTTGAGTTTTTACACTATTATTTAAGTATAAACAGTCAAAAAAAATGAATGAAATTAAGTAATATGTATGGGGGTTTTATATTTAAAGAATTATTTAAAATAAATCAAAATAAATATTTTGTAAATATACATATTATACACCTTTCTTAAAAAAAAAAAAAAAAAAAAAAATGATTGTACATATTGAAAAAAAAATTGTAAAAAACTAAATTATCGTGTTGCTTCTATATGCTTCTAAAAAACAACTATAGATAGAATATAATTTTCTATCTATAGATATGAAATAGATAATTAAAGAAAATGAGATATTTTTTTCTTCAGTAAATTCTCAAATAAAATTTAAAATATATATTATAATAAGTAGGTACTTCTTAGATAATTTAATATTTATTATGATAATTAATTAAATATTGAACTAGAAAATTAATGCTATTAATTAACAGCATGAGTAATGTGAAGATAATATTTTCCAATATTAGTTTTTTATGTTTAATTGTTTAGGTCTTTATGTTATTTATTTAACAATGTGCTATATTAATTAATTAATTAATTTTAATTAATGTATTTATTAATTGAACTGCAATTTACTATTAAGGACAATATTTTTAAAATGCTGCTATTAATGTATAGAAATATAATTTATTTTATGTATGTGATTTAATATTATTAAATAGAAGAGGTGAGCTTTTACTATTATTTTTTTACTGATTTTAGTATTAATTTTTTGCTTTGTTTAATTTTATTTATTCTGTTTTTATTAATTTTTTGTTATCTTTTATGTTTATTTTGTTAGATTATTTAGAAGGGCCATATTTTGAGATATATATTACAGAATGGTTGTTATTGTGCGGAAAATGGCTGATTAGTGTCAGTGTCTTAACTTTCACTTTACATTTCTCCGTTAGGACCATTATAGACAACAACAAAAATAACTTGATAACAAGAAGAAAAGAGTAAATAACTTGATAACAAGAAGAAAAGAGTAAATAACTTGATAACAAGAAGAAAAGAGTAAATAACTTGATAATAAGAAGAAAAGAGTAAATAACTTGATAACAAGAAGAAAAGAGGAAATAACTTGATAACAAGAAGAAAAGAGTAAATAACTTGATAACAAGAAGAAAAGAGTAAATAACTTGAAAACAAGAAGAAAAGAGTAAAGGTTAGAAAATTGGGATATTTAAAAAGAATAGAGAGTTAGACAGTTAAAAAGAAAAAAGAATAAAGATCAGGCAGAAGAAACAGGTATGAGGGAAAAAGCATGAAAAGGCGAATAAAGAATAGGTAAGAGAGGTCTCCGTCAGACAAGGTAGGACAAAAAGAAAGGTGGTGTAAAAGCTTGGGTTAGACATGGTGGTGTAAAAGCTGGGGTAAGACAAGGTGGTGTAAAAGCTGGGGTAAGACAAGGTGGTGTAAAAGCTGGGGTAAGACAAGGTGGTGTAAAAGCTGGGGTAAGACAAGGTGGTGGAAAAGCTGGGGTAAGACAAGGTGGTGTAAAAGCTGGGGTAAGACAAGGTGGTGTAAAAGCTGGGGTAAGACAAGGTGGTGGAAAAGCTGGGGTTAGACAAGGCTGCGTATTGTCGCCGCTATTATTGCTCATAGCAAAGTTATGGTAGCAAGCTTGGACTCCATGAGAGGTCGAGGACTACTTTGGCACCCCAATCAGGTGGACCTCTATGATGACCTAGACTGGGCAGACGATATATATTACTTATGACCACGAATCGTAAAACCATGCTGGCTGAATCGAATGACCTGCCTACAAGATCTTCAAAGGCCGGGATAAAAGTTAATGTTAAAAAGATAAATGTCTCAAGTGTAACGCGGATCATAGAAGGATAGTTCCTTCCGAGGGAAGAGATATCGAGAATGTGGAATCATTTATGTACCCAGGTGCCAGATCGCCCTTGACGGAGATGCTAAGCTTGACATTGTAACGAGGAATCGAAAAGCAAGAGCTTTTGAGATTTGGCACTCCTCCTGCTTTCGCACATACACCCAATTCTAATTGTGGATCTTTAACACAAATGTGAAATCTGTATTGCTCTATGGATGTGAGACATGGCTTGTATTAGTTGAAGCCATATCAAAGTTACAGGTCTTTATAAACAGGAACATCCGCAGAAGATATAAAATATGGTGGCCTGACCAATGGATTACGAAAGTAGATCTTCTTCGTAGAAGCCACCAAAGACCCATTGAAATTGAAATCCGGGAGAGAAAGTGGATATGGCTTTGACATACCCTGCGCAAGAATGCTGATGATATATGTAGGCAAAACCAATGAGTAAAATCCTCAAGGATTCTGAAGAAGAGGAAGACCTAGAAGCACCTGGCGACGCAGCTCCACTCTGGAGTTTTGCAACGCCAATTAGTTGCTTGCGTAGGGCCAAGTTAAGGTCTTGGTCAGAAACCTGAAAGAATGGAAACCCTTAACTATGATACTGTGCGCCCTATATTTGGCGATATAACATCTTTAATTGATTAAGAAAGACGAAGAGTTGGAGTGTGAGGTAAGAGATTGAGTTGGGGAAGAGGTTTGAGTTTGGAGGAAGAGAGAATTGAGAGAGACTAGAGGTGTGAAAAGTGACATGGTAAAAGGGATAAAGAACATATAATAGGGAGTAGATGCGTGAAAAGTGACATGGTAAGAGGCATAAAAACATGTGATAGGGAGTAGATGTATGAAAAGTGACATGGTAAGAGGCATAAAAACATGTGATAGGGAGTAGATGTGTGAAAAGTGACATTGTTAGAGGAATAAAGAATAGGTAAGAGAGACTAGAGGGTGAGAAGTGGCATGGTAAAAGGGATAAATTATAAGCAAGGGAGTTGTAGATGTGAGAAATGATCGGTAATGAGAATTAAGAATAGTTAAGAGGGACTAAGGGTGGTGAGAAAAAATGAATGGTGAGAGAGATTGGAGGTGTGAAAATTGACATGGTAAGATGGGTAATGAATAGGTAAGAGAGACTAGAGATGAGAGAAGTGATACGGTTAGAGGTATAAAGAATAGGTAAGAGAGATAGGGATGTGAGAAGTGATACGGTTAGAGGGATAAAGAATAGGTAAGAGAGATAGGGATGTGAGAAGTGATACGGTTAGAGGGATCATTATTTGTATAATTAAAGCAAGCGTCTTACAATAAATATATATATAATATAAGATAAAAGTTGATCATGATGAGTTTATAGTGAAAGAGTATGTTTGTTAAAGTAATTTGGTTTGAAATAGGACTGTTTTCTACCTACCCGGTCAATTAATTTAAAATATTATAAAATATATCTCTTCCCTACTCTACAGCTTCTGCTTGTATCAGGGTGAAATTTTACATGATTATATTTTATTTATTTACAAAACAAAGTGACATTTTTGACATATATAACAAAAATAATCAAAACAAGTCAAGTAACAGGCTTCCTTAATAACACTTTTTCCCGTCTTTTGAAGCTTACGTTTACGCGAGCGTTGCGCGTGAACGCTTGGGCGGATAACGTTTTCCGATTAACTCAGCCTGGGCGTTGGTAAAATAAACATGTGTACCAAATTTTATCTCAATCGGTGATCTTTTACTCAAGTTATCGTCATCGGTAGATTTCGTGACGGGTTTTGCGTGACGGTGATTTTGTGACGGTGATTTTGGTAGTTTTTTTCGGATTCACTCCCGAGCTACAGAACGTGCCATAAGGAACTTCGTTCCAACTAGAATAATATTTTTTGGTTGTCCTGTTAATCAAACAACGTTGTGAATGGGAGTGTGAATGTAGAATAAGTGATTCCTTCTCTGTGAGAATATATCCTATAGTTATGAATGAACTACTGCAACAAAGTTATAAATGAACCATTATCTCGATACTTATGAATGAACCAATTTCACAAAATTATAAACCAACTAACCTCGTAGTTATGAATGAATTGCAAAATGCCTATGAATAACCCTCGGTCCTGTATTTATCATTGAATTGACAGATAATTTTCATCAGAATAATAATTATGATTTGGTTTAAATTATTATTTTAAATTTTGTTTATTCTCCACAAAAATAACATTTGTAAATACTTTTTTTTTTTTTTTTTTTTTAACTAATAAAATATTTATGTAAGAAAAAAGTATATTACATTATGCATTTTTTTTTTCATCTTCTAAATAAATTAAATCAAAATTTAATGTACATATATTGCTTTAATTGTATCTAACATGAAATTGCTAGTGTAATACTTTTTTTATTTAATATAATATGATGTTTTATTTTAATTATAAATAATAACTGTTTCGTTAATTATTTTGTTAGTTTATTTATGAACTAAGAAGAAAGAAGGTTAAGCGGAATAAGAGAATTAACAAAATCAAAAATTGCTTTTTATGTTAAATTTATCTTTATTATTATAAATTATGTTATTTTTTGTTAGTGAGTGGTTCTCAATATGTTTTGTCCGTCCGTCCTTGAAATATTCGATCACAAATTTAAAAAAAATAAAAATAAAAAAAATCGCTTACGCTTTGAGATTCTCTTCCCTAGCAAATGATAAAATACGTACGGCTCCCTTGCAAGGTAATTACTCTGTACCTACTCCATATAAAATATGGATATTTACTCCATATACAAGATGTTCACGTATATACAGGATTTTGATATTTATGTACTAGATGTTCACATCTAAATACTGGATGTATGTAGATATTCACGTATATACAGGATATTTATGTACAAGATGTTCACGTATATACATTATACATAATGTTTATACGTATTAAGTGTTGACGACTAAGTACAGAATGTTAATATACAAGATGTTCACATATATACAGGATGTTTATGTAGTAAATATTTACGTTTATATATTCACTCCACCTTTGTAATAATATGGGTACTTCTTTAGACTGTTACTCCCCTTATAAAAATAACCAGAAGGGAGTAACAATCTAAAAAATACAGCTGGAGACTGGATTACAGACTAACTCCCCTCTGGTTAAGACCCTATTCCTTTCTAACTCCCAGTTATACTTTTCTGAGTTTTTAAACTAAAGGTAACGTAACGTTTTTTAGTTATGTTCCATAGCCTAAACATGAAAATGTCAAAATGTACGGATTTTTCTTCTTTAGATGATCAGTTTATTGATGATGATCAGTTTACCGATGATGATCAGCTGAAGAGGAGAAAACCATGATTAAATATTAGCTGATTTCCTTGAGAAGGAATCACACTCATCTCATACTAAAAAAGTAAATGTGTTCGATTGACTAACGTGTCACATGTCACGAAATTCGTGTGAATTTCGCGAATCACAGAAGTTATGGTAATTTCTCTGACAATTAACAATCGGTACATTAAATTTATGGTACATTAATTTCATTTCTGTCATTGTATTAGCGATTAGTTTACTGATGATTACTAATTAACGTGGTAAAAGCAAGAGTTAATTACTTCTGTTTCAGTAGTAGTGATTGATTTACTGATGATGATTAATAGAATGAACTGATCTACCAATCAGTTTAATAAGAAAAAAACCAAATTAATTTTATGATTGTGTTTTTATTTGGAATATAATCACTGATGATTATCCAGTAAACGTGTTAAAAGCCAGAGTTAATTACTTCTGTTACAGTAGTTGTGATCGATTTACTGATGCTGATTTACTGATTAATAAATTTAACTGGTCTCAAGCAATCAGTTCGTTAAGAAAACAAAAAATATTAAGTTTCATGACTGTGATTTTATTTGAAATATAATCACTAATGATGATTAATAAATTTAACTGGTTTAGCAATCAGTTCGTTAAGAAAACAAAAACAATTACGATTCATTATTGTGATTTTACGTGGAATATAATCACTGATGATGATTAAAATGATCAATTAAAATCGAGATTACTTGTCTTATAATTAAAATTGGTATTGTAATTGTAATTATTTTCATTGATTATGGTCTTATAAATTCCTAACTTTTTTTATTTGAAATTTTAATAATTTCCACTGATGATGATCCCATAAAATGGTGATTACTTCTCTATTATGGTATTAATCATTTCCACTGATAATGATAAATATATTGATATGCTAATCAAGCGAATGTAGTTTAGTATATATTAAATTAGTACTTATTACTGCCTTGTCTTCAGAACTAAAAAAAAAAATGTTTATATTTATATAATCTATATATTTTTCCAAAATAAAATTGTTTAGTAAAAGCAAAATTTTAAAAGAAATATATATATATGTATAATAGAATTGGGTGCTTCTTTAGATTGTTACTCCCCTTATAAAGAATTGAGGGGAGTAACAATCTGAAGAAGGTGTAATGAAATGTTCTTTAGGCTGTCACTCCCCTTATAAAAACAGAAGTATAATTTATCCCAAAGTATATTGGAGTAAACATACCTTTGTCTTAATACCTATTTCAATGTCTTTTGTGTTTGTACAAAAAAACATAGGGGAGTAACAATCTAAAGAAGTACCTAAAATTGTAATACAACTATAATAAAAAATTTAAAAATAGTGAAATATAGTGTTAAAAACATTCTTTTTTTCAATTTTACGAAGTATTATATTAATTAATTGAAATATTTGAGAGTAATTTCTAATAATATAATATAGCAAACAAAATTCAAAAATAAAATGTATGTTATGCATAAGTGACACTTACATGCCAGAATTTTTTTTTTTTTTACATTTATTATGGAGAAAGAATATTAGTCTCAAGTCATAACTGATATTATATTAGTATATACTCCAGGCAGGTATGCAATTATTGTTTACATATGTTCATAGTTTTAATTTGTATGCACTTTCTTCATTACATACATACATAATACTTACAAAGATTTCTCCATAATATATCATCGTTTCTTTTTTTTCCTTTTAAAAAGTAATATTTTAATTTGTTAAAAAATATCGTCAATACTAACTGGTTACCACATTAAATTAATTTATATTTTTTTTTGAATTTCTAAACTGATAGTAAATCTGGAAAAAAAACAATAATTATATTTAAGTATATAAGTAAATTATTATACTTAATAAATATAATAAAACGCTGTTCCTAGCTTAATAAATAAATATTTAAATTAATTTATTAAGTATTTGTATTTATTATTGAGTAAAAAAAACTTAATTAAGATTATAATTAAACTTAATAATATATATATATATATATATATATATATATATATATATATATATATATATATATATATATATATATATATATATATATATATATATAATATTATTAAGAATTAAATTGTCTTATTTGTGATATGTACAAACAAATTTTTAAATAAAATAAAATATTAATTATTATATTATTTTAGATGCGCACTGAGTTAAATTTATTCAAACCCATGAGTGAGGAATTCAGCAATATTTAGTGAATATGATGGTATGATACAACATATGAAGAAAATACATTTTTTGGGTTGAAACTATAATTTTATTAAGAGAAAACTATTAAGAACTCATTATTAAATCTTTTAGTGAGATATACAAACATTTGATGACAAATAACTTAGTAGGAACATCAGAAGAATCTGAAATTGAGTGAACATTAATGCACCAGGTCCCATGCCCCAGGCAAAAAGCCCTAGGCCCTTTGCTAAGTGCTCCAGGCCCCAGATTAACGGCCATTCGTCTCTGCCCCCAGGCCAATTACCCTAGGCCCATTGCCCCTTACCCCTAGGCCTATTGCCCCATACCCCAGGCCCATTTTCCCAGGCTATAGGCTCATTCGACGACCAATTAATTCCCTACGTTTATTACTAAATGTTAGTCGAATTGACAAAGTAGCTTTGACGGGAATTTGCCAGAAAACGAGTGTATGCTCAAAAGGACTACTACCGCTACACTAGCAGGTGTGTTACTAACCAGAGCAAGCACTGCAGAAGGATGGGGTACCCATACGAGCGTAAAAGGTTAAGGTTCAAACTGTGCTCGTCGATTCGACTACCGCATTAGCATTCCAGGGTTAAACTATTTGTAACCTTCTTGTACAATCATTCTTATAACCTCTTTCAGTATCGCCAATTTTCTAAATATTTTTTAGATATTAGAAACATAATAGCTCACACGTAATGTGTTAAGAAAATGACGTCTATTAGAAGGAAATGCAACATACGTCTCAATTTGCTGAAAATTGAACTATCAGAATGAGAATTTGTATGTATTCTTAGATTTGAACCAAAAATAAAATACGTCTTACTTGTTTTTTAAAAAATATTTATTTATCCTTGATATTATTCTCCTAATTATCAGAATGATTATTTATCTTTATTAACATCATTAATATAATCCTCATGACTAAAATTGAATAACAATTAAAATTGATTCGTTCTATATCTTATAGTGCTCTTCTTCTATCGCTGAAAGATATCTAATGTCAGTTTAAATTCCTCAGTTTTACTATCACTTATGGCTAAATAAACTTTTTTTTGATACGTTATCAATTTTATTGATAAAAAAAGATAGGGTTAGATAAATAATTCTCGATATTCTCAATAACAAAAGTCTTTACAAATAGTCAGTGTTTTTATTTATTTCAATAGTGTTCATAGTCATAAATGTTCAATATTTTTTATGAAACAAATTAAATTAATTGCTTTTATGAATTATAATTTTAAATTATTAGTTTACTTTGGTCCTTTAAGACTGTTGTCAAATAAAGAACTAAATTCTATATTAATTACTATATTTTTTGTAATAACGTATAATTACTTCCTTCAGGAACAAAACATAACATTTTCAGGAACAAATATCAAAAATGTTTATTAAATGTGTTGCTTTATGTTTAATTTTACTACAGTTGATTACTTTTAATTCAGCTGTTCCATTAGACAAGAAAACAGTGTTCGAAATCAAAGCTGTCGGTTCAGATAAGTTCGACAGGCCGAGAATAGAAGCAAGTCTACGACAAGACTTTGTAGAAGGAGATGATTTCTCTATAGGTGGATTTGTAGGTCATGAAATAGACGAGGATGGCAACCCTGATACGACGTTCGGACTGGAGCTTTTGTTTTCTTTGAGGTATGTTTTTTTTTATGTTTGTGTATTACAACTATAACATTTATTGTAGCATTCAATATTACGATACTATTTAACAGGTTATAGCTGGAATAGTAAGATTAAAGAGTGTCTATTTTCAGAACTTAATTACAGAATATAAGTTCAAAGCTTGTATGTACATTAGATGGATAATATTCAAATATTAAAGATAAAGTTAATTTTAAGATATCTAGTTCACTTATTATCAGAATAACGGCCCCTGGCTTTTTTGCCTACTGAGAGGGCTGTGTGGGATGTAAAGAGAGTATACGCGAAGCGGAAACAGTTTCTTGAAATTTGGTGTTACGGGTAATTTCTAGATCACGAAAAAAGGTAATTTTATGTCATTCTAGAGGATTGAGTTGGTTGTGTAGATAAGGCTGGATGGTAAGGGCTAGAGTTTTTAGAAGGCGTAACGCTTGCTGGATCGTTGGACTGGAGTTAATGGAAGTTGGAAGGCTTACTGGATGGTAAGAGTTTGATTTTATAGAAGTTAGAACGCTTGCTGGATGGTAAGGGTTTGATTTTATAGAAGTTAGAACGCTTGCTGGATGTTTGGATAGGAGTTAGTAGAAGTTGGAACGCTTACTGGATGGTAAAGGCTCGATTTTATAGAAGTTAGAACGCTTGCTGGATGGTAAGGGTTTGATTTTATAGAAGTTAGAACGCTTGCTGGATGGCAAGGGTTTGATTTTATAGAAGTTAGAACGCTTGCGGATGGTTGGACAGGAGTTAGTAGAAGTTGGAACGCTTACTGGATGGTAAAGGCTCGATTTTATAGAAGTTAGAACGCTTGCTGGATGGTAAGGGCTGGAGTTTATAGAAGTTAGAACGCTTGCTGGATGGCAAGGGTTTGATTTTATAGAAGTTAGAACGCTTGCTGGATGGCAAGGGTTTGATTTTATAGAAGTTAGAACGCTTGCGGATGGTTGGACAGGAGTTAGTAGAAGTTGGAACGCTTACTGGATGGTAAAGGCTCGATTTTATAGAAGTTAGAACGCTTGCTGGATGGTAAGGGCTGGAGTTTATAGAAGTTAGAACGCTTGCGGATGGTTGGACAGGAGTTAGTAGAAGTTGGAACGCTTACTGGATGGTAAAGGCTTGATTTTATAGAAGTTAGAACGCTTGCTGGATGGTAAGGGCTGGAGTTTAAAGAAGTTGGAGTGCTCGCTGGATGGTAAAGGCTGGAGTGTATACAAATTGGAACGCTTAGTATAACCCCATATTTTGGCAGAATAGCTATATTTCCACGAAGCATTAAACCCGCTTGAAAACACTGTTTAAAAACATTTTTAGTCTAAGACCAATACAGCTTTTTCTGGGATCTGATCGTAATCCTTTACGATAACTCTTCCATTCAGGGTTTCTATTCTATTTCTCCATGAAATTTCTAATTTCTTCCATTCTGGGTCCAATCGTATTTCTTCATACAAACTTTTCCATTCTGGGTTCCATTCGTATTTCTTCCGAATGCATTCCTCTGTGAAAATAAAGCTGATTTATCTAGAAAGGATTTATCCAGAAATATTCACAGAATTCTGATTACAAGTTTGTTAGTTAGTCTCAGCTTAGAACGGCAGTCAAGAATGCAGTTGCAAATTGTAGAGTATTTTGCTCCGTTTTAGTATGAAGTACTCATGTCAAATGTCGGTCAAGGAGGAAACCAAGATTACTGTTGTACTCGGTATCAGAAATAATAACCTTATGAAGGGTGGGTGACAGGCTCGCAGTAATAACGACGTAAAGCAATAATCATTGAGTTAATTTTCCATTTTATTATAAATATAGACTAATTGAATTATAGAGACTAAGATCTTAATAAATTAACTGCAAGTAGGAAGAACTTTCTGATTTATCTAATCTTTAAGGAAGTTTTCGAGTTTGGGATAAACGTTGAGGATAAACAAGGATCAAATGAATCAAGACGTGATGTTTTTATCTTTTGGGTTGGTGAAGAAGTTACGTTGTGTGAATTTCAGCGTCTGCTTAAAGTTAACGCGTACGCTTGCTGAAAGGTTGGCTTCACATGGATGCAAAGAAATCAATATATACAGATTTTCCGGAAAAAAGGGGGCACTGGGGGCAATGCCCCGTCTAACAGTGTAGAATGAGGAAACTCCTTTCTGCATGTAATTGATTTTCTGAAGAACCTTCATAAGCTGCCTACATCGCTTTCCTTCATTCCATCCTATCCTAAGAAGCGTGAAAAATGGGTTTTTGCTCATTTCTTTTGATAGAAAGTTGTGCACTTGCACATAATGGGTTATTAATAGTGCCTCTTTTATTGTCTTGAATTGGAAATATAAAACAGTCTGCAACTACTAATGGTATCCATTAAGCACTAGCCAATATCATGGATATATTTTGATCTGAGAGCACCCATTCTCCTTTCTTGTACGCCATTACGTTGGGATTTGTTTTATGAAAATCGACATAAATAACTTAATTAGTAGATTCTTGTAAAGGGTTCTATGTTTTAACAATGTAAGATCCATTTTTTTTAACACAAAATTAATAGGACTTACTTGAGTTCAATTATTCCCTGTGGATCCCTAATTTTCCTATTTGCAAATTCTTAGTTTCCGCCATTTCCTGAGAAAGCATCTATCAAGCAGCGCCACCTTACTAAATTACTAAAGTCTGATTGATTTCTCATTTCTTCTGAAAATCATTTCAGTTTTTGTATTCATATAATACGTCTCCATGATGAGTTTCCAACAGTTGTGTAGTAGTAGCAACAATTGTGATAACTATAATCTCCCAGACTAGTTACAGTTAAGTCAGGTTATCATATATCTACTCATCATCAAGGATAGTGTATACCGTCCTTGACTCATCATACCTACTGCGCATTCTCAATTCTAATTTCAATTCAATCGTTTCCATGTTATTTTTTCAAAACAGTCTCAATACAAAACCAAAATATTTTCTGTTGTGACCTTGAACTCAAAACGTTTTGAAACTTGAAATCACTTCCATGGGGTTTTGAATACCTAAACCGTTTTGACAACTCATGGAAACGTAGAAATGATTGTACTTTTTCAAATCGACTACACTAAGTAACTATACACAAAAATCACGTCGGGCATCACAGCCAAAACAGTTTTTGACTTTAAATCCACATTTTGAAATATTTAAAACTTAACCTATAATTTATGCGTCTTCAAAATGTTAAAACCCGCAAAAAAATGAGGCAAGTTTCGAGTTAAAAAAAACACTTAATTCTTAGGGATAAACAAACGAGAACATAAAATTGGTCGTGATGGAATATCATGGCTTTTCATCATCAATGCTATATCTACGTTTTTTCTTTTACACTTTATCAATTTTCGGCATTGAAAATGTTATTGTAGTTGAAAGCCGTCTCTGCTAAAGTTATTTTTTATTTAAAAATATCAATCAAAATAAAACCTTAAGTTATAAAAAGGAATCTCTTTTATTTATTATCAGAACTACAGTTTTAATGATTGTATACAGAGCTAATTGTGAGTGAAAACTACCACGAGATCGGAAGCATCTCGAAGTATTTAAACACCTTATAAGATTCTCAAAATTCTGGCAACGCAGAAAGATCTTATAGTAAAGGTATTCCAAGAAGTGATGGGGCACTCGGAAAATACATACTGTAAACTTGGCTTCATTAATATCGGAACTCTCGAGTATTGCCAAATTCGGTATAGTCTTGTGCTAAATATTTATTTGCTAAATGACAGCTCTCCATGGCAATTGATCTATAAAAACAGAATAGTAGGTTTGTTCCAACCAAGCATTGTACCGTCCGCAGGATCGTCACGGGCATGCGCAATGGATAAAAGCCGTTCCAACCCGACTTGTGACAGTGTTTCGTACCGTCCTCCAAACTGTTCCAACCCACGCAGGGATCGTTTGCGATCCGTTTACTATACGGTCCAAACGATCCTCTGACAATACCAAGTACTGGTTTGTATGACATGCGCAGTTATGTCAATCGTCACACATGTCAACAGGAAGGTTCTCTAGAGCTGTGTCCAGACTGCCGAACCGAACAGAGGAAGCGAACCGAGCATTGATCCATTAAGTCCTAATTTTAGTAAATTTTTAGTGTTTTGTGTGTGTGCCTATTTTATTAAAAACTGACTACACATAATGGAAAAACAACCCTGGCGCACTTCTCAGATTGTCATTACTTCTTAGTCAACCTTTAGCTATCTAGCTTACACAATATAATTGAAATATATTTCAACAACAGCGCTTAATATCTACACAAACGATAAAGACAAACCAACAGCCGTTTTAACCCTGTTTTTATGTATCCGACAAATAAGCAATAATCCGTTTTTTATCAGTGTTTTTATGTCTCCGACAAATAAATAATTAATTTTGCAGTAGCGACGCTACTGTAAATATATATGGTAATTAATTATAAAAGAATAAGCAATAATGAGGAATCAATTGTGTGCATATGCCCCCACACCCAACAAAACAAAAAATTACAATAATAAATATTTCTTTAATACGTCGGGGAAGTGTGGCGTCACTTACGTAAAAAAAAAGTGTTTTGTTAGGTTGGCTACTCTGAACTGGCTCATAACAAACAAGATTCAAGTGGGTTTTATCAGTGCTATTTTATTTTATTATTATTTTTTAATTAATTTTATTAATTTAAGAATGAACAATGTCTCAATGCTTTGCATTTGTGTGCAACGCATAGGGCCTTAAAAGATAAATGTCACTTTTACCGCTTTCCCAAGAATAAAAATCAATTTTCTGTGTGGCGTAACATCTACAACAGAATTCTTTGTTCTATCATCTATTAATGCATACATTTATTGCTTATTAATGATTTTAATGATATATGATTAGGTTAAAAACAGTTAAAAAAGCTTTTAATAGAATAAAAAGAGGAAAAAACTATGAAATGCTTGCAGAACACTAGTAAACAATTGTTTGGTTTGAGCCAGTAAAAGATAACCTGACAAAAAATCGTGGAGGGCGCCTGACGTCACAGCAACCTTCGTCACTTTACTTAACCTCTCTGACGCGACGTACGAACTGGGTTACTTAAGAGGTATGTACCAATATGACGTTAAAACATTCAAGGAAACCTAACAGATAGATAACCTTCCTAAATACATTCGTGACGATTGACATTCTGCGCATGTTGTACCATCCAGTTCTTGGTTTTAGCTCAGGATTGTTTGGACCGTACAATAAACGACTCGCAAATTTTCCATGCGTAGGTTGGAACAGTTTGAAGTATAGCACGAAGCGTATTCTCAAGTTGGGTTATAACGGCTTTAATCCATTGCGCATGCCCATGACGATCCCGCAGACCGTTCCCTGGCTCTTACTGCAGACAATATTTAAATAAGCTAATCAATTTATTATTAGATACGGGATCGCCATGGAAGTTATCTTAGAGGAGATGCATGAAGTGTCTCTCCTTTGTTCTATGAGTTTAATAAATGTGTCCATGGAGTCCATGGATAATTTCTCTAGTTTATCTAGTATCTCCTCGTATATGGAAATTAGTTTATTGAACAAAGCAGCTTCCAGCCTTCATAAAGCCATCAGTGCTGTAGACTTACTGAGTTACATTAGTGCTGTAGTTATATTAATAAATTAATTAGCGAAAGGTTAGTGTACTTTATGTCGGAGATCAACGAGTAACGAGAGACTTACTTTGATGATTATTATTTTCACAGCTTGAAGAATATAACGGAGGAATCCTAATTGACCTATTCCAGTCATACATCTTTAAAACCTTAGAATTTTTTAGGAGTTTAGAAATCGTGATCTCCTTAATCTATTCAAATTGCTTAATCCATCTTCTTTGGCAAAAAGAAAAAAAATTGTTTCCGATCAGGTACTAATTAATTCCCTTTTTTCTGTTCAGGTGATGCGGAAGAAGACGTTTCAGCAGATGATGCAGCTGAGAAGGGCGATGAACAAAACAAAACAACAGTACTTTACAGTCCATCTGGACTTTTATACATGTGCAACGCTTGCAATCGCACCTTTGAAACAGCCGAAATCGCCCAACAACATCAAAAGGAAGAATGTGAAAAAATTAAAGAAAATCCCATGGACGATACACTAGTTGTTAAGCTCATGTCCAAAAGTAGAGTTTATGGACGAGATTGCCGAGCAACCCTACTTAAAAGTGAAAATGGACTTCTCTACATGTGCGACACTTGCAATAGGACTTACACGACGATGGGGAATCTCGTACGTCATCAAACATTCGAATGCACTGCTAAACGTGACAAACCGACATTCGTATGTTTCGAATGTAAAAAGGTGTACAAGCGACGAGATCATCTCGTACGTCATATGAAATCTTTCTGCTCGTCGAAGCAGATTCCCATGTTTGAATGTAAACTCTGTTCGAAAAAGTGTAGAGGAGAATATTTCTTTAGAACTCATATGAGGGTTGCCCATGGAGTTAGGCGTGATAAGAGTAAAAAAGACGAAAGCATTTTAGGATTAGACTGACAGTATCTGTTAATAGTTATTTTTGAGTTAAAAATCTATTAGAGACCAGTTAAAGAATTTGGAATGCATTTATACAATACCTTAACAGTAATAATATTGGCAATTCTTTAGATCGTTACTCCTCTTTTTATTTTTAGAATATAAATGGATAAAATAGTTTATACTGTCTCTAAATAACTATTAAGAAAAGGGATGTTTGGTACAATGCACTTTGTAACAAATGAATATCTCTTTGCTGCTGTTGCGTTGTAAGGGGAAGCAGTCTAAAGGAGATTATTCCGTACACCTTCTTTACTTACTAACAGTCTAAAGAATAACATTCCGTACACCTTCTTTACTTAGTAACAGTCTAAAGAATAACATTCCGTACACCTTCTTTACTTAGTAACAGTCTAAAGAATAACATTCCTTATACCTTCTTTACTTAGTAACAGTCTAAAGAATAACATTCCGTACATCTTCTTTACTTAGTAACAGTCTAAAGAATAACATTCCGTACACCTTCTTTACTTAGTAACAGTCTAAAGAATAACATTCCGTACACCTTCTTTACTTAGTAACAGTCTAAAGAATAACATTCCTTATACCTTCTTTACTTAGTAACAGTCTAAAGAATAACATTCCGTACACCTTCTTTACTTAGTAACAGTCTAAAGAATGACATTCCTTATACCTTCTTTACTTAGTAACAGTCTAAAGAATAACATTCCGTACACCTTCTTTACTTAGTAACAGTCTAAAGAATGACATTCCTTATACCTTCTTTACTTAGTAACAGTCTAAAGAATAACATTCCGTACACCTTCTTTACTTAGTAACAGTCTAAAGAATGACATTCCTTATACCTTCTTTACTTAGTAACAGTCTAAAGAATAACATTCCGTACACCTTCTTTACTTAGTAACAGTCTAAAGAATGACATTCCTTATACCTTCTTTACTTAGTAACAGTCTAAAGAATAACATTCCGTACACCTTCTTTACTTAGTAACAGTCTAAACAATAACATTCCGTACCCTTCTTTAGATTGTTA
The DNA here is from genome assembly GCA_951217055.1 of Gerris lacustris. NCBI lineage: Eukaryota > Metazoa > Arthropoda > Insecta > Hemiptera > Gerridae > Gerris > Gerris lacustris. The sequence continues at coordinate 36,984,939 of OX578286.1, forward strand.
CTCCGTCCTCATTTTTTATAAGGGGAGTAACAGTTTAAAGAAGTGTCGTAATATCCATTATCAGCTGAAGTACATAAATAGGTATTCCTTAAACTATATTATGTGCTTACGTATAACGTTTAAGAAGTATCTAGTTTACGTACATTAAGTACGTAGATTTAAAAAATCTTTTTTGTTGTTGCTGTAACTTTTTTCCTATCTCAAATTCTAAAAAACTTTTGAAGAGCTGTTATATTTGTATTTAATAATCTAAATATTTTTTGACCATTTATTTTATCATAAATATAGGTATATTTATTTATATATATATATATATATATATATATATATATATATATATATATATATATATATATATATATATATATTATTATTCAATTTAGGTTAATCAATAATAGCATTTACTGATCAAAAAAAATAAAAGGAACAAAAATACTAAAAGCTTTCCAGATATTATTGACACAAAGATTATTTACTAGTTTTTAAAATATAGTTAACTTATTTTTGAAGACAAGAAGCTTGGTATAATTCAATTGATTTTTTCGAATAATAAATATTAATTTACATTGTTTATATTATCAATATTACATTTCATTTTTAAGATTTTAAACTTTTACTAACAAAATAAATAAAAATAATCTTAGTAACTAAAAAGTACGAACTCATAATAACGTTTTTCTTCTGCTTAAATTAAAGGAGATCGATAATTCGATATGATGGTGACGATATAAGATGGACATGGACAGATACATATCAAGATACATGTGCTTGACATAATACATCGAATGAGAATTTGGAATTTTAAAGCTAAATCAACATAATTATCATGTTGCAGCCAAAAAGGTTCTGCCACAATTCAATCTTCGATTTTTAACAACTTTAAAACAATTGCAAATGATTATAATTTTGTGTAACAACACAAAATATTAATGTCATCAATGATGTTTTGAAGAATACGACCTTCAAAATAGTGTACTGCTTGTCTGCAATTTGATACGAATACGAAGGCTGATTAAACCCTGAATAAGACTTGGCCGATTAAGATTACAAATAAAAACTTTATTGAACATGAAAATTGAACTAGAACTTCTTTTTGAGAAGAACTACGCTCCATTATCCTGACAAAGTTGGGTTTCAACTGAAGACTCTTCAGGATGTGACACTTTTTGAAGGATGTGGAATCCAATAAATAGACATTAAGAGGTTCTTGAAGGATGTGGAATCCAACAAATGGACATTAAGAGGTTCTTTAAGGATGTGGAATCCAACAAATGGACATTAAGAGGTTCTTGAAGGATGTGGAATCCAACAAATGGACATTAAGAGGTTCTTGAAGGATGTGGAATCCAACAAATGGACATTAAGAGGTTCTTGAAGGATGTGGAATCCAACAAATGGACATTAAGAGGTTCTTGAAGGATGTGGAATCCGATCAATGGACATTGAGAATTGAGAGGTGATGAGCTACACTATAGTGAACTATTCGCTTCATTGTGTTTTCGTTTACACGTGGATAAAAGGTAAAAATGATTTATATGTGTGAATTTATGTCCTGATTGTGTATTTATTAGGATATTTAGGTTCTAAAGCATTCCTAGACAAAGGCCTAGGATGGAGAAATATGAATTCCTTTAACACATTTATAACAATCCCATTTTCTTCTGGGGTGAAAGTTATTACATAAAATAAGAAGCGTCGTTCTTAATCAGATTGATTGCAGGTTTAATTTGGTCTTTGGATGTACTTTATTAACATTGGTCAAAGAAAACAATCATTGTAAGCTGCATTAGTATCTGAAGACGAGTAGTAACTTTCAATAATCAACTTTTATTTTATTTCCCTCTGAAAATGAGGGCACGAGATTCTCAGGGTCCTAATGAATGAGAGCACTATGTCCTACAACTATTGATTATTCTTCTATCTTGTTCATTTTATTGTGTTTGATAATCCATTTCTGATCTGAGTTAACCATATTTCGTACTAAAGAATTGTTGGTTTATCCAAATAAGAACTGATTTTTCCTCCAAGAAATGGAAAGCTTTCAAGGGTGTAATCGTCTGGGAAAATGCTCTTGTAAGTTCACATATTAAAACTTTTTTCTTCTTTTTTTCACAGACAATTGGGATGGCGATACTTTGGTGATCCAGCCCCAAGAGAAGCATGATCAGAAGTCGATGTCGACCGTTCTCCATGGACCATCAGGACCTCTCTACATGTGCAACACCTGCAATCGTACCTACACAACCATGGGTAATCTTGGACGTCACCAGACCTACGAGTGTAAGGGCAACGTCGCTAAACCATCGTTCGTCTGCTTCGGATGTAAAAAAGGCTATAAGCGTCGCGATCATCTTTTACGCCATATGAAATCATTTTGTTCGTCTAAAAATATCCCTGTGTATCGCTGCGAGTTATGTCAGAAACCATGCAAAGGGGAGTACTTTTTTCATCATCATATGCGGACAAAACATGGTGTAAGACGATCACATGGTAAACCGGGTGAAACAATCTTAGGGTTAGACTGACAGTTAATATATGGGCAAATGAAAATGTACTTAGTTATTTCGATTGTAACGACACGTCGAAATAACCAATCAAATCAAACCAAAACACCTAGCACCAGCACCTAGAATTTTATCATGACATACCGTGTAGTCCACGCAGTATAGTATAATAGATAAACAAAGTATTCAATATCCTTATCATTATTAAATGGCTGAAAAATGGAAGGTTTTTAAAATACCTTAACGAAATGTTCGGTTCATAAAGCTCTACATTAACGAATCTATTACACTAAATCAAACTGTCTCACCTTACTGTAACACTTTTATTACATCTAGTGAAATGAGCACAATACACAAAACGTAAGAAACAAGATTGCATCCGACTGACGTTACAAAGTTTTACATCATCTCTGATTCTATACGACTAAAATCAAAATGTTATGGTTATCCATGAAATTAAGCTCATGGTCATGATGGGGTTGAACCAACTCCTATCCTATTCAATCTTTAGTCCCAAAACCCTCAAAAAAAAAAAATTAGAACATCTTTGTTTTTTCCTAACCTCACATTTAAAAGATGTGAGGTATAACCTTTAAACCTAACCTCGAAGTCCATTTTGTTTAATGCACATGACTTTAAAATCCAATTCTCCTAAAGACTCGTACAGACTGCCGAACCGAACAGAGGAAATGAGTCGAGCATTGGTCTCTGCGCATGCCCAATCTAAAGAGCGCTTGCGCATCTCAGACAGGGCATGTGCAGTTACTTATGCTCGGCTCATTTTCTCTGTTCGGTTCAGCAGTCTAGACGAGGCTTAACCCTTCAGTTCATATTATGTTCTCCAATCATTCCATAAAACCGTAAAATGTAAGTTACCATGTGACTTACTAACTAATGAATCCATGGTGAATGTTAATATTGCTTTAAAAAAACATATTTTTTTATCTAGTATTAAAAAATATTTCCTTTAGTAGATTTTTTCGTATAATTTTTTTTTTTAATTTTCACACATAGTCAGAGTGAATTACCATTAAAGTTACTTGCAATTTACACGATACTCAAAACTATGTTAATAAATATTTATTTACAATAATTAAAACGCACAAAACCCGGGGAATTTTTTGGTTGAACCATAATTAGTTTTGTATTTACGCACAATCTGTTAGCTGGAAAATATATTTTAACCAAACTTTGGGCATTATCATTATTATCTAACTCAATAACGTTCGTCACAACGCCTATTCAACGAACATTGATTCGACGTGTAATCACTTGATTATTAAATCACCCAATAACAATAATAACCGATAACTAATTGATCATCCGCAACTGAAATTGAACTAACATTTGACTCTTCGAATAATTCCTTTGTTTAGAAATTAACTATAATAATATAAATTTTATAATTTTCTATTTAATCATAAAATACCTACTACAAATAAGGAACGAATTTATTATATAATATAAAATAAATAATCTCTATTTTATTAAAATCATATGTTAATTATTCTTTAGATAACAAAAAAAAACATATTTTGTGTTAACTAATCTTTACTATTCTCTACCGTTAATTAGTTTTTCTGTATTTAATTTTGAAACTGTTAATTATTGTCTAAAAAAAATTCTGTTAAATATACCTAAAAAAAAATATAATATTTGACTTTTATTTTTAATTTACGTAAAGGACGAATTAAGAAATTAAAAAAATAATAGAATTAAGAAAAAATATTGACAAAACTCTATTTAAGAGAGTAAAAATTATGGTGCCTTAATAAAGATTTTCAAATCTTTAAATTTATTCCAATAAATATTACTGTTTTTTACATTAAAAAAAATGTTTAATATAAAATTGTTTTACTAGTATTAAAAATTCTGAAATATCTAAATTAGGGAATATAAAATATTTATTTTACTAAGTACCTATCATTTTTTATTTATTTAATATACTTACATATTTTACAGAAATGTTGTGCCTTAATAAAGATTTACAAATCGATATTTTGTTAAATTTGTTGTTTTAATAGTAAATTTTCTTTGGATTTAATATTTACCTGTTTTTTTTTTATATAAGAAAATATAAAAACCTATGTGTGATTATCTTCTCCAATCGTTAGGTAATTTGAGAACTTTTATGTCACAATCTAAGCATAAATGTTCATACTCAAAATTATATACAAAAAATTAAAAATTGAATAACTTTGATGTAACATTTCTTTAAGTACTTTTGAGTCAAGATCTTGCTCTGCACAAAAATGGTCAATTTAAGTTTTCCTTAGTAACTTATGTAAAAAACTTATGTGTACCTACTCGTCTTATTTGAGAAATTGTATGTTGAATGCGTGTTATGTGACTTTAATGAAAATAACATTATAATGAGAGAATTTATTTTTTTTAAAGGATATTGTAAAATGTAAATAATTTGTAAACACATAGACTATAATTTACTTTGATAGTATTTTTATTTATATTTTATTAAATCTTTGTTTTAAAATTGAATGAAAATATCTAAAGCAAATTAAAATACAGTATAAAAATAATTTAAAACAATAATAAAAAAACACATGAAAATTATTTATGTAACACTATAGTACATAGGAATATATATATATATATATATATATATATATATATATATATATATATATATATATATATATATATATATATATATATATATATATATATCAGCAATGTAATACCGTGTTTATGCACACTGCAATAGGCTACAGTCTCTCACAAGTTGTGTAGTATATATATATATATATATATATATATATATATATATATATATATATATATATATATATATATATATATATAATCTACAATGTTTATCTTTTATTATTATTAAACAGAAAATATATAATTGTTATAATCCTAGTTAGTGAGATTAAAAACAATATATTTATGTATTGGGTCTTCCATGTTATTATTTTATTAAGAAATGAGGAAAAATTAATGTTTATATTTTTTGTTAAGGATAATTATAATGAAAATATAATAATTAAACATGTTTTTGTATTATTAATTATTTACCTAGATTTTAATGTTAGATATTTTTAACAGAATAATAATAAAAGTTTAAATACCTATTAAAAAAAATAAAAATACTTGCTTAGAGAATCTATCCATTAATATTATTATCAAGGAGGAAGAGATTAAAGAGGGAAGAATTAAAGAGGAAGGATTAAAAAATTGGTAAGGCGTGAAGTCTCACGTAAAAAGGGTTTCGTTGGTATTGTGAACACAAAATTAGAAGAGGGGAGGGGGGGGGGGGGAAGAAAAGTTTTTTTGACAAAATGGCGCCGAAAATTAAACACTATCCATAAGTGGTATATATATTTGTAATCTACTCTTGAATACCTTTCATTTGATACCCCACTCAAAATTTAAAAAAAATATATTTTTTCGAGTAACGTGAATTATCCGCCATCTTGGATTTCCAGTAGATCAGATCAAATTGCTAATCTTATTTTTTCTATGGCCCAGCAGACCACACATTTTGCATATTTTTCTATATTTTTAGTAACAGCGGAAATACGATTTTAGGGGGGGGGACACGAAACATTTCGAGGTTTTTTGACAAAATGGCGCCGAAAATTAAACACAACCCCTAAGTGGTATATATATTTCTATTCTACTCTTCAATACCTTTCATTTGATACCCCACTCAAAATTTTAAAAAAATATTTTTTTTCGAGTGACATGAATTATCCGCCATCTTGAATTTCCAGTAAATCAGATCAGATTGCTAATCTTATTTTTTCTATGGCCCAGCAGACCACACATTTTGCATATTTTTCTATATTTTTAGTAATAGCGGAAATACGATTTTAGGGGGGGGGACACGCAAAATTTCGATGTTTTTTGACAAAATGGCGCTGAAAATTAACCACTATCCCTATGTGGTATATATATTTCTATTCTACTCTTCAATACCTTTCATTTGATACCCCACTCAAAATTTAAAAAAAATATTTTTTTTCGGGTGACATGAATTATCCGCCATCTTGAATTTCCAGTAAATCAGATCAGATTGCTAATCTTATTTTTTCTATGGCCCAGCAGACCACACATTTTGCATATTTTTCTATATTTTTAGTAATAGCGGAAATACGATTTTAGGGGGGGGGACACGCAAAATTTCGATGTTTTTTGACAAAATGGCGCTGAAAATTAACCACTATCCCTATGTGGTATATATATTTCTATTCTACTCTTCAATACCTTTCATTTGATACCCCACTCAAAATTTAAAAAAAATATTTTTTTTCGGGTGACATGAATTATCCGCCATCTTGAATTTCCAGTAAATCAGATCAGATTGCTAATCTTATTTTTTCTATGGCCCAGCAGACCACACATTTTGCATATTTTTCTATATTTTTAGTAATAGCGGAAATACGATTTTAGGGGGGGGGACACGCAAAATTTCGATGTTTTTTGACAAAATGGCGCTGAAAATTAACCACTATCCCTAAGTGGTATATATATTTCTATTCTACTCTTCAATACCTTTCATTTGATACCCCACTCAAAATTTAAAAAAAATATTTTTTTTCGAGTGACATGAATTATCCGCCATCTTGAATTTCCAGTAGATCAGATCAGATTGCTAATCTTATTTTTTCTATGGCCCAGCAGACCACACATTTTGCATATTTTTCTATATTTTTAGTAATAGCGGAAATACGATTTTAGGGGGGGGGACACGCAAAATTTCGATGTTTTTTGACAAAATGGCGCTGAAAATTAACCACTATCCCTAAGTGGTATATATATTTCTATTCTACTCTTCAGCACCTTTCATTTGATACCCCACTCAAAATTTTAAAAAAATATATTTTTTTCGCGACGTGAATTATCCGCCATTTTGAATTTGAACAGCTGATAATATTGAGTTCGCTATATTTTTCCTGTGTGCGCGTCAAAACGATCTTTTATACTGGAAAGTTTCACGTTTTTATCTTTTTTGGTTCAAAAGTTATTGGAACCGTACAGAGTGACAGACGGACACAGGAACGAAACTATAAGGGTTTCTTTTTTTTGGTTTTACCAACGAAACCCTAAAAAGGAAGAATTAAAGAGGAAGGGATTAAAGAAGAAAGAATTTAAGAGGAAATCATACAAATATACCCTGCTAGAGTTACTGGGATCCCTGAAATTTAATTTATAGTTATTAAACTTCACTTAACAAAAGAAAATAATATAGACAATCTGTGGTCAAAGAATCATAGAAACAAAGAAAAAAGTAAAACATTTTTTTTAAAAATTATTTTTTTAATTCTTAACAACCTTTTCACTAAAATAAAATACAAATAAATCACAATAATTCGAACAAAATACCTATATAATATATTATTATTGTCAACTTCGTTTACAAATATACTTGTAATATATTTTTATACATTTTATAAAATGTTAGGTAATATATTATAATTGTATTATTTAAGTATAACTAAAATAGTACATTGACTAAAATAAAAAGCTAAATTTAATAGTAAATTTGATAAATTTTAAAAAAGTACAAATTTATATAATAAAAAAGTCTTTAGGTTGTATCCAGATGACATGTGCAAGTTGGGCAAATATAAAATTATGGAAACTTTGGCCACAATTTAAAATCTCAAACTTTTTTTTTGCCGTTCCAATTGTGGTCAATGCTTTTGATTTGTGATTTTTTAAAACTGCTAGATCAAATTTTGTTCTTAGTCAATTGTTGATTTCAAGTTTTCTGTGCTTAAGACAAGTTTGAGGTTGAAGAGCAGAACATTTTTCTCCGACTAATAGCCAATAGGATTGCTGTCGGTTATGATTCAATTGGCCCAGCTTGCACATGTTGGATTTACAATTGTTGCTAATGTAATGTCGTTTAAAGATATTGAGCATCTCTAGTTAATCTGGTGCTATAGGTTGCCTGATTTTTGATACGCTCCTAGATCGAAAAAATTGTAGGGTTTAGTGTTTTAATTTTATAGATAAGCAGTAAAGTGAAGTGATTAGGAACAAACAAAGACATCTCTCCACCAAAAGTAAATTTAATTTAATTTTGCACAATTAGATGTTTGAAAGAAGATGATAAGATGTCTGTTAGAATGTGATAAAGCTGGGTTTACACGGGTTTAATAAAGATCCAAGTGGACTTGGACAAAGTAACTTTGATCAAATTCTCTTGGTCCAAGTGGTTGTGCAACTTTTGAAGCAGGGTTTACACGATCCAAGTAGTTTGAACAAAACTGTCAAAATCATAATTCTGACACTCAAATTTTTCAGAAAATTTTAATAATTTTGCATATGAAATAAAACAACAATACAAAAATAACTGTAAGAACCAAACAAAACAAACAACTAAAACCAAACTGTGCCTTCCTTGTAAACAAACGGTACAAACTCGTCATTTTTGACAGCTCGTTCTCATTATTTGCAGGTGGGCGCCATTTTTATTTCCATCCAAGTCTACTTTGATCAGAAAAAGTTGAGGGCCATCCAACTCAACTTGGATGGTCCAAGTACACTTTGATAGCCTGTTTACACGATCAAAGTAGCGTCAAATCTGACTTGGTCCAAGTCCACTTAGATCGTGTAAACCCAGCTTTAGATGTCTGTAAGAAGATGATAATATGTCTGTTAGAAGGTGATAAGATATCTTTCTTCACTCCTAATTTGGTGTTCTACCCCTCTATCGATGGTAAATTCAGATAGTTTTTATTTTATAGATAACCAGTGAAGTCAAGGGATTAGGAACAAAGAAAGACACCTCTCCACCAAAAGTAAATTTAATTTAATTTTGCACAATAAGATGATAAATGTACCCCTCTATCAGTGGTAAATTCATATAATTTTATAGATATGCAGTGAAGTCAAGTGATTAGAAACAAAGAAAGACATCTCTCCACCAAAAGTAAATTTAATTTTGCACAGTAAGATGTCTGAAAGAAGATGATAAGATGTCTGTTAGAAGATGATAAGATGTCTGTAAGAAGATGATAAGATGTCTGTAAGAAGATGATAAGATGTCTGTAAGAAGATGATAAGATGTCTGTAAGAAGATGATAAGATGTCTGTAAGAAGATGATAAGATGTCTGTAAGAAGATGATAAGATGCCAATTAGAAGGTGGCAAGATAAGAAGGTGAAATGATGTCTTCTTTACTCCTAATTTAATGTTTCTACCCCTCTATTGGTTGTAAATTTAGATCATTTTAATTTTATAGATAAGCAGTTAAGTCAAGTTATTAGAAACAAAGAAAGGCATCTCTCCACCAAAAGTAAATTTAATTTTGCACAATAAGAGGTCTGAAAGAAGATGATAAGATGTCTGTTAGAAGGTGATAAGAAATATTTCTTTACTCCTAATTTGGTGTTCTACCCCTCTATCGGAGGTAAATTTAGATAGTTTTAATTTTATAGATAAGCAGTTAAGCCAAATAATTAGAAACAAAGAAAGACATCTATCCACCAAAAGTAAATTTAATTTTGCACAATAAGATGTCTGAAAGAAGATGATAAGATGTCTATTAGAAGGTGACAAGATAAGAAGGTGATAAGATGTGTTTATTTACTCCTAATTTAGTGTTTGTACCCCTTTATTGGTGGTATATTCAGATAAGATAGATATTCATAAGCATTGTCTTTCCCCAGATAACTGTATATTTAACAGAGTTGGCTTTCAAATTCAAATGAACAACAAAGCAAGGAGAGAAGAAGAACAACAAAGCAGGGAGGAGAAGAAGCTGAGAAAGAGTGGCATTAGTGAATGAGACACGAGATAAAAATTTGTATTTCTATCTCAGACTCTGATGAATGAATGGTGGCGTGTGGTGTACTAGCATTTCTTTATGTGTTACTGTAAGTCTTTCAGGTAAAAGAATTTAGACCCTTTACAAAAGGAAGAAATCTCCTGAACTTTGAAATTCCGAATGCAGGGAATAATGTGATATTGTTACTTTTAGTTAAAAAACATCTCGGTAATAAATACAGTTTTAATAAAATAGGTCTTTAATGTTTAAAATTTCAATGATCTGTACTGTCCATTCAGACTTTCATTTCTGTACTGTCAATGACAGTACTGTCATTCTATCAATAAGGGTGTTGGCAATTCATAAAAGAAACTGGATGTCAACATTGATAGTTTGATTTAGCATTGATTGTCTTAGCTTGATTCGTTTTTCACTATAATGATTAAAAATGCTTCCAGAAGTTTGATTGTAAGTTCTAGGTTTCAGGTGAATTTCGCACAGAAATGATTACAAAGTCAGAGGTTTTGTTTCCTCAATGGCGAAAGCAAATCAACTCTACAGAAAGCACTTGCAATTGCAAATGTCAGAAAGAAATATATCTTGTTTCCTTAATGGGCAAAATCAAAGCGACACTACAGAAAGCACTTGCAATTGTAAATGTCAGAAAGAAATACTCTTGCAATTGCAAATGTCAGACAGAATACTCTTGCAATTGCAAATGTCAGACAGAATACTCTTGCAAATTGCAAATGTCAAATAGAAGACACTTGTAATTTCAAATGTCAGACAGAAGATACAATAGAAAGACAGAATACTCTTGTAATTGCAAGTGTCAGACAGATTACTCTTACAGTAGCAAGTGTCAGGCACAAAAACTCTTGCAATAGAAAGTGTCAGACAGAAGATACTTGCAATAGCAAGTAATTAACATGAAGAGTCTTCCATCTGACATTCGCAATAGCAAGTAATTAACATGAAGTGTTTCTATCTGATGTGTCTGACATTTGCAATAGCAAGTAATTAACATGAAGTTCCTTCTGTCTGACATTTGCAATAGCAAGTAATTAACATGAAGTTATGAGATCAACATGAAATTAAATCAAGAGAACAACAATTTTTTCAAAATATTTGTCTTACTCCCTAGTAACAATTTGTTCATCTACGAGCTTATCTTATTACTGAAGATATATCCCCAAAATAATTTTAGTATTTCAGACAAATAAAATTAGATTATCACAATCACTTTGGCAAACCTATGCACCAAGTTAAGTAAGAACAGTTTCTCCATGTTGCTTTAAATTATTTTTTGTGAATATAACTCACTGGTTTATAAAAAAACAAAAACAACAGCCAAAGAGCCATATTGAGTGGTTAATGATCCTGAAGACCACAATAGCTGACAGGGTTTGCATAAAACATTAGCTATCTTGTTTTTTTAAACCATAAACTCGTAAATTTTATTCACTATGAGTAAGTTCCAAAAAATCTCAGTAGGAAAAACCGATTTGATCAAGTTCTCCTGCTTAATCCCAATCATCATCAGGATCAACGGGAAGGTCTTTGTGGAAGAATACAGTGGGAGGGAAAGCACCACGATTCTCCCCCACATGAATATCACGTGGCGCGTACTGGCATTTCCTCATGTGTTCTTGTAAGTCCTCCGGTAAAAAGAATTCAGTCGCTTTATAAGGGCAAGCAACTTTCCGACCTTTGTAATTCCGTAAGCAGCGAATAATGTGATTTTGGTAACTCTGAATCGGTACAACGTGAGCCGGGTCTAGTGGACAGATTTGCCTTCCTAATCGTTCAATCTAAACAATAAATAAACACTAACATTACATTTGGTATTTCCTTTTTCTAAAAAAAATAAGTATTATGCATTGAATTTTTAAAATTATTACAATCACATTTTGTAAAATTCAAAGAAAAAAAAAAAAAAAAAAAAAATCAGTGTTATACTTTAAAGTGAACTAGATTTTTAGAGGTATAGAACTCCATTTGAAAGATGGTGTATCTAGATAAATCAGTGAAATTTTATGCTTAAATAGAGTATTAGTAATCCAAAAAAAAATAATGAAACAAGTCCATGACCACCTCTTAGATAAGACATTGCGGTACTTCTTTAGATTGTAACCCCCCCTGTTTTTTTTTTTTAGAATATAAATGACAGACTAAATAACTATTAAGGCAAAGGGATGTTTAGTCCAATGTACTTTGGGACAAAGGAATATCACACTTCTGAATAAAAAGAACCAGTCTCTCCACGGAATAAAATACTTGTTTATTTATCAAAGCAGCTTTCAGCTTTTATAAAGCCATCATCAGTGCCTATGAACAAACACTAAGTGTTAAAACTTACTAACATGGAACAAAATTGAAAAGACAAGAAAATGAATAAAAGCTAATAACAAAATAAGAGATAAATCACCAAAAAGGTAAGAAAAGATTAACAAAAAACTAAATATGACGATAATTAATCATAATGAATAAAAGAAATGCAAAAAATTAACAATTAATAAAACAGGAAAACAGTTAAAAATTACAAAAACCGAAAATGTAAAATAACATAAAAACAAACATAAAACTAAAGACATAGTCAAAATAATAAGAGAGCTTACCGATTTAAGTATAACTAGGGACACATTAACATAGGCACTGATGATGGCTTTATAAAAGCCGAAAGCTGCTTTGATAAATAAACAAGTATTTTATTCGGTGGAGAGACTGGTTCTTTTTATTCATCAAGATGACCTCCATCAACGCTCTTATTTCTCAATGACACTTCTGTTATTATAAGGGGAGTAACAGTCTAAAGAAGAACATTCCATACACCTTCTTTAGATTGTTACTCCCCTCTGTTATTTTTATAAGGGGAGTAACAATCTAAAGAAGTGCCGACATTACACCATAGTACATCTTCAGGCACTGAGTTTTCTGAGCTTGCATGCTCACTCCAAACTGGTCAATCCAATCCCAGAAAAATCATAACCCAAGGTGACTTACGAGATATGAATGTTAGCTCTACATTTGGGGGTGTTTACACCCCAAAAACTCTGGAACAAAAATCCTTAAAAAGGTTTGTATGAATGTATTTAAATTGTTAATTATTTTCAGTGCCACATTAAGTGAAAGCATATAATGGGAAAAAAACGGAGCCGCAACCTGGTATCAGGTATTCTCAAAACCTCAGCAATGAAGAGGGGCCTTTGTATTTCAAGGTATTTTGAAAGAAAGCAAAGTAGTTCTATTTCAAGAAACAAGGTAACATTTACTACGTTTCCATGATGTTTCAATATGGATTGAATAAGGGTTGAATACAGTTTTTGGATCCAAAGTGTCCATGGAAACCTAGATTCAATACGGATTAAATATGATACCGATACGATACACTAAATTGTGGTATCGTATCGGGATCGAGTTGCAACCTGAACTCAATCCTGAATAGCGCAGAGCGTGGGTGTGAGCGCACCTAGTATTTTTGTAGAAACTATAGTCAAATTTGTCAAAATACTTAATAAAAATCATGGTTGTAAAAGGTGAAGGTTACAAAATTATTTGGTAAATTTGCACTTGAGCACCCACTTATTTATAATTGTCCGATTGACTTCTACTTTTGGGACTAAGGAACATCACACTTTTGTATACAAAAGTGTGATGTTCCTTAGTCCCAATGTACATTAGGCTGAATATCCCTTTGTCTTAATAGTCATTAAGACAAAGGAATATAAAGAGGAGAGTTTATTGCCCTTAATCATCAAACAATCTTTTAGACTAAGGGATATCCAGTTCTATGTGTTTTGGGACTAAGGAACATCACACTTTTGTATACAAAAGTGTGATGTTCCTTAGTCCCAATGTACATTAGGCTGAATATCCCTTTGTCTTAATAGTCATTAAGACAAAGGAATATAAAGAGGAGAGTTTATTGCCCTTAATCATCAAACAATCTTTTAGACTAAGGGATATCCAGTTCTATGTGTTTTGGGACTAAGGAACATCACACTTTTGTATACAAAAGTGTGATGTTCCTTAGTCCCAATGTACATTAGACTGAATATCCCTTTGTCTTAATAGGCATTAAGACAAAGGAATTTAAACAGGAAAGTTTATTACCCTTAATCTAACAATACATTAGGACTATCTATTTATATGTGCTTTAGGACGAAGGAACATCACACTTTTGTATAAAAAAGTGCTGAAGATTTGAGCATAAGGAGTGTGACAGAGCATAAAGAGAAACAGAAGGAAAATTCTTGATGTGACGAGTCTTAAATGTACCGCTACAATCCTGATGACTCTTTGAACACACGTTTCGATATCGATATATATTCTCCTATTATATCGATAGTCACTGTTATCTTATCTACTAATAACATTGTATATAATGGACGACGAAGATTTTCTGAGTGTTTTAACGATGTATTTTTTTCATTATAAAACATTTATTTACGAAGAATACTGTCTTTTTTTATAATTGGCATCCAATTCCAAGGTTTTTAGCTATCCTGAGTGAATCCCCCACCCTTAAAAACCCCTATTTTCCCAACATTTCCCGTATGTACGTGAGTGGATATTTTATATATTTTTTTAAAAATAAACTATTGATTTTATCGACACGGTACATGGTAAATAGTTGTTAAAATGTAAAAAGGAACAGTTTAAAAAAAAACCCGAAGTCAATCGGACAATTATAAATAAGTGGGTGCTCAAGTGCAAATTTACCAATTATTTTTAACCTTTTCCAAAAGTAACCAAGATAAAGTTGTTGTTTTTATTTTATTGAATACGTATTCAATACCACTCATGGAAACACCTAACTTGTTAAATCCCAAATCAGGATTCAATACGTAGTTAAACACATGGAAACGTAGTAATTATGTAAATGTATCAATACAATGTGAAATAACATGACTTGCACAGGTAATGGGACATAATATCAATAAATATAAATTATTATAAAATAAATGTCTCTTCAACAGTAGATATCTTTTAACACTTAATAGTTTTGTATTTTTAAACACAAAACATCACTTTTTTTTACGCATGCAAGGCAACTTTGGTAAATATGTAGGTACTTAAGTGGTCTTATATTTATATGTTAGTCAGTCCTCGGCCCTCACTTTGTTACTTAAGTAATGTAACAAGGCTAATTTCTAATTTGGCTAATTTTATAGTAGTACCAATTGATAAAACCATGTCTTTATATTAGATAATAAGAGAAAGCAAGCATCAGAAGATAAAACCTTATAAAAGTATCTACAAAGCATAATAATTTAAACAACGTAAAAAGATATTTACCCTTGCGGCAATCATAGCTCGTTCTTTTTCTTGAATTCGTGAAAAATCCACGTGACAATGTCTAGAATTATTACAAATAACTGATATGAAATTAATAGAACATAAAAATTCCAACCAATAACTTTAACAGATTAAGAAAAAAAAAAGAGAATAGCTCAACAAAAACACATTAAACATTAATAAATAAATATCACTATCACAACGTTGACCGTTGCTTATCAAACAAAACAATTGCTTGTTGTATTTGGTTTCCAGGAAACAGAAACAACTAACCCAGGTTAATATGGTTAGTGTATGTTTTTAATCTATAATAATGTATTGCGGGGATATACATCTCATCTACAAAAGTAACTTTATTATTAAATAAATATAAAACCAGTTCTCAACCCAAAATTTATTTTTCTTAATTATATTTGACGTCCCATATTAGTCATCTACAAAATTAAGGGGTTTTGTAAATATCTAAAAGCAGATCTAGAGATCAAGTAAGGGTAATATGTATTAGCTAAGAAGGATATAATTTGTATTTTGTATTTGAATTAAGAAGTACAAGTTGGAATTATGAAAATAGTAACTAATTTAGTATGTTATTTATAGTGTATGTAAACTATAGTGAACAAGACAATGAAAATAATACAACAGGTTTCTTCTGATATTTGTTGTTTCGATATTTAAGTTTAAGCAAGAGAAATTGATAAAAAATTATATGTTTCTTCCAAGAGTTTTAGCAAATGAATCATAGTTAATAATAAAAAAGATCAGATTTGATCAGTTGATTGCAATCAAAATAAATAGCTAATATTTACTTATTTACACTGATCAAGTATACTCTTCCAGTTTTATTCTCTGTTTAAGGCAAAACCCGCGATACATTGGTTTATGAATAAATCTGAGTTTGGTTTGTTTTGGACTTTGGACCAGTACAATAATAAAATTCATCGTGTTTTTTCCTGTTATCTGATAAAAGAACATCCTTAATCCGTAATCAAAATAAGAAATAATTTCATATTTTAATTGTTATATTATCTGAACTAAATTATTTTTTTCAAGGGCATAATATATGTAATATTCTTATATAGTTTCAAGTGAAATAAAAGAAAGTTATTCCCGATTTTTTTATTTTAAATTTTTAAAGAAAACGAAAATACCTTTACTGAATATACTTATCGTAAGTAGGTGTTACATTGTTTTATGTTTTTTTTTAATTTAATTTACAATATTAATTTAAAATTTAAATCAAAATTATTGCAAGCAGGCAAAATTATAACTGAGCGCAAGGCCAAGTTCCAGTAAGTATGCAGTGAATCTTTACTTGAACCAATTTACCCGGTTTTTCTTACCCTCATATCTCTACTTTCTCTTAAGATAGGCTTTTAAAATTTCAAACATTGATTAAGCTTTAGCAGATTTGGACACTGTAAAAAATTGAGCCCTTTACACCCAGCCTCTTCAGCAGGGGAGATTTTCAAAGTTTGCATTTTTGTTACACACCGACTCACTCATTATTAAAATTATAAGGGACTTCCAGAATTGCTAGAACTTATAATGTGGCTTAATTGTAACTATAGCCGTGCAAATGACGGGAAAATTCCAAAAAATAAAAATGAATACTCTATGCCCGTGTTATTCTAGGTCGATTTCAGTAGGATGAGTGAAGTGACGTTTGGACTGAAGAAAGAGCAAATTTGGCCACCATATAGATATCATACCTTTGATACGTTGCCTTTTTTTGGAGGGGGACTGGAACTTAGCCTTTTTTTTCACAGTTAGGTTTTTGTTGAGGATATTTTTAATTATATTAATAATAAATGGATTTTGAAGCAGAACGTTTTCGATTTCTTTAGTTTGTAATTATTTTGGTTGTTTTATGGCAATTAACTGACCAATTTTTGTCTTTATTTTATCTAATATTTATCTTGTTGCTTATAAGTTACTATTTTGAACTTGTGCATTTGTTATTAAAAGTTTTGAAGTGTTTTCTAGAAAATAAAAACACGTATTTGTTGTGAAATGCTATTAAACTATGTTGTTTTAAAAACAGATTTATCATTGTTATTGCAGTTAGAAGATGACTTTAGATACGTTTCTGAGAGTTAGCTACGATGGACATTTGCAGATAATTGAATTTGATAATCCTAAGAAGAAAAATGCCTTGACATTAAGTGTGAGTATATTAATAAGTATTTGTTAAAAAATTTTCAAGTTATTGAATGTTTTATGACCTAACATATAATGTTCAAATACTTTCAGGGTTTGTTTTAAATGTTGATAAGCCTACAGTCTGACTCATGAAAGAAGACGTGCGTTGACAGCGCGGGAAAGTTTGACACATTGGGGGGAGAGCCAATGAGAGCTCGAGATTTTGGCGGGCAATAGGTTGAGCCAACTAGGTAAAAATAAAAATCTCTAGTGGAGGGGCGCGGCCCTCGGGATAACCGTTTGAAAAGGGTTCCTAAACTCCACCCCTCCTACATTTTCCTTCTCCTTGTTGTTTATTTATCATTGTGATGAAGAAAAAAGAACTCTTAGAAGAAATATTAAAATATATTTGTAATAAGATGTGAAAATATATAGACAACAATAGTTAAAAAGATCGCGATTTGGTACGAGGAACATAACCTTCTTTTGTTTACAAACAAGTTAACTGTCCCACCCTCACCCACAGACCTAGTGGCTTTATTTTTACCCTCACATAGGTTGGCCAATCTGAGTATCATCTGATTTCCCGCGCTGTCAACGCTTCTTTCATGAGTCAGACTGTAATCCAAAGTCATTGGTGTGGTTTGAGGTAGTTACACTTTGAGGTGGTTAAAGCCCCTCTTCAAAACGCAGGAGAAAAATATAATGGGCCTTAGTATGTAATATAATTAAATCTTGGTAAAGTGTTATAGCAACTCTCCTTTTCTTTGGGAATTTTGTCTTTTTATGTCCCAATTTAATAGACATTATACAAGACGGCATATATGAGTGCTTAGAGGACCAATAATCAAGATGTGGTCCATCCCCTCCATCTTATAGCCAGTGTTAGTGGCATAAAATATTTGGGGGACTACCTTGCTGGGTTTGGCATACCTCCCAGCGAGGTTCCTCCCTCTTACATACACAACTATTAGCCTACACACAACTATTGACATACACAACTATTAGCGTGTACATTAGTGCAGTTCTTTCATTCTTGGTCTCTGGGAATGTTAGGTTTTTTTATTCTTCCTTTGTGGCGTGGATCCTTAAGCTGAAATCTATGTAGCCTGTGGATAACATTATACATAGAGGCATGTCAATGTCTATTTGTTTTAGTTTTTTTTTTTTTTTTAAAGAAAGTATTTATGCGATTTTTACTGTTTATGTATGGAAATATTCTGTTCAATATCATATTATATATATATTTTTTTTTTTTTCAGACTTATGATGCTTTGCTTGAAGCTTTAGCTGAAGGAGCTAAAAATGATAATATTAAAATGACAGTATTAACTGGACGAGGGAGTTACTACAGTTCTGGAAATCTTTTCTCGTTAGACTCAGAACAAGGGTCAGGATCTCCGGCAACTATAGAGGACGCACTTTTGAAAACTAAGTATGCAATTTTCACTTAACAACAGTAGCATAACAAGCAGAATCAATTCTGACTGCGTGGGAAAATAAAAGAAAATTGAAGGGAGTTGCAATGAGAGTTCAAGATTTTGGACTTATGACCTTCTATATGTTGATTGTTTTTTTGTGCCTAAGTGGGTTATCAGGGATGGTTTGGGATAATAGGTTTCAATTCAAGTTATAAGGTAGTTATGTGGAAGGGAAGTGACTGGTCAAAGGATTAAGGGGGGGGAAATAGCTAGGTCTTAGACAAAGGTTGGTATCAAAGTTATATAAGGTTAAAATAAAATAAAGTAAGTCATTAATATAATTTTGAGAGGTTTTTAATTTATCTATGTATCTGAGAGACTAGACCGGTGAAGCGTAAAGTAGCATACTGAGGACGCAGGCATCATATACTCGTAGAGTAGCTTTATATATGCAGTTATTGGCCCTAGTCAGGATTTCCTTAACAACCCCATCTGCCGTTCTAGCTCTGCTAGAACTATGGAGACATAGTAGGGTTGCATTTACTGTGGTTCTGAGGCTCTTTGATTGTAAGGATTGGATGTGGTAGAAGTTGGAACTTTTGGTGAAGCCTTAGGGGCCTTTCACACCGAAGTAGCAAGTCGCAGGATGCATGCGTCCTGGTGGCAAGATGCATGCATCTTGAATACCGGACTGTATAACTGAACGAGAGTTTTCACACGGAAGTAGCAAGTGCGACGTGCATCCTAGATGCAAGTGGCACGTGCGACTCGAGAACCAGCCGGCTGGTGTTTTATTAGCGTGCGCCCTTATTATTATTTACATGCCGCCCTACATACATTTACATGTGCCCTACATACGTGGAGAGTCGGATGATTGATATTTCATCATTTTAACCCAAATGCACTGAAGAAACTGAGGAGTTCAAATAAAAGATATAAGAAGATGCAAGTAGCACGTGCCATTTTGGTGTGAACACTCATATCCAGAGACCTTCAAATGCCTTTTTGCCATGGCGCCATATTAAAATGCCACATTTTGCCTATTTTTTGCTAAAAAGCCACATTTTACCGATTTTCGGTAAAATGCCACAGTTTGTGCCACATTTTGCCTTATTTGGGCCAAGTTCTGAGAAAAAAATTGAAATATTCTAATATTCTAAGGGGTTCTGCTACAACCCATAAAACCAGGTAAGATTAAGATATGCCCTTGCAGGGCAGGATTCCACGGTGCTGAGGATTCCCCAAGTGACGTAAGGGATTCCTATCTTAGGGTAGTGACTCACTTCGTCATCCAAGCTACCAATGACAATAGAATGCAACCTGCCACACGAGGTGGCGCCACCCACCGGGTACCTGGTCGACAGTCCCACGGTCTAGCTGCCACCTGCAGGTGGCGCCACCCGGTCAGCCCATTGTTTTCAATTAAACCCGTCAGATGTTGCCACTGCCACTCAGCCCCCACTCCTTCAATCAAATCTAGAGGGAATCAAATCAGGGGCTCACTGCATCCCTCATGTAAGTGTCTTTACTGGTCAAACTGTTCTTCAATCTTCTTCGTTGAAAGTTCCACGTGGCATTCGGCAAAAATTGTTACTGTTCTCTTTGATACGGGGTGCACTGTATGAAACAAACTAGTATTATTTTTGCCTGAAATTATTCAATGAACCCAACAACGCCTTTTTTCCTTCTTCTTTCACCAACATAATGATATTATTTATTTTTAATTATTTATTTACATGCGGTTAGAACTTTAGAGTAGTATCACAATAGTCAGTACAAATACAAACATAAAGTAAAAATATATTAAATAAGTAATAAAAATAATAATAATAAATATAATTTACAAATTATCATTAAGAAATTCAGTTAAATTATAATATGCCTTCTTAGTTAAACTCGTTTTAATACATTTCTTAAAAGCTGTTAGGGGGAGCTCAGCTATTGTGGAAGGTAATTTATTGAAACATCTTATGCCATTTATAACCGGAGATTGATATGACTTGTGAAGCCTACACATAGGAACATTAATATTAGTGGTAATTCTAGTTTGATAGTTATGACTTTTGTCATTATTAAACTGTCCATTGTCATAATTAATTTTTAATAATGATATGCATGCACAGCTCCATTTCTCGACTGCCCGAAAAAAGTAAAACTCGGGTGGCACAAGACAGGTGTCGGAAGCAAGTGGCATCAACAAGGTGGCACCACCCGGGTGGCGAAGTGTGTCACTACCCTAAGGATTAAAAAAGAGCCATTAGCTCTAGCTCATCACTGGTCAATGTGGGTCATTGTAGGGTATTGAAGATACCTGTAAATGGTAATAAAGTAGTTAATATGACTCAAATTGCATGATTTAATATCCCTTTTACTATGGAAAGGGGGGGGGGGGGTTGGAAAGTTGAAAAATAAATGCCACATTAGCTAAAATAAATGCCACATTTGGCCAAAATAAGTGCCATATTGCCACACTTTTTAGTGCCACATTTCGTAAAAATAAATGCTACATTTTGAAGGTCTCTGCTCATATCATAAGGATGCAAGACGTACATGCCACTTGCGACCAGGACGCAGAGTGCATCTTTGGTGTGAAAGGCCCCTTAACATTCGAAATCCAAAATGAAATTAGTTTACCGCAAAATATAGTAAACTAATATTTGAAGCGAGCGTAGCGAGCTTCCTACATTCAACGAAATATGCTCCGTGTCTGTCTGTCTGTCTGTCTGTCAGTAACGTTCACGCGTGTGACGATAACTTGAGTAAAAGTTGACCGATTTAGTTGAAATTTGGTATACATGATCCTCTTACTAATACTCAGGCTAAGTTCGTTGGACAGCGTGATCCGTCCAAGAGTTCGCGCGCAACGCTCGCGTAAACGAGAGGTACAAAAATTAAATTGGAATTTCAGGACGGGAAAAGATTCTATCATCATCTATTCGATGAGACGAACATTTTTTACTAAAACCAACAGCGACACCGCTATGACTTAATAAAGATCACTAAAACTATTAAAGCGGACCTAAACGTTTATAATAGAGAAAACAACCTTTTTACCGATATCTTACGTTCTAACATAACGATTTTAATAAAACTTTATATACACCATCTAATTAGGGTGACCATACGTCCCGTTTTGGCCGGGACAGTCCCGTTTTTTTAATCTTTTGAAGGCGTCCCGACGGTTTCTAAAAATGTCCCGTTTTCGGGAAAAGGGACATTTTATCCAGAAGATCTGGATAAAATGAAAAACTGTCCCGTACGCCATGAGACGTTTTCAATGTTAGTAAATATTTATTCAATTGGAGTAATTATCAATTTAAAGTTATTATCGATTCAGATGATTCGTCACTACCGTAATTCGAATTTAAGCAGAACTTCTTCAGCTTTAAATACTTTAAAATTGGAGAAAAAAAATCCGCCTCGAATTCTAGGTTTACTGATATTTTTAAAAAGTTCCTAATATTTTAAAATCGGGAATTTTAAGATATATGTAATTCGTACCTTCCTATTTTTATGTTATTTTACCATAGTAGTTTTTTCACTTTTTTTTTAAATTTTTATAAAAATTATTATTAGTTCTGACTATTGAGAGTAAACAATTTTTACTAAATTGTTTCGTATTTTACTTCTTACTTTAATTTTGTGAAAATTAAAATAAAAATTTGCTTGTAAAAATATGCAGTTATTTTTCCTTCAAAGCCATTCATGGCTTGAATGACATTCATCATGATTTTTACAAATTTCAATATTCATTATTTCATTGCAATACGCTCGCTTCAATGATAGAGCCACGCGATGCCTAGTACTATTATTGGATATTAACACATTGTTTTAATTTTCTACCTATTTTAACATTTTATAATACATGTTTGGTTTGTTATGGTTGTCAATAGGAAAGCGATTGATGGTTTTATAGATTATCCTAAAGTTTTAGTAGCAGTCGTTAACGGACCTGCTATAGGAGTCGCTTGTACTACCCTTGCCCTTTGTGATGCTATCTATGCATCAGAAAATGTAAGTTTAGCGCTATTTAAAAATATATATACATTGATATAAGGCAATAGTTTTTTCCCTCCCTTATTTTTTTATTCTGTTTTGTTTCTTATGTTGTGTGTTGATTTTGTGATTCCCTTAGTTTTAACCCTATTTTTGAAATATTTTAAAAGGCTATAGGATCTCATCAGTTCACTGTTGGTAAATAATGACATAGAAGCCAAAAGCAGTTTGTATAGAATATTCACTATTTTTGGTGTACCTCAAGAATATGTTGTCAGCAAAGTTCTTCCATGAGACATACATTGCCCATAAGCTGTTTAAGACTGGTAAAAAGAAGCTATTTCCTGCCCATGTTGGTGGATGAAGTAATTTTCATGATCCTGAGTTAAAAATTAGTTAGTTTCAATTAGTTAGTAAGTTCCAAATTTGTGTGGTACTAATTTACTTCATTTAAAACTTACTTTGTATACGTTATATATTTTTTGTTTTAGGCTTGGTTTCAAACGCCATTTTCAAATTGGGGTATCACAGCAGAAGGTTGTTCTTCATACCTCTTCCCTAGAATCATGGGTCCGGCGAAGGTAATTTTTTTTTCTATTTTTACATAACCATAATTGCTTATTAAGACAAGATTTACCTCTAAGGGAATCTAAATTGAATTATTTTGTGTTGTTTTGGAACCATAAGCATCTTGGACACTCGGATCCCATTTTTATTTTTGATTACCCTGATAACTCAAAGTAAAGAATAAATTAGTAATACGATTTTATGGCACTTCTTTAGATTGTTACTCCCCTTATAAAACAAAAACAGAGGGAGTAACAATCTAAAGAAGGTGTATAGAATGGTCTTCTTTAGACTGTTACTCCCCTTATAAAAACAGAAGTGTGATATTCCTTTGTCCAAAAGTTCATTGGGCTAAACGTCCCTTTGTCTTAATAGTTATTTAGTCAGTATTTGATGTTCTAGAAAAGATATAGGGGAGTAACAATCTATTTTAAAAATTTGTAGGTTTCCAAGATTGGAGTCATAATGAAGTTATAAGTGTTATGAGTGTTCTTGGGTGATCACTGTCTCAAAGAGTGTATTTCTTTACTCCCCTTTGTTTTTTTAGAGTATAAAGGGATGCAATTATTTATACATTCCTTTGTCTTCCTCTAAATATTAAGGTAAGGGAATGTTTGGTCCAATGTAGTTTGGGACAAAGGAATATTACACTTCTGTTTTTATAAGGGGAGTAACAGCCTGAAGAAGAACATTCCTTACACCTTCTTCAGATTGTTACTCCTTTCTATTTTTACTTTCTCATATAAAGAGAAAGTATTGTGATGGCGCGAAAATTTGATTTTGAGATTTTGATGGATTCACACGTTTTGAGGTCCCCTGAGTCCAAAAAAGTGGTTTTTAAAAAATGTCTGTCCGGTGTCTGTCTGTGCAAACGCCTGGAGCCTAAACTACTGGGCCGATTTTGACGAAATTTGGCATACATGTTCAGAAAAATCATACCCTGAGGCGAAATCGAGAAATTAATTTTAGCTCCAAATTTAGAGGCGCCACCCCCCAAAAACTCTGAAAAAAGAGAAAAAAAATTATTTCTCGAAAACGGTTCCGACGATTTTGATTAAAAAATTCTAAAATGTAGTCCATTTAAATACGAATCCAACATTATAAGCCGTTTTCCCGGAAAAAAATCTAGTTCCTGAGAAAAAAGCATAAAACGCGGACCGAGAGAGCCCGGGTTTGAATCCCCGCCCGGGAGAAGTTATTTTTATGATTTTGATGAAATGGTCAATAATAATTAAATGTACATACGAAAACTAATAAATGGAAAACACTGGGCTAATTTATGAACTCGTACATGAGAAAGTTTGTCTGAGTTGTCTCGGACCGATTTTTTATAAGGGGAGTAACCCTATTTTTTTTTATAAGAGGTGTGTCCTAATATTGGGCTTTTAATACCAGCATCTTCAAGGGAGTCCATTGTGTCAGTTTTAGTTGACAGTGTGAAGTTTTGGTCGGGGTATCAGTGGTGTTATACCTTATCGTCTTAGGTTGTATCTAATGGTAGTTAACCGAACCTAGACTGAGACTGTCATCTCTAACTAATAGTAAGGACACCCCTGAAGATGCTTCTTATATTAGGAGTGAAACTTTAGGTGACACACTTTTCAAGACTTAGTCGCCACTGGCAGATCTACAGCTTCATTAGTTTTTCTTTGTTTACAATGTCACAAACCCCATTAAAATAAAATAAATGTGTAAAATTTGAATGTCAATTATGTAAGTTATCTATTTTTCTTTGTAAATTTGTCTAGGCGAGTAAAATGCTGTATTTCTCTGAGAGGATGACAGCTGCTGAGGCTTTAAAATGCAATTTCATCACTGAAATCTACAAACCATCTGAGATAAAGTTATTGTGGAGTAAACTTCAATCATTCACTTCATTTCCTCTTGGGGTAAGTTTATATTAAACAGTTTTAATTTAAATCAATTTGTTGACACATTAACTGTGGGGGACTTCTTTAGATTGTTACTCCCCTATGATTTTTTTATGATACAAAAGACTTTGACTAAATACATCCCTCTACATGTATGTAGTCTAATGTATGTAGTCTAAATGTATGTAGTCTAAATTTGGGACAAAGGAATATCACACTTCTGCTTTTATAAAGGGAGTAACAGTCTGAAGAAGAACATTCCGTACACCTTCTTTAGATTGTTACTCCCCTCTGTTTTTTTTTTGTTTTTTTTGTTGTTGTTTTTTTTATAAGGGGAGTAATAATCTAAAGAAGTGCCAGGTTTTTATTAAATAAAAGTACAATATAACTAACAAACTCTGTGGCACAACTGTCTATGATGGGCTTAGGCCTGCCAAAGGGATTGTACAACTGAAATGTATGACATGAGGATAGTGTGTCGTACCAATCAGCTGTTTAAACATTACAATTGGCATACAAAACTAGTTTGTTGCAACTCTAAACCAACTGGGCCCGGTCTGGGAATTGAACTGGCACTTCTTTAGATTGTTACTCCCTTCTGGTTTTTACAAGGGGAGTAACAATCTAAAGAAAGTGTACAAAATGTTCTTCTTTAGACTGTTACTTCCCTTATAAAAACAGTAGTGTGATATTCCTTTGTCCAAAAGTACATAGGACTAAACATCCCTTTGTCTCAATAGTTATTTAGTCAAAGTTATTTATATTAAAAAAAAAAAAAAACATAGGGGAGTAACAATCTAAAGAAGTACCATTGAACCTAGATCTATGGGCATTCCAAGTTGCCTGCTTACTGAAGTTGCTGAGCTACTGAGAGCCCTACTTTTACCTCCGCTAAGACCTTCTTTGCACTTTTTAAACCTTATTAACCTATTGAAATGTGATTGTCTCAACATTGTCACAACTAATTTTTTTTTTTTTTTTCAATTTCTATTTCAGTCATGGCTAGGAACGAAAAAGCTACTTCGAGAGGAAATGCGTGATAAACTTCACAAAATTAATGCTCGAGAAGTTGAAATGCTAACTGAAAGATTCGATTCGGAAGATTTCATGGAAGCAATGGTTAAATTTATGTCAAGAAGCAAAAGTAAATTGTAATGTTGATGAGAAAAAATCAACAATATATCAATGATGATATAGTAAGACTTCTTATCTTCAAATTTGGATTTTTTAAGATAATATTCAAAAATTTTAGAACAAAAATTCTCCAATAAAAAGAGTAAAAAATACATTCTCTATTAAACTAGAATTTTAAAACTTTGAGTAGCTTAAATCTACCCAAACAAGAAAAGAAAGAAGGATTATTGGAAACAACATAAATAAAACTATATTTCAAGAAAGAAAACTGATTTTCAATCCTAATAAGGACATCAAGTGTATAAAATGTACTTACAAAGCAAGGAATATCCAATTATTATGAATAGTTCAAATAATATATTTGTTACAAGTTATAACCAAAGAGTTAAATTTTAAAGGCCTGAAAATGCCTTAAGAAGAGGCAAAATATTGCATAAGGAGCTAACGTATTTAATTTTAATACCCTACATACCTTATAAAGATCATTTTAAGCAAAATCTACTTTTAGTATCTAAAATTTAGATTATCAAACAAAAAAAATCTTTAAATTGGCATATGACCTTGTCTTCTTCTAATACCCTTCTTTTAATATATAATGCCTCAAAAATGTTTAATTTGAAATAATAGTGCTATGTGTACTGTGTACTAGGGTAAGACACCCATTTCTTACCCTTAAGGATCCACCTTATCATTGTTTAATTTGAAGATATTAGGTTTTAATGTGTCAACATTGATATTATAAGCTGCAAAATTTTGTTGAAGTTAATATTCTGCTAATATGTTGTGATTATTTTAGTTGATTTCAAGGTACTTCTTTAGACGGTTACTCCCCTATGTTTTTTTAATAATATAAATGGATATGATTATTTATACATTCTAAGGTCTAAATAACTATTTATACAAAGGAATGTTTAGTTCAATGTACTTCAGGACAAAGGAATATCACACTTGTTTTTATAAGGGGAGTAACAGTCTAAAGAAGAACATTTTACACACCTTCTTTAGATTGTTACTCCCTTCTGTTTTTTATATGGAGAGTAACAGTCTAAAGAAGTGCCGATTTCATCACATTTAATGTTCTAGATTTTAGTTCGAATTATGTTCTTGGTTTTATAAGATGAAAGATTTACTGTAATAGACCTTTTTATCTCAGTTAACCTTCTGAGTTAATTGTACTTAAATTATCACTAATCTATTATAAGGAAACCTCTGTATCTAAGAGAGAAATGTCTGATTTAAATTGTCTGCCTGAAGGTGAAAGTCATTAAGTGCCTTTAAAAAAAAATAAAGAGATAGTAGTCTTCAGATGTTTATATGGTCGATTTAAAGTTTATATGGTCAATTTAAATTAATAGTGAGATAGTAGTGTTGAGATTTTTGTATGGCCAATTTAAATTAATGGTAAAAGTAAGCAAGTGATTGCAAGAACTCTTAAAACTCTCTAACTATATTTATTTCGTAATTTTATTTTCCGTAGTAGTTTTTGAAACTTTTTTTTAAAGATTTTTTTTATAATAAAACATAATGTACTACGAAAGCCCGAGGTGTAGGGCAAAATATAGCTGAAAGAAAAATGGAAGATGTTGAAGAAAAATGTAAATGTTTTTTAACATCCCTTTGTTTTGGCATAAAAAACTCACTATGTTCATAACTGTGAGTAAAATTTGATATTTGTTAGTTAGTGACTAATACCTTCAAGCAGACGAAATAAATATTTACCTCAAAAACTCTGTTTTATTATTTTCAATCTAAGCATTATTTGACACTTCTTTAGATTGTTAAACCCCTTATAAAATAAACAGAGGGTAGTAACAATCTAAAGAAGGTGTATGGAATGTTCTTCTTTAGACTGTTACTCCCCTTATAAAAACAGAAGTGTGATATTCCTTTGTCTCAAAGTACATTGGACTAAACATCCCTTTGTCTTAATATTTATTTAATCAGTCATTTATATTCTAAAAAAAAATCATAGGGGAGTAACAATCTAAAGAAGTACCCTTTATGTTACTATTGCAACCAAAGAATATGTGATATGATGCATTTATAACACAATTTGTCAGCATTACAAGTTTTTGCCAAAAAACACTTTTTACTTATTACTAATTTTCATTTAAGATTCTAGTTTTGTTAATGAACTGATCAAAGATTTAATTATGAAAACTATAAAGCTTTATTTCATTGAGTATAATTATTAATTAACAAATGATAAGTCAAAATATTAAAAACAAATACACATCAGTTCAGTCAGTTACTTTATCACAAATTTCATATTAAGAATAATATATAAATTATTATGTTGATAATCTTTTGATTTTGTTTTACATTTTATCTTATTAGGCAAAGGCAAACATTTTAAAATATTAGGAAGATGATTATAAAATCTTACACCCAAAACAATATATAATATAAATATCCGAATATTGTCGATATACTAATTTTGTTCCATCAATATATAAATATTAATATCCGAATATTGTCGATATACTAATTTTGTTCTATCAATATATAAATATAAATATCCGAATATTGTCGGTATACTAATTTTGTTCTATCAATATATAAATATAAATATCCGAATATTGTCGGTATACTAATTTTGTTCTATCAATATATAAATATAAATATCCGAATATTGTCGGTATACTAATTTTGTTCTATCAATATATAAATATAAATATCCGAATATTGTCGATATACTAATTTTGTTCTATCAATATATAAATATCCGAATATTGTCGATATACTAATTTTGTTCTATCAATATATAAATATCCGAATATTGTCGATATACTAATTTTGTTCTATCATTATATAAATATAAATATCCGAATATTGTCGATATACTAATTTTGTTCTATCAATATATAAATATAAATATCCGAATATTGTTGATATACTAATTTTGTTCTATCAATATATACATATAAATATCCGAATATTGTTGATATATACTAATTTTGTTCTATCAATATATAAATATAAATATCCGAATATTGTCGATATACTAATTTGGTTCTATCAATATATCAATATAAATTTTAAAAAAAGTGTATAAGAAGTATAGATAGTTAATTTAACAAAATAATAAATTGTTAATAAGACATTTATTTTTTTAATTAGTAGAAGATTGTTATGGTTGCGCTTCCTTAAAACTCTTTAAATATCTAATTCTAGACAATTTATTCTATTTGTTTTGTTGTTATTCTTATAATGAAAATATACAATTATTTTTTTAATTTGTTGTTGGTTTTTTCAAAATAGATCTTTAAATGTTCCTACGAAAATTTTATAGCTTAGGTTTCTGCGTCTAATAAATCTATATCTTCTGGAGTGAACCATGTCTGTGATTTTGTGGATCCCAACGTACAGAATTCATTACAGGGATCATTCTCAAGGAAGTAGCTCATGATAAGTCATTTGCTAATGAAAATGGAAGTGCAAATGACTTCAACTGAAATCAAAATTGCTCGTGATAAGAGTCAGTTGCAAATGACTCTCATGAGCAAAAATCTCTTGAGAATATTCCTTGTAATGGGGTTGAATTGTCAGGATTCACAAAATAAATCTTCTTTCGGAAGATCTAGGTTTATGATTCTAAAGAAATGCTTTTATTTTACAATTTTAGCTTAAAGCTTCTATACATTTTTTGGCACTTCTTTAGATTGTTACTCCCATAATAAAAAGAGGGGAGTAACAATCTAAAGAAGGTACATGGACTGTTCCTCCCCTTATAAAAACAGAAGTGTGAAATTCCTTTGACCCAAAGTACATTGGACTAAACATCCCTTAGTCTTAATTGTTATTTAGTCAGTCATATAAAATAATTATAGGGGAGTAACAATTTAAAGAAGTGCCCATTTTTTTATATTACACTTGAATTTCACGGTACAACAGCCCTTAAGAAGCTAGAGACTACCATATGCCTCTTTACTGCTTACTACTGTAGTGTAATGGGTGATATAGGTCAGTAGATCATCACCCATCACCTGAAATTCAATTAAATATTTCTCTAGATGCTGGGTAAATATCTGAGTGTTTGAAAGTGGTAAACTATGGGTATATTCATTATGATTTATTGGAAGGACCAGATGACCCCATAAGAAGCTAGGGACTACCAGATGCTTCTTTACTGCTTACTATTGTAGTGTAATGGGTGATATGGGTCGGTGCATCATCACCTGAAATTATATTGACACCAACTGATGCCACTTCTCAATTCAAAGAATAGCAATCTTCAATTAAATACTTGATGCTGAGTGTTTACCAACCTTCAGAGGACTGAATTAATCAAGGTAGATGGTATAAAATTAAATTAAAAAACATTTTATTGGTGAAAGTAGCGAGTAAAATAGATGCCCTACTATATATGAAACTGGAAGATAAGAAGGCAAAGCAGGTAATAGGAAAAGTGATTGATGTGTCCTTATGCTATCTCCACATCATAGCCTATCTCAAAATCAATTAAATGGGTAACAAACTAAAGGTACTTTACTATAATGGTGCAATAAGGTAATATACATAAATAAATGGTAAATAGATAATAACTGGTTGAGTGAAGGTGACAGTGGAGGTGTCACACAATGTAACTCTTAGAATAGATTTTCACAATTGCTTTTGATATTTTTAGTGCTAAACAACACTGTTTCCATTTTACTTTCTCATATAAAGAGAGAAATTACTGTGATTTACACACTTTAAGGTCTAAAAATAAGTGGTTTTTAAGAAATGTCTGTCAGTAATCTGTAGAAAAAACATGATAACATTATTTTACTTAAAAACGTTTCAGACGATTTTGATTAAAAAATGTTAAGGTTTAGTCAATTTAAATAAAAATTTAACCATAAAGTTGTTTTCATTGGAAAAATCAGGTTCTTGAAAAAATAGCTATAAACAATGGTAAGAGGCCAGGTTTAATGCCCCATCGCAAAGGAGTTATGTTTTAGGTAAATCTGGATAAAATGTTCAATTATAATTAAATATAACCGTAAAGCCCGAAAAAAAACAAAAAAAAACTAATAAATATAAAACACTGGATCAAGTAATTAAGTATTCGTACTTGAAAAAGTATAGTACAAGTTATATCAGACAGATTTAGTACAGTACAAGTTGTAGTTTAGTATAGTACAAGTTGTATCCGACAGATTTAGTATATTACAAGTTGTATCAGACAGATTTAGTATAGTACAAGTAGTTTAGTAAAGTAAAAGTTGTAGTTTAGTATAGTAAACGTTGCATCAGACAGATTTAGTATATTTGTAGTTTAGTATAGTAAAAGTTGTATCAGACAGATTTGGTTAAGTACAAGTTGTATCAGACACATTTAGTATAGTGCAAGTTGTATCAGACACATTTAGTATAGTGCAAGTTGTATCAGACGCATTTAGTATAGTGCAAGTTGTATCAGACACATTTAGTATAGTGCAAGTTGTATCAGATGCATTTAGTATAGTGCAAGTTGTATCAGACACATTTAGTATAGTGCAAGTTGTATCAGACACATTTAGTATAGAGCAAGTTGTATCAGACAGATTTTAAAAATCTTTTAACGCATTTTATGTCTACCCTAATTATATAATCACATTCAAATCAATGTATCTATTCACTAATCGAGGATTAATTTATTTTCATTAAAATTATAAATAAAAGGAGCATCCATATATTTATCCAGATATATATATTTTTTGCTTCCGAGCTTACCGAAGGTAACGGAAGCATTGTGTTCACTTTTGAGAACAAAAAACTTTTATGCCTCCGATTTTAAAAATTCCAAGACAGAAATCCGTTTCAGACATCAGGGAACATTTTTGGTCTCGTGTCTGTCTGTCTGTCGGTCTGTGTGTCCGCGAATTATGAAACGTGCGACGATAACTTGAGTAAATGTCAACCGATTTTGATGAAATTTGGTAGAAATGTTCATTTTACCAATCCTCAGGACGAGTTCGTTGGACAACGTTATCCGTCTAAGCGTTCACGAGCAACGCTCGCGTAAACGTGAACTTCAACTTTAAAATTGGAATTTTAGGTTGGGAAAAAAATCTAACTTCATCTATTCAATGAGACAAACATTTTTTTCAAATACAATTTTTCAGTAAAACCAACAGCGACACCGCTATGAAGTGTTAAAGATCGCTAAAACTATTAATAGTTTTTACACAATAAACAATATAAGTACATGATAGGATGCGAGGAAGCTATGTGCCACACTAATTGGCAGTCTATTTTATTTGTAAAAGGAAAAAAAAATTTAAAAAAAAAATCAAAATTTTTATTTTTTTGTTTAAAAATTGCGAAATATGACTACTTACATAAATATATTTATTTATTTTTTTTTTTTTTTGATATAATATAATAAACGGTTAAAAATATTTACAAGAGAAATAAACCAAAAATAATGACAATAAAATGAGAGGATAACAATTAACAATTTAAAAAAAAGTATTATTTTTATAAGCATAAAGAGTTCAAACTACTTTACAATTATTAAGACAATCTGATTTTTATTTATTTATATTTTTTTTACAAGTAACATCAATTATTTATTTATTAATAGTAATATAAGTTGAAAAATCTTTTTTTTAACAATATAAGTCTAAAGATTGTTTGAAAATATAAAAGAATGAAAATAAATTTGACATATTGGATGTTTTAAGTTATTTCAAAGTACATAATTTAATTTGAAGCGTTTAAAAAAATTATAAGAGTCAAATATTATGTTCATTTTCTTAACTTTTCTGACCCACTCTGATAATAATCATGACAATTTACTTGTCAATTTTGGATTAGTATTGGTTATACTAGGGTGTCCAATTAAAATTAGATTAATTTTTAGTAACAGTTTGTTCAATGTATGTTTTTGTACTTTTTTATCACGAGTTTTGTTCCCTTTTAAAAGTTTTTAAGCATTATAATCTTTCTATCAATGTCTATCGACAATTTTTACCTCTTAACACCAATTTGATAGAAGAGAAGATGGATTTGTTGATAAAGCATCTACGTACCTCATACAACAAGTTTAATGATTGTTAGTTTATAAGTGTTGCGAGTAAGATTTTTACAATCTAATTTGGTCTGGCAGGAATCTTAATAATGTTGATAATAGCCCATTTGGTTATTATCGGTTGGTTTTCCATTGGTTATCACTAGCGATAAGAAACATCTTGATTGGCACAATTTAAATTCATTTTCTTTTATGACCAGATCAGAAGTACAGTAGAGTCTCGCTAATCCGGACCCCGCTAGTCCGGACATACGTATAATCCGGACGGGCCAAAATCTAAGTACAATTTGGAAACAGGGCCTGTTCAGATTTATATAAATTGTTAAGATTATCGGGGTTTCTACTTTTATTGTCTATTAAAATTTATAAAACTGTTCCTAGTATAGTTTACAGGTGTACATTCCAACGTTCTGACACGAGGAATACCCGGTATTTCTGTTAACAATAAACAGATTTAGAATACCTAATTATGAATAAGTAAGAACATCGATAAATCTGTTTCGGTTCCATAGAAATGTAGGGCGGAAGATATAAAGGTAGAGTATTCCAGGAAATACAATTATATATGACCGAGATGGGGAGAGGGTTTTAAGAAACACGTAGCGGCGGTTCAACGGAGTTCCGTGAAATTTCGCCAAGCCGCCAGTGTACAATGTGTTAACTTATTGTGAAATGATTAGCCGTTGCTCGAATTTCATGTTGGAACACAGCTTGTTCCCCTGGAAGTCCCTTCTATACCTGCACCTGTCTAATAGATTGCCATTTTAATTTAATTAATTTGATATTCGGACTGGTGACAAAACAGTCCTTAAATAGGGTTTTTTTTTTTTAGACTATTAGACGTAATTTTTATGATAAAAACATTGATATTAATAGTTTATGCAACTAAAACTTGTTTTACAGACATTTTAAAAACTGATTCCGTTTAATCCGGACTTTCGGTAATCCGGACTGGGTCCGGTCCCGTCAAATCCGGGTTAGTGAGACTCTACTGTATTTCAGGATGGAAGAATTAATTCTTCAGCGTAATCATTTATGTTAAACATATTTCACTTCTGGGATTGGAATTAGTGGAGTTGGTTCTTGGGCTATGAAGGTCTAAAGGTGTGTATTGTTAGCCGATCTGTATAGATCAGTGTATTATTAGCCGATCTGTATGTCTGATCAGCTACACGGTACCCATTGACATAAAAAATTTATCATAGTAAATGTATTACATTAAATGTGTTTTTGACTTTTTTATTTACCTCCTGATCAAAGTTATTACAATATGGAAGAGTATTCTACGAGATCGAAACACATCTTACTTCTCTGGGAATTAAAATAGCTGTTTTAATGTTGAGCAACTACATTATTTGCCTGTCAGATACACTGATTCTAATATTATTTTTGGAATTGAACAAATAGTGCTGATATATCTGGACAGTGGTAGTAGATAAGAGTTATTAGCCTGTTTAACAACTTGTCCAAATTTGATTTTAGAACTTAACCACTGGTACACACACAAATATTTAACCACAGGTGTTCGGACAATGGTTTAGGTAGGCAGGTAATATTAGCCTGTCATAAGCACTGATCCGTCATCTTATTTTGAATAGAGGTATTGGTGTATAGACAGTGGTCACAGTCACGCAAATTTGAGTGACTGTGACAAACCTCTAGTTTGAGTTTAAAATAAAGTGAGGGGTCAGTGCTTATGACAGGCTAATAACAATCCCTTAGTACTACTAACTAAACACCATTACCTCTAGTTTGAGTTTAAAATAAAGTGAGGGGTCAGTGCTTATGACAGGCTAATAACAATCCCTTAGTACTACTAAACTAAACACCATCACCTCTAGGTGTTTAGTTTAGTAGTACTAAGGGATTGTTATTAGCCTGTCATAAGCACTGACCCCTCACTTTATTTTAAACTCAAACTAGAGGTGATGGTGTTTAGTTTAGTAGTACTAAGGGATTGTTATTAGCCTGTCATAAGCACTGACCCCTCACTTTATTTTAAACTCAAACTAGAGGTGATGGTGTTTAGTTTAGTAGTACTAAGGGATTGTTATTAGCCTGTCATAAGCACTGACCCCTCACTTTAGTATTACTAAGGGATTGTGAATAACCAGTCATAAGCACTGACCCCTCACTTTATTTATTTTAAACTCAAACTAGAGGTGATGGTGTTTAGTTTAGTAGTACTAAGGGATTGTTATTAGCCTGTCATAAGCACTGACCCCTCACTTTATTTTAAACTCAAACTAGAGGTGATGGTGTTTAGTTTAGTAGTACTAAGGGATTGTTATTAGCCTGTCATAAGCACTGACCCCTCACTTTATTTTAAACTCAAACTAGAGGTGATGGTGTTTAGTTAGTAGTACCAAGGGATTTTTATTAGCCTGTCATAAGCACTGACCCCTCACTTTATTTTAAACTCAAACTAGAGGTGATGGTGTTTAGTTAATAGTACTAAGGGATTATTATTAGCCTGTCATAAGCACTGATCCCTTACTTTACTTTTAAACTCAAACTAGAGGTGCTGGTGTTTAGTTAGTAGTACAAAGGGATTGTTATTAGCCTGTCATAAGCACTGACCCCTCACTTTATTTTAAACTCAAACTAGAGGTGATGGTGTTTAGTTAGTAGTACTAAGGGATTGTTATTAGCCTGTCATAAGCACTGATCCCTTACTTTATTTTAAACTCAAACTAGAGGTGATGGTGTTTATTTAGTAGTACTAAGGGATTGTTATTAGCCTGTCATAAGCACTGATCATTCACTTTATTTTAAAATCGAACCAGAGGTGCTAGTGTTTAGTTAGTAGTACGTACCAAGGGAGTGTTATTAGCCTATCATAAGCACTGACCCCTCACTTTATTTTGAACTCAAACTAGAGATGATGGAGTTTAGTTAGTAGTACTAAGGGATTATTATTAGCCTGTCATAAGCACTGACCCCTCACTTTATTTTTTGACAGTGGTACTAAGTGAGTGTAATTAGCCTGTCAGGAATACCTATTTTTTTTATTAAAATAAAAGAAAATGACATAAGTTTCTATTTGTGTTTTATTTTCATCATGAATAAGTTTAAACATAATTGTTTTTACAGAGCAACTAACATATTATCTACTGTTAAATTATCCAAAAATGACATGGTCAAAATACATTCTTAAATTCAACAAACTCTTAATTACTTTGAAAATAATTTGTATTATATTTATATAAAAAAATGTACACGTATATTGAATATTCCTAAATTTTATTCTATATATTTTTAATTTATAATTTTTATTTTAAATTTTATTCGTAAATTTTCTTTTTTTTTAAAAAAAAAAAATGTGCACATAGGCCTTTTTTAACATTACATAATATTTATTTTATTTTTATTTTTTAATAATTATTAAAAAAAAGCTTACAGCTATAAATAACAATAATTGATTTGAAAAATATAAGAGACAAAATAAAGTACTTTTCTCACAGCCTTAAATACAAAAAAAGAATAATTAATAAAAAAATAATTAATAATAAACAAAAATTATTATGAAGTATATAATTAAGCTATATTAACAGATGGTTATATATGTACGTTCCTTTTGTGTCTAAAATTCTGTTTTTTTTTTTTTACATTTTTCCTTCAAAAGTTTCAGAATTTTTTAATGAGACATTATTATGGATAAATTATTCTAAATTCCTCCGTACTAATTTCATTGTTAAATACATTAAAGTGTATTTTAATATATTTTGTGGAAAGACTTTTCAATATTTTTTTATTTTTAGAGTTAATGAGGTTTTTTGGTCGTTTCATCTTCGAGCCACAAATATTACAGATAAAAAGGGCGTACATATGCTCAGCAAATTTTGTTTTTTCACCCCCGTGTTTGTTTGTTTATTTATTATAAATCTATTTTTTAAATTGTTAAAAATTCAATGTTTTTAAATAAACACAAATATTATAATTATGTTTTTTTTTTTTTTTTTTAAAAAATCTATTATAATATTTTTTTTACCCATTTTATTTAGTCTAATTCATATTTATACTTAAAAGATACTATTTATATTATATTAAGAATTTTATTAACTTTTTTTTTTTTTCAATTTAAAATTATTCAAGTACAAAATAACTTATTACTTATAATTGCTAAGAATTAAATAACAGAATAAGTCAAGTGTTAAGACTGAGGGTGTTACAAAATTCATCTTGTTTTGTTTCATTGGTTTATAATTGATTAAAGATTTAACTAATCCATCCAAACATTAATCCATCCACCACTTGCGTTTCCATCTATAAAAACATCAGTCTTCATTGGAAAATCTGTAATTATTTTCATTCATTCGAAGCAGCTGGATTTACCCAGATAAAACATCATCACTGATGGATTTTCCTTCTCAAACAGATTGATTTTGGAATAGCCTCGTTGAGTTTGGTAAGTAATATTTTACACTTATATTTAAAAATATATTTATTTAAAAAAAAAAAAAAAAAAAATAGTACAATTTGAATTATTTCCTCACAACTTCATCTCTATCTATAAGCAAAAAGTTTAATGGTAATTCAAATTCTGTACCTCAAAGGTAAACTGCATTATGTTATTTTTTTGGTACTTCTTTAGACTGTTACTCCCCTACGTTTTTTTTTTTTAAAGAATATAAATGACCTACACAAATAACAATTAAGACAAAGGTATGTTTAGTCCAATGTACTTTGGGATAAAGGAATATCACACTTCTGTTTTTATAAGTGGAGTAACAGTCTAAAGAAGAACATTCGGTATACCTTCTTTAGATTGTTACTCCCTAACGGTTTTTTTAGAATATAAATGACACACAAATAACTATTACGACAAAGGGATGTTTAGTCCAATGTACTTTGGAACAAAGGAATATCACATTTCTGTTTTTATCAGGGGAGTAACAATCTAAAGAAGTGCCTAAAATTTACAATAGTAAGTGAGTAATAACTTTTGAAAAAGACTAGGATTATTATTCATACTAATAATGAAATTCACTAGTGAAATAGAATTAAAAAAAATGAAGAAAAAAAATATATATCTTTAACAGCAAAATATTAAAACAGAAAATGATAATGATTACTGCCTTACATGATCCGTAAAAACTGAAAGGACAAATGGATCTGGTCGGTCTGTTCAGATTAAAGAAGTCTGTCTGTATTCAGAATCCTTTAATCCGGACAGACGCACACTTAATCCATGCAGTTTGTTTACACTTCTTGTTCCGCGGTACTTTGTAGTGCGCCTGTAATAAATAATAAATAATATTTAACTGGTTTGAATGGGTTAGATATAGAAACCCTATTAAGAATTCGCTTCTAATCTGACCTTGTCAATAGATAATCTGTGTTTTCCACTACTTCCGGAATTACGGACAGTTCTTCATCATAAATCCGGAAAATTCGGAACAGACTTGTTGAATATGATTGTCCTTTCAGTTTTATACGTGTCTTATAAGAACTACAGTAGAGTCTCGTTTATCCGGACTAGTCAGGACATCCGTTTAATCCGGACGGGCCAAAAACTATGTACAAATTGGAACCAGGGCCTGTTCAGATTTATGAATAATTAAGATTAATTGGAGTTTCTACATTTATTGTCTATTAAAAATGTATAAAATTGTTCCTAGTATAGTTTACAGGTGTATATTCCAACGTTCTAACACGAGGAATACCCGGTATTTTTGTTAAAAATAAACAGATTTAGAATAATTAGGATAAGAAAGAACATCGATAAATCTGTTTCGGTTCCATAGAAATGTAAGGGGCGGAAGATATAAAGGTAGTGTATTCCAATAAATACAATTTTATGTGACTGAGATGGGGAGTGGGTTTTAAGAAACATATAGCGGCGGCTCAGCGCAGTTCCAAGAAATTTCGCCAAGCCACCAATGTCTAATGTCTCAACTTTTTGTGAAATGATTATCGTTCCTCGAATTTCATATCGGAACACAGGAAGTTCTTCTCAGGAAGTCCCTTCTATACCTGCCACTTGCGTATTAGATTGTCGTTTTATTTTAATTCATTTGATATTCGGACTGGTGACAGAACAGCTCTTAACTTAAATAGTGGACCT
The DNA here is from genome assembly GCA_951217055.1 of Gerris lacustris. Lineage (NCBI taxonomy): Eukaryota > Metazoa > Arthropoda > Insecta > Hemiptera > Gerridae > Gerris > Gerris lacustris. The sequence goes on from OX578286.1 coordinate 37,024,671, forward strand.
ACGTTGTACAATCATGTTTTGGAGACAAATAAAAGTAATTTTTACAATAAAAACATCGATTTTTAATAGTTTTACCCAACTAAAACTTGTTTTACAAACATTTTAAAACTGATTCCGTTTAATCCGGACTTTCGGTAATCCGGACTGGGTCAGGTCCTGTCAAACCCGGATTAGCGAGACTCTACTGTATCAAATTTTTCAATCTCAATTTCTTCTTTGTTTTAATTAGTGAAACTTTATCTACAAATTCCAAATTAATTCCTATTTTTTATTTTGTTTAATAAATTCCTGAAAACTTTTACTGATAATAATTCAAAACAAGAAAATTCATTAAAAAAAAAAGAAGTTTTGTTATAAATAACAAGTATATGAATATACAGAAAATGTGAAATAACATTTTTAAAACTTTTTTTTTCTTATGTTCAAAATTACAGATACAGAATTTATATAAACATCGATTAACAATTAAAAATGTGTTGATATAGAAGTAATTAATTATAAATATGAATTTTTAATTATATTAGAAACACAGACATTATTTTAAAAAATTTCTTTTCCTAAAAGTCAACATGTAAATATTTAGAGTAAAGTTTTATTTATTTATTTTTTACATCGGATTATCCATTTCAAAGGGTTTTTTTTTTAAGTTTTAAAAGCACACTTTGTGCTCATTACAGAATTATTAAAAAGAGATAAATAATTATGGATTTAAATTCTTAAATTGATTAGTTGTTTTCAATTTTCAAATTTCAAATCAATATACAGGGTTGCCACGATAAACTGGCTCACCCTGTTATCTCTTTTATTTTTGAAGATAGAGAAAAAATGTAAATGGTAACTCACCTTGGATTTTCACGTAGTTTTATAATATGATTTCCAAAAATATTTTTATCTTATAGTTTCGGCGGTATCTCTCTCAACTTTGTAATTTTAAATGGTAACCTATATTTTTTTCTTAAAATAGATTGCTTTAGAAGAAAAATGAGCCTTGAATCAACAAAATCGGTTGAGAATTGACAGAGATATTCAGTTTTCAATATAACAAAAATGCTGTCTAAGTATGTAAAATACTGTAATAAAAAAAAACGCAAATTAAACGAAATGATCTTAATTCTGTTTATTTCACTTATTTATGTTAGTTGAATGCATTTACTGATCAAAAGTCAAACCTTTTTTCCATTCCTTTCCGAAACTTTAGAGAAAAGGAAGATTGTCGACACACTGATCAAAAGAGGTCATACTAACGATGTTCCTGAATGGAATGGAATGAAGGTTTTACTTGTGATCAGTAAATGCATTCAACTAACCTAAATAAGTGAAAAACAAAGAGAAATAAACAGAATTAAGTGTTGTTTTTTTTATATTTAGTATTTTACATACTTAGATAGCATTTTTGTTACATTGAAAACTGGATTTCTCTGTCAATTCTCAACCGATTTTGTTGGTTCAAGGCTAATTTTTTTTCTAAAGCAATCTAATTTAAGAAAAAAATATAAAAAAATATAAAAAATATAGGTTACCATTTAAAATTACAAAGTTGAGAGAGATACCGCCGAAACTATAGATAAAAATATTTTTGGAAATCATATTATAAAACTACGCGAAAATCCAAGGTGAGTTACCATTTACATTTTTTCTCTATCTTCAAAAATAAATGAGATAACTGGGTGAACCAGTTTATAGTGGCCACCCTGTATTTACCCATAATCAGGTAAAATAAATATTGAACAATAACTAATCGAAGAGGCCAGAACTATTCATAGATTTTAGCACCATGAAGAATAATTAATTCTACAGAAGAACTGAAGTAAATAATTCCTTTTTATTTTATATCTCACGTTGCCAAGTATAAAAGCAGACTATAAAAAAATGTATGCATATAAACTAAGATAATATCCCTTTTTTCGGAAGAACATTTAAAATTATTTTAGTATTAATTAGAGAAAAAAAAGCATTTTAATTGATTTAATTAAAAAAAAAAGTTTAATTAAATATAATTATTCATAACAAAGGTAAACAAGTAAAGGTAGTATATTAACACAATTACTAGATCATAAATAAAATACCTACTTATAAGTATGATATACCTCAAATAATCGCCCTCCCACCATCATTCCCACAATTGGTATCGTAACTTCTTATATACCAAACTTGTTGTAGCTATGCAGTTTAAATATGGTTTATAACAATTATACTAATTAATAGTACTAGTAATAGAGTTGGCTTTTTATAACTACCTTTAATTGTTTACCTTCATTATGAATAAATACTATAAACTGCAAAATATAATTATTGTTGGGGGGGGGGGGGGGGGAATATCAAAATATGTATTTATTTCTATTAAATTTGGTTAGTTATGAATTTTTTTTAAAATTTTATTAAAATTATCTACAATATTCTGCCCTAACAGTTAATGTGATTTTCTTTTTATTTTATAAAGCAAACTATTTCATTTTTTAGAAAAAACATTTAAATTAATTATTAAAACTTCATATCCTGTTAAATTTTCTCTCTCAAATATACGCTGTTAATAGTTTTAAAAAATAAAATATAAAATATCTACTACATTTAAGTTTTACAAAACAAATAATAATAATAATTTGGTATAAAAGTTTATTTTTAATAATTTGAGAATATTATGTCTTCTATTTAACATATAACAAGAAAAACACATGTATAATTTTTTTTAAATTTAATTTCTGAAATTGATATTGTGGCGGACCTTGAATAGCCCTGCTCATATTGACTCAGTGGTTTGAGTCAACTCAAAAGAAATATATTCTTAATTTATCGACAGTTTAATTTATTTCTAATTTATATATTTTGGGCGCACCCTATAACGGAGTCCCAAAATATCTTTACAAAATAATTAACCATTCCTTTTTTTTTTTTTTTTTTTTTTTTTTTTTTCTACAATTCATTTTATTTTTTCATCCTTATTATTGTTACAGACTGAATATAATTTTATAAATGGTAAAAGAAAAAATAATAAATATATTACAATTATATCGTTAAAAAACTAACGTACCAAAGTCGCACAGTTTAACAGGTAACCAAGACAAGCCAATTAACCACAAACCAATTTATTGACAAATAACAATATAACCCCTATGATAAGAGAGAGGGTAGTTTTTGATCCCCAAAAGAGTTGATGAGCAAAAAAAAAGTTGATCATTTTGTTTTTGGCTTCCGTTCTTCCCTTTTCACAAGATTTTAGCGCCTTGGGCAAATGCCCAGGTCTGCCGTTGGTAAATCTGGGCCTGGATAGAGTTATCCAGGAATTTATACTGAGGGGTCCTCAGTATAAATTCAAGAGTTAAAAAAAGTAACATTTAAAAAAAAAAAAATCAAAGAAAACTGTAAAAACACATTTCATTCATTCTATTTTCATGGTATATTAAACGCTATTGGCACATTCATTATTTTATTTAATCATTATAGGATGGAGAGATCATTTATCAAACATCCTTACATGAGAACATAAGTGTGAGAAATATGTTGTACACATATGAAATATGTTTCACCACTTCAGAAATTGAAGCCTGATTATTCTTGAAAAAAAATTTGGTTCCAAGGGAAGAGCCTTAAAACCTCTTGGACACATTGCTCTATACAAATAAGTCTAATGTTAGAGCCTTATAACCTCTTGGACACATTGCTCTATATCAATAAGTATATTATTAGAGCCTTAAAACCTCTTGGAGACATTGCTCTATATCAATAAGTTTAATGTTAGAGCCTTAAAACATCTTGGACACATTGCTCTACATCAATAAGTCTAATGATATAGCCTTAAAACCTCTTGGACACATTGCTCTATATCAATAAGTTTAATGTTAGAGCCTTAAAACCTCTTGGACACATTGCTCTATATCAATAAGTCTATTATTAGAGCCTTAAAACCTCTTGGAGACATTGCTCTATATCAATAAGTTTAATGTTAGAGCCTTAAAACCTCTTGGACACATTGCTCTACATCAATAAGTCTAATTATAGCCTTAAAACCTCTTGGACACATTGCTATACATCAATAAGTCTAATATTAGAGCCTTAAAACCTCTTGGACACATTGCTCTACATCAATAAGTCTAATATTAGAGCCTTAAAACCTCTTGGACACATTGCTCTACATCAATAAGTCTAATATTAGAGCCTTAAAACCTCTTGGACACATTGCTCTACATCAATAAGTCTAATATTAGAGCCTTAAAACCTCTTGGACACATTGCTCTACATCAATAAGTCTAATATTAGAGCCTTAAAACCTCTTGGACACATTGCTCTACATCAATAAGTCTAATATTAGAGCCTTAAAACCTCTTGGACACATTGCTCTACATCAATAAGTCTAATATCATTCTTACGAATTGAACCCTAATTATTGTTGGTGTTAAAAATTTAGTTTAAAAGAGAGTGCTGAACCTCCAGGATACACTAATCAGTCACTTTATTAATAATTTATCAATGTGAAGATTAGTTTGGAACATGTTAAATCCACTTAAAACCCAGATGATTGAAGGTGTTAAGACTTAAGTTCAAGGTAGTGCACATTAAACCTTTAAAAATGCACTTTACACTTTTCATTTTATTTTTAATTATTTTTATTTTTCACTGGAAATCATGTTAGACCTTTCTTATTGACACCATATAACTGAGTTTTTCAAAGCCAACTTCAAATGTGGTAACACCAATATCTTTTAACATTGTAATATTGGTTTATTAGTATTTAATTCACACCTTTAACAACACTAAAAGTACTAATCAATTATTTGTTATACATAATATGAAGAAAAAAAAAAAAAAATTACAAAGTTTTTCTCTTCGTTAATTTTTATGCAACTTTGGTAGTTTGTTTAAACATTTTTTTTAAAAAAATATAGTATTAATATTAGATAACCTAAATAATTAAATAATTATAACAATATATTTTATTTAATTAAAAATTAATTCGATAAAAAGTTTGTCGTCCAAAAAGATTTAAAATAACACACCTTTTTTTTTTTTTTTTTTTTAAAAAAAAGAATTAATTATAATCACAGATTAAGTTAAAAAAAAAAAAAATATATATCTATATGAAAAATTAATAAACAACAAAAATTTAAAAAAACACATCAAGCCCCAACTTTTTCCCCCGATATTTTTTTTTTTTTTAAAATAAGACAATGGGGGACAGAAGCTTACGTTTCTCTCGAAGGTTCGTCGTTGTTTTGTGGAGGTGATATATTATCTTCTTCTATTCTGGAATCGCCACCTGAGCAAACTCGACATTTGCAGCAGACGATACACGGCGCTGCCAAGAGTAGAAGCGGTGACGCTACTAGCAGTAGAATTCCAAAGCCAGCGAATATACCGATTACTTGTGTTCTATGCCAAATAACGGAAGCTCGAGAATGACCGAGTTTATTTTTACAAGGACCTTTGTCGTAGTGTCTTAGAAGAAAATCATCCTGTTACAAATTTTAAAAACAAATATGTAAGTATATTGTAATTCAACAAAAAGAAAATTATTAATTAAAATATTTATATACCTAGTAAAGCATTAATAAAGAAAAATTATATGGAAAATAATAAACCCACCCAATATTTTTTTAATAAATGTCTATGAATACAACTTTTTTTTTTACTTTCTCACATGAAGAGAGAGTATTGTGATAGCGCCAAAATTCACGTCTTGAGGCCTCTTGAGTCCAAAAAAGTGGTATTTGAACAATGTGTCTGTCATCTGTCTATGCAAACGCCTGGAGCCTAAACTACAAGGCCGATTTTGACAAAATTTGGCATACATGCTTAGAAAAATCATACCCTGAAGCGAAATCAAGAAATGAATTTTAGCTCCAAATTTGGCGCTACCCCCCAAAAACTTTGAAAAAATGTGAAAAAAAAACAACTCTAAAACGGTTCTGACGATTTTGATTAAAAAATTCTAAAATGTAGTCCATTTATATACAAATCTAATAATATAAGCTGTTTTCCCAGGGAAAAATCTAGTTCCTGAGAAAAGCTTTAAACATGGACGGATGGAGGCCTGGTTTGATTCTCCCAAGAAGTTATTTTTATGATAAATTTTGATTTTGATTTTGAAATTCAGCAATGTACCTACGAAAACTAATAAACGGAAAACACTGGGCTAAGTAATTATGAACTCGTATATGAGAAAATTTGTCTGAGTCGTTTCAGACCATTTTTTTTTTTTTTTTTTTTTTGTAACACCCACATTTTGTAAATTGGTTACATTATACTCATATTATATTATTTTTGATAAGTTAATGTTTAGTTTAAGTATATGTTTAGTTTTAGATTAGAGCTTATTATAAATTTATCGTTGTAAAACAAATTATAAGTGATCCATCCAGTAGTTGGAATTATCTAATCGTTTTAGATTATACAGGTAATATATTGAGGGCTTAGTCAGACAACGTTATCTGCATATTCTAAAATTATGAATAATATACTTTTAGAATGCTTGTGTTTCCAATACATAAGCTGATTGGGGCATATTATCTATTATAGATAGAGATAATATGCCCCAGTCAGCTTATGTATTAAAACACAAGCATTCTCAAGGTGTGCATAAATGAAAATTAAAAAAAAATGTAGAATACGTTGTCTGACTCTATAAAAATAATAACTTCTGCAACACTTATCCTTAGATACACCAGGTTGCAGTATTAAGATGACAACTATAATAACAACAACAAAAAGACTACTTGTAACAAATAGCACTTGTAACACTAACAACTCCTAACTGACAGTTTAAAAACATTCCACCATTATTATATTAAACAATCAACAAAACAATAATTCAAAAAAAAAACCACTTAACAGATAAATGTACTTACATCTAGGGAAGTGAGGCAGTACCAGCAGAACACATGCTTGCATCGCTTGCACATCATCTGAGCGCAGCCCTCATCCTTCTCAATGGGAACAGAGCACATGGGACAGCACTTGATTAGATCAGAGTCGAAGGCTAGTAGAGGAGGTGGTGGACCACCTGATAGCCGAGGACACGGAGTTTCAAAGTGACAAGCTCCTCTACATACTGAGCAAAACCTAAAAAAATAACATTATCAATTCTTAGCTAAGTTCTCGGGTGCCAGCGTGGTCGAGTTGCTCTAGGCTCTCGCCCAGCTATCAATGAATCGAGGCGAAACAAGGTTGTAAGTTCGATCCCATGCCATGATACTTTGATTTAAACAGCTCACTAATGTCCACACCATACCCGGTTCGGCAGTACAATGCACAGGTATGATGTGGGAAGTGGCTGGAACTCTACCACAGGGTTAGTAAAAATGTGCCCAATGTGGCCTGGTTGCTAGGTTTGAACAACTGGTTTGTAACTACAACTACTATCTAAGTTCTTAATCATGAGTACAGCGGTATTGAGAAGTATTAAATATGTTGGAGATGTCTTTAGACACATGCAAGTGAAGTGTTTGTCCAAGATAGCAAAAACTCCCAGGAATTTAGAAAAATTCACTAAGTAAATCCCTCCCCTTACTGAAATAATCAAGCATATACAGACAGTTCCCAACACAAGAAAATTGGACATAGTGTTATTCTTCGATTATATTCTAATATTGATGTAGCTCATTAAACAAAAGAAAATGTTGGTCAGAACAAAATGTTGGTTTTTACAGTGTATAGTACAGTCACGCTAATCTGGACTTGATTCAATTGAACTAAATCAACAATCGTCAAGTCTATACTCATTGACTCTTACCCATTCGATTGTTGCTTGCCATTTAAAATTCTTGGATCTGGACTTAATTCAGATGAACTCAAATCAACAATCCCCAAGTCAATACTCATTGACTCTTACCCATTTGGTCGTTGCTTGCCATTTATAATTCTTGGATCTGGATTTGATTCAATTGAACTCAAATCAACAATCGTCAAGTCAATACTCATTGACTCTTACCCATTCGGTTGTTGCTTGCCATTTATAATTCTTGAATCTGGACTTGATTCAATTGAACTCAAATCAACAATCGTCAAGTCAATACTCATTGACTCTTACCCATTCGGTTGTTGCTTGCCATTTATAATTCTTGGATCTGGATTTGATTCAATTGAACTCAAATCAAAAATCGTCAAGTCAATACTCATTGACTCTTACCCATTCGACCTTAATTCAGGTAATGCCGATTTCACTTTTATTTTGTTTTAGTCCCATTTGGCAGCCTAGGTCATTACAGGATGGGGGTTATTAATACTTTTATAAAAAAAAAGAATTCATTTTTATTTTTCTCTGCCCTAAAATTCTTAAATGAAGCTAACATCCCTTCTCATATGTAGTTTTGTCACTAAAGCTGGAATTTTCAAATCAAGCATAGACTCAGCTGCTCTATAGTCATATCCCTACTGTGCTAGATCTCTTTTCTTCTAACTCCATTTTATTTTACTCAGTTTAAAGTTTTCGAGGAAAAACAAAAAATCTGAATCTAGTGACAAAGAACTTCGGGATCATTTGGTAGAGAGTGAAAGTATTTTTTTAATATTATTATTAATAAAAAGCAAGATAATTCACTTCTTCACTTAACTTAAAAATATAAATAGACCAACCCTTAGCTTGTTTATAACGGATGTTTGTAATTACCTGAGGGAGCAGGTAGGGCAGGTGGCAGGTCCTCCAGGTGTAAGAACAGTACAGACAGTTTCACATCCAGGTCCTGGGCACCAGGCTAAACCTGAATCACTGTCCACCTCTAAACAGTCACAAAACAATCACCATTAGAATAAAATAATTATAAAAATGGTTAAAGGGTAGATAACTTGGGGGGGGGGGGGGGGGGGCATAAGTATAGCCATGGATAAAATGCTAAACAGAAAATCAATTGTGCATTGCTGGCGAAACAAACAGCACCAAAATTAAGGGTTTTATATAATCTGTGGCCCAATAACTTGGGCCCAAATGGATTTGTTTAGAATGATGGACACCATCTGCTGAACGGACACCACTTCAATTAAGTAGCTACCTATTTATTTCATGATGTTGGGTGAACACCCAACGTTTACATGTTACAGCAAACACCCCTTCAGCCATGCGCACACTGGAGTTAGTCTGCAGACTGTTTCCGAACTGTCTTGGTTGTGTCTGCCTTGTCACACTTGTGTTGCTACAGCCTTGCACACTGGAGGCAAGACAGTTGCATATCTTGTCCCCAGCAAAATGGATATCGTGGAAATTGCTGTGATTTATGCATAACAGTCTGTGGACAGAAATGTGTCGGGACATCTCCTAGGCTGGAGCACTCTTTTGTCTTGCACCTGTCTTTGCCTCCAGTGTGAGCACTCCCATATACTGTATAAGCCCTTGAGGTAGTGACAAAACTGTCTGGGGGCAAAAAGACTCCTGCATGCACCTGGCTTTACAGGAGTTAGGAGTTAAACTCAGACTTACTGTAAATCAACTGCTAATATAATTAAATTTGCAAATATAATGTGAAAGAAGGAATAAGCTACCAGGAGAAAATTAAAAATACATTATTAAATGTACATTAAAAAATGTGTAGTACAATAATTAAGGTAAAGTAATTCCATCAGTAACTTTGTAAAAATAATAAATGTTCTACAAAGAAGTCAAATTGAGGATTATTACGCAATATTATCACTGGTGAGTGATCCTCAGATCAAGCAAGTATCGACGGTAAGTACCTCTTCACATCACAGCTCTACAGAGAGTTCAATGGAAACATAAACAATCTAAAACTAAATTAATATCAATTTATAAACTCTGGTAATTATTCAACGATTTATAAAAGCAAAGACTTGACAGGGGGGCCAACAAGAGACTGGGTTAAAGAAAACAAATAAAATCAACGAGCGTGGTATCGGACCTCCAAATACTCCTTCCTTCACGAAGATTGTTTAGAGTTGTTATTACCACTGTTATTTAGTGATAGTATATAATTAAACTCTCAAACCAAAAATTATATTTAATTATCAACCTCTTGGCTAAAATCAGTCCTACAACAAAAAATGAGTTCTACAACTAAAAAATAAGTAAAACTGATGACTATTAAACAAGATTATCAAAACAAAAATAAAATGAATTTTAAAAGATCATAACATTTAATAAAAACTAAAACCACAAGGATGTTGACAAATTGATTCTAAATTTATATTTTTTTGGGATCTTTTATAATTTATTCTATTTTAATATTGTTATCATTTGCATATTATTATACTGTTGTTGATGTATTGTTATTGTGCTATAGCATAGATGATTGACGAAAGTCTGAAAGCTTGCTTTGAAATGGAAATTTAATATGTGGTAAGTGTCCATATTTTATCTTACTATTGATATCAATAATATAGTTTTATAATTTATACTATCCAAATAATTTTTTTTTTCTTTAAGTACTTAGTATTTTATAAATACATATACTAAAAAAAAGTCCCTGTAGTAATTGGGACCTGATTCGAAGGGTTAATTATTTCAAATGTAGTTACATTGTGTGATCAAAAAAACATTGGCAATTTAATTCCTGCTAATGAATCAAGTCTGCCTTCAGAATATCCTCAGGATATGGTAGCCAGAGAGGATTTCCAACCAAGAACTATGGAGGATAAAAGGTCAGCAACCTGTCAACTTGGAAATGAAGGAGAGGTAGTGGTGATGGATAAGCTACACTCTTAGGAGGGAAGAACGCTGTGTATCAAAATAGAACCTAGATTGGAACCCCCAGGGATCTCATAGACCTGGGAGGTCCAAGGAAACTTGGTAAAGGATCTTAAACAGAAAGGAAGACTCGAGAGGTTGGGAGGACATAAGCAGGTTAATGAGGTTGCCTGGGATAGGGGTTCATGGAGGAATCTTATTGTGGCCCTAAGGAATTAATTTTGTTCCACTTAAGGAATTAACAGGACTTAAGACAAGTCAAAGTAGTTTAAGGGGGCACTTCACCATTAGAAGAAGAAAACATCATTGGTTTCCACCAATGACTAAAGTCAAGGGTGTTTAAGGGGAAACTTCAGCTTTAGAAGAAGAAAATATCTTCATTAACCCATTAAATGTGTTTGGATCCATGCTGGCTAAGGCTGCTGTGGTTGGATCTATAGTGGATCCACTTCTGGCACTCTTTTCCTCGTTTCTCAGGCAGAACCCTCTGACAAGGGTCCGTCACAGGCCTGCTGGCGTTTGAGTCCACAGATTAACTTTTAAATCATCTTTTTGGTACTATTTAAACCTGTTTCTGAATGGGAAGACACATTGAATGGGTTAACTATGAAATGATTGTTACCTGTGTTCTTTCGGAAGCGGAGGTGTTTCTCAAAGTTGTCCGAAGTGACTAGATTCTCAATTTCCCTGAGAGTGATGACTCCTTGAGTTGGACACATTGCGTCCGGGCATGATATCTCATAAGCCCCTTGATTTACTTCAAAATCAACGTATGCTTTCGTACACTACAACATTTACAACAAAATTGATTAAAAAAACAAATAAGTTAACAATTTGGTGGCTTTATAGTGGCTCCAGTAAACTAAACTTAATCAGTGCAAGAAGTGCAGATGCAGAGAAGTTGAAATATCTGTCAGAATACTTTAAAACAAAATCCAACAATACTAATAATTGTGAAACACCATGATCACAGGTCCAGACTTGAACTGGAAACCTATCCTATCATAAATACTATATTGTTACCTGAGGTTTTGGAACCTCAGATAACAAGAAATTTCAGGGATCACCTTCATCTACAATTCATAAATACTATGGAAAATACTCAACTCAAGCCTCAACAAAAATACTCAACTAAAGCCGGCCTTGCACATTGCGGTATATCTGCACAGGTAAACTGGAGCATGTGTGTTATCAAGTTATGCCATAACTATGATAGCACACATGCTCTGATTCACCTCTAGAAGTTACCTGTGTGGGTTTAACAGTCAGATATACCATAATGTGTATGGTCTGCTTTATAGTATACATGTCTTTAAGTCAACTAGGGATAATTATAGTCACAACTTTCTCACATTTCAGCTATATTTCTACCCCTTACTTGGGTCATCGACTGTATTTTGATAGGGACTCATCATTATAGAGGAGTATTTCAATAACCAAACAATGTCTTCACACAGAATGATTGTATTTTAGCAATTGATGGGTTCCGGCTGATCCAAAGCAGCCTTCATCAGATAATCTGATGATTAATGTATGAACCCATGTCTTCTCTTTCACTATTGAAGTCACACAATGGCTACACAACTAGTCAAGAGGAGAGTATTTTAAATATTCATCAATTCTAGGACAGAGAGGAACCTTACTGCAATAGGTTCAAGTCCTTTTTAAACATAGGAAAACCTGGAAATAATTTTGGTCCCGTTCTATTCGGTGTAAAACAGGACTCTACTCTTATTACTTGATGATCTCCTTTAGCCCTTTGACTGCGGAGGCATCACCAGGTGATATCTAGCAGTATCAACTAAGTGGCGGGGGAGGTATCACTTGGTGATACCGCATGGTTTGGAAAGGTGTGCGTTATTCGAGAGAGGGGATAATGGAACTTCTTCAAACGGGTTCTTTAGTTGTGCGGCCACCTCAGAAGAGACCCAACATAATTTCATTCGTTTACTCCTGCGATGCTGGTTTGCAGACCTCTTTTTTTTCTTTTTTTTTTGCAGACCCACAACACTTTAGCCCCTGGAAAGACCCTAAGGGAAAGGTCCCGCAGTCAAAGGGTTAGAAAAGCAATTATAGAGATATAAGAAGCACTTGGATTAATCATGACAGGGAACAATAGGCCAATAGAATAATCCAGTAAGTGAATTAACAAGATACTTCAGAGTAAAACAAGAATTCATGTCAAATTTGCCCATATTTGATAAATTGAATGCAGCCGCAATAATTAAATTTGAGTTATTTATATCTTATTTAGTTTTTAAGTTTTTGGTAGTTTTCATACTACGGAAAGTTTAAATTTTAATTTAAATCAAATTATAATTATTATTAGTTCTAATGTCATAAATATTGACTTTCTAAATGTGTATGAATATTGAAAGCTTGGATTCGGGACTAGATATCGATTACGGCAGTGAAAAATCATTCTCCTGCGTAGCTTAGTTGGTAAGAGCATCTGTACTGGAAATACAGGAGACCCGAGGTTCAAATCCCGGCGCTGGAGTGTATTTTTCTCTGTCTGTTTCCTGTAGTTAATAATAATTATAATTTGATTTATCTTATTTAGTTAAAAAGACAAATTTAGCTTGGTAAAATGTTGAGTTACCTCTAAACAGAAAACACAGGAGCACTGTTGGAGTGTATAGGTTTGGCTGGTAGGGACCTGGATGAGACAGAGTTTGCAACTAGTAGTAGGTACGGGTGTCTGTGAGGGTTCTGCTATAGAGACATATCTTCCTTCGTTCACTGAGTACTTGGAAGATGATGCCATCGACAGAAGAGAAGAACATCTGAACAACACAATACATAAATATTACAAATAGATCAAGTTTTTACATCATCTATAGTAGGTTGACAGGTCATATAACATCTGAGAGCAGTGATTAACTGCTTTGACAGGTCATATAACCACAACACATAAAAATAACAATCAGATAATTGTTTCAGTCTTCCACCAAAACTTTAATCTGAACCAAAGTAACAATTACATTGAGTTTTGCAAAATGTTTAATAGAAAACAACCACATGTTAACCAAAAATAGTTACAAATTAGTTCATATATATGGAAAAGGTAAAACACTGGATCTATTAGAGAATTTAGAGATGCACAGAGCCTAAAACAACCCAAATTTGTTTGAATGAAAAAACTAATTTATATAACTCAAAACTAGTCAAACCTTCACAATAGTGGTCCACACTAAATTGTCAATTGAATACTATTCACCTTATCAACCTTATCTTTATCTTATCATGTAGATTATAGTTTTCTTTATCAACCACACAATCCAAATATCACATTAGTTAACTTCTAAGTAGTTTCTAGAGTTTCTTCTAGTATTAAATAATGTTAACCTCATAACAGACAACCCCTTAACAGATAAAGTCCCCAGAAAAAAACCTAAAAGTTCCCCAAAAAAATAATTTGGGCAGTTAAGGGTTAATTGACGGGTGACAACCAGGTTAAGTTCCTTGTACGTGAGGTTATTTATTTCCTCAGTTAGGTTGGTAATAAAATTATTGAGACTAGAGTCAAGTCTTATTTTCTACACAATAGTACACAGTGAGTTTATTTATTCCCCCACATTCTTTGGCATTAGAATTATTTAGACATTGTCAAGACTGTTCTTTTCTTCATAATAGTATAGAGTTTATTTCCTTTATCACATAGGTTGCCAAATGAATTATTTATACTAGTGTCAAGTCTGTTGTCCTATACATAATAGTACAGTGAGTTTATTTATTCCCCCACTTCTTTGGCATTGGAATTATTTAAACAATGTCAAGACTGTTGTTCTATACATAATAGTATAGAGTTTATTTCCTCTATCACATAGGTTGCCAAATGAATTATTTATACTAGTGTCAAGTCTGTTGTCCTATACATAATAGTACAGTGAGTTTATTTATTCCCCCACTTCTTTGGCATTGGAATTATTTAAACAATGTCAAGACTGTTGTTCTATACATAATAGTATAGAGTTTATTTCCTCTATCACATAGGTTGCCAAATGAATTATTTATACTAGTGTCAAGTCTGTTGTCCGATACATAATAGTACAGTGAGTTTATTTATTCCCCCACATTCTTTGGCATTATAATTATTTAAACAATGTCAAGACTGTTCTTTTCTACATAATAGTATAGAGTTTATTTCCTCTATCACATAGGTTGCCAAATGAATTATTTATACTAGTGTCAAGTCTGTTGTCCTATACATAATAGTACAGTGAGTTTATTTATTCCCCCTCATTCTTTGGCATTGGAATTATTTATACTAGTGTCAAGTCTGTTGTTCTATACATAATAGTACAGTGAGTTAATTTATTCCCCCACATTCTTTGACATTGGAATTATTTATACAAGTGTCAAGTCTGTTGTTTTATACATAATAGTACAGTGAGTTAATTTATTCCCCCACATTCTTTGGCATTGGAATTATTTATACTAGTGTCAAGTCTGTTGTTCTATACATAATAGTACAGTGAGTTTATTTATTCCCCAACATTCTTTGACATTGGAATTATTTATACTAGTGTCAAGTCTGTTGTTCTATACATATAACCCGAATAGCTAGACATTTGAAACTTTTAGCATAGCTCAGAACACGATGACAATGCATTATTTTAATACTTTTAGCCATCTTTCAGCAGAATTTAATTAGTTTTCAGCAAATTTTACTGTGTGGAAAGTTAGTTCGGAAAAAATCCGCAAGTTATTTTATTTATTTTGCCATATCCAATATTTACACAATCTTCATTTTGACGGGTCTCAAATTTGTGATAGATAAACATTGAATGACAGCAAAACAGGAAATATCGATTATATTATTTATCGATTATATTATTTCAAATATATCGTTGGCATGCTTTAGATTTGGGAGATCCGTTGTACAAAGATTTATTTTTTTATAGGTTTAAGATCAGCTCTCTGGATGGTTGTCATTTATGTGAAGTAAATAAATTCGGAACTATTTTTTTTTTTTCACTAATATTATATATTATATAACAATAAAAATTATATTATCAACATTACATACGATTCAACAGAAAATTTAAAAACGTAGTATATAAAAAGTTCTTTTTATCTTGAAATTATTTTATCTATTGTATCTCTGTGTTATTTAGTTTAAATTTATTATATTATTTGCCTGTCAAACATGTACATTGTACTCTAAAGAGCGCCTCTCACTCGCTTAGGCTGTAGAGGGCTCGTAAAAAATGTTGTTTAAATAAATAAATAAATAAATAGTACAGTGAGTTTATTTATTCCCCAACATTCTTTGGCATTGGAATTATTTATACTAGTGTCAAGTCTGTTGTCCTATACATAATAGTACAGTGAGTTTATTTATTCCCCCACATTCTTTGACATTGGAATTATTTATACCAGTGTCAAGTCTGTTGTTTTATACATAATAGTATAGTATATTTCCTCTATTACATAGGTTGGCAATCGAATTATTTATACTAGTGTCAAGTCTGTTGTTTTATAAAAATAGCATAAATAACCACCCAAATAAATAATATTTAAAAGTAATAATAATATTAGAATTATAACACGAACCTTTTTGAAAATAGATGGCATCTTCGTAATATTAAAAAAGCAAAACAATACTTCATTTTATAAATCATCTAATAAGTTGAGTTTTTGAAAATCAAAAAGTAAATTATTTTCGTAAGTGAATAAGAACAAATGTTTAAAGACAATCACAAGAATTATTTTTATTTAATTTTATAAATAGAAAATTGGAATTATATTTCCTAAAATTGATCAGAGTTATATGTCCACAGTAATAAACAAATAACACACATCTAATTGTTTACAACAAAAAAATAGCTGTTTTAAATTCACATTTTATACTAAAAAGATATGAATAAATAAGAATGACACTAATTCAACTTTCTTCAAATAAATGTAATAAACAATTTCAACTAAGAAATATTTTATCTTTGTAGAAATTACGATACATTTACAGTTAATTGATTAAATACTTTTGTAATGCATAAATAAATTACCTAGTCATAAATATTTACAATGAAATTGGATTATGTCATCAATTCTTTATTTCTTATGTTTATAAAGTCTTAGTCAATTGCTAGCAAGTATGTTATAACTTTACCAAATGGACGTGAGTCAGGAATAAAAAAGAATAAGCATAATTAATTCTACTGATAACAGCAGTATGAGTAAACTAAGTGAATAAGAATAAGTGATAAGGGAATAGGTTAGGTAAAGAGGCTTGTTCCAGCTGCAATAATAGTTATTAATATTATAATCGTTATTAAATAACTGCTTCTATTGATATTTTTAAAACTAAAAGAGTAAAATTATAATAATTACAAGATAAAAAGAACTTTTTATATACTATATTTTAAAATGTTCTGTTGAATCATATGTAGTGTTGATAATATAATTGTTATTGTTATATATAATGTTAGTGAACAAAAAAAAATAGTTCCGAATTTATTTACTTCATATAAATGACAACCAACTAGACAGCTGATCTTAAACCTATAAAAGGACAAATCTTTGTACAACGGATCTCGCCAACACCGAATCTAAACCGTGACATCGCTATCCCCCTGTGTAGGGGACGGTAAGAGAAGAAAAATGAGTACAAGTAAAGAAGTACAGATGCAGAAAAATTAAACCGATACCTAGGACACAAGTGTAAACAAACCTGGTTGTCACATGTCAATTAATTTATTTCTTTGTTTACTTTTCCTGTTTAGCTGTCATTCAATGTTTCTCTCTTAAAAATACAATTAGTTTTTACATAACAAAAAGGCCTGATATAATCATTCTTGAACATTTTAAAAATTTTATCAGCCATACCAGGTACTAAAATAAAAAATCATAAATTTGAAACCCCTCAAAATGAAGATGATGTAAAAAAAAAAAAAAAAAAACTTGCTCATTTTTTCTAAACTAACATTCCATACTAGCGGATTTTTTTCCGAACTACCTTTCTATACAGCAAAATTTGCTGAAAACGAATTAAATTCTGCTGAAAGATGGCTAAAAGTATTAAATTAATGCATTGTCATCGTGTTCTGAGCTATTCTAAAAGTTTCAAATGTCTAGCTACTCGGGAAGTTAGTTAAAAATCAATTGCAAGATTTTTACTGGGGACAAAAAAAACAACAACAAAGTAAGCTAATAAAACCATAGTAAAAGGAAAAAAGATTCATAACACACTAGAGCCATAATAGGGGAAAATTGTCAAATTATAATACATAGCACAGATGTTACAATACAAAAAGGTATAAAAGCTCTAAGTAGCCTTATTAGTAACCACCTAAGCAGGGGCGGATCCAGGGGGGGGCGACCGCCCAGGGCCCCGCGCCTTGGAGGGCCCCGCGCCATAGAAAATTAAAATAAAATACTTATACTTTACAGGCAAATTTATAATTCATAGTGAAGATTGTCTGCGGGGCCCCGTGCCATGTACAAAACATGAAATATTAGAATAATAAAATTCAGTCAAATTTAGTTTACATGGTAGAGCCTAATACCTAACTACCTTTTCGCGGGGCCCCTCGCTATAAAAAATTCAAATAAATAAGTTATAAAATAAGGATAATTTTGTTTAATGTTTAAGATAGCCCATAAAATTAAGCGAGTTAACGTCCAAGTGTTTTCTCACCCTCCTCCTTTTCAAAATTATGAAGAATTTGTTATTTATTGTGTGGGGGTAAATCTTCATTATGTGCCCCACCTATATCTAAACGCCCAATTTAATTCGGTTTTTTTTCAAACTGTTCCTTTTTACATTGCAAAAACGATTTCGGTTGTAGCATCGATATATTCAATTTTTTTTAATATTAGGGAAAAGTATGGAAGGTTATGGTAAGTTTAGGTTGAGTTTAGTACTTTTTGACCTGACCTAACAATAACCTTCTATCATTACCCTATAAAACGTGATATTTCGTGTATATTTAAAAAAAAAAAAAATAAAACACTGAATTTATCGAGATATTACATAACCTTAATCGTTTGACAATGTACAGAGATATGTAAAAACGACAAATCCTATAAAAAGGAATAGTAAAAATAACTAATTAAATCGGACAGTACGAAATAATTGGGTCAATTAGTGCAGTTTTACCAATTGATGTCAAAGAGAAACTTCACCCCAGAGATGCATAAAAACGCTGTTTTGAGAGGCCATATTTACAAAATTTTCCGGGGGAGTACCCCCGGACCCCCCTTAAAATGTGTCTTTGAAAATTAAACTAAAAACTTGGCACTAAAATGGAAAGTTATAAGCTGAGAATATGAATTCTGGGAGTAAATTTAAAGTGCTCGAGTGTAGATTTCAAATTATAGGACTGATCACAAATAACACAGCTTAACTTTTCATTTACAATGATAATTTAACCATAAAACCCAAAATATCGTGAAGAAGAATAAATAGTTAAGTATAACAGAGCTTAATTATTAAAATAAAAATGTTTCTTTTCGATTACGTTTGCAAAGAAAATGATGATTAGTTGAAAACTATCTAATTTGAGGTGTTAATGTTCAAATAATACGTTAGATTTAAATCATAAGCAGAATTGTAATTATTTTGAGAGTAAAAACGTTTGACTAGCCCTAAGTGAAGGGAATTAGCCGTAAAATAGGAGCAAGTTATAAGTGGTTTATTATTAAGTTACTTTATTGTTTTTTATCAGCAATCCCCGCTCTATCCTAGGGGGCCCCGCCATTTTGTCTCGCCCAGGGCCCCGCAAGATCTAGATCCGCCACTGCACCTAAGTGGTCCCTTATATTAATTATAGAAAGAGTAAGTATATCTTTGGACAACTAAGGATAATATAAAATAATTACAAGATAAAAAGAACTTTTTATATACTACGTTTTTAAATTTTCTATTGACTAAATAAAAAATCAATATGAAACTTGTCAAAATGAAGATTCTAAATATGGGACACGTCAAAACAAATAAGAAAACTTGCGGATTTTTTCCAAACTAACTTTCCATAAAGCAAAATTTGCTGAAAACGAATTATATTCTGCTGAAAGATGGCTAAAAATATTGAAATAATGCATTGTCATCGTGTACTGAGCTATTCTAAAAGTTTCCAATGTCAAATGTCTAGCTACTTGGGATGTTAATTAAAAGTCGATTGCAAGATTTGTACTGGACAAACAAACAAACAAGAAAGCAAGCTAATAAAAACGTAGTAAAAACATAAGTATATTGGTACTTCTTTAGATTGTTACTCCCCTATGTTTTTTTTTTAGAATATATTTATTTAAACATTCCTTTGTCTAAATAACTATTATGTCAAAGGGATCATTAGTCCAATGTACCTCGGGTCAAAGGAATATCACACTTCCGTTTTCATAAGGGGAGTAACAGTCTAAAGAAGAACATTCTCCACACCTTCTTTAGATTGTACCTTCCTTCTGGTTTTTTTTTTTTTTTTTTTATGGGAGGAGTAACAATCTAAAGAAGTGCCGGTATATCATACTAAACATAAGGTTGGATTAACATTGTTTATTTTAATACCCTAAAGACCTTAGAAGGATATATATTACAAATAAATAAATATCAACGTCAAAATGAAAAAAAAAAAAAAAATGGACACTTACTATTATATGTTTTACCTAATTGGTAACTTGTATTCTAATTATATTCTTAAACAATAATTACATTGATAAAATTGTTTCATTGTTTACAAAACAAAATTATTTTCATATATTTGAAGCAAATTGTTTAAATTTTAAAAACTAAGCTTGTCGTGGAGTGTTTCTGAACTCTAAATTTGCTAACCACAAAAAAGTAATTGAACATGGACGTTTTGAGAATAATGAGATACGTGAAATCTCAATAATTCACCCAAAAATAAAATTTACCAAAAAATGATAATTTTCACTTACAGCCAGCTGGCTTCAGTATGTCAGTAGAATAACTTTTATATTTGATCATTGTCAGAGAAAATATACAATGATAATTAGTTGGTAGCTAAATAACAACTAAAAATACAGAAATATTGACTAACGAGGTTTTTAAACTTTGTAAATAAGTAATAGTATTTACTTAGCATGTAACTTTTCAATTGATTCTGTAATACACTAAATAATTAAGTTTAATGTTAGTTATAAACTTTTTTTAATTTAATTTTGCTGATGTTTCTTTATTTTAAATATTTAATTTAATACACCAATTACCACATACTATTTCTTTTGAAATGTTTCGTATTGGTTCTTTTATTATTAATGCTTTATATTATTTAATTTTCTTTGTAAATAAATTTATTTTTATATTTTATTTTTCAGTTATTTTAAAGTGAAGAGCAATTGAATAAGTAAATGAGGTATAAAATATTTAAATCTACAACACTACAATGGTGGATGAATACAATTTTTTTTTCTTTTTAAATTAAAATTAATAAAAATACTTTAAAAAATTAATTAGTAAAAAAATTCTATAAGATGAGGCCCCGAGGAATGTTACATTTCAGGTAGGCTTTAAAGTCTTTTATGCGATTGGTAGCTCTAAAAAAGCGCATTAGCTTAAAAAATAAGGCAACAGACTCATTCAGAAGGCAATAATAAATTTTATCTACGATTGATACAAAATATAAACATTTTATCTCTGTTTATATGCTTACGTTTGGTTCTTTTCGTAATTGTATTGATTGCACATGAGCATTTCATAATCGTGTGATAAGGTGAAGAATTCTTCACCTTATCACACGATTTGCGTGTTTGTTTGCATTTAACAAAACTAATTTGCTGTTTGTTTAATGTTATACCTATATTTAATGCTTTTCTGTATGTATTATTAAAATCCAACAATCGTAGATAAAGTACGGTACGTAACTCGTGCGAAAACTGAATTTTGCTTTACTCGTGTGGTTTTACTACCCTCGCTATCACTCGGGTGCAAACTCCACACTCGTATGCAAAATGCTACTTTCCGCACTAGACGAGTAATGTACTATAACAGCACTAAAGACTTCATGAACATTCTGATTTGAAAGTATTGCATTTAACTTCAATTAAGAAGTAATTGATTTGGAAGTCCAACCATAAACAACTTTCTATAAACGAGGAAACATCTTTTTCTCCACATGGAATATTAATTTAGGACATTTAAATCTAAATCCTTCAACATCAATGTGTTAAGACCATTACTGTTTATGTTGGGTAGGAATAATGGTACTTCTTTAGATTGTTACTCCCCTACATTTTTTTTTAGAATATAAATGACTTTGACTGAATAACTATTAAGACAAAGGGATGTTTGTGCTTTTTTAGATTGTTAATCGCCTATGATTTTTTAGAATATAAATAAATTTGACTAAATTGTTACTCTTCTGTTTTTTTATATAAGGGGAGTAACAATCTAAAGAAGTGCCGGGATGAGTAAGTACAATGTACTTTGGGACAAAGGAATATCACTCTTCTGTTTTGATAAGGGGAGTAAGGCCGCTCCGTGACTTGTCGGTACGATATCGCTAAGCTAGTATGCCGATGCGGTAAGATTCTTTACCGCGCGGTACGGAATCGGTTTACCGAGAGTCGGTAAGAACATCTTCCGAGCATCTTACCGACTCTCGGTACACCGATTCCTTACCGCACGGTAAAAAATCTTACTGCATCGGCATACTAGCTTACCGATACTGTACCGACAAGTCAGGGAGCGGCCTTTGTTACTCACCTTAGGGTGGGTAACAAAGTAAAAAAGTACCGGAATCACAATTCTGTTTTTATAAGGGGAGTAACAGTCTAAACAAGAACATTCTCTACATCTCCTCTAGATTGTTACTACCCTCTGTTTTTTTTTTTTTTTTTTTTTTTTTTATAAGGGGAGTAACAATCTGAAGAAATATCGGACTAATAACTGACAGACACTTAATTTCACAACACAACATTAGTTCTCTCTATTTTACGTGACGCCAACAGTTTAATGAATAGTTGATGAGAGTGAAGTTGAGGGGTAAATATACCTTGAACAGAGAAGGGCAGTGGTCTGCGGCCTTAACCTGTTGTAAGGATGTATAGGTAGAGACCTGGGGGGACTCTCGGGAGAACTAAGAGAGACTAGTGTGTGACACTTTCTCATTGTAGAGGTGAGAATGCTCGCCGGCCCCAGAGCACTTGACGACTGGAACAGTGCTCCTGTAGACGGACACAGCGCACTCGACGGGTACAGAGCATTCGTTGAAGAGTTGTTACAAAGCGTATGAGCGATCTCCGGTTTGGACCGAGACCATCTACCAAGGATTGAGCACAAAGCGCTGCTCGATTTGCACAGCTTGCTTCTCTCTGTAAAAAAAAACAAAAATACAAATTCTTTAGAAACATCAAAAACAACAAATGTGGGGGAAAAAAATACCTAAATTCTATACTTGGAATGTTCATTAAACCTTCCTGAGAAAATGCAAACAATTTCTTAGAAGTATTGAAGAATGGCATGGTTACAGTTGAAACAAGTGGTATATGGACAATGGACATTATCAGATTCGAAGAAAGTATATGTAAAAACTATCACAGGGAGCTAAATATATGTGTGAGTATTTTTGAAAACAACGTTATTTATTTGAGAGATTCAGGAATTAATAGTATTAGGCAGTAGCTAACATAGAAATTACATTTTAGGTGCCCAACTCGGCATTGATAGATTGCATGAGGGTTCTGCATACTTTTTCCTTCCTTTTTTGTTCCGATTAATACTTAGTTTTTTTTAAATTTACTTGTTAATTAATTTACTCAATAGCTTATTTATTTTTTTACCTTCTTTAAAATTTATCTTGTGTATATAATAGTTATTAACTTATTATCTTCTCATTTGCTTCTTTAGTACAGTAGGATTACAATTATAGTTGATTCTAGCAGCGCAGGTAGGGCAACCTATGTGAGGGAAAAAATAAAGCTACTAGGCGGTTATCTAGTGATTTTTTTGTTTGCCTAGTAGACCAGACCTTTTGGAAGTCAAAGTCTTGACCTCTCATTGGCTAACCACCCCTGTTTATAAATTTTCCCACATTGTCTAACATTAATTATAGTACTAATATGTACTATTATCTCAGTGGCGTACGCAGGGGGGGGGGCCCAAGGGGCCCTGGCCCCCCCCGAAATGATTACATACCTAAGACCCGCCATACACTAAGAACCAAAAAAACACAGTAATGACAGATGCATTCGAATTGGCTGTAAATATTTTCCAAAAAAAAGAAATTAATTAAGTATTATCTTATGGTGTGTATACACTTAATCATCCCAAATCAGCTGGGCCCGGATTTGCCGATAGAATTAAATTCATTCAACACTATACCGGCCCGATTGTCGGCTGGGCCCGGATTTTGCAAATGGAATTAAATGTATTAAACACTATACCGGCCCGACTGTCGGCTGGGCCAGGATTTTGCCGATGGAATTAAATTTATTAAACACTATACCGGCCCGACTGTCGGCTGGGCCCGGATTTGCCGATAGAATTAAATTCATTCAACACTATACCCCCGGGCCCGACTGTCGGCTGGGCCCGGATTTTTGTCGATGAAACTTAAACTATTAAACACTATAGCGGCCCGATTTTGGCTGGACCGAGATTTTTGCTGATGGAATTAGATTCATTGAATTAAATTAAGATACATGAAATAAATCGGCTCATTTGCCGACTAGGCCTTGATTTTTGCCAGTGGAACTAAAAATTAAACTTGATCGACCCTATTTCGGCTGGGCCCGATTTTTCGCCAATTGAATTCAATGATTTTTTTTGTGGTTTTAGTCCAGTTCAATAGCATAGGTTAGGTCTAGGTGTTAAGCACATTAAATTAAATGAGGCCCGAGTCAACTCGAACTTTTGCTGATGGAATTCAATTAATTGAATTAAAATATGCACACTAGACTGGCTTAAACGGGAAAATGATGGTTGTGGATTTCAGTAGCAAATTTTTGTTTTGGACCAGGATTGTGTGTAGAACGCTACGTGGGTCCTCTTGTCTATGCGGCATTCCCCTCTTGCTGACTCAGGTCGGACTAGTGTTCGTCGACATGTAGTGGTAAACAGAGGCAATATAAATAAATCGGTTTATCATTTTGTGAAAAAACTTATTCATATTACATAGTAATAGTAAATTTAAATCTAAAAACTCAAATAGCGTTCAGAAAACATTTGATGTTAAATGTCCCATGTAATTACCCAGCGATTGAGCGAATGATTCTTTTGTTTTGCAATAGGTATTTAATTTTCTTAGAGAAGAATTCTCTTCTAGATAAAAATTTGAAATTCGTATGTGCTCCAAATCCACGTTTGCTTTTGCAGTGTGGATCACGTTTTGCTTCCGAGCTTACCAAAGGAAACGGAAGATATGTGACAGTTCTGAAGAACGAACAATTTTTATGTCTCCGATTTCAAAAATTTCAAGACACAAATCTGTTCAACATCAGGGTTCAGTTTGGGTCCCGTGTCCGCCTGTCCTTCAATTTTTGCGAACCAACATATCTTAAAAGCTATTCGTCCAATGTTATTGAAATTTTGATGGTAGGTCATAATTAGCCAGGTTATAACATTGCTGATCCCGTATAAGTTTCAATCTTCTGCACCTATTTATGTCTCTTCCACATTCGCACAGACATACATTTATTTACACCTATATCTCCATTAGTACTCATCTGATTTTTATGAAATTTTAATGGTTTGTTTAAAGTAGTAGTTTAGTAGTGGTTTGTTTAGATAACCCAAGAATAATTTCAACCGTCTGCGCTCTTAAAATATTGCTATATTGATACTTTATTCATGTTAAATGTACTTAATTTTCCCTCCTTTTTTAAATTAGTCAAAATTGGTTTGATTTTTACATGATTTAAAGTATCAATTTACCAAAATTTAAACAGCGCAGACAGTTAAAATTATTCTGTGAGCTTCTATCAGATAAGTTTTATAAAATCAGATGGATATTTTTGAAGATAAGGTGAAAATAAATGTATGTGTGTGCACATGTGGAAGAGAAATGGTGGCAGATGGAGAAATGAGGTGGAGGGAAATGGGACCAGAAGATTGGACCTTATATAGGACCAACAATGAACTTTTTATATGCTAATTAACTGCCATCCGAATTTCATTAAAATCGAAAGAGTAGTTTTTAAGAATTGTTCCCCATGATTGAGCGAGAGACAGACTAACAGCCAGAAACGGGATCAAAAATGTCTGATAACTGGAACAGATTTCTGTCTTGAAATTATTGGAATCGGAGACATAATCGTTCTTTAGAACGATCACATCACATAATGAGGTGTTACCTCATAGGATTTTAATTTAATTAAATATGAGGTTAGAAATTGAAATTAAAGTGTTGAAAAGGGGGAGAAATTACAATTATAATAAATTATGGGGTATGCTAAACCCGCATATAAGTTAAATTAGGTTGGGCCCCCCCCGAAAAATTTTTCTGTGTACGCTACTGTATTATCTTAATTATACTCGTATATTTATTTGTTTATTTGCTAGTTGGTTTACTTGTTAGCTTGTTACCTTGTTCACTTATTTATTAGTTTCCACGTTATCCTGTCTACTTGTAACTTGTTTATTAGTTGGCTTGTTACTATGTTTTCTAGTTAGCTTGTTTACTTGTTTATTAGTTGGCTCGTTTTCTAGTTACCTTGTTACCTTATTCCCTTATTCATTAGTTTCCACATTATCCTGTCTACTTGTTACTTGTTTATTAGTTGGCTTGTTACCTTGTTTTCTAGTTTGCTTGTTTACTTATTTATTAGTTTTCTTGTTTTCTAGTTAGCTTGTTTACTTATTCATTAGTTTCCACGTTATCCTGTCTACTTGTAACTTGTTTATTAGTTGGCTTGTTACCTGGTTTTCTAGTTTGCTTGTTTACTTATTTATTAGTTTTCTAGTTAGCTTGTTTACTTATTTATTAGTTTTCTAGTTTGCTTGTTTACTTATTTATTAGTTTTCTTGTTTTCTAGTTAGCTTGTATACTTATTCATTAGTTTCCACGTTATCCTGTCTACTTGTTTATTAGTTGGCTTGTTACCTGGTTTTCTAGTTTGCTTGTTTACTTATTTATTAGTTTTCTAGTTAGCTTGTTTACTTGTTAGCTTGATATCTTGTTCACTTATTCATTAGTTTCCATGTTATCCTGTCTACTTGTTACTTGTTTATTAGTTGGTTTGTTACCTTGTTTTCAAGTTTGCATGTTTACTTGTTATTTTTTTTAGCTTGTTTGCTTATTTATTAGTTTTCTTATTTTCTAGTTAGCTTGTTACCTTATTCCCTTATTCATTAGTTTACACATTATCCTGTCTACTTGTTACTTGTTTATTAGTTGGCTTGTTACCTTGTTTTCAAGTTTCCTTGTTTACTTCTTACTTTTTTTTATTGTTAGCTTGTTTGTTTATTTATTAGTTTTCTTGATTTCTAGTTACCTTGTTTACTAGTATATTAGTTGCCTTGTTTTCTAGATAGCTTGTTTACTGGTATATTAGTAGGCTCACTTTCTTGTTTTATAATTAGGTTGTTTACTTATTACTTTGTTTTTCTGTTTATTAGGTGTCTTGATTTCTATTGTGTTGAATACAAATTTTGATAATTTTTTATAAATTTTTTCAGTATTTCTAATGTGTCCTTTTTTGGTCATATGAAAAAATTAGTAGGTAAAATGCAAATTTAAGAATAAAAATCCTCTTTGAGTCAAACCACTCCTTACCCCTTAAAAAGTTGTTCTGAAATGATTTATTTAAAGAATTATAGGTTAAATATTACTTATATTATACATAGGTAAGTGAAGTTTACATTCCACAGTTTACAATCATAAGCTTATATATATATATATATATATCACAGACAATAGTTTTGACAATAAACAAATAATTTTTACAGATGATTTTTAAAAAAGGGTCTTCAGGGTAGAATTTAAAGGGGACAGCAACAAAATATGGATAATTTTTACAGTTTTAAGATTTATTCATTATGAGTAAATCTTCTACAATTAAAATTACAAAGTAAAACTACAAATTAAAAAAAAAAAAACTTAAACACAAAGTAAAATGACATTCCTTAACTAAAAACCAGCTGATAAAAATAAAATAAAAAAATTCCTTTTTTGCTAAATGACGAATAAATCCCCCCAAAAAAGGTAATTAAATTTAGAATCACAAGAGGAAGTAATTAATTGAATTAAATTAAAAGTTCATTAACATCTTACCTATATGAATACAGTGCTTATCTTCACTAACAATTTCACAATGGGATTTTATTTCTTTAGTTTATACACCATTTAATTAACTCTTAACGGCACAGATTTTAACGAAGTAACGGAAGAACGCTATTTCATTTTCTTTTAACACGGAATGCAAGCTGTAAAATTATCTTTGCTACTGGTTACGTTTATTATTAAAAAGATAAAACTAAACTAATGTTTTATATTATGAGATATTAAAACAGTTATCTTTATCATATTTTTGATATTATTGTTTTTTTTTTTAAATATGTAAACAAAAGAATATGTACACCTTTTTTTTTATTTATTTTTATTCTTTTATAGATAAGAGTTCAAAGTTTTATATCTTAGTAAAACACCTGTGTAGATAGATAATATATTAAAATATATACATAAAAAAATAGCTGAATGATAAAATATGTATATTTTAAATTATAATCATATGGACTATATGTAGGGTTACCATACGTCCGGATTTCGTCCGGACTGTCCGGATTCGGAACATCTGTCCGGTTTTGCGTCCGGATTTGAAAAATGTCCGGATTTTAAGAAAAATTAGAATCTAAATGGGCTTCCCTACCAAAAGAAGAAACCCCAAAAATTCATGAGAAATGGAAATAAATATTTGAAGCATTTTCTACAAGAAACGTCTCTTTTTTAATATATTTAAAATATGTAGTAGAATTCGCCATGTGCCTGCCTGGTGCTTATAGGCTCCCACTGAACGTATTTTTTCAACGATGGGGTCTACATGGACGCCTGAAAGAGGAAGATTATCTCTGTCAGTTGTAAAAGAGCTTCTTAATATTAAAGCAAATTCTATTATCACATGCTCCAAATTCCACGACAAAATCAAAAATGGCAAGCCTTTTCGAAGGAAAATTAGTTCATCTGAAAAGTATGATGGATCCAGCAGATACTAGCTAAAGTTGAATATGATATTAATAAATAAGTATTAATAAGTAAATATTAATAAATAAATATTATCAAATGTTGTATTAATAAATTTTATATAATATAACGTAATTATATAGTTGTAACTTATTTGTTTTTCCAATTTCAAAAAAAAAAATATAAAGGCATACATCTTTCTTTTTTGTAATTTTTCCTCTACCCTTGTACTTGATAAACTCTAATTGCACTTGATAAACTTGAACTTTGATTAACTCAAATTTTACTTGATAAACTTGAACTTTGATAAACTCAAATTGTACTCGATACTTGAACTTTGATAAACTCTAATTGTACTTTATAAACTTGAACTTTGATTAACACAAATTGTACTTAATAAACTTTAACTTTGATAAACTCTAATTGTACTTGATAAACTTGAACTTTGATTAACTCAAATTGTACTTAATAAACTTGAACTTTGATAAACTCTAATTGTACTTGATAAACTCTAATTGTAATAGTGGAGGAGATAGCGTTGAAAAAAGTGTCTGACAAACATCAAGCTAGAATTTTGTGTATAAGTAAATCTTTTGGTGCCTTTTAAGAATATGTGGTCAGCTAAGTTCATTTGCAGGTCATAGCTCAAAAGAAATAAAAATCCTAGATGATTTAATAGAAGCCACAAAAAGAATAAGAAAACCTAAATGCTGGTGGTTATACAAAGCTAAGAAAGAACTACAGTCTATTAGTTCTAGAATTGAAAACTGTGGCCTAAGATAGAATTAGGCAGGGCATTTTTTGATCAGCCAGTTTCCAACCCAGGGCTGCAGAACCAGTGAAAGTTATGTATCAACATATACTAATAATATTTATATGTAAGCAGTTATACATTTATATGTATAACACCACACATTACATATTATTATAAAAGGGCCATTTACACTTTGATTACTGCAAGTGCGAGTCAAGTGTTTAGTGAAAATTACTTAAAAATTAATCAACACTTACACTAAACACATGTTGTCCAAATGGGTTGTGTTTTTACTAATCACCCACACTTGCACTAATCAAAGTGTTACTGGCCCTTAAAACATATGAGTTTTATTTGCCACAAAAAACTAACGGAATAAATATAATGTGTTTTCATTTTGTGTAACTATGTACCTAAATACTAGGTATTTTAATAAATTAAAATGAGCTTATCGACACAGTAAGCACTGTAGGATAGATCTTATTAAAAAGTTAAATCTCTGATCTAGAGTAGACTCATAATTTTTTCTGAACAAGACTTTGTCGGAGTGGGGGTAATTGTGCACATATAAGTTAGTCAATAAAGTCTTTTGGAAAGTTAAAAGGCCAAATATAGGATTTAACTAATTAACTAATTAAGTCCATGGCACAGCCGTAGCCTGCCAAAGGGCTTTTGCCATTGTGTCACTCCATCAGATGTACAAACCTTACAATTGGCATAAGCAACCAGTTAGTTGCCACTTTGCAAAAGCAGTTAGGTGATGCTGGATGAACTCCAAGAGTGACCAGTGACCATATCTATGGTCACCAATCCAAGTTTTGGCCACACCTGATGCTATTTAACTTTATTGATCAGAACCAACTGCTCTCCTATATGAGCTACCAAATGGTATAGCTAACAAATGGTAAGAGGTTAGTGGAAACTACGACTAAGCTGTAAGAACATGATCTTACCACGGTTTGAGTCAAGGAGGGACTGGTTGGAGTTGATCTCCTGTTCAGTTGTTTCATCGTGAGAAGATAGTGACCTCTGGGGGGATGTCGGGTGACCATTGCTCCTCGACCATTCCTCAGCCTGTTGATTATTCTGGCTTGCTGGACCATCTCCACCTCCACCTCCTCTCTCTCCTGGGCTTGCATCCTCCCACTTGAGCATAGCGGGTGGACCACCGCTCGCATACAATCCTCCCTCTGAACAAACAAACAAAACACATTAGAATTCATCAATAAAAGATAAAAAAAAACGATAAGATCTTTAGATTAGTCCATTTTGGCTAACCTATTACACATAGTAAGATTCTAAAAATCAGGATAACTTGAACTTGAAGCTTCCGCAGGAGAAGCTGAATCAAGGGCACACAAGATCAGAGATTCGATCCCATGCCAAGATGCTTTGATATACACCTATGGATCAAAGGCAGAACAGGGAGAGGACATCTCCTATGGGGGAATCTGCTGTGGTGCTCTGATTCCAATCTGTGAGTCAAGAGCAGTGCAGTTACATGGGTATGACCCAACGCTTTAAAGCTCTAATTTACAAAGCTCGCTAATGACCACACCATACTCACTTCCCCAGTACAATGTGCAGTGGTGGAATGAAGAGGCTGGAACTCTCCACCAAGGGGCTAGTAAAATGGGCCTAAAATAAAGCCTAATTGCAAGTTTTGAACAAGTGGCTCCTCCTACCCGTCTAGTACTAGAACCTACAGCTACTACTGCTGGAAACAGTAACTGTGGCATAGTTGTCTAAACATATTGGATAGCAGTTTCATGGGGAAGTTTGTCGCAGGCAAGGGCTGCATTGAGTTAAATGAAGAGGCTGGAACTCTCCACCAAGGGGCTAGTAAAATAGGCCTAAAAAAAGCCTAATTGCAAGTTTTGAACAAGTGGCTCCTCCTACCCTAGAACCTACAACTACTACTGCTGGAAACAGTAACTGTGGCACAGTTGTTTACACATATTGGATAGCAGTTTTATGGGGAAGTTTGTCGAAGGCAAGGGCTGCATTGTGTTAAATTATTTGTGCATGAAACCAAAATCAAGTTGGTAGATACCTTGATTCGAGCTCTGGATGGCGAGTTGGAAACATTATTATTACTCTATCAGAAGTCAAGGAAGGTAAAGTTGATAACTGTATTTATTGTTTTCGAGTAGTTTATTAATAACTATCAATTATGTAATTATGGTAACTTTATTGTTTTTTTGACAAAGATATTTACAATTATCAATCATATAATCATGGTAACTGCAACATTTTTAACAGATTGACTTTGTGCAACAAAAAAACACAATTAAGTTATTTATTTTTGTAACTCTGGATTTCTAATCCTGGAGATCTCATAATAACTATATAAAAAATTTGGCACTTCTTTAGATTGTTACTTCCCTTATCAAAACAGAAGGGGGATATTCCTTTGTCCCAAAGTACATTGGACTAAACATCCCTTTTTCATAATATTTATTTAAACCAAGTCATTTTCATTCTAAAACAGCATGGGGGAGTAACAATCTAAAGAAGTACCAAAAATTTCATTCAAATTATTTGTCAAACAATCATCCACCATTTGTTTTCTTCTTTTTTTTTATTTTTCAAAAAAGTGACTAACATCAAGCTAAAATTTTGTGTGCAAGTTATTCTTTTAGTGTCTATAAAGAATATGTGGTCGGCTATGTTCGTGCGCGGGACATAGCTTGGAAATAGGCATTTTGAAAAATACAAACCGGTGGAGAGCGGCATGTCTAAAAAATTATGGTGGACAATGAGATTTTCATGATCCTGAGTAAAAAAAAATTAGTTAGTAAACAGAAAGTCAAGTGGATTTTAGTTTGCCACTTGATAGATTAGTTAGTCAACTATTACTCCAAATCAAAGTGGTCACCTATTAAGTGGAAAACTAACATCAACTTAATTTTCCGTTTAATAACTAATTTCGTACTCAGGATGATGAAAATCACATTGTCCACCATAATTGGAAGGACATGATCGCTCTCCACCGGTTTGTTTTCTTCAAATGCCTATTGCCAAGCTATGTCCCGCAGACGAACTTAGCCAACCACATATACTTAAAAGGCAATAAAAGATTAACTTATATACAAAATTCTAGCTTGATGTTAGCCAGCTACTTTTTTGCACGATATCTCCTTATTATTACTTGTAAACTGAAGATTTCCCCTTAACTTGGTCTTTTGGGTACGATATATAACCGTTTAAAAATTAAAGTTCAAACATGTTGAACATTTCGCTATATTTCATTTCCCTTTGGGTCATTTTCAAGCTTTTTATAAATGTTTCATTTAATCCAGGTATTACATCACTTAATCACAATTCTAGTAAACATTTTTACCTCCAGCAAGGAGAAAAAGTGAACTTTCCTCCCTAGTTTACAGGGAGGAAAGTAGCTCATTCCACCCGGTCGGGCTCAACACTCAACAGGGAGTAATGAGAAAGGAGGGAATCATGAACTCTCATGATTCCCTCCAGTGTTGCCCAAGTGATAAGCACAAGTAAATAAGCTTGGTGCTAATACACATTTCATTTATTAACTATTGTTTAATGTCTAAATCTATAATTTCATCTTCACTCATAACCTTCACGACGTTTGTCATGATGACTCATCAGTAAAACAAACTAAAAGTTAAAAGAGAAATCATTATTTCTAAATGTAGATCTACTCATATGGATGATTATACGTTAGTTGTCAATACCATTCAATACACGACTCAGCTACCAGCTGATCTCCCATTTAATTGTAGCATTGAAATTCAAATAATTAGTATCTATAACATTTAATAGAAACAATAATTTAATTTCAACATGATTAAACTTATCTGGTGAATTATTATTAGTATATATCAATTTTTTTAAATATACAAATGTTGACTTTTTTAACATAAAATGCTTTAAAATTAAAATCTTATTCAATTATTTTTTCCTCCCTTCTGGAGGTAAAATCTTGTACGTACCTCGGGAGTAAAAATCACTTGCACCCTCGCGATAATTAACTCCCTCGGCTTCGCCTCGGGAGTGAACGCTATGGTTCCCTCGGCTTCGCCTCAGGAACCAACTTCATCGCTCAGGGTGCAGTCACTTACTTTCCTCCCTTGGTGCGTAAATAACTATTGACACAATTTTACTTAATTCATTAATATTAAAGCTAAAATTCTCGTAAGAATCTTTGTCTAAAAAGTTAATATAATCAAACTGATAAGAATGATCTTATTATTACGTATTTGTTGTTATCCACGACCAGAGCTGGATTTACATATTTGGTGGCCAGGGGCCCAAGAAAAATTGCCGCCACCCCCCCCCCCCCCCCTCTCCAAATTTGTGACAATATTGTAATTCCTCGAAAAAAAAAAAAAAAAAAAAAAAAAATCTGCAATTTTTGTCCTATAAAACATATGAACTAATGTTTTATAGTTTGTCCATTTTTAACCTGATTTATTTTAATGTTATTTAAATAATACTCCACTATTATTACAGGACTAGGCTAAAACCAAATCAAACCAAATACCAATTTTTTTAAAATAAAAAAGTCTTTGAATGAAAAACAATTTTCAAGCACACAGTATTTATATACAAGTTTTATATTAGTCATAATTTAACATTAACTTCTTTTGTAGGAAATAAAAAGTTGAAATGCAGTTTTAAAATAATTTTAAAAAACGGCCAGTCATGCAATTAGCGAATTTTCAAAGAAATCGGTGTATTATTGCCTTATGATAATACAGGAAAATTTTGGTAAAATTGGTACACAGGGGTACCGGGTACAAAAGTCAAAATATACCCTTCCAGATGCATGTCGTTGGAAAGCTCTAAGAGAACAGTAATTGTTGTACACTTTTGTCATATTTTCATATAAGAGGGGGGTAAAATGGAACAAACACGCTTTATGCTATTTTTGACCCTAAATTGTCAAAATTTGACCTCTAAATGGACTCCAAAAATTCTGGCCAACGTACTCAGCCTTTCTTTTGATATTATTGACATTTTAAAATTTGTTTGGATTTTTTAAGAGCATCCTAGGGTGAGATATCGTCTGGAGTGACACATACATAATACATACATACATAAGAAAAAGTGTTAAATTTCAGGAATCGATCAAGAATGGTATTTAATTTCCATGGAGAAAATTTTTAAAAATTCGCATTTAAAATTTATGTAGCCATTGCAATAGCTTAATTTTCTTAGAAAATTTGCTTAAAAAGAAAAGTAATTGAATACCTTTGTTGAGAAATTTGTTTATTGAAATTTCTTACGTCTTGCTTTAACAATAGGAATGTCATTTAAATTCAAAATTCGAAGCTTCAATTTTTTATTTTTTGATCACTTCATTTTGACATTCTGAAAAGCACGACTTTTTGCGTATTTTTGTAAATATCTCGCTTCCTTAGCTCGGAGGCCAATTGACGATCAGATCAAAATTGAAGATTATAAAATTTCACACATGAAACATTTGTTTATTTTTTACTTAGAACGAACCTTTTGGATAATAAAGTGCTCCAAAGTTTCCGCACAAGGCGTAAACAATAATTTTATTACATAGATAATTGTGTGTAGATAATGTGTTGGCTTCTTGGAGATAATGCTCCAACCGATGCGACAATACAAGCAAAATTGATTGAAAAGTATGGCAAGAATATTGCTATTACGATTCAGTGTTATCACCGATACTGCGGATGTCTTCTCTTATAATTGCTGCATCAGCTTCAACTATTCGTGCACGTTCTTCTTCTTGATTCAATTTTTTATTTTCATACCAAGCGTTAGAAAGAATAGTCGCATGAGAGTCGAGGAAGCTAATCATTGTCATTTTTTTTGGTTTCGTTGTAATAACAATATTGTTGCCATACTTTCCAACCAATTTTGCTTCAATTGTCGCATCCGTAGGAGCATCATCTTCAAGTTATAAAACATAGACAATTATCTATGTATTTTTTTTTTTTTTTTTTACGTCTTGTCCGGAAACTCTGGAGCACTTTATTATCCAAAAGGTTCGTTCTACGTAAAAAATAAACATCATGTTTCATGAGTGAAATTTTATAATCTTCAATTTTGATCTGATCGTCAATTAGTCTCCGAGCTAGAGGAAGCGAGATGTTTACATAAATACGTAAAAAGTCTTGCAAAAACAAACACTACTCAAGTTATAATAAGCTAAGTTTTTGCTAATCCGTTCGTTGTACGTAAAAAATTAAAGATAGCTTTTTTTGTGGGAAATTTAATAATCTATTTTTTTAAAAAATCTCCTTAATTTGTCTCCGAGCCTTAGGAAGCGAGGTATTCATAAAAATACGTAAAAAGTGGTGCGGCAACGGATAGCAGATATTCTTCGTCGTATATTCTGTAAACCGTCCATTGCACATAAATAATTAATGAGATTTTTTTGTGGGAAATTTTGTTATCTTTAATTTTGCTAACCACCTTAACTGGTGTCGGAGCCATAAGAAGCGAGATATTAGCAAAATACCGAATTTCTTTACCTTTGCCCTTGAATATCAATTAACGCGACCACGATCTTATTGCCGATTTTCAATATGTTTTTCAGAACGTCAAAATGAAGTGATCAAAAAATATATTGAAGCTCCGAATTTTTTGGAACAGAACCTAAAACGACTGGACTATCAAGAAAGCAAAAGAAAAGTGTTTTTAATGCAGTTAATAATTATTTAATGTTTATATTATAAACTGCTGACTGCTGGGAATTCTTTAAATTGTTTAAAAACATAGTTTTATGTATGTTTTTACCTTTAAAGATTACGTTGTATAAAAATAGAGTAAAGTTGGCCTAAACTGCAGTTCTAATCTAACACTAAAAAAAAAAAAAAATATGAGGCTCTCACGCATTAGAAGTGAAACTTAAGTTCTAGAATGCATTGCTCTCTTTCATTTTTTGACGAAATTTCAGGATTAAGAAATGGTTATGGGAAATTTAATTGAAAAATATATATTACTACGCTAAGGGAACCACATTTATTCCAATAAAAATAAATGTTAGTTTTGATTTGCTGGTCTTAAAATAGATATAATACAATTAATCTGTAAAAATGTTACACTTGGACGAGTCTCGAATCTCAAACCTCGTTACACGATTTCACTGTATGAAAGCATTCACTCTACCGCCGCCAAAGAAGTTTCACTTCAAAAATATGTTTTATGATTTTTGTTTTATTTTTGTTTCTGCCGCCTTTTCCCACCTTCGAAAATTTGCCGCCAGGGGCCCGGGCCCCCATGGCCCCTGCGTAAATCCAGCCCTGTCCACGACACTCTAACCAAACCGTGGTATCAGACAGACATAGACATTATTAAGAATTTATGTGTTATTCATTAATTTTTCATTATACATATATTTTATCGTCGTTACCAGCATATAGTTTAGTAGATGCTTGCAATGGAAGTAAAACGACCGACCCTTAAGAAAATAACCCAGTTAAATAGGGTCATAGCTTGAAGTCCTTAAAATTTATCGGGGACAAAATCCTTATTCTTGAGCAAGATAAAACTATGTATGCACAACATGCCAAGCACACGTGCTGTGCGGGGTCGAATTTTCCCTCCTCAGAATCCCCCCCACCACCCACATCTATTATTTTAACTTTTTCTACCACGTTAAACTCTATAGTGCACTGAAAGCTCCAACCTTCTCTGGCATTTTAACTTTATTTTATACAGAGATAAATTTCTATTCCCTAACGTTTGACCTTTTAAAAAAAAATATACATGAGGTAGAGCATAAAAACATTTTCTAAACTTTTTTCCACACACTGCAATTTCTCTATTGCTTCTACTTTCAATTTCAGAATTTAATTAAATTATTACACAGCTATTCTTTATCATCAGACATATATCTTCATCCTTCATCATTTCCCTTTTTTGTTTCTGTGACCTATTTCGCCGAGTTTTAACATGGATATTTTTTAGTCACGCAAAAAAATAACATGAAAACTGCGAAGCATTCAAATATCCCGCCAGGAAGTTAGGATTTAACAGGAGGTCGATAGGTTTTCATTTGACGAAAGGCGGGTTGAAGTTTTAATAGAT
Organism: Gerris lacustris; assembly: GCA_951217055.1. Lineage (NCBI taxonomy): Eukaryota > Metazoa > Arthropoda > Insecta > Hemiptera > Gerridae > Gerris > Gerris lacustris. Next base: position 37,062,169 of record OX578286.1, read on the forward strand.
GACATGCAAAAATATAACACTCTTAAATATCGTGCCAGGAAGTTAAGATTTAACAGGAGTTCGATAGGTTTCATCAATAGGTTTTCAATTATAGTACAATATTTTGACCAAAGGCGGGTTGAAGTTTCAATAAATGACATGCAAAAATATAACACTCTTAAATATCGTGCCAGGAAGTTAAGATTTAACAGGAGGTCGATAGGTTTCATCAATAGGTTTTCAATTATAGTGCAATATTTTGACGAAAGGCGGGCTGAAGTTTCAATAAATGACATGCAAAAATATAACACTCTTAAATAGCGTGCCAGGAAGTTAAAATATAATAGGCGGTAGATTGGTTTTCACTTGTATACGTTTTAGTACTATATTTCGCCGATAGAAGCGCTGCTCTATATACTTTTTCTAAATATTACATTTTCCTTAAACTATTTTCCAGCAATGATACTAACCGAAAGCCATTTTATAACAGAATTTTCTCCAGCAAAAACTACATTCCTCAATGTTTTAAAAACACATATCAGGTGAAATCACAAAATTTTAATAAAAAATAAGAAAGTCATGTTGTGGCCACATAAAACAACTCAGCGTTAATCATTATCTTCTAATTTACGAGGTCAAATCCCTTAAAGAATTTTCTATTTTTAAAATTTAAACAAAAAAAATATATACATTTCATTTTTAAAAAGAAATTTGGACGTGAAAACAAGAGTCTTGCCAACTTAAGATAAAATAATTTAACAAATAAAAATATTTCTCAGAAAAATGTTCCGGTTTTAACTTTTTAAAAAAAAAAAAAATATATATTTTTTTTGCTCTTTTTTAAAAAATAAAATATATACATATACACATATTTATATATATATAAAGATTTAGTAGATGAGAAGAAAAGAAAAGAAAAAAAAAAAACAAAAAAAAACAGGAAAAAAATAACATTAAAACAGGGAAATATTTATATTTAAAGTTGGCATAACTTCAAAAAGAACTAAATGCTCCGATGTGATTGAGTCTCAGAGGTTATTTTGTTTGAGACAGTTTGGCTCCATGTCAGATTTGATTTTGATATTATCTTTATGAATGAGTTCAATTTTTTTTTTTTTTTTATAACCAAATAAAAAAAGGAAAGAAAAGGAGAAAATAATATAAATTCAAGGCGAATGTTAAAAAGGTGAAAAATGAAATTAAAAAAACAAAAACAAATGAAGGTTTGTAATTATACCTTGACTAAATCAAGACTCAAACAATTTATCATTTCATTGTCATACTTATACAATAACATGAATAAATATTGACTTATTTCGAATCAATTTGAGGCTTCTGCGGTAGAGATAATTATACATTTTAGCAGAAATGTAATTATAATTCATAGATGGGAGTTAAATATTGTCAATCCTGGGTTTCACACTTCTAAGAACTTACTTCACTGGGTTTTAGCTCTATTCAAATGCACCAAAGTGTGCTTCAAGATGGAGACCAATCAGATGCAATAATATTACGAATATATAATTAATAAATTTTAATAATCATTTATGACTAATAACAGAACTTCTAATTTAGTTGTATACTAGTACACTTAATCAGGCAGATAACGTAGAATCGAATCACTGCATTAAAAACTGTGTAATTTACAAAAAATAATATGAAGAATTTCTACTTTAGTTGTACAGTAAATGAGTTTTGTTACAATTTTCATTTTAATTCATGTTTTTATTACATCATCAGGTAGCATTGCATCTAAGCACTACATTTGTACAATAGATAAGTTGAATTACAATGTACATTCATCAGGTAACGTAATATCTAATAAATAAATTACAAACTAACTATTGTACGACATGAATAAGAACTACTTTAGTTGTACAATAGATAAGTTGAGTTACAATGTACGTTTCATCAGGTAACGTAGTATCTAACAACTACATTACAAACTAACTATTGTACAAAATGAATAAGAACTTTTTGTTTGTACAATAGATAAGTTGAGTTACAATGTACATTTCATCAGGTAATATATAGTATCTAACAACTACATTACAAACTAACTACTGTACAAAATTAATAAGAACTTTTTTATTTGTACAATAGATAAGTTGAGTTATAATGCACGTAATTCAGGTAACGTAGAGTCTATAATCAGGTAACATAGTATCTAACAACTTCATTACAACCTAACTATTGTACAAAATAAATAAGAAATACTTTAGTTGTACAATAGGTGAGTTGTGTTACAATGCAGCACATGTAAATACATTACATCATCAGGTATCATAGCATCTAAACATTACATTACAAAATATCAATTGTACAAAAAGATGAATAATCACTACTTTAGTTGTACAATAGATGAATTGTTTAAAATGGGATTTTTTTTTTTGTGAATAAACGACCGTGACAATGTAAAAAGAAAAACCATGTCTTTAATGCAATTATATAATAATTACATTTGCAAAAATCCACAGATATTTCAAGACCAAAGAAAAGCTATTATATTAGATTTCGTGGGTAGATGAGGGAGTTCCACGTGCGGGTGGGTGAAGCCTTTATGAACATCTATTTCGGTGAGTTAATATTGATCTTACCTTAAATGTTTAAAGTCAAGTCATCTCCAAAAATAGTAACATCTTAAATAAATTGTTATAAACTAGATAAATTCTTTAGATTGTTACTCCCCTTATAAAGAAAACAGGAGGGAGTAACAATCTAAAAAAGATGTAGAGAATGTTCTTCTTTAGACTGTTACTCCCCTTATAAAAACAGAAGTGTGATATTCCTTTATCCCAAAGTATATTGGACTAAACATCCCTTTGTCTTAATAGTTATTTAGTTAAAGTCATTTATATTCTAAAAGCACACAGGGGAGTAACAATCTAAAGAAGTAACATAATTATTTATTTAGTTGTACAAAAGACGCATTGTTTACGATGTAAATTTCAATACATTGCACTCTCATCAGGCAAATAACACTGTTCTTCAAAATTTAACGAACTTTCGTGCCCCAAAAGAATTTAAACTGAACTTTATGTTTTCGAGGTTGCTGAATCCGAATTTGAAGTTAAAATTTCTCCTACACGTACAGTTTTCCCGGAAAATGCGCCTAAAGTTGGGAAAAATTGTGTTTTTAGGGGGTTTTCGACCCAATTTTTCGCCCAAAAAATATTTGTAAAAAAAAAAAAAAATTATTGGGCGTTTTAATATCTTCAAAGCATGAAGAACACGAATCTAAAGTAAAAAAAATACTTTTTTAAGAAAATTGAAAAATAAGAAATTAAACATTGGGGGGGGGGGGGATATTGTATTTTAGCATATCATATTTGATTGAAAAAAGTTATTAAAAGTTGTGGTTTTTCCCAATATTTTTATTATCCCCTCCCCCCAATGTTTCTTGCACCCCCCCCCCCCCCTCCTCGGTCACATACATTGTAATTCTCTAGAATAACGTCAGAAAAAAGTCACAAATCATTTCTTATATAGCTGAAAAAGCAATAGAAATACTAAGACTCAAAATTTCTAATTTCGTATTTTTCAATTTTCTTAAAAAAGTAAGGTCAGCAGATTTTTTTCACTTTAGATTCGTGTTCTTCATTCATTGAATAATTTTTATTACGAATATTTTTTGGGCGAAAAATTGGGTCGAAAACCCCCAAAAACACAAATTTTCCGAACTTTAGGCGCATTTTCCGAGAAAACTGTACGTATAAGAGAAATTTTGACTTCAGATTCGGATTTTTTTTGCAGAACAGTCTAATCTAAACACTACATTACTAAATGACTACGTTAAAAAATTTTGTCTGATACAATTCGCACTTAACTTCCTCATATTTGAGTACATAATTACTTGGCTTAGTGTTTTTCATTTTATGAGTTGATTTCACGAAAAAGGAAAGAGCCACGCGATGTCTATAGATTGTAAATAAAAGTTGTTACCTGGACAACATTTCCGATAGTTGAAGTCAAGTCGCATGATAAGATGTTGCTACACCCGGCACTATATGGATACTGGATGCTGAATGATTTTCCATCCAGTTATACCGTAGCAGGTTGATTCTCAATGAACAATTAGGGGAATCCCAGGTAATCCTAAGACTGTGGTGAACCCCATACCTGCACCGGTACCTAAGGCTCAAATTATAGCACTTATCTATCATCCTTTATAAATGTATTTATACGCTCCAGCTGTAAGGAAAAACCATTGACCTGAAAGAATGAAGGCGTTCAACGGGAAAGCCCAATAAAACTTAAGTGTCTATTTAAATTTTTGTTTTTTCCTCAACGTTAAGCCTAATGCTACCTGAAAAACAATGCTTAAAAAATTGGACAGAGATAACTTATGACAACTTTATCGATAACATCTCCACCAAAAAACTATGGTTTTCCCCAGGAAAGTGATATGCCGAGAGCAGTACTTCCCAAAGCATATTCACACCTTTTTATATCATAATGGGATGAGTTTTTTCCTTCCTTTTCATTTCCAATTCGATAAAAATTGGTCGGTCCGGAAAACAAAATCATATACATCTTTTTATTATGATAGCCCCCCTTTCTCTTTCAAACAGACAAATTGTTTTTGCGATTATTCCCATTCTGCAGCTTCCTCTGTCTAATAGACAAAGTTTAATAGCGATTTGTACCATTCTGCAGCTTCCTCTTTCAAACAGACAAATTGTTTTTGCGATTATTCCCATTCTGCAGCTTCCTCTTTAAACAGACAAATTGTTTTTGCGATTATTCCCATTCCGCAGCTTTCTCTTTCAAACAGACAAATTGTTTTTGCGATTATTCCCATTCTGCAGCTTCCTCTTTTAAACAGACAAATTGTTTTTGCGATTATTCCCATTCCGCAGCTTTCTCTTTCAAACAGACAAATTGTTTTTGCGATTATTCCCATTCTGCAGCTTCCTCTTTTAAACAGACAATTTTTTTTTAGCGATTTTTCCCATTCTGCAGTTTCCTCTGTCTAATAGACAAAGTTGTATTGCGATTTGTACCATTCTGCAGCTTCCTCTTTCAAACAGACAAATTGTTTTTGCGATTATTCCCATTCTGCAGCTTCCTCTTTTAAACAGACAATTTTTTTTTAGCGATTTTTCCCATTCTGCAGTTTCCTCTGTCTAATAGACAAAGTTGTATTGCGATTTGTACCATTCTGCAGCTTCCTCTTTCAAACAGACATATTATTTTTGCGATTTTTCCCATTCTGCAGCTTCCACCAATTTTTGGTTTTAAAATGACATTTTTTCTGTTTCTAGCCGTATCTCGGTTATTTTTTTTACCGTTTTCCAAAATTGAGGTATTGTAAGACTAGAAATTAAATTTTCTAAAAAAAAGTTATTCTTAATTTTCTTTTGGAAACTTGACCGTATTTTCGATATTTACAAATTTTTAAATAACCTCTTTTTTAAAACCGAAAATTGGATCAAGCATTTTTATTTCATTTTCATTATTTTTTTTTAATAAGTGTTTTCATCTGATAAAGAAATATATAGAATTTAAAATAGTCTGCCAATTCGTGTGGCACATAGCTTCCTTGCGTCCTATTTCATATACTTAAAATGCATTAATAATGAATATACTTATAATATATATAGTATATGCTTTACTTTACAGTAGTATAGCTTTACTTTAGTATAACTTTACTTATACATATAGTATATGCTTTACTTTACAGTAGTATAGCTTTACTTTAGTATAACTTTACTTATACATATAGTATATGCTTTACTTTACAGTAGTATAGCTTTACTTTAGTATAACTTTACTTATACATATAGTATATGCTTTAAGAATTTACATATACATACTTAAAATACATTAATCATGATTTTATGCTTTCACACCTATTATTATCATTTTTAAAAATTTTCCTCCGTTTTTTCTTAAATCTGTCATATTACATTGATTTTTTACATGAATTAAAAGTATCAATTTAGAAAAAATTAAAAGAGTGCAGAGAGTTGTAATTAAATTTGGGCTGTCTGTGGTCAAATTTCAAAAAACCATCCAAATTTCATAATACTCAGATGCAGATAAATACTTTTGAAGATACAGGTGTAAATAAACGTATGTTTGTGCGCTTGTAAAAAAGGAAACAAATAGGCACAGAATGAAGAAACTTATATGGGACCAACAATGGGCCAATTATGACCTACCTATCCAAATTTAATTAAAATCTGTGGTTTTTAAGATAAGTTGGTTCGAAAAAATTGAGCGACTGACAAACACACGGAATCAAAAATGTTCCCTGATGTCTGAAACAAATTTCTGTCTTGGAATTTTTGAAATTGGAGACATAAAAATGAGAAGGAGCTATATATGCTACCTAATATGTGCCAAACTAATTGCCTGACAATATTTAACAATGAACTTATAAATTGAATTTTATAAATTTTTTTATAAATTGAATTTATAAATTGAATTGAATTAAGATTTCTCTTGAACTGTTATTTAGAAGTGGTTTTAGGGATATTTTAGGGTCTGAGTATATTTTTTTTTTACTCTTAATTTCGAAAATTTCTCTTCTAGAATTCTTTAAAACTGACACAAAGTTTAGGAACAGTATAATACAATTACGTTTAATTTAATATGTAGTCCGTATTATATCAAAAGACCAAAGTTTCTTTAAAGGACTGAAATTTAGAAGTTTAGTTCTCAAATTAATGACGTCATAACCCAACCAGATCGATCGTCTCCATGGAAACTTATTAAAATGTTGTAGAATTTCGTTTGAACAAATATTCCTCCATCGCTCGTCCCATTCAGACGAGTTAGCATATTTTTAGAACTCTTTTTGAAATTATAATTGTTGTTCCGAAGCGGCTTTTATTCTCAAATGGTATAAAAAGGAAAAAAAAAAGTTAATAATACGCAAATTAAAATTAGAAAGGAGACCCATTCATAAAAAAAAAATGAAATTAAATGTATTTAGAGCTTTACAACTGCTTTGAATTGAATGCTAATTTTAAATTATTTACTACCCCATTTCATTTATATGAAGTACATATATATTATACATATAAATATTCGCTGTACAAGAAGCATGGTGGTTAAAGTAATGAAGCGATCATATCAGTGGAATTCGAGGAATACATTTTACCTCTATATGTATGAATACCGCCCAAATCCATGAAAATATTTTACTCTAATACGAATTCGACTATTTATGGTTTTGTACTTATATTTGTATATTATATATTTTCGTTCTGAAGAACGAAAATATTTTGTCTCCGATTTCAAAAATTCCAAAACAGAAATCCATTTCAGACATGAGGGATCATTTTTGGTTCCTGTCTGTCGATCCAACATATTTTAAAAACTTCAAGTCCGATTATAATAAGAAATTTGTATGGTAGGTTATAATTAGCCCATTTTTGGTCCTATATAAGTTTCAACCTTCTGCGCCCATTTGTTTTTCTTCAACCTGAGCACAAACAAACATATATTTACAACTATATCTTCAAAAGTATATACGTATCTGATTTTTATGAAATATGGATGGTTTGCCGAAAGAAGACCGCAGATAGCACCAGATTAATATAATCTCAGCTGTCTGCTTCGTTCATACTTTAATTCATGTAAAAAATCCAAACTATTTTGATATTAAAAAAACGGGGGAAACAATGAAATAAATTAGAAAATAATGGCTTATAAAAGCATAAAATCAATAAAATACGTGATAGGATGCGAGGAAGCTATGTGCCACACTAAATGGCACTCTATTTAAAAAAAAATAAATACGTAGTCTACTTAGGCACAAACTACTGAAAACATTAAAACGAACATAATACAATCTAAAAGTTGGCTTTTCGTTTAAATATAATTTTAATTTGTTACTTTAACTTGTTTAATTTTTCGAAAAAAGTTTATTAAAAAAAAAATTAAGCAGAAACGAAAATACTCTGCCAATTAGTGTGGCACATAGCTTCCTCGCGTCATATTTCGTAATCTTTCAAGATTTTATGCATTTAAACTTATTATTATCCAAATGATTTTATTTTTCCCCCATATTAAAGTATCAATTATGCAATAGTTAAAGAGCGCAGACAGTTGATATTTATCTCGTGCTATCTGCGGTCTACTTTCCACAAACTACCCAAATTTCATAAAAATCAGATGAGCATTTTTGAAGATACAGGTGTAAATAAATGTATGTTTGTGGGCATGTGGAAGAGAAACAAATGGGCGGAGAAGATTGAAACTTATATGGGACCAACAATGGGCTAATTATGACCTACTATCCATATTTAATAAATATCAGATTTTTAAGATATGTTGGTTCGCAAAAACCGAGCGACAGACCGACAGACAGACACGGAACCAAAAATGTTCCTTGATGTCTGAAAGGGATTTCTGTCTTGGAATTTTTGAAATCGGAGACCTAAAAATGTTTCGTTCTTCAGAACGATCACATAGCTTCCGTTACCTTCGGTAATCGGTAAGCTCGGAAGCAAAAATAAATACATCGGAGAAACTGTTGAAATAAACGAATTCGGTACTCAAAGTACTTGAAAGTCAGGTGTTGTATTTGCTTAGAATATCAAGTACTCAATATTTGATTACTTCAACTTGATTTTCTACGAGTCTGTTTACAATAAACAAGCTTGTAAACTTATCTACTTTATCAACAAATTGTACTTGTTGCCCTCGTTTGTTGACATAACTGTAATTTACATCGGTTTTGGTGTTGACTTTCATTCATTTACGATTGACAAGTACCCTTAAGAGGTTAAAGGAATTTTGATTGAGATAAATCAATTCCATGTTCTACTCATGTTAATTCGATACGAGAAGGCTTTGATTGAAAACCTTAAATACCTACTAGCCTTGAATTAATTCTTCTACTACGCTATTTTATATTTATATCAAAGTTAATCGCAATACAACTATCTCTTGTTTTTTTTTTTTAATATTAATTTATGTTAATCCTGTCTATTTTTTTATACAGTTTAACATTTTGTAATAAATCAAACAAAATGTTTTAAGTAATTAATACTAGATTATTTATAATTTAAGTTATACATGATAATTAAAATAGAATATAGAGTAGCCAAGCTAATTTAAACCTCTTTAGCCAATCCTAATACAATGTAGGCTTCATATACTAGTGCGAGGTGAAATAGACTGCAAATTGGTGTGGCACATAGCTTCCTCGCATCCTATCCACGTACGTTATTGATTTTATGCTTTCACAAGCTATTATTGTCTAATTTCTTTAATTGTTTCCCCCCGTTTTTGATTGAGAACTTACCGAAGGTAACGGAAGCTATGTGATCGTTCTGAAGAACAAAAAAATTTGTAGGTCTTCGATTTTCAAAAATTCCAAGACAGAAATTCTTTTCAGACATCAGGGAAAATTTTTGGTTCCGTGTCTGCGTGTCGGTCTGTCGTTATTTTTGCGAACCAACATATTTTTTTAAAAAAAACTACACGTCCGATTTGAATGAAATTTGTATGGTATGTCTATAATTTGCTCATTGTTGATCCCATATAAGTTTCAACCTTCTGCGTTCATTTGTTTCTCTTCCACATGCGCACAAACATACATTTATTTACACCTATACCTTCAAAAGAACTTATCTGATTTGTATGAAACTTTTATAGTTTAACGAAAGTAACTCGCAAATAGCCCCAGATTAATTTGAACCGTCTGCGTTCTTTAAATTTTGCTAAATTGAGACCTAAATACATGTAGAAAATCAAAACAATTTTGACAGATTAAAAAAACGGGGGAAACAATTAAACAAATAGACAATAATGGCTTGTAAAAGCATAAAATCAATCAAGTACGTGATAAGATGGGAGGAAGCTATGTGCAACACCCATTGGTAGTCCAGTTTAATCAGTCAAAATTGTTTTGATTTTTTACATGAATGGAAGTATCAATTTATCAAAAGTTAAAGAGCGTAGATACAATATCACATAGCTTCCGTTACCTGTAGCAAAAAATGTGATATTGCTTCTGAATGTATTACATAAGTTATACGGCCCTCTGGAATCCAAAAAAAAACCAGTAGTTTTATAAATCTGTCTATAGTTCAGGCTTGAAACTTAAAAGCCTGGCGCCACTTTAAATGAATTTATTATAAATCGTTCTTTTGAATATGTTAAATAAAAAAATTACAAAATGGAAGTCAAAGTCGTGCCTTAAACGCAGGAGTTATTCATACGAATGACTTTAACTTGCGGACTTAAACACTTTATTTATTTATTTTTCACATTATTTTGCGCACATCTCGTATTCCAGAGAGAACGACTGAGGTAGAAGCGCCAGACACATCGGACCTCCATGGGTATTGAAAGGGGTCCTGGCTCTTTATATACCCCACAGACTGGCTTCTAAACACCATACCGAGAACATTCGGCTTTTTCCCTTCTTTACACTTTCCCTCGTAAAAGGAAAGTTTTTCTATTTCCCTCCTTTTCGTAATTTTTCATTACAATAAATTACAGCGAAATAAATTTATAATATTGATGTAAACACCGATGTATTCGTTTAAATATTAGTGTTAAAAAAACCTGTATAGTTTAAAAAACAACATTTTATTCTTTTACGTCATACTACTAATGTAAAAACACTAAGGATATAAAAAAAAATAAGGAAATTATGTAATAATTTAATGTTAAACATAAATAGTAAATAAATACAAGAATAAGTATGCATACTTATAACTCAATTTAAAAATACTAAACACGTATGACAAATTGAAATTAAGTCGGGTTTAGTGGTTTAAATTAAAACTACATACTTTTATTTGTTACTTTTTCTCACTACTAATAGTAGGAAAAGTATTGTTTTCACCAAAAAATTTTTTTTCGAGATTTCAACGGAATTATCCGCTCTAGGTGTTTTTAAGACCTCCTGAGTGGTTTTCAGCATGACGTATGTATGTGTGTATGTGTGTTATCATCGTAGCGCCCAAGGTATTTAACCTAGAGAGTTGAAACTTGGCAGACAAATCAGTCCTAACCTGTAGTTGTGCCGCCCGGAAAATCAACTTTTTCCGCCATCTTAAACCCAGTTTGTTGAGTCATCAAAAATTTTAAAAAATCTTAATAAATCGACAATGGTCCTGATCGAGATGAAATTTGGCACGAATGTACCTCTCTGTATGACAAACAAGCCCACCAAATTTCATTTTGATATTGGCCGCCATTTTGAAGTTATCAATTTTTAAACTTTGACGGTTAATAATACCGAAAGTATAAATAGGTTTTTGACATATAGCATATCTTTGGAACCGGAAAAAATTAAGGAACAAATATAAAAAAAACGATAAAGTTTCATTAATTAGTAGTCATTAAAAGTTATAAGCGAATATAATTATTTTTATTAATGCGATAATTTTGATGACGTCAAAGTTTGTTTACATCTGTCAAATTGCCGCCAAACTTCAAATAATTAAATAAAATATAGCTATTAAAAATAAGGTTATTTTTGAAGAATGATAATAAATCAGTTAGTTCAGAACGGTCACCCATCCAAGTACGGATCACGTCCAATGCTGCTTCATGCTGCTGGCAAGCAGCAGGAGAGGCCACTTTAGTGGCCTCTGAAGTGAGGAAAAGTTCCGAGGTACCCCGTACCCGATTTTTTTTTATAACTAATCATTCTGGACTCACATTAAAAAATAGTAAAAGTAGTGGATTTTCAATGAATACGTATACATATAATTATTTTTCCCGGGAAAAATATAGTTTTTTTGAGATAATGGCGGTAAAATATAGTATTGTCTGAACCTCGGTCTAGATAACACCGTGTTTACATTTAAGCTTATTTCTTCCGTTTACGTTTATCTACGGTTTTCTTGTCCGGGCCACTATGACTGGGTCCAAGGTCATTCCTCCTAATAAGGTAAAATGTTATCTTTGTAATGATTTTATCGCTTCTACACAGAACTTTTTATGCTGCATTCTCTGTAAGACAAATCGAGTTCACGCTACTTCTTGTCTGAAAGTTACGAAAGCCGACTTTGACTTAATTGTTAATAACTGGAGGTGTAATGTCTGTTTAAAAGATCCCAATCGGCCGAGTACACCTACTACCAGTCGAACTACCACAGTACCTAATGATAAACCTAAGCAGACTGAGGGACCTGATAATAAATTGATTCCCAGTAGTAAAAATTTAAACTTTAACGACTTAGTTATTAAAGAAATTACTACTAACACTGGTTTTCTTGTTGATCTTGTTAAAGATCTCCATTCTAAAATTGATCTTCTTACAAGCACTGTTTCTGATTTATCCGTTAATGTTTCAACTTTAACTGCTGAAAATAAGATACTTCGCGCTCAAGTCAGCTCTCTTCAACCTTCTTCTCCTGTTTACTTTCCTGCAAAACCAGATATCGTTAAACAACCTGCTTTAGTCAATCTAACTAATGCAGTTAATTCTGTCTCGTCTGATACAAAACATAAAAGTCAAGGAATGTTGGCTGCTGTCAATAACACTACTGTTCCTTCGCCCCCGCAAATACCTCCTACCTCTGCCTCTGACCTAACACTAAATGATCCGGTACCTGTTTTCTCTAACAATGGTTCTTCTGATGCTAGCCACAGTTATTATTTGGTTGATTCTGAAGGTTTTGTACGTGTCGGTAAACAAGGTAAAAAATTGCCAAGACAATTTCCCCACTATGCCGCTGCTAAGGCTAATCAACCTTCTCGAAGACCAGTTAAAGAGGGTACAAACTCTTCTTCTAAACTTACAGCTGCTCCTGTTAAGCCTCGTCGCAAAGCTCTTTTCGTGACAAGACTTTCGTACGACACTCTAGATTCTGATATTCTCACTGTACTCACCGATAGTGGAATTTCTGATGTCGTTATTAGTAGACTTAAGACCCAAAGTAATAATTATGCTTCTTTTCACATTTCTGTGTCCGAATTAGATTTTTCGATTATCGATAATCCCGATCTTTGGCCTGCTGGTAGTTTCGTTAAAGAATTTCGAGGTTTTCTTTCTAAAGATAAATTATTTCTGCCAAACCCTGGTACGGAGGGTCCAGAACAATCCCTTTCTTAATGAAATCTTTATCTGCTATCCTACAGAACGTTCGTGGTCTTCGAACCAAATACAATTCTTTTTTTACCTCTATTTCTGGTTCCGATTATGACCTTATATTCGTCACCGAGACTTGGTTCGATTCTTCTTCTCTAAACAGTTTTTATTTTCCTGATTCTTATCATGTTGAACGCTGTGATAGAAACCGCGATCTCGTGAAATGCTCCGACGGTGGTGGCGTCTGTACTGCGATCAAAGATAATATCAGTTATGTCAGACGGACAGATCTCGAATTAAATGTTGAGTGTGTCTGGATCGAACTTCGTCTCAGCAACTCTAAGTCTATATTTATCGGGAACCACTATCTGCCTGACCATCTTGACAACTCTGTTTTTATTGAATATATTCATAACCTTATTGAAATCTTACCACCTGATTCTCCAGCATTCTTTTTAGGTGATTTCAATGTTCCTAAAATGAACTGGTTAAACCTTGAATATGAGGGACCACAAGCTAAGCGTCCTCGAGCATCGGCAATTTCATTTTTATGTAGGTCTCTTGGCCTTACTCAATTCAATAAAGTTGAAAACAGCAACAGTGTTATCTTAGACCTTGTAATGTCCAACATTAATAAACCCATTGCTGTCTCTAGATGTATCGAGTCCTTAGTCCCTGAAGACTCTCATCATCCAACGCTGACTTTTGAAATTACCGGTTTTTCATTTTGTGATAATAAGCTAAAGAAAGGGTTCACCTTTATGGACTACAGAAAAGGTGATTACGAATCCTTTCGTAATTATTTATCTCAGGTCGACTGGGCCTGTGTTCTGAACGAAGTTGATGTTAACAAAAGTGCCGACATTCTATCCCGTATTGTCCATGGTGGTATAACTCAGTTTATTCCTGAGGTTACTATAAAACGTAGTAAATACCCTCGGTGGTTTTCATCTGATCTGGTTTATATCATCAAGAAGAAAAATTATTTCCATAGAAAGCATCGTAAAACAGGCCAGCAATATTACCTTAATATGCATCGTATCTATAGACAACTCTTCAAGGGACGTATTAAAGAAGATTTGACATCCTTCCGTCTTAAACTTAATGCTACTCTACTTGATAACCCTAAATCCTTCTGGCTTGAAGTCAAGAGCATGTCTAGTTCTTCACATCGATCCGCTCAAACTATTTCTCATCCATCTGGTACTACATCTGATTGCTCTGAAATCGCACAGGCTTTTTCCGATTACTTCTCATCGGTCTTCCCACCAGCACCTTCCATCTCATCGCTCTCTAACTCTCAAGCTGTTTCAACCGCCTCTTGTTCTACTAACTCTTCACTGTTTATTTATACTAATTCTAGCGCTGTTACCAGTATCTCCTCAGTTCCTATTCCTAATCCTATTCACATCCCGTCCATAAACACTTCCTCTGTCCTTGAAGCTATTTCTTCTCTTAAATGTAATAATTCTTCTGGTAGCGATAATATTCCCAACTTTTTGGTGAAGAAATTTGCAACAGTCCTTGCTCCAGTTCTTTCATCCATTTTTAACCGCTGCCTAACGTCGTCCACTTTTCCTTCTCTATGGAACACGGCAATAATTGTGCCCATCTTTAAGTCAGGTGATCCTAAGCTTGTTTCAAATTATAGGCCCATATCCATATGTAACGTTTTCTCCAAGGTCTTTGAACGTACTCTTCATACTACATTAGCTCCTCTTATTTACAAAATTCTCCATCCTAATCAGCACGGATTCGTTCCAAAAAAATCAACCGCCACTAATTTAGTTTCCCTTTTATCGTACTTGGCTCCTCGCGTCTCTAAAGGTCTCCAAGTAGACTGTGTTTACTTTGACCTAAAGAAAGCGTTCGACCTTGTTAATCATGCTCTTCTTCTTACCAAACTTAAATCTTTTGGTTTCTCTCAACAATATTTAGATTTTTTTTATAGTTATCTTTCTACTAGATTATGTCAAGTGAAAATTAATAGTTTTTTATCATCTTCCTATAATGCCTACTCCGGAGTTCACCAAGGATCAATTCTAGGTCCCCTTCTCTTTCTCATTTTTATTAATGATCTTTGTTCTGTTATACAGTGCCCCTTTCTGTTATTCGCTGATGATCTGAAAATATATCTAGAAATTTCCAGCTCCTCTTCATGTCTTCTCTTACAGCGTAATATCAATAAAATCTTGTGGTGGTGCTCGACCAATAAAATGAGTATCAATATTGTTAAATCCTTAGTCATTAGTTTCTCTCGTCGTCGCTGTCCTATCAATTTTAATTACGATCTTGATGGCTCACCTCTGCAACGTGTTTTTAAAGTTTCGGACCTCGGGGTTCTAGTCGATTCTAGGCTTAAATTTAATGATTACATCGATTCTATAGTTGCCAAGGCATCCCTTCGGTTAGGTTTAATTCGTCGTATTAGCCACGGCCTGTCTTTAGAATGCTTCCTTAGACTCTACACGGCTCTAGTTCGACCACTTCTGGAGTACGCTGTTCCTGTGTGGAATAACCTATTCCGTATCCGATCTGATCAGCTCGAAAGAATTCAACGTCTGTTCGTCAGAATTTGTTATCTTCGTTTCTTTTACAATAAAATCTACTATTCTTACGAATCACTCTCGGAACGTCTAGGCCTTCATTCCTTGTGTGATAGAAGAAAAGCTTTCGAAGTACTATTTCTCTCCAAAGCTTTATGCGGTGACTACAGTTGTGATGAAGTTATATCTCAAGTTGTTATCCTCCCTATCGGTAAACGAGTTGGTAGGTTTGCTTATATCAAAGAGTTATCTGATATTAGTCCTCTGGTTCGCTCAATAAACCATACTAATCGACTTTTTCTTTCTAATAGTACAATATCTATTTCTAAACTTTGCAATCTTAAAACCATCCTATCTTTCATGCGCCCTACAATTTAAGAACTGAACTCTCGTGTTAGTTAATTGTTCCTAATATCCCATACTTTAATTTTATTTCTTTTTCCTATTTTTACCTGACATATCTTATCCTTTATCCTTTACTTCTTTACTCTTCCTGAACGCTTTATCCTTACTTTTCTACTCTTCCTGAACACTTAATATCCTTACTTTTTTACTCTTCGTGAGCGCTTAACCCGTGGCATTTTTTGCTGTTTAAGGCTCGGAAAAAAAAAAAAAATAAAAAAATAAAAAAAAAAATAAAAAAAAAAATAAAAACACATGGGGCCAAATCACAATAAAAATATGCCTTATTGGGTAAGGATCCTGTATATTTGGGGGCTACCACGTAACAAATATGTACCTCAGGAAGTTGACTTTTGAGAAAAAGTGTATGACTTTTGAGAAAGAGTGAATGACTTTTGAGAAAGAGTGAATGACTTTTGAGAAAAAGTTAACGACTTTTGAGAAAAAGTGAATGACTTTTGAGAAAGAGTGAATGACATTTGAGAAAAAATTAATGACTTTTAGAAAAAGTGAATGACTTTTGAGAAAAAGTTAACGACTTTTAGAAAAAGTGAATGACTTTTGAGAAAAAGTTAACGACTTTTAGAAAAAGTGAATGACTTTTGAGGAAAAATGTATTAACTTTAGAGAAAAAGTGAACTTCTCTCCCTAGTCTCTACAGGGAGGAAAGTTACTCATTCATTTGAGGTTGGAACAGGGAGTAATGGAAAATAAGGGAATCATGAACTCTCATGATTCCCTCCAGTGTTGCCCTAGATAAAGCACAAGTAAGTAAGGTTGCTGCTAAATACACAATTTCATTTATGAACTATTGTTTAATGTCTAAATCTATGTCATCTTCACACATGTCATGTAACCTCCTCAACGGTTGTTATGGTGATTCATCAGTAAAACACATAGACAAGTTAAAAGTGAAAATGTAGATAAACTAATCCATATGTTCTTAAAGTATTTTTAATACTATATCTAACTTTTATCTATTTTCTTTTAATAAATATGAAATATTTACTTTTTTTAACTAAAATATTTTAAAATTAAAATCTTATTCAATTATTACTTTTCCTCACTACTAATAGTAGGAAAAGTACCTACTGTTTTCACCAAAAAGTTTTTTTTCGAGATTTCAACGGAATTATCCGTTTTGGGTGTTTTTAAGACCTCCTAAGTGGTTTTCAGCATGACGTCTGTATGTATGTGTGTATGTGTGTGTGTTATCATCGTAGCGCCCAAGGTATTTAACCTAGAAAGTTGAAACTTGGCAGAAAAATCAGAATAAACTTTTTCCGCCATCTTGAACCCAGTTTGTTGAGTCAGCAAAAATGTAAAAAAATCGCAATAAATCGAAAATGGTCCTGATCGAGTTAAAATTTGGCACGAATGTACCTCTCTGTATGACAAACAAGCCCACCAAATTTCATTTTGATATTGGCCGCCATTTTGAAGTTATCAATTTTTGATTTTTTAAACTTTGACGGTTAATAATACCGAAAGTATAAATAGGTTTTTCACGTATAGCATATCGTTGGAACCGGCAAAAATTAAGGAACAAATATAAAAAACCCCGATGAAATTCCATTTATTAGTTTAAAAGTTATAAGCGAATATAATTATTTATTAGTGCGATAATTTTGATCACGTCAAAGTTCGTTTACATCTGTCAAAATACCGCCAAACTTCAAATAATTAAATAAAATATAGGTATGTATTAAAAATAAGGTTTTTTTTGAAGAATGATAATAAATCAGTTTGTTCAGAACGGTCACCCATCCAAGTACTGACCACGTCCAATGCTGCTTCCTCCTGCTGCTAAGCAACAGGAGAGGCCACTTAAGTGAGGAAAAGTTCCGAGGTACCCTGTACCCGATTTTTTTTTTTTCTTCTTTAGATAAAATCTTGTACGTACCTCGGGAGTAAAAATCAATTTTAACCGAGCGATAATTAACTCCCTGAGCTCCGCCACGGGAGTTAACATTATGGTTCCCCCGGCTTAGCCTCAGGAACAAACTTTATCGCTCAGGGAGTTCTTTAGTTCCTTGGTGCGTTAATAACTATTATCGCCCTCCACTTGTAAACATTCCTATCCTGAGCGGCCGGTAAAGTTCCATTTTATAGCCCTGAGGCCTGTAAAAATGCATGCTTTATCTTTACAGGGCCGCTAGTAGTTCAAGAAGCGGCCGCTTCTTGGCCGGGCCGCGGCGTGCAGGAAGCGCTAGTAGTTCTCAGCGTCAGCTGTTCAACTAGTAACAATCAATATTTTATAACTGCGGTTTGTTTTAGTACTGATGTAACCTTAATATGCATTTATTGTTTTGAAGACTACGGCAAAATAGTTTGCATGTTTAGTATTAGTTTACATGTGGTGGGTGATAAAATAGTGTACGCACCACGAGCAGTAAGCGACATGACAGGCCTCGGACGTTAAACGCTCTCGTTTAACTCCGCTAGCTCGCTCTCGGCCAGTAATAACGCCCTTACTGCTCTAGGTACGTAAATAGCTATTATATCTCCGAATTCCAAGACATTAATCTGTATCAGACATAAGGGAACATATTTAGCCCCGTTTCTATCATCTGTCGGTCAGTCAATCAGTTTTGTGTGAACAAACATTATTAAAAATTGCTCGTCTGACTATAATGAAATTTAAATGATTTTCCATACCGCTAATACCAAACGTTTGTAATACTTTCTAATAAATAAAGCAAAGAAAAAAACCAATTTTTCTTGAAATCTACTCCTAAAATTCATTCATAGACGTGAGAGTTTTTAAAACAATTTTAAATCCCAATTCCCACGGCTTAATAAGAGAAATTTTCCTTGTAAAACAAAAGATGTTGATTTAGTATGGAAATTTCCATTGTTCTAAGATCCGTTTAAATTGATTTAAATAACAAATCTTGTATAAGGTTAACGAAACATCTCCTATTAAAATCATAATTATATATACATACATATATATATCGTATCAGTCAAATTATATAATACATAATTGTTGAGCTATTATATAATTATTACGTCATTTTTTGTTTGTTGCCATAAACATTAGTTGTAATGGGAAAAAGTTGATGTAATTATTTCCGTGTGAACCATAATTAAGCTATGATTTGAATACAGGATTCAAATTTACTAACATCACTGTAAGAATCGGTAAATGAGAGAACATTCATTAAATAGAGGAACAAAACTTCGATAAAAGAACATGAGTTGTGAGTTTTCTAAATGCATCATTCAGAAATCACTGTAAGAATCGGTACATGAGAGACCATTTATTAAATAGAGGAACAAAACTTCGATAAAAGAACATGAGTTGTGAGTTTTCTAAATGCATCATTCAGAAATCACTGTAAGAATCGGTACATGAGAGACCATTTATTAAATAGAGGAACAAAACTTCGATAAAAGAACATGAGTTGTGAGTTTTCTAAATGCATCATTCAGAAATCACTGTAAGAATCGGTACATGAGAGACCATTTATTAAATAGAGGAACAAAACTTCGATAAAAGAACATGAGTTGTGAGTTTTCTAAATGCATCATTCAGAAATCACTGTAAGAATCGGTACATGAGAGACCATTTATTAAATAGAGGAACAAAACTTCGATAAAAGAACATGAGTTGTGAGTTTTCTAAATACATCATTCAGAAATCACTGTAAGAATCGGTAAATAAGAAAACATTCATTAAATAGAGGAACAAAACTTCGATAAATGAACATGAGTTGTGAGTTTTCTAAATGCATCATTCAGAAATCACTGTAAGAATCGGTAAATAAGAGAACATTCATTAAATAGAGGAACAAAACTTCGATTAATGAACATGAGTAGTGAGTTTTCTAAATGCATCATTCGGAAATCACTGTCAGAATCGGTAAATAAGAGAACATTCATTAAATAGAGGAACAAAACTTCGATTAATGAACTCATGTGTGAGTTTTCTAAATGCATCATTCGGAAATCACTGTAAGAATCGGTAAATGAGAGATCATTCATTACATAGAGGAACAAAACTTCGATTAATGAACATGAGTTGTGAGTTTTCTAAATGCATCATTCGGAAATCACTGTAAGAATCGGTAAATGAGAGATCATTCATTACATAGAGGAACAAAACTTCGATTAATGAACATGAGTTGTGAGTTTTCTAAATGCATCATTCGGAAATCACTGTAAGAATCGGTAAATGAGAGATCATTCATTACATAGAGGAACAAAACTTCGATTAATGAACATGAGTTGTGAGTTTTCTAAATGCATCATTCGGAATTCACTGTAAGAATCGGTAAATGAGAGAACATTCATTAAATAGAGGAAAAAAACTTCGATTAATGAACATGAGTTGTGAGTTTTCTAAATATATCATTCAGAAATCACTGTAAGAATCGGTAAATGAGAGACCATTCATTAAATAGAGGAACAAAACTTCGATTAATGAACATGAGTTGTGAGTTTTCTAAATGCATCATTCGGAAATCACTGTCAGAATCGGTAAATGAGAGACCATTTATTAAATAGAGGAACAAAACTTCGATTAATGAACATGAGTTGTGAGTTTTCTAAATACATCATTCAGAAATCACTGTAAGAATCGGTAAATAAGAAAACATTCATTAAATAGAGGAACAAAACTTCGATTAATGAACATGAGTTGTGAGTTTTCTAAATGCATCATTCAGAAATCACTGTAAGAATCGGTAAATGAGAGACCATTCATTAAATAGAGGAACAAAACTTCGATTAATGAACATGAGTTGTGAGTTTTCTAAATACATCATTCAGAAATCACTGTAAGAATCGGTAAATAAGAAAACATTCATTAAATAGAGGAACAAAACTTCGATTAATGAACATGAGTTGTGAGTTTTCTAAATGCATCATTCAGAAATCACTGTAAGAATCGGTAAATGAGAGACCATTCATTAAATAGAGGAACAAAACTTCGATTAATGAACATGAGTTGTGAGTTTTCTAAATGCATCATTCACAACGCTTTCAAATCGGCTTAGTTATTATTGTTCTTCTTTCTTCTATTAACTATAGGATCATTCTCTCATTTACCGTTTGTTACAGCGATGTCCTTAAAAATTGAGTAACTAAGAGTCCAATCTATAACGTATAGGTTAGCGATGATGAACAAAAGTCAGAAGTAACGCATTCAAATCGGCTTAGTTATTATTGTTCTCCGTCCTTCTATTAACTAAACGGTACTTCTTTAGATTGTTACTCCCCTATGTTTTTTTTTTAGAATATAAATGACTGACTAAATAACTATAAAGACAAAGGGATGTTTAGTCCAATGTACTTTGGGACAAAGGAATATCACACTTCTGTTTTTACAAGGGGAGTAACAGCCCAAAGGCTACGGCCACACCGGAGCTACCTGGCTTGGAGCCTAGTGGCTTGGTGAGTCACCATGTAGAACAGAATGGACTGTTCTTCTAGCGACTCGCTAACTCGCCTAGTAACCAAGCGCGCGGTGTGGCCGGTCTCGTATGTTCTAGAAGGTTGGTTCACATGGATTGGACCTAGTGGACCAAGCCACTAGGCTCCAAGCGAGGTAGCTCCGGTGTGGCCGCAGCCAAAGAAGAACATTCCGTACACCTTCTTTAGATTATTACTGTTACTCCCCTCTGGTTTTATCCATAAGGGGAGAACCAATCTAAAGAAGTGCCAACAATATAATTTCCTCATTCAACGTTTGTTACAGTGATGATCTTAAAAATTGAGCTATTAAGAATCCAATCAATAACGTAGGTTAGCGTAGATCGCAGTAATAAATTTAGATCTTCCGGAGGAGACGGCGTCATAGATTTTGGGAATCCCGACGTTTAGAACCCATTTCAGGGATCATTCTCAAGGGAGTTGCTCATGATAGTCATTTGCAACTGACACTCTGTGTAGTTGATGACTCTTATCATGAGCAAATCTCTTGAGAATGATCCCGGTAATGGGTTCGAAATGTCAGGATTCACAAAATCTCTGACGCCGTCTCCTCCGGATGATCTAGATTTAATTATTAAGAATCCACTTTAAGAGTATGCTACACGTAGTTAGCACAATTTTACGAAAATCCCAGGAAAATTCGGCAGATAAATAGAAAAATTGGTACTAAAACACAACGTCTAAATATGCATTTAAGTTTAAAGAAGAGTTAAAAAATTTAAAATTAACAACTTTTCCCGCCTCTAATTCTAAATTCCCCCAGTTCAGTGCGGCTGGATCCGCTTTTGAAATTGCCCAGTTTAAACCACTTTACTAAATTCTGCCCATACGAAATCATGATGACGTTCTAATGATAATAAATGCAATGATGAGATCATCTATTTATACATAATATAACCTAATTGATAAGTACATATAATAACCATGAAGAAATTTCGGAAAAGTTCATGATCTTAATCACATAAATTGAAGTAATGAAAATTGATAAAGATTGTATAGTTGATTCAATTGAGATTTCGCGGTACTTAATAAGTAGAATAATATTATAAAAAATAAATTTTATTGAAAAATAAAAAACAATAGCAACACTACAGACTGGCTTTGACTACTTTAGTTGATCATTATCAATAAATTGATAACTATTGTGGTTTGCTGAAAAAATACTGATGTTTTAATTCATCATACATAATCTCAGTAGAAACAACTGTCATCTTTATCTAATTTTTCGTTCTTCAGAACGATCACATAACTTCCGTTACCTTCGGTAAGCTCGGAATAAAAAAATTATTAAAATTAATAATTGTTATGACTCACCACTTCCATCTGACTGTGGATGCCAACGTTTGTACCTCTTCCACTCTTCTCATCATCTGAAACATGTATTTGTAATTATAAACTTTGTCGTATTACAAAGAAGTAAAAACAAATAATCATTGTCCTAACTAGGAAAATATTTGGTTACATTGGCAGAGAGCAGTGGCGTAGGAATTCATTTTTGACGGGGGTGGCTCGGGACCTCCACTAAGGGGGGGGGGGGGGTACATACTCTTTGTCAGTGCTCGATTTCTAGAAATTAAGGTGCCAGACTACAACCTACACTCTTTCTACCCCCCCCCCCCCCCCTATAGCAGGGGGGTCCGCGGGTCCCCCCCGGGAAAATTTTGCACAGCATTTTAAGCAGTTTAAGACATAAATCCCCCATGTACGAATTTTTATTTTATTTGTATTTTTATAGCCCCTTCAAATCTGACGGGGAGGGGGGTGGGTCAAGCCCGATAGCCCCCCCGTTCCTACGCCACTGGCAGAGAGATATGACTTGATTTTTAGTAAATACGATGTGAGTAAATGAAGAGATGAAGATGAGACTGTCAAGAGAGATGAAGAGGGTCTCCTCTTCATCGGCGTCAGAGATTTTTGTGAATCCCGACGTTTAGAACCCATTTCAGGAATTATTCTCAAGGGAGTTGCTCATGATAGTCATTTGCAACTGACACTGTGTAGTTGATGACTTTTATCATGAGCAACACTCTTGAGAATGATCCCGGTAATGGGTTCGAAACGTCGGGATTCACAAAATCTCTGACGCGATCTCCTCCAGAAGATCTAGATTGAATTATTAAAAATCCAGTCTACGTGTTTTTTGAACACAGTTGGTACAATTTTTTTAATATTTTATTAATTCAGTAGAAATTGCAATCCCATATTGACCTGGCTACAAAGAGTTGGAATCTTTTTTTCCAGTTGATAGCAGTGGTGGAGAGCAGATACTGAAATCGCCTTCATTTGGTCGGTTATGTTCTCCAATGTCCCAAAATGGTTTCCTTTAAGGTGGCTCTTTAATCTTGGAAAATGAAAAAAAGTCCCAAGGACTCTATTCTGGTAAATAAGGAGGCTTAGAAGCAACCAGGTGTTCTTAATTCTTGGTATTCAGTCTTAAATCCGAATTAAATAGATTTGCTTCTTTGTTAGAGCCAGGGTATCATCCAATAAAGAATTTTTGCCTCAAGGTCAAATGGTAAACCAGAGGTTTTACCGACAGGATCTTCAAAAGACTGAAAAAGGGGACGTTCGTATGAAACCAAACATCAAGAAGTCCTGGGTGCAGCATGATGACGTCAATGCACAAAGCCACCACACCGTTCCCTGAGCATTCTTATGGTTCCTCATCACCCTAATTCCCCAACAAGATCTTCAAAAGACTACGAAAAAGGACCATTCGTATGAGACCAAACATCAAGAAGTCCTGGGTGCAGCTTGACGTCAATGCACAAATCCACCACAGCGTTCCCTGAACACCTTTGTGGTTCCTCATCTCCCTTATTCTCCGACAAGATCTTCAAAAGACTACGAAAAAGGACCATTCGTATGAGACCAAGCATCAAGAAGGCATGGGCGCAGCACTGAGTACCCACAGCACAGCGTAACCCTGAGCACCTTGTTCTTCATCTCCCTCATTCACCAGACTAGAGACCTTGTGACTTTTACCAAGATTGAAAATCTACTCTTTAAAGGACATTGGCAAACATAAAAAAGACCGTAACCAACCAGATGAAGGAGATTGCAGTATCTGGATTCCATCTCTGCTATGAAGACTGGAAAAAACGTCTCCAGACTTGTGTCCAAACCCTTGGTCCTAATGCATTAATGCATCTGACTGTCAACCACACCTCTTTTATGATGAGTCGCTATCACACATTGGAGAAAAACACTGTCGAGGATCCAAAGATTACAGACATACATTTGTACTTTTTTCAAGAGTTAACGAAAAACTCATTTTATAAAAAATATTCTATCTATAATTATAAGTATATTTAAATCAATAAAAAAACAAAAAATAATAATAAGAAAGAAAAAATATATATTATGTTTATAAATTATATGTATTTATAAGAAAAAAAATTGCATGCAAATTAATCAATTTCATACATAATTATATATATACTATATAAAAAAAAAATTCTTATAAAATTCTCGCAGCATGTCGTTATATTGATCGAATCATTTCAGTTATAAATCAATCTAATATGTTTATATATATATATATATATATATATATATATATATATATATATATATATATATATATATATATATATATATATATGATGGGTGCGTGGCAGGTAGGAGTAATTTGAGGTTATACGTTTAATAAGGCGGCAGGTGGAAGGAGGCAGAACGGTCGGTTTCACAATGCCCAGTTAGATTGTATCATATTTCCATAGTTTCGTATTCCGGCGGTTTGTTGCTTGTTCGCTTCGTGTTTTATTTCTTTGTCTGTTATTTTCGTAAGATAATTATCAGTTATCATTTAATTCGTATTTGAGTAAGGTAAAGCTACTGTTTTTATATAGTACTGTTATTTTCTTTTAGCTCTTTCATTTTGTGTTATTAGCCAATTGCTATTGTTATAGACGTTTATCTGATAACTGTCGTTGTCTTTTATGTTCAAAAATGTTTTATGATATGTACTGGAGGAGTTTAGTTTAAAAAAAGAATTAGGAAGAAAAGAATTAATTTTTAATACATCCTAAATTTTGCTAAGGAAGCTAAACGTCAATAGTTATTAAAATATTGATAATATTAATAATAAAACCAATTACTTTAAATATTAATAATATACTAGTTTAAAAAAAATAAAAGTAGGCATAATTAAAAGAGTATCTGAAAAAGAACTAGGCATTTTGAAAACAAATATGGCCGAAAATGAGGGTAAAAAGTAAAAAAAAGTTTCCTGGCAGCGATAAAATCAATCAAATATGGCAGATATAAAAACAAAATGCACGATGCGTTCTTTATACGCCGCATCACTAAATCACTAGTTGCTGTACAAATATGTAATACTCTTACTGTACAAAATGAGTAAAACTGTTGAACAAGTAAATAAAAATGCTGTTATTCAAATGAGTAAAAATGTTACTGTACAAATCGGTAAAACTTTTGAGCAAGTGAATAAAAAAGTTACTGTACACAAATAAGTAAAACTGTTACTGTACAATGTACAAATGAGTAAAACAGTTACTGCATAATGTACAAATAAATAAAACTGTTACTGTACAAAGCTCAAATAAGTGAAACTGTTACTGTACAATGTAGAAATGAGTAAAAAAAAGTTACTGTAAAAATGTTACTCAGATTTTTACTCAAATGACTAAAAATGTTACTCAGATTTTTACTCAAATGAGTAAAAAAGTTACTGTACAAATTAGTTAAACTGTTGAGTAAGCAACTGTTAAGTAACTGTTGAGCAGATGTTGAGTGCATGAAAATGTTACTCTATACAAATGAGTAAAACAGTTACTACACAATGTACAAATGAGTAAAATTGTAACTGTAACTGTAAAACGTACAAATGAGTAAAACAGTTACTACACAATGTACAAATGAGTAAAATTGTAACTGTAACTGTAAAACGTACAAATGAGTAAAACAGTTACTACACAATGTACAAATGAGTAAAATTGTAACTGTAACTGTAAAACGTACAAATGAGTAAAACAGTTACTACACAATGTACAAATGAGTAAAATTGTAACTGTAACTGTCAAACGTACAAATGAGTAAAACAGTTACTACACAATGTACAAATGAGTAAAATTGTAACTGTAACTGTAAAACGTACAAATGAGTAAAACAGTTACTACACAATGTACAAATGAGTAAAATTGTAACTGTAACTGTAAAACGTACAAATGAGTAAAACAGTTAATATACAAATGAGCAAAATTGTTACTGTACAAAATACAAATAAATGAAACTGTTACTGCACATTGTACAAATTAGTAAAAATGTTACTGTACAATGTACAAATGAGTAAAACAGTTAATGTAAAAATGAGAAAAATTGTTACTGTATAATGTACAAATAAATAAAACTTTGACTGAACAATGTACAAATAAGTAAAACAATTAATGTATAAATGAGCAAAATTGTTGCTGTATCATGTACAAATAAATGAAAATGTTACAGTACAATGTAAAAATGAATAAAACTATTATTGAAAAAAAAAGTGAGTAAAACAGCTTTTGAACAAATGAAATCCGTTATATGGAAATAACTATAAGTTGTAAAGAAGAGGATGGAGGTCGTAAGACTAATGACGTGATTACCGGCGTAATTATCTCGCGACGCAACTAATTATTTTAAAACTCGGAAAAACCTTTGCAATACTTAGTAGTGTCGGGAGGTAAACAATAAGAGTTTTTAATTCATAAATAAGTATTACTTCATCACGGACCAAAATACTTTGTTCTATCTCACTAAACACTTAAGAATTAAAAAGACGTATTTTAATTTATTTAACATACGCTAACACTGTCAGATGTATACATGGTTTCTTCAGGTTATATTTTATACATCAGGTTCTACCTGACGATTAATTTAGAGTTTAGCATATGCTTACTCCGTACCACCTGATAAACTAATTCGGTTTCAAAAATTAATTAAAGCATTTAAATAATTTCAAGATAAAAAGAACTTTTTATATACTACGTTTTTAAATTTTCTGTTGAATCGTGTGTAATGTTGATAATATAATTGTTATTGTTATATAATTTGAATAATATAAATAATATAATCGATATTTCCTGTTTTGCTGTCATTCAATGTTTATCTATCACAAATTTGAGACCCGTCAAAATGAAGATTGCGTAAATATGGGATATGGCAAAACAAATAAAATAACTTTCCGTACAGCAAAATTTGCTAAAAACCAATTAAATTCTGCTGAAAGATGGCTAAAAGTATTAAAATAATGCATTGTCATCGTGTTCTGAGGTATGCTAAAAGTTTCAAATGTCTAGCTATTCGGGAAGTTACTTAGAAATCGATTGCCAGATTTGTACCGGACAAACAAACAAACAAGAAATCAAGCTAATAAAAACGTAGTAAAAAATAAGGTAAATTTAAAATAAAGAATCATTAAGAATAGAGAAAAACGCCTGTCCACTTAAAATAGCTTTTATAAAGGTACCTTTTAAAACTATCGAAAGATTTAAACTTCAATGTCAACTCCTACTAAATCTTTCCTGTTTCACGTTTTTTCGTCTCACCTATTGAAAAGTCCAATAGAGGTCTAAAGCCGGTATTGGACCAATGAATTCAGTCTTTGTTTAGAAACACGTCTTTATTTATTTGTTAGATAAACACCGCATTCTTTTGTCAATACATATATTTAAACAAAGAACATTATTTATTTATACTTGACTGTTTCCGGATCCTACTCCTTCCTTTTCCTTTAACATATTAGCTTCGTAGTGATCCGTTCACTTGTGAACTGTTAACCGGCTAGGATAAGAACTGTTCACTGAATCATTAGCGATACGTTCAATTTAAAACCGTTCATTAAAATATGGCCCATCTCAAATTGGGATATCTTCCGACTTGAACTTATTATATTAAGGTGCACGTGTAATAGATCATTTTTGAAGTGAATTGCATGTAACGAAGTTTGTGATTCGAGACCCGTCCAAGTGAAAGATTTTTTACAGGTAAATCTTTCACTTGGACGGGTCTCGATCCACCAACCTCTGATTCAACAGGCATAAGTGCTAACCATTGCACCAAGGAGGTAGATGATTTTTTTATTCCACAGAATTGTTATATAAGTGTAATATTGTATACATCATAATAATATATGTAACTGTTTTATTTAGGGTTTTTCTTAATTATTCGCTAAAATGTTATGAATATATTTTATTTTTCAATTGAATTCCACATAACCATTTCTTAATCCTGAAATAATAAAATCGTCAACAAATGCAAAGAGAGCAATCCATAAATCAACAGTTTCTAGAACTTAAGTTTCACTTCTAATGCTTTAGAGAGTCTCACACATATTTTTTTCATAGAGCCGCTTTAGCTAGAGCTCTCTATTGAAAGTCTACGCTCAACCCAACGGCAGCTCTAAACCCTAGCTAGATCACCTAAGGGTGCGTTCGGCATCAGTAGCCAGGTCGACCGAGAAGTAACCGGTGTTACTTAGAAATCTAAGAGGTAAATAATTCAAAGGGGTGAAGTCGAGGATGCCTGATTTTTCAGTTAAAAAAATGTACCTACTTTATGCCTAGGTTTGTGACTAGTGACTATATAAGACTGTATATATCTCATCCAATTATTTTTTATCGTATTTCATTAGATTGTTACTCCCGTATGTTTTTTGTTAGAATATATGACTTCGACTAAATAATTATTAAGGAAAAGGGATGTTTAGTCCAATGTACTTTGGGATAAAGGTATATCACACTTCTGTTTTTATAAGAGGAGTTACAGTCTAAAGAAGAACATTCCGTACACCTTCTTTAGATTGTTACTCCCCTCTGTTTTAGCGAATTTTCAAAGAAAATTACGCTATTGCAATAGCTTCAAAAATATTGTAATGTGAATTTTTGAAAATTTTTTCCATGGAAATCCGTTTTAGACCATTCTGAATCGATTCCTAAAATTTAAAACTTTTTTTTATGTATGTATGTATATATGTATTAGGGTGGGTCGAAAAAACAAAATTTTTGAAAATTCAAAAAACGCCCCTCCCGAATCTTGCCATATTGGAAGAAAGTCCCGAGGAAAAAATTTGAGCCAAATCGGACTTCACTTAGGTCTCCCGAGGGGGGGTTGAAGTTTGGGAATTTTCGAAATTTGGAAAAATCGCAGCTTTAACAGGGTTTTTCGACATTTTTGCGTGCTAAACTACTTTTAATATACATTTAATGTATATTTTCGTAATCTACAATGCTTATTGTATAATAAAAACCCTTAAAATATTACGCAACTTCAATATTTTTTATTATAATATATGACATATATAAATAACAGCCTGAAAACTATAAAATGTAAACATTTTTTCCAGCTTAAATAAGCTCTTAGCTTATTTTTTTTATTTTAACCAGTATAGAATCAAAAATAATTACCAGAGCTCACCACGTGGAAGTGGCTGCATTCGAGCTCCAATAGTCCCCCTCTCCCACTCCCCTTTTTTAAATTTTGAAAATTTGACACTTGTCATATATAAATATCATTTAATTTAAAAAAAAACCTAACTATTATATACTATACAAAACTATTAACAACCATGTTATATTTTTATATTCAATTTATCTATGCGTTAAAATCTTTTTTACTTTCGAATCTTGGTATTTTATTTCTATTTATTTGGGTTTGAATAATTTAAAAATGACGATCCTCTGCTTTATGAACTGGAGTGGAGGGGACTGTGACTAATTTCACACAGCGTTCAACGGCCTGAGTATGACAGGGATATTTTAAGTCAATTTGAGGCTTCCAACCATCTGAAACTGCTGCCACGATCTCTGCTGTGGAAATCAGTTTTGTTAGTGGAGGTTCCGTCACTTTTATTGAGCTCCAGTCTATTATTTCAACATAACTCGTAGCGTCAAAATTAATTTTTGGAACTGTAAAAGCTGTTGCTTCTTTATTTTCAACACGGTTACTTCTCGCAGTGAAGATTCTCTTCCATCCGTCCTTTCGTATTTCAATATTCTCATCAGTCGACTGCCTCAAAGTCGACTACTTCCATGGTTTCGCATTGCAAAAGTTGTGATCCAATAGGTCCTGAAAAGGAGTATGGACCTTTAGTTTTGCCATCTGAATGTTCCACTAGATGACGTGGTGGTAATTCATTGGCATGTAACTACCATATAGACCACTGAAGAGGTCGTCCAAGTCGGCACTCGACAAGTCTTATCACTCCTCTTCTAATGCCTGTGTTCAAGTTGGTCCCATCACAGCCCTGTACCATTAAATTAGAGGTATCTATATTTTTTTCTTTGAGGCAGGTAAAAATTGAGGAATCCAAACATTTAGCATTTCCGCTTATAGGTGAAACAAAATCCAAGTAACTCGAGCCTGGTTCTCGTATGAGCACGACATGTTTTCCTTTCACTTTATATAGCTTTCCGCCATTTTTGATTGACACTTTAACCATGTAATCCCTCCTATCATCAAAGTATAAACCTGATAACACAATATCATTAGTTTCTTCTAGTTTCTTAATTTCTTTACACTTCAGTTGTTTCTCTCTACGAATTTTGCTGTGATCAATGACACTACAAGAACTGTCTGGTTGTAAAACTCCAGCGTCATTTAGGGCCCCAGAGGTTATCACTGCTGCCGCTCTTTTTGAAACTCCTGTTCTTACGGCTACTTCTGCTAAAGTTGGAAGAAATATCCTCATTTGAGAAGTATAGGTGTCTCAGAAAAAAAACTTTGTTGCGAGCAACTGATCTCAAACTCAGAATCAGTGGTACTGGCTGGAGTATCAGACGAAAAAGATAGTGTTTCGGCGTCAGTAATATTTTTTTTTAGTCTCTCTCTCTCTCGTGTGGCTGAGTGATCTCTTCTATTTCGCAAGGCTCTTCTCCTTAATTGATCTGAAATCTTAACGTCAATTTTTCCAATCACCATATTTCTTGTTGTTCTTTAATCAATCAAAAAATCCCGCTCGTTTTGTGGAACTTTTTTTTATCTAGCACACGTGCAAAGGGAAAAATCCTTACATTTGCAGGCACTTATGCAGAATAATTTTTGCGAATCTTCAACATTTCAATTGTTTTATTTTAATAGTATTGGAACTTGGTATATTTGTTTTTTTCAATGCACTTTTCTTTAAATCTTCATATTTTTTGTGGTATTTCAAAAGGCGGTTGATCACTCTTGTCTGTGAATTGTTGGGCATGGAAGCTTTTAACCAAATTTGAATGATTTTTTCCAAAAACTTTTTTTTGGTAATAATAGATTTTTTGTATATATGTCATGTGTTATAATAAAAAATAATGAAGTTACGTAATATTTTAGGGGTTTTTATTATACAATAAGCATCGTAGATTACGAAAATATAGATTAATTATATATTAAAGTAGTTTAGCACGCAAAAATGTCGAAAAACCCTGTTAAAGCTGCGATTTTTCCAAATTTCGAAAATTCCTAAACTTCAACCCCCCCTCGGGAGACCTAAGTGAAGTCCGATTTGGCTCAAATTTTTTCCTCGGGACTTTCTTCCAATATGGCAAGTTTCTGGAGGGGCGTTTTTTGAATTTTCAAAAATTTTGTTTTTTCGACCCACCCTAATATGTATACATGTATGTATATATGTATGTATATATGTGTCACTCCAGACGATATCTCCCCTTAGGATGCACTTAAAAATATCAAACAAATTTTAAAATGTCAATAATATCAAAAGAAAGGATGAGTTCGTTGGCCAGAATTTTTGGAGTTCATTTAGGGGTCAAATTTTTACAATATAGGGTCAAAAATAGCATAAAAACTTTTTCCATTTTACCCCTCTTTTATATGAAAATATGATAAAAATGTACATAACAACAATTACTGAACTCTTAAAGAGCTTTCCAACGACATGCATTTTGAAGGGTAAATACGATTTTGACTTTTGTACCTCGTACCCCTGTGTACCAAATTTTTTTTTCACCCACGCAAATTCTAAACCAAAATTTTCCTATATTATCATAAGCCAATAATACGCAAATTTCTTTGAAAATTCGCTCATTAAGCCATGGTGCATGACTGGACTTTTTATTATAAGGGGAGTAACAATCTAAAGAAGTATCTTTTTTATTTTTTCGTTCCTGTACCGTGCAATGTGAATAAATTAGTTGGAAGAGCAGTATTCGGTGCATCATGGCATTAAAATCTTCGGACCAATCACTTAAGAGAGGAACAAGTTTTATTTCTTTAGGTAAGTGGGAATTAATATTCTTTGTTAGGGAATTAATATTCTTTGTTAGGGAATTAATATTCTTTGTTAGGGAATAAATATTCTTTGTTAGGGAATAAATATTCTTTGTTAGGGAATAAATATTCTTTGTTAGGGAATTAATATTCTTTGTTAGGGAATTATCGAGTGAGATTGTTCTTCGGTTCTATAGAGAGAACGTCTTTAGTAGTCTTATATTAAGATTATTGAACGCACTAATACTAATGCCCAATCCCCACCAGATGCCGAATGAGTTAGTTCTGTTGGCGCTATCTACCGAGAGCTGAGTGAAACTCCCCCCTCCATCTCATCTGCTCCACTTAAACCAGATTAGGGTTGGGACATCGATGTCGATGTATCGAAAACATCGATGTATCGGACTTTAAAAAATCGATGTTTAACATCGATGTTGATCTTTCGATGTATCGGTCAACATCGAAAAGATCGATGTTATCGATCCATCGCAGCCTAAAAAATGGACGACAACGAAAATGGGGGGCGAAAAGGAGAGATTTTTTGAAAGTGGCGACCTTTTTTTTTTTTTTTTTTTTTGCTCTTCAGCTTGGAGGACCGATGTCGATGTATCGAAGACATCGATGTTTTCTTTCGATGTTTTGGCTAACATCGATGTTTGTTCTTTCGATGTCGATGTATCGAAAACATCGATGTCTGCCTATCGATGTCCCAACCCTAAACCAGATGTCCCAAGAGAAAGAATCAGAGTTATAAACTAAATCTGTTTGATAAAGAAAGTATCCAGCGTAGCCGTGATCGTATAGTGGTTAGTACCTTGCGTTGTGGCCGCAATAACCCAGGTTCGAATCCTGGTCACGGCACGATTATTTTTATCGCTTTATCTAAGTGAATAATGTATATAAAATTATTAAATTTAAGAAAAAGGATGATAACCATGTTTTTAAATAAATATACAACAAATAAATCGTCGTAGAATGCTGGATTCAACGAGTTTTAGCTGCAATGACAAGGAAAATAATTAATACAAAAGAGAAGAATTAGGAGTAAAGAAGAAGAATAAGTTAAAGAAGAAAACCAATTAACGAAAAAGAATAAATTAAAAAAAAAAAAAAAACTGCCAATTAGTGTGGCACATAGCTTTCTCGCATCCTATCATGTACTTTATTGTTATATTAACATTAAAATTATTATCTTAATTTCTTAAATTATTAGATATAATTTAAAATTATACACCCTTCTAATTCAATTAAATGCAGTGAAAGATGGCTGTAAGGTGTAAGAAATAATAAAACTTCATTTTTCCATAAGAAACGTTTCGACCCTTATTAAGGTCATCTTCAATCCTTTATTAACTGTAACAAATAATTTGGATTTCACAAATTAATCCTAATTTATTCAAAAACTTCATCAACAAGTCTTTTATTTTTAACTTTATTTAATTTACACATAACTGATCACTATTTTTTAGCCGTTTCCAACTATTCTTTTATAAATTGATAACATAATAAAATAAAATATTTAAAAAACAAATTAGAAAATATTCCACAACCTACAATTCTGGATAATAATAATTAGTAAAATTACTTACAAGTTTCATTTGTCAACGTCGAAAATTTTTTAAAAATTTTTTTCTCCATAAGAGAGTGTCATGATATAATACAATTAACTAATTGATGGTTAAAACAGATTTTAATTATTTAAAAATTAATACCAAAGTAACATTTAACATAGACAATAAATAAAAAAATTAAAAACAACGAACATTTCCAATTAACAATAAAAATGAAATGACTATCACAGCAAAGGATAATTATATTAACAAGCATTAATATAAATTTTGGGAAGGAAATGTCACCGAGAACGTTGAATGGTATAAACTTAATTTAATTAAATACTAATGATCCCTATCAGGGGATTCACTGCTAAAAACTATTTTTTGATTAGTTCCCTCTAATTTGATAATTTAGTCATAAAGGTAAGTATACATATAAATCCTAGTTTGTGAGAAAGAGTGATTAAAAAGATTGTTAAAAAGGTATTTGTCATGCAGCGCACCTGGAAGAGAGCTGCTGAACTACAAAGGAATGTAGGAAAATAATAGAAACTTAGTAATATGAAACTGCAAATGAATATTTTTAAAGATATAATTAGTTTTTATTATTTTTTTTTATTTTTATTTTTTTTATTACTGCAAATTTATTTATTCATTGTATGTTTTAAATTTATTTATTTATTTGTTTATTTTTATTATTTATTCTTATTACATTTATAATTCATTTAATTAATTAGTAAAATTAATTTATTTTTATTATTATCTTTTATATTTAAATTTTTTAATTTTATTTATTTAAATTTATTTATTTATTTATTATTTTATTTTATTTATTTATTTATTTATTTATTTATTTATTTATTTATTTATTTATTTATTTATTTATTTATTTATTTATTTATTTATTTATTTTTTTATTTTTGCAAATTTATTAAATGTTTATTTTACTTATGCTAGCGTTTGTCATCTTTGAAACTTTTAAAAATAGCATTATAATTTTTATTAATGTTGCAAGAGTCAGTTTTATGGTTGACTGTTTTTTTGTGTTTGATAATATGGAATGCCTCCATGATTCTGCGCTTTTTTACATTATTTTCATAGGCCATTATTTTAGTGTTCACAAAATCGAAATTATGTCCTGTTTTTAATGCGTGTTCCGCTAAAGCAGATTTTTGGGTCTTATTTTTGATGTCATTATTATGTTGGTACTTTCTATTTTTTAACTTTTGTGAGGTTTCACCAATATAAGAATTATCGCAGTCCTTACATTTAATTTTATAGACTAAGCCTGACCTGTTGTCACTGTTTATTACGTCCTTCATATTATTATAAAACGTTGAGATTTTATCAATGGGTTTGTACGCTATATTAATCTGGTCGCAATCATTAACTTTCATAATTTTATTAATATTTTCGGATAAACCTTTTATGTATGTGAGACTAGTGAAATAGTTATTGTTTCTGTTAGGTTCTGATATAATTTCGGTTTGAATATTTTTTAATTTATTAATTTGTTTATACCATAATGCTTTAATCACTTTGTAAGGGTATAAATTTTCTATTAATAGGGAAAAGATCGTCGATTTTATTTCTTTGATGTATTCATCGTCCGTGATTTTTAAGGCTCTTGATATTATATTCGTTGCTGAATTTATTATAACGTGTCTATGGTGGCTAGATTTATAATTTAAAATTCTGTTACTCTTGAGTTCCTTTTTGTACCATTTTGTGCCCAAAACCCCGTTCTCTTTTCTAATTATGGTTACATCTAAATAGTTTAAAACCTTATTATTTTCTGCTTCAAAAGTGAATTTGATTTTATCATTGATACTGTTGAAACCCCTTAATAATATAAAAAAAGATTATACGAAATTGATTAACAAACTAGTTAAATTTAAATTTATAACGACTCAGGAAAAAACAAGTTTAAACATCGACCACAGCAACCTTCCTAGAATCCACGGATTAATAAAAACTCACAAAGCAAATCACCCCCTACGACCCATCATTGATGGAAGAAATTCACCTTTGGAAAAATTAACTGCTTTTATAAGATACCAGCATTTCATCATCTTCTATTTTTATATCTTTTATTTTGTTTTTTAAATCCTCCGCATTCTTAATATCAAATGGGTTGTTGTTATTGAATGAATCTAAGGAGGGGTTTATAAAAGCAGTTAATTTTTCCAAAGGTGAATTTCTTCCATCAATGATGGGTCGTAGGGGGTGATTTGCTTTGTGAGTTTTTATTAATCCGTGGATTCTAGGAAGGTTGCTGTGGTCGATGTTTAAACTTGTTTTTTCCTGAGTCGTTATAAATTTAAATTTAACTAGTTTGTTAATCAATTTCGTATAATCTTTTTTTATATTATTAAGGGGTTTCAACAGTATCAATGATAAAATCAAATTCACTTTTGAAGCAGAAAATAATAAGGTTTTAAACTATTTAGATGTAACCATAATTAGAAAAGAGAACGGGGTTTTGGGCACAAAATGGTACAAAAAGGAACTCAAGAGTAACAGAATTTTAAATTATAAATCTAGCCACCATAGACACGTTATAATAAATTCAGCAACGAATATAATATCAAGAGCCTTAAAAATCACGGACGATGAATACATCAAAGAAATAAAATCGACGATCTTTTCCCTATTAATAGAAAATTTATACCCTTACAAAGTGATTAAAGCATTATGGTATAAACAAATTAATAAATTAAAAAATATTCAAACCGAAATTATATCAGAACCTAACAGAAACAATAACTATTTCACTAGTCTCACATACATAAAAGGTTTATCCGAAAATATTAATAAAATTATGAAAGTTAATGATTGCGACCAGATTAATATAGCGTACAAACCCATTGATAAAATCTCAACGTTTTATAATAATATGAAGGACGTAATAAACAGTGACAACAGGTCAGGCTTAGTCTATAAAATTAAATGTAAGGACTGCGATAATTCTTATATTGGTGAAACCTCACAAAAGTTAAAAAATAGAAAGTACCAACATAATAATGACATCAAAAATAAGACCCAAAAATCTGCTTTAGCGGAACACGCATTAAAAACAGGACATAATTTCGATTTTGTGAACACTAAAATAATGGCCTATGAAAATAATGTAAAAAAGCGCAGAATCATGGAGGCATTCCATATTATCAAACACAAAAAAACAGTCAACCATAAAACTGACTCTTGCAACATTAATAAAAATTATAATGCTATTTTTAAAAGTTTCAAAGATGACAAACGCTAAAAAAATAAATAAATAAATAAATAAATAAATAAATAAATAAAATAAAATAATAAATAAATAAATTTAAATAAATAAAATTAAAAAATTTAAATATAAAAGATAATAATAAAAATAAATTAATTTTACTAATTAATTAAATGAATTATAAATGTAATAAGAATAAATAATAAAAATAAACAAATAAATAAATAAATTTAAAACATACAATGAATAAATAAATTTGCAGTAATAAAAAAAATAAAAATAAAAAAAAATAATAAAAACTAATTATATCTTTAAAAATATTCATTTGCAGTTTCATATTACTAAGTTTCTATTATTTTCCTACATTCCTTTGTAGTTCAGCAGCTCTCTTCCAGGTGCGCTGCATGACAAATACCTTTTTAACAATCTTTTTAATCACTCTTTCTCACAAACTAGGATTTATATGTATACTTACCTTTATGACTAAATTATCAAATTAGAGGGAACTAATCAAAAAATAGTTTTTAGCAGTGAATCCCCTGATAGGGATCATTAGTATTTAATTAAATTAAGTTTATACCATTCAACGTTCTCGGTGACATTTCCTTCCCAAAATTTATATTAATGCTTGTTAATATAATTATCCTTTGCTGTGATAGTCATTTCATTTTTATTGTTAATTGGAAATGTTCGTTGTTTTTAATTTTTTTATTTATTGTCTATGTTAAATGTTACTTTGGTATTAATTTTTAAATAATTAAAATCTGTTTTAACCATCAATTAGTTAATTGTATTATATCATGACACTCTCTTATGGAGAAAAAAATTTTTAAAAAATTTTCGACGTTGACAAATGAAACTTGTAAGTAATTTTACTAATTATTATTATCCAGAATTGTAGGTTGTGGAATATTTTCTAATTTGTTTTTTAAATATTTTATTTTATTATGTTATCAATTTATAAAAGAATAGTTGAAAACGGCTAAAAAATAGTGATCAGTTATGTGTAAATTAAATAAAGTTAAAAATAAAAGACTTGTTGATGAAGTTTTTGAATAAATTAGGATTAATTTGTGAAATCCAAATTATTTGTTACAGTTAATAAAGGATTGAAGATGACCTTAATAAGGGTCGAAACGTTTCTTATGGAAAAATGAAGTTTTATTATTTCTTACACCTTACAGCCATCTTTCACTGCATTTAATTAAAATTATTGTTATATTACTTTATTGTTATATTGTTTATTGTGTAAAAACTATTAAATAGTTTTAGCGATCTTTAACATTTCATATAGGTGTCGCTGTTGGTTTTACTAAAAAATTGTATTTGAAAATAATGTTTGTCTCATTGAATAGATGAAGTTAGATTTGTTTCCCGACCTAAAATTCCAATTTTAAATTTGAAGTTCACGTTTACGCGAGCGTTACTCGTGAACGCTTGGACGGATAACGCTGTCCAACGAACTCGTCCAGGGCATTGGTAAAATAAACATGTCTACCAAATTTCATCAACATCGGTCGACATTTATTCAAGTTATCGTCGCACGTTTCATAATTCGTGGACACACAGACAGACAGACAGACACGAGACCAAAAATGTTCCCTGATATCTGAAACGGATTTCTGTCTTGGAATTTTTGAAATCGGAGGCATAAAAGTTTTTCGTTCTCAAAAGTGAACACAATGCTTCCGTTACCTTCGGTAAGCTCGGAAGCAAAATAAAGAAGAGGAATTAATAAAAAAAGAAGAACAAATTAAAGAAAAAGTACAAGGAAAAGAGTTATAAGAAGGATGGCATTTCTTTAGATTGTTACACCTCTCATAAAAGAAATAGAGGGAAGTAACAATCTATAGAAGGTGTACAGAATGTTCTTCTTTAGACTGTTACTCCCCTTATAAAAACAAAAGTGTAATATTCCTTTGTCCCAAAATACATTGGACTAAACATCCCTTTGTCTTAATAGTTATTTAGTCAAAAGACATTTGTATTCTAAAAAACGTAGGGGAGTAACAATCTAAAGAAGTACCAGAAGGATAATGACAGAATTAGAACTACATAAAAAAAAAATTAAGTGAAAAAAGTAAGCTGAAGAAAAAAATCGTTCAATAAAATCGAACAAAATATCTCACATAGATTATTGATGCTATATTTAAATCCAATATCTCATTTATTTTTAAACATATGTAATTTTGGTTAAATACATTTTTTATGAAAAATGAAATAAGAATTTTGAAATCTATTTAGAAGCCCCGTTCTCAGCTCCATATAAAGCTACCAAATCGTTTTATATCCTTTATCACCCGCAAAATTAAGCTTAACATTGTACCCAAGAACCTCCAAAATCTATTCAGCCATTTGGACGTGATTGACGCACAGACAGACAGATATAAAATTTTCTAAACTTAAATTCGTTGTCAGGACTACTCATTCAGTGGAAATACCCCATATTCTCTCTCCACAGCTCGGGCCTCCATGTTCTCTAGTGGAGAGATAACCTTATTTAGAGCTAAAATGTAAAATCAATAAAATAGATAAATTTATGTACTAAAATATTATTTATGTATTAATATGTTTTATTCAATAAAGGTATTTAAAAAAAAATAATAATAATAATAATAAATAAAAATAAATAAATGAATAAATACAAAATTTTAGCCCAATCGGATAAATGTACAGACACAACAATTATTAGTTTTTTATACATAGATATAGATATATTTGTCCATTTTACCCCACTAAATGTACATAACAATAATTGTACAGCACTCTTAAAGAGCTTTTCAACGGTATGCATCGTGAAGGGTTTTCATTACTTTGACATTTGTACCCCGTACTCCTGTGTACCAACATTTCAACTTTATAATCTCATGTAAGCAGTACACTCATAGACACTCTTCATTTATATAAGATGTAGTTATACATATTTGTCCATTTTACCCCCTCCTAAATGAAAATATGACAAAACTGTACATAACAACAATTACTGTACTTTTAAAGAGCTTTTCAACGATATGCATCATTAAAAGTATTCATTACTTTGACATTTGTACCCCGTACCCCTGGGTACAAAAATAAAAATTTCGCAAAATCCTTTCTTAGTGGATGCCTATGATATGAACCGAGTATATCCTCAAAATTTCAAGTCTCTCGGTTAAGCAGATTTTGCTGTGCGTTGATTCTATGTCAGTCAGTCAGTCAATCAGGACATTGCCACTTATATTATAGATATAACAATAACAATTATATTATCAACATTACATACGATTCAACAGAAAATTTAAAAAGTTCTTTTTATCTTGAAATTATTCTTTTCGTTTTTTAACAAAATTAAATTTTTATTTTCACAAATATCTCAGAATGGACATTTTGGAATTTTTGAAGCTACATTTTTTTCGAGGAATATTTTTGTTCACTTAATTTCAGAGTTTTGTTGTGGTCCCAAACTTAAGTTTGGAACCACATTTTTTTTATTTTTTTTTTTTTTATTTCATCAATAAATGATATGGGTATGATTGTATAATAGTATGATTTTTTTCTGAATATGTATGCCAAATTTTATCAAAATCGGCCAACAAGTTTAGGCTACATATCTGCAAAGACTAAATACAACATTTATAAAAAAAAAAAATTGTTTAGGGAGTTTAACATTCTTTGGTAAACAATTTCCCGTGAATAGCTGTTAGAGAATTTAATCTTTATTTATTCAAATCAAATTTTAATTTCCGGCATAAAAAACAATTTTAAATTGTAACTTCTTTACATAGTTACTCCCCTATGGTTTTTCAGAATATAAATAACTATTAAGACAAAGGGATGTTTAGTCCAATGTACTTTGGGACAAAGGAATATCACACTTCTGTTTTTATAAGGGGAGTAACAGTCTAATGAAGAACATTCTATACACCTTCTTTAGATTGTTTCTCCCCTCTTTTTTTTGTAAGGGGAGTAATAATCTAAATAAGTGCCTTTAAATTGACCGAATCCACATGAATACACTGTCAGGGAAAGCTTTTGTATGAATAATTTTTGCATATATTTAGTCACACGCTTTGTACTTCCACGCTTCCAAGGTCATACAAGGTCAATTCTATGACCTCAAACTGTTTTAATAGCTCGTAAAATTGAAAACAAAAGATCGCTTAAAAACTACAAACATTTAATTCCTTCCTATCAAAGTCGACTTTTATTTGTATTTATGTAACTTTATAAATTCTTTAAACAGTACCATAGTTAAATAAAAACGGAGTTAAATTCAAGTTTATCGATGTTATAATATATACTTTTTAATTTCATAAGAATAAATACTAGATACATGAAACAAATACATACATATTTATTCCTTCTCTCTCATATGTACTTATATAATAATAAATGTTCTTAACCTTATTATACATACAATATACATAAATAATAATTATATATATACATAAATAATAATTATATATATATATATATATATATATATATATATATATATATATATATATATATATATATATATATACAGGGTGATCCAAAAGTTCGGCAACGGCTTAATATCTTCGGTTATAATTGAGATATTAATTTCCCGTTTGCGGGTATCTTAATCATATGTAAAAAACTACTTTTTTGGTGGGTAATCATTTTTTCCGACATATTGGATTCATACTTAAATTTCAGGTCTTTGGCTTTGAGGGGGGGGGGGGGGGCACGTGCCCCCCGTGTCGGAAAACGTTATCCGCCCAAGCGTTCACACGCAACGCTCGCGTAAACGTAAGCTTTAAAAGACGGGAAAAAGTGTTATTAAGGAAGTCTGTTACTTGACTTGTTTTGATTATTTTTGTTATATATGTCAAAAATGTCACTTTGTTTTGAAAATAAATAAAATATAATCATGTAAAATTTCACCCTGACACAAGCAGAACCTGTAGAGTAGGGAAGAGATATATTTTATAATATTTTGAATTAATTGGCCGGGTAGGTAGAAAACAGTCCTATTTCAATCCAAACTCCTTTAACAAACATACTCTCTCACTATAAACTCATCATGGTCAACTTTTTTCTTATATTTAATATATATTTATAGATGAGTTAAATTAAAAATAATTTAAATGGTACACCTTATTAATATATATGATAGGAAGATCAGATGGATGTTTAAGGTGTGGGAAGGTTTTTTATTCTTAAATAAGAACCATTGCTATATGTTAAATGAGACGTTTCGACTCAGAGTCATCCTCAGTCGAATATATTATCTAAACACAAATATATTACATACAATTACAATCATGTTAATTCTAAAACATCATAATTGCTAATACAATTACTTGATTAGTTTATTATTGTATATGTAATATTAACAAGTTCCACATTATTTTATTTTATTTCACACCAAATGAATTAATTAGTAAGTAAACATTTTTAGTAATGATTGATTGATTAATTAATTAGAGGTTTTTTTGTTTTTTGAAAAAAATAAAAATTAAAATAAAATAAAAATAATGTGGAACTTGTTAATATTACATATACAATAATAAACTAATCAAGTAATTGTATTAGCAATTATGATGTTTTAGAAAACATGATTGTAATTGTATGTAATATATTTGTGTTTAGATAATATATTCGACTGAGGATGACTCTGATTGAGTCGAAACGTCTCATTTAACATATAGCAATGGTTCTTATTTAAGAATAAAAAACCTTCCCACACCTTAAACATCCATCTGATCTTCCTATCATATATATTTATAGTAAGACGCTTGCTTTAATTATACAAATAATGATTTTCTTTTAATTTTGCCTTAACTCTCCCAGGTACAAACAGTTCATTACTTTTAATTTTGTCTCTTTTCTAACTTTAATGAATGATGAGCTATGTATTTAAGGCGTACATAAACATACATATAATAGTCTCATGTTGTTATTATGTAAACTTTATAATCAGTGTAAAATAATTATTATAGTTTGTTATCAGTTTATATAAAACGTTATCACGAGTAAATAAAGCAATAAATTCATCAACATTATTGCAAGGTGCCTCCGCAGATAAATATGGCGGAGTTCACTAATTACCTTATCAGGCCTTAACTCTTATCAATTAACCTAATATTAAAATGAGATAATAGTCATTTATTCGTTGGCGTTTAAAAACAATTTTAAAGTTAATGAGAAGAAAAAATTATAAATAAACAGTTTTTTTTAGAAAAATAATTTATAAGAAATGATTTACAACAGCTTATAAATTCATATTTTACCATTTTGGTAGTATTCATACTACAGAAAGATTAAATTTTAATTTAAATCAAATTATAATTATTATTAACTACGGGAAACAGACAGAGAAAAATACACTCCAGCGCCGGGACTTGAACCCGGCGGTTTGGTAGGTAGGGTCGAAGTTTTAAGACCTACGATCATAAACTTTCATTTTTTTTT